>JAACJK010000164.1:0-1200000 GCA_013368325.1 Ephemerocybe angulata
ATCAGTCACCAATATTGGAGAAGTATCCATGCGATATCTTACCTCAGCGTTCCCTCGATCGTTTCGCTTGAGCTTGAACTCAAACGGCACGGTCATTTTAGAAACGTGGAGGGTTCAGCTTTTCCCTGAGCAATTGGCTTGATACAAGCATCTATCCTGTAGTTGCATCCTTCAATGTCGGAGCTCCATCGATCGTCTGGAACCATGTGCAATTCGAAATCGTTGACAGGAACCCCAGCCTCTTTCATGCAGGTGCGAATGCCTTGGCCGATTTTCTCCAAGGAAGCGAAGGCTTTCTCTTTGACGTTCAAAAGCCTCTTTCCCTCAGATGGCTTTCGAGAGAACTCCTTCAAAACTTGGGGAAAAGGAGGCTCGTTGTTCAGGTTCGCCGGGCTCGCTGTTTGAAAAGGATGGCCGGGAACGGGGGGAAGTTTGCGTGTCGTGACGCCCTTGGTCTTCTCCCTTGGGGCGAGGAACAAGCATAGCTTTGGCCCTCATGGTCTCGAGAACTTTGTTCAAAACGTTTGAAGCTGGCGAGGGAATGAAGTAGTGCTCGAAAAAGTCGTCCCTTGAACAGTACAGTGTTTCCTTCTTCATGTACTTTGCAATGATTGGACGCAGATCTGTAAGCTTTTCGTCCCCTGCTTGCTCGCGGATAGATCTTGGGGTGGCACTAAAACTGTGTCAGTACTCTTCCAAATCGATACAAATGGGTAATTGGGCATCGAACCTTCCGAGTGTTGGAGTACCACTTGTTCGCGGTGGGCCCACTGGTGTGGTAGGATCGGGGAGAGGTTTTGCAGAACTAGTAGGATTTGGATCAGTGAGGTTTAGATTACAGTAAGCAGTGAGTACGCACCTCCTTGCTGGAGCTTTACCCCTTTCTCGACTTTTTGCCTTTGCAGGAGCATTCGTTCTAGCGATAACGTTGAGGTTTAGGTGACGTTAAGAAAGACACTCTGTATGAGTGAGATCTTAAGGATAAACGCACTGCGATGTACGAGGCATATGGTGTCAAAGTTCGGGAAGGGAAGACAGAACTGTGTGTGAAGGTGGCTGGGGTAGTCGATGTGGTGGTTCAGAGGCAAGGGCTGGGTGGCTTTGGGGTCGTGTACAAAGTTGATTATCAACACGTGGTGTCACGCTGCACCCATTGTCGTCTCGATTTGGACGCGATGATTCTCACGGTCACGAATTCGTTATTCAACTGCAGTCAGCCAATCTCAGCGACTTTACAAGTCCCATCCTCTCCCGATTGAGCGCATCCCACAGTCGTAAAAACGGATTCACCATCGCGGAGAGTCCGTGGTCATTCTGGACACTATCGGGGCAATATCGGGGACCGCCCGGGCCCGAACCCACTGGCAGCCAATTCCGAGCTCGCCGGATCGTCGCGTCCGCGCGTTATGTGGAACATATGCTGCCTCTGCTGAGTCTGCTCTAACATCGCACCATTCTAATGTTCCCAAATCAAGAGAGGATGGGAAATCGAGACTAGGTGCACTGGGGCCCAGCAGCCGGGCCAAGGCTCAGCTGTTCTTGAATGGGATGACGCTTCAAAATAATGGCAATGATAATAGCTGTACTTGGACTTCCGCATGATCTATCCAGAAATAGTGGCGTAGGAGGATGGTAAGAGATTGCGTGGAACGAGGTATGAAATGTAGAGAGCGAAAAACTTTCACAAAGTAGTAGGCGAAATCCAGGGACAACTTTCATGCTTTTCGCTTCGCACCACGCCGAGAATGGACCCTCCTTCTCTTGGAAGGACCAGGTTGATTTTCGTTGTTTCCATGTCCCAAGGAAACAGTGGTTTGCACGCAAGGGGACTTTCGCTTTGTCCCAGCAGAGGGTTCTCCGACAGGATTTAGGGTGCGCACCGGTTGAGTGCGAAGTCGACCTGCTTCCGCATCCTCCCGGGACTGCCGAACCGGCAGAACCCCCCAGACGCCACGGAAGTCTTCGATATTCTTAAAGAATATCAAAGGCACAGCACAGATCGACGCGAAGTTGGTGTAGTCGAGCCGCATCTCCTGAGTGTTTCGGCAATAGTCATGATAGAGCCGGGCCCGGAAGTCCTCAAGCGCGGAGGCAATGAGCTTGACGCCATCGTGAAGGCTTGATGTAACATCTCCAGGGAGGCCCACGAACAGGGAGTTGGATCGTGTTGTCGTGGATGTGGAGGTAGCCTGGAAGATCACTTTTGCAGCAGCCCTTGACGGTTCGCACCCAATACGGCTAGTGATAATCCAGAGGATCAACCACCAAAGGGACTCGATGTCGTGTAGGAAGGTGTGCCTGACCGTCCCCCACTCCTCCCCCTGACTCACGGTAAGCTGCCCACTGGCCTTTGGCCCACGACCCCAGTCTGGGTGAACCACTTCCTTATAATTAATCGGGATCAGATGGGAGAAGCCTCGAGGATTGTATCTCATATGCCATGAGTAAGGCGTGCCCTGCGAAGGGCCTTCTCAGCTCCAGTACAACATATCGCGGACAGAAAAGCTCACAATTTTTGGGTCAGGAGAGCCTGCATTCGGCGAGAGTTTCTTCGCAAACTCGAGGTCAGCAAGCTTAGTCGCCCATTTGCCGTCCGCTTCAATAGCAAGGATATTGCCGTCGCTGATATCTCTGTGGACCCATCCTGCACAGAACATGATTAAGAGCGCTAGAGATAATGAGCAGCTAGATCTTCCGTCGTACATCAATCAGACTCACCGAAATAGGCCTGATTCAAGACGCTCATTGCGTCTCCAAGGCTCGGAAGGTCGGACACACGTGTGCAGATCTCGGGGAAGACGAAGAAGCACCGCTTTTTCGGAGAGACACTTGGAGGCTTGGGATCAGGGAGATCTGGACGCGTTGTTCCCTTCCTAGGTTCAGGATTGCCGGCTGGGGGGTGGGTGTTGGATGCCTTCCAAACCTTCTCTGAAGGAAAGGACTTCTCAGATGGGCTCGTGTATCGCATCCTCTCATCGTGTTGCAGAAAGAGACTTTTGTAAGAATCACCCTGCAGATAGCCACGCAGTCGGGCGAATTCTGGCCGGTCACGAGGTATACAGCTCAGGATCGGCAGGACTCCCAGTCGGATTGCCTGAGGACATCGATATCGTGAAAGAGTTGACCTTGAAGCTCGAATTCTGTCATAGCGTCTGCGTCCACCCAAGTATCCTTCAGGATGATTTCCCGGCATTTGGGCTTGGCCTTGGGGTTGCTCTTCGATATGACCTCCACGGCCTTCCAGATCCGTGTGTGGCCTCTAGAGACAAGGTGCGTCGTCTTAAAGAAGAACGAGTGCCCCCGCTTTGGGACTGCTTTTGGCCGCAGCCGTTGGCTTGACTGTAGGTCATCAGCCTTGGCAATAACGCCGTCTAGCTCGTAGAGATAGGATCCATCAGCGAGGCGAGTGATATGAGATTCATATCCCAAAGCTTCTCGGTCTGCCGAGAAGAGCGAGAGGAAGACGCGAATAAGTAAGTCGGGCCTCTGCAAAGTGACTGTTAGCAAGCTGTATCACGGTATACTCTGGGAACAACTCGGAGGTTACCTCGATGTAGCTGAAGGAGGTCGCCTTGATCGTGGTCTTTCTC
The DNA here is from genome assembly GCA_013368325.1 of Ephemerocybe angulata. Taxonomy (NCBI): domain Eukaryota; kingdom Fungi; phylum Basidiomycota; class Agaricomycetes; order Agaricales; family Psathyrellaceae; genus Ephemerocybe; species Ephemerocybe angulata. The sequence goes on from JAACJK010000164.1 coordinate 3,591, forward strand.
GTAGAATACCACAACGAGACAAAGTCGTCTTCGATGCTGATCTACAGCTGTTTAAGCGCCTGACAGAGTGAGAATGACGAACGGCTTACTCCGTAAGTAAAGTTTCGAGAAATGTCGCCCTCCAGGATGTCACTCATCGCTCGCATGAGCTGTTCCCTGTTCTGCACATCAAATGTCAATCCAGGAATTCAAAGCGCCACGCAAAGAATCTACCTGCGCAATGCACTCTCCATTTACCCTGACAGCGACAGGAACAGTCATATCAAGCGAAGCGTACGAGCTGGGCTTGTCACCAGAATGCTGGCCGTCTGTTTCGACGAAGGACTCGGAGGTGGCGCCTTCGATGTCGTCGTCACTGTCGCTTCTGGATTCCGGTACGAGAGACAGGTTGAGCCCAGTAAATTGGACTGCTGCAGTTTCCATGCACTGCTGTATATCATTTGCTAGATTCTCCAGCTTGGTCCACAGCTTCTCGACGCTACTCTGAGAGCGCGTCATCCGACCTTCCGACGCTCGATTGAAGAGTCCCCTCAGAACCAGCGGGAAAGGTTGCTCCTTGGATTCTGAGCCAGAGAGTCTACAGTTGAGGGCCCAGCAGCAGTGTGTTGAGTTGATGGGGAGGTCTTCGCCATTGGCAGTTTCCGCCGGGGATAAGGACACGTTTTCTGCGCAGTTGCTTTACGACTTCGTCCAGAATGAAAGTGTTTGGTGCGGGTAGAAAGTAATGGTCTAGGAAGTCATGTGTCTCCGAGTACAGCAGCATTTGGGAGTAGGGGTCAAGGGTAGCTTAGCGAAAGAAGGTGGAGGTTCAGTGCAAGACGCGAAACGCGGAACGCGATCACGCCCAATTGTTCGAAATGATGTTCCCACGGTAAACATTCAATATTCAGCAGTGGCCTGCTTCCAGCCATGCAGGCAAAACAACATGCGGATGCCCTTCTCAGCAGGTATTGACCGTACATGATTAACGATGATATCCCTTCGAAACTAGATCATGAAATTTACGGTCCAGCGTTTGATAGTACATCCACTCATTTAGCACTGGCAATCATCTAGTACTATCTCGCTCTTCCTCCGACCATGAATTTCCCGGAGCTGATCAAGGAACTCCAAACTAAGTATGGGTCCTCTCTACCTATGATGTGCGTGATTCCGGGCCCATACTATGGGATTTTAGAAAACTTTAAGCTTGAAGCTTCACCTTCATCAGACTGCCATCGCCGCTGCGGGAGTTATTGGTTCTTGTGAAGTGTCCATGTACACACCCATTTCCTTCAGACCCATACAACGTCCTCATCCGCTTCGATGGGCCTGCCTGCCCTCCGTTGCGCCCTTCCAGAGGCAAACGACCCATTGAGGAGCCAGTAGCATCGTGAAGGAACTTCCTCTTAGACAATCGTGGGCCCGAGCCGGTCAGAACTCGAACGGAGGGCGGTCCGCAAGTAGTAGACGACTGGGATAGGTTATGAGGTGCTTCTATAGGGGGCGCAGGTCGCCGAAGGCATAACGAAGCCCAAGATTCCCGAAACGCCTTGATATTGTGAAAAAAGATCAAGGGAACGGCGCAAATCGGGGCATAGTTTATGGAATCCATCCTCATATCTGGAGTGTTTCGAAAATAGTCTTGAAACAGTCGGAACTGTAGCGTTTCGAGAGCGGAGGCGATGGGTTTGACACTGTCGTGGAGCCTCGATGTAACGCTTGCAGGGATGCCGCCGCGCAAGACGTTATATCGTGCAGGGATCAGCCTGGAAGTAAAGACGATCTGGGCCGCGGCCTCGGAGGCGTCACATCCGACACGACTGGTGATAATCCATAGGATAAGCCAATATAGTGACTCAATGTCGTGAAAGAAGGTGTGTACAACACAGGCAGGAGGCTCCGTTCGCTTTTTGGATTCCACCTTGCCCCAGACTACAAAGGTGAGTGTCGGAGGGAGGGGAGCAGGAGGGCAAATGAAGTTCGAGCTTTGTATTTCGTACGCCATGAAGTACGGTGTGCCCTACAGACCGAGCTCAGTGAGATAGGTTTCGATGCAAGGTAAAGAGAGAAACTCACAGTCTTCGGCTCAGGGGATCTTTGGACGTTCGAGGGGACCTTCTTCGCGTACTCGAGGTCGGAAAGCTTGGCAATCCACTTGCTGTCTACCTCTGTAGCGAGAATGTTCCCATCACTGATGTCTCTATGAACCCAACCAGCACAGAACATGAGCAGAAGCGCTAGAAAAAAGGAATCAGTCATGTAACCAGCGGTGTTATTCCGAAGAGATTCACCATAGTAAGCCTGATTGAGTACGTCCATCGCGTCTCCGAGCGTCGGAAGGTCAGACACACGCTTGCAGGTATCGGGGAAGACGAAGAAACAGCGCCTCCTCGAGGTAAGGCACAAGTTCGGAACAAATCCGTCCTTCAGAGGATGTGGCCGCGTTGTGGTTCTGCAATGCTGTTCAAGGTTTCCAGCGAGAGTATGGGCAACACCAGGAGTGTTGGCGGGATTCCAGACCTGCTCTGGACTAAGCGACTTCGTAGACTGTCCAGCATAGTGCATCCTCTCATCGTATCGTAGGAATAGACTCTTGTAAGTGTCGTCCTTCAGATAGCCCCGTAGTCGACGAAACTCTTCCCGATCGGGAGGTATTCCCTTCAAAATCGGCAAAGATTCCCAGTCCGACTGCTTGAGAATATCGATATCCTGGAAAAGTTGGTGTTGGAGCTCGAATTCAGTCGCAGAGCCTGTGTCGACCCAAGTATCCTTCAAGATAACTTCCCGACCCCTGTGCTTAGGCTTCAGATTGCTCTTTGACATGACCTCCACGGCCTTCCAGATGCGACTGTTGCCCGTAGAGACAAGGTGCGTCGTCTTAAAGAAGAACGAGGGCTCTTGCTTTGGGACCGCTTTTGACCGCAGCCGTTGGCTCGACTTCAGGTTGCCAGCCTTGGCCGCAATTCCGTCTAGTTCGTAGAGATAGGAACCGTCAGCGAGGCTAGTAATATGGGACTCGTATCCCAAGGCGTCTCGGTCCGCGGAGAAGAGGGAGACAAGGACGCGGATCAGTAAGTCGGGCCTCTACACAGCGAATATGAGCAAGCTGCATCGCGGTGTACTCTGGGGAGCAATTCGGAGGCTAACCTTGATGTAGCTAAAGGAAGTCGCTTTAACAGTGGTATGTCTCGTAGAATACCACAATGAGACTCGGTTGCCCTCAATACTGATCTATTACTGTCATTCAGTTTGCATGCTTCGGTTCGATTTGTAGGAGAACTTACTCCATAGATAAAGTTGCGCGAGACATCGTCATCCATACTTTCGCCCATTGCTTGCGCGAGCTGCCTTTGATTCTAAGCAGCATTTGTCAGTTTACAAAGGCATCGAAACAGCACATATAATTACCTGGGCTATGACCTCTTCATTCAGTCTGAAGGCGACTGGTACAGTAAGACCGAAAGGGGAAATCGGGTTAGACCCTTCACCAGTTCGCTGGCCGCCTTCGACAGAATTATCAGAGGCGTTGTCGTCGATGTCGTCTCCACCGTCGCTTCCGACATCAGGAACCAATGACAGCCTAAGCCCATTCACTTGTAGCCCAGCTTCCTCCATGCACTGGCGTATATCCCTGGCAAGATTCTCCAGCTTGGCCCACAGTTTTTCTACGCTACTTTGTGAGCGTGTCAACCTGCCCTCCGACGCTCGATGGGCAAACCCCCTCAAGATTAGAGGGTAATGTCGTTCTGTAGATTGCAAACCATCCTCCCCGCAGTTTGATATGTCGGCAACAGGTTTGTGGGTTGGCATCCACGTGGTCCTAGTCGAGCGTTTGGGCCGGGGGATAAGCACCCGTTTGTTATGCAGCCTCCTCAGGACGTCGTCTAGAACAGAAGCGTTTGGTGCAGGAATGAAGCAATAGTCGAGGAAGTCATTCGTTTCCGAGTAGAGTAACATGTCTCGTAGGCAAAACAGAAGTCAAAGCGATTTGGGAATGTGGTGGTTGAAACTGAGAGTGACGCGTTGGTGATGCGAGGCGCGTCTCTCCAACTCATTGTTCCGAATGATGTTCCCACGTAAATTAACAGGGTCACATCACCAGCACACCGATAGGGGCGAGCTGGATCTCAGGGCGCATTCCAAGCGCATTCTTCTGGCTCTGGGCAAATCGGATGGCTAACAAAGTGAACGTATATCCTATAGTCCGAGTGTCGTCTGGTAAATCGAACGGCCTCCGCTGAGCCATCGTTTGGCTATGATTGTTTCATGCGTTTCATTCAAAACGATCTCGAACGAACGAGAGGTACATCCGAGTTTCCCCTCAGACCTCACCGGTTGCACAAGCGCCCATCCCAAATGAATAACTTTCACAATACAGGCCCGTACTCAGTACACAGGCTACATATCAGTACGACCATGGTGGGTTAAAGCTGGAAGCCAGAAAGAATTCAAAGAGATATGAGAGAAAAGGTGAGGACACAGCAAAGACCGCCGCAGCTGGGTTTCTGCTCTGCTTGACCTCCGAGTCAGAGCTTTACCCTCTTTCCGGGGCCTGCATCACAGCTAAGAGAACATACGGCTGATAGTACTACAGAGCCGCGCTCACTTCCACGCAGTTTCCGCTTCGTTGGTGGTCGACTAGTTGTTGGTCGACTAGAACAGGTGGAAGCCTCGGAAGCAGGCTGATTGAGCCCTAGTTGAGGGCGAGGTTGTGGCGCCCTCGTTCCAGCCAGGGATTGCTGAAGGGGAAAAGAGGCCCAGACGTCGCAGGATTCTCTGACATCGTCGAAGAATATCAGGGCAGTGGCACAGGCAGGTGCGTAGTTCTCATACTCAAGTCGCATCTCTGGCGAGTTTCGGAGGTAGTCGCCATAAAGCTGCACCCTGAAAGGCTCGAGTCTGGCCGCGATAGGTTTGACATCATCATGAAGGCTTGAGACGATGTCGTGGCTGAGGCCCCCGATGACGACGTTCCCTCGGCGTTCCGAATCGGCAAAGTGACCCTGAAAGAGAGCATGAGCCGCGATTTTGGAGGCATCGCACCCGATACGACTGGTGATGAGCCAGACAATAAGCCACCATAACGATTCGATATCATGAAAGAACGTGTGTACGACTGCTTTGGACGCCGCCGGAATGGCCTTCCCTCTACCGAAGACAGGGAGGATTACTTTTTTGAAGTCGAACTCGTGTCGAACCCAGAGCAGCAGCGAGGCTTCAATCTCATAGGCAATGAAGTAGGGCGTCCCCTGTACATTCTTCGGTCAGCTTTGGTACTGCAGTGACATAGGGCAACTCACAATCGTCGCATCAGGCGATGTCGCCAGTTTCGGTGAACATTTCTTCGCAAACTCGAGGTCAGCCAACCTAACCGACCATTTTCCGTCAACCTTGATGGCCAAGACGTTTCCATCGCTGATGTCTCTGTGGACCCATCCGGCACAGAACATAATCAAGAGCGCTACGAAAGGTATTGAGTTGACATAAAGACTAACAACGCCAAGCAGCCTTACCGAAATAGGCCTGATTGAGTACCTCCATCGCGTCTCCTAGGGTCGGGAGGTCCGACACCCGAGTGCAAAGCTCAGGAAAGACAAAGAAACAGCGCTTCTTGGAGGAAAGGGTGGGTGGATTCTGTGTAGGCCACTCCTCGCGCGGTTTTCGTTGCGAACTTCTCCTGTTCCGTTCGTTGTGTTCTACGTCTTCCGCCAAGGTATCGGGTTCGACCTGGTTGCTGACCGGTTCCCAAACGTGTTCCGAAGGAAGGGACTTCCCAGGCCGGCCCGTATAGCACATCCTTTCATCATAGCGTAGAAATAGACTTTTGTATGAGTCGTCCTTCAAATAGCCACGCAGTCGGGCGAATTCTTCCCGGTCGCTAGGTATGCCCATCAGAATCGGTAATGATTCCCAATCGGATTGCCTGAGGCTGTCGATATCCTGGAAAAGGATGCGTTGAAGTTCGAATTCTGTCGCAGAGTCGGCGTCTACCCAAGTATCCTTCAAGACAATCTCTTGGCCCTTGTGTTTCGGCTTCAGATTGCTCTTCGACGTGACCTCGACGGCATTCCAGATGTGTGTGTGGCCTTTAGAGATGAGGTGCGTCGTCTTGAAGAAGAACGACTGTGGTTGCGTCTGGGCTGACTTCGATCGTAGCCGATGGCTCGACTTGAGAATGGGTGCTTTGGGGGAATCCCGTCCAGTTCGTAGAGATAGGACCCGTCGGTTAGACGAGTAATATGAGACTCATATCCCAGTACTTCTCGGTCCGCCGAAAAGAGCGAGACAAAGACACGGATAAGTAAGTCAGGCCTCTGCAGAGTATATGTCAGAAAGCTGCATCGCAATTTGCAACTCGGAGGCTTACGTTGACGTAGCTGAAAGAGGTCGCTTTAATGGTGGTCTTTCTTGTAGAATACCATAACGAGACGCGATCGTCTTCAACGCTGATCTACTGGTATTCAGAAGTGGTTCGGTTCATCTTCGTATAAAAACTTACTCCATAGATGAAATTGCGCGATATATCGTCCTCCATACTTTCGCGCATGGCTTGAACGAGACGTTCTCTGTTCTAAACAGCAATTGTCAGTTCTAAAAGGCATAGAAGGCACCGCAAAAGTAATCACCTGAACTGCATTCACTTCGTCCAGGCTCAGAGCGACTGGCACAGTCAAACCGCCGAAACCGAGAGAAGCAACCGAGATAGACGTCCGCTGGTACCCGCCTTCGAATGAGTCATCGGAGGCGCTGTCGTCGATGTCACTTTCAACGACACTTTCAGCGCCAGGGACAAAGGACAGCTTAAGTCCATTCCCTTGAAGTCCCGCTTTCTCCATGCACTGGCGTATATCTGTGGCAAGAGTCTCCAGCTTGGCCCACTGTTTGTCTACGCTACTTAGAGAGCGTGTCAACCTGCCCTCCGATGCTCGATGGGAAAACCCCTTCAAAACTAAAGGAAAAGATTGTTCGTCGACTTGCGAACCATCCTGTCGACAGTCTGGTGTTTGCCCGCGGGGTAGGGCTGATGTGGTCCGAGCAGAACGTTTGGACCGGGCGATAAGCACCCGTTTGTTTTGCAGCTTCTTCAGGACGTCGTCCAGAACAGAAGGGTTCGGAGGAGGGATGAAGCAATTTTCGAGGAAGACATTTGTTTCAGAGTAAAGCAGCATTCCTTGGGGGGAAATTGAAGGTCCAAACGACTGAGAGAAGGTGGTGGTTGAGATTGAAGACGCGAAGCGCGTCGCCAACTGTCCAATTGTTCCGAATGATGTTCCCGCGATGTCTGGTCGCCACTGCCTGGCCGGCCTCAAGCCGGCCTCGCGAGGCTGGATTCCAAAATGCGCTTTGTGTGGGCTCTGGACGCAGAAATTAGTATAGTTTATCTATATTGCTGACAGGTAGAGCAGCAGATATGTACTCATCAACAGTATCGATAGCAGGCAGTTGTGGGACAGGGAAGGGTCACCGGTCAGGCCAAACCAGCGAATTCGAACGAGGATGTTGAAATGGAGCATCTCCGCGGACTCTAACGTTCAATGAGCAATGAGGTACGTACCTATTACCCGACGGTCTCAAAGCAGGCGTCTGTTCGAGGAGCTCCGAAAGAACGATTTGGCGCACCGAAGATTAGGGTTGGGTTGTCTCGTGATAATTACAACCCATCCTCACTCAACACCTTCTCAATACCTCCCAGCCCGCCCAGAAAGCTGTTCCTTCAGCCAACGGGCGCCGTACAAATTGAGGCCCCTGGGAATAGATATAGGTCTCGGAGGTGTGTAATTGGAATAAAATCGCTTTGGTTGAGCCCCCCATACATACATTATTATGAAACAAAACAAGGAGTGAGGAATGCAACAGAGCTTGGCTCTGAATGACGGACAAGGACCGTCGAAATGGCGGCTAATGGCACCCGCCCTTCAAGCGCCTCCACGTGGTCATTTAACGCGAACTGGAAGGGTCCTCTTCTTCTTGGAAGGGCCAGGTCGATCTTCATCCTCATCAATAGACTGGTCCATGGACGATCCTGGGATGTCATTGTCGGGGTGAAGAGACTTTCGCTTTGATTTTTGACGAGAACCGTTTGATGACTTTTCGGAAGGAGGTGGCACAGCCAGTGGCCCGAGGTGGGGTGCAATTCGAGGCACCTCCATTGTGGTCGTGGGTCGCTGAAGTGGCAAGAAGGCCCATTCGTCACGGAAATTCTCGATACTTTTGAAGAATACCATAGGAGCGACGCAGGCAGGCGCGTAATTTTCAAGCACCAGTCGCATCTGTGCGGTGTTTCGGATACAGGAGCCATGCAGCCAGACCCTGAAAGGGTCGAGTTTCTTCGCGATAATCTTGACACCATTATGAAGGCTTGGTAGGATGCTTTCGAGGCCTTGCGTGAAGACTTGACCTCGAGCAACATTGGCCGCAGCCTCGGAGAAACTTGAAACCCGGAAGATATCCTGAGCCGCGATCTTGGAGGCGTCGCACCCGATACGACTGGTGATGAGCCAGAGAATAAGCCACCATAGTGATTCGAGATCGTGAAAGAAGGTGTGTACGACTCCTTGAGATCCTGCCGGATTGGCCTCTCCGTCTCGCTCAGGTCCTGCTGGCTCCGAGTCGTCCTCTTCTTCATCCCATGTAGGTAGGGTTAAAACCTTGAAGTCGAACATTTCCTGACCAGTAAAGCAGAGTGGCACCGAGGTCCTTATTTCATGCGCCATGAAGTATGGCGTTCCCTTCAAATAGGTATCAATCTCAAATAGTCATTCAAATGTGAGGTGCAATCAAAACTCACTGTTTTTGGATCAAGAGAGCCTGCGTTCGGCGAGAGTTTCTTCACAAACTCAAGATCAGCAAGCTTAGCCGCCCATTTGCCCTCCACTTCAATAGCAAGGATATTGCCGTCGCTGATATCTCTGTGAACCCATCCCGCACAGAACATGATTAAGAGCGCTAGAGATAATAAGCAGCTAGATCTGCCGTCATACACCTACCAAACTCACCGAAACAGGCCTGATTCAAGACGTTCATTGCGTCTCCGAGACTGGGAAGGTCGGACACACGCTTGCAGGTATCGGGGAAGACGAAGAAACAGCGCCTCCTCGAGGTAAGGCACATGTTCGGGGCAAAACTGTCCTTCAGAGGATGTGACCGTGCTGTCCTTCTGCCATGCCCCTGATGTTCAAGGTTTCCGGCGGGAGTATGGGCGACACTGCCGGACGTGTTCGCGGGGTTCCAGACTTGCTCTGGGCTAAGCGACTTGGTAGACTGGCCAGCATAGTGCATCCTCTCATCGTATCGTAGGAAGAGACTCTTATAAGAGTCGTCCTTCAGATAGCCCCGTAGACGACGAAACTCTTCCCGATCGGGAGGTATCCCCTTCAAAATCGGCAAAGATTCCCAGTCCGATTGCTTGAGAATATCGATGTCCTGGAAAAGTCGGCGTTGCAGGTCGAATTCAGTCGCAGAGTCAGCGTCTAGCCAAGTATCCTTCAAGATAATTTCCCGGCCCTTGGGCTTAGGCTTGAGGTTGCTCTTCGACATGACCTCCACGGCCTTCCAAATGCGACTGTTGCCTGCAGAGACAAGGTTCGTCGTCTTGAAAAAGAACGAGGGGTCTTGATTTGGGCCTGCTTTTGACCGCAGCCGTTGGCTCGACTTCAGGTTGCTAGCCTTGGCCGCGATTCGGCCTAGTTCGTAAAGGTAGGAACCGTCAGCGAGACGAGTGATATGAGACTCGTATCCCAAGGCGTCTCGGTCCGCAGAAAAGAGAGAGACGAAGACGCGAATAAGTAAGTCAGGCCTCTACACAGCGACTATCAGCAAGCTGCATCGCGGTGTACTCTGGGAGCAATTCGGAGACTCACTGTGATATAGCTGAACGTAGTCGCTTTGACGGTGGTCTTTCTTGTAGAATACCACAACGAGACGCGATCGTCTTCAATGCTGATCTACTGGTATTCAGAAGTGGTTCAGTTCATCCTTGCATGGAAACTTACTCCATAGATAAAATTACGCGATATATCGCCGTACATACTTTCGCGCATGGCTTGAACGAGACGTTCTCTGTTCTAAATAGGAATTGTCAGTTCTAAAACCATGGAAGGCACCGCAAAAGTAATCACCTGGACTGCATTCACTTCGTCCAGCCTCAGAGCGACTGGCACAGTCGAACCGTCGAAACCGAGAGAAGCAACTGAGTTAGACCCTTCCCCAGTCCGCTGGTCTCCGCCTTCGACTGAGTCATCAGAGGCGTTGTCGTCGATGCCACTTTCACCGACATTTCCAACATCAGGGACCAAGGATAGCCTAAGCCCATTCTCTCGAAGTCCCGCTTTCCCCATGCAGTGGCGTATATCCGTGGCAAGGGTCTCCAGCTTGGCCCACAGTTTGTCTACGCTACTTAGAGAGCGTGTCAACCTGCCCTCCGATGTTCGATGGGCCAACCCCTTCAAGACTAGAGGAAAAGATTGTTCGTCAACTTGCGAACCATCCTGTCGACAGTTTGATGTTTGCCCGCGGGGTAGGGCTAATGTGGTCCGAGCAGAACGTTTGGACCGGGCGATAAGTACGCGTTTGTTTTGCAGTTTCTTCAGGACGTCGTCTAGAAGAGAAGGGTTCGGAGGAGGGATGAAGCAATTTTCAAGAAATGCGTCTGTTTCAGAGTAAAGCAGCATTTATTGAGAGCAAATTAGAGGCCCAAGCAACTCGGAGAACTTAGAAGATGGTGGTTGAGATTGAAGACGCGAAGCGCGTCGCCAACAGTCCAATTGTTCCGAATGATGTTCCCACGACGTCCGATTGGCCACCGCGCGGCCGGCCTCGCGATATGCGCCTCAAGTCTGAGGTCTGTACGCAGGACTTCATATAAATAGAGCAAGCAGACATGAACTGAGCAACGAATAGTTGAGACAGGGCAGATTTGAGAAGGGACAGGCCAAATCAGCGAACGATTTGAAATGGAACATCTCTGCTCGTCCAGGGATTGCCCAAATTTCACTCCCGTGCATATGAATAAGAGCACTCAGAAGGGTTACATTACAATCGGTTCTTAACTGCCAGACAGTATACAGTGATAACTCTGATGGAAAGCCTAGGAAGTAAAGAAGACATCGACACTCGATCCTGTGAGTCTGGGTACAGGTAACAGGTACGAGGTCTCCTACAGCTTCATCCTTTTGTATGGACCGGGCTCGTCTCCCAAGCCACTATATCGGCTCTCCAAGGCCAGAGCGGAACGTCCATTATCCAAGTTTCGGGGATTTCCTCTTCGCTGGTTCTCGATTACACCTAGAGACGGGGAGTAGCTGTTTCGTCCGCTGGCCGCGCTTATCCCAAACTTCGCTGGACCCACACGTTACCATCATGAACGTCCTTATGGCATTGCTAGCCCATCCGCTCAACAGAGGTAATTTTAACTCGAGCAGCGAGCTGGGTATCCATTTCACCAGTAAAGAATGCTGAGGGTGACAGTACTTTACAAACAGGGAGCCTTGACTTAATTATGAGGGGAAATGGTGAAGAAATCAAAAGAGTGGATGTGACAAAATCTTCCAGAGTAGTATGATCATGCGCCTCCACGAACTAACACACCGCGATGGCGAAGCCTCCTCTTTTTGGAGGGGCCGGAGTCGTGACCTTCCCCATCCTGGTTAAGGATTGGAGCGGCGATTGCGCCGCTATCGAGAAACTTCCTTTTCGACAGTCCTCGGTAAGAAGTAGCATCAACTTCGTCGGGGTCATGAGCGACGAGGGGTATCGGTGGGGTTGCCTGTCGAGCCGGTTCTATGCTTGTCGTAGACTGTTGAAGAGGTAAGGAATCCCAAGCTTCGCGAGATGTCTCGATGTTCTGGAAAAAGATCAGGGGTATAGCGCAGATATCTGCATAATTTGAACGATCCAGCCGCATCTTTGGGGTGTTTTGAAAGTAGTTGGCATACAGGTGTTCCCGGAATTCATCGAGCTCGAAGCCGATACGCTTGACCCTGTCGTGGAGACCCGATTTTTGGACCCAATTGGGCATAAACCCCTTCAAGAGGTTGGTTCGTGCGGCTGAAGGTGCGTTGGTGACTCGGAAGATCGCTTTCATCGCGATTTTTGAGGCTTCGCACGAGACACGGCTCGTAATGATCCAGAGGATCAGCCACCACAACGATTCAATGTCGTGTAGGACAGTGTGCACCACCGTCTTGAAAGAAATCTCGGTCGCAGCCGACTCCCTATCTGGTGGCGGGGGGCCCCAGACTACGGACCGAGGCTTTTCAAGTTTCCGGTGGTCTAGAGGGCATATCAGGTCTGAGGATTGTATCTCGTAAGCCATAAAGTAAGGCGTTCCCTGCAAAAGGTTTTTCAGCTTCGGCGCAGCAGGAGACGGAGGAAACTTACAACCCTCAGGTCGGATGATTCTTGTAGGTTCTGCGAGAGTTTCTTGGCGAACTCGAGATCAGCAAGCCTGACTTCCCACTTGCCATCCTTCTCAATGGCAAGGATATTTCCGTTGCTGATATCTCGATGCACCCATCCAGCGCAGAACATGATCAAAAGTGCTAACAGCAAAGGATCAGCCAGACCTCGTATAGAATGTCGTATGGATTTACCGAAATAACCTTGCTTAAGTACGTCCATTACGTCTCCCAATGTTGGAAGGTTGGATACGCGCGTGCAGGTCTCGGGGAAAACGAAGAAGCATCGCTTGTTGGAGGAGACCCAAGGAATGTTCGAGATGGAGCTAGGGTCGAAGGGTTCTCTTTGCGTCGTTCTTCTCTCGACCGTGGATCCAAGGTATTCGCCTGAGGTGGGGATGGAAGCGTAGCTATAGAAGGGCTTCCCAAATTGCTCCAAATCAATCGGCTTGGTAGGAGGACCGGTGTAACGCATTCGCTCGTCATACCGTAGGAATAGAGTCTTGTAAGCGCCACCTGTCAGATACGTGCGGAGTTGGCCAAACTCTTCCCGCTCGGGAGGTATTTCCTTCAATATTGGCAACGATTCCCAGTCCGTCTGCTGAAGTGCTTCAATGTCCCGGAATACGTGTTGTTGGATCTCGAATTCGGTCATCGAGTCTGCGCAAATCCAAGTGTCCTTTAATACGATCTCCCGGGCTTCACTATTCTTGGGACTTGGGTCGTCCTTCGAGGTGACTTCTACCGCTTTCCAGATCCGAGTATGCCCTCCGGAGAGGAGGTGCGTCGTCTTGAAGAAGTAGGACTGTTGTCGCTTCGAGTTCTCTTCCAAGCTGCAGGAGACAGAGCCTTGTTCAGGGCACTCATCGAGCTCATAGAGATACGAGCCGTCAGCCAAACGAGTGATATGCGACTCATAGCCCATGTCCGCTCTACTGGCGGAGAGCAAGGACACGAAAACACGAACAAGCAAGTCCGGTCGCTACAGGAGCCGGGTCAGTCAACACCGTTCCCTTCCTACCAGAGCGTAGTGACGAACCTTGGCATAGCGAAATGAAGTAGCTTTGACGGTGCGGTTGTGCGAGAAATGCCACAATGAAATGCGCTCTTTCTCGTCAGTGATCTATGCTTCGGGTTAGCAGACTTCATCGTGTGTACTGACCACAAGATACTCACACCAAACACAGAGTTCCGCGAGGCATCCCCTCTCAGTGTACGTGCGGCAATAGAGACAAAGTCGTTCCGATTCTGGACGTTGCGGATTAGGTTTGCGAGCATAAAACGTGCAGTCAAAAGCTCACTTGAAAGTAGTCTCGTTCCTCTGAATAAAAATAGATGGGCACCACCATGTCGGTCAGGAGATATGTGATATCGTCTGCATCGATGTCCCTTTCAGCGTCAGAAACTATGGCCAGGCTAAAGTTGTTGACTTGTTTCGCAGCCCCCATGAGGGACATGCACACAGAGTCACAAAGAGCCTCATAAAGGGAGATTGCATCAACGTTTCCAGTCGCTGAACGCGTCTCGTCGTCCGATGATGACTCGTCCTCCGATGACTCGCTGTCCGATGACGGGGAGGGATGTGTATGTGGGACTGGAGGCGATAGGTGCTCCTCTGCCGTCGAATTCGACGGACTTGAGCTTCGCGAGTAGTCAGAGGTGTCTTCAGAAAGCGTCTCCTGAGATGAGGTGGAGCAGAGGTCGGCATCGGGATGAGCTATAAGGAACCCTTTGCCACGCAGATTCTCCAGAATCTCGTCTACCACAGAAGCGTCTGGTGCGGGGCCGAAGAAGTGGTCCAAGAAGTCATTCGTCTCAGGAAGGAGTATCTCCTTCATGGATGATAGAACGGGCAGAAACCTTGAAGCAATTGGGAGGACCAGGCGGTGGTGGTTCAGCGGAAAGTCGGTCGCTTCGCGTCACGCAAGCTGACATTCCGCGTTGATGTTCCCACGGCTGCATGAGAGGCCTCCGCCCCGGGCCCATTGTTCAACCAGCCTATGATTTCCCCAAGAATCTATGTGCGCACGAGATAAGTACACCTTGGGCAAATTTCGAGGCGGATTTAGACCTGTGATACGAAACCGATCTAACACGAATCAGAGTCGTGTTTTTCTTCTCATGATCAAATAAGCGCCGGCGGGCCGCGGAGCATCTTCACCAAATCTTCACTAATCTCCTCATCATTTCAAAGATAGCGCAAGGGATAGTTGGCTTTTGGCGCACTTTAACACTACTGTGTAAGGTGTAAGCTACCATTCTAAACCAACATCTCTCATGATCTGCCAACCTCAAAATCCCAACTGCTCGGAGATTGTTCGGACAGTCCGGTCTAGTGAATGTCAGCTGCTGAGTCGCTTTAGGCGCTCCCGCTGGTGTGAGGTCCGGCACTGTTCTGTTGTCTTTCATTCACCTCATCAATTCCATCCAATCCATCCATAGGCTACAGTGTTACATCATTATCATGCCCTGAATCGCATAGCAGCATAATGAAGTATCCTTTCTCGTGCTAGGCTATTCCACGATGATGTCGCATCTTCATCCCTACCTGCGTTTTGTAAACTCTGTTGTTTGAAGGTGTAAAAAATCAGAAAGATGTACGCCAGATACGCGATGGTACGTACCTGGAAACCTGTTACGCTGTGGTAATAGCTGTGATAGACGCAAGGCGACCATCGCTCGGCAATTCAAGAATCCTTCAAATTCCGTCCATCTATTGCAGTGAGAGCTTAGGACTCTGTTGAGAAATGACGGAAGAACCCCCTGAATCTGGGTGGTCTTGTAAGTTGTTTCCCTCCCTCTCAATACTGGCGAAGTCGCTTGATCGTTCCAACTTGCAACGTTGGCGGGCCGCAGAATGATTTCCTGGCAATGGAGGCAATTAGCTCTTATTCCTGCCATTCCGCTCCTAAATAGAGGCCCCCATACCCAATGCTGCAGGTTGGTGGGTGCCATTTGGGTGGAATTTGGAATGCTTTGATACTCGCCGCCGCCGCGGCGGGGCGCCTACGGAGGTCCGGCTAGTAGGCGGAAGCCGGGATGCCGGCATCGGTCCCTAAATCCGACCAATTTCCATTTTTGCCCGACCGTGAGCGTGTCACCGGTCGTTGAACTCGTTCCACCACCGTCTCTTCGTCTAGTACATTCGTCGCCGCCATGGGAGCCTCTGAAGAACTCGATTATCTCAAGTCCTTGGTCAACCAGCTCAACGACAAGATTAAGACTCTCGAGGCCAAGGCCACAGGCAGTGCCCCGGCGAAGTCGCCTGCTACCCAGCTGAGGACCATTCTGATGGGGCCTCCTGGTGCTGGTACGTTAATTACAGAAAGTATGGAGGTGGAGTAGAGTTCTAAGGAATATGGGGGCAACAGGCAAGGGTACACAGGCACCCAAGATCAAGGAGGAGTTCTGTGTGTGCCACCTGGCAACTGGCGACATGCTGCGCGAGCAGGTCGAGAAGAAGACGCCTCTTGGTGTTGCGGCAAAGAAGATTATGGATGCTGGAGGACTCGTGTCGGACGATATCATGGTCAACATGATCAAGGAGCAGCTCGAGAACAACAAGGAGTGCAAGAATGGGTGAGTTCAACCTCGGGCGCTTGTGGGAGGACACGTCGACAACTGACGCGTTTCCCCGCGAACCTCCAAAGCTTCGTCCTCGACGGCTTCCCCCGCACGGTTCCCCAGGCCCAGAAGCTCGACGGCATGCTCGCTGAGCGCAAGGAGAAGCTCGACTCCGTCGTCCAGCTCCTCATTGACGACCAGCTGCTCATCTCCCGCATCACCGGACGTCTCGTTCACCCCGCCAGCGGTCGCTCATACCACAAGATCTTCAAGTAAGCGTCTATCTGAGATTCAAAGAAGGTTGCTTGCCTAACCTTGAATGCACAGCCCACCCAAGAAGCCTGGCGTCGACGACATCACTGGCGAGAAGCTCATCCAGCGC
The DNA here is from genome assembly GCA_013368325.1 of Ephemerocybe angulata. Taxonomy (NCBI): domain Eukaryota; kingdom Fungi; phylum Basidiomycota; class Agaricomycetes; order Agaricales; family Psathyrellaceae; genus Ephemerocybe; species Ephemerocybe angulata. The sequence continues at coordinate 19,914 of JAACJK010000164.1, forward strand.
TCAGACGACAATGCCGAGACTCTCGCCCGCCGTCTCAAGACCTACCACACCCAGACCGGCCCTGTCGCCGAATACTACAAGGCCAAGGGACTTTGGCACGGTGTTGATGCTTCCCAGTCGCCCGCTGTCGTTTGGGACAACCTCCGTGCGATCTTTACTACGAAAAAGTAGACGCGTGCGTTCATCTATAGATTATTTTGGGAGTAATAGAGAGGTTATACCGGCTGCGCGGATGTTGGTTCAAACGCTGGATTCTTCGATGGATGGGTAGTGCAAGAGCAGTCGGTACCGGTTACTGAACAGACCGACTGGCGTATTCCCTTCGACTGACGTATACAGTCCAGACCCACGATATCATCGATGCCGCTCTGTTTCGACCCTCGAGGTTTTCGAGGAAGGTGGAAGGGGATCTTGACACGAGGCCATCAGATCTGCGTGCCCCATGGACTTCCGCGATTGCACAAGCCTGAAGATATGTATGACAATGACATCGAAACTTCAGCCGAGTTCATATGCTTGTTGTATCACCAGCCGATCTCTGCTTCAATCCGCTTCCTTTTCATCATACCGTCTTATCATATCGTAATGCCCCTCAGAGCATCGGGGCTGGGAAGGAAAGGGAGATCCTACAGGGCGTGTCCATTCCATGTGCTGTGAGCCTTGGAGGCCTGGTTTGGAAAGTTCTTCCGAAGATATATATGAGGGCAGGGGGTTTGAATAGGTTAAGCGCCTTACCTCTGCCTCCGTGTCACCTGCCCTTTCTTCTTCTTCTCCCCTCCCCTGCCCTCCCCGAGCCCTTTCTTCCCCCCCTCTCTGCCTGCCTTTGGCATATTCTCCCTGGATACTTCGCCCGTGATCTGGTCCATGAAAGACCGAGCACCATCATCTAGTAAGAGGGCTGAAGGACCTGCGGCAGCACTAAGGAGGGGGTTGGCCTGTTTATCATGTCGGTGAGTTGTGTCTCTCGTCTTCGAAATCCTTTACTGACGAAGGTTCTTGGTGTGTCTGTGAATCGTCCATTAGGAAACGCAAACTCGTAGGTGACGATGTTTTTGGAATTATTCGTTCGCGCTGATGGCGTATGTTAGAAATGTGACAGCGTTCGACCCGTCTGTAGCAACTGCACCGCTCGAAAACGAGACAGCGAGTGCGAATACGACGACACCAAGAAGAAAAGCCGCGTACAAACGCTGAAGGAGAAGAAAGAGCTCCTCCAATCGCAAGTCCAAAAGCTCCTCCAGGCTCTTGAACTACAGCAACCCGCCCTTAACTTGACCTCCGGCGGCGCCCTTTTCGGATTTGGTTCGATGCCAAGTATATCAGGAGCATCATCAAGCACCAGCAGCGGCAGCCCCCATTCAAGCGTCATTGACTTGGGCAGGTCGCAGTTCTCGAGCTCAGCCCCAACGCCCCCTCTCCCTCTCCCAAGCGGCGGTGCTTGGCCCAGATCGACGGCGACTGGAGCGGGTTCCGGGATTATAGGTCCCTTCGATCATGTGCAGCCTCCCGTATATGGCCCGGGGGGCCCACAGGGAGCACAGCTCTTTCCTTATCCAAGCCACGCTAACCCAGCGGCTCCCTCGTTTTCGCTTCAAACAGGTCCACAGAGCCCTCCTAACGAGGTTCTGAGAAAGCTGTAAGTTCCATTATCCCCTTCTCCGATGTCTCGTGGTAGCGGTGGAACTTATTTCTTCTGTCTTCGGGAACCTCCCGTGCTTCTAAACGACATAGGATCGAGAGCTTCCTCTGCCACCAGAGACAGTGCTGTTTCTCCGACCCACAAGGGCGGTTCTCATCAAACCCGGGAGGTGTAAACACTGTATATCCGTCCCTCCAGCCAAACATCGGATCGCAGGGCGCGTGGACCCCACCCGACGCCCACCCGGCTCTCCTCAGCGCCGTCTACCTTCTCGGGTGTCACTTTCTCCTCATCTCGGATTCTTCCACCACAGATTCTCTCCAACCCTTCGGCCTCGTGTACCCGATATCACTCCCCCCACCGCCGGCGACACATTACGCGCAGCTCAAAGACACTCTGCTCCAAAAAGCGCGCAAAGAGATCATCTCAGCTGCGGGGAAACCGTCGCCTCCCGTGGACGTCGTGCAGGCGTGCTGCCTCTTCGCACAGTACTACTACTTCAATGGCGAGCGGATCCAGGGGTACAGACATGCGTTTGCGGCTGCGAGGCTGGCGATGCGAACGGGGTTGCATCAGACGAGTTTGCCTAATAAGGTGAACTTCGTGGGGTCTTCAAGTGCTATGGCAGGCACGAGCGCGGCAGGAGCGAGCACAAGCGCCTTCGAAGATCTCGGCGCTTATCTTGACACCTACTTTCCACAAACCTCGGCACCTGTCGATCAGTCTGTGCTTGGGGCTGCTGACCTTATGATGCCTGTGGTGGAGATGAACGCGATGAGCGCGTATACCCCGATGGTGGACTATCAGACGCAGGCTTTGCAGCAGGACGTCGACATGGAGAAGGCGAATGCGATCGCCGTGTTTTGGCAGATCTTTATTGTTGATCGGATGTGGAGCGCGGCGCATGGGTTGGTAGCCGCAATGCCGGACGAGAATTCGGTGGAGGGGAGGGTTTTGACTCCGTTTCTGGTCAAGGGGGAGGATGGGGGGTGTCGGTGGGCAGCTGTGAGTATGCTTCTTAAGCTTAGTCTTGAGGCTCAGAGCTAATTGGCCCCGATTTTTTTTTTCTTTCCGCGCGTAGTACGACGAGTACATCGGTGGTCAATCTCCTGCTTCCTTTCTCGACTTCATGACTGTGGCAAGTGGCCCACTTCTCCCCATGCCTACCTGGTCCATGTTCAAAGCAATGGCCGTCGCCCTGTTTGACCGCGCGTCCCGTATCCATCGTGAGCAACACTTCAAATCCGCATTCACTCTTCCACTACCTACTGACAAAAGTACAGCCAGTCTAGGGCCAATCGATAAAATTGACCTCACAAACCTCCAGGCCGTGGACAAAATGCTCCAACGGCTTTTCTCAATCCTCCCCAAGTTCGAGGGAACCGTTCCCGCGTGGGGCAAGTTCAGCAGTGCCCCGTTCGACGACGTAATGGACGCCTTCGCTGCGCACACGATTCTCCATGCTTCTGCAGTGCAGTTCTACGGGAACCCGGGGGTGGGCCAGGTGGGCCTGGGAGGCGATGGTGGGGTCTACGGCCCGTATGCTGAGGCACGGGCTGTAAAGGGAATGGTTGATCTGATAGATCATCTGCAGGAGACGGACTATGCGTTGCTGGATGCCAGCGTGGTCGTTTGTTGGAACAAGGTTGGGAGGATTCTTTTGAGGAGGGTCAAGGATCAGAAGGCGTCTGGTGGAATCATTGGATCGGGGAACTCACAGGTGGTGTATGTGGGTGATCTCCGTGTCCAAGATGTTGTTGGAAGGTTGAAGGACGCGTTGCAGAACGCTGGGGCCCATCTTCCATTTGCAGGTATGCAGTTCTCTTATCCTTGTTTTTCGGAATTGGGCGCTGAATTGCTGGGTAGCTGAATTGGGACGGACTATGTCGGCGGAGTTCGATCGGCAGTTTGGGTATGAATATGCTGCATCTGCACCCCACGCCATGCCTGCACCCATGCCCGCAGCCATGCCTGCTCCTCTAGTTTCTTTCGATCCATTTGCTTATCCCTGGTGATTCGGACTTCTGGTGGCACTTCGGACAGTTCTTGAACAGAATCATTCGGACCGTCGTATCTATAATACTATTACACAGACGCTGATTAATGTACTTTAGGTTCAACAAGGGTATCCATTCGTCTCCTGGCCATACCATACCATCAATCAATCGTCCTCCTTGGAGTCCTTCCCATGGGCCCTTAATTAAAGAAGAGAGTTTGATACCGATCTCAAGTGTTTATTTGGGATTTGGTCGCGTGGGCGCGATGAGCGCAATGTGCCGGACGAAGAATCAAAGCAACTTCGAACCGGCTTCAACGTAATTGCACCATTCTTCCTCAGGCGTCATCCCCCATGGGGCAGCGGTATCAGACATACATCATCGCCAGAGAGCAGACCAATCAGGAAGATACCCTCGTGGGTGTCAAAGAGTTCAGTTGAAGCTGTTCCCCCAGCGGTGGGCCAGTCCACAACATCTGGTATCCAAGCATATATCACACTTTCTGGCATGGTCTCGGTGTGTGTTACATCTAATGAAGCACTACCAATGTGCTTTGCTGATTGTAATGCGCTCTAGCAGCGCAGGAGGCGGAGAACGTGATAGATGTGCGACTCGTAACCGTCCGTAATTCAGAACCCTGACAAGAGGAATCTATCCACATGGCAGGCCCTTTCGAAGTGGAAGAAGCGGGGTGGGGCAGGACCGGAAGCAGGTCTACCGAGCTCCACCGTCCATACTTCTCCGACGCAAAGCGAGAACCCGTGGGCTCATGGACTCGTCCAGATACAGGCCTCGCCAGTCGAACTCCAAGCTTCTCGGAGACATTGTGGTCGAGATCGAAAATGAGGTCGTTCCTAAAAACCAGAACAGGGACGAGACCTGCTTTCTTCGACAGCGAGCCTGAGTGGATCGACTGCCCACGTTCTGTGATTGTCACACCGAGATTCTAGGACCGCCGTCGTTTGATCTGCATATGGCTCTGAGCGTTGAGGTAGAATCAAGTATCAAACAGGCCGAGTTGCTTGACACGGCATACTGCACTACCTCCTCGTACATCAAGCTCTACTATACCGTCTATGTTATTACTATCTCTGTAGCTAGAGATACCAATTAACGGCGAGGTAGTCTGGGAAAGGATTTTGAGGACTTAGGCCTAATGGATGCCATCGTACAGGCGCCCACTGGGAATAGGGTCAGTCAGAACTGGTTTCATTACAGGTCGGCTTTGGCAGGCATCGAATCAGGCGTCCAAGGAGACACAACCTATTGCACCTCTAAAGGACGCTATCACTTTATTCTCTACTACTCCCAGGGCCCGCTCATTGAAACTTCAAAGAAAATCAGACTGCCCGGGCCTGGGGCATCTTGCTTCATTGTGGCGAACCGTGGGAACGCGAAGACAGGTTGTTGCCACACTTTGGCCACACAGGTCCGGTGTGGCTTGAGCCTTTCTGCCACCTCAATATCACTGAGTGCCACAGGTCAGTGGATTTAACCTTTCAACTAGACCCCGCCATTGAACATCGATCGTTCAGGATTCAACCATCGCCTTCTCGAGTTCGAGGAACCTTACGACTTACATCCAGCGATATACGATGGGACAACGGCACCAAATCTACATCATCGCTCGGCCTCCTTTGAAGGCAGGGGGGAAACCCGGAGAATATCGATGCATAGCTGCCTTCCACCACCAATGGTATTACGGGAAACTTCCCCTGAAGGGCACCAACAGGCTTAAGCATCTCGCACGGCGCGAGGCCAATGCCGCTCTCATTGAGAACGAAGTTCAATCGTTCTATAGCAGGTTCGACCCCAAGGAACGGGACGAGAGTTGTCCATGCCCATACACAACACATCTGGCAAAAATTGCCTTCGACCTCTCGCCGAGTGAGCTGGACGACCATGTGAACACTTCCCGCGTCAGCAACATCTTCCAGGGCAGAGCAGAGCCTTGTTATGGAGGTACGCATGTCAGTAAGCTCAAAGCTGAGATTCCATCCTAATCGACCGAAAATCCAGACAATAACGATGGAATAACCGTTGTCGATGTTTCAACCCCGACCAAGCCTAGATACTGCTTTGCTTCCTTGGACCATGGATTAGAGGGTGAAAACGCAGACGACTGTCCGCCACTCACTCCTTTGACGGCCCAGCAGTATCTACGCTTCTATTATGCGGAACCTGAAGAACACGAACTTGGTACGTCCTTCTTTTCCTAGCGTCTCGTAGGGAGTTTTGAATCTGACAGTGGACCATTAGCTCAGGATGTTGAACTGCAAGCCACGGAAAAGTTGAACTTAGATACCATCCATAATCTCGACGACATGCCCTTGATAACACGGGATGTCCTGTGTGAGGCGTGGCCGCGCACATTCAAGGCTTCTCGGCACGATGACGACTCCATTGGTCCCGTCGCAAATGTGGACAAGGAACAAGGTCCCGATCGCGACAGTTCCAACGCGGACATCGACTCCCTCAAACCCGAAGGTTCTAGTCCAAGGATCTTAAAGCTTTCCGGACCAACCGTATCCCCTGGAAATCCTCTGTCTATGCTCAAAGATCTCGGAGCGATCTCAGGTCTTGATGCCTCTGGTAACAAGGAGGTTGACAAACACATTCTACGCCAAATCCTCGAACAGCATCCCTTGAAATGGGTCAACATCCTCGGCAGCTCAGTCACTACAGACGACATCGGAGACCTCTTGGCGAGTTACCCTCGCCTATTCTATCACATGGAAGCCATCATACATCCCCAGCTCTTCGTGGATATGGAGCGCACATCTCTAGGACTGCCTTGCCCCTCTGCCTTCTTTCCAGCATTCCGTTTCGTCGTTGAAGGCCCAGACCCGTCCGCTTACTCGTGGAGAGATGAGGGGATAATAAAGCGGCGCTCCATTTCCCTGCCGTTCTTCTCAACAGACCAGCTTATCCAGAATATACTCGACGCAGTACAACGACCAGAGTTGGAGTTGGACCAAATTGGGGTCGTCTTTTCTTGCTCATACCGCGGCCAAGGCAAGAAATGGATTGAGAGCGACATTCAAAGCCTCCCCGACCGCTCCAAAGATACGATTGAAGCCACTGCTGAACAAGCGTTTCCAGGTTACACTTTCCTGATCCGCTGTGGCAAAACCAACAGAGGAAAGAATTTTGTCAGGGATTACGGGATTCGCCTCCCTGGTGAACTGGAGTACGTGGACCTGGACGCATTTCTTGCACATATCGAAGGAGAAGGGAGGCCAGTGCCTACAAGTCTTGATGCTGTTGAAGCATTGAGGAGTATTCTTGGTCGGTCAGGTGTTGAGACTGGCGACGATTCTTGAAACTACATTATTCTTAACTCTTTTAAATCGTCGCCGCCTTCTTGTGAATCCATACGATATCTCGAACTTTTTCATACCCTGTATCAAGCCCCTCTGTACATGTATCAATCCTCTTCGCCTCAAGCTTTGCCTCTCGTGGTCGTTGGGAACTTCACAAAGGCTTCTTTGGCGCCAAAAATAAGCGCTGTGAACGAACAGGCCGAACGTTTCGCCTGTAACCAAAAAACTTAGCTATCAGTCTGTGAGATACTTTCTTACGTTGAATGGACAGTCTACTGTCTACCTCGACCCCAACTTCTGAAGCAGCATCCCGGCGCGGAGACAATAAGTATAGGTCCTTGATAGGCACCGCATTCGTCTACACCTTTCCTGACGATCAACTTCCCAGGATTCTTGGACCTCAACCACGACCATCCCAAGGCAAAAGAAACTTACCTCAGGTGAGAATGATCCTTCCAATCACCTCATCCAAGCTGAAGGTGAGCCAGCTAGACTCAATCGATGGACCGAATCAACGGGATCGCAAACTCGTGGACGGAGAGTCAAAATACAGTGAACGGTGACCTAAAGGTCGGAATTGCCTCCCTCCCCGTTGAAGTCCTCGGCCCTATATTTCTCCTGGCCCATGCATCTGCGTACGAAAGCCGCCCTGTCCCCTTGAACCGCGCAGAGCTGGCAATGGCCGCAGTCTGCCGCCAGTGGCGAAACCTTGCACTGTCGTTTACTGCATTATGGTCTACTTTCCGATGCATCAAGCCAGCTTGTGACTCGGTTCAACAGATGAAGAGGGAGCGGAAGCGCCTAGAACTATACCTCAAGCGATCTGGCAACTCAGGTTTAGACCTCGAATTCGAGTTCAATGCGCTGCCACCCAAGTCAGCTCTGTGGAAAACCTGGGCTCCGCTCCTCAACTGTGCCATAAAGCACGCCCACCGCTGGGCGCGGTTCGCCATAAAGTCGGATGGTGTCGCGCCGAGACTGTATCTTGTCCCCCTCGAAGCATTGCAAGCACCTCGACTCGAGTCTCTGGAAATTCATGCCGGCACCTGGGACGATTGGCAGTGGCAGACCCAGTATAACCGCACGCGCATATTCGCTTCCTGGGAGACGTTATCCGAAAACCAGTTTGGTCCACCTCAAGGCGCAAGTCCACTACAGTTGCGGCTGGATATCAGTGCAGCAGCCCTTGCTCTCCCATCCCTTCAGTCACTCGTTCATTTCAACCTCGAGCCAGGGGTAGCAACGGCCCATCCTGTGAACACCTACCCCATATTCTTGCTGGTTATACAGCTACCCACAATCGAGTCTATCTCCGTCTGGTGTGAGGACCAGACTACCAGCGTTCAATCAATTCACGGCCTTGCCAATGCCAATGACTTTAGGCCAGTGCACGCCAACTACTTGAGACATCTTCGCGTTGGAGGAGATGCGACCACCACGTATTGCTCAGCATTTGGGCTAGTCGCCCAACGACTAATTGCCCCTCGCCTCGAAAGCCTCACGATCCAAGGAGCTCAGCTCGGCTACATTGTCGCTTCAAACGACCACCGCGCAAATGCCCTCCCACATCCTGGCTATTCATTCCCGTCTCTACATACCCTCCACTTGATCAATATCAGCTTCCTGCGCGAACTCCTTGTCTGGGACAGCTATCCCAGCCTGTTCAGTACTCTCATCGCACGAACGCGAAACGCCAGTGCCCTTACCTTCATGATGCAGCCGGGTGTGTTTCGACCATTGGACCCAAACTTACGATTGGAGCTCCAGGGATATGCGACAGACATCCATCGACATCGTCTCTGCCCAACGGCACGGATCCTGACGCTCGATGCCCCTTCTGGGATATTCAAGCCCTCGGACCCCGTCGGCCTCGAGTATTGGCCCAACATCGATCAACTCCTCCTCCCACCTCCCACCGAGACGGCCCCTTGGCCAAGTCAAGAACAGTTGGAGAGAGCTGGAAGAAATGTCACCGTTCTTGCCAGAACGGAGCTTGGTCACAAGCGATGGCCACCCATAGCCTGCAACTCTTGGGGGGCGGCATCTGCTCCTGATGATGAAAGGTGGCACACGTTCGAGAGGAACGTTTTGTAAAGGCGTACTTTAATGCGCACCCTAGAAAGGCAGCTAGTATCTTCAGTATAGTCAGAATACCACTTCCTTCAATGCCGTCAGAAGGAGGTCAGCCGCGTACCTGCCGGTGGAGAGACATGATCTTAGCCGTATACTTAGAACTGCGGCATACTTTTTTCTTGCTCCCGCTCGGGCAGAGTCAGGGAGTTCTGTCATGGCACGAAAGCGACCAAAGGGTGATCTAGATGGAGGCAAGAGAAAGGTCGACAACAGGCGACTCGAGCCCATTTTGGCCTGACAAGTATGAGATAGAGGTTGTAGCCAAACACTGTCGTCACAATCTCGAAGCCGCCTGTGTTGCAACCTCCGCAGTTGCTCCAGCCTCCATCTACCACCACCCAGCTCTTTTTGTAGAGTCTGAAGTCCAATACACACGCAGTATGTAGCTATGACTCAACAGAAAGGACTCGGAAATACTGATTGTGTCCATGAAGGCCAGGAACACAGATACTCGGAGGTGTTCTCATGACTCTCAGCCCCATAGACACCATTCCCAATGAGCTATTGTGCACCATCTTTGCAATGGCACACGCACTATCCTACTCGGATGGACATCTGTGCCCAAGGATTCCGACGGAGGTAGCGATGTCCGTTGTGTGTAAGAACTGGCGGAGCATTGCACTGTCTTCGCCCTCGCTCTGGTCGGTCTATCGATGCATCAAACCATCGAGCAAGGCACTCCAATCAGAGCTCGAGAGGCTAGAAACATACCTGAAAAGATCGGACGAGACAGATATTGAACTCTCATTTAACTTCATTGGCCTTCATGGGTTTACCGATTCCCAAATAGTTTCGCAACTTCTACATTCGACACTACCCCACATCGCGCGATGGATTTGTTTTGTTGCTATATCCGACGGACAAGACCAGGCTCTGGTCCCCTTCCACCATCCACTCAAGTCTCTCCGTGCGCCCAAACTTCGGCACGTTGACATTCGTACTGGGGCGTGGCATGACTACCGCAGGCTGGGATGGGACACGGAACCTCACTGGAACCCCAAGATGTTCCACGGGGAGCTGTGCGCGATCGAGTACCTTCGCTTGGATACTTGTGCAATTATGGCGCGCTTCCGACCCCGCCTCGAGACCCTCGTACATTTCATGATGGAGGAAGGCCCGGGATCCCATATGCATGCCCTAGGCATCTGCCTCCTCTTTTCGAATTTTGTCCAGGTCCTCAGTGCCCCCAACATTGAGACCATCTCGATCTGGGGCACGAATTACGAGTGGTGGCCAAGTCAGCCATTGCCAGCGACGACCATCCAAGCAAACCGACTGAAGCACTTCCGATACGGCAACAACGTCACGATGTCCCCACTCATGTTTTTCCTCAATCGTGTGTCGGCGCCTCTTCTCGAAAGCATAACGATCCAGAAAATCTCCCTTTCTAATCAAGCAAGTGAGATGGACCACCCAGAGGATGATTACATCGACTATGCCTTCCCTTCATTTCGCTCCCTTTATCTCATCGACGTCGACGTTGCATGCTTAGCCGTGGCCGTCCCGCCGGGAATTGACTGGCTAACCGAAATCATTCTGGAAACACCCATCCCAAGGCTCGCACAGACCACACGTCTCGCTACACACCTCACTATAGCCACAAGAGCGACAAGCTGCGGCAACACCGATATACCGCTTTTTATCGATCTTTTACCTGGGAGGCGGATGGGCCACTTTGCAGAAAGCCCTTCCTTGCCATCGATGTGGCCCCAGGCGCAGGACCTCGCTCTTCACTTTCCTTCATCCGTGTTCGCAGCCAACAACCTCTCATGGAAAGATACTTGGTCGAAAGTAGATCGTCTTTACCTCGCCCCACCTACTTCAAACAATCCATGGCCCGATCCTGAAGACTTGAGTGCCGGCGGTAGGAACATCGCAGTCAAAGGGCTTCAAGCTCTTGGCCATACGCAGTGGCCGCCAGGGTGGTATCAGTGGGCGTCGTGTGATAAGACTATTGACGTGTTCCTCCGCAATACCGCCTTTTGATATTGTACTCATACTCGTGTATCTGCTTGCCTTTTCGACTATCTACCTATTTTATTTCACCTGTGTCATCCTTCCTCCACTTTGCCTCCCTTTTTTGACTATGGCCACCGGTTCTTAGACTCCTCGCCTAAGTAATTTACCGTGCAGATGATGCATCATTGTGCCGAGCAGTCTCACCGCTGTTCGCCAGTACCCAACTTCAAGATGAATTGACCTGGTAAATCATCCTCTCCTCTTGTTTAGGCATCCGAAGCTTTTACTCGTATTATTTGGTCGAACGGGCGCTTATCGCGAGTGTTATGCAGTGTTATGCGACAGCCCCGAAAGGCCACTGGCACCGATTCGGCATTGTGCCAACCTTGAATCCTTTGGCCCTCTCCTCTCATCCAACTCCCATCTAGAAGAAAGCTCAAACCTGGGCAGCCAAGGTGGGCTCTATTGTACTTGCGAAAAGTGTCGACATCCGCTGACGTGGACGCCGAAGATCGATCCTGTTATGGTTGACCTCATCCCCGAGCGCCACGAGATACTGAATACCGCCTCTCCCATCGCCGGCCTTCCTATAGAGATCCTTTCTGCTGTCTTCCACGAGGTCCAAAGAATTAGGAAAGCCACAGGAAGGCCATTGATTCCACATGTGGAGATCACTCTATCTCATGTGTGCAGTCACTGGAGAGCTGTCTTGCTTTCTCTGCCCTCGATGTGGTGTGTCTTCCAGCACTCCTTACCATGGAACGGCCCTGCTCGACATACCAAAGAAAGGCTCGCGGCATATCTCGAGAGATCAGGGGAACATCCGTTCGACCTTTGGATGGACTTCAAGACCGAAGAACCACTGTACCACCGGCTGCTTTTCCCGCTTTTAGAGATCGCTCTTCCCCACCTCCATCGTTTTCGGGTCCTCCACCTTCTCTCTGACTTTTTCCATCCATTGGAAGAATTTCGAAAAAAGCTCGCCCGCACCTCAGCCCCCCTCCTTGAGATCTGTGCTATATGCCCGGATTCTCATGAAACACCCGAGTTCAAGCTGGAGCTGGACTCCTTGACTGTTGACGATGCGAACATCTTCCAGAGCGGGGCGCCTTCATTGAAATACCTGCGGCTGGACGAAACAAGTCTATTCACCATGCGGCTCCCGCTCGACACAGTTGTACATTTACGCATCGAGAGGCGACAAATGCAATTTTCAATATGGATTCCTAACACCATCTTTGACGAAATCCTCTCCCTACCAAACCTCGAAACACTTTCCCTTTCCGGTGCACTCTTCGAACTACAACATCAGCAAGGGTCTACGCCGAAGGAGCCGATCAGAGCCGATAAACTGAAGCACTTCCGCTCTGGGAACACTCATATCACCATATACACTTTATCCCATGTTCTGGCTCCTTCCCTCGAACGCATCACTATTAGTGGTGTGGATTCGGTCAACCAAGGTGATCAACCCTCAATCCCCGATCATGTGGCTTTCCCCTCCCTCCGGATTATCGCGTTCACCAGAGTACGGTCAGATATCCCCAGACATGGACCAAACCTTCAGAAGGTCATGGCCAGTACGGAAAATGTCGAAGAGCTTCTTTTCTGGGGGAAGACAGGACACCGAGATATCACGGAAAACGCATTCCGCGCGTTGTGGGAGTCAAATAGAGCGCCATCGTATTGGAAAAAGATCAGGAAGGCAACCCTGAACCTCCCCTTTTCGAGCCCCGAAGAAATGCTGCTGTATCACCTGTTTATTGCAGCAAAGCCTAAATTGGAGGTAGTGCGGGTACCACCGAGGTGCCTCCAGCTGCCTACCTTCCTGCAAGGGGTCCCGCCGCACATCGACCTTCGGGCGATCGACAAGTCGGAGCCTACCATCCCTTTGTGCTGGACTGCCGGACCCGATTGGCTGGATACTGAGCAAGACCCTTTCTTGACTAAGTGTCAACTTTTTGAGTAATCTTCGAGCGAGCTGGGCTCTCATTTGTACAGTAGTTTAATTGCGCTTTATGTCGATGTCGTGTGTGGTGTTCCTGCAACTTCCTGGACACTTTTGGTGACGTGCGGCGGCGCCCACGCGATTTTGGAGGGCGCTTAATCCCTCCGCCCGTCTTAGTTTGAAAAGATGGCATTGCTTCATCGCATTAATGGGGTAGTGGTAACCTGGGTCGTTGCCATCCGAGTATTGACTCGACCCGCCGGGGGTTCGATTCCCTCTTAATGCATTTTGGCATTTAAATGCGTTTCTCTTTTTCTCGTGAGGAGCCGGACTCCAGAGTCCAGACCCCTGAGCAGTGAGCGCTTGAGCACTCAGTCGGAGTCAGCAGGCTGCAGCTTCTTTTTCGCATTCCATTCGAGAATTGAAGCCCTCAGACCCCCTCGGGCACTGGTACAATTTGCAGGGCAGAGAGAAAACTGCTTCTGCTTCCGCTGTAAATCTGACGATGGAACATTCCTGCCGCGCGCACCACAATTGTAATTGGGTATGAATATTGTCATGAATGTCGTAACTGAAAAGCAACTCGAAAGCAAAGCAAACCGAAGGGGAAAAGAAGGGCAAAGCTGGAACATATAGAAACGGTTAAGAGGACAGGTTTGGGCCGAAAGTCAGATGCGTAGGAGTGGAGATGATAGTAAAATGGCGGGGGATAGGGGAATTATGCAGGGGACAGACCGGAAGGATGATGCGGTTAGCAAAAGGATGTATGGTCCCCAGAAATTGAAGAAATCACACCAACATTCGGGGATGCACCATTTACCCAATATCCATAGCATCGTCCGGTAGAGCTCTTCCTTTCCCCTTTCCCTCCACATGCCGAGGATTCCCATTCCCATTCACCATCCGACTCGACGTTGCATGTCCAGATCCTCTTGCTGGAGCCGTGGTTAACGGTTCTTGCAACAACTTCTCCCTCACCTCTTCCTCGACACCTTGATAAATACTCTCGGAAGGGAACCCCCATATTCTCCCTGGATTCTGCCTCTGTAGGTCATCAAACACAGATCCAACTTGCTCAACCCACTGCCGCCTTGTCTCCACATATGTCTTCAACTGGTCTGTCACAGTTAGATGGTTATTCTCGTCTGGAGTCAGCCCGACAGCCGCTGGGCACGGCGGAGGTACACCCCCACCGTTCTCCGCCTCTGCATTCGCGGCGGCAGCGGCAGCAGAAGCAGCAGCGGCACCTGCGAGCGGCTTCTTCTTCTTCTTACTGAGCTTCGGCACGTCCTTCTTCTGCAGTTTCGAGTAGAGGTTTGTAACAGCCTTGTCGAGCGCGTCGCGGGACTCTAGGTACTCCTGGTACCCGAGCCTATCGCGCGCAATTGCTGCCAAACGCTCCTTGCGCGCCTTGTTGGTCGCCAGCACAGTTCTGAGTTCCTGCTGTGCTTGCCGCAGTGCAGTGGCAATCGGGTCGTCGACCTTCTCACTGAAGTCGGGCTACAAACGGGTCAGCTGCCGTACAGGCGGATGCGGAACGGACCTACCACCGTATCGTCGAGAAGACCATGGTAACGCATGGTGTCCCGTATTCGGCTCTCGAGGTCGGACACGTTCAGGCGCTCACGCCGTGCAGCCGCAGCACCACTCCCACCAGGCCGTCCCTCCATAGCATCCTCGGCGGCCTTCACACCCTTGAACTCGGATCGTATTGGCAGAAGCGCACTGATAACACGTTCTGTGAGAGGTCCGTGCCCCTTGTCTTCGCTAAGCAGATCACCGTCTGTTATTGACGACGGGTCCCAGGTTGGCTTGGGCGCCACAAATGCAGAGGCTGGTGCCTCCTTCGTTTTTGCCAGGGTGCCTACGTAGCCGTTCGCGTCTTGCTCTTCCCATACTTCGGTGTAGTGTACACCAAGCTTGGGCATGATGAAGGGTTCTACTTCGTCTCCTGTGTATTCAAGGAAACCGACATCTTCTTCACGGATGGGACGGAGGTAAGGTTCGATACTTGAATAAAAAGTCGAAATCTGAGTTTGAGGGGGTTGTTTTAACTTGCTAAAGTCAGCCATAACTTCGATGGGTTTGCTGGGGCCGGGCACGGGGGGTTGAGATATTGGTGGTCGTGGGGGTAGGAGCTCATGTGTAACGGGTTTCGAGAAGTCCGGTATGGTTGATGCCTTAGCATGGGAGATGGATTGTGGTGGAGGGTGCTTTTGAGGTTTGTGAGTTGCAGAGCTCGATGCATGTATTGCCACAGCCGGAGATGCCTTCCGGGCGCGTTGTGTGTCTGGACGTGGTTAGTCGATCCACATTCTCAATGGTTCACGAGTACATACGATTTCCGTCACTTTCGCCTGGATCTACTTCGACGTGTTTCCGTTTCTTTAATAGTTTCTTCTCGTCCAATGCACTATAGTTACCACGTTGAGTGATCATCGTCGCGTGATAGAGCAAACTACTTACGACCGTCGTGGATCGACTGAATTACGGCCTGACGGTGGTATTGACGAAGCCAAACGAGGCTTTGGGCCA
The DNA here is from genome assembly GCA_013368325.1 of Ephemerocybe angulata. NCBI lineage: Eukaryota > Fungi > Basidiomycota > Agaricomycetes > Agaricales > Psathyrellaceae > Ephemerocybe > Ephemerocybe angulata. The sequence goes on from JAACJK010000164.1 coordinate 35,448, forward strand.
GAAAGATGCGAACGGGACTCGTCGTTTGGTAAGGGTGTAACTGTATAGCAGGCAGGTGGGTGAACGATTGAGAGGTTTGGATGAATTAATGTGTCGGAAGCATTGAAAATGTAGTCGATATATATCCAACAATCTTATCAGAAATTGAGGAGAATAGAGACGTAAGGACACATACAGTCGCGTTCTCTCTTGACCTTCTCAACAGCCTTAGCCTTGCCCTTCTCCTTCTCCTTCAGCCTCCGCATCGAGTCCTGGATCGTTCTCAAGTCATCGCTGGCCTTCTTGCTGCGTTCAGCCGCCGACTTTTTCAAGGCTTTGAGCTCTGCGAGGAGTGTCTCATGCTCTTCGATTGACGGTATTGGTGTCGACCCCTCCGGTGGATTCCTCAGCAACGAAGAACGGATTTGCTTTGGTGGCGAGAATGCCAATAATTTCGACGTCATGGCTCGACCTCCGTGTATGTGGAAGACGCGGCTTGTTCGCTGCGCAAATATCGCAGAGCTGGTCGACGTCGACGCCGGAGAGAGTGGACAATGTGGTGGTCGGGAACAAGGAGTTAATAAGTGATCTGAGCCAAATTAGGAGGAATATACCCAGAATTTCCACGCTCATGACGCGGGGTCGTCGCGGGCGCCTTTGCCTTTAACCACTGTCTACCTCTTCCGTTCAAACCTCTCAAAAGCCTGCCGTTTATGCGGGCATGAATCCGAATTCACCAGGAAATGGCGCCCTGGGCGACGACGTAGAAATGGCCCCGATCGTCGACGTGGCGGAGCGACCAGCAAAGCCTCAGAACGGATCAAGTGGTCGACAAGCACCCCCGACGCCAGAGGATTCGGACTACGACGACGAATTCGACGTGGACGATGGCGAGCGAGGGCTACTGAGCAGCTCAAGACACACAGAGAGCCATGTTGAAGCACGGCACCTAAGGGCTGGGAAGCTTTGGCATCAAGTTAAAAGTATCGTTGTCGAGGTGGGCGGGTTACGGAATCTTCAAAGGCCTCGACGAGTGACGAGTGTTTAGGCAGCACCCACACTACTCTTGACAACCATAAGTCTACTCTTTACTGGAAAACTGCTGGACAACGTGTCAGTGAGTAAAATCAACTGTTGTCGCCGATATCACAGCCAACACAGAATGCAGCGATGGGACGCAATGCAACAGGTCGACCAACTCATCATGATCATACCGACCGTCCTTAACCTCCAAGGAAATCTCGAAATGAACCTTTCTGCAAGGCTTTCTACTGCAGCCAACATGGGGGAACTCGACGATCCCGTAACCATGCGAGCGATGCTCTTAGGAAACTGGACCATGCTGCAAGTGCAGGCCATATCAGTGTCCTTCATCGCAGCCTGTATCTCGCTTGTTCTGGGCAAACTTGTCCCAAGAGTGGAACCCAGTGCAGACATTGCCTCTGGAGCTTCAAACACCACGCACTCCATCCGACACTTGCTAGAATCTCGAAGACCAATCCCTCACCTCCCTCCAGAAGCTGGTATACGGCATTCTGGCTTCCCAACGTGAGTTACACCGGTTGGCTGATACGAACTTGATCCTGTCTCACTCCCTGCTCCTAGCCTCATCATGGTATCAGCAACAGCCATGACCTCTGCATTCCTGTCCGGACTCATTCTAGGGTCGTTCATGTGCTTCCTAATTATCGTTTGCAGAAAGTTCAAACTCGACCCAGGTATGCATTCGACGGCTAAACTAACTGGCAGTGCTGACTATCGTCTAATTTTGCAGATAATATTGCCCCTGCGGTTGCTTCATGTTTGGGAGACTTGGTAACTTTGTGTCTCGTCGGCTTCGTATCCACCCTCCTTCTCCCCTTTCTTCGCACCCCAATACCATTCATTATCGGCATCGCAATGATCGTTATTTGCGTCATCTGCCTTGTCTACACTGCCAAAAATCCTCACGTCCGGGCGTTCATAACGCAAGGATGGTCACCGCTATTCGGTGCGATGATTATAAGCAGCGCAACCGGCATAGTGCTGGATATGTTTGTAAGTCGCTATGAAGGCTTTGCCATAATGGCTATCGTCATCAGCGGTAAGAGGTTCTCTCTTGGCGGCGTTTTGTGTCGCTGATACACCCCAAATAGGTCTCCCTGGTGCTGCAGGATCCATCTTCGTCTCTCGGTTATCGACCTCACTCCATGCTGCAGCAACAAGTGCCAGCGCGTCCCTTCGCGCTTCAGAACCAACCCGTCGTCTGGTAATGGTCACGCTCCTTCTTATCACTGTGCCGGTGGAAATTGTCTTCCTCGCCGTCCTCAATGCTTTTGGGTGGCTGAATACCCATCTATTCTTCATCATATTCTCCGTGATATTCTTCTGTTGCACGGTACGTTTCCCTCTTCCAACTCGAGCGTTCCAAACTCACTGCATGCCTCGCTTCTCATTCAGGTCGGAGCCTCGCTAACCATCGCACAGTACCTCACCGACTGGCTGTGGTCGAAAAATCGGGATCCAGACATATACGCTCTCCCACTGCATTCGGCGATCATGGACCTCATCGGGCAGTTACTCCTGGTGCTCTGCTTTGAGATTGTGACTGCTCTGGGGACGAAGCTGCGATTGCGGACATAGAAACATTGAAGATGTGTGTCATCGTCATAACGTCCAACGCTCCAAGATAACCCACTTATTCATGTATACCCAGCCTAACTTAGACTCCTACCACTTTAGAGACTTCGTAAACGAGCACGTATTTATTTGTACCTATGTAATCGCTCGTGGAGAGGAAGATATGTGAACAGCTAACCACGACAGGAGTCTAGGACCAAACTGGCAAGCTTTGTCCCATGAGGTACGAACGTCAAACACGACATTTACATTTTTCGTCAGTCTTACTACGTGGAGACTATCAAAAGTATTTGGGCGCCTGCTTGTCCTCATTTGTTACGAATTGGCGTTGCTTGTCTGGAGCTTCCGAGGTGAGCCTTCCCGGACCCGACGGCGTATAATCCCGCCTATCTCTTCCACCTTTCATCCTCTGCTGAGACTCAATCTTTCATATGGCGTCGGTGACCGATCCTGAGCCAATTAAAAGTAATTATGCATCAATTGGTGACGATAGCCCACCACAAAACCCATCTAAGCCCTCACTCCTGACGCTTTCCGACGAACAGATCTATCCGAGTTCACGGAATCCGAGCGGCAGCTCTTGGATCGTCACCAAGAAACAAAGAAATTGCTGGAAGAGCGTCGAATTGCGCTGAAGAAAGAGCTAGAGCAGGTTGAGTTTGACATTATCGAATCGCAGCGGCACTACGGCGAACTCGTCAATGCGCATTCTGCTCTCAGCAAACTCCCCGCAGATGTTCTCGGCATCATCTTCGAAGTCGTCTTGCACGAGAGCAGAGCTACCGGGAGGCCGAGCAACCCCCTTCCGGAGGTTACCATAACCCACGTCTGCGGTCTCTGGCGGCGAGTGGCGCTCGCAATGTCGTCCATGTGGAACGTCTTTTGCTACGACGGGTCGGTGGCCCTCCGTGTGCCTCTCGATAGACTGGAAGCCTACCTCGAACGATCGAAGGAGTATCCACTTGAACTGTGGTTTAGCTTCACGGGTGCAGGGGAGGGCTGGACGGAACAATTCGATATGCTGCGGATGGTCATTCCCCACATGCATCACTGTCGCGTCCTGCATATCCTCTCCGACGATGACAGCCCTATCGAGGACCTTTACGTCGACCTGGAGAAGGTCTCGGCCCCGATGCTCGAAGTCTTTGCAATGTGCCCCGACAAGACCTTTCCAATTCAGTTTGACCTTCAGCAGACCGGGATGAACGAGTGGAGCCCTACGACTCTTTTCGGAGCACCATCGCTGAAGTACCTTCGCCTTGATACGACGAGCTTTGACAAGATTCGGCCACCGCTCGATACGATCGTTGACCTGCGCCTGGAGAGACGGAGAATCCACCACGCAGCGACTCCTTACTGGTTCGAGGCGTCCATGCTCGACCACATCCTGTCTCTCCCAAACCTAGAAACTCTATCGCTATGGAGGGTCTACGTCGACATCACCGATCCCGCGTACAACCGCCACGCGCCCGTCAGAGCAAGGTCGCTGAAGCATTTCCGCTGCGACGGGGCACTCGACTTTGTACCCCACTACTTCCTCTCCAACGTTTCGGCCCCGGCCCTCGAAAGCATCACCATCGACTCCTTCATCATCGGCAGGCGCGAGCTTCGCGACAACGACAACGTTTTCCCCTCCCTCCACACGCTTGTTCTGAACAAACCCTTCAACTATCCTCCCGAGCCCGCCCGGCTCTTTGGCATGATGAAGACCACCCGAAACGCGAAGCATCTTGTCCTGTCGCTCGATGACCCGCGGCACGACCATACACGGTTTTTGGATCACATGGCCGAGGCAGTCATCTTGTGCGATGCTTGGTCGGGTCTGGAGCAATTGACGCTCAATATGCGTTCCCGGACCTTGGAGCCTGGGTATCGCCAATTGATGCAGGGCCTCCCAAAGCTGTCCAAAATGCGAGTGCCTCAGCTTTGCTTGGATGATATGAAGGAGAACAACTGGGAGCTGCCAGCACGGGTCGGGCTGGAGGTACTCGAAGACAGTAAAGCGGTCTTGCCGCTGAGCTGGCCCGCTGGCCCGAGTTGGCTGGATATTGAAGAAGATCCTTTCATCACGGCGTTCACACTTCTGGGGTTAGAGGTGCGTTTCCTTCCCCGATATACATATAATCAGACCCACCGACCTCAATTAACAGCAACCCGAAATAGCCATCTGATTAGATTAAAGTATCCAAGTCGTTGCCGATACGCGAACTTCTGGACACAGAGAATGCCACTAAGGCTTGCGAGCTACAGCACGGGTAGGAGGCTTCTTGGATAGACACGAAGGGCGACCCAACCCTTTGACCCAGGCCCAGACTTCTCAGGTTTCTCTGGCCAGGGGCAACAGAGCTTTCTTTGTCTCGAAAATCCGATGAAGGGAACTCGGGTGGGAACGCCCCGTTTGCCACGAGCGACTGATCGTGCATACGAGGCATATTTCTCTTATCGAACCTAAAGTTCTGCTTTTAAACCTGTATAATACTCCGTTATTGGGGTTTCGGGCAGTTCGACAATGACTCTTCGAAGCTACTACCAGATTCGAAACGCGATTTGATGTCCGGCGCTTAAATAAACAAAAATTGTGCTTGTTTGTCAGGAGCCTCTGCTAATGCTTCAGAAAGCATCTTTTCAGGACCGCAACACCGACGGCAGTCTCCCAGTCGTCCGGCATTCTCACTTCCGCACTCACCTGAGATTTTGCTGAACGGAAAGATGGAGCGAGAGCCGAGGCCATTGAGGGAAAAAATAGCCGGTGAGCTCGTCGTACCATCGCACAAATGGCAGTGGCCAATTGACTAAAAATCGTTCAAACCCCAGAAAACCTCGGACTGACAGAGGAAGAGTTGGGCCTTCTAGAAGATTTGAGATCAATCCGCATCGCAGACGGACAAGATGAGCCCTGGGCTGCAGCAAACACGGGGCACCCTGGAACCGAGCATGAAATTTTCGAAACACGAAGACGCTATTATGCCGAGCTCTCCAATGCCTGCTTCAACAAGCTCTGCATCTTCCCGACCGAGGTCTTGCTCGAACTATTCTATGCCATGCAAGACGTCAGCAGAGAGACTGGCTACATAACTTCGACCCCAGCAGAGGTTACGATAACCCACGTTTGCGGATATTGGAGGCAACTGGCGATCTCGTCCCCCGATTTATGGAACGTCTTCCAATACAACGCATTAAGATCAAAACGGCGGCCTCTGGATAGGCTTGAGGTCTACCTAAAACGCTCCAAGGACCAACCATTTGATCTTTGGTTAGATCTCTGTGACATTGACACTGTCCCCGGACGATCGAGTACACGCGATATTTTGCAACTGCTCAAACCACACTCCGATCGGTGGCGCGTATTTCACGTTGTATCCGACGAAAACACACTCTTTGGCGACTTCCACGAGGAGCTTGAAAACGTCAGCGCTCCGAATCTCGAGATCCTTGGCCTGTGCCCCGACGCGTCCCCACATGATCAATGGGGCCCACTGGTTTTGAATGTGGCCACTTGGACTCCAAACGTGCTTCTTCAATCCCAGGCACTGAAATACGTTCGCTTGGATACGGGCAGCTTTTATGACCTACGGCCTCCCTTGACCTCAGTCGTGGAATTGCGCATCGAGAATCGGTACTACGATGGCTTTAGGACCGCCGTGCTCACCACGGAGTTCATCGACAGCCTCTTTCGGCTTCCGAACCTCGAGGTACTTTCCGTCTTCAATATGGATCTCGTCCTCCCTGACGAGGCGCTCCCTGTTACCCGCCCCCGAATCGAGGCAAAACGCTTGCAGCATTTCCGCTGCACTTGGGATCTCACCAATAACTTGGGGAGCTACTTCCTTTTGCATGCCGACGCACCTTGCCTCGAAAGCTACACCATCACCGACCTATATCTGGGGATTGAAAATCAGCATTTCCCTTTTTCAAGAAGCGAAACCGACGAGGACCCCTTCCCATCCCTCCAAACCGTCGCTTTCTTAGGCGCCAGGGTCGACGCAGGCTCCGTGGACCACCTTCTCGGAATGATGACCACTATGAAGAAGGTCAAACACTTCGTCTTGTCCACCGCTGCCAACAGTCAACCCAACGAGCGGCAGTTTCCCCTTTACCTCGCTGCGCATGGAGTGGAGGCGGGAGCGTGGCCCGGCCTCGAGAAACTCACATTCAATGCCGATCATCCCACCTTGCACGATGCCTTGGAGCCGCTGGTGAAAGGATTCCCGAAACTGAACAAGCTCTCCGTGCCTCAGAAAACTTTCGATTCTGTGAGGCCGGAAGTTAGGGAGCGGCTACCGAGAGCGATTGAGCTTGTGGCGCTGGAAGATACAGACCCACTGATTCCTCTCTACTGGTATCCCTGTGGGGAGTGGCTTGACAGCGAGTTCGATCCTTTCCTCATGAAAATAGAGGATGTTTACGAAGAGGTGTGCGGGCCACTCAGAAGCGATATAGTTCCGATGGTGTATGTATACCGCTCAAACTTAATGTTTCCTTGCGCTGACATGACTTAGGTAACCTGAGTGAAGTCCGTCCTCTGTCACGAGAAGGCTTTGGAGGCGGAGGTCAGGATGAAGGGGAACTCAAGTTTTGGTTGCCTGTTCGTACATACACTAGGCCCTAGGGCTGGATGTGTTGGCAATCTACGGCGAAACCTGCATGAGTAATGAATGTCATCCCTGAAGCATGGAAAATTCGTCCCCAGAGGTGGACAGTGAACTGCCCTGCGATACGCCAGTTCCATGCTCCCGGAATGGGCGCCTATCATGCGCTAAGTGCTTTAGTAGCCATGTTGTGCATTGTTGTGCTGCGACCCTGACTCAATTATGAACATGTTGACATGTTGCTATGATTGATCCCTCCCCTTGGACAGAACGATCATCATCGTGGGTCTATAGTCCATTCCATTTCAATGGCGGGTGTCGATTCAGGTGTGTTGATGAAACTTATTTGTACTGATCATTACTGAGCATCTCTTTTTCCGCAGATAGACCCGATCATATAGCCCCACTCCCGAACGAGATTCTCTCTATCGTTTTTCTCGAACTACAGCGAGCCAGCAGAGCAAGAGGAACGTCGGATGTCCCGATCGCGGAGACCACAGTATCTCACGTCTGCAGCCATTGGAGGGCTGTTTCTCTCTCAATACCCCAGCTCTGGAGTGTCTTTGAGCATGTGCCAGCATCCAGCCATCTTCCCGCTCGCTGGACCGAAGAGAGGCTTGCGGTATACCTGGAAAGATCCAAAGGCCACCCTTTCGAGTTATGGATAGATTTCGCCACCGAAGAGGATTTAGGCGGGAATCGACTGCTTTCACTGCTTCATATGGTCCTTCCGCACCTCCATCGCTGCCGCGTCTTTCACATTCTATCAGACAAAAATCACCCCCTACGCGACTTCCGAGAGATCCTGGCGAATGCAGTTGTCCCTTTACTCGAGATTTGCGCCCTTTGCCCAGATCACCAGGTGGCGCGGCGGCCCGACCTGGCGCTAACCTCAGCGAACATCTTCCAGACAGGCGCCCCGTCATTAAAGTACGTCCGACTCGACGAAACGAGCTTTCTCAACCTCCGACCACCGCTCGAGTCAGTTGTGCATCTACGCATTGAAGAGCGCCGGGTCGCCTCACCGATATTGATACCGAACTCCATTTTTGATGAAATAATCTCCCTTCCAAACCTCGAGACCTTTTCCCTCTTCGGCTACCTGTTCCGTTTTCAAAATCAAGACGGTCCTATTCCAAATGAATCGTTGTTGGCGAAGAATCTAAAAGAGTTCCGGACCATGGACCCCATTGTCGCTGGCTACATCTTCTCCCATGTCCTGACGCCTTCCCTCCAGAGTGTCATGTTCCCGAAGTTCAACCTTGATGGGGGGGATGTCTCAATTCCTGCCCAAATGGCTCTACCCTCCCTTCGCACAGTGACTCTCATGGACCCGGGGTCTGGGTCACACGACCTGGAAGGATCGCCGAACACCGAGAAGTTCGTGTCTGGAACTTATAATGTCGCTGAACTCAGCGTCTGGGGAGGGTTTGCCGAGGGCGAGGGTCGAAACGAAGACTGGGGCAAGGTGCTGGAAGCAGTCGCAGCACCGTCGACCTGGACAAATCTGAAGAGGGCAACCCTCAGCATGCCTTTCACAAATCCCAGCGAAATAGAATACTACCACAAATTTATACGAGGAAAACCCCAACTAGAAATCCTCTGTGTACCGCCAGGGTGTCTCGAGCGACCTGCCTTCATGGATGGAGTACCATCGCACCTTCGCCTTCAACCAATTGACTATTCGAAGCCTGGCATATCCTTGTATAGGACTCCAGGACCTGATTGGATGGACACGGAGGAGGACCCCTTCTTGCGCGAACGTAGAATGTTCGAATATTCTTAGCTACAGTCTGCACGGTCTCGATTCATAAGTTATTCGGGCATTCAGCCAACCGGAGAGGAGTCTAAACCACGACATTCCTTGGCTTGCCTTCAGAGTGATCACTGTCTGCGTGTAAAACACCGGGTCGATTGTAATTTAGTACTTAACCCTTGTCCCCTATACACGGAGACAAAGAGCCAATCTTGAGGCGCAGATGTTCCATTTCAACCGTGATCGTCGCTGACCCTTCCCGAGTCTGCCCTGTCCCATAGTTGCGTGCTATCATTATTGTTGATGAGTTCATATGTGTTTACGCTACCTGTCAATACTTTAGCTAAAGTATACGAAGTCCTGCAAGCGCATTTTGGAATCCAGCGCGAGGCCGGTCGGGCAGTGGCCGTTTGAGACAAATGGGAATCGTGGGAACATCATTCGGAACAATTGGACGTTTGGCGACGCGCTTCGCGTCTTCATCTTCAATCTCAACCACCACCTTCTCTGATTGCTTGGACCTCTGTTTTGCCCTCAAGAAATGCTGCTTTACTCTGAAACAAATGACTTCCTCGAAAATTGCTTCATTCCCCCTCCGAATCCTTCTGTTCTAGACGACGTCCTGGGGAAGCTGCATAACAAACGGGTGCTTATCGCCCGGTCCACACGTTCTGCTCGGACCACATCAGCCCTACCCCGCAGGCAAACATTCAACTCTCGACAGGATGGTTCGCAAGCCAGAGGCCAACCTTTTCCTCTAGTTTTGAGGGGGTTTGCCCATCGAGCGTCGGAGGGCAGGTTGACACGCTCTCTAAGTAGCGTAGACAAACTGTGGGCCAAGCTGGAGACTCTTGTCACGGATATACGCCAGTGCATGGAGAAAGCGGGACTTCAAGTGAATGGGCTTAGGCTGGCTTTGGTCCCTGACGTTGGAAGTGTCGGTGAAGGCGACATCGATGACATCGCCTCCGATGACTCAGTCGAAGGCGGCGAGCGAACTGGAGAAGGGTCTAACTCGGCTTCTTCTCTCGGCTTGACTGTGCCAGTCCTTCTCAGGTTGAACGAAGAGGATACAGCCCATGTAACTATTTGTGCAGCTTTTTTACGCCTTTCTAAAGCTGACATTTGCTGTTTAGAACAAAGGGAAGCTCGTCCAAGCGATGGGCGAAGGTATGAAGAACGATATATCGCGCAACTTCATCTATGGAGTGAGTCGTTCTAAAAGTTCAAGTGGATTCATTCCTCAAGGCCAGTAGATCAGTATTGAGGACGACCGAGTTTCGTTGTGGTATTCCGCGAGAAATACGACCGTCAAAGCGACCTCCTTCAGCTACATCAAGGTTAGCCCCCGAATTGCTCTCCGGGTACACCGCGATGCAGCTTGCTGATAGTCGTTGTGTAGAGGCCCGACTTACTTATCCGCGTCTTCGTCTCCCTCTTCTCCGCGGACCGAGACGCCTTGGGATACGAGTCCCATATCACTCGCCTCGCTGACGGTTCCTATCTCTACGAACTGGACGGTATTGCGGCCAAGGCTGGCAACCTGAAGTCGAGTCAACGGCTGCGGTCGAAAGCAGGCCCAAAGCAAGAGCCCTCCTTCTTCTTTAAGACGACGCACCTTGTCTCTGCAGGCAACAGTCACATTTGGAAGGCCGTGGAGGTCATGTCAAAGAGCAATATGAAGCCTAAGCACAGGGGTCGGGAAGTTATCTTGAAGGATACTTGGGTAGACGCCGACTCTGCGACTGAATTCGACCTCCAACGCCGACTTTTCCAGGATATCGATATTCTCAAGCAATCGGACTGGGAATCTTTGCCGATTTTGAAGGGAATACCTCCCGATCGGGAAGAGTTTCATCGACTGCGGGGCTATCTGAAGGACGACTCTTACAAGAGTCTCTTCCTCCGATACGATGAGAGGATGCACTATGCTGGACAGTCTACGAAGTCGCTTAGTCCAGAGCAGGTCTGGAATCCCGCCAACACTCCTGGTGTTGCCCATACTCTCGCTGGAAACCTTGAACATCAGGAGCATTGCAGAACCACCACGCGGCCACATCCTCTGAAGGATCGATTTGTCCCGAACCCGCGCCTTACCTCGAGGAGGCGCTGTTTCTTCATCTTCCCTGATACCTGCAAGCGTGTGTCTGACCTTCCGACGCTTGGAGACGCGATGGACGTACTCAATCAGGCTTACTATGGTGAATCTTTTCGAAATAATACCACTGATTACATGGCTGATCTCATTTTTTCTAGCGCTTCTGCTCATGTTCTGTGCTGGTTGGGTTCATAGAGACATCAGTGATGGGAACATTCTCGCTACAGAGGTAGACGGCCAATGGATTGCCAAGCTTTCCGACCTCGAGTACGCGAAGAAGGTCTCCTCGAACCTCCAAAGATCACCTGAGCCGAAAACTGTGAGCTTCTATCTTTACTTGCATCGAAACGTATCTGACTGGGCTCGGTCCCTAGGGCACACCATATTTCATGGCGTACGAAATACAAAGCTCGAACTTCATTTGCCCTCCTGCTCCCATCTCTCAGGGACCCCCCTTTGCGGTCTGGGGTGAAGCCGAGGTCGAAGAAAAAAACCAGGAGGAGCCTCCTGCGTGTGTCGTACACAGCTTCTTTCACGACATTGAGTCACTATGCTGGCTTATCCTATGGATCATCACCAGTCGTGTCGGATGCGATGCCTCCAGGGTTGCGGCGCAGATGGTCTTTACTTCCACGCCTACCGTTGAACGATATAAAGTCTTGCGACACGGCATCCCTGAAAGCGTTGGATCGACACTCCACGGCAGTGCCAAACCCATCGCCTCTGCACTCGAAAAACTACAGTTCCGACTGTTTCATGACTATTCTCGAAATACTCCAGATATGAGGCTGGATCCCAAAAGCTATGCCCCAATTTGCCCCATTCCTTTGATGTTTTTCGACACTATCAATGCGTTTCGCGCATCTTGGGCTTCCGTATGCCTTCAGCGTCCCACACCCCCTATAGAGGCACCCCATATCCTATCCCACACATCTACTACACTCGGAACACCTTCGGTTCGAGATCTGACTGGCTCAGGCCCACGATTGTCTAAGAGGAAGTTTCTTCACGAAGCTGCTGGCTCCTCAATGGCACGTTTGCCTTTGGAAGGGGGCGATGAAGGTCAGGCAGGCCCATCAAAGAGAATGAGGCTTGGTCGTATGGGCCTGAAGGTTCGTGTTCCTAGATAGGCGTAAATAATACCATTTGTAATTTTTATTTCGTGGAAGCAAGCACCCCTTTATGAGGCGCAACACGCTGTGACAATCCCGTTTAAAAGCTCTGGTACTTGATATGACTTATGCCACACTTGAATTCCCGGCGGGCTGCGGAGTCCTGTCGCATGCGCTGTGCATGGCACTGCACACAGCATAAAACGAAAAGTTTGACCAGGGCGAAATCAATGTGATTCTGAATTTGCCTAATCAAGAGTTATGCCCAAGCTTTGCGGCCAGCGAGAGCTAAGCCCTTGTTGAATGAAGGATCTTTTAGCGATCTCACTGGGGGGCGAAATTGACGGAAAACCTAGGCGCGATCTAGGCGAAACCAAGGGCTACCAAGGGGCCTGGCAGGGGTTTCGCCGGTTGGGAAATTTGAGGCTATGCCCTGTGGCATGCAGCGTGCGCGTGCACTTGGCGTGCACGTTCAGGGTTCTTTGTGTTGGTGGCTGCAGCATTGCCGACTCATTGCCGCTGCGGCATCAGCCGGCATGTCACTGTGGGAATGGCCGGGGCAAAGCAACAATGGACAATGATTGCTGACCTTCATGGACCACCAGTTTAGGATTTAATCAGCTCGACTCTTGCCACTGAACCACCACCATCGTAGTCACCCCACCCCCCTATTCGAACAACTAGTGCCTTATGTCTGATCCACCAAAGTACGTTGTATATCACTTCAACTGGAGTCTGGCACAGTGCTAACGAGAATTTCATAGGACTCCGGCTCCGCGAAAGACGAAAGGTAGAGCACCTGGCAAGGCTTCAGGACGAGAAAGGTGACTTTAAACTAAGTTATGAACCCCATGAACTCCCCTACTAATTATCCATTTGCACTGCAAGGCGCGTCCCCGAACCTACCACGCCCGTAGGTCTGCCGCGAGGAAGCATCACGGCGACGATTGGAAGGTGTGACCCGATGCTCTCCGCTTCAGGCTTCTGTATCTGCGCTGACTTTATCTCAGTGCTACTCCACGATCCGTTCTTGAGCAAGCGGGAGATGAAAAGCTCACTGATATACGCCCGTTCATTGCGAAGCACATGGCAAAGGAGACTTTATACTGCAAGCTGGATGATTTCCTGGAACATTACTTCATTGCTCCGCCTAACCCCGAGAGTTTTGAGAAGGTTCTTCAAAGTATGACAGACAAAGGATGTTTCATTCCACGCCCAAACGCCTTTCCAAAGCCCGAAGGCACAGTGTTGGATAAAGCCCTGCTTCCAGGTCCTGCCCCAGCTAATCAAACCCCTACACTGGCCGGACAGGCCCCCCAAGCGTCTATTCAGCCAAACGCGGGCCCCCAAAGTTATTTCCCTCAAGTCTTGAAGTCGTTTTCGCAAAAGCCGTCTCAAGGGAAAAGGCTCAAGAACATCTCTGAGAAAGATGCCTTTTCTCCCTTGGAACAGCTTGGGAAAGATATCCGCGACAGCATGGAAGATGCTGGACTTGCGGTTAATGGGTTCGAGATGCGAATGGTGCCTGACAATCGACTGGCATCTGATATCGAGGGGTGCAATAACAGGATTGACGCCTGTATCAGAGCGATTCAAATTCCAACTACCCTTACAGACCCGGCGGCTTCTGATAGCAAGTCAAAGAAGTCGACCAAAGTTCCTCTCTCCGAAATAATTGTACCCTTTGAATTTAAGCTGTCGCGCAATGATAAAGGAAATGCGGAGGTGAGATTTGATTTGATTCCCTGTAAAGTGCCCGTAACTGACCTTCGCAATGTAGAATCGACTCCAGCTTGTATCAGCCGTGACCCATCTCATGAACGATGACGTCTCCCGCGACTTTACCTATGGTGTAAGCGACGGCACCTGAACTCAATAATACGAATGCATATTAACTTGACCCATTAGATGACCATCGAAGATGATCGTGTTTCACTGTGGTACTTCTCTCGTGGACATACAGTTAAAGCAACCTCATTCAGCTTTATCCAGGTTCGCCTCCACTCCTTAAGCTCTAACAACGGAATACACTGACCTGCTGACAGCGCCCTGACCTACTCGTCCGCGTATTCGTCTCTCTCTTTTCGGCAACCCGAGAGGAGATGGGATATAATTCGCACATCACTTCCTTGTCCGACCAGTCATATCTCTATGAGCTGGATCACGTTCAAGTTCAGAGTCTGCCTCACCCCTGTTCCGAAGACACAGAATCAATTCCACCCCAGGTGTCGGTTGACAAGTCGGACCATCGCCAGTCATATTTCTTCAAAACGACGCAAATTGTATCCGAGGTTCGAAGTTTTCGAATCTCAGGTCGAAATACTCGTATTTGGAAGGCCGTTGAGGTTGTCTCACGGCACGACTTGACCCCTAAAGAGAACGGCCGGGAAATCATTTTGAAGGACGCATGGATTGACGACAACGCAATGGACGAATTCAACCTTCAACAGCAATTATTCCGCGACATCGAACTACTCAAACAGGGAGACTGGGAATCCTTGGAGATATTGAAGAACGTTGCATTGTCTCCCAGTAAGAAAGAGATGGCTCAATTGGGGGAGTACCTGAAGGACGACTCTTATAAAAGCCTCTTTCTGAGGTTTGACGAGAGTGTGAGCTACGTAAGTGAGCCTAGCAAGGCAGTTCACCAACACGCCTGGAATCCCCCCAACATCTTTGGAACTGTCAATGTGCTGGCCAAGCAACTCGACCTTGGACAAAGCAGAAGAACTGGTGCCATGAATACTGCTAGCGCTCAACGGCACGCTGCCCAGAAAGAAGCCCCCAACGGTAACCCGAAGTCGAACTTCTTGAGCTTATCCCCCAAGAAACGGTGTTTCTTTGTCTTTCCGGATACTTGCACCCGGGTTTCCCATCTCCCCACCCTTGGCGTCGTGATGGATGTGCTTCGTCAGGCACATTATGGTGAGTTTCTTACAGCTGAGAATGTCAATGGCTAAGCTTTGGACTGATTATTCTCTGTTAGCGCTCTTGCTCATGTTCTGTGCCGGATGGGTTCACCGAGACATCAGCGATGGAAATATTCTCGCCATCGAGGTGGACGGCAAATGGGCTGTAAGGCTTGCCGATCTCGAGTACGCGAAAAAGGTCTCGCCTAAGATACCAGGCTCGCCTGATCCAAAGACTGTGAGTCACCTTCTACCCCCAATTAGCGTGAACAGGAGATAACTTGCTTGATAGGGTACGCCATACTTCATGGCCTACGAGATACAGGTCTCACACTTGATTTCTCGTACTTGGGCCCCCGAAGTTGAGCATGAGTCCGGGTTGGTGGAATGGGGCAAATTCGTCGACATTGGGGAGGGGGAAGAGAAATGTTTGGGTGTCGTCCACACCTTCTTCCACGATATTGAGTCATTCTGGTGGTTGATCCTCTGGATCATTACCTGTCGTATCGCCGGGTGTGATGCCTCCAAAAATGAAGTGCAGGCGATCTTTCCACTCATTTCTACACCCCCACAACCGCGGTTTGATGTCCTGCGCAATGGCCTTTCTCCGAGCATGGAATCAAGCCTCCATGAGAAGGTCCAACCCATCGCCGATCGGCTCGCAAATTTCAGGTCTCGAATCTTCTATGATCTTCACCGGACCACAGCAGAGATGCGCTTGGACTACAGCGAATATGCGCCGATCTGCGCCATTCCTTTTATGTTCTTTGACAGTCTTGAAGGTTCCCGTGACACATGGGCGACTTTACCTCTTGAGCCAGCCACCACGTCGATCACCCCACGCATCGCGCCCGGGCCCCAACCAGTGGAGGTGCGCGTACCCCGTCGAGGATCGAAAAGAAAGTCCGTCCACCCTGGCGACGAACAAGACGAGCCTTCCGTGACACCCCTCACCTTGGTCGCTGTGGATGACACTGAGGATCAGCCAGCACCTCCCAAGAAAACGAGAATCGTTCCCTCCCGGGGCAAGAAAACCGTTGGAGGCGGCACGTAAATCAGCATTCCGCATCTGTCATACTTTTGTTTCTATCATCGTGTACCTACCTTGGACTCCTCACATTTTCAACGTGAATGTTTTCATTCGCGTACACCCTTACCTACTGTAACTCACAGGGCAAGATCACTTCACAAGAAGCACCTTGAATAGCTCTTGCGGCGTAAGAGAAAGAGCAAGGTACTAGGTGAGGGGACGACTATCAATGCTGGACGGTCAAGTTCGCTGGTCTAGTTTTCGGAGGATCGAATCCGATCGATAAAGGTGTTGCTTGCCTCTTAGCACGTTAAACAGAGACTCAAAAAAAAAAGAAAGGTGTTGGTCAATACTACCGGAGAATTGCCGGAGAAGGGCAAGGTACCGTGGGAACATCATTTCGGGCGTGATCTGCAAACTTCTGCAAACGACGCGTTCCGCGCTTCGCGTCTTGCACTTAACCACCTTCTAACACCCTTGGCCCCTACTCCCAAATGCTACTGTACTCGGAGACACATGAATTTCTAGACCATTACTTTCTACCCCCACCAAAAACTTCCATTCTAGACCAAGTCGTAAAGCAACTGCGCAGAAAATGTGTCCTTATCCCCCGACCAAAAGTGCAAACGGCGAAGACCTCCACATCAACTCAACACACTGCTGCTGGGACCTCAAACTATAGACTCTCTGGCTCAGCATCTAAGGAGCAACCTTTCCCGCTGGTTGTGAGGGGACTCGTCAATCGGGCGTCGGAAGGTCGGATGACACGCTCTCAGAGTAGCGTCCAGAAGCTGTGGACCAAGCTGGAGGATCTCGCAAATGATATACGGCAGTGCATGGAAACTGCAGGAGTTCAATGTACTGGGCTTAAGCTGTCCCTCTTACCGGACTCCAGAAGCGACAGTGACGACGACATCGAAGACGCCACCTCCGAGTCCTTCGTGGAAACAGAGGGCGAGCGTTCTGGTTACAAGCCCAGCTCGTATGCTTCGCTTGATATGACTGTTCCTGTCGCTGTGAAGGTAAATGAAGAGTGCATTGCGCAGGTAAATTCTTTGCGTGGCGCTTTGAATTCCTGGATTGACATTCGATGTGCAGAACAGGAAACAGCTCATGCGAGCGATGAGTGACGTCCTCGAGGGCGACATTGCTCGAAACTTTACTTACGGAGTAAGCCGTTCGTCATTCTCACTCTGTTACACACTTTAACTGCTGTAGATCAGCATCGAAGACGACTGTGTCTCGTTGTGGTATTCTACCAGAAAGACCACGATCAAAGCGACCTCCTTCAGCTACATCGAGGTAACCTCCGAGTTGTTCCGAGAGTATACCGTGATGCAGCTTGCTGACAGTCACTTTCCAGAGGCCTGACTTACTTATTCGCGTCTTCCTCTCGCTCTTCTCGGCAGACAGAGAAGCTTTGGGATATGAATCTCATATCACTCGCCTCGCTGATGGATCCTATCTCTACGAGCTAGACGGGATTACCGCCAAGACTGATGACCTAGCGTCAAGCCAACGGCTGCGGTCAAAAGCAGTCCCAAAGCGGGGGCACTCATTCTGCTTTAAGACGACGCACCTTGTCTCTCGAGGCCACACACAGATCTGGAAGGCCGTGGAGGTCATATCGAAGAGCAACCCAAAGGCCAAGCCCAAATGCCGGGAGATCATCCTGAAGGATACTTGGGTGGATGCAGACACTGTGACAGAATTCGATCTGCAAGCTCAACTCTTCCACGATATCGATGTCCTCAAGCAATCCGACTGGGAGTCCCTGCCGATTCTGAGCTGCATACCTCGTGACCGGCCAGAATTCGCCCGACTGCGTGGCTATCTGCAGGGTGATACTTACAAAAGTCTCTTTTTGCGACACGATGGGAGGATGCGATACACGAGCCCATCTGAGAAGTCCTTTCCTTCAGAGAAGGTTTGGAAGGCATCCAACACCCACCCCCCGACCGGCAGTCCTGAACCTAGGATGGGAACAACGCGACCAGATCCCCCTGATTCCAAGCCTCCAAGTGTCTCTCCGAAAAAGCGGTGCTTCTTCGTCTTCCCCGAGATCTGCACACGTGTGTCCGACCTTCCGAGCCTTGGAGAGGCAATGAGCGTCTTGAATCAGGCCTATTTCGGTGAGTCTGGTTGATGTACGACGGAAGATCTAGCTGCTCATTATCTCTAGCGCT
Organism: Ephemerocybe angulata; assembly: GCA_013368325.1. Taxonomy (NCBI): domain Eukaryota; kingdom Fungi; phylum Basidiomycota; class Agaricomycetes; order Agaricales; family Psathyrellaceae; genus Ephemerocybe; species Ephemerocybe angulata. The sequence goes on from JAACJK010000164.1 coordinate 53,726, forward strand.
CTTAATTATGTTCTGTGCGGGATGGGTTCACAGAGATATTAGCGACGGCAATATCCTTGCTATTGAAGCGGGCGGCAAATGGGCGGCTAAGCTTGCTGATCTCGAGTTTGCGAAGAAACTCTCGCCGAACGCAGGCTCTCCTGACCCAAAAATTGTGAGCTTTTCTGTCCGCGATATGTTGTACTGGAGCTGAGAAGGCCCTTCGCAGGGCACGCCTTACTTCATGGCATATGAGATACAATCCTCGAGGCATATCTGCCATATGATCCGGATTGATCAAGAATTGCCGATAGTCTGGGATCCTGAGTTCTGGGATCCTGAGCCAGAAGGAGGGCAGCTGAACGCGCGTCGGGGGGAGCACTGGGGGAAGGTCAGGCACACCTTCCTACACGACGTCGAGTCCCTTTGGTGGTTGATCCTCTGGATTATCACCAGCCGTGTGGGGTGCGAACCGTCAAGGGCTGCTGCAAAAGAGATCTTCCAGGTTACCTCCACTCCCACTATAACACGATCCGACTCTCTGTGCGTGGGCATCCCCAGAAACGTTACATCAAGCCTTCACGATGGCGTCAAGCTCATTGCCTCCGCCCTTGAGCACTTCCGGGCCCGGCTCTATCATGACTATTGCCGAAACATTCCGGAGATGCGGCTCGACTATATCAACCTTGCGCCGGTCTGTGCCCTACCATTAGTATTCTTCCATAATATCGAAGCCTTCCGTGACGTCTGGGGGGTTCTGCCAGTGCGACAGCCCCGGGAGGCTGCGGAAGCAGCTCGACTACGCACTCAAACGGTGCAGCCCTCTGCTGGGCCAAAGCGACAGTTCCCCTCCGCTCAGACCTCCGTTTCCTTGGAACATGGAAACAACGAAGATCAGCCTGGCCCTTCCAAGAGGAGGAGGACCCATTCTCGGCGCGGTGCGAAGGCAGGGCGAAAAGCATGGAAGTAGTCAATGCCCTCATGGCGTCCATCTGCTCTATGCTAATAAGGTCGTCGTCAACGAGGTATCCTTTTCCGTTACTGTGCACAATACCCACCCCTCAGGGCTACGGGACTTGATCCCGCTCCAGAACATCCCTAGAGCTGAGGCGAGTAATTGCAGGGTGCCAGACAATTCCGCCTTGCAATACGTACGGCGCGTCTCTCAGGAGGGCTCGGGATTGACAGTTCCTCGTGTAACTTCCGTAGATGTATGTCGCCCCAGGAAGTCTAGCCTGAGAACACGAGCAAGAGGTTTCAAAAGTTCAGGAGCGTTTGCTTTCGAGCCTCAGGCCCATGGATTCTGGGATGGAGTTTGAACTGAGTCGGTGGTTTGTTTAGGCACTATTTGTTCCCCTATTTGGTTGCCAGCTTGTTGGCCTCGGGACGTCGTTACTTAAGCGCCAGGTCTCAGCCTTCAAAGCTTCCAAGTTCAACATTAACCAACTCCGTCGGGCATTCATTGTCAGCACACGATACTTTCACCTCCGATTCTATGACAGAATTCCCTCAAGGTGAATTCTAGTTCCTGATCATGAAGTTTTGATCCTCCCTTGACCGAGCCTTGCGTTTTTGCAGAGAAACTCAAGCTAACAGAAGATGGCGAACGTATCTACCAGAATCAAGAGAAGAGGATGGATCGATTGAAGGCTAGTAAGGCCCGGCTGCTGGAGGAGCTTTCAAAGATCGAATCTGCTATGGCCGATCTCGTTCAGGAGCGCCGCGAGCTCCTGTATTCGGCCTCACCCATCTCCTCATGTCCCAACGAGATACTCTCCATGGTATTCCATCAACTACAGAGGGCCTGGCGCGCAGACACGGATAAGGACATTACTCAGATTGCGGAGGTCACTGTATCCCATGTATGCAGTCACTGGAGAAGGGTGGCACTCTCCCTACCCGCGTTGTGGTGCGGTTTCCAGTACTCGGGTGTGTTCTATGATCCCGGTCAGCCAGCAGAGGAAAGACTCGCAGCGTATCTCGAAAGATCTGGACAACACCCCTTCGATCTTTGGATTGACCTCGGAAAAGCGGATAGTATGGATGGCGGCCGTATCTCCCAGATGTTGACCGCCGTTCTGCCGCACCTCCATCGTTTCCGCGTCTTGCAACTTCTTTCGAACAAACGCCAGTGCCTCGATAGATTCCGAGAAAGCCTGGCCACAGCCTCTGTCCCCTTGCTCGAAGCATGTGCTATATGCCCAGATTCAGAAAACACGGACGGCAACGTTCCTCCCCTGACCTTGCCCAACATCTTCCAAAATGGAGCACCTTCGTTGAAGTACGTGCGATTGGATGAAACTAGCTTATTCAACATACGACCACCGCTTGATACAGTGGTGCAATTGCGCATCGAAAGGCGCAAAGAAGTATCTCAATCTTGGCTTCCTAACACAATCCTCGACGACATTCTCTCCCTTCCCAACCTGGAAACACTCTCGCTCTTCGGGGACCTATTTCACTTGCAAAATGATGCGGGTTCCACTCCAGAGAAGCCTATCCTTGCACGCAATCTGAAGCACATCCGCTCAACAGGAACCTTTCCCACTATATACCTATTTTCCCATGTCTTGGCACCTTCCCTTGAAAGCATCACCCTGAGCGGATTGGAAGATCAGGATGGCGAGGAGATAAGTACCTCAAGCCTGGCAGGAATTGCGGATCATGCGGCTTTCCCCTCCCTCCGGATCGTCGCCCTTACAAAGGAATGGATCGGCTTCCCGAACGACCTACAGGCCCTCCAAATCATTATGTCCACTTCTGAAAAGGTGGAAGAGCTCATTTTTTGGGAGGGGCCTGAATACACTACGCCAGAAGATATATTTCGCGCGCTGGTGGGTACAAATGGTATGCCCTCATCCTGGGCAAAGATCAAGAAAGCAACCCTCAGCATGCCCTTTTCCGACTCCGAGGAGATAGGGTATTATCACCAGTTTATACAGGCAAATCCCGACTTAGAGGTCCTGCGGGTACCACCAGGGTGCCTTCAGAAAGCCACCTTCGTGGAAGGTGTACCATCACATATCAACATTCAGGCGATCGACGATTCGGAACCTCCACTTCCTTTGTGCTGGCTCCCTGGGCCCGGGTGGCTAGACACTGAAGAAGATCCATTCTTAGCTGATTGCCGTGTTTATACCTGACCACAGAACAAGCGGATATGTCCACAGCATACATACTGTTGTACCATAATGGACCTACAATGCCTGGACACTCCGCCTCCTTCCTTGTATATGCCTGGACACTAATTTCTTAGTGTTTGGGTTCGGTTAGAATGAAGTTTCTCTAATATCACCTGTTTCATTCGCGGATCGTCGGCACCTCTCCCACGCACATTGGTCTCACCTAACCATCCGGTTTCGCTCCTTTCCTTTCGCTTTGTCTACGGCTTGAAGTCTCCGCCATCCCCGTTTCTTAATTGCACATACATATTCGCCACCATATTTCAAAAGACGGGCTCACCACTTGTACATGTTCCGTAGCGATGTTCATTGACGGCGACGACTGATCGGCCATAGAAATGGGTTCAGATTGCTTGAAGATTGAAAGGCTCGAGGTTGGCGCGGCCGGGCAATTGCAGTGTCGTCACACCGCGTCATCGGGCTTACCATGTCGTGGACACTGGTGCGAATGTGTACAGCACGCCTCAGCCTGAGATTGGTGTTCCCTGTTGGAGGCAAGTCACACCCCATGCGCGCCGAAGGCGCGAACCCCGCCCACGCAACACTCTGGTAATGCTGCCAAGTATCTCTGCACCAAATGGGCCTCGAATACGGGCAAATCCCAGAGAGAAATTCCATCCTGGCACCGGGGATAGACCGGGAATGGCAGTGATATTCCATGCGCGCTGAAGGCGCGGACCCCGCCCACGCAGCACTCTGGTAATGCTACCAAGTATCTGAGCACCAAATGCGATATTTCAATGTAATGGGTCGGTGTCCAGGTGCGCGCGCCTAGCGCAATGGTCATTTTCAAGTTTCCTCGGGTTGCAGTCGGTTTAAGCGCCCAAGCTTTGTCTAGTGTTGTGCAATGTTTTGCTACGACCCCATTGTCAATCTGATGCACCATCCATGGCCCCATCGTCGAACGACCGTGTCCTTGACTTCAGTCCCAATGGCACACTTTACGCATGGTGAATTCCCTGTTCGCATTTCCAGTACCTTGGTCATCCGCTGACGGATAGCTTCATGGTGTGACAGAGAAACCGAAGCTTACAGAAGGCGGCGAACGTATTTACAAGGATCAGGAGGAGAGGTTGGATCACTTGAAGGCTGGAAAGGCCCGATTATTGGAGGAGCTTTCAAAGATCGAATCTGCGATGGCCGATCCCGTCCAGGAGCGCCGCGAGTCCTTATACACGGCGTCACACATCTCCGTTCTCCCCAACGAGACTCTCTCCACCCTGTTCCACGAGTTTCAGAGCGCGACGAGAGCCACAGGAAAGCCGATGCTTCCTCAGGCAGAGATCATCCTATCTCACGTGTGCAGCCATTGGAGGGCTTTGGTACTCTCCCTGCCCACGATGTGGTGTGTCTTCCACCGCGATGGGAAGGTTCAGGATGGGATGAGGCTCGGGCTCGACTCGAAGACGGAAGCAAGGCTTGCTGCATACCTCGACAGATCGGGACAACACCCCTTCGACTTTTGGGTCGAATTCGCGTTCACAGGACCGAAGTCTCAACAGCCACTTTCAGCCCCTCTCTTGACCATCATCCGGCCACACCTCCACCGCTTCCGTGTCTTTCACCTGCTCTCGGGTGCGCAGCAGCTGCCGGAGGAGTTTCGAGAAATGCTCGCAATGGCCTCAGTACCCCTTCTCGAGGTCTGTGCCATATGTCCGGATTTACAAATCTCCGATGCGGAGTGTTTAAATTCATCTGGCACCGAGGTGGACGTTTTCCAAGGCGGAGCACCTTCGTTGAAATACCTGCTGTTGGATGAAACGAGCCTATTCGTCATACAACCCCCACTGTTCCAAACAGTTGTCGATTTACGCATCGAAAGGCGCCAAGTCGCTTCTCCAGCGTATATCCCTAACACCGTTCTAGCCGAACTGTTTGCGCTACCAAATCTCCAAACACTTTCCCTTTTCTGTGATCTTTTCGACATCCAAGTGGCGGGCGGGGGTGCCGTCCCAGGGAAGCCTATCCTTGCCCGGAATCTGAAGCACATCCGCACAGCAGGAACATATCTAACTGTATACCTTTATTCCCATGTCTTGGCACCTTCTCTCGAAAGCATCGCTCTGGGCAGATTAACAGGGGACAGTGGCGGGGAGATCGGGGAGATGTTTCCCCACGTTCTGGAAAGGATACCCAATCATACGGCTTTCCCCTCCCTCCGGATCGTCGCCCTCACAGGGGCCTGGATCGGCTATGAGAACGACCTGCAGGCCCTCCAAATTATCATGTCCGCGACTCCAAATGTGGAAGAGCTCATCTTTTGGAGGGGACCTGCGTACACCAAACCGAATGGGATATTCCGCACGTTACTGGGCGCTAATAATTGGGGGCCATCGTTTTGGGCAAAGATCAAGAAAGCAACCCTCAGCATGCCCTTCTCTGACCCCACGGAGATAGGGTATTATCACCAATTTATACAGGCAAAGCCCGACTTGGAGGTTCTGCGTGTACCGCCAGGCTGCCTCCAGCTAACCGCCTTCACGGAAGGTGTACCATCACATATACACGTCCAAGCGATCGAAGAGTCGGAACGTCCACTTCCTTTGTGCTGGGTTCCTGGTCCTGAGGGGATGGACACCGGAGAGGAAGACCCGTTCGTACGCGATTGCCGCATCTTCTCCTGATTTGAATCAGAGCAAACCTACTGTACACTTTACATCTGATAGTGTAGTCAAAGCAACACATTGTCCAAACATTTTCGGCCCCCAGTAACCCAGCTCTAAGTACGATGTTCCCTGAGAAGCGGTTCTCTCCAACTTTGGTCTAAAGCGTCCTGCACCAAGAATTGGTACCAAAAGTAGGCGATAGGTGCCGTGGCGGCGTGCCAAAGCGCATGCGCATCCAACACCCTGCCCCACGGTGGAAAATCGAACACTTCGAGGGCGGTTGCGGCTGTGGTAAGCGCGACGAAAAGGCCAGCCTTTGAAGCGAAGGATGGTCGGTATCCTCTTGGCCTGCCTGGGAACCGGGAGCGTAGTAGCGAAAGCCCTGACGGTAGGGCGTAGAGTGTCCAGAGGAGGTTATGAAGAACGCCGAGGGTGAGGTTGAAGATGGTGTTGTAAGTATAGTCAAATCGCGGCCCTGAAGTGAGGTAGTAGATGTGGGCTGCGTAGATGCCAATGAAGAGCAGTGTAAGGGGTTTTGATATTGAGGTTCCCGATGTCAGTTTGGGTCGCGCCGGTTGGTAGAGATGGAAGAGGCGAATGACGGTGTAGTAGAGGGCGTTCAGGATGGCTAAGCCTGCTGAGAAGTAATCCAGCTTTTCCGTAATTGGGGTATCTGCACAGCGGTTTGTTTCACATTCCCCAAGTTTGCCATTTGGTCCACGCACCTCTGGTATGGAAAATGGCCGACCACAACCACGCATTCATGCTACACACAGACCACAGAAGGTAGAGTTTCTTCATCGGGTGAGAATCCGACAGTTTCCGGCGTACTTGCTTGAATCCGACGAGATGCGCCCAAAGGTTGGCCAGCGAGAAAATGACTGAGGCGGGTTCTTGCATCCCAGCGTATCTCCAGAAAGGCCATTTCCCATAATATTGGTGTATCGCTCGGCCATCCGTTACAGCATGGTCGGTTACGTTGTGCATACAGTTGTACTTGCAGTCGTCGGGACACGTCCAGCGTGTCAACTGTAGAGACAGTGGCTTCGTCTCCTCGAATTCGTCGCATCGTTGGGTTGTGCAACTCGATACACACCGTACGAATTCGATGGCACGGTCGCCTGAGGATGCATGGGCAACAGTGGATATAAAGAGGAAAACAACCAATGCTGCTATTCGGGTGTTGGTTGTGGAGAACATCGCGGTCGTCGTGGAGGCATGCTGCTCACCGTTGAGCGACGGCGACAACGGCCGCGATTGGGAAGGCACGTGGGAAAGCGGGGCTCGAATTCATAGAGGCGCCGGCGGCACATCTGAAATCCGAAACGAACTCAGGCGTTTGGCGCGCATTTCTAAGTCACTCTCCTTGTTCCCTTCCTCCATTATACCCTACCATCCGATTCTTCAAAGACTTATAGACCTTTATATCCGGTCAGAAAATTGTAGGTGACTTGAATATCCTTCAAAGACGGTTGATTTAACTTTCTTTTTCTTGCTAGAGAACGCTGACAACAGTATGGTTCGCACTGCACAAGCAACCAGCTTGACATTTTCTACGGCGCCGTACTTCTCAGACCGTGGAACCAACGGGACAGCAGAGCCTCTTACCGAAAGAATCAACGTGAGCGTGGTTTCGCTAGTTTCTTGCCTATAATATGCTAATGCGTTCAACAGCCTCATTCAAGGCCAATTGTATCCTACTACTTCCCCAAAGCAGTGGGAGCATACCACTATGGAGTAAGCTTGTTTCTCAAACTATGAACGGAATGAGATGGTGACTGGGAGTAGGAACGGCATCCCATGAAACCGCATCGTCTAACGTTGACGAACGCCCTCGTTCTCGGATACGGCCTAGACAAGCGGATACATACCATGTACGACCCCCGACCCGCCACTCAAGAGGAACTAGAAAACTATCATGACCACGATTACATCGAATTCCTCAAAAGGTCTTTCCTTCTCATTCTTTGTTTCCAGTATCATTACTAATCTAGCCGCGTACCTAGAGTTACCCCGCAGAATCAGTCCAGCATGAAATCGATTATCGAAGGTTTCAATTGCGTCGAAGATTGCCCAATCTTCTCTGACCTGTATGATTTCTGCAAAAAGTACGCTGGAGGATCACTCGCGGGTGCGCGCAAGCTATGCGCGGGCACAACGGACATCGCCATCAATTGGTCTGGTGGACTTCATCACGCCAAACGTGGGGAGGCAAGCGGGTTTTGCTATGTCAATGACATTGTCCTGGCGATCCTGGAAATGCTCAGGTATACTTACTTTCTCTAAATGCCTTCCGAGAAGGGTTCTAACACTATCTCCCCCAGGTACTTCCCCCGCGTGCTCTACATCGACATCGATATTCATCACGGCGATGGCGTCGAGCTCGCATTCTACCACACGAACCGCGTCATGACCTGTTCATTTCACAAGTACACTGGCGATTTCTTCCCAGGAACAGGTAAACTTGACGACAACGGTATAGGCGCAGGAAAGCATTTTTGTCTGAACGTACCCCTCCTCGATGGAATCGACGATGACATGTATCAGACGATTTTCAAATCTGTCGTGGAGGATACCGTGACTGCCTTCCGACCATCAGCAATCGTGCTACAATGTGGTGCAGACTCCCTGGGATGTGATCGACTAGGAGCGTTCAATCTCTCGATTGCTGGCCACGGCGAATGCGTGGACTTCGTTCGGAGGTTTGGAGTCCCGTTGCTCGTCCTGGGTGGTGGTGGGTACACGATCAAGAACGTCAGCCGATGCTGGACATACGAGACATCAGTACTCGTGGGTGTTCAAGTATCGAACGACCTCCCCAGCACGGTCTATGACTCTTTCTTCGATGACTCTCAATGGAAACTGCACCCTCCACTGACCGGGAAAGTGGAGAACCAAAATACGCCGGCGTCGCTGCAGCGCATTCAGATTGGCATCAAGACGAAGCTGCGATATCTGCAAGGCGCGCCGAGCGTTGCGATGCAGGAGATACCCCCGGATTTGCAGGGCTTGTTGGCGAGCGAGGATCGAACGGCAGAGGAGAAGGATGAGGAGAACGGGACTGGACAGGCTGGAGAGGTGCGGGATACCAAGACGATGGCGCGGAATGAGTACTTTGACGGGGAAAACGATAATGACCAGGATGACATTCCTGCTAGCGCCAGTGCGCCTGTCTCGACGCCGCGTGGGACAAGGGCTCGGGGTGGGCGAGGGACGAGGCGAAGGGGAACTAGGGCGCGTGGTGGGCGGGGAGCCAGTCGGGGGAGAGCGACGACGGCGACGTCGGTGGATACTTCGATGCAGGACCTTGACGAAGAAGACGACGACGATATGACGAGCAGCAGTATCACGTCAGATGACGATAGCCCACCGCCTTCGAGACGTGGGAGGGGTAGGGGACGAGGGAGAGGAAGGGGCCGTGGACGTCCTCGGGGACGGGGTGCGGCAACTGCAACCGCAACTGCCACGCCTAGGTCAGCATCGATGGGCCCCCCGGTGGAAGGGCCCACAGAAACTGAGGAGGGAGGCACAGGCGCAGGGCCAAGGGAGGCAACGTCGATGGACGTTGACGAGTAGGCATACTGCATTTGATGTAGTCATATAGATGAAAGATGTATTTTATACCCATGCTTTACAAAGTATCGTCTTGCAAAGTCGATTCTTGGATGATCTGGGACATTACCGCCTCCTGGAGACATGCCCCACCGCTAAGACATGAGCATTAATGGGGTAGTGGTAACCTGGGTCGTTGCCATTCGAGTATTGACTCGACCCGCCGGGGGTTCGATTCCCTCTTAATGCATTAACCTTTTGCCCCTATTTGGAACGACTGTCACGACCCTCCTGACCCTTACGCCAGCGCACCCTTCGGGCTTCTACCCTCTTCTACCACACAGTAACAAGTCTTCCTTTTTGCCTCTTCTCCCTCGCAATGCGCATGGAGGGAGTTGTGGGCGATCATAGGGGTGGGAGGTTTAAATTGATCCGTGTCCCATCAACGGACACGTCCATCTGCTCCGTGTTCCCCTTCAACCAGCAACGTTCATGTCTTCAGGAAATCGGCCTTTGCGAGTTGCGTTTATTCATCCAGACCTAGGAATTGGTACTTATAAATGATATTTAAAGTGAATTCAATGCCTAACACCCCACAGGTGGAGCCGAGCGCTTGGTTGTTGACGCAGCGATAGGTCTGCAAGAGCGGGGCCATTCTGTGGACATCTATACATCACATCACAATCCAGACCATTGTTTCGAGGAAACGAGAAATGGTGATATACTTCAATCCATTGCTCTTAAGATTAAACTGAACTGAACGGTCGCATTACACACAGGAACTTTGAAAGTGCACCATGTCGTACCTCCATTTCCCCGCTCGTTCAAGGGAAAGCTGCACATCCTATTTGCACATCTGCGGCAACTCCACTTGATATCGAAGTTGCTTCAGGAGTCGAACCAGTACGATGTCTACTTCGTGGACCAACTGTCAACCTGTGTTCCCTTCCTCCGGGCGATTAGTGGGACGCGTGTGGTATTCTATTGCCATTTCCCGGACAAACTCCTGGCAAGTGGGGCCTTCGTTGAAGGGAACTTGGTATTCAAAAGGCAGAGCCTAATTAAACGCCTATACCGCCTGCCTATGGACTGGCTAGAGGAGGTTACTACTCGTACGTTCTCAGTCACCGCCCTCGTAAGTGTAAATGTACTCACCGTGCCCAGGGCAAGCCGATATCATCCTCGCGAATTCAAAGTTTACAGCGAGAGTATTCAAGACTTATTTTCCCTCTATACCCCACAACCCCACCATCGTATACCCTGGAATCAACCTGGACGCCTACCAAACCCAGGCGGACCCCTCAGACCCCAATGTCGCAACTGTCCTATCGAACCGACCGACTCTCATCTCCCTAAACCGTTTCGAAGGAAAGAAAAACATCCCCCTTGCCCTTGAATCTTTCGCGAAATTCAAGTCCAGGGGCTCGCATCCCACTCTCCGACTCGTTCTCGCTGGAGGCTACGACCCGCGCCTCGAAGACAACCAACGCGTCCTGTCAAGCCTCCAGTCGATATCCGAAACCCTTTCTCTTTCCTACACCATCACATCGCCATCACCTTTACCGCCAGACATGCCCGCGACGCCCTTCGTCTCTGAACCCGATGTCCTGATTCTCCTAAACTTCACTACACCCCAGCGCACCGCCCTTCTCCAAAGCCCGTCGACACTTGCTCTCCTCTACACGCCTGAGAACGAGCATTTCGGAATCGTGCCCATAGAGGCCATGGCGTGCGGCGTTCCTGTCCTTGCCTGTGACTCGGGCGGACCCCTCGAAAGTATACTCTCACTACCCCCTTCATCAGCCCCTACCAGCGAGCCCAGAACAGGCTGGCTCCGCCGCCCCGACCCAGAGGCTTGGGCAGATGCTTTGGAAGAGATACTCACCTTAACACCAACGCAGCGGAAGGAAATTTCGGAGACGGCGAAACAGAGAGCGAAGGAGCTGTTTGGGATGGATGCGATGGCGAAGGGGCTGGAGGATGCCTTGGAGGAGGCGGTGAGTATGGGTCCTGTAACGAGCGATGAGGTGTGGGGTGTTTGGTGGAAGGCTTTCGTGATGTTAGTGGGCTTCCTGCTAGCGTTTGCGTATAGTTCAGGTAGCGGTAGTTATAGGAAGTAGGATTAGACTATGGGCTATTGCACGTCCTATCCATAAAATCGGACTCGTATGGCTCACGATGCATGTGGGGCGGCGTGAGACAGGGGCACGCGACGAGAGTGATTTCTTGCTAATTGGGCGCGTGCAGCGAGTCGAGCTCTTTCTTGTTCCATCGTGTCCACATCCTGACCCTTCTGCTCACACCATTTCAAGATGAGCATTGAACCCCCCACAGACTTGCAAACAGTGTTGGATGGTGAAGTGAAGTATGTCTCAGCTTTAGCGCCGGTCCATTATCACAACGCTGATCTCTATCATGACTTTCCATTTGTCAGGGAGTGGCATTTTCGTATGTTGCTTTGCCTCTGCGACATAGAGAGGACCAATTGAGACCACACAGACATCTACTTTCATCAGAAGAATCAGAAGGAGCGTGAGGCTGCTCTGAAGTTGCGAGACGCAGTTCTTCGCCTCCGCCGGGACGGTGCATTCGTCGCTGTCCCCTTGTTCCGCGTGAACCTCGAGCCAATGGGCCCGCATCCCGTCGGTAGGTAGCAAAGCTATAATGTCGTTTTCTTTCTTTCACACAAGCACACACAGGTACATACGAGATATGGACCCCATCCGAAACCTTCTCCTCCGTCTTTTCCTATTTGGCGTTGTACAGAGGAGATCTCAGGTATGCCGTTGAATCTCCACTTGCACCCTATCCACTGGCAGGTAGCTAATTGATACACATAACCTTAAAACGCCGCCCCTCGCTAACCCTGGCTTGCTGAAATGCTCGCTTCATACCTCGAAACTAATGGTTTGGGCATAACAGTATCCTGGTCCATCCTCTAACGAGAGACGCTGTAAGTGTGTCAATCTGGAGTTAGTTCTCCACTCTTCTATCTGTCTTCTGATGATACAACTTGCCCGCTACTCCCGACCGAAACAACATGGCACCCTTGACACACTCGAATTTCAAATCCTTTGTGTCGGGGCCGCTCTACCCAATTTTAGCGAGCGTAGGTCCTCCTCTCCCCCTCTTCGGCTTCCTTCCAGGGGCACAAGCGCAGTAGATAAGCTTTGAGCTAATGACAATAATCAATCTGTCTAGTGACCACGAAGTCCGTAATGCCTGGCTCGGACCCGCATTCCCTCTCGACCTCTCGACCCTCCCCGTAAGGACTGAAGAGCTGCCCTCCCAGTACCAAACCTTGAGTGCGTACCCTGTCATTTTCTCTTTTCTGTCCACCCGCCTTGTCCATACGTAATTGACGTGTTTGATTACCCAGAACTGGGGTACTCTGCTACAACGCCTAGCTTGACCGTAGAGCAGAGGCTCAAACTTGGAGATAGGGTCGAGGGTATCCTAGCGGATGATAAGGAGGCTGCGCCTGCCCCTGCTAGGGACGATACGACGACGCAGTCCTGAGCAGTGCTGACTGGGAAATTCGTGGTATCAAGTAGTTTTTTAATTGGAGGCTTTCCTAAAAGCCGAAATGTACGATAGGATTGTACTGTCCTAGAGGGTACGGAAGGTGGAACGTAGTTGTACGAAGGTCCTGGAAAAGTGGAACAACGAAAGGGGGAATCATAGCAAAGTTAAGTGTTCGAATAAGGTTTGGAGTCCGTTATTGAGATAGAATGCAAGCAAGAACGTAAGTTTCGTATCTGGAGAAGATAGAGGGTCCTGAGGTGATAAAGATATACTCTGTCCAAAGTAATAGCATCAAGTCCATTCTGTTCATCCGAAGAAAGGCGTTAGAGTGTAGAGAGCATGTTCAATTAGCAGTGCCAGTTGCCCTAAAGATCTAGTCAGCGCCTGATGGGCGTGGAGAAGACAAGAAAGCGCTTACATCGGGTGTCTGGGGCGATCCAACACTCTGGTAGGGAGCCTTACCAAGGCACTCGGCGACAGTGACAAGCTGGTATCCCGCAGCCTTCAGCTTCTGAATAGCATAAGGCAGAACGTCGTAGCTACAAGCCAAAAACAATGAGTACATCATGAACGTCGATTCCATGTTATAATAGACGTACGCGGTACTCGATTGGGTCTCGTGGTTCAACGCCAGAATTGTGCTGGGGTGGGAGCCGATTATCTGGTCGTAGCTTGACTTTGACTGGGCAGCGCTGGCTCCTGTCGAGTCTCCAGAGCTACAGTAGACGCCAACGGTTAGAAATAGCCCTTCGTTCAATTGATCACCGTGGAGACAAAACTTACTCGAAGTCCCAGTTGGCAATGGAAAGACCGCGAACGCCGGCAGCCGATTTTACCAGGTCATTATAGTTCCCGTAAGCTAAACGGCATGATCGACAACTTTAGTTACTGGGCTTCACGGACGAGAGAAGGAAGGTGCTTACGCGGGCGCACCCATGCAGGGTAGGCTCCAGTGATCCTCTGTAGTGCCTCTGGTTCGAGAATAGAATAAAGCAACCGCGAAAAAAAAGGGAAGTGCGAGAGTGCAAGAATCGGACGACAATTCGGAGAAGGATGTCGGAAACAAACGAAGAAGGAGTAACATTTCAGTATCCATCAAGTGATTTAGAAGGTGCGTAGGCAATAGAACTTACGTTCGACTCTCCACATCTCGTCGTGAACTAATTGGCCAATGAAAAGTCAGCGTCAAGTTTCAACAGATTGCGACTAGCGCGCGGAGGTTAACGTACTTTGATCCCAGGTGAGAGTGGTAAGGTCCTTGTGCGCCCAGGTATGCGACGCGACCTGGTGGCCGTGGTCATACGCGTACTTGACCTTGCCACGCAAAGTGGTATCATAGATGCACCCCCCTGTAGATGTCCAATTCAGTCACCGAAGCTACAAGCAATTTCCGAGACGGAGGAAATGAAATATATATGCGACTTACAGTTGTTACCATCTTAAGGTTAGGGAGAAACGTGGTGGACGGATTAGGTTCGGTCAGACCCGCATCAAGCAAGACGATATTCTGGGAAAGGAACCTACTGAAAAAGAAAGTGCCCTTTGCACCTGCGGCGTCGAGCGTGTTGACGATATCAGTCAGGTAGTTGTATGGGCCATCATCCTAAGATTAAGCAGTCAGTCTTTAGCTTTAACATCACGGACTAGAAGGTAGATGCTTACAAAAGTCAAAGCAACTTTGTTTGCAGCTGTGCAGTGGGTGTACACGGTCGCGGTCTGCCTCGGTTCGAGAGGCGACGCAGACGCGAATTGCAACGCGCCAGAGGCCAAGAATGCAGCAGCAAGAGTTTTGTACATCATGATGACTAGGATGGGTGTGGTTGTAGTGCGAAGTGTTGGAGGTTGAGGGGGGGAACGGGCGGAGGGAGAGGAAGGGGGGAATGAAAGTGGACTCAAAAGAGCACTGGTCAGAATGGGGCCATGCCGCCGCCTTTTATAGGCCCAGTCTCCCTAGCGTCAAACCTATTCGCGAGCGCCTGGTGGAATAACGAAATAACCATTATGGAATATTCGCTTCACCAATCCTCCCGCGATAAAAGAACAGACGGCCCTAGATCCGCGATATCGACCCTCAATTCGCACCGGCTCTCCAGCCGTCCGCCCACGGTATCGAAAAGCACGGCGGGGTTATCCATAGACTGATCCTTGTCCAGGACCCTAAGCTCAGCCTATAGTGTTCGAGTCAGTGCAACTTGCGCGACTGGACCGACCACGCGACCTATAGCCGGGCAATAATAGCACCAAATGGTAAATTCAAAAAATTGACCGTGGCAGAAGACACGGCAGGGGACTAAAAATAGGGGCTACTGGGGCCGCCGTTCGCCGAAGTTTGCCTCGTTTGCCTTCTCCTTCCTTCTCGGGAGAGGCTCGGGGCCAGCAAGATGTGCGCGATGCTGGTGCGTGTTCTTACCCTCAAGAGAAGATGACGCGACCTCGACGAAAGGGGCTCGTATTCCTTTCCATCATGATTACAATATTCTCGTACCATCTTTCTGGGTCGATCTACTTGCTCGCTGGTCCAAGGGCACAGTCAGCAGGTGAAGTTGGAGGGATATAGAGGGGCGGCGGGAGATACGCACCGTATGCGATACATGTGGACGCTTTCGCTGGGTTGGTAACTTCAGGACAATGTTCCCCTGGATCATCGTAGGTATGATCCGTCGACGTCATGGACGAAGGCTTGCCTAGAACTCCCCAGATGTTATGCGTACCCTAACTTCTTTGAGAACAGGAGCGCAGGCAACATTTTAAGGCGCTTACGTAGATGGCTTGGTCCTGGTAGGTCGACATATGAGTTTAAAGTCTATCCTGCTTCGTCCAGCTCTTTAGCAGCAGAGCAAGAGTTAGTCATTTGCGCACCCCCGCTCGATATGTCTAGACTAAAGAAGCCTCCCATTGACTGAATGCCTGATGGGACTTGTCAGTAAAGTACCACCAGAAGAAAGTCAAAAGAGAACATCAGATCTCTCTCCGTAGAACAGACGCGACACGGCGGTCAGGAACAAAATATAACATCGGCAGAAGGCACAGAGTGACCGCCAGGAGGGAATACGAAGTCCAGGAAGATCGGGATACGGAAGCGGAAGGACCAGGACATGCAAGTCTTCCACAGCCTCGAGCATCACCGGCCGATGGAACGCACCCCAGGCGAAACAAGAACCAGCAGAAGCCAAAAGCTACCCTCCAAGGAACGCAGCGCACATTCAGCGTCTATAGGACGGAGAGACCTATGTCAAGGTCATGGGAGTCTGCCGGATGAAAGAATGACTATATCCGACCTCGTCGTAAAACGAGGCTCCCAGGCCTAGTTTGTCCAAGGGACAATGGAAGCCAGAATCGACAGAACGAGACGCGATGACATATACGAGCGTTCATAGTACGGAAAGACTTGTCAAGCTTGGTCATGGAAGGCTAGAAGAGTTGATTCGCAGGTCCGGGGTAGGACAACGAGGCTCCCAGGCCCAGTTTGTGAAGATGTCGCTGCTTTGTGACAGCTTGGCAAACATGACAAGAATCGCGCCCGATAGTCCTGGCCAGCTCAAGCAATAAGGTAGTCATCGCAGTCCCTGTCGTGTGTTCCTTCCGATAGAACAATCCTTGAGTCCAGAACGGCAATCGACCCTTTTGTCTTGACGAAGACGGTGGAAATTGGACGATGCATATCAGCAGTGGGGGTGAAGATGGAGGGAGGAAGCAAGAGTTGAAACGCGTCGAACGCGTTTCGGGCGGAGAGGAGGCTATTTGGGGCTCCGCCCACTGCCACGGGCATCGAGTGCACTTCCTGCTCCCCTCATCAACGGACCACATATTTTACTGCCTCAAGGATAAAATCCAATGCTTTCCGCCTCCAAACCATCCGGCTCGGGCAGTTCAGAGGACCCTGAATATCCTGGTATAAGTTGCCAGCGCCCAGGGCCCTCCAAAATGTCCGGATTTTGCGAGATCAAGCTCAAAAAAGTTCAGCCAAGCTCCAAGTTAAGGATCTGTGAGATGATGCCAATATCGTCTCTAAAAAGCCCTTGAACATTTGAACCCTGACACTGAGAGCTAAGTACATGCGAATGAAATGATATTGTATGTCCATGATTGCACAAACGACCTCTCCGTCTCGTAAGAGGGAGGCCGACATTTTGTTAAATTCATACCCGCGTAAACCCCTCGTGATATAAGAATAGCGACTCTCACCCCAGAGGGCGTTTTCATACCGCAATCACCCCAGTCGTCTCTGCCCACTCTCCAAAGAGCAAGCTGATACTCTCTCCGTTGTGTGTCCTCCGGATGCTCTCAGCGATCGTAGGACTGACATCAACCGTCACAAGTTTTGCGATGGCCTCCTTGTGCTTGCCTTGAGGGATGGTATTCGTGACCTAGAGAGACGTGAGCCACAAGTACGGTGACCAATATATTCCTTCACCTACCACCAACTCGTGAATGGGCAGCTCGTCGATGAGGGTAAGATTCGAGCCGGAAAGCAGGCCATGTGAAATAAGTGCGTGCACCGACTTGGCGCCGGCATCACGGAGCGTACGAGCCGCAAGCGCCAGTGTGCTTCCAGAGTCCACCATATCGTCGACCAAGATCGCGACCTAGGCCGGGACGGGTTAGGATACGTCCCCACGAGAGGCCAAACAACGCACCTTGTCTTTTACGTCTCCAACCAGCAGCTCCATCCTCTCCGGGGCGGTCAACGACTTGCCGTCCCGTTTCCGGTGGATCAACGCAAACTCGATGTTAAGCTTGTCGGCCATCGCCGTCACTCTGCACAGGGTCAGCACAGTCCACATTCGACTCGCTGGGCACATACCGCTTCGCTCCTCCCGCATCCGGACTGACCACAACGGCGTCCTGCCACCCCGGTATCGACCGCTTGATGTACCCCATCATCAGCGGCTCCGACCACAAATTGTCGACCGGGATATCGAAGAAGCCCTGGATCTGGCTCGCATGCAGGTCCATCGTGATGACATGGTCGCAGCCCGCCACGGTCAGCATGTTCGCGACGAGCTTCGCGGTAATGGGCGCGCGCGACTTGTCCTTCTTGTCCATGCGCGCGTAGGGGAAGCAGGGGATGACGGCGGTGATCCTGCGGGCAGAGGCGGTCTTGCACGCGGAGATGAGGATGAGGAGCTCCATGAGGTTGTCGTTGACGTCGTCGCAGCCGGACTGGATGATGAAGACGTCCTCGTCGCGCACGGACTCGGAGATTTTGACGTTGATCTCCCCGTTCGAGAAGTTTTTGACGGTGCAGGGGACGAGGGGAACGTTCAGCCTGGTGGTGTGGGTGTGTATGAGCCTCTCGAGCTTGAGAGCACGACTCAGAGAGGTGGCTCACCGCTCGGCCACAGCATGGGCGAGCTCGGGGTGGCTATTCCCTGTGGAACAGCGGGTTTAGGGGCTCAACAGGACCATGGAAGTCGGATAGGCTCACCCGTCAAGATCCTGATGGAGTTGTTATGGTACATTGTAATGAAATAAGAAAATGAGCAGGAAAACGTCTATAGCATGAACGATAATATAATGGTTAGGGGAAGAGCAGACAGTCTATAACAAAAATTATCAGCTTTTTGAATCATCCCGATTTGCCAAACATTTCGCACTGCCACGACTCCCAAGGCGTCATTTCGTCCCTTTATGGTGTTTATGCCCCTGTCTGCCCCGCACCGGGCTTGCAGTGGATACCGGAACTTGGAGATTGTGTGGAACTAGGCCTTCGGAGAGTAGGACCGAAGGATATCGAGAAGTAGCCCGAAGTCCCTGCTAGATTGTGGAAAGTTGGCAAGGAGGAGGAGAAGGTTTTCGCCATGTTGCTGGATGCCCTAGACGCCCCAAAGGCACCAGGGGCAAAGGCCAAGAACTGCAGGTCATTATTGAAGCCTTGAGTAGCGCAGAGGGATGCACAGTGTTCAAGAAATCCGGGACTTTCATCAGAATGCCGTCAAAGGGATCCGCGGGCGCTTGCTTTGTGCTTAGGGCACTCAAAACAGAAGATGCACGGCTTCCAGGGAGAGGGATTTTTGGCCACTGGACAGGGCCCACTCGTCGAAGAACACCTTCACGGAAATACGGTGAGCCACCGGGCTGGAGTACACTCGACAAGAGGGCTAAATGGCGTCACTGACTGCGGGCGCTTAATCATTAGGGCGCTGCTCCACCAAAATTTCGACGGACTCACGTGCTCGATGAGTGCAAAGCTTCTCGAAACTCCAAATGCTGAACAGTGAAGAGGCAACGAAGGACGTTTAGTTTGTCGATTTGTCTCGGGACTGGTGGAGCTCGATAACGAGCGAGGCGAGAGGTAGCCTCCGTCCAATACAGAACACCCGTCGACGGCGTTCGGGATCTCCTGGTCTCTCCAGCGCGTTTCGAGGAAACGAAGAAGCGCTTGACTTCGGTTCTTGGGTCTTCACCGAGTCCGGGGGATAGAGACCAGACAACCTTCTGGAATTTCGACTTCGTGGCTGATATCCCTTCCCGTATATACCCCAGACCTTTGCTGAGCTTGGGGGTCCCTTCGAACGACGCGCAGGCGAAGTTCCTCGCGGAGACTCAGGGGGAGAGTGGGGTTGGAATTTATGAAGTCTCGTTTTATGTGGAACACTTAGATGTTGGGTACCCAGAGGAGGCAGAGACGCCGCATGGGAGGATACGGTTTATCAGATATGAAGGAGAAATGCTCCAAAAAGTCTAGAGAAACTATTATGCTCGCGGTTAGCCCCTATCTTTACGCGTTATGATGATGTGTTTGACAAGGCCCTCTGAGATCTGATCTTTGAAAACATTGCTTCTTCGTCCACTTCCATCTTCACGCCCCAGTGCGAGGTTTCAGGACCCGTCAAGGTCTGAATTCTCTATACATTCTCGCCTTTAGGAACTTCTAAACCCACAAATTGTGATACAGGGCAAGATGTATAAACCAGACGAGCCCTTCGATAGCTTACCAAACGAGCTCATTCTCCGGATTTTCCAGCTTTGGGAGATGCAAGTAGAGTCACCGGAAGAGCTTGTGGAATATCTTCCAGCACGACGGCCTGCGCGGTTGCGTATCTCTAGAGCGACTGAGGGCGTACATTGAGCGTTCTCGAAACCTGCCGCTGGAGCTGTTTTTCCACTTCACCACCACAGGGGAGGATGGAAGCACCGATGATCTTGAAGACGGGAAGAACGCCCTCGAGATGTTCAACCTCGTCGCTGCCAACCAACATCGTTGCCGACAACTTCACATCTTTACCGAAAACGAGGAAATTCTTTACTACTTCCAAGACTACTTCCAAGACGTTTCGGCTCCCATGCTGGAAGCCTTTACCCTCTGTGCGGACAAGAGCATCGAATATGTCGAAGATTGGGACCAGTTTGAGGACTCGATCTGGGATTGGGATCCGAATGCCTTCCTCGCTGGCTCGAGAGCGTTGAAGTACGTTCGCTTGGATCGACTGGGCTTGAACTTCGTGGGGCCCAACCTGAAGTCGGTCGTCGAATTACGCCTGGAAGCGAACCCAGACCCAGACCATCTCCCTTCGCTGACGATCGACTACCCTGTTTTCAACGGGCTGCTCGCCCTTCCGAACATCGAAACGTTGTCTATCTGGGGTTTGATGTTCGAAGTAGGCATGGAGTTCGGTGCAGAGCCGAGATTTATTCAAGCCAAGTCACTCAAGCATTTCCGACTTAGTGCAAGAGGTTGGATAGGCCATTACTTCCTATCTAATGTTTCGGCACCTTCGTTGGAGACGATCACGCTTGAGACCCACCTGTTCAGCGCTCGAGGGTTGGCGCGTACCGACCACTCCTTCCCGTCCCTCCATACTTTGGCGCTCATCAATCCATACTCGTTTCCCACCGAAGATTCTCGATTCCTCGAGATTATGGAAGTTACGCGGAAGATCAAACGACTTGTCATATCCGATGCCGACGCCCCAAGGACCAACTCGAAGCCCTTATTCCTAACGATGATGGCTAAGCTCGGTGAAGCGCCCGGGAATATTTGGCCAGAGCTCGAAGAAGCAACCCTCAGCACCACAATCGAGGATCTAGAAAACAATTGCCCTCAAATTATACAGGCGCACCCGAACCTGAAAAGGCTTCTTGTAACCCCTGGTTGCTTGGATGAAACGACGACAGCACGATGGAGTGTACCGGAGACCATCAGCATCGAAGCTATCGACAAAGCTGATCCACTCATACCTGTGTACTGTCGTCCCGGTCCTACGTCGCTGGAGTCTGCCCAAGATCCATTCCTGGCTTCTTGTGAGCAAAATGCGAACGCGGTGAGTGCCTTTCCATTGACCGGGACAGTGTTGACTAACTTGATCCACAGAACTCGATGTCCGATGCCTCATAGCTGTTTTCGAGCACTTCTCACTCATAATTCGCTTTGGAAAATGAAACAAATTTCGGTGATTGGTGGCTGATTCTGAGCAAATATGAAGTGACCTTTCAAGCTCTTTCTCACTTCACTCCAGCAACAGCAGCAGCTGTCCGGGAACGTGACGAACATAAAAGCGAGAAGAAACCAGGGAGGTAGCTTGAGATGCCCAGGACGCTTCCACTCGTGACTTGGCATCTCCTTGAACGTGGTAAAGATCTGCCATCCTCATGCTCATTTGGATTGTACTCTGGAGTCTGCCATTCTCCTCTGCGAATTTGTACAGCTACGACCTGCCTTGGCGTTAAAGCCAAAAAAAAAAACACCAAGTGTTTGGAAATGTAGGATGGAACGATAAACTATCGTAGAAGTAGAATAATATCCCTCGCGAAGGTGGGCGAGAGTCGAAGCTGTCAGGACGATGAGGTCTATGCATTTGCGGTGGGAAGGTGAATTAAAGCTCCGCCAGCGAAGTCTTGCAAGTCGCGAGAGTCGAGAGGCTCACTACTGTATCGCTCACTCCATAGGTCTGTCCATCACCATGGCGGAAGTCATTTCAGGTATGTTCGAATCGTTTCCCCCGTCAAAATCACCGAATACCATCCCTCCTTTCAGATAAACCCAACCTCATGGAAGACGACGAACGGCTATACCAAATGCAAGACGAGAGGCTGGCCTCCTTGATGACCAGGAAAGCGAACCTACTGGACGAGCTTTCAGAAATCGAATCGAATATCAAGGATATCCTACGCGAGCGCCGCGAGCGCGTCTACTCCGCTTCATCGATCGCACCCATACCAAATGAGATACTTTCTACCATTTTTCTGGAGGTCCAACGAAATGGAAAAGCCAACGGGGTTCGTGCCACAGAGGTCACGATGTCCCATGTTTGCAGCCGCTGGAGGGATATAGCTCTCACCTTGCCTCCGCTGTGGAACGTTTTCCAGCACTGCCAAGCACGATCCCGTAGCTCTGTCCAATCAACCGAGGAGAGACTTAGGGCGTACCTGGAAAGGTCGGGGGACCTCCCTTTCGATCTATGGATCGACTTTACCACGAAGCGCAATTTGCGTGGACATCGTCTACTGTCTTTGCTTCACACCGTGATTCCGCACCTCCATCGTTGCCGTGTTCTCCACCTCCTTTCTGACCAGAACCACCCTTTGCACGAATTCCAGAAAAGTCTCGCGACCGCATCCGTCCCTTTGCTGGAAGTGTGTGCAATGTGTCCAGACTACCTGCCGCCGCTTGGTCATATCGAGAGATCCCAACCCAACATCTTCAAGAACGGCGCCCCATCTTTGAAGTATTTGCGACTAGACGAAACGACCCTTCTTAGCATTCGACTGCCGCTTGACTCAGTGGTGTGTTTACGGATCGAAAGGCGTCGAGCCAAAGCATCCGCATGGATACCCAACTCGATCCTCGACACGATGCTTTCTCTCCCAAACCTCCAGACGCTTTCCATATCTGCGAACGTCTTCCATCTACAAGGCAAGGGTGGCTCCACTCCAACCGAGAGGATTATGGCAAAAAAATTGGAGAACCTCCGCTCTGCCGACGCGACCCTTACGGCGTACATTTTATCCCATACTTCGACACCTTCGCTGAGAAGTCTCACCCTGCAGAATTTCGACCTCAACGAGGACAGCATGACACTCCCAGACGAACTGGATTTCCTGTCGCTTCGCACCCTGACTCTTACGAACCCAAAATGGCGGCAGCGTTGGAGTGGTTATGACGTGCGCAACCTCAAAAAAATGATCGCTGCTTCCCCGAACGTCGAGGAAGTCATTCTGTGGGGGGATTCAAATGATTCCTTTGAAGTCCTGTACAGCACTTTCAAGGCAATTTTGGGGGTTTCATCGTGGACGAAGATAAAGACGGCGACCTTCAGCATGGATCCGCGCAATCCGCGGGAGACAGGGTATTTTAAGCAGTTCGTACAGGGGAACCCGGAGTTGGAGCTACTCCGCTTACCCGCAACATGCTTTACAGATCCCAAGTTCCTGGAATGGGTGCCGTCACGGGTTGAGCTTCAACCTAACACCACCAAGTTAGAACTTCCTCTTCCTTTATGTTCTCTCCCTGGATTGGATTGGCTGGATAGGGAGGGCGATTTGTTCGGACTAAATTGAAGATTGAAGTTGCCTCGGAATCTTGGGACAATTTTGGCTCATGCTTTCATGCCAGCCCTCCGAGCCACAGTTCTACATTTTGTATAGTTATACACGCTAGAAACTGAAATAGACTAAATTTAGTGTGATGTCCGAACCTTCTTACTCGTACCGTTTCGTCGAACGGGCGCTTATCGCATCCTCCGTGTTATGCAGTGTTGTGCAACGCCCCCGAAGACTAAGAGTCTCAGAATTTGGCATCATCAGGCTGGCAACCTTGGTTTCCACTCTACTCTCATCCAAAGTAGCGTCGAAAACAGAGTTTATACCCGAGAACTCAAGGTGGGCTCTAGTGTACCCGCGAAAACCGTCGACAGCCGTTGACGTGGAGCAGTCGAATTGCAGTCAAAGATCTCGTGACATGGTTGACCTCAACGAGCGCCACGAACTCCTATATACCTCCTCTCCCATCGCCGCCCTTCCTATAGAGATTCTTTCTCTTGTGTTCCACGAGGTCCAAAGAACTAGGAGAGCCACAGGAAAGCCGATGATTCCACATGTGGAGATCACACTCTCTCATGTCTGCAGGCACTGGAGAGCTGTCGCGCTCTCTCTGCCCTCGATGTGGTGTGTCTTCCAGCACTCCTATGCGCCGTGGTACGGCCCTGTTCGACCTACGCGGGAGAGGCTCGCGGTCTATCTCGAGAGATCAGGAGACCATCCGTTCGATTTTTGGATTGACTTCAAGACCAACGAACCAGTGTACCAATGGCTGCTTTTCCCGCTTTTGGAGATCGCTCTTCCACACCTCCATCGCTTCCGCGTCCTGCATCTTCTTTCGAACGCGAACCACTCGTTGAAGGAGTTTGCAGAACAACTTGCCGGTGCCTCAGTCCCCCTCCTTGAAATCTGCGCTATCTGTCCAGATAACAATCGCACACACGAGTTCAAAATGGCCTCCCTGGTTGCAAACAAGGCCAACATTTTCCGCAGTGGGGCGCCTTCGTTGAAATACCTGCGGATCGATGAAACAAGCATGTGTGGTTTTCTGCCTCCTCTCAACGCAATTGTACATTTACGCATCGAAGTGCGACGAACAGCGTTACCAACATTGATCCCAAATACCGCCTTCGACGCGATCGTCTCCCTGCCAAACCTCGAAACACTCTCCCATTCCAGTGAACTCTTCGAACTACAGGAGTATTCGGGATCTGTTCCGAAAGAGCCAATCAGAGCCAATAAGCTGAAGCACTTCCGCTCTGCGAACATTCTTATCACCATCTACGCCTTATCCCATGTTGTGGCACCTTCCCTCGAAAGTATCACTATAAATGGAGTGGATTCGGTCAATGAAGATGGTCAACTTTCCATCCCCAATCATGTGGCTTTTCCTTCCCTCCGGATCGTTGCGTTTACCAGAGGACGGTTAAATAGCCCCAGACATGGACCAAACCTTCAGAAGCTCATGGCCTGCATGCTAAACGTCGAGGAACTCCTCTTCTGGGGGAAGACCAGGGACCAGAATGCCACGGAAGACACATTCCGCGCGTTGTTGGGCACAGATAGCGCACCGTCACCTTGGGAAAAGATCAAGAAGGCAACTCTTAACATCCCGTTTTCAAGCCCCACAGAAATATTGCTTTACCACCAATTCATTGCAGCGAAGCCTAACTTGGAGGTACTTCGGGTACCGCCAAGGTGCCTCGAACTGCCCACCTTCCTACAAGGGGTTCCGCCGCACATCGACCTCCGGGCAATCGACGAATCAGAGCCTCCCCTTCCTTTGTGCTGGGTCCCTGGGCCTGACTGGTTGGATACGGAGGAGGACCCTTTCTTATCCTATTGTCGAGTTTTCGAGTAGATTTCTAGGCGCCTGGGTCCTTGTGTCTTTCCTGTACAGAACTCTGATTGCACGTAATAGCAATTTCCTGTTTGTTTCATGATTGTGACCGACTAATCCACAAGCATTGGACCATAAACCGCGTATGCTTGACCTGCGTTTCAAGTGGGCGCCTACGCATTTTTGGGGCGCTTAATCCCCCTGCCGACTATGAACCTGTGAATAGAACCTTCTGCATCGCATTAATGGGGTAGTGGTAACCTGGGTCGTTGCCATCCGAGTCTTGACTCGACCCGCCGGGGGTTCGATTCCCTCTTAATGCATTTTGGCCTTCCTCCATTTTTTGTCCCGTCTCCCTACCTTAGATTTCGAGCCCACAATAAATCTGGCGATGATTATGTCTCCATTTCGATTTTATTTTGGCGCTTCGGTGCAGCGATTTGGCGAGTTCTGAGTTGGCGCGGCGGCATGTCATATTAGCGACGATCGCGGCGGAACGGACATCAAGCGCTTGACTCACACCTTCAACCAAACCTTCATCTCCCTTCTGACCTCCTGCTTCCGATTCCTGGAGAAACCCTCGGGACACCACGCACCTCCACGCACTCAACGAATTCTAGGCCTTCGGCATCTGTGGTTTACACTACAAAGCCTCCCCGGTACACGGCGGCCCCAAACTTGGCATCCCAACAGTAATCCCTCTCCACAGAAATCACTAAAACGCGTCATATCACTCAATCTTCCACTGGTCGGAAAAGTTTTCGGGGGTCCCTAACGACGATAACGTGAAAGCGGAACGGGGTCGTATATAAGGAAGAGGAGATCTGCGCATGGGGGTTCACAATTACACTCACGAAATGGGACGCTCAAGACGGACTGGGGCTACTGTTGTTATTAAACTTGGTGCGTATCGATTCTGCTTAGGGCTCGATGTGCAGATCGGCTAGGGGTGGGTCGGTGGGATAGGGAGATTAGATTGGCTGACCTTGGTTGGCTTTGACTTGCAGGCACGTCATCTATCGTCCATGAAACGACGCATCAGCCGTTGTTGTCGACGCTATCCTCGGTCGTCGAGACTGTTGTAAAACTTAGAAGCCTGGGGCATAAAGTTGTATTGGTTAGCTCTGGAGCTATTGGCGTCGGGCTGCAGAGGATGGGTTTGCCCTCTCGGCCGAAGAATTTGTCCGGCAAGCAGGTGCGTCGTAGTTGCTTGTACGCTGGGCGTTGTGTTTTCTAACCATGATATTTGCAGGCTCTTGCGGCAATCGGTCAAGGGAGACTCATCGCACTATGGGATAACCTGTTCGGCCAGTTCGAGCAGCCTATCGCCCAGGTTCTCCTGACGAGGGGAGATATCTCGGATGTGCGTTGATCCCGCCCTCTGGTTCCGTTTCCCATCTAATTAACTACTCCCTGTTTCTCCCTTCCAGAGGACACGATACCTCAATGCCGTAAACACCTTCAAGGAACTGCTCTCGATGGGCGTCGTTCCGATTGTGAACGAAAACGATACCGTCTCTGTGAGCGAGATCAAGTTCGGCGACAACGATACCCTTTCTGCGATCACGGCGTCCATGATATCGGCGGACTACTTGTTCCTGCTCACGGATGTAGACGGGCTCTACACTTCAAATCCACGGAAAGACCCCGACGCACGTATAGTCGAGACTGTAGAATCAGTAACAGAGATCCGGCAACAAGGTAAGCCCACCCTCACCGCATCGCTCTAAAAACACCTAAACTAAGTTTTTTGTGACTTGCAACTTCCAGTGAGCACAGCGACTGTTGGCTCGAGCTTGGGTACCGGCGGGATGGAGACGAAGCTCATCGCAGCCGAGATCGGCACCTCCGCGGGCGTCACGACGGTCATCAGCTCAAGCAAGCGCCCCGAAGCCGTCTGCGACATCATCGCCTACCACAACGTGCGCCTCGGCGGCGTGCGCTCGGGGCGCTCGACGCCCCGCTCCGGCAGGTCTACGCCCACCTCTGGCCGCTCGACGCCGACGTCGGATTTCGAGGACATGGCGCTCACACCCCTCCCCCCGCGCCCGCCGCATACGGTGTTCACGGCCTCGCTTAACCCGCTGCGCGATTTGAAGGCGTGGACGAGTCATACGCTGCGCCCAAGGGGGAGTATTGTTATTGACGCTGGGGCGTACCGGGTGTTGTCGAAGAGGACGAGTGGGGGGCGGTTGTTGCCTGCGGGCGTTGTGGGGGTGATGGGGCAGTTTGGGAGCGGGAACGCGGTGCGGATTATGGTGAGGAAGCATAAGGGGAGCGAGAGCGAGGAGGAGAGTCAGAGGTCTGCGTATGAGGAGAGTCAGAACTCGGCACGGTCAAGCACGCCGTTGCCGTCGAGGAGGAATTCGTTTAATGATGACCACTCCTCGGATGGGGATAGTGATGCTGGTGACGATGCGGAGAGGTTTAGGGAGGAGGATGTTGTGGAGGTTGGGAGGGGTCTTGCGAATTATAATCATTCGCAGATTAATAAAATCAAGGGCCAGAATAGGTGTGTTGTATTTTGACTTGCGTTGGACGTTGTTTGCTGACTTCGGCGTTCCTTGTAGCTCCTTGATGCCTCGCCTGCTTGGCTATGCGGATTCGGAATACGTCGCTGAGAACATTACGATTTCTCTTCCCCCGGACTCCCCGTTCAAACCTGCTACTGTTTAAGCCTGCTCTATCTTCGGATTTCTTTCGCAGCTGGCTGCTTCACACTTACCCCTTCTCACTGTTGCCGTGCTGTGATATCGCTTTCCTATCTAGTTTTCTGTCCTGTGTATCAGCGGTTTTAGACTTCTTCCAATCTGAAGTAGCTTTTCTGACTACCTTGGAGGCCAAAAAACGAACTTTCAGCACTTTTTCATAGGTGTCTATTCCCACGGCATCCTCCATTATCGGCCTCGACGCGCAGAGGGACGCCATAGCGACCCCATGCACGCCGAGACCGTGGAGGCTAGATACTGACTACTACAGGAGTGTACACTATATGTATACGACGATAGAAGACGGTCGACCATTACGACGACATAGGTACGGGATGGTGGACAGCGAAGGGGCAGGGATGGTGATGCGAAGGGACATAGCGAAGGGACGGCGACACGGATCGATGGTGGGTGAGTACAAATTCCCCTGGCTTATATACCTCTGCGTGACGTGACGGTAACGCCCTTGCCAAGCACCGGAGGGGCCGAGACGCGTCTAAGCGCTAACTCGCCTGTCACTGCGAAACACCATTATCCCCCGCCGCACGCCTTTGCCTCTGTTGGTGTCCCCTCCCTTCTGGTGCGTCTGGCCTCTAATATCCACACCTCACACCCAACGCCTCATATTCTTTCTTCTAGTCGAAATAATGCTTTGAATACTGGGTGAGGAGTGGCCAGCGACAGATACTGACCCTGTGTTCGAACGTAACGGCTGTCATTCGCTCCCGAGTTGTGCTCCGGGCGCTTCGCGTCCTCCAAGGTGAGCTTTGTACCCTTCACTCAAAATATCCCTCGACACTCTCTCTACCTATATACTATCGGCGCGTTCTGTGAGACGCTGAGATGGTCTCTACTTTGGGTAGAGAACGCAGTATGCCGTCGAACGCCCTCCACACTAGTCAGTATCTACCTCCGGACATATATCATTATTTCGTTACGCAGCCGTTCTCCCGACCATCGCCCGCACACAACTCGGGCTGACTCATTCGTTCGCGCTGGCACCAAGGGGCTAGAAGGTATCTCTTTCCTCCCCACCCCACCATGTCTACTATCGCGTCGTCGTCACTCACCTCGACGTCGCTCGGCGGACGCAATTCTGTTGCGTCTTCGTCGTTCAACGCCGTCTATTCACTTCCCTGCATGGCGCACACCAGCCCTTCATCGTGAGTTCGCTGTACATTTGTGCTCGTTGCTCAATCTCACCTTCCCGGCAGGCGACGTCCCACGAACGTCGAACGCAGCCAAGGTACGCCGATAAACCTTACTCTACCCTGGTTGTAACCCACCCCCACGTTCAGCTCAGCGGACGGATTTCTGTTGCGGAATCGCGAAATCTCACAAGGTACGTCGTCAGTGCGTCTTCGAATCGCGACCACCGCAGACTGATATCCACACGGCAGAAATTGTCAAATTCATTTCCATGCACGTCATTCACTCCCCTACCCAGGGCATTCATTCATTTCATCCTCAGATTTCAATGCCACAGCAGGACCGCACCGTGGAATCAGGCCCATTTCCCCCTCGCCACAGGTACGTCTGTCACACAAATTCAGCCACGACGAGATTCCAACACACTTTAGGCTCGCTAGCGCTCGCCGGAATCATTTATGTTGCGACTTCGTCATCGCCGACCACGGCGTTCAACACTTCACACCAGCACATTCGGCGACGGGAGACAGCCCAGCGGGCGAATTTCTATTGTGATTTCACCTTCTGGGCACCAGCGTACGTCCCTCCCGTCATTGTTATCCGCTCACCTTTGACACGCTCCTAGGCTCGCTCTCGGTCGCCGGAATCAATTCTGTTGCGACTTCGTCATCCCCGACCACCGCTAGCGTACGCCCTTCCTGCCGTCGGCATCCACCCATCTTGACGCTCTCCCAGGCTCGCTGTCGCTCGCCGGATCCAAATCCATTGCCCCATCACCATTCCACGGCCACCACACTGAGCTCGCTGGCACCCACGACAGCGACTGACACAAACTGTCAGATCCAATTAACGTTGGTCGGCACCTCTCCCTCGCATCAATTCCCAATGTGTAAGTGCCGACTCCCAGTCACTCGCACCACTCTCACCACCTAATTGACTCAGAATGCGTGCGCGGACGCTCCCAGCAACACACACCAGTTCCGGTGAGTTTTCGGTGTTCCCCATTCGATACCTCGCTCATCAATACACCCAGCTCGCCGGACGCCGATCCATATATATATTGTCATGCCCCGCATCCGGTACGTAAGTTTCCACTCACGCACTCTCTCGCACTTTTCTCACTATTTGATCTGCTCAGATCTCCTGCGCTGCCTCGCCCACCACCATACAGTGAGTTTTCCATGTTCCTAACCTTAAACCATGCTCATCAAAACACGCAGCTCGCCGGGTCTCGATCCATATATACTTTACCATTCCCGCCCCCGGTACGTCACTTAATTTCTAAATTCCATCTCACGGCCCCACAACTGACTTCAGCCACACTTCCTCGCAGATCCGTAGGACGAACCCGATCACATCTCTGCAGCATCGCGCGCCTACGGGCCACGCCTGGCCCCTGCATGGACGAGTCCGGACACGCACGGCGACGTGGCGCGCGTCCAGGCCTCCACACGACGCGCCAAGATACACCCTCCATGCACGGCGACAACGTCAGAGGTGCCGTTGATTTGGCTTGGTCGCGTCCGGCGTCAGACGCGGTGATGATCACTTGGCGGGAACCTTCGGTTCCCGCCCTCGTTCTCAGACTTTTGGATAGTTTTAAGAGCTTAAAATAGAGCTATCCTAGATAAGAATAGTCGGTAGAATTATGAGGTATGTGTAAGTGCCTGGCCTGAAGAATGAGGTGCCGCATAGCAACGCCGGGATTTGGGCGCTCACGGGCGCCTAATTCTTGCGGCACTCATTCTCGCACTTTCGCTGCATTACCCAGGCTGGCTAGGATTTTTTAGACTAGCTATTCTACTGTATGTACTCGTTTATAATGAAAATATGTGTTTTATGATTCATCTCGATGTCCAGAAACCCCGGAACGAGCATACGTGGGTTGTGCCTGCCCTTTTGAATAGAATCATTCACTCACCAGGATTTAAGGGCCGGACAGTCAAACAAAGAAAGAGTTTCTATACACTACTAATACATATTGTCATGGAGTCTGAATTGTACTAGAATAAGCCAAGACGCAGAGGACAAGCTTCGCTTTGAAAGACCATGATTGACAAAGAAACCCGAATGGTGCGCCGGGGCACCTACTGTCCCTCCGCCGATATTCCAACTGGGCAACCACAAATAGTGGATGTAAGATACGCCGCTTGAGTATACGTACATTTGATAGAGGAGATTGTACCGAGCATGGTTGCCAAGGCTGAGTGTGCACCAGTGCGAACCGTATTAGTTTGCCAGGCTACTAGGAAGCGCCGAATTGCGCTATGTGACTGCACACTACAACTACAATATATTAGTATCGCCTACTCCTCAGAGTGTACCTTAGATATCTGATATCTTATTTGAACCCCCTGAGTTCCCCCTTGGTGCAACTCCCAAAGCAATCTCGATTCGAACTCGGACCTTCTCCTCCCGGTTCCACTCACACGAAAAGGACAGTTGTAACGCGTTTAATTCGCATTCCATAACTCTCTCACACTATTTATAGGTGATAGAATGCACAGTGACAGCGGCTGCTGTCACCGGCGAAGTTGCCAAGTCGAAATCTTTGCAAGTGTGAAGTCTGGATCTGTAGGAGCAGAATGGGCGATTGTGCGTATTCTGCACTGTACATACATTCTGGGGAGCTATAAAAGGCTGATACATATTCATGCTACTGGATGCTGAGGTTAGTGACTTTTGATTTTGGAGAAATCCAACCGATCGCGTTGCACGACCATTAAAAGAGAAATAAGCGCCCAATGAGCGAGAACGCTATACAGCACGATCGTGCACGCATTGGGCATTTCAAATGGTCTAATACGTTATATTATATACCCCTAAATACAACATACTGTGCTCATCGACCCCCCAAGCCAAGCATCCACGTAAATCTTCAACCCAGGGTGCGCATCTCCTCCTCATCCCATTCACTCGATAACGCCATTTCAACCGCATCCCTGCGCGGGATCCGCTCTTGGCGCGCCAGCTCATGATACATCAAACGTAAACAGACAGCCGACATGGCCGCTAGCACGGTTTCTGAGGCAACTCTGTGCGTAGAGCGAATCGGCGTAGCGCGATACGCACGTAAAGTGCATTCGGCACACTTGGCCTTGGTTACACTGGGGTGCGTATTCGGGTGGGGTGACGTTTGGTGTATTTTGGGTGTGATCCTGCGAAGGCCGAGAGCGGAGGGAGGCGGGAGGATTTGGGGTATAAGAGTGGGTGCGTTCTTTGGTTGTTCTCCATCCTCCTCAGCGAGGTTTTCCCTTTCCCCCATTCCACTTTCATTACTCCCTCTCTCTTCTAGTCTTTGATTCGTTTTTATATCTATTCATTGTCGCATTGCTCTGCTCGTCGTCGTCGCCCTTCCTCTCCCTGGCACCATCCTTGACGATGACCTCCCGGTGAGTAGGCTGCCGGTATTCTGGCGTCGGCACCCCATCATCGTGAATTCGCTCACGGTATCAATTCTGCCTCGCCCCATATTCCCTTGACACGTCGCTGACACTCTTTCTTTCATCCCACCAGGTCCTCGCCCACCTTCCTCGTTGTCGCTCAGCTAACCAGGTATTTTTCGCGCCGCCTCTCGTGTTCACCCTTTGCTGACCTTTCATTCGCTATGTATTCAGACTTACTTACCGCCTTGCGTCGACCGTACGAATATTCGCTAGACTTGTGCAATTCAAGTGAGTGTATTGGTTTTTTATTGCTAGACTTGGCTA
Source organism: Ephemerocybe angulata (assembly GCA_013368325.1). Classification (NCBI taxonomy): domain Eukaryota; kingdom Fungi; phylum Basidiomycota; class Agaricomycetes; order Agaricales; family Psathyrellaceae; genus Ephemerocybe; species Ephemerocybe angulata. The sequence goes on from JAACJK010000164.1 coordinate 86,456, forward strand.
ACAGGATTGCGAGTACAGTGAATCTGGACGGCGTACTCGGCAAGGAGGAGAACTAGTGTCGGAAGGGAGAAAGGTAAGCATTTGTCCACAAAGTCTATATCCCGACCACTGACCTTTTGTACTTCGACTTGCAGGGAGTTGGGAAGCACTGAGAGGGCAGGGCTGTTGGGTCAAAAGGGGTTTGTCTCGCATTGGTCTCGCATTTATACGAGGGATCCAACGCTGACTCTTTGACTAGAATTCTGCACTCGTCATTCGGCGCCATCGACGCACCACCTGGGCCATTGATACTTGGATTCCAGGAGGCCGCTGCGACCAACGCACGCAGCTGGACACAACCACGAAAGTAAGTACACATATCCAACTGCGCTGAACTCGTCAGACTCACCTTCATCCCACGTAGCCCTGCAAGTATAGATTCGATAGGGAGGGGCCACGATTTACAAGTAAGTCGTCGCGAGTAATTCAAAGTGTCGATAACTCACGATTTTCCAGGCCGACGTTCTCGAGGAATGAACGGCACGCGTGCGCTACGCAGGAAGTGAGTATATTCATTTTCTAGTGTACATCGTCGACATTACTGACTACATATCTCTAGCCATCTCACCTCGCCGCATCGAGCACGGACGCCGGGGCCAAGCCACAGTGCACACACTCTCGCCGCCATGACCTGGGCCGCCGTGTTCATTGACGGGCCTTTCGTGTTCATGCATAGCCGCGACGAGCTGGTGCCTGAAGAATATTGTGAGTCGTTTCTAAGTCTGGATAGATTCGAGACTAACCTTTTGTTCATCCGTTCTAGCTTCACGCAGCTGAACCGACTCGAGCGCTGCCGGCCATCGCCATCCCACAGAACGTCGACCTGCGTCTGTACAGGGTGAGCAACGCGAATTAATCATAAAGAGAGACTTACCGAAACCATATTCAGATCCCCGATAACTCTCCGACAAGCTCCAAGCCAAAGACGGGGGTGCGGCACGCATATCCAGCGGGTCTCGCTCGCGCCACGGCCGTCGCGGGCTCCACTTCCGCCCTTCACATGCACAACATGTGCGGGCTTCACGCCATAGCCCTGCCGTGGTCACCAGGCCACTTGTGCCAGTGACACGGCGTGCTTCCTTCGCCATCGTCTTGAGCCATTGCTACAGGGGCACAGCGGCTTTTTCGTGCATAGGTGAGCAAGCGCACGCAGACTACGATATCCCGAAACTCACCTTTCGTGTTTCAGCCCTAGGACCTTAACCACAGGTTGCGCAAACCCGGCATGCGCGGTTCTCGTGCTCCATCGTCGTGGTGAGTGCCGCGCCTTCCGTCCTCGTGCGCCGTGAGTCTTGCTGATGTCGTAGTAGGTGTGGGTCTAATCTGATTCAATCTACGAAGCGGCTTCTTAGGTGAGCAAGCGTAAGGATACGGGATAACCCAAGACTTACCTTGTCGTGATCCATCCCCAGGACCTACGCATGCATGGCATGCGTAGCCATCTTTCTCCGTCGTTGTGGTGAGTGGTGTACGTTCGTTCTCGTGCGCTGGGAGCCTTGCTGATAGTTGTAGAAGGATTAATCTACGCATGCACGGTATGCGTTGCTCTCGGTCGCCGCCGTCGTGTCAACGGTGAGTGCGTGATGTTCGTTCTCGCGTGCCGGGAGCTCTGCTGATGATGGTCGTCAAAGGGGTCCGCTGGCTCTACTTTGGTTGATTTAGGTGAGTAGACTAGTCTCGACACAATACCACCTCGCGGTGGGAGTGGGCTTTGATGAGCCTAGTGAGTAGACGTCGTGCGCATGCATATTTGACTTGGTACTCACTTTACCCCATATTTGCTTGACACGTCGCTGACACTCTTTCTTTCATTCCACCAGGACCTTACCCACGACGCGACGAGCTCGCTGCGAGGTTGGCCGCGGCCTCAATCACGATGGCGCCTCCAGCATTGGCGCGAGACTGGAAGGCGGCTGGAACTTGGGAGAGCGATCGTCGGGCTCGTGCCATCGTGCAGGGTGTCGCATTGTCGAAGCCGGCTGGAAAGGAAGGGTAAGGCTCGCGTCTACCGTAGTATGCCTGTTCCGATACTCACCTGTTGCAAGCCTCTGCCCTAGCTGAATCGGTACATCCCGTGGCGGAGTCGTCGTTGGCGCCGTCGTTGGCTGTCTGTTATGTCGTGCTTCGAGCTCGTTCACCCGTAGCGGCTGTGAGAGCGAAGACCGTGTCAGACTGATCCTCGCGACGACGTGCCCGTCGACTCTACGAAAAGTAAGCGCACGCTATAATAACCTTGCTCTGAGGCTCACATTAACTCGTTCAGACGCGCATTGATTGATCTTCGCAAGCCTAGGGATAAGGTGAATCTGACTCGAGCACTTGAGGAAACCTGTACTGACGACACACCTTTCTCAGCCGCGCGCAACGCTGTCGGTGTCCATCCCTCGATTTTCGTTGCATGAGACGATTTGTTCGAGGTGCCCGTCGACTGAAATCGCCTTCTGGTGTGCGTTGGCCCGTGGATTGCGCTTTGAGAACGATTCGGGGTAAGCGTCGACCATTTCTTCGCGTCGAGCGGGCTGTTTGACTTGATTCCGCCATGTTGGGCTAACTAGGACAATCTGAATCTTCTACATACCGTGCATAATGAAACACTCGAGTGAGATGTGGACACACTGCTCTCGTCGCCGTCGATGTCCTCCTTGCTGTCGTGAAGGCTGTTGAGTGCGAGAAGAGGCGTGCAATGCGGGCTTGGGCACGGACGAGAGGGCGTATGTATGCGAGGGTCTTGAGAACGAAGTGGGGGCGCGACTTGAGAAAGCCCAACGTCGAGAGGGCCCGTTTTCGAGAAGGGCCGTGTTTGAGGGCGCCGTGGGAGCCAATCAGAGGCGGCGCGACGTTGTGGTAGGGGTCGAAGATGGATGTTTGGTCGCGGCGGTAGCCAAACAGACACACAATCTAGCAGCGACTTGGCTTCGAGGGTCCTAACGACGATGACGTGAAAGCGGAACGGGGTCGTATATAAGGAAGAGGAGATCTACGCATGGGGGTTCACCATTACACTCACGAAATGGGACGTTCAAGACGGACTGGGGCTACTGTTGTTATTAAACTTGGTGCGTATCGGTTCTGCTCGCCGCTAGATGTGCAGATCGGCTTGGGAGAGGTGGGATAGGGAGATTAGATTGGCTGACCGGGTTGGCTTTGACTTGCAGGCACGTCATCTATCGTCCATGAAACGACGCATCAGCCGTTGTTGTCGACGCTATCCTCGGTCGTCGAGACTGTTGTAAAACTTAGAAGCCTGGGGCATAAAGTTGTATTGGTTAGCTCTGGAGCTATTGGCGTCGGGCTGCAGAGGATGGGTTTGCCCTCTCGGCCGAAGAATTTGTCCGGCAAGCAGGTGCGTCGTAGTTGCTTGTATGCTGGGCGTTGTGTTTTCTAACCATGATATTTGCAGGCTCTTGCGGCAATCGGTCAAGGGAGACTCATCGCGCTATGGGATAACCTGTTCGGCCAGTTCGAGCAGCCTATTGCCCAGGTTCTCTTGACGAGGGGAGATATCTCGGATGTGCGTAGATCTCGCACTCTGGTTCCGTTTCCCATCTAATTAACTACTCCCTGTTTCTCCCTTCTAGAGAACACGATACCTCAATGCCGTAAACACCTTCAAGGAACTGCTCTCGATGGGCGTCGTTCCGATTGTGAACGAAAACGATACCGTCTCCGTGAGCGAGATCAAGTTCGGCGACAACGATACCCTTTCTGCGATCACGGCGTCCATGATATCGGCGGACTACCTGTTCCTGCTCACAGACGTAGACGGGCTCTACACTTCAAATCCACGGAAAGACCCCGACGCACGTATCGTCGAGACTGTAGAATCAGTAACAGAAATCCGGCAACAAGGTAAGCCCCATCCACCCTCGCCGCATCGCTCTAATAACACCTAAACTGACTTTTACGTCTTGCTAGTGAGCACGTCGACTGTTGGTTCGAGCCTGGGTACCGGCGGGATGGAGACGAAGCTCATCGCAGCCGAGATCGGCACCTCCGCGGGCGTCACGACGGTCATCAGCTCGAGCAAGCGCCCCGAAGCCGTCTGCGACATCATCGCCTACCACAACGTGCGCCTCGGCGGTGTGCGCTCGGGGCGCTCGACGCCCCGCTCCGGCACTTCCACGCCGACCTCTGGCCGCTCAACTCCAACATCGGACTTCGAGGATATGGCCCTCACACCCCTCCCCCCGCGCCCGCCACATACAGTGTTCACGGCTTCGCTCAACCCGCTGCGCGATTTGAAGGCGTGGACGAGTCATACGCTGCGCCCAAGGGGGAGTATTGTTATTGACGCTGGGGCGTACCGGGTGTTGTCGAAGAGGACGAGTGGGGGGCGGTTGTTGCCTGCGGGCGTTGTGGGGGTGATGGGGCAGTTTGGGAGCGGGAACGCGGTGCGGATTATGGTGAGGAAGCATAAGGGGAGCGAGAGCGAGGAGGAGAGTCAGAGGTCTGCGTATGAGGAGAGTCAGAACTCGGCACGGTCAAGCACGCCGTTGCCGTCGAGGAGGAATTCGTTTAATGATGACCACTCCTCGGATGGGGATAGTGATGCTGGTGACGATGCGGAGAGGTTTAGGGAGGAGGATGTTGTGGAGGTTGGGAGGGGTCTTGCGAATTATAATCATTCGCAGATTAATAAAATCAAGGGCCAGAATAGGTGTGTTGTATTTTGACTTGCGTTGGACGTTGTTTGCTGACTTCGGCGTTCCTTGTAGCTCCTTGATGCCTCGCCTGCTTGGCTATGCGGATTCGGAATACGTCGCTGAGAACATTACGATTTCTCTTCCCCCGGACTCCCCGTTCAAACCTGCTACTGTTTAAGCCTGCGTTCGGCTTCTATCTTCGGATTTCTTTCGCAGCTGGCTGCTCCACACCTACCCCTTCTCACTGTTTTGACTTAGAGGCTACCGCCGTGCTGTGATATCGCTTTCCTATCTAGTTTTCCAGACTACTTCACTCCCCCATTATGTGTCCTGTGTATCAGCGGTTTTAGACTTCCTCCCTGATCCAATCCCTGTTCCAATCTGAAGTAGCTTTTCTGACTACCTCCCGCCCTTCTTCATCGTACCTCTCGCCTCGCTCGTTATCAAGCTTCACCAGTCCCGAGACAAATCGACAAACTAAACGTCCTTTGTTCCCTCTTCACTGTTTAGCATTTGGAGTTTCGAGAAGCCTTGCACTCATCGAGCACGTGAGTCCGTCGAAATTTTGGTGGAGCAGCGCCCTAATGATTAAGCGCCCGCACTCAGTGACGTCATTTAGCCCTCTTGATCGAGTGTACTCCAGCCCGGTGGCTCACCGTATTTCCGCGAAGGTGTTCTTCGACGAGTGGGCCCTGGCCAGTGGCCAAAAATCCCTCTCCATGGAAGCCGTGCATCTTCTGTTTTGAGCGCCCTAAGCACAAAGCAAGCGCCTGCGGATCTCCTTCACGGCATTCTCAGTCTGATCAAAGTACCGGATTCTTGCACCTATATATGTCTGGGCGCTACCCAGGGCTTCAATGGGGGTCCGCTGTTCTTGCCGTTTTCCCCTGGTACCTTTAGAGCGTCCGCCGTCAAACCATCCGGCTCGGGCAGTTCAGCCAAGCTCCAAGTTAAGGATCTATGGCATGATGCCAATATTGTCTTTAAAAAGCCCTTGAACATTTGAACTTGGACTGTGACATTTCCATGACGTGCAGTCAGGGTTCCGTACAGGAAAGACATAAGGACCCAGGCGCCTAGAAATCTACTCGAAAACTCGACAATAGAATAAGAAAGGGTCCTCCTCCGTATCTAACCAGTCAGGCCCAGGGACCCAGCACAAAGGAAGCGGAGGCTCTGATTCGTCGATTGCCCGGAGGTCGATGTGAGGCGGGACCCCTTGTAGGAAGGTGGGCAGTTCGAGGCACCTTGGCGGTACCCGAAGTACCTCTAAGTTAGGCTTCGCTGCAATGAATTGGTGGTAAAGCAATATTTCTGTGGGGCTTGAAAACGGGATGTTAAGAGTTGCCTTCTTGATCTTTTTCCAAGGTGACGGGGCGCTATCTGTGCCCAACAACATGCAGTGTGTTTTTTCCGTATTCTCTTCGATCCCGGTCTTCCCCCAGAAGAGAAGCTCCTCGACATTTTGCGTACCGGCCATGAGCTTCTGAAGGTTTGGTCCATGTCTGGCGCCATGTGACCCTCCTTTGGCCCTGATGAACGCAACAATCCGGAGGGATGGGAAAGCTACATGATTGGGGATGGAGGGTCGATCATCTAGGCCGGCCAAGTCCACTCCATTCATAGTGATGCTTTCGAGGGAAGGCGCCACAACATGGGATAAGGTGTAGATGTTGATAAGAACGTATGCAGAGCGGAAGTGCTTCAGCTTGTTGGCTCTGATTGGCTCTTTCGGCACAGATCCCCGACTCGGAAACGCCTGTAGTTCGAAGAGTTCAATGGAAAGGGAGAGTGTTTCGAGGTTTGGTAGGGAGAGGATCGCATCGAAGGCGGTGTTTGGAATCCATGATGGCACTGTTCGTCGCGTTTCGATGCGTAAATGTACAACCGAGTCGAGAGGAGGCAGAAAGCCAAACATGCTCGTTTCATCCATCCGCAGGTATTTCAACGAAGGCACCCCACTGCGGAAAATGTCGGCCTTGTTTGCAATCAAGGAGGTCAGGGAGGTGTGACTGTAATCCGGACAGATAGCGCAGGTTTCAAGGAGGGGGGCTGAGGCACTGGCGAGTTGTTCTACAAACTCCTTCAGCGGGTGGTTCGCGTTCGAAAGAAGATGCAGGACGCGGAAGCGATGGACGTGTGGAAGAGTGATCTCCAAAAGTGGGAAAAACAGCCGTTGGTACGCTGGTTCGTTGGTCTTGAAGTCAATCCAAAGATCGAACGGATGGTCTCCTGATCTCTCGAGATAGACCGCGAGCCTCTCCCGCGTAGGTCGAACAGGGCCGTACCACGGCGCATAGGAGTGCTGGAAGACACACCACATCGAGGGCAGAGAGAGCGCGACAGCTCTCCAGTGACTGCAGACATGAGAGAGTGTGATCTCCACATGTGGAATCATCGGCTTTCCTGTGGCTCTCCTAGTTCTTTGGACCTCGTGGAACACAAGAGAAAGAATCTCTATAGGAAGGGCGGCGATGGGAGAGGAGGTATATAGGAGTTCGTGGCGCTCGTTGAGGTCAACCATGTCAGGATCAATCTTTGACTGCATTTCGACTGCTCCACGTCAGCGGATGTCGACGGTTTTCGCGGGTACACTAGAGCCCACCTTGAGTTGAAAGTTCTCAGGTATAAAGTCTGTTTTCGACGCTACTTTGGATGAGAGTAGAGTGGAAACCAAGGTTGCCAGCCTGATGATGCCAAATTCTGAGACTCTTAGTCTTCAGGGGCGTTGCACAACACTGCATAACACGGAGGATGCGATAAGCGCCCGTTCGGCGAAACGGTACGAGTACTAAGAAGGTTCGGACATCACACTAAATTGAGTCTATTTCAGTTTCTAGCGTGTATAAATATACAAAATGTAGAAACTGCGGCTCGGAGGGCTGGCATGAAAGCATGAGCAAAAATTGCCCTAAGGTTCCGAGGCAACTTCAATCTTCAATTTAGTCCGAACAGGTCGCCCTCCGTATCCAGCCAATCCAATCCAGGGAGAGAACATAAAGGAAGAGGAAGTTCTAACTTGGTGGTGTTGGGTTGAAGCTCAACCCGTGACGGCACCCATTCCAGGAACTTGGGATCTGTAAAGCATGTTGCGGGTAAGCGGAGTAGCTCCAACTCCGGGTTCCTCTGTACGAACTGCTCAAAATACCCTGTCTCCTGCGGATTGCGCGGATTCATGCTGAAGGTCGCTCTCTTTATCTTCGTCCACGATGAAACCCCCAAAATTGCCTTGAAAGTGCTGTACAGGACTTCAAAGGAATCATTTGAATCCCCCCACAGAATGACTTCCTCGACGTTCGGGGAAGCAGCGATCACTTTTTTGAGGTTGCGCACGTCATAACGACTCCAACGCGACCGCCATTTTGGGTTCGTAAGAGTCAGGGTGCGAAGCGACAGGAAATCCAGTTCGTCTGGGAGTGTCATGCTGCCCTCGTTGAGGTCGAAATTCTGCAGGGTGAGACTTCTCAGCGAAGGTGTCGAAGTATGGGATAAAATGTACGCCGTAAGGGTCGCATCGGCAGAGCGGAGGTTCTCCAATTTTTTTGCCATAATCCTCTCGGTTGGAGTGGAGCCACCCTTGCCTTGTAGATGGAAGACGTTCGCAGATATGGAAAGCGTCTGGAGGTTTGGGAGAGAAAGTATCGTGTCGAGGATCGAGTTGGGTATCCATGCGGATGCTTTAGCTCGACGCCTTTCGATCCGTAAACACACCACTGAGTCAAGCGGCGGTCGAATGCTAAGAAGGGTCGTTTCGTCTAGTCGCAAATACTTCAAAGATGGGGCGCCGTTCTTGAAGATGTTGGGTTGGGATCTCTCGATATGACCAAGCGGCGACAGGTAGTCTGGACAAATTGCACACACTTCCAGCAAAGGGACGGATGCGGTCGCGAGACTTTTCTGGAATTCGTGCAAAGGGTGGTTCTGGTCAGAAAGGAGGTGGAGAACACGGCAACGATGGAGGTGCGGAATCACGATGTGAAGCAAAGACAGTAGACGATGTCCACGCAAATTGCGCTTTGTGGTAAAGTCGATCCATAGATCGAAAGGGAGGTCCCCCGACCTTTCAAGGTACGCCCTTAGTCTCTCCTCGGTTGATTGGACAGAGCTACGGGATCGTGCTTGGCAGTGCTGGAAAACGTTCCACAGCGGAGGCAAGGTGAGAGCAATATCCCTCCAACGGCTGCAGACATGGGACATCGTGACCTCTGTGGCACGAACCCCGTTGGCTTTTCCATTTCGTTGGACCTCCAGGAAAATGGTAGAAAGTATCTCGTTTGGTAAGGGTGCGATCGATGAAGCGGAGTAGACGCGCTCGCGGCGCTCGCGTAGGATATCCTTGATATTCGATTCGATTTCTGAAAGCTCGTCCAGTAGGTTCGCTTTCCTGGTCATCAAGCAGGCCAGCCTCTCGTCTTGCAGTTGGTATATCCGTTCGTCGTCTTCAGTGAGATTAGGTCTATCTGAAAGGAGACGGGGATGGTATTCGATAATATTGACGGGGGAAAGCATTCCAACACACCTAAACCGACTTCCGCCATGGTGGTGGTGGTGGTGGGTGATGAACAGACCTCTGTGAGCGTGTCGCGGCTGTCGCCGACTCGTTCGCGAGCGGAGCTTCAATTCATCTTGAATCCAGCCTGAGTTCATCGTCCCGACATCGGCTCCCCAATCTCACCCCACCTTCACTTGGGATTTCATTCTACTTTAACGATGTTAGAAAGTATCTTAGGTTAGGTCATAGGGCAAGCGATTTTCATTAAAACGAATACTGGCCAGTTGAGCTTATCTCTAGAATACAGGTACGGTCAAGGCACGACCGTGACTCGTGTTGCTGCACAAGCGCCATCATCTTATCGTACAGGAGGGTCCGCGTTTATCCCAGATCCTGTGGCCATACGGAGGCATAAATTTACTTGGGGAAACGACCAGATTCAGGGTAAGTAGATGGGTCCCAAGGAGGAGGCGGGATCATTAGAAACGGCGGGGGGTGGCCTGGGTGGGGTACCATTGGAGGTACCATTGGAGTCCACGAAGGAACCACTCCAGGGCCAAAGAATTCGAAACCACCTTGAGGGAAACTCGACACCGCGACATTGCCGGGAGGCGTCACTGGCAATCCTGGCGGCGGTGACGGATAAGGTGTGGCCAGCTCAGGTAACCGCGGCGGAGCGTCCTGCCCATCTACCTCTCTGGGCGCAAACACCCAATGCTTATAGCTTATAAGCCTTGGGCCTCCATTCTCCTCCCGCTCTATAATTCTGTCCCATATGGAACCACTTTCGGAGTCGCTTTCAGAGTTGCGTTCGTCGGCGTTCCTTTCAGAGTCCCTTTCAAAGCCTCTCACCGCTCTCTCGCGTTGCTTCTCACGTCCTCTCCCCTCCTCTTGCTCACGTCCCCACCCCTTCCTCTTCTCGAGTTTCCGCTCCCGCTCCTTCAAATCCCGCATCCTCTCCCTCTCCAGTTCCCGCTCCCGCTCCTTCAAATCCCGCATCCTCTCCCTCTCCAGTTCCCGCTCCCGCTCCTTCAAATCCCGCATCCTCTCCCTCTCCAGTTCCCGCGCCCTCTCCTTCTCCAGTTCCCGCGTCCTCTTCTTTTCTCGTTCTCGCTCCCTCTCCCTATTCTCCCTCTCTTTTCCATCCTGTCTTTGATTATCCTCAAAGCGTAGCTCCTCTTCATGCCCCCCGCTCTGCTCCTTCCGTACCCGGACAACTGCTGCTGTTGCTGGAGTGAAGCGAGGTGGCGTATCGCCTAACATATCCGGTGCCAAGAATTGGGATATCTTCGGACGTTCCTCCGGGGTTCGTGCCCAGCTTTGCTGGATACACAATTTCCAGATCCTTTTCGACAGACCCCACTTCTGGAAAGCTCTGCTGTCGCGGGCAGGCTTCAACGGCTGCTTTCCAGCTAGAATGCAAGCGATGACAGAGTGCTGAGGGACTTCGTAGAACGGCATTTTCCCTGTGAAAATCTACTTTTTCGTCAGCTATTATTTCCGATCCGGAAAGGAATTCTACCAGCTTACCTCGTAGAACACGCATCCGAGTGAATAAATGTCAGACAGTTGCGTGGGCCTCGTATCTTCTGCATCTGGGTCAAATAACTCTGGGGCTTGCCACCGAACTGTCCCGCTGGGCACGGCAGTACTGCTAGCTTGAATGTAGCTGTCCTCTGCGATGGAAGACAGCCCGAAGTCTGCCACAAGAGGACGTCCAGAGTTGGAAATGAGGATGTTAACCTGCGACACAAAACAGATATTCATTTGAGTCAGAAGCGGGGTTTTGTATAATACACTTACACCTTTCAGATCACCGTGGACTATTCCCTGTTCGTGCAAATATAACATCCCGCGAGAAACATCCCTGGCCTGGGTGGATTTAATTACTGCGTGCTGTGACGAAGAGAATAGACTGACCAGTGAGATTCTATCCGAATTTGGAGAGCATTCCAGATATTCCTTAAGATTTCCATTCTCCATCCACGGCGAGATGAGGCACATCCTCCCCGCCCCACCTTCCGTCCGGTAAATGCCGTAGAATGGCAAGACATTCTCGTGCACAAGATGGCTCCAAAGAATTGCCTCCCTGCAAAAGGTCTAGTACATATTTCAGAACGCTTATCAGAGAATATGAACCTCATATTACATCGGCACTTACCCTCAAGAGCCGATCGATATCCGATCGTATGTATTCCCTCAGCACTTTTACACAAACGGGCTTTCCACAGAATCGCCCTCTCCATATCTCCGCATAGTGCCCCCCCGTGAGCGCATCACCCCCTTCTCGTTGTACTCCGGATAAAATAAGACTTGCAGGGTAGCGACGTGAGTGTTTGGCGAGTTGAAGGAGCAAATGCAGGACCCGTTTGAAGTTGCGGGGTACGCCGCTGGGTGGAGAAGAAGCCGATTCGTGATCCAGAACCTGTAGAGCGTAGAGTGTATATATCAAATAAGCAAGCAGCCGGGGAGCCAAAGGCAGACTGCTACGCACCATCTGAAGGGTGTTTAAGACCGCCTGCCCCTGTTCGCCTCTCAGCCGCGATAAGACTTTTGAAGCAACCTTGTCCCGAGATATCTCAACGAAAAGAAGCATTAGATCGGAGTGCTTCAAAGAACCATGGCGCTCCAGCCAGTGCGCAGACAATCCGGCGCTTGAGCGACATATTGTCTCCAAGGCGAGCTCTAGCGATTGAATACCGCTCTCTGAGAATTGCACAGGGGCAGAGCCAGAGTAAAAGGAACCTGAAGTGGCAGTCGGCTTGTGAGTCCTGCGCTCCATATCAGGGCTAACGCTGTGAATGTCAATCCAAAGGTTAGAAGCAGGTTCTCCCAGGAATAATATGAGGGCTTACGGTGGGGAAGAGTCCCTTCGTGGCCAAGGTCGATAGGAGAGAGATAAGGGGGGAGTATATATCACTCATACAGCCTCCGCGAAGACAGGGTGCTCTGTAATCATGGTACGACAGCACACACCGACGCACACATACAGTGACATACTGTACCATTTCGGTCATTGACAACCAAACATGTTCAATCCTATGTCTGGTCCAAATTCCGGTTGGGTCAGTGGTCAGCGCTCAGCATCCATGACTTCTAGAATCTAGATCACAGAATATATGACCTTTTCACTGTTTCCCGTAGTCAGACTGTACGGCTCAGGCATCTCGCGCATGATTCAGAGGTCAAGTGAATTCGATCCTTACTCATGAGAGTCACCCACATCTCATTGACAGCGTGGATGCTCTTCCCGTTTGTCTAATTTCGACGAAGTCCGCGGTCAGCGTCCCCCTTGTCTAAATCCCAAAACATCAGCAGTCAGACCCCATGTCCAATTGATAGGGATGGGACAGCATTGAACTCACACGAGTATCAAGCCTGTGCGGCAAAAGTCACTTCATATTTGCTCAGAATCAGTTACTCCAAGTCCTGATGTGTACAAGTCGCCGAAATTTGTTTCATTTTCCAAAGCGAATTACGAGTTAGAAGTGCTCGCAAACAGCTATGAGGCATCCGACGTCGAGTTCTGTGGATCAAATTAGCTACCATTGTCCCGATGAATGGAAAGGCACCCACCGCATTCGTATTTTGCTCACAACAAGCCAGGAATGGATCTTGGGCAGACTCCAGCGACGTAGGACCAGGACGCCAATACACGGGTATGACTGGATCAGCTTTGTCGATGCCTTCGACGCTGACCGTCTCCGGTACACTCCACCTTGTGGTCGTCGTTTCATCCAAGCAACCAGGGGTTACAAGGAGCTTTTTCAGGTTCGGGTGCGCCTGTATAATTTGAGGGCAATTGTTTTCTAGATCCTCGATTGTGGTGCTGAGGGTTGCTTCTTCGAGCTCTGGCCAAATATTCCCGGGCGCTTCACCGAGCTTAGCCATCATCGTTAGGAACAGGGGCTTCGAGTTGGTCCTTGGGGCGTCGGCATCGGACATGACAAGTCGTTTGATCTTCCGCGTAACTTCCATAATCTCGAGGAATCGAGAATCTTCGGTGGGAAACGAGTATGGATTGATGAGCGCCAAAGTATGGAGGGACGGGAAGAAGTGGTCGGTACACGCCAACCCTCGAGCGCTGAACAGGTGGGTCTCAAGCGTGATCGTCTCCAAAGAAGGTGCCGAAACATTAGATAGGAAGTAATGGCCTATCCAACCTCTTGCACTAAGTCGGAAATGCTTGAGTGACTTGGCTTGAATAAATCTCGGCTCTGCACCGAACTCCATGCCTACTTCGAACATCAAACCCCAGATAGACAACGTTTCGATGTTCGGAAGGGCGAGCAGCCCGTTGAAAACAGGGTAGTCGATCGTCAGCGAAGGGAGATGGTCTGGGTCTGGGTTCGCTTCCAGGCGTAATTCGACGACCGACTTCAGGTTGGGCCCCACGAAGTTCAAGCCCAGTCGATCCAAGCGAACGTACTTCAACGCTCTCGAGCCAGCGAGGAAGGCATTCGGATCCCAATCCCAGATCGAGTCCTCAAACTGGTCCCAATCTTCGACATATTCGATGCTCTTGTCCGCACAGAGGGTAAAGGCTTCCAGCATGGGAGCCGAAACGTCTTGGAAGTAGTCTTGGAAGTAGTAAAGAATTTCCTCGTTTTCGGTAAAGATGTGAAGTTGTCGGCAACGATGTTGGTTGGCAGCGACGAGGTTGAACATCTCGAGGGCGTTCTTCCCGTCTTCAAGATCATCGGTGCTTCCATCCTCCCCTGTGGTGGTGAAGTGGAAAAACAGCTCCAGCGGCAGGTTTCGAGAACGCTCAATGTATGCCCTCAGTCGCCCTAGAGATACGCAACCGCGCAGGCCGTCGTGCTGGAAGATATTCCACAAGCTCGGGGTGGAGAGTGCCAGCTCCCTCCATAGACCGCAGACGTGGGTCACCACTATTTCTCCTGCAAGCGCCTGTGACTTTCCGGTGACTCTACTTGCATCTCCCAAAGCCTGGAAGATCCGAAGAATGAGCTCGTTTGGTAAGCTATCGAAGGGCTCGTGTGGTTTATACATCTTGCCCTGTATCACAATTTGTGGGTTTAGAAGTTCCTAAAGGCGAGAATGTATAGAGAATTCAGACCTTGACGGGTCCTGAAACCTCGCACTGGGGCGTGAAGATGGAAGTGGACGAAGAAGCAATGTTTTCAAAGATCAGATTTCGGAGGGCCTTGTCAAACACATCATCATAACGCGTAAAGATAGGGGCTAACCGCGAGCATAATAGTTTCTCTAGTCTTTTTGGAGCATTTCTCCTTCATATTCTGATAAACCGTATCCTCCCATGTGGCGTCTCTGCCTCCTCCGGGTACCCAACATCTAAGTGTTCCACATAAAACGAGACTTCATAGATTCCAACCCACTCTCCCCCTGAGTCCCCGCGAGGAACTTTCGCTGCGCGTCGTTCGAAGGGACCCCCAGGCTCAGCAAAGGTCTGGGGTATATCCTTGGCGGTAGGTCAGCCACGAACTCGAGGTCCCAAAAGGCTGTCTGGTCTGTGTCCCCAGGGCTCGGTGAAGACCCAAGAACAGAAGTCAAGCGCTTCTTCATTTCCTCGAAACGCGCTGGAGAGACCAGGAGATCCAGGTAGGCGAGCCCGAACGCCGTCGACGGGTGTTCTGTATTGGATGGAGGCTCGGTCTGAACCTAAAACGTGAGGCTCGAGTCAGCATCCCTGGAGGCGTCTCGCACACTCAAAAGCGTTCTAGCACGCACCCGTAAGCTCCTGGGGGTTATATCTCCACAGAAGAAAGGCAGACTACCTATCTCATCGCGACCTGAGGCTGGCGCAGAGATAACCCATTTCAATATTTTCCCGTCCGGTCGAACTCTCCCGCCCCCTACTTCCCTCAAATATTTGACACCACTCCCCTCGACTTCAGCACGGGCATTGATGATCTCGGAAATGAGGTGACCCTCCTCCAAGGAACCATTCCCGAGAAAGGCGTAGTCGATCCATCCCGGGGCGCTGTTCGCCCAACGGTGACCTTCTCGTTTGGTGCGTTCAGGTGAGTTCTCTGGGTAGTATGAAACGGGATGGGTGAACGAAATGAGCTCCAGGTACGTTCCATCTCTGAGAACCTGGGTACGAAGTGAGTCGATATTCGGCGTTTAGCGCCGGAGAGCTTTGCATACCACAAGTGCATTCTCGGTCAATCCATCGGCATGCGTCCCCCCGGGCAAGACTCTGGACGATCATGATTTCTTGTGAGTGTCCTGCCGTCGGGGGAAGGATGGCCGACTCACTTGAAGCCCAGATTCCTGAACCTTTCCGATACTTCATTGACGGTACCGGGTGGAGTGAGGTGGACAATGTGGTCGATCGTCCGTGTGTTGACTTCGGAGGACGACATGGGGGTTCTTCGAAGGCTCCTTCTTGAACCTGGTATGCATCTATTGCTATTTATCAGTATACTCCTGCCAGTGTAGTGCATCAGTCAGACTCACTATCGCCATAATGAAGTCACAGCTCGTGATTGAAACCCATGCTCGACGTTGAAAGCACGAGGGACGAATAGGCATAAAGACTTCCATAGGCTATCTGCAGACTCATACATTTTCCAGCGACACGCCTAGCGTGCACCGACGTCTTCACAAACAATAAAAGAAGAAACTGCCACTAGGGCAGGGCAAAGCAGCATATATAGGGGAGGTAGCGTTGGCCAGCTAGGGTCAAAGCTACTACTCTAGCTCTTCTATATAATTAAGAAGACAATAAGATCCAGCAACCATACATCTAGTTTCCATAACAGCTTGTGTCATGAAGGGCCCGAAGGACCCCGCTGAGACTGGCTCGAGCGGGAGACCCTGGCACCCATGGTCGTAAAGGTCATAGTATCCTGTGACTTGCACAAGGAATACCGAGACGAGAAGAATGGAGAAGCGGAAAGAGGGAGGGGGGATACGAAACACGGAAAGAAGAATAGGGTGGGGGGAAACAAGAAAAGAAACGTCGCCATCCCCGAGTACGCTGACTAGCAGCGCACTCGGAGTGAAGGCAAAGAGCTATGGAGCGATTGTGTTCGTCCAGCAGAGAACGTGGGGTGTATAAAGAATGGCTAGCTCATCAGGGAAGAGCATCATCCACATATCCTTGTCGAGGTGTGAGGGTGAACGTGAGTATGGTGTTGTCGTAAGCTTGGATCCCAAAGGGATAGAGGGGAGGTATTTGCTTTTTAGAGGGTCTGGGTGACAGCAACGGAGAAGTCGGAGAAGTAGGCATCCGTGTCCTTGGTGCTCGCGAACTGCGGCTTGGAACCTGAGGTGAAAAAGACTCGCGTTTAGGCTTCATTTTCGGAGTAGAAGGCGATGATACATACCACCGAAGAAGGTCTGCATCTGGAGACCACGGATCCTGCCAGCGGCGGAAGTCCTGAGCACCAATCCCTTGACGTTGATGACGCTTTTTCCGTTGGCAAAGAGCTCGATCTCGCCGTTAGCCTGGCCGACATCGTTGAGCTTGACACGCTCGGAGACGGTGGTCCACTGTCCGTTGGGGAACGTGAACGACCCGCGGCCGATGGAGGCTCCATAGGTGTCATTGCAGTCGGAGTTGGGGATGCTGCAGATCTTCTTGTTCGCGGACTGGCTGGGAGGGAGATAGGTATAGAACTCTCCTGCACCCTTAGCGCGCCACATGAGGCGGACAGAGAAGCAGCGGTCGTCCCTCCTGCCACCAGAGCAGCTAGTGGAGACCTCGTCGTTGTCACCGCCGTCTGTAAGAATAATTAATAGTGGAGTTAGCGGATGCTCTTCGACAGATCAAATTGTGGAGCGACGTACAGAAACCAGGGAGCTTTCCACCGAGGACGGGGTCAAAGCCGTTGGGGAAGAACACGGAGTAACCGAAGGTGGCCTCCTTCGCCTTGGTGAGGTCGACGGAAGAGGGACCAGGGGCGTAGAACGAGAAGCCACCCTGGGGGTCGTGTCCGAACGTGTAAGATCCCTTGGGGTAGTGAGCTTTGAGAGCGGCCTTGCCGTCCGGAGCCTTCGTGTAAGTGTGCACGACGCTCCTCAGGACCTTCTCGGGACGGAAGGAGGAATCGGCAAGAGGAACACCGTTGGAGGCACCAGGGGCCATCGACCACGAGCTTGTACCACGGCCAGCAGGGAAGAGGTTCGAAACCGATCCTCCACCGCTGCCAGAGCCTTCGGTAGGGGTAGTAGAGGTGCTCGAACTGGACTTGGTGGTGATAGAAGTGGCGGCCTTGGTGGTCGAGCTAGAGGCTGCCTTGGTGGTCGTGGGGGCTGCGGCGGGAGAGGTGCTTGAGGAGGATGTCACCACTGCGGTGGAACTGGAGGAGGTGATGGCAGGCACAGAGGTTGCTGTCGGGGTGTTCGTAACGGTGATGAACTTGCGGCACGTCGAGCGGCGCACGTTCCGTGCAGGGAGACGCGCCGGGTGAGAACGACGAACATGTCCGTGTTGGAGAGGGAAGGCAGCGACATTTGCGACGAGCGCAGTGAGGACAATGAGCAGGAATTTGGCGGGAATCATCGTTACAATAGGCTAGACGAGTGGGGAAAAGCAAAAAAGAAAGTGGGTACGGTGTTTATGGAACAAGAAGGAAGGACACCGCAGAACCAAGCTGGGGAAAGACGACACTAAAAACGAGGGACTGGGACAAGGAAGGGGAAGACGCGGGTGAGCGTTGAAGAAGAAGGGATATTTTGGAACCGAGAGTCTTAAATGAGAACCGTTTGATACCATCGGTGACAAGGTCCATTTGGTAATTGTCCCTGCGCTTGGCAAAACATTTGCCGACATTCCAAGGACATTTGATGGCACTGGTCAACTTGCCGTTGCTACCGTGTCCCTGAATTCTCCATGAACCCTCGAGAGTCGAAATGGCCTCGAGGCTCGAGTCGCTGAATCACTGCACATAGGTGTGAACTTAAGCTCAAGCGGAGAAGAATGAAATATAGTGTACCTCAGGGTTGTAGGTGGTCCCATTCCGTAAAACGACAGCAGATGTCCACCTTGTCTGGGATGCCGTCCAGCAAGACAGATGCCTTCATCCGGCAAGCTTTCCCTAGAACTGGCACAAATACGTGGAGGATAGTATGGCAGCCTTTCTCCACCCCTTCGAGCACTTGACCCTAGACCTTTGGTGAGATAAACACTACATCGCCTCCCCAGGAAGAGCCCAAAGCCTCACCAGGTGGCTATGTGTGGGGCTTCCACGACGAAGTTTGCCTGAGTGGAGTCTGTGAGGGTTTCGATCTAACCCCCGTATAAGATACTTGGGCACATTGATCCACAGAAGCTTCTTTGTAGCGCGAGCTTGCTGGCTGCTGTGGGCAGGAGGAAGAGCCAGGAGAGGGTGTCTCGCCCGGCGAATTCTAGAATTACCGGCTGCACCCTTGAGCCGGGGCGATCACTTGGCGATCAACACCGCCACCCTCCCTTTTACTTCCGCACCGACCACGACTACAATAAGCGCCGTGAAGGCTCCTGCTTGTGCGACGGTTCTTTGTTATAATGGAGCTCTCGAAAGGTTGGCCTCCCGTCGCCACGAAAATTCCTGTTAGCGAGGAAGACAAATAACCTTCGGATGCCAAATTACACGCACCATTACTCATCGGCAGCGACATCCAAGGAGGAAGGTCAGCCTCGTCAGGCCAGGCAGATGAACCATGGTTGACCGGGTAACTGCTTATAGGTCGGCACACGGCTGGCGCAGATTTCGCAGCTGCAGACAATTTCCGCAGAAATGCTGGATGGCACATCACCGGGTGGTTGAAGCGACGTGTTCTTCAATTTGACGATACCTCCCCCCAGGTCAGGACCCATGTCTTTTACCCACCCGTTTTGTGAGTACACTTCACTTAGGAAGTGTTGCCACGCGATAGGTATTGGAAGCATTGGGCACAATCATGCGTATAGAGCAGTACTTCACACGAGCGCCTATGGAAGCGAAAGACATGAGAACATCATCATTTCTCGTAGACGCTTCGACTGGTCCCTCCCAGGCCCACTGGCTTGTGGGAGATTGAAATCATTCAAATAAGGATGTCCATAGGAGTCCAGTTTGAATCAAGCGTGTCGGTTTAGACGCCCGCACCGCCTTGCAATACGAAGCACTGCCGCTGACCACATTCGGAATGTGTGAACCAAACTGAAGTCCAACGTCTGGCTTCCGAATCCTTCCACCTGTCTCTTCACCATCCAAATCACCCTGTCCTACAAACTGGCATGTCCAACTTTCATGGAGCACACGATTTCACGTCGGAAACCATTAACGTAGTTCAAGCAAACAACTATCATGTTCACCAAGGAGGGTCGGCTTCGAGATGTCCGATTCCCAGTGAGTTGCAGCCTGCCCGGGTAGTACTTTTCTACCACTCGCGTTGACTTCCTCGCCCTTAGAACTGGAAGCAAACATAGCAACTGGCGCCCTGTACAACTCCAAGGAACGATACGACGCGGACGCCCCAAAGTGCTTCCCGGAAACCCGGGTAGCAGTCCAGGAGGAGATCCTGAGCTGGATCGCCAAAGGAGACGAAAACAGCGAGCCCACGAAAATCCTCTGGCTGACTGGTCCTGCTGGAGCTGGCAAGACAGCCATCACGGGTTCGGTCGCTGAAACATGCAACGAGCATGGCCTTCTCGCAGCAAGCTTCTTTTTCTCCTCAGTTACAGGATCGGCGAGTAGACGCTCGAAGAGGTGTTTTGTCACCACCCTGGCATATCAGCTCCTCCAGCACGACAACCTTCAGCCCATGGAGGAACCCATCTTCACTTCGCTTCAGCGGAATCCTGCCATTCTCGAGACCCGCCTGAAGGATCAACTCGAATCCTTCATTCTCGCTCCCCTCCGCGCCCTGGGACCAAGAGGCTCGACCGCCAGCCCCAAAGTTGTCATCATCGATGGCCTGGATGAGTGTCTTCCGGAGGAAAATCCCATGGATTCCTCTGCTAACGATGTTCCGTACTGGCTGCGGAAGGAGCGCGACCTGCAAGAGATCCTTTCCGTTCTTCTGCAGGCCGCCAGTGACCCTGCCTTCCCCTTCCGGATCCTCCTAGCCAGCCGGCCCGAAGCCATAATCGAGGAGTACTTCAGGACTCTCTCGGCTCAGAAGGTTCACAGACGAATATTTCTCGACGGGAAGTATGAGCCGGACAAGGATATCGCGCTATTTCTCGACGCCAAGTTCAGCGAGATTCGTAGGCGGTACGGCCTGCCTCATGCGTGGCCCAGCGACGCTGACATCAAGCTATTGGTCGAAAATGCATCTGGTCAATTCATATACGCAGCCACTGTTATCCGTTTCATCGACAATCCTTCAGCTCCCCCGCCGGAATTACTGGAACGCGCGGTGAAGCTAATCCCAGCTGAAGGAAACTCTAGCCCGTTCGCCAAACTGGATGCGCTATACAGATATGTCCTCAACTCAACTCCGAAACCTGCTCTTGTGGTCTTATGGCTTCTCACCATTCGTAAAGGACTGAGAGGTTTTCAGACAGAGGGAGAGATACGATCAGCACTTTTCTGCAGGCAATTCTTAGAGTCGGTGCTTGGGGAGGGTGAACACCTTCTCAGGAACATGGCTTCATTAATGTCCATCCCCCCATCCGATGACAACCATTCACCTTACCGGCTCTATCATAAGTCCTTGATGGACTTTCTCGAAGAACCCAGCCGGCACCGCGTTCCTGGGGTAGGAGACTGGTGGGACTTTTTCAGGGCACATTATTTGCAAGTCTTGAAAGGTTTGTCGCATTCTTTCGCTGGTTTATGAGCAGAGGGCTGATACAGCTTTCAGACAAAGCTCCACATAACCCTTTGCCAGATGAAGAAGGAAAAGTTTTTCTTGATAGATTCATGGCCGTTATGATACCGTTCTCTTTTGACTACTTCGGCAACACCCCATATTCAGTTTGGAAACTTTACAACGGGGACGATGGTTCTGACCTCCGGTCCTCTGATGCTAGGTGGTGGGCTCACCAGCTTCTCGAACGGAAAGATCCGGTGGGAATCCACAAAGACCACTTCATTAATGGAATATACTACTCGGTACATGCCTCTGTGAGTACTGTGTAAGCCCCCTTTTTGTTACAAAAATAACGTCCATTGTAGTGCCCTTGGTGGCGAAGGTGTCGCCCGGCATGCAGGCACTGGAGAAGGAACCTCATTCTTGTGTGCCGGGATGCTGGCTGGGAAACCCCCGGGTGGTCGAAACGGCATATTGACGACCTTCGCAATATCTGGAGTCACTGCAGAAGGCATCACCTGACTCCACCAGGGTCAGAAGAAGGTCAAGTATGAATAACCGTGTTCTCCTCATCGACTATTTATGTAGGAGTAGCCAAATAGCATCATCTAAAGCACCGAAAGCGCAACGCAGAACCTCAGTTCAGAGTCAAAGGTGGCTAAGGGAAAGCATGAGGAAACAGGTGACGAACGCGGTCGTGAGAGTCGTTAGAAAGCATAAGTAATAATTCTAAAGTCCTTCATGACAGCAACGGGAAAACGAATCAGTGTCATCATAGCAGCAACTCTAACACGCCGGCCAAGAGCGCTACTGCCCACGCAGCCCTTGAATTCGGAATGACGGAGGTGCCGGCCGACTTCAAAGTCGGAACAGGAATGAACCCTGCAGCGTCTGCCTTCTGCTGCTCAACGTTTTGCTGCGAAGGGGTTAGAAAGCACATAACAAGGGAGGATAAAGAGAAGCCCACCTTGAAAGCAACGAGCCCAACCAGGACACCCAACGCAAAGAAGATGAAGGCGACGACCAACCACACGAAGCCCCAGACCTTTGATGGGCAGCAACCGTATCGCTCAGCGAACACAGACGCGTCAGACGTGTTGACCTTCCGAGCCAGGGTATCATCTACTGCCAGTCAGCAGGGAGAAGGGGCTGGGAAATGCAGGGGTACGCACCAACAACGTCCCAGAGGGCGTACATGCAGGACATCACTCCGATAAACAACACGAAATATCGAAGCGCGATGCCCCCGCCCACAAACCAAAACAGGACCGTTAGTCCGCTCATTCCAAGAATCAACAACCATGTTCTGAGGACAGTAGGTTAGCTTCTATAACCAGTCAAGGACGAGGGGATGCTTACAGCCAATCTTTCCTAGCCCACCAAAGCGTGAAAAGGAAGAACACGGCCATGACTAACGAAGCGACTTTGCTAGCGTTGGTATTGAAACCACAGGCAATGAAGCAGGCCCCAATGAGCGAGGATCCGAGGTAGCCTGCCGGGAGTGTGAGCCAGGATATACCCCCCTTCATCCGGGTCGATCCTCCTTCGTCCGCTGTATGGCCGTCAGTGGCTGCCTCCCGAGCGAGCCCAGAGAGTAGAATAACGCACGGTCGAGTTCAATTGAGTAGATTTTGGCACATGTTAGCAGTCCGACAAATGCATGGCTCATCTATGGTCTCTTGTCAGTGCATCGATTCGAGGACCGAGGTCGGGAAACGCACTTCATGGAATCCAACAGTCAATAGTCTACGAAACGATAAGAACCTCTGCTCCACAGAAATCGCATCTTGTATTGGACTGACTTGAACGGATACACTGCGGGAAATCCAACATATAAGCCTACATCCTCTCCTCTTTCCGGAATCTACTCACATATCTTGTTCAGATAGGGAACATGCCTAGTAAACCCTCTCAACATTCCCCTCATACCTCATAACCACCCTCTACGCACCATAGTATCCCAATAACAATGATATACACCCCTGCTACGATCAGGGTATTCTTCTGCGTCTCGTTCGGGGTAACCTGCGTCTGAAAGTCCCTCGCAAACAGGTATGGCGTCGATTCGGATAGTCCAGAAGCCGAATCCAGTCGACTTTCGAGGTATGGCATAGTAGTTCTGGTAGGACCTTGGCCCTGTCCCGAGGTAACAAGGAGGATATAGGAAGATGGTGGTGGTAGAGAGACAAAAAGTAGTGGTCCGATACTGCGTATGGGCCAAGGCTTACTCTCGCCGCACTTGCTCGGCCATGCACAGGATCACGGTTGCATGGATTACCATTTTGAGCGAGCTGGGAAGAGCTGGGTTCTGACGAGCATGCTGGCAGAGGCCGTCGAGGATATCAAAATCTTTCAATAACGTGTAGTATTGGGATATTGGGATACGCAGTGAGGATACAAATTGTGGAGGGAAGATGGTGGCAGGGAGTAAAGGGAAAAAGCCGGAATGATTTGCTGGCACTTTTATACTCCCGCGATGAGGTCAACGATTGCATCAGACTCCCGGGCCATTATGGTACATACAACCCCCCCCAACTTGATTTGAATCCATCTTTTCTTCCGGTGTTTAAAGCAATTATATTCTTTGTATTGACGACCGGAATCCTGAGCTATATATCTGCAGCCCTATTCCGAGGTCTCAGTCGTCCGATCCTCGACAGCACTCAGTTCGATCAGAACACCGTCTCGAACTGTGAACTGGGGTATGAGCCTCCTCTGGCTCAATTCCCGAACGTGTAGAATCATGCGTGCCGACAGGGTCGTGTGCATGACCCGGTGAATCCTTTCACATGGTCGATGGGATAGTGTCAGACGATGAAGGGATCTAGATATCAAGCAGTCGACGTACTCTGCAAGGAAGAACTTGTGGATGGGCTGGACCGAGATGAGTCGTGAAGGGATAACATAGACATGCGAGCGTCTGCTTACCGGCCCAACGAAGTTAACAATGATATTGCCAGCTGACAATGCTGTCGAAAGAGCCTTTAAGCCCAATATTTTGGCAAAGAGGATCTGACCCTACTCACTAGTCATCGAGGCGATGAAGTACATCCCATCCCTGTATAGAATCTGCACGGTTGGGTTTTTTGTATCCCGATTTTCTTGAAACCCAAGCCACAAGCTGATGAGCGATAGGACTGTCCAACAGGGGAGTCAGTGCAACCCCTCTCAATTTAACGCCAGGTTCTTTCGAATAGAACGACGGAACCCACTGAGTTCGTTGAGGAGGATTAAGCCCCATGATAGTATAGCTATGAACTTGCTTTTCTGCAGCGCTGCACAAGCTGAAACGAAAGGAATCACGTTTGATCTATCTTTGGTCCTTCAAGCAGAAGGGATGATGGAGGAAACGATAGGTTCTGGGTCAGCTGTAGAGTCACTTTACGAGGAAAAGACGTGCAGGTAGCTTTGTCGAGATTTCGAATCATAAGTATCAAAAGTAAAGCATGGAAGATCTAGAAAACACGAATAAACGATTGGGTCGCAACATCGCACGAGCATAGCTCACCATATATTGGAAGATAAGGTACCGCTTCATTGCCCCATTTCGACCTGAGAGCGCGTACAGCCGGACAAACATAAGCGCTAGTTCGTGGCTTGAGACAGGGCCGGACGACGATGGGTACACCCAAATGCAAGACCCACACTCTGAAAGTGACATTCCCACTAGATAAAGGACTGCCGCAGAATCGGTTGGCCTGCTTCAATAAGAAGGATTACTACGCACCATTGGTCACAAAGCCCAATGTAGCACAGACGTTCTGCGGGAAAGTAGTATTCAGGCGATCTGCAAGACAGCCCAAGTGTTCATTGGCATCAGTTCTCGTCGAATGGGTTTGCCATCAGGTGAATGGACCAACACTCACAGATGATTGAGGTACTTATGTCCACAAACGCAAAGTATCGGCACCCGATGTATAGAAAGTCGACTAGCTTCCATCGGCGGTTCCAAACGTGCGTCACCTATTGCACGTATCGCATTCAGGAATGCCCAACGAAAGGTGTCGCGGCATGGGGGCATACTAAACACACCTCGAGAGATAGCGTTTGGAGATAATCCACTATCTACAATCAGAAGTCAGCGATTTCACCGTCTTGATAGAAAGCGCGTGGCTTCTCCACGATCCCAAGGAAAGGCGCACCAGCAAGACGATCCCAGCGACTACCGATACAGGCCCATTGTGAGATCCTCTCCTCGATAGGCACTCCCAATAGAGTAACGCCGCCAAGCTTACCTTCAAACCACTGTATACACCAAAAGCCACGTTAGCTCTACTAGAGCATTCCAGAATGAAAGCCGGTGACCAGCTTACCTTGGAAACCTGTTCATCATGCAGAGCTTTGAGATAAACGTCCAACGAGTCCGCAGAAGTAGCGTTCATAATCTCTCTATCCTCTCACTAACTTGAAGAAGTCGCAAAGATAGAATGAGGAAAGAAAGAAAGCGAAGAGAGACCCAACATGGGGCTTCCCCACTCCTCAAATGCATAACCGACGCGATCGAATAGGCAATCTCGCCCTCCCGGGGGGTGGTCGCATCGAGCCCAGGATCGAATCGAATCCACTCCATGCATGCCCCTTCTGCCTCATGGGCGGGAGGCCTGGCCAGGTAAGGTCGACCAATGCTGCGCTTAATGTCAACAATCAACCTCGAGGCAAGGCAGGGAGGCTTCAGACCGGCGTACCGTCACGAATCAGGATAAAATGCCCAGACCAAACGCGCTTTTAGTAGGTCCCGAAACGCGAGCTTGGTGTCAGTCAGGCGGCTCCAGGTACCTCCCTGCATGAACTTTAAACTATTAGTAGTAGCAAAATGAATTGAATTGGTCTAGGCAGCGCAGCGGCCTGGAGTTTGAATATAATTGGGGTTGGACAGACATATACATGCCTTTTCAAGAAGCAATTTTGGGGTCTCTTCGTGGTTCTGAAAACATAGCCGCGGTGCGAAAGACCAGTTATTCATTAAACGGATCTAACTCACGGCGAAGTAGTTGACGACCCCACGGAAGGATGTCCCGGATGTCCCGTACACCGTGTCTGACGAAATAATTGGGGTTCAAAATATGAATCGGTTCATCTAGTGATTCACAGCTTCTGCGTGATAGCGAGAGAAACATCCGAGAAGTATACATCTTGATCTTTCGGCGTCGCAAAGGATGTGCTGGACCCTAAAGGAGAATCAAGTCAGATATCGAACCATTCTATAGATCGTCGATCGTCGATGCGGAAGCACGTACCACCAAAGAAAGTTTGCCATTGCATGCCTCTGATCCTCCCATTTCGACTCGTGCGCAGGACCAACCCCTTCACGTTGATCTTACTCTCCCCATTGGCCCATAACTGCAGTTCGCCGTTCGCCTGCCCGACATCATTGAGCTTAACGCGCATCGCCACCACCGTCCATTGGCCAGTAGCGAATTTAAATGAACCCCTGCCCACAGACGCGCCGTACGTCCCATTACATTCCGAAAAAGGAGGGACGTTGCACACTTTCTTGTTCTCCGGCGATTCGGGGGGCAGGTAGGTGTAGAGTTCCCCATCTCCTTGCGCTCTCCACATAATTCGGGATGAGAAGCACCCATTGTCGCGCCTGCCACCTGAGCATCCCGTGGCTTTATCGTCGTTATCACCGCCATCTACAGAGTAAGTATAACATTAGTCTCGTCCACCCAAGTTCATGAGCAAATCAGTTACTCACAGATCCCCGGCATCTTACCGCCCTTCTGGAACGCAAACCCTCGAGGGAAGTACACCGAATACCCAAAGGTCACCTCCTTCGCCGTCGTCAGATCCAGCCTATTCACCGGGCCCTTGGCATAGAACGAAAATCCTCCTTGTGGGTTATGGCCAAAGGTATATGAGCCCTTCGGATAATGTGCCTTGATGACTTTCTTCCCGTTGAGAGTCGTGTACTTGGCCGTGGTGGATTGGAGGACCTTGAAAGGCACCAACGTGGCTGGCTCGAGCGGCAATTTTGTGTCTCCGCCACTCGTTCCAGGGAAGGTCGACCAGGAGCTAGAACGCGGCCCTTTGGGAAAGAGCTGGGTCGCCTGTACGTCCCAAATGGAAAGTACCTCCTGGGTGTCTCGATTGGCGAGTCGATGGTGGTGGTCTTGAGAGCGCACTTCCCAGCCATGTGACAAGGGGACAGCGGCGCAGAAGAACGCGACAAGAAGCGCCAGATGGTGTGGTACAAGCGTAAACCTAGACATAGAAGTGCGGACCATGAAGCGGTGTTCAGTTTAGGCCCGAGGAGGGAGACGGGATGAAGCGAACTTGATGCTTGAACCTGGAGTATTTCGAGGGATACTTATAAGCAAACCACTTGCAGATGGGAGCAAATTGCAAGCATTGGGTGGATGAGATGGGTTTCAACGCCGGAGGAAGATGCGTTTGGGATAAAGAGGCGCTGAGCCCGGAGTGTGCTTCCATTGGCCTTCGGTCTTGATACTGGATGTTCCATAAATCCGAGTGAGGCAATATCGAGCGATATTAAAGCGATATCACCTCTCACTCTCTTGCATCTGAGATATTGTGTGGGCACTGATGTCGACGAAGTTCGAGGAGGGTGGACGATAAATTTCGTCGTACTTTGCCCGTAATGGGTGGCTCTGGCTCCAATAGAGGAGACTATTGGTAGTATTCGCCCGCGCCATCTAAGATTGTGATGAGCGAACTTCGAAGAATGGCCGTCACCTTTTGACCCGAGCAGGCGCTCTTCCCTCGTGGGGGGCAACAGATAGAGGCGCCACGCGTGCTGTAATGTGGATTTCAGGCCTTGACACCGCTTCATAATTAGTTATCGCAGCTACGTTGTGGGATGAGTGGGCGTGATTCGGGTAACCTACTGGTATAATTGGGATCTTGACATGGATATGGTTACGAGGGCCGAAAGCGCACCATCTCACGTTAATGCATTCTTGTCAGATGCGCACCCGACGGATCGGCGTCTGGCAGGGGTGTGTTTGCTATAACTGATATCATGATAGACGGTCGTAAGTGCTTCGATTTTCATCCATGACAACTATCGAGCGCACCCAAATAGAACGATCGACTTGAGTCGAGGACGCGCCTTGTAAGCCAGGAACAATATTTTGGGAATGTTAGAGCCTGGAGCCTGTCTTCAAGCACAGTCGTTCCGATGGGATTGAATGCAAGCCGCTGTTCCTCAAATATTGTTGATTCGCAAGACTGGTCGTCCGAGGTGCATTTCTGGCTGTATTTCATGCAAATTTCATATAGATATGAGCAAGTGGGCACGCCTTCCAAAACCTGTCCGCCTCAGGCCTCAGTAGTAAGTGGTAGAGCTGTGAGGTTCTGTTAATACTCGAGTCGCCAGAGTCAGAGATCAGAAAGGCTCACCTGGTAACTTTTATCTGCTCCACACGACCCCTGCCTCGTTGTATGGTACACCACATCGTTACTTATGGAGCCAGGGTAGATTTTGTACAGACTTGGACTCTCAATACCAGCGAGCGTGCAAAGCGCAAACCTGCATTCCGTGCCACCCGAAATGGCTCTCTTGAGCCTCCTTGTTCAGCAAGACACCTCATCCGAGACTGATAGTCTCCACTATCCACGCCAGCCTGCCTTTTCCGCAACGCCATTCATCTTCAAGCACCCCTCGTGAGCTCAGCTCAAACCGAGATATATAGTCGTGGAGGCAGGAAGAGAGAAAGACTGAAGTGTGGGATCATTGCAGCCGATTCGATTCTGCCCATCATTTGGGGCTCCGCTGGCTACCCGCTGTAAGCGTAACCATCTCTTGTCCGGATCCACCACCGAGCTCATCGTTTCCGACCCCTAGAACCCTTTTTACGACCCTCTACGCAACGAGTGTATCATTATAAACGATGGCTGAAGGTAGCAACTACGATTACCTCTTCAAGGTACGTCTGTCGCCCCTGTACACGCAACCGAGTAGACCAACGCTTAACACCCATTGGCATGATAGGTGGTTCTTATTGGAGACTCTGGAGTCGGAAAATCGTACGTATTCTTGTTCGAAGAGCTTGAGAAGATAGCTGACACTAGATTATAGCAATTGTACGTGAATACATTGTGGGCCGACAACTCATTCTCATGGATTCATGATACAGTGCTCTCGCGTTTCACAAGGAATGAGTTCAACCTGGAGTCCAAGTCGACGATTGGTGTCGAGTTCGCAACAAGGTCTATCAACGTCGATGGAAAGACCGTGAAGGCTCAAATCTGGGATACTGGTGCGCCCGAGTTTCTCTCCTACGCCTCGTGGGGCAGTGTGCTGTGCTCGATGGGGCGTGCGCTGCTTATGGGGCCCTTTCACCATCGCTGCTGACTCCTCTCGCCTTTTTCGTAGCTGGACAAGAGCGTTACCGTGCTATTACTTCTGCGTGAGTTATTGAGCCCTTGAATTAACGTCCTTGTGGTAACCTAGCTGACCTCCTTCGTTCCCAGCTACTACCGAGGTGCAGTCGGCGCTCTCCTCGTCTACGATATCGCAAAGCACGCGACCTACGTCAATGTTACCCGGTGGTTGAAGGAGCTCCGTGATCATGCCGACTCAAACATTGTCATCATGCTCGTCGGAAACAAGAGCGATTTGAAGCACCTGAGGGCAGTGCCTACGGATGAGGCCAAGGCCTTTGCCAGTGCGTACTACAACTAGATCCTGTGTGGGTCCCCAGCGCTAATTCCGTTATGTGCACAGCGGAAAACGGCCTGTCATTCATCGAGACTTCAGCGCTGGACGCTTCGAATGTTGAGGGTGCTTTCCAGACCATTCTTACTGGTGTGTAGCCCTTTCCCGGACCTAGCTGTATGAAAGCTCACATGCCACACCCCGCAAAGATATCTATCGGATTGTTTCCGCCAAGTCTCTGGAGTCGTCGTCGACGAACATCGAACCGCCCACGGGAGGCATCAGCGTGACGGCGCCTGAGCCCGCAGACAAGGGCGGCAAGTGCTGTTAAGCACTTGCAATCCTTCAGGACCTACGATGGTTCTGCTGTTCCGCTTCTTATTACCATACCAGAGTCATACCTTTGTCTTACCCCTTGCCTCTTGATATCATTTCTTCTTTCTTGGCATGTAATATGACCCTTGGATACTCTGCATGCAGACGTATGGGCAATTCGATATTTATTGGGAGAACTTGGATAATGAGAGTCAGAGCCTAGGAGGGTCCTGCGTGGACTTCGTGGACCTGAGAGTCTCCGTGTGCCAAGTTCAGCGATCTGGCGGATTCCTCTTCTTGGTTAGAACCACCGCCTCATTCGCAGTCGAAATGCACAGAGTTCTGGTACAGGATGAATTACGGTACTGGGCTATATCACGGAACTCCATTTCGGTTCTGCAAAGCTAATTTAAACGGTTACGACACAGGTTTCCCCTAAATGCCACTGGATTGACAGGGTTCAATACAATCGGTGAATGCTGTTCCGCCATGACGGTTTACTGCAATACACTCACTGCTCAGGCGAACTGACGGTGACGGGCCACCGAGAACCCCCATTGTTCTTTCATTCCGACCGTCTTCCTTCTTTCTTTCGTTCTTTCTCCTCCGCCGTGTGTGTTTCGGCTCCCATTGAGTCATTACTCGGCGAACACGTTGTTACGGCCACACCTTTTGGGGTGCGTAACCGTGCGTTTGTCTATGAAAGGGCGGGCAAGTAAAAGGAGCGAACGAATCGCGCCCTCGAGTTCTCCATCCACCGTGACGCACGAAAGGTACGTGGCCGGGTCTTCCTTGAGGTACGGGCGAGGCTCGCTCATGCGTCACATTAGATAACCTTCCCCGACGAGCAAGCAACGTTTATGGCACGTTGCCTTTAAAGCCTTGTCAGGCGCACCCATCGAGAGGAGGCCAATGTCGACATCCTACCGCCGTGCAGCGCGAGAGCAGCTGCCACACGAAACGACGGTGACCATCCCGGACCTTCCCCCAGAGCTCGTCCTGCTCCTCTGCACGTTCCTCCCGGACGACGACCTCTACCGACTCGCCTTCGCATGCAAACGTCTGCACCACCTCGCACTTCCTGTCTACCTGGGCCGCTACGGATGCGACGACGAATTTATCTTCGACAGCCTGCTGTCTCCGGACGTGATGCAGGCGCTCAGGTCCGCGCTATACACCCCGCGACTCAAAAGGCTCGTGTATACTTGCCGTGTTGGGAAGGGGCATCAGCAAGGTGAGGACTTGCGCGAGCTGCTCGAAATCGTCGAAATCGAGGATTTCCGGCTGCAGCCTGGTGCTGCATCTGTGAACCAGAAGGGAAGTGCGGAAGACCAACTTCGACAAGAACCAGACGAGCCGGAGGAGGAAGGGATCACCACGGAGGCGGCGAAGCAATGGACAGGGGTGCTCGACGGGCTTATAGCAAAGGCCAGATGTCGCTGCCTGACTGCGGAGATGGACAGCAATCAACGGAGCGTCGAGAGCATCGAGGAGGGCATTGTCCGAGAGTGCTATAGGCCACACAACATCGTACGCAACACCATCGCCAGATGGTTTACTCCGCGCACACGCCATCTTGAGGAGTTTCGTGTGCACTCGACATCTCTCTTCCACACTGGCTTGCTCCAATGGACTCTTGGGACACTGAGGGCCCCCTCTCTAACCTCCGTTTCCTTCAGTCAGCTGCACCACTTTACCGCGGAAACGTGGGCCATCCTCCTCCCTTGCATCACCATTCCGAACCTCCAACAACTTTCCATCAACCTCTGCGCGATCGCAACGACGGACCTCTACGCCTTCCTCGCCAGACATCCAGCAATCACGGAACTCAACTTCGGACGGAACCTCCTCCCGCCCGACATGAAAGCTACCATGCCGAGCGCCCTCCTCCCCGCCCTCAACACGCTTTCCGGACCTCCAGATTACATCGTCGCGTTTCTCTCGACACGCGCGTTTGAGACCCTCACAACCGTACGCGTGCTTTACCGTGCTAAGCGGGCGAGCCAGTTCACCCTGGACGCCGTGAACCACGACCTGGCGCCAGTGTGCCTGCGGCTGAAGAGCGTTCCTTCCGTTGTGCTCGCAGTGTCCTTCGAAGCTGGGGATGTGGACTGGGTCCTGGGCGCTCGGGCACCCGATGCTAATCAGAATGGACTCAGCGGTGCTCAAGGGTCGAGTTCATCCTCGACGATGCAGCACTCGGTCTCCTTCGTCGCGAGCTGCGTGACGAAGGTCGAGTTCGAGGCGAACGTCTACGTTCTCCCGCTCTCCATCGTGTTCTCGCTGCCGAAGTGGCTCGGGGGCTTTGCGCGGATCAAGGTGTTTATGCTCCGGACTTTGGCGTCCGACGCGAGGCGTGGTGTGAGTGGAGACTTTGCAGAGCAGAGGAAGATTATGAATATTGATACGGCGCCGTGGCAGGTGGACCAATTTACGGCGGCCTTTCTGCATGCGGTTGTGAAGCATTGTCCTGGGCTTAGGAGGGTGGAAGTCGATGGGAAGGAAGTCGAGGTGCCGGGTCCTAGGGCTGATATTGTCAGGTTACGATAACGGATATGACTGGATAATGCATGAATTTAATGGGCATAGAGGTATGGGTGTGCTTTTCTCGTCTGTATTTGGTGGAGCTGACCTGGGTCTACCAAAGATTGCTAGGCGTATTCTTATTTAAAAAAGATGCCACACTATTGTGGATGGACAATCATTCGTGTAATTCAAAGTGTGCACTGTCAAAGCTAGTGGTTGCGGTGCGCTGTGCTTCATACCAACTCTAATATTTAACTCTCGAATGTTCTAGCGCACGGATAACACGGGTTTGTACAGGACCTGTCCAGATGGTGAGGTGTGTCCTTTTAACACGTTCTTCCTTGTTCACAAACTTGGGGGAAGAGACTGCTAGCCCAAGCCTTGAGTGGTCGAGGGTCGTACCAAAGTGTTTCTCGAAGCTTACCCCCACGGCTTTGGAGATATTCGAGATGGTTATTGACGATCGTCACTCAAGCAGGTCCTTCTACCTGACTGATGCTTGAGCAAGTGGGAAGTGGCTGGAGCGCGTTTGGAGCGCGTCGTCAGGGCCGTGCCGCCTTTGCCGTCGCATGCCAAGCAAACTCTATGTTATTCGCCAATCGTCAGGGCCGGATTTTCTTGGGACTTTCCCGGCCACGTCGTTGCCATTCAACCTTCCTTTGCCCTCAACTTCCAAGGCCCAATTTCATTCTCTCGTCTTCCCTTAACTAAAGTCGTTCCTTGTCGTTCCGTTCTCTTGTGCTGAGTGGATCTTTGGCACACCTATCTCCCCCCTCATTTTAAAATCAAGACGGAGCCTAGCTCTAAAATGGGCAAGCTCTCGACGCGTTTCACCCTCATTCTTCTCCAGATCACGGTGCTCATTGCCTATGTTAGCGCGTCGAACGCGCTTGGACATGGAGGGCGCTTGATGCGGCGGCACACGCGCCTTGGGCACAACTTACGCGCCGACATGATCCCGAACGAAGCTCCATCGTGCCCGAAAAGGAACCACTTCAAGAAGCTGAGGGAGGCAGCCGCGCTGGCTGGCTCAAATGGCCAATATGGGACCAACGGCACTACGACAGCAGCATCAGGGGCCATTGACACCAATTCAACTGTTCTTTCCTCACCAGTCCTGACATCCACGTCTTCTGCATCTCAAGCGGAGGCGACCAGCTCTTCATTGTCTACGACGAAGTCGAGCTCTAGCGGGTCGTCTACAACCAGTACCACCTCCTCTTCTTCACATCCATCTCAACCCACAGGTGCACCATCCTCAGGTGGCCGCCTCGGTAACCTCTTCCCAGTCGGCTATAGCAAGTCATGGACGACATGCCCCAAAGCCGACAACCCGCTCCATCTCGGCGACGACACGCTCCAGCCGTTCTCTGTCCTTCGAACGACACTGCACTCATACGAAAAGGCACCCGATGGGAGGAACGCGATGAAGGCACATTACCCTCAGGGGTCGTATACGTTCACCCATTCGCCGCTGGGGGGATTCTCGTTCTACACCCATGGCCATTCGAGCGTGAAGCTTGCCGATGCGAAGGAAGCGACGTTCGGATATGCGGTGTACTTCCCCAACGGGTTCGCATTTAACAAAGGCGGCAAGCTGCCAGGATTTTGTATGTTTCTGTCCTCTGGTGTGGGTTTGAGTTAACGAGTGTTGCCGTTAGATGGAGGTGACAATGACGATGAAGCGACGAACTGCTCTGGAGGACGTCGCTCCGATGCATGCTTCTCCGCACGTCTCATGTGGCGCACAGACGGTGTGCAGGAGAACTGTACACCTACCTTCCCCCAGACCAGTCTGCAAACGAAAAGATTTGCAGCGTCGAGCCCTTCTCCGAATGCAATGATACGTATGGAGCTTCAATTGGCAGAGGTGCCTTCACTTTCCCTAGAGGCCAGTGGGCGACTGTCGCTCAACGCGTGCGGCTCAACGATGTAGGCCAGTCGAACGGGGAGCTGGAGCTTTGGGTTAACGGGAAGAGTGTGATAAGTGTTAAGGGCCTAGTTCTGCGGGTTAGGAACGCTGGGAGGCTCAGGGGTATCCAGTTCCAGACGTTCTTTGGAGGTGCGTGCAACCGACCTTTTGTTTTGAACTAGCATAGCTCATGCTCTGTGTTCACAGGTTCGCAGTCATCTTGGGCAAGCCCTGAGACACAGGATGCCTATTTCTCCGACTTTTCTGTGGCGGTCACTCAGTCGCTATGATGAGTATCTGGATATAGGTTCCACTCTGGCCCCACTCAATCTGACTTACAGGCCAGCAACACTTTCTTACCACATTCTTGGCTTGTGACTTCCTTTCTATAGCTATACTGGGCTGTCCACTCTGGCACAGCACTGCAGTAAATAACTCCCAGCTTCACGTTCCTCATTCTCTCTAGATCTGCTCTCGTTACAGAAACTTTCTAACGCTGATATAATGGTCCTTCTGATTCACGGGTGCCGACTAGGCGGGTGGGTGGAGAATATATGCACTGGAGCTTCTGAAGAGGTCGGGTTCCTCATAAGCTGAGAGAAGGAAGAACATAAGTATCCCGAACACACGAGTCTAGGCTGGCGGATGGCTGGTGTAGAGTTAGGGGTACAACCTTCCCAAAATGACGGTTGTATTTTCCCAGGGCTCCCAGCTGCGCCTGGCACAAACTCAAGGTTCTTGTCTTCCTCCTCGACTTTCGACTTCATCTGGTTGCCTGTTTCTTCGCGAAACGTCGTGCATGGCTATAAGATCCTCGTAAAAGGTTGCCTATCCCGTCTCATCGTGCCCAGGAGTCGATGTATACCACGGCAAACGAAGCCCATTTCGATAGGCTGGCATCAGAGACCTACAAAGCCTCACAATCGTCAATTGAACTTGCGAAACGGTATTTTCATTCCGCGAAAGGCTAGAATAGCTCCTACGCTGAACAAGTGACAAGCGCGGGTAACGCAATTTTGCGGCACTATGATTTTGACGACGAGTCGACCGAGGTCATGGATTTTGCTTGTGGTTCAGGTACTTTCGCGTCGCCGCGTCCCAGAAGAGTTTCTTACCACAAACTGCGCGATTCCTCAATAGGTCTCCTTTCTCAAAACATTGCGCCGTATGCGAAATCGGTGGTAGGCGTTGACATCAGCCAAGGGATGGTCGACCTGTACAACATGTTCGCGCTGAACCAGGGTCTTCTTTCTGAAGAGCTCAGAGCTGTGCGCTTCGATGTTCTCGCATCTTCACCCCAAGATCCCTTCAATGGTCAGAGGTTTGACGTCGTTGTCGTACGTTTTCCGGCTGATACCCTCAATAATCGTTGCCTCAGCTTTGCTCACAAAACTACCACAGTGTGCATCAGCGTATCACCACTTCGAGTCCATCGAGGACGTTACCACAGCTCTGGTATCGTACCTCAAACCCGGAGGAACACTCATTGTCGTCGATCTTATCCAACCAGGCGACCAAGTTAACTTGGACGAACTTTTCCCTGAACACGAGGGCAGCATTGTTGCTCACAGAGGAGGGTTCAAGGAAACTACGATCGTGCAGGCCTTTGAAAAGAGCGGGTTGCAGCAAGTTGGATTCCGACCTGCAGTAAACGTCAAGAAGAAGGGGCAGAGCTTACAATTGTTCCTTGCGAAAGGACGTAAACCCTCGCTGTAGCATACGAGATTGAGCCACACCGGTGACCTTTGTTCTCTTCATGTACTCGAGTATTAGCAGAACTGACGCGACTGCAGGATAGCCATGCCCTATCTTACATGTCAACGTGTTTCCGCGCATTGATGCTTTCCCTTCTAATTCGGCCAGCTCGATGCGAGCGTCCTCTTCATCCTTGAGTATTGTCATTTCGAGGGATTTAACACCCATGGTGCTTCCCCTCAGTTCGAGCAACCCGTGCGCTACTACCGGAATCGTCTCTGTTTGTCCACAGGGGACTTCTACAGAGGACGACATCTGATTCGTATCGCTGAGCGGCGTAGCCTATCTCAGTGCCAGGACAGGGCAGGGTAATGACTTCTAGTGACTTCTTCATCAACACGCCTTGTTTTGATATTCAAATTCTACCGGTACGGTTCCCAGCTGACTCCTTCCTCCCTGTTCTCAATTACCGTCACCTGATAAGATATGTGAGTTCCATCAGTTGGAGCTGCGGGGCTTAGGAAAGCTGACTAACTTGCAATAAAACAGCTTTCGGTGACTGGGAGGGTTCTCCATCCGCATTGAAGGTCACATTCAGAAATGTATAAAGGCGAGGGTGTCCAGCACGAATTCCTCAGAAGACATCCACTTCAGAACACACACCAAGCACAGAATGAGCGACAACACCTCTACTTCTACTCCTGCACACTCCCATGGTCATGGTCATCACCACCATCACCATCCGGGAACAGGCAGTGGCCATGGCCATAACTTCGCCAATATGGCGGAGGCCAACAAACACCACTATGACCAGCATGTCGATGACTTCGACACCTTTCCTCACGCCAAAACTCGGGCACAAAGGTAATACTTCCATTGTGGCTGTATGACGAGCTGTCAACTGAGCAGGGATCCTGCAGGTCTGCTTTGGCGATGCGCGAGGCAGTTTCTCTGAGCAAGGATTCGAGCACCGTCCTCGAATTCGCCTGCGGCACAGGTGAGCCTATTCGCAGGCATTTCTCTCATCTGCTGACGCCCGCTACCCGCCAGGTCTGGTCTGCATGGAGATGCTACCTCACGTCAAGGAGATTGTCGGGATTGATATCAGTCCCGTCGTCGTTGAGAGGTGCAACAAGAAATTCAAAGAGGCAGGAGCGAACGAGAACTGCTACGCTATCGCCGCCAATATCTCGACCGACAAGGACGTCCTGGCCGATAAGAAGTTCGACCTGGTATACGTAAGTTACTTGTAGACCTAACACCCACTGAACTTTGAACTAACACGAACGATAGTGCGCATCTGCATACCACCACTTCGACTCTCCCGAGGAGATTACTAAGTTGCTCGGTGCCTTCTTGAAGCCAGGAGGTTCCTTGATTGTTATTGACAATCTCCAGAAAGGGGGAGAAACTATAGATCAGGAGCACCGCCTATATATCACTCGCTATGGGTTCAACGAGGAGGACACGAAGGGGTTGTTCGCTTCGGCGGGTTTGGAATTCGCGAGCTACGCCCAGATCCCCTCTGACCCCGAGGGCGATAACGATATTTTCCTTGCCAAGGCAACCAAGTCTACTTGAAACACTGTACCTAGCGTTGTATCTACCATCATGCGTTCTCTTTGAAATGACCTTCACCACACCTACTGAATAAGCGCCCGCCGTTGTACACCGCGTGGTGTGTGGGAATCTGACTCGGATGCAGTTTGATCTTCCACGGCATGGACCTGTCCTCTTTCGACACCCACCATCTGCTTCCAAACAAGTCAGCTATGTCGAGCTTCCAGGGCGCCCATGACTTCAATATCGAGAATCTAATACAGGCCCAAATCTACACCACTGTAACTGTCGGATCATCGACGAGCCCGCTTGAAGGTTGGTTTAAAGCGCGCTCTGCCGACATCGACTAAACAGTTTGTTCCACGTAGTTCTACGTGGGCACATAGCACCAGGTGCACTCCACAACTCCAGGGAACGGGCGGAGGCGCCAAATAAATGCCATCCGGACACGAGGGTCGCCGTTCAGGAGGAGATCCTTCGGTGGGTAGCCGAGCCTATCCGACCGACCGAGCAGATCCTGTGGGTCACAGGTCCAGCAGGGGCAGGGAAGACAGCTATCGCTGGCTCCATCGCAGACACTTGTTACGAGCGGGGCGATTTGGCGGCGAGTTTCTTCTTCTCTTCCTTCTCAGGGGAGGTGAATAGGCGCCGGAAGCAATGTTTGGTATCGACACTGGCGTATCAGTTACGACAGCACCCCGCTCTCCAAGGCATCAGCCGGGAGATGTTGGCTTCTATCGATAACGACCCGGCTGTCTTCGAGAAGTGCCTATTGGACTTGTATTGGACCAACTCAAGCTCATCATCCTAAAACCGTTAGGGAGCTTTGTTGCGCGGGGCTTCGGTCCCAGCCAGTCCGGCGCATGGTGTCCGGTCATAATCATTGATGGCCTCGATGAGTGTGAGCCAGACGAGGATGAAGACGCCCAGAAAGTCGCAAGCGGGTTACCTCCTCGCACGAGGGAAGATGAACACCAAGAAATTCTTTCGATCCTCAAATACGCCCTTGACTCCTCCGCCTTTCCATTTCGCATCATCATATTCAGCCGGCCTGAACGAGCTATTCGTCAATTCTTCTCGAAGGAGTTGGAAAGTGGCGGGTACTTTTCGAAGATATTTTTGGACGAAAGGTATAACCCCGGTCTCGACATCGGGCGCTACCTCAGGTCCAGGTTTGCTGCTATACGCGACCGTTATCACCTCCCCAACACTTGGCCTACAGAGGAACAGATACAGGCCCTCCTTGAAGCTGCGTCAGGCCAGTTCATCTATGCTGCCACCGTCATTCGATATGTGGAAGATAACAAAAACCTGCCTGTGATCCAACTTAAACACCTCCTCGAGGTCCACTCGCCTTCCTCAACGCCACTCGAGCCACTGGATGCACTATATACGCAGATCATTAACACGAGTCCAGATCCGTTCTCCTCGCTATGTTGGTTGTATGCCATAGAAAGGCTCAAACTGTGGCGCAAAACCGCGTTGACATCCGATTTGCCTGCCCTGTTTTGCAACCAATTCTTGGCCACTATACCCGGAGAGGTAGAATATTTGCTAGGAAATCTCACCTCACTCGTCGATGTCCCTCCAATTGGCGATGCCACCTCTCCGTACAAGTTTTACCACCGGACACTCCAGGAGTTTATCCGCCGGCCCTCGCGACATGCAAAGGTCGCCGGAGCCCGCGAAGCACTTGACTGTCAAGCGGGCTTGAACCTCCTCCTTTCTCAGTACATCAAGGTCTTAGCAAGTCAGCCCATCCTTTTCCTTCTTTACCACGTCTCTCACGATTCCTGTCAGATAAAGGCCCGTGCATCCCCCTGGAGCAAGATGTCGAGACGTTCCTGGAATATTTCGATTGCCTTGCGCTCACTCCCATCATCATGAAGGAGTTTAGCCTTACATTTCTTCGCACTCCGGTTTACGACTCCCTTTTGGCCTGCGATGTTCCCTGGTGGATGAATAGGATATGTTCTATGAACGTGGTAGTTCGATCCTACGTATTCAGCCAATTGTCCATTATAATTCACTCCAACGTGAGCAATCCCCAGATTTGTTAGGCGCACAAACTGCGTGGACGCTGACACCTTCTCTCATTAGTGTCAACGGTACCGCTGCCGTCCAGCGTGCAATTATTGGAAAGAGAGCATATTAAAATGTCGCACACTCGTGCCTATAGATGATAACCCCCAGAACCGCGGGAAACGTGTTTCATTCTGGCACACCCGAAGTCATCTATCCACCAGCTGGTTTTGGAAGAATGTTCACCTTCTTGTTCCGGCGGATAGTCTCGCTGTGAACGATCTCGACGAAGGAGAGACTTCGGAGCGGACGGGCGAGAGGATGGAAGACACATAAATTATAAGTATCGGCCAATGCTTTTGTACAACGGTAGATTCTCCCAGGCATTAGCGAGATATTCAATGACAATGGCACACTAATACCCGTCGGCTTCACCCATAGAATGTACCCGGTGCAAAAGGATTTCAGCTTGTCATTCAAGAAGGTTTCAAGCAAGTAGGGAGTAGGGAGTAAGAAGGACGGCTCGATAGATGACGAAAAAGTGGCAGCTAGTGCTTCTGTATAATACCAAACTTCCGGCCAGGGTTCTCGTCACAGGGCTACCTGTCAAGCTTCGAGCCAACCTCGAGTCCGTGCTTCAATGCTTAACACGTAGTCCCGCGCGTACCTTGTGATTCTGGGTTTTTTCGTGAATTAAACGGAAGGCGAGAAAGGGAAAGGCGTACATGGTGAGCAAAGTCAGACGCAACTTGAAACCAACCGGGGGATTGGACCATAACTTGACCATAACCTCCCTCTCTTACGCCGGCCATAGAATCACGGATATGCACGATATGACTGACTCCGAATTTCCTTCCATGCAGTCCTTCCTGGGTTGGAGCGCTTGGGCAGGGAAGCGGTAGCAGGCTGCGGTTTTTGGAGCGCGCGGATCCAGACGCGTCGAACCCCCTCCCGCAGCCCTGATACACGACATCCTTATAATATTATGGCCCCGTGGCTCAGTGCTGTGAGTACTGGCGCTTACTTCAGGAATCAGACGTATCGAGCCTATACCCAAGCTCCGG
The DNA here is from genome assembly GCA_013368325.1 of Ephemerocybe angulata. Taxonomy (NCBI): domain Eukaryota; kingdom Fungi; phylum Basidiomycota; class Agaricomycetes; order Agaricales; family Psathyrellaceae; genus Ephemerocybe; species Ephemerocybe angulata. Next base: position 127,056 of record JAACJK010000164.1, read on the forward strand.
ATGCAAAAGAGCGAACCCGTTAGCAAGGCCGCGTGGCTCAGTGCTAGAGCGTTACAGCGCTTCCAAGGTTGTGTAGTGCTTGGCCCAGGCAAGCGCCAACAGGCGGTGGCGATCGGGTTAGTACATAGACACAAGGCATGCAAGTAGTGCTAAGTGTGGCTGTTGAAGATGGCAAGTGGGGGGTTGAGCATTTGATGTCCGACCTTGCCTGGAATCGAAGAGCGCTCGATCTGCCGGTACACGAGGAATTCAGCGAAAACGTGACTTTTTGGACTCAGTTTTTTCAGACAAAAAGCTGGTTTGGAGAGCGGCGCGTCGAGCCCTCCCCCGGCCCTGGATGTACGATATCGTAAAGATAGCAAGGCCCCGTGGCTCAGTGGTAGAGCGTGTGATTCCAGTCAAAATCACGTGATAAGCATCACGAGACTGCTTCCACAAGGTCATCCGTTCAATCCGGGTCGGGGTCAAGCGTTTGCTTTTTGACCTTTTTGCTTCCCAAACCCCCGTCGAACGTGTCGGGTCCCTAGTACAGTCCGTATGTTATGGAAGTTTCGTCCAGACCGATATCCCTAGTACTTTCCACAGCAGCGCCTCGGCTTCTTTTGAGAGAAGCGACAGAATTGTTCGCATGGAGAGCCGCTGAGGTTTTTATTGTTCCAGGAAGAATCCCGAAGGTAAAGCAGGACGAACGAGCTTGCTCTCCTTCTCAGACATCATTTTCTGGTATCCCCTCCGAAGCGACAGGGCTAGATGTGAGCGATGCCTCAGGCTCTAGGCCCCAGATAGTGTCAATTGGGACAAAATCAGCAAGGGATACCACCTCGACACTTGCTAGGGCCAAGCTAGGTTGAACCATTCAATGACATGGCGGTCTCGAAGGCCGAGCATTCGCGAAAGAGTGGTAAAACGGCTAGTCATTGCATCTTACAGCTTAACAGAGGGCGCGATAGCCTGTGTAGCGAACCTCGAGCCCCCGTCCGTGATTGTGTGCGTTCCGGTAATATGAGCGGAAGCAGGGCTCGAAAGGAACAGGGCCAGTCCAGCGATATCCGACGGTTGCCCGTGACGCCCGGTAGGTTGGCCCATGAGTAGCCCCTCTCCAGCAGCCTTGATCCCGAACGCGGTCATCTTACTTGGGTATAGACCGGGCAGGATAGCGTTGACACTGTAAATCCAGTCAATAAATGTCATGTGAAGAAGGAGGAGCTTAAGTAGGCGTACGTGATATTCCGACTAACGAGCTTGACGGCTAGCGTCGATGTGAGATGGTTGACGGCAGCTTTGCTTGGTTGGTCTACACCGCAAAGCCAACGACATTAGATGCGCTCAGTTCCGTCTTCGCAGGAAAGGCCACTCACAGCTCCATGTGCCATTGCCGTCAGCACTCAGAGGCCCCTCTGCTGCTGGTTCGACAGAAGCGGTCGACGAAATGTTGATAACTCGGCCTGGATCCGCGTTGTTGGCATCCTTGGCCAGGTATTCAGTAAGGCCAGCAGTCACTAGAAACGCATATATAAGAGAGTGGAAGAAGGAAGTTAACGATACTCACTGTAAAAGATACTCTTCACGTTGACAGCGAAGACGTTGTCCCAGCCTTTTTCCTCCGGAAAGTCGTTGTAGTTGCCGCCCCAGGTAATCCCAGAATTGTTGACCAAGACGTGCAGCTTCTCCTCCCGCTTCTTGAATTCGGCAACAAGGTCATCACATCCCTTCTTCGACTGCCATTCTCTGAGTTCGCAAGTGCACGCAGTCCCAGGAAACCGAACTTACGTTCAGGTTCGCGACGATATATTGTGCCTTGGGGCCAGTCGCGACTTTGTTGATATCGTTGACGGCCTCCTGGAGCTGCTTCTCCTTGCGAGCAGCGATGTAGACCTTCGCGCCGTTCTGAGCATATCCGGTGGCCATCATCTTGCCGATACCTGAGCCACCTCCGGTGACAAGGACAATCTTGCCTTGGACGCGGAATAGCGAATTAAGGGAGAGGTCGGAGAAGTCTGGAGGTCGTGGTGCGTTCAAGTTAACCGTTTGCGTGGTGCCGACTGCAAAGACATATCACTCACCTGAGCCAGTCATCGTGGTAGATTCTAGAGTATGTGGGGGATGATTCCGGGCGGTTGAAAGCTAAGTACAGTCGAGGAGAACATGATGATCATGGTAGGCGGGAAGAAGCAACAGGCGCGTTTGTTAGCCGACGCGACAACGGACACGAAGCACGGCCAACCGACAAACCTGAAGGAACTCTGTGCTGGTCAAAGTGGAGGGTGAATGCTAGTGGAAGATGTGACTCTGAGGAGCAACTGTGAGATCGTTCAAGGCTATTTAAGTATCACCAATGACCGGCTTCCTGAGAGCCGAACCCGACATTGAGGCGCCCAACGGTTGACATCGGGCCGTCGTGATCGAAGTGTGCGCTGGATTACAGCCAAATTACGCTTCTTTCAAGTTAGTGGTTCGTTCTACATAACTACTACAGTGCTCTTACACCAATGATACACTAATTGAAGGGTCGACAATGATTCTGGATAGTGACTGCTCGCTGCCGGGTGCTTGTGCCAAAACCAAGTTCATGCCTGACTATGCAGCCTTTTCCAAACACTCGAGTTTGGCACCAAGTGTAACACCGGCAAACTGCCATGAACTAATCGGTAACTTTAATAACAGTTAGACTGAAGTTAGATCCTCACTTGAAATCTCTTGACCATGAGCTTTGCATACCTTGGCGATAGCCGTCCTGACGTGCCTGCAGGCAGGGGTACAAGCATACAAGCCCACACACTGAGAGATATGTCAGGTCTATTCATGGCGTGTTGCCCATAGCTAAGGACGTACCTGTCGATGAACATTTGAGAACATAGCCTGGGCAACTTCAAAGGCGTCCTCCCCCTTGAGATGCGCGAAGAACGTCTCCATCCACCAAGTAACATCGCAGAAGAGATATTCGAATTTCGGAGGCGTGGAAATAGGTTCTACCATCATCGGCCAACACCCCCACCCACGTCTCAGATCGTAGTGCATGATTTGCAAACCTGGCGAGGAACTTTTCCTGCTCGACTTCGGCGCAAGGGGCTGAGGCCTTTCTCTATGAACCGCGTCAGACTTTTAGCACATAAGCAAGAGGTAACAAGAAACGTACGCCTCAGGATAGCCATATACCGGCCCAAAAGAAACTTCATTCTCTTCAAAGAATCAACATACAAAGTTCCACGACGAACCTGGTCATGGAGAAGTTCCTTGACGTGGCGATGATGCAACATGTATTCATCACTTGAAGAGTTGTCTAGGTATAAGGGTCTTCCAGTCAGTCGATAGAAATAAACGAGATCTCTACTTGGTATAAAGGTATGTCTGATGGACAGAACATGAGCCAAGGGCGAGCAGAAGAACGAAGCGAATGCAGACTCACTCTAAATGCGAAGGCCGAAGTTCACGAGAACGCTCTAACAACAGCTTCAAAAGTTCCAAAAGTAACCATATTAACCGGAATAGCCCTAAATACACCACCCCCGTCAGCTTCAGATGTTATAGCACGAGATAACAGAGCAGCTTACCGGATGAGCGTAGGCGACAGCCCTCGGAAGAAGACTCTGGGGCCCTCCGCCTTGTACGAGTGTACTATCGTCGACCACGTCGAACGATACGGGTTCAAATCTTTAGGACCTGAAGAGAACAATCTAATCGCGCCCAATAACGGTGTTCTATACGACGCCGATACCGTCGTTGCTGCCGCAGCGCCTTTAGCTTGCCCAACCCCCGGACCATGCGTCGCATATATCGGATGGCTCGCCTGGATCCTCGTCTTAACCACATCAAACGGGAACGTAAAGACCCACCCAGCTACACACCCAACAGCCTCAATAAACCTCACACCCAAAGAACCTCTAGAGAATAGAAGAGATTACGCACCCACACCCGCGACGCCTCCAGCGACCATCAACGGCCCCCAACTCAGCTGCCCCGCACTCTCCTCCACATGCTTCATCAGGTCCGCCGAGTTGCGATCCACGCTCGGCGGGCTCACGAACCACCGGCACGTCGCCTCGTACGCGAAGAAATACGCGCCGTATCCGATATCTCTCAGTGCCGTCGCGGTAACGCCGCGGTACAGGCCTCGCACGCCGTTCTCTTTGAATATCTGCCATGCGACCTGCCGCGCTGTTGTTCGTGTAAGGAGGGACTGTTGCCGGATCTTAATGAGTTCTGTAGGGGTTGTGATCAACCTTTGGGGGGGATTGCGACAGTGAGTACTCGATGAGGAGGAAGGAGAGAGCGTGAGGTACGCACGAAGAGATAATACCACTACCCGCGCCCGCGAGAGCAATCTGGTATAACGTAGGCACAGAATCCGCACTCTCCAACTGCATCTTCATCAAGAACCGATACGAAGCAAAAACCAAGCCGTTCATAAGGGCCACACTCGCCTTCGAACGACACCCCCCAAAAGCGAATCGAATCAGCAACCGCGAGTGGCAAACAGAGCGAAGTGGTGGCGTAGTAATAAGTAGAGACTCACCAGAGGCGACATAATCCCCTTATACAACCCAAAGAACCGTTCCTCGCGCACAATAGTAGCCAAAGCGTTCCACGTCGAGCTATACCTCCCCGCAATCGTCGGGCTCTGGAACCGCACTTTCACTGCACACGCACAAGCACAACCAAGCGCAAGTAAGACCAAGGGCGAGAAACCAAAGGAAAGCGTTAAAGCAATTCCGACGGCGTTCCGAGTTTTGAACATGGCAATTACAGTAACTCGCGTAAGAACTCTTATCCAGACAAGTCGAGCTATAAACCTCCAAACGCACCAGTATCGAACGGGAATCCCACAGCAAGGCTAGTCATACCCTACGAACGCACAAACAGCATTTCAGCCCAACCCCATCGCACCAGGGGTCGCTCGCTACTCACCGCGATCGTCCCTGCGACAAAGTCGAGCGTCGGGTCGAGTTGCACTACACACGGATGATTAGCTACCGTCCCACTGAATCCAAGCAGAAACGCACCCTTCTCTCCGCCATTAGCTGCATCTCCCATTGAACAAACGCGCAGAACGAAGTTAGTGGTGGTTCAAGGACAAGATCCGGGCGTCCAACGGACACGGAACGGAGTCTTTCTACCCGCTAGCTTAGCACTTTATCAATCGATGACGACAGCCCACTGTAAAAGGCTATTCACAAGCTTCATCCCGATATCGAAGTCCCAATCCAAACTCGTATAGGAGAAGTAGAAAAAGCCATAGATTGAGGAGGTCGTAGGATAATTACGTGCAAGAATAGTACAGTGCGGGATCGTAACAGCCATAGCGAAACAAGACGTGAACTCGGAGGAATGATACATATGCCAGAGAAGAAATACACTAATATAACGTGACGAGGCGATGTATCTGCCTAAAGCGAAGAGAGGAAGAAGTGAGGTATACATAAGGAAGAAGAAGAGAGAGCGAAAGCGACATGAGTGAGATGCATGAGTTGAAAGAACCGGGAGAGGACGTCGACGAAGCACTTAGAGCTCCTCGTCGGTGAAGACCTCCTCACCACGCTTCCTCCTAGCCATACGCTCCTTCTTCAGCTTCCTCGCCTCAGACGCAGTGAGCTTCTTCGCCTTCTTGTTCTCGATCTTGTTGCCCATAGCGTCGTACGTGACCTCCTCCTCGCCCGCAGCCTTGTCGATGCGAGCACCGGAGCCCTGACCCTCAACCCAGTTGTGGCCGGAGGCCTCGAGGTGCCCATCGCGCATGGCCCAGACTTCAGAGCAGATCGACTCGGAGAAGTCACGGTTGTGGGTGATGACGAGGACACCTCCCTCGAAGGCCTTGAGCGCCTCGATGAGCGCAGCGAGCGACTCACGATCGAGGTAGTTGGTAGGCTCGTCGAGACAGATGATGTGGGGACGACGCCAGGTGGCGGCACCGAGCACGATCTTGACCTTCTGACCACCAGAGAGACCCCTCATGGTGTTGTGGGAGACGAACTCGGGCTCGAGACCGAAGTCGGCGAAGTGCTTCTCGATCTCGCGACGAACGAGAGGGCGGAGGAGACCGAGGCGCTGAGCCTCACGAGTATCGACCTCGAGGACTTTCTGTAAACGAGAACACGACGATCAGTATGCAAGGAAAGAGAGTCAAGACAAACGACGACGAACCTTCTCGAAACCACGCTTGATGAGCTCGTCACGGGAGACCCAGACGTTCTCGGACGACGACATGCCCTTGAGCGACACCTCGTACTCGTAGGACTGCTTGAGCTTCTTACGGTTAAGAATCTCGTCGATGAGCCTCTTCTGGCCCTCAATGACAATCACAGCTCCCTCCTTCATCTTCTGCTGCTCCTCCTCGGTGATGATCTTCGTCGCCTTCATCATGTCCTCCAAATCCTCACCAGTCTGGTAACGCCAAAGCATGTACTCGAGCGCGGTCTTGTCGAGATGCTGGTCGATATGGTGGAAAGCGTGCTGGGCGACGTAACCAATAACCAAGTTGGGGTGCTTCCAGATCTCACCACCCTTGTTGGGCTCGGTGTCACCGATGAGCAACTTGACGAGGGTAGACTTGCCGGAACCGTTGGGACCGAGGACGGCGACACGCGAAGAGAGCGAGACTTGGAGGGTGACGTCGTACAGCTGCTGGACGGGCGCGGTGGGGTACTGGAATCCGACCTTGCGGAGCTTGATGAGCGACTTCTCCTTGGTCTTGACACCGTCGAGGAGAGGGGGGTCGGGGAGCTTGAACTTGTAGTCCTCGGCGGCCTCGAGGGTGTAGTACGACTTAGCCTCAGGGACGGCCTTGACGAACGCCTCAAGGTTACCGCGGTAGCGGCGGAGCTTGAAGCGGTTGAGGTGGAGGACGTCGGTGATGGTGTTGTTGAGGAAGCCAGAGTCGTGGGACACGATGACTAGAAACGAAAAGTCAGAAACGAGATCGTAAAGAGAAAGACCGAAAGCAACGTACTGGAAGTGCAGTGGGTAAGACCGGTGAGGTAGTTCTCCAACCAAGCGACGTTGACGACATCCAAATGGTTAGTGGGCTCATCAAGGAGGAGGATATCGGCCTTGAACAGCATGGCGCGGGCAAGGGCGAGCTTCATCTTCCAACCACCAGAGAGGGAACCGATAGCCTGAGCCTGGCGCTCATCGGAGAACCCGACGGAGGCGAGGGTCTCGATGATCTCCTCACGAGGAGCGAGGACACGCTTGTCGGAGACAATGAACTCGAGGACAGAGGTATCCTCCTCAGATCCATCAATGTCGTGCTCGACGTAGAAGGTACGGACCTCATCGGGGGAGGGGAAGCCCTCGACCTGGCCGTTGGTGATGGCGCGCATGAGGGTCGACTTTCCGGTACCGTTCTTACCGCACAGACCGTAGCGGTGGCCACGCTTGAGACGGAGGGTCGCGGTGTTGAGCAGAATCTTGGCACCGTAGGCGAGCGAGAACTGGCAGTTGCACAGATCCTCACCCTCCTCCTCGTCCTCGAGATCACCAACCTCCTCGGTATCCTCAGTCGCCGACTTGACGACCCACTCGCGGGCGACGGTGATGCCGTCGGGCGACGAGGTGATGAGCGAGAGGTAAGGAGCAAGGGTATCCCAGTCGGGGACGTCAAAGTTCTTGGCGTTGGTGAGGTTCGACGCAAGGTTGGCAGCGTACATGGTCTCGATGTTGCCAGCAGAGACGTTGGCGCCGAGCTTCTTGTAGATGGCGATGAGGGAGTGGGCGAGCTGCTTCTCATCAGCGTGCTTGATGGGGGGGAGGTCGGTACCGTCCTCGCCTTCCGGCACCTGGCCGATCTGGCGGAGGGTAGCGATAGCACGGTTGACGACGGCGCGGGCCTCAGGGTCTCCGACGGTGGTCTCGATCTTGATGAGGCCGGGGAGAAGCTTGGGCAAGAAGGGTCGGACCGTGACGTGCGAGTCGACGAGCTTGGCCATGTTGTCGGTGATAACCGCGACCTTACGCTTGGTGGCGGTGAGCTTCTCGGAGAGACCTCGGGAGAGGAGGGGGACCATGAGGGAGAGGGTGGCGGAGTCTACTTCGGAAACGAACGTGGTGGCCGAGAGGAGCCCGATGGTCTTGGGGACCTCCTCAACGGGGTTGATCAAAGCTTGAATAAGAGCAGGAATAAAGCGTTCAATGTCCTTGTTCGAGATCAGGGCCGTAGCTTTTGTCAGCGAATCCTTGGCGGCCTTCTTCACGTCCGTCTTGGTGTCCCAGAGCGCGTCAGTCAGCACGGGCACGATCTCGGGCATGAGACGGGCCATGGGGACGGGGGCGCTCTTGACGAGCTGGTTGAGGACGGTGAGCGACCCAGTCTTGATCTGCCACTTGCCGGCAGTCTGGATCTGGTGAAGGAGGGCGGGGAGGACGAGCGCGGTGGCCCAAGGGTTCATGTTGGCAACGTATTCGCGCACCGCTTCCACAGCAGCCGTCTTGACGGGTGCCATCTTGTCGGCGAACGCCTCGAGGAGCGCGGCGTAGATGCCAGAGTCGATGAAGATGGGCTCGAGGGCCTTGACGGCGCCTCCAGTGACGAGCGCCTTCACAGCATCGGCGGCACCCTCGCGGGCGGCAGCACTCTTCTTGTCGGAGAGGGCCTTGATGACGGCGTCGGCGAAGCCGGCAGACTGGAGCGCAGAGGGGCCGTTGGCGGCGGCAGCCTGGACGAGGGGGGCAGCAGCAGCCTCACGCGCAGCCTTGTCGGCAACGAAGAGGGCGGCGAGGTCGACGGCGCCAGGAGCGCCGGCAGCGGCAGCCTTGAGGTCGGCGGGGGCGGGGGTGGCAGCAGCGGAAGCGGTAGCGGCAGGCATTTCTTAAAAGTCTAAGCAGAGAAAGCGATAAGTCGAGCGATCCAAGTAGCGGGCGATCCAAACACACCTTTAGACGGGCAGAAGTCTAGGAGATCTTTGGGGTTTTGGGGAAGAGTTATGTCTTCGAAGTCGTTACAACAGACAAAGCTGGGCAAGAACAGTGGACGCTCTATTTTCTATGGCGGGATGCGCCTAAGGCAAAATCAGCATTCTGGTCGCTGTGAAACAGGGCCTCGCCGTCGCCGTCGTCTGCCTGCTCGTCGCAGACAACGTCGGGCAGCGCTGGTACGCACCTCTAATGTGTGGGCGGAAGGGGGATGGAAGGAAAAAGAGTGGTGAAAAGACGACAATAATGGCCCGCCTGACTTATATCTCCGATCGGAGTTCGAAAATTTTAGGGCATGCTGTGCTTCGAGCGAGTCAATCGGGCACCAACCTGGGCCCGAAATGGGCATCTGCACGGACCAAATGACTCATTTAGCCCTGATTCTAGCCCAAATGGCCCATTCTTGCGCCGATCCAGGTTCCTGTCAAAACGCGGGGTAGCCCCATCTCGCCAAACCAATTAAGATAATCCTGCGATAATCAGCCTGCAATTATATCCGATAACACGATCTGGAATCACCCATGCGCAGGGCATGCGCTCGCTACACCAGATGAGAAGGCTATGAACGCACATTTTCATTCCTGGTCGGAAACGTACGGAGGTTACAAAAGTAGAACATCCTTGTCGAAAACGGCGAAACTCATGGCCGTTCCCATTCATTTCGTAACAGCCGCGATGATTCCCAACATCAACTTCCGTCACCGACAGCTCAACCATCAAAGCACTGTTCCCTACGCCTCCTTGCTCCCCTCGCCCGCGAAACTGAGCGGGGCGAATGGCTGTAGAGAAGGAACAAAGTTAGCACAGCTGACTCGACTCCACAGCGGAAGAAAGAAAGAATGGTGCTTACATATCCTCCACCTTCGAAATGCTTGCTGTTGCCCTCCACCCAGTGGAGACGGAGAGCATGCAGGAACGCCGAAAGACCCTAATTGAGTTGAAAGCAAAACAGAAGTCGATCAGCCCACTTTCGGTTCATAAATGAGGCCTCAAGGACGCCACGACGCACCTCCATAAGACAAAGGATACCAATTGTCAGATTAAGCCACATAAAGCCCATGATACCCAACCCAATCCATCCGCCGATGCTCTTCGGGTCCGTGCGCCCGTCGAGCGTCATGCTCCAAAGAACCTCGGACAGCTGCGCATGCGCAAGCGAAAGAGCCCACAACCGCAGGTACGACGCCGTATGCGAGATACACCCCAGACAGAACTCAATCGTATGGATGATCTGGTGGATCACCACATCACCAAAGTCGTGTCCCTCCTAGAAACAGCACATCACAACCCGTTAGACATAGACACTTTCGGACCAAAACAGTTAATAGAAAAGAAACATACATGCTCTTCGTCTCCCTCAGCGATCGCCCTTCCATTACCCTCCTCTTCACCCTCCAGGGTCTCATCGGTACTGTGCCGCGCAATCGCAGTCTCCTCCCCGTTGCCGAGGGTGACGTACCCCGCACCCGTCGTCTTGTGCATCTCCCTCCACGCCAGGTAAGGTTTACTGATCAGCAACCATGGCACGCACACCCCCGCAATCCCCAACAACACCGTCTGCACAAATCCCTGCCCAGGGTACAGCTGTTTCTCCGGATCGACCTTGCCGGGCTCCAGGAACATGGTGATCAGCATGTTGAGGAGCGACGGCGGCGAAACGGGGGACTTTGTCCAATCGACAGACCACTTGTACAGGATGCACAGCACGAGGTAGCCGAAGATCGATTGCAGGAAGAGCATCTGGGGGATAAAGTTCGTGTAGATGTCCGACTTTCGCTTGAACCTGAAGTGATTGGGCACCTGCAGGCAGAGCGCGAACGTCATCTATGTAGAAACAGGGGTTCGTTTGAATGTTAGTGAACCAGAAAAGGTGGTCACAAGGACATACGTGGATGACACCCAGCACGATCGACATCTTCATCTTGTACGAATTGGTGAACACGAGGGCGTTTGTCGCGCCGTGCCAGGCAGGGTCCAAACCAAACGGATAGGTGTGCCCGGTGTACACTCCCCTCGTCGAATTGTCAGGGAAGGTCCATCCGGAATGGAATAGGTGCAGGGTCTTGGAGAAGAGATCGTTGTATAGGAACCCGGTGTAGATGGAGAACAAGCCCATCATCAAGATGATATAACGCCCACTGTAAAATTGGAATCACGATCAGGGAACAGCACTTCGCGAGAGGCTCGTAAAACTTACTAGAAGAACTGGCCGATAATCTGCAGATAGTGACAATCGAAGTCAGTATCTGAAACTCGAATCTTACTTCCTACTCACCTCGCCGTTGTCTTGCTTCGCCATCGCCTTCTCCCTCAGAATCATATAGACAGCCGCGATAAGGATAATGAATCCATGTCCAATATCACCGAACATAACGGCGAAGAGGAACGGGAAAGTGGTGATTGCGAACAGGCCGGGGTTGATCTCCTGGTACGCAGAGATACCATAACTGTCCATAATAGCCTGGAAACCCTCGGTAAACTTGTTCGTACGATGGAACGTAGGGGGCGTCTTGCTGGTCTGCAGCTCGTGCAAAATGGGGGGCACGCTGGTACCCGACTCCTCCTATGTGATACGACGAAAACTCAGAATGCCAATCGAAATGAGCGGGGATGAACCAATCTAATCACGCACCGTTGCATGCCTCAGGGCAAGCTGGATCTTGGTAAGGTCCCGAGTCGGAACCCAAGCCTCCGCAATAAGGGTCTTCCTCCTCACATCATAATTGAACAGATTCAGGGTCTCATAAATGAGCTTCTCCTTCTTCACCACGTCCTGCCAGACCCGGAGGCTCTCCCCAATCTTCACGAGCTCCGCGCGCCTGCCGATGCCGGTGTTGTAGAGCACGGTCTGGAGGTCCTCCAAGCGGTTCTCGACCTCGCGGAGGGCGTCGGCGCGCTTGTCGGCGTTGGCGTCGATGGGGAAGATGGTGGCGCCCATGGACTCGGCGACCTTGCGGATCTTGGCGAGGACGACGTCGCCGTGGGCGAAGATGATGAAGACGTTCTTGCGCGTTTCGGCGTTGGTGGACGGGTCGATGAAGGGCTCGGCGATGTCGGTGTGGTTCATGTAGAGGTTGCCGCGGAGGACGCGCCACAGGACGCGCTCGAAGGTCGGGACGCGGCTGCGCTCGATGGTTCCGGCGACGAATCTAAGGTTGCAGAAGCGCAGCGGTCAGTATAGACGGAATGAGGGGTCCCGAGGTCGAAACGCACTCCAAGTCGAAACTGCCAGCGGAATAACCACCCTCTCTGTCATCGTGGCTGGTCAAGAGAGGGGTAGCGCTATCGTCGAACGACGAGCGGATGTTGGAAGTCTGAGTGTGCGCCTGGAATAAAACTCAACATCACACACAGCTACTATCACGTCCGTCACAACGCACCTTATCGAAAAAGACAGCGGTCTCCCTCAAGACATGCCTCGCCTCCGTCAACTCCCTCGTCCTCTCACTGAGCGTCTGGTAGCTCTCGTTGAGCGTCGTGAGCTTCGACTCGTACTGGCTAAGGGTGGTGTCCAGCTCGTCCACGGTCTGCGCAGAGCGCGGGCCGACCGTAAGCAGAGGGGCGCATTCGTACAGCGGGCGCACGGGGACGACGTCTTTCTCTTTCTCGATTTGGGCGTCGAAGAACCGCGTGCGCCGCGACATGTCGTCGATGCGGCGTATCTCGCCGACGAAGGAGCGCTGGAAGGGGTTCACACTGGGGTTGAGCTGTATTAGGGAACCAGAAGTCGGTCAAGTCAGTAAAGCTTCTTAATAGTGTTGAATGTACGAACATCTTTGAACTGGACGTCCCCGAGTTCTCCTAGTTCGTGCACAGTATCATGGGCGACCTCGGTGGGCACAAAGAGCTGCACCAAGCTCATCCGCTCCGAGCCTGTCCAGTAATGTCGGTCGTCAGTTCAGGGTCTCCCGCAGCCTTTTCCAGTTTTTTGCATGAATTCAATGTAGACTCACGGAGCAAGCTGGGGTAATCGTCCGACATCCTCCAGAGATATCAGGGACCAATACCAGGTTATAATAAGAGTGTGTCGTGGATGTAGAGAACAGTGAGCTCGACTCTCGCACCACTGCGCTGCGTGGCAGTGCACAGAGTTAGAACATGTTTGGCTACGGCCTGCACGGCTTTACCGGATTTCCGGGCAAAGCGTGGGAAGGATGCCAAGCGCCCACCGGCGGCACCGCGACTGCTTCCTGCTACCCCCAATCGTTCGCTGTCATAACGAACGGCTACGGTGAACACCTACTCACACCATGGTGTATCAGTTCTCTCATCCCATCTTGCTCAAGTCCCTCCCTTTAGGTACTTGACGCCTTAGGACTGATTCCTCCTCGGAGTCACCCATGCGCACGTTCATAATCGCCGCGGATCGACACCTACGTTGCTTGAAGCCCTGAACGATATGCTCCGACCCTCCATCGAGTGTACTTTGATTACCGAGAGCGCAGGCCGCAGTCAGACGTTCCCAAGTACGCTACGCAGCGAAGCGTCCATCTTGCTTGCGATAGCGCCTCTCAAAAGAATCCTCGTGCGCAGCTGCCAGCAGCGCAGTTCATCGTTCCCTTGCTTCGGCTGTTTCTGTTCACACTACCCTGCGCCCTATAGATCGAAGAAACGCGCATCTCCCTTACTTGGCCTCCTCCGTCACTGTCACGACTGGCTAGGGTCGGTGCAGCTGTCGTCCTCGCGCGCAACTCCTATGGGGTCTCTTAAACAAAACGCAACTCTCCTCACCTCAGCTGGGTGGTGCGGCGCCCCTCGAAACAGCCTCACAATTTAATCGCCACCAATGAAGGCGCAGGTCATCACTCTTCTCCCCACAGATAGAAGCAATGGGCGTCTCCCGTAGTACTACGAGACCTTATCAGCCACTGCCACGGCTGCCTAGGCCCAGTGCAGCCGTCGTCCTCCAGCGAACCTCCAACGATGTGTCTATCTAGTACACTGCGGCCCTCTACAACTCCGCTGGTGGGTGGTGGGTCAGATCCTCGAGGGGAGGCGAGACAGCTACAGTGGCGAAGGAAGGGAAAAAGGGGGGCATTGAACGAACCCTCAAAACGCCCCCACATTAAAAGCCAGTGTGACTAGCGGCGACCAACCCACCGGAACGCGCTAACCACACCCAGGTCCCTTAGGCTCAATACCCAAGAATACCCACCACTCTTCACATCGGATTCTAACCCCGACCGCTGCTCGAAAAAAGGAATAGGAACTCTTTCCTGAACGTGATGGAATTCGAACTTGGTGACAAGCATCCTGTGCGCAGACCGAGGTGCGCGTCGCACGCAAGAACCTCTTTCAAGTTCTCTTTTCCCTTCACATGGCTTTTCTCAGGCAAATTTTGGCTGATGCACGCACGCACTGAGCTGCAAGTACACAGGTTTACGTTTGAGAAAGGAAAGCTATTGTCCCCAGAATTTGGGGTAGGGTGATATGGTGTGACGGGCAGCATGAAGGGTAGGACTCCCCATGCCCTTGTCGTGGGTGAGTGCGTGCGTGTTTACGCGCGTTCAAGGCCTCGGGCTGGACCCAGGAAACTCTCTTCCTACCTCAGGCCAGGCTTACCCTCCATCCCCATGGCTTTCTCCGGCCATTTCGCTGTCTTCTGCAAAAGGGATGAAGTCACAGATGAACACATCCTCGGTGGCGCCTGCGTGTAAGTACCAGAAGCTTTTGTTCGACTGTAAAGATAGCTCATAGTTATTAGAAGCTGGCTCGTAATACTAGTGACCATGTGGCTGAGGTCGCAGCTATTCGTAGCCATGGTCACAAGTGAAGAGAGTCCGGTGGTCAGTGTAGAGTTCACGATGATAGAACGCATGACGCCCATGCCAAGTTTTACCCCACACCACGAGTCTCGAGGCCGTTCTAACAGCAACCTGGGGTAACGAAGATTCGCCAATGTGACCAAGTCACCGAGAGAATAAGCCTTTTCGAAGCTGAGTTGGAGCCTCGAATCTTCCTCGAACCGGCTTACACGGAAGCTTGTTTCTCAATGGGTCTGGTGAGGACTACTAAGTAGTATTGAAAATCTCGCTTACGCCCAATTTTCAGAATAGCGGATAACCGCATGCCTCAGCGGTAAGCAAGGTAAGCCTGCGCATAAGCATCCTTATACCCTTGTTAGGCAGCTGTTGACTGTACCTGTGGATACAGAGTAGCGAGATCCGACGCTTATCTTCAGAAAGAGAAAGACTGGACCGCCGCAGTGGCTTACGCCTCGGCCGATAAGGCAAGAAGGGCAGCGCCGCCGTAAAGGTCGGTGAGCCAAACTGCCGATACATTTCCCAGACAAAGCAACTGCCTCCTTGAGGAAAGATGAAGTCTGTACCACGGCGCAACCCTACAGGAATATTCTGCATTTTCTGTTATCTTACATACAATTTTTGTGGGTTAGAGAAGTCGAACCATATGTTTTTTCTGTGAATTCAGGGATGGGTGTCACCTCCTGACTGGTTGTGTAGCGAGATGAAATGACACGTACTGACATGGATGTCGGATTTCCAGACTTGGTGCAGGGCGCAGAGAGGCGCTCGTGCGCGCACCAGAACGACGGGTCGCGTTCTGGATAGAATTTATGGGGCGGGTGTGACTTGATGGAGACGAACCCAGGGGTTTGGAACGAGGGGGATACTATTACCTGTCACGGATGGTGTGGACGGTCGGCGGTCGCGACTCGCGTTGTCTCAACAAACAAGATGGCGTTAGGAAATATCAAAGAAATATCAAAATGTAGATAAGTAACGCGAACGTTCGTCTCTCCTCCGGATGCAACGGTCAACGGCAGACGGAGTGCGAGTGGCCCCTTTTCCGTGGACTTTGCTCAGAAATTGCATGGGCTTCGGGTCCTTCAATCGACCAAGCTCTAGGGCGCAAGGCCGCCGCCACGCAGTCGCGCTACCCAGGATGTCAACAAGCAAGGGCCTCCACTGTCAAACATCACAGTGATTGTTGCTGCAACCCAGCTCCTCGGCGGTTATGTGATGAAACTATACACATCACAGCACATATCGGCCGTGAGTGCAACGTGTAGAAGAAAAATAGAACGAGCATTGGAGTATCAGCTACCATGGTCATTCATATAGGGGCTCAACAGCATCCCATCTCGAAAAGGCGTCATGGTTTCGATAAGAAGTGTATGGTGAGGAGCAACGAGCGTTAGCGAACATCATCGATGACCTCAAACGCCCGTTCGGTGCTTTTATGAATCCCACAGAACACCGGCGGCGTCGCTGCTTAGCACGGTGATGATGGACCAGGCAGTGCGAAAAAAATACAGAGGCGCTTCCCCCAGACCAGTCACTCGAGATAAGGATATTTCGAGACGAAAGGAGGGTGCGGGGTAGGACTTTCGCGGATTCTCGCTATCCCCTGAGCGCTTACCCTGCTTCGACGGCAGAAGTTGCGGCGAACTGGGCATCACAAATTGCGGTTTCTCGATCGGAAAGTTGCCTTATCGGGCGACCGTCAAGTCAGGCACACGTGGGAGGATAACGGCTAACAATGCAGAAGGAGAAACAGACCAAACGCCGAGTTTCTTAAATATACGGCCAAGGCCTCCTCCTTCCCCCCTTGGTCAGCCTCCGTCCGCCCACTCCTCCTGCCCGTATGCCTGTCGCGTCCCGTTGAGATTTGCTGTGGGGTCTTGTCCGCATTACTGGCTATACCGTCGCGTTGTGGTGCATCTCTTGTGAGTTTCTAGGACCCGCGGCTGGTCACCGCCAACAATAGCGCCCCAGCGCGGTAGCATGCATGGCTGCAAGATTAAGAATGTACTGACGCCATTTCATAATTTTTTATCCAGGCTCTCTCCTATCTCATATAGGTACTCGCTTGCACGGTCTCGCGTCACCGACCTGCTCCCTTGCTCCCTGGTATAGGAGAGTATCTGAACCCGCCGCGATCCTCATTCGTTCTTGGCCTGGTTTTCTACCAAGAAATCCCCTCGACGACTCGGTGCTCCTCCGCGACACCCTTTACAGTCGACCTTGCTCTCTCCTGCCCCGCTTCCTTGTTCGGGTGTTCACTTCCCCGCCTTTTGTCGTCACCCCGCCGCCACATCCTCAAGAGTGCCTCTTGTTTCACATCATTGGTCCTACTTAACAAGGTCGAGAAAATACGATTGGACATTGTAACTCTTCCCTATCCACAATTTCCCTATCGTCCACTCTCCCTTGTACGTACCCCGTCGTCCCACCACCGCCTTTCGTTGCTGATCAACTCTCCAGGTCATCTAACCATTCCTTAATGATTGCAACGATATCTGCCACTCCAATCAGGATGTCTCATCAGCACGTCTACACGAATACGTCTGCTGGTCCCCTGCCCATCCTCCCTCGCAGAGCTTCCTCGACACGGCAAATCGCGGCACCCCTCGCACCCATGACATACACCACCAAGCGCACCCCAGTCACCGCCATGCCCACCAAGAAGGGACGATCGAGCTCATCAAGCAGCAGCAGCAGTGAATCGGAAAGCGGACCAAGCAACTCAGGATCGACTTCCCAGGCGCCCCTAAGCATACGCGCCAGGCGGGCAAGGTCTGCGCAGGCCCAAGGGCAATTCCCAGCGGCCCTCGCCAACCCCATCCCGCCCCTTTCTCGGCCGCACGTCGAGGAGGTCATTCCCAAGCCGGGCGCCCTGCGGGCCTCCAAGACGGAAGACAACATCACCACCCTAACCTGTCAGAAGTCGGTGTCGCATTTCGTCTACAGCCCAGGGACCCTTCGATTTGGGGAGGCACGGACACCCTCGACCATCGCCTTTCCCTCTGGACCTGGGAGCGCTGTCGATGGCACACAACTGATCAGGAAGAAGTCGGGCCAGCTTGTGAAGCCATCCTTGAAGACCTCGCGCTCGGCGACTGGCGGCCTCTCGATGTTCTCCAGCAAGAGCGAGCCCGCGACACCCGTCTGCAAGGCTGTTCACTTCGACTCGCAGCTGGAACATGTCAAGCTCTTCCTGGCTGAGCAGAAGCCGTTGGCTGTGTCGCGCGATGGATCACCGACAGATGATACGAGTGGGACCGACAGCGATTTCCCCTCGTTTATCTTCGGGAACGACCACAACAAGCTCCATCGGATGAAGCTCAACGTCCGCATCGTCAACATGCCGGCACGCCAGAACATGCGCGCCGAGGTCTGCTTGGAAGAGGTCTCAGTCTCGACGCTGAACAACGCTATCCTCGGACGGGTCCGCGTACGGAACATCGCATTCGTCAAGACAGTCGCAGTTCGGTTCACCTTCGATTCCTGGCAGACGACGAGCGAAGTCCTTGCGCACTACCATGACTCACCGTGCTCAAGATTCGACCGCTTTTCCTTCACGATAAAGCTGGACGATCTATTAGCTCGCATCGAAGAAAAGACTCTTGTTCTCGCCATTCGCTATGGGGTCGCAGGCGAGGAGTTCTGGGACAACAACGCTGGTCAAGACTACATCGCCAAGTTCAATCGCTCCGCTCCCCGTGATCGGTCATTGTCGGACGACGAGTCATCGGAGAACCTGGTCAGCCTGCAGACCAAGTTGGAAAAGGTCGTCGAGGACAAGGACCGCACCGGCCCCGCTTTCTCGGCATCAACATCGTCGTCGTCTCCTCGCTCATCACCCGAGCCTGAGGAGCCATCATTCAAATCGACATCATCCCTTGCATCGCGTTACGACTTCAATGCGTCATTCAAGAGCCCATGGAAGTACCACGAAAGCCCGCCCACCAGTCATCAGCGGAACAACTCATACCCACAGTTCACGAAGCCGTCGAAGCCTGCGCCTCTCAAGTCACTACCCGCCCTCGGCTCCCCTCGCGATCTCGCAGATGGCGTCATCCCAGATACCCCCACCACTGCGCTAAGCACGGATGACGCCCCCTTCGAGGTTCCGAACCGCGAGCAGAGCGGCCGCAACCACCACCGCGGCTACTTCGACCTCAGCACGTTTGGTAGCGCCAACGTTCGACGGACACCGCCAACGAGTCCGCCGCCGCGGAGCCCGGAGGTGCTCTCTCCGATGGAAAGTCGCGCTAGTCCGTTCGGGCCGTTGTATTCGTTCCCTTCGATGGTCGTCGAGGCGAAGCGTAGCTCCCCTGACCTGCCGCCGCATCGACCGCTGCCTCTGATATCGGGTTTGTTCACGGATATGATGAGCTTCGATAGTGAGCTCTCGACGCCGTCGCTTACTACCCCTAACTCGTCGAGGTCGACGACGCCTTCCCCGACGGAGCAGTTCCTTAACCTGCCTCCTATGGACGAAGAGTCGACGACGAGGGGACCTGCTACCCATTATCGCGAGTTGATTGACCAGTAAGCCCTTCGACTGTTTCATGTCATAGCAGTGTATTGATATACGGTATTGTAGGTACTGCTTCTTCACAGGAGGAGCACAGGCCGCGCAAGACTTCAACTTCGGCTTTGCTAAGGCAATTCTGGACAACGCAATCGTCGATTCGCCGATAGACAGCACGCCGAAGGCCTTCCCAGAACCGCGTATGCGGTCGATTTCCCCGTTGTCTTCCCCGAGCTCGAGCACGGACGACCTCATCTCACCCACGGGCTCAGTTACTCCTTCTGCGTCACGGCTGAACCTCCATCTTAACTCACGCTCCCCCACACCCACCGCCACAACTTGCGTAGCGTAACCGACCGCTAACCCTCCAATCCGAATACCCCGGCGCTTTCTTTTCCAGTTTCGCAGTCGCCGCCACCTTCCAGTCTCCATCGATTCGCATGCATTGTTCGAGGACCATTTGGGTCCCCGTTCACCTCTCCCTTTGGACGCTCCATTTTTCCCTTGAACGCCGGGTGGCAGGAATGGTATGTTCCGGCCTCTCAAGCGCTATCATTATCTCCTCGTCATTTCTTCTTGCACCTTTCTTGATCATCTTCTTGTTGCATAGGTTCTTTCGTCTTTCTATATTCATCCATCTGTTTCTTTTTTCTTTCGGTTTCGGTTTGCATGGTACTCCATTTTCGTTTTGTCTATCCGACCCCAAAAGCATCTTATGTTCCCTCAGCTTGACATACTACCCATACTCGTAGTTGTCGCAAGAGTAGCTAGTACTCGATCTCACGACCACTTTTTTGGTTGTCCTCCGACTCCTACCCCCCATTCGACGTTCGTCTCTCCGCTCGGACTTTTTCGAGACGTGCGGCTGCTACATAAACCCCATACACCAGACATACATATAACCTTACGTCGGGCATGCAGCACATCTTATGATTACTCTGACGGCGGCGACGAACGACGAACGACGATGACGATTTTTGACGATTCACGATCTGTTTTTACACCTCATATCCTTACATATATAATCATACGAGTTCAACGTTCAACGTTCAACTCTCTGCGTCTTGAAGATTAGTGGCAGTCAGGCTGCTTTTCTTCTCGCCCTCTTCGTCCTCCTCCTTCGTGTTTCCCTCCTCCCAGTTTCGGTCCCGCTTTGCATTTGGCATATACTTATTTATTATATCATCATGAGCATCTTCTTGTTCTGGTTTCTTACTCGTATCTGTGTAGTTTGTAGATCTTGATTGCGTATATGACAGTTGAGACGTTCATGCTAACTTTGCTAAGGCCCAGTGACTGAAGCGCTGAGGAAGGTTATGTAACTAGGTTTCATTGGTTTGACTAGGTTAACAGACTACCAGCTGCTATAAGCTAGACCTATATTCGCCCTCCTTGGGGTCGAAAGGTAGTTGAGAGAACAGTGGTGGCGATAAATCTGAGCACACTTGACGGATTCAATTCTTGAAGTCGATGGTTGGGAACGTCTTCTTGATAGCCGTTTTCCAGAGCTTGCAAGCTGGGATGCACCCTTTGGGCCAGTAGGAACACTGGGTGGATTTCAGATAAGGATTTCAGCGAAGAGAGTTGAAGAAGACTCACGTCGCGATGAAGATTTGCATAGATCGCCCGAACAGCTGTTGTATCGTTCCCGAGATGCTCGCAGATTGTCTGAACCCACCATTCTGCGTCGCAGGAAAGATAGGCGTCAGGCTCGTAAGCCTTGGTGGGGGAGAACGCTTGGATCAAGGCTTCGAAGCGAGGAATGAGGGTCACGAAGCGCTCCAGAAAGTCGGTTCGCTGAGCGTCCGAGACAGAGAGATTTGAGTCTGGGCCTTTGTCTGTAACGTGAAAGTCAGATTTTCGAATCATAGAAACCGGTTAAGTTAAAAGACCCACTCTTCAAAATGAAAATATAACGCTCCAAGAGAAACTTCTTGACGATGGACTCCTCCACGAAGTGTTCTTTGTTACGATCCGGATCGACAAGGAATGCTTTGAAGCTGTGGTGGTGGAACCTATACTTCGCCTCAGCATCCTTGAGAGGAGGGCAGTAGAAAACCGAAGGCAAGTTCCAGAGTGTGATGGCAGTCTCTGCAGCGAGAGATTGCAAGAATCGGTCAATGAAAATGGCCGGGAGGTCCGCAAGAACCTCAGAGTCGATCGCCAGAAGCCATTGGACAACCAGCTTGGGATCGCGGCACGTCTGCAAGATGGACAAATACCCTTCATCCAGTTCGGAGAACATGCGCCTCTCCACGCTCGGAGCCAGTGGACGGCGATCCAGTATGCTGTCCAGCTGTACCAGTGGCATAATATGAGACCGTACATCGATAGAGTTCATCAGAGCAACGCCGTAGGCAAAGTTTCCCCCAGTCTTCGCAACCAGTGCGTCCATGTCTTCATTCCCAGGCCAGCCAGAAGAAAAAGAAGGAAGCAGCTCGCGTATTTCAGCAAAGTGCGTCTGGAAGTAGAGAGCGATATCTAGATCAGGGCTGTACTTGGCGTCCAGGTCGATGGTAAGAGTGGGGCCTTTGGTGGGGTCTTCGGACTTGAAGAGTGTCGCGATGCTTCTTTCAGGGCGTGTCGCATAGAGAATGCGGAATGGGAATGCAGGGTCTGCACAGGCCTTTTGGAGAGCAGCAAAAATCTCCTTTTGGTACCACTCTTTGCATGTGTCAAGGCCGTCGATTACAATTATGGAAGGCGGTGCTTCATCTGGGGATGGGCGCTTCGCTCTCAAAGGCGCCAAGATGAGGGCTTCAAGAAGATATTCCAGACGTTTGTGAAACACCCCCGGGTCGTTCTTGATGCACTGAAGCACGGTCGGCATAACATGGCGAAGGTCAGGGTGAGAAAACATCTGCCAGGCAAGGGTTGCAACCAGAGAAGATGCGACTGGTCTGTCCTCGGGTAAGGCAGAGAAGTGGAAGCTCGAGGCATTGATTCCCTCCTGTTCACACCACTTCTCGACGGAAGTGGCAATTGCGGACTTCCCTGCTCCTATTGGTCCGGTGATCCATAGCATTGGCTTCTCAGGATCCTTTTCGTTAATCCAAGACTTTATCTCGGCTAAGACCTGCTCTCTGGTGCCGGCAAGGCATGGCGCGACACCAGAACACATCGCATCATGGGCAACATGATCAGACAGCACTGGTGTAACGAGATTAGAGGTGTATAGCGCAGTAGAGATCAAATAGACTCACGCTTAGCTGACAGGCCCGGCCTCACAACGTAAACATAGGTATCCGCCTCAATTACAGTCGTGTTGCCCTGGAACGTTGCATTTTGCAGGTCTTGGACAGTAAGCGTTGACGGAGTGGCGCGAGAGGATGAACGTGGAAAAGGGCTGGTTGAAACGCCAATGACGGTATCGCCTTTGATGTAGTTCACATCTCCCTTGAAGATTGCATTCTGAAAGTTGAAAGGGGGTGCCATCGGATAGGCGGGGGAATGTGGGGTCAAGGTGGGGGAGGAAAGAAAAGGAATAGATGTCAACCGATTTATATACCTCGCAGAGGCGACGCACGTGATTTTCAAACCCCGATTGAATGCTATGCGACGAAAGCTTATGTTTGTCCCAAGCCCCTTCTTTCGATGTTTGGATAAAGCAACAAACCTTTTTGGGAGGGGCTTTCGAGCACACCAAGCAAGGGCCTTGCTCCGGATCTAACAAAATCTGTCCTATTTTTACACTGTTGATATAGCACTGTGTGAACCGTCGGGGTCCAGCACTGGCTGGCATGATTGGTCGACATGACTTGTCCAAATTAAGAAAAATGCATAGTCACGTGATTCATCAGAATCATGAACTCGTGTCAACGTCCATTGCCAGTGACTCTTGAGTGTTCAGCGAGGATCCATGACAAATTGACTCAATAGATGACACTCGGACGGTAGAAACTTTGATATGCCCCGATGATTCATGTAACGCTCTTCAGTGACTCCGCCGTGACACCTCGCAAAGGAGGGATGTTGGTAGAACTGACTCAGATCTATGCAAGAGTTTATAGCGCTCTATTAGACGGATACAGGCTAAAAGAGTAGGACCAGTTGACATGTACTGAGCATTTTGGCATGCAACAAGCTCAAAGCACGGTCGGTGATTCGAGAGGGAGCATCCTAGTCTCCACGGGTTTGTTTACTGGCCTGCTTCAAATTGAGCCTATGTCGCTAGATCAGTGAAGGAAGGGGGAGATATGGAGGATGTGGAAACATACGAAGGGTATTTCTCGGTAATAGCCAGCTTCCAGAGCTTGCAGGCGGGGGTATCGGATTTGGGCCAACCACGGCACTAACGATGAAAGCTGAGCGTAAAGACCGAGGTAATGAATAATGCGCAAACACTCACTTCTCGATGAAGATGGTTGAAGATAGCTTCAACAGCCGAGGTGTCGTGCCCGACCTTCTCGGAGATAACCTGAACCCACCACTTCGCATCGCAAGAAAGATAGACGTCGTGCCTATAGGTTCGAGTACGAGATATTTCCGCTGTCCAGGCTTCAAACTTGGATATAAGAGGGACGAAGAGGTCCAAGAAGCTTTGTTGTTCGGTCGGAGAAATGGGGATCTCGGGTCCTTTGTCTGTGATCCATAGGTCAGCAAGTCGTGCCACGAAAGCCGTCTCAGCATGCTTACTTTTCAGAACAAAGAGATAGCGATCCAAGAGGAACTTCTTCACTGTTGTGGCCTCCACAAAATAGGTCTTGTTTCGAACCGGGTCCGCGAGGTAG
Source organism: Ephemerocybe angulata (assembly GCA_013368325.1). Lineage (NCBI taxonomy): Eukaryota > Fungi > Basidiomycota > Agaricomycetes > Agaricales > Psathyrellaceae > Ephemerocybe > Ephemerocybe angulata. The sequence goes on from JAACJK010000164.1 coordinate 150,968, forward strand.
TCAATGAAGGTATGGTTGTAGAGCTTGTAGCGTTTCGCATCCGGGTCCCCAGCTAGACGAGGGACATAGATGACAGACGCCAAGTCCTTGAAAAGAAATAGGGCCTCCCCGGGCCGAGATTCCATAAGCTGATTAACAAACATTCGAGGGAGACTTGTAAGGGGATCAGAAGTAATTGCCAGCAGCCATTGGACTGCGAGGTCCGGTTTCGGGCACCGATTCAAAATCGCTAGATAAAGCCCATCGACGAACGTAAACGGACTCTCGGTTTCGTCCAGGGGATGATGACCCAGCACGACGTCGAGCTGCTTCTCGGCGTAAACGCCAGAGTTCTTGATGGACCATGTAACCGATCTCGCGAAGCTCCAGTGCCCTGCAGTCATCGTAACCAAATTGTTGATGACGTCTTCTCCTGGCCAGTCTTCGGGGAGGCCTCCAAGGTCGGCGCGTAGCTCGCGAAAACGCTCCTTGTAGTATAGCGCTATGTCGGCGTCGGGATTGTACTTGTCATCGAGAACAATTTGGACGGAAAGGTCTCCGGCGGTGGTGGAGAAGAACTTCGAGATGTTATAGTCTGGCCGACTCGAAATAAGAAAGCGAAATGGGAAGGCGGGATCCGTACACGCTTTAAGGAGGGCCTCAAGAACCCAAGTGTGCTCCTTCGCATCCCACTCCTCAAAGCCATCGATGACGATGATGGAAGGAAGTTTCACGTCGGGACCGGGGGGCATGCTCCTCAGTGGCTTCAAGATGAGAGCTTCCATTTGGCTTTCCAACTCCCTGTGGAATATGCCTGGGTCCGAATGATCGATGAACATGAGGACGTCTTGTAGGAGATGTCGAAGACTCTCATGTTTAAAGAGTTGCCAAGCGAGTGTTGCCGCAAAGTACTCATTAGGCTTCTTCCCTTCTGGAAGCCCCATGGCGAAGAAGCTCGAGGCAAGGAACCCGCCCCTGTTGCACATATCGGCAGCAGAGCTCATGACGCAGGTTTTACCGAATCCAGCTGGACCAGTCAACCATAGCATCGGCTTTGAAGGGTCGTTCTCGATAACCCAATCCTTGATCTCGGCCAGGACCTGCACCCTTGTGTCTGGGAGACATGGAGGGGCCACGATGGTAAATGCCTCGGTGCCGAACATGGTCTCTCGAGCAGCCTGGCTTCGTAGAGCTAGCCATAGGTGTGCTCAGTAATGGTGCTATCGACTCTTCAGGCGCGTTCAAACTCACAATTGGGGTTGAGCGGCTGGAAAGGCTCGTGAAGATAATAATCGCCGCCAACAGTAATTAGGCTCGCCTTGCCTTCGAACGTGATGTTTCTGGAGTTCTCGAACCAGGAAACCTGCTGAGGAGGTAAGGACATCGCTTCGATGAAACAGAGCTGTGCTTTACAGAGTCAATGGTAGAACCTCAGCGAACGCGGCCGTAGTTATAAATCTTTTTACAGACCTACACGCGTTGAACTCGTGCATCGATGAAACGTAGGGTGTTTAACACAAATCTCCATCCAGCCTTTCCTTCAGACCAGTGACCACGTTCTTTTGACACGTTCTTTCCGAAAGGAAGCGCACTTCCAAGGATCTGGATGCCTATATCGATAAACTTTAGTTCCAATTACCAGCGCCGAAGAGCTAGGCGTTTAGCTCCTCCCATATTCGGAGTGCTGGTCGCATTTTTCACTTCGCCTGATTCACATTCTAGTTGGGGACGTCTAGCTCCGCTTTACCGCCTGTCCGCGGATTCTTGACACAAGTCAAGAATCTTTAAGAGACAGAAGAGCTCACGAAGAGGGCCTTTCGCCATTTCAATCGATGAGATGTCAGAGATGATGAAAGCGAGGCCCGAGGGAGTCAAACAAGAGTCAAAGTTGGGTCAACGCCTGGCGCGGTGCCTGTATCGTGTGAGTATTTCTTTTCGATCTCCGGTGCTATCGGTTGAACACGCTGCGCGTGGCTGAGTCGGACACGCCACCGACAATTCGCCAAACGCCAAAATACCAGAAGACACTAGGGTACGTTGCCGGTACGACTCAGCTTGCATTGAACATGAAGCTACGAGAAATGGCTCTAATATCAGGACATTACGCTCTTGTTAGGCTTAACAACGAATCCGAATTCTCTGATGCAGAGTCTCAACTTGAACGCGAAGAACTACCCATGAAGACTCCCCCCATTGAATTACGAGACACTGCATCGGCCCTCACTTTCTTGACGAACTTTTAAGTCGACCCTGCGCCTGAGTCAGTACGTCCGGCCAAGCCCAGTATGCGTTTTAAGGCTAACCTAGGGAATACTTTCAAAATAGCAGCCTTCCAAGATTTGCACGCGGGTATGCAGGGTGTGGGCAAATGGCACTGAAAGTATATGAGTACCTGAAGGCTGAAGAGACTAGGAACTATGAGGCGCAGGAGGAAGAACTCACTCCACGGTGAACATTGGCAAAGGTAGCTCGAACAGCGTCGACGGCATCGGAGCCAACATGCTCGTGCAATGTACCCACCCACCACTCCGGGTTGCAGGTGAGATATACGTCGGGCTCATAGGGTTTCTTCGGAGACAACTCGGCGGCAATCCCTTCGAAATACGGGACCAGGGATGCGAAGCGCCTGAAAAACTCAGGTTCCTGGGATGGGGAAAGCGGGAGATTCTCAGGTCCTTGGTCTGGGGATTCACATCAGTCGTCTGCATCATAAAGGTAACAAGCAACCTACTTCTCAATATTTGGAGATAGCGGGAAAGCAGGTATATTTTCTGGCTCCTAGCGTCCACAAAGTAGGCCTTATTGCGCGTCGAGTCTTCTAAGAAGTTCTTGAAGCTGGGATGATGAAAGCTGTACTTGGCGATAGCGTCGTCTAGAGGTGGGATGAATACGAAGGGGGATAAATTGTCCAAAATGAATTTGCCATTCGCTGGTGCCGTGTCCAGGATCTGGTTGACGAAAATAGCTGGAAATTTACCCAGCGGCTCGTTGTCGATCCCCAAGAGACGATGGACGGCGGCCTGGGGATGCAAGCAGCTCTCCAGGCCTGCTCGATACTCGGAATCGAGGCACCGAAACGGGTCCTTGCTGCCAGTCTCTCGCCCAGCCAGAATGTCGTTTAGCTGGGTTTGCGGGTGCTTTGTGGAAGTCGCCACCAAGTTCAAAATTGCGACTGCGACACGGAAGTTGCCAGACACGAGCGCTACCAAGCTGTCGATGACGTCTGTACCCGGCCAGTCCTCTGGGAGGTTGTCGTACTTCTCTTCACGGAGTGTCGAGAGGTGCTCCTTGAAGAAACTCGCGATGTCCTCGTCAGGGTTCGACCTCTCGTTGATGGTCACCTTGAGGACGTCGTCTTTGGCGGTGATACTGAAAAACTTGTTGATAGCGGATTGGGGGCGGCAAGAGACCAAGACGCGGAAAGGGAAAGCGGGATCACTGCAGGCGTTGTGGAGGTCGGACAAAATTTCGACGTGATCATCTGAGCTGGATCTATCCAAGCCAGGGGTCTCGGGCTTCAAGGTAGTGCCGCACTCGTCGAGGCCGTCGATGATGAGTATTGAAGGTAACCCGATCCCAGGCGCGGGCGGATTGTCCCTCAAGGGCCTCAAGATCAGCGCCTCCAGCTGCGTCCTGAGACGCCGCTCAAAGATAAGCGGGTCATCGTTGATGTAGCGCAGGACGTCCTCCTGGATGTGCTCTAGGCTTTGGTGTTGTAAGAGCTGGTAGGCAAGCGTTCCTACCAGGTAGCCTTTGTCTTTCTTCTTCTCGGGTAGACCCGAAAAGAAATAGCTTGCCGCAAGGCTACGGTCTTTGTAGCACATCCTGGCGACAGAGCTCGCTATGGCGGACTTCCCGACGCCTGCTGGTCCCGTTAACCAAAGAAATGGTTTCGGTGGGTTCCTCTCTCGGATCCAAGCCTTGATCGTGGCTAGGTCCTCTACCCTAGTGTCGGGCATGCATGGCGGGCAGACATAACTTAGCACAGCGGAACCGTGGATGGCTTCTGGTGGAACCTGACTAGACAGGACTAGGTTATATATGCAACGTCAGTGTGTGTCGAGCATGACCGATGTTCATGGACACCGCACTCACTAGTTGGGTTAATCGGTGCTCGCTCGTGGTAGTAATAGTTTCCCGTATCGATGACCTGTAATTTGCCTTCAATGTCGATGTTTTTAGCGTCTTTGAACCAGGTCACTCGGGGAGGAAGAGGCTCGGAGGAAGACATGGCTAGAGGATATGCGGCGGGTAGGGAACGTTTTTAGACGCCGTTCGATATGCTGCCGCCTGCGCCTTTTACATGTCCTCGAACCATACCACGTGTCGCCTCGAAGCTGGCTTGTCGATCTCTGCCCTATACTTCTCTGAAACGACGACGAACGAAGATTCCCATCGATGCCATGAGGAAGCTGCCTGCCTGGTTTCCGGAATGTTGACCTCCCATTCCCGTCACATACGATCACACGATAGACGCCCTTGATTTAGGAATACATTTGGCGGTGTCGGCACCACATGTCGCTGACGCGCCAAGGCCTTACCGACTGCGCGTGCCCACAGCTTCTGGAACATGGGGAAGCTCGGCGGGGATCGATACAACCCGCTATATCTACATCGATAATCACCAAATGTTATTATCCCTAAGAGTCAGTAGAACTCGATTTCTAAGTAACTGACCAGGCTTTAAGCCTAAGCCTACCCAAACGCGTCGTCTCAGCGAGGGAACTCCTCTGACCCTGATTATTTCTGTTGGCTCTCAATGCAGCCACGAATGGGGCCTCAGGCTATCATGTCACGTCTGGGGTAGCTGACCAAAGAGCCCCACGCTCTTGCCTTTCGCCATCATGTTCGAACCCCGAAACCCCCCAAATCTCGGCGTCACAACACTTCAGCCACGATTCCTGCATTGAGAGCCTCAACCGCCTACTCACTGCTCTATAACCTCCAACTCTGTCAAGCTACAGAAAGAAAAGCAATGTCAGGCTCAAGTAAGTATCGTTCAGCCAAATTTGCGAGGGAATGCACCAGCACACTGACCCTCACCCCCGAGTTTAAATTGACGTGCGGAGAGACCCCCAGACTCCTGATTGTAGAGGGCACAGTCGAGGAAAGGCTGCGACACTCTCATCGCTGAATTCAAGAAGCGGGAGGAGAAGCTGCACGTCCTGGTCAAGCTATCAGTCAAGGTAAGCTCTGAGGCAAAATAATACCTGGCAATACTTTGCTGGTGTGGGCGCTTGTACAGATAGCGCCCGAATCGAGTTGCCACCCGTGGCGCACGGAACACTTGATTGCACATATGAGCTCCGATTGAAAGCCAGGAAAGAAAATGATTTTGAATTTGGTGGCTTTCAAGTTGTTCGCCGACGACATCTCCACTAGTAGCTTTCATCTATTGGTATGCGTCCTACTTACGCTAGGAACTTGGGACAGTTTCCGAGTCGCTTCGTCCACCACTCTACCCCTGAATCTCCGGTGTCCTCCTTGTTCGTCTTCGTCTTCGTCGTTCGCGCGGAAGGTCATACATGGACAAGCGCGATCAGCCAGCTCATTGCGAATGCGGCTTCATCATCGCCTTATCGATTGCGGGACTTAGACCTCAGCCCCCTGAAACGCGACATGGAGTAACGTCCGGGGATATTGAATGTCTTTCTGTCGTATGCAAGCATGGGGTTGCCTTTCGTGAGTGAAAGAACCGTCTTTCCCGCCTGTCTCGTCTCTAAAGCCGCGGAATCTTGACAGAGGAGCCTCATGGGGAGGAGTATTTTCAGTCTGACAGCTCGAAGGAGGAGAACATGAGGCGATCGATCCAACTGTCAATGCTCTCGGCTCTGAATCCGCCGTGCCTCCGCGTGTTTCCTTCACATGATATCTCGGCGTTCGTCTTCACATCTCGCTGGGTATCTCCAAAATGCTGCTCGATCTTCTGGACATCATCCGAAAGGTCTCGGTGTTCCTTCGTGGAAATCCACGCCTTAGATGACCCTTGTCCTATGGCACCATCTCAGTATCGACACCTTTGTTTCTGCCTCATGAAAGCAGCCATACTATGGGCTACCTACACGTGTCGGTGAATCGATACGAATTAAAGGACTCCATCTTCCGTGCCCATGAGAGAAGTCCGACCGATCGCCCTCCTCGACTACCTCCCTTACACCAATGGCGTCTGTCTCGTTCTTCCCCAATAGTCGCAATATCACCTTCGATGGAAAATTGAGCGTTATAACTGCAGAGAACTACTATGATGACTCGCAAATGCCCATTGATAGCTATGGTGAGCTTACAGCCGTCATGTTGCGGATAGCGAAGCTGAATGCATTCCCATCATTAGTTTTGGCGCAGGTCTCTGTCGCCGAAGCTATGTCTACTTCTGCGGCGGTTGCGGCAATGGCACCTCCATGCGAGCCCGGGACAAGACTCGATGTTATCGAAAAGATCAAAACCTGGTTTCTACAGAACGACCCAGACAAGCCGCTGATGTGGTTGACGGGGCCTGCTGGGTCCGGAAAGACTGCCATCGCAAGCGCTCTTGCCAAGATCTGCTACAAAGAGGGCTCGTTAGCTTCTAGCTTCTTCTTCACATCCCTTACCGAGGACAAGCGGAACAAAACTCGTCTAGTACCGTCGCTCGCTTACCAGCTTTGGCATCAAGGTCCCCTCGAGGACGTCATACGAGAGACTTTCTCCGTCGTTTACAAGCATGGGCAATCGCTCCTGGGTTGGCCTTTGGAGAAGCAATTCGAAGAGCTGATCCTCAAACCCTTGAGAAATCACCCCACTGGCCCGACTCCCAACTGGCCCAAAGTAATCATCATCGACGGCCTCGACGACTGCAAGTTGGCGGATACCGAGCCAAATCGAAACGAGTTCGAGGACCAAGCCGAGATCCTCGCCTTATTTCAGAAAGTCTGTGCCGATCCCGCCTTCCCATTCCGAATCCTCGTTACCAGTCGCCCACAACCTCTCATCAAGCGGTTTTTCTCCGTGACCGCCAAGGATATTTCTGTCGAACTTTTCCTTGATGGAGCCTCGTTCAACGTCGATGCAGACATCGCACTCTTCTTCGAGTCGCAGTTCGAAATATTACGCGACGAGCATTGGCCTGGCCTTCCTCTGGGCTGGCCTGGAGAGGACTTCGTCAAAGGATTAGTCAAAGCGTCCTCGGGAAATTTTGGTTTTGCGGTATCTGTCCTCTCGTCGATCTACGAACGCCACAATTCTCTCCAGCATCAGCTGGAATACTTAACAGGACTACGTCCAGCGGACGAAGCCGAGACGAATCCGTGGACACACTTCGATGCTCTGCAGCTCTCCGTTCTGAAGAAGAGCCCGAAACCGGACGTCGCTGCCCAATGGATCCTGGCCTTCGAATCTGAACCTCTGAAGGGCGCTCCCGCCTCGTTCGTCAAGTTGCTCCTGGAAGCGATGCCAGCAGATGGCGACTTCATCCTCGGGAACTTGGCCTCCATCATTTCCATCCCTCCTCCCGAAGATTTGGTCTCGAGTTATACCGTCTACCACCACTGCTTGATAGACTGCCTCAAGGATCCCAAGCGCAACAAGGACTACTTCGTTGATGAGACGAGTATGAAAAGGTTCCTCTTCGATCGTTACCTGATAGTCCTGAAAAGTGAGTCTCATACATGTTCAGGCTCGATGTGAGAAGAATCTGACTACGAGACGCAGATAAAGGCCCTGAGACTGGTGCCGCTGCCACCGCATCCCAGAACACGGAATTTCTTCAACGCTTCGTAACTCTTATACCCCACTTCGAAGGCTGGACCGAGAACATCTCACCGGGGAATGCCTACGAGCCCGAGGTTTACCTAGCCTGCGATGCCGACTGGTGGGTGGAGACCATCTTCGAATTACTTGGGGAGGACCCCAACGTCGTTGAATCTATATACAGCAACCTTCACCGGGGAGTAAGTTCTCTCCCTATGCTACTGGTTCTGCGAGGACTTTCCTAATGTCGTTCTAGTGCCGAGGCTGGCCTAAGGGCTGTTCTCCAGCGTGCAGGCATTGGGCACAGGCGATAGAGAAGAAGTACACTTTGTATGTGCCACTTTTCGCTCGGGATGTCTTCGATACTTATGAGTGTGTTCAAAACAGGCCGCAGCCGGAACAAAGTTGTGTATGCCAACTTAATTGATCAACACCGCGCATTCGGGCATCTGATTTATCGGTGCTTCCTCTCCTCACCTTCCAGAATTTGCTTGGATGAAGGGCCATCATCTTGTACCAGTACTACGTTCATCGAATCTTTTTCAAGCCTTGCTCTCCTTCTCTTCTGGGACGAGATGACCGCATTTCGACTGCCTGACGGCTTACTGCTATCGAGAGTTTCAACGAGTACGATAAGATGCGACGACGCCAAAGGCCCGCAAATTCAGGACAGAGCACTCGAGGCGTGCAAGCCCCTGTGCTCTTCGAACATAATCGGGTATCCATTATCTCCTGTTGCAAGGCAAATTATGCGTACCAGGCTCGACTTGCATGATTCTGCGTTGCAAAACTGTAAGATTTATGTGACTAAAACCCGGGGAATCTAGTGTTAAGAAGCATTAGCCGCCACTTCTGCGTCATCCATCCTTTCGCCCGTCCGCTCCGAAGTCTCTCTTCGTCGAGATCGTTCACAGCGAGACTATCCACCGGAACAAGAAGGTGAACATTCTTCCAAAACCAGCTGGTGGAGAGTTGACTCCGGGTGTGCCAGAATGGAACGCGTTTCTGTGGGTTCTCGGAGCTATAATCTATCGGCACGAGTGTGCGGCAATTTAAAATGCTCTTTTTCCAATATCTGCACGCCGCACTGCAGCGGTACCATGGACACTGCGGAGAAGCAAGCGTCAGCGCCTTACGCAGATCGCGGGTTGAAGAATTTGATTACTCACCCCGAAGTGAATGATGATAGGTAGTATTTTAAATTTGTAGTATCCAAGTATCGAGTTGTATGTGGTGCTTATCCTATTCATCCACCAGGGAACATCGCAGGTTGAAAGGGAGTCGTAAACCGGAGTCCGAGAAAATCCGGCGATATGCAGGCCCGCAAAGGTATCCACCGGAAGGTAAGCGAAATAGTCCAGCCTGAGGAACAACTCGATACCTTGCCCCAGTGAAATACACGGGCCCTTATCTGACAGCAATCGTTAGGGGAATTTTTAAAGGAGAAAAGATGGACTGACTTCTTAGGATCTTGATGTACAGGGTAATCAAGAGGTGTATACCAGATGAATAAGTACTGAAGTTCGGGTCCATTCTTTGCTTCGAGGGCTCTAGCGCCCTTTGCGTGTCGCGAGGGCTCGTCAATAAACTCCAGGAGTGTCCGGTGGTAAAACTTGTACGGAGAGGTGGCATCGCCAATTGGAGGAATATCGATGAGGGAGGTGAGATTCCCTAGCAGGTATTCTCCCTCTCCAGGTATCGAGACCAAGAACTGGTTGCAAAATAGAGCAGGCAGAGCGATTTCTGAACATCGCTTCCAGCACCTATTCACCTCCCCTGAGAAGGAAGAGAAGAAGAAACTCGCAGCCAAATCGCCCCGCTCGTAACAAGTGTCTGCGATGGAGCCAGCGATGGCTGCCTTCCCTTCCCCAGCTGGACCTGTGACCCACAGGATCTGCTCGGTCGGCTGGATAGGCTCGGCTACCCACCGAAAGATCTCCTCCTCAACGGCAACCCTCGCCTCTGGATGGCATTAGTTTGGTGCCTCCGCCCGTTCCCTGCCACTGCCCTAGAGTTGTGAAGTGCACCTGGTGCTATACTTATGCCCACGTAGGCCTACGTGCAGCAAGATGTTTAGTCGATGATGTGTGGATGAGAGCGGCAGGCCCAGGCGTCTGCCGCTATTTGGTCGAGGGCACCTCGACCAAACAGCCCATCGTATCATTCAGCACGTGGTAGGGCTATACCAGTTACCATGGTTACGTTTGGGACGTTTGAAGCTGTTGTTCAGGAGTTCTCGTGAAGTTCCCTTCATACCAACCCGTCTCCTACTAGAGTGAGTCCAGTTTTGTGGCTTTGGCTATACGAAATACTCTGACGACTCAAAACAGATTATAACACTTAGAATGATTGTATATTATACCATTTACAAGGAAATTGAAGGTGTCGAGTTTCTCGCAATCAGCAGCCATAACCATTGGTTCTTGGCAAGCTCCATTGACGATGTTTAGACACATTATCATACAGGAAACACGCTATATCATTGAGTCACACTGCTACTTCCATTCAAACTCATCCAGTTTAACAGACTACCAGCTGCTAGAAACGTGGACTTGTTGGGTCGCCCTCCTTGGGGCTAAGTTCCTTGACCAAATTCATTGCCGGGCGTCTAAGCGGCACCGCTAATGTGTCTGCAAGCTGGGACGCAGGAGACCGGAGGGCACTAGAGGCGAGTTAATAAGAGAATGTGGCAAAGAACTTGTCAGAGGACTTACCCCTCGATGGGCGTTGTCAACCATTGCGTTCAAAGTAGCGGCGCTGGCACCTTCATTGAGCTTCGTGGAAAGGATTTGCCCCCACCAGGCCATGTCGCAGGCGAGATAGTCGGCAGGTTCGAAATAAAGCTTCTCGGGCGACAGCTCGGAAATGCATGACTCGAAATAGTCCATGAAACCGACGAAGTTGGTCAGGAACGCATCCCTCTCGGCGTCGGTCAATTGGTCCTTGGGGCCCTTGTCTGCATCATTGGTCAGTAAAGGTTGTGGCAGGGGAGGGAGAGAAAAGACTCACTCTTCAGGATGAACATATAGCGCTCGAGGAGGAATGCCTTCCTCGCCGAAGGGTCGATGTACAGAGAGCCAGAGCGAGCCGGATCGTTGAGGAACTCCTTCAGGTCGGCGTGGTATGTGGTGTACCGAACCTCCTCGTCACCATGAGACGGAATGTGGACCAAGGAGTGCAGAGCGTCCAAGACATGGCGTTCCATACTCAGCCCGGCTTGTTCGTGCGACTGGAGGAAGCGTCTCAAAAACGATGCCGGAAGTCCGTTGAGCGGGTCTGAGGCAATGGCATAGATCCATTGCATTGTAAGTTGGGGCTCCGAGCTGGATTGCAAGATCGAGGTGTAGAGCTTATCAAGGGGCTCGAATGGATTCACGCCACTGTCTTGAGGACGACCAACCCCCAGGACACGATTCAAGGCATGGATAGGATGAAGGGCCTGCGGGTTCTTCTTGATGAACGTCATAGTCTTGGCGATATAGACGAATTGCCCAGATCCCCGGTCGAGAAGCATCTGCGTCGCCTCCTCACTGGGCCAGTTCCTGAGATCGGGTAAGCGGCGGCAAATCTCTTCGGCTGTGGCTTGGATATAGAGACGAATGTCGGCGTTCGGGTTCAAAGACTGGTCCAAAACCAGTTTCACCGTCATATCGCGGGCAGAAGTCCCGAAGAATCTGGCGATAGCAGGCTCAGGTCGACTAGCGATGAGGATACGGAAAGGAAATGCGGGATCCCTGGCAGCCATCAAAAGAGTTGCGAGAATTTGCCTGTGCTCTGTATCCCTCGAAAGGTCGGCCCCAATATGTCCAGAGGTGGGTGGAGTACAGTCATCCAGGCCGTCGATGATGAGCACCTTGGGCCAGGATGCTCGGATTGGGTGATCCAAAGGAATTTGCCGAAGGGGTCTCAAGATGAGGTCCTCTACTTGTCGGTCCAGCGATTTGGTGAAGACAGCTGGCTTGGTAAGCCCAAGAATATGGTGTCGCACAGGCTCCAAACTCGCGTGCTGAGTGAGCTGGTAGGCCAAGGTAGCGACCAGGCAATTGATGTTATTGGAAGACTTCAAATCCGGCCCGGAGAAGAAGAAAGTGGGGCCCAAGTGGCCTAAGTCGTAGCAGGTGTCGGCGATCGACCTTGCGATGGCGGTCTTTCCCGACCCCGCAGGGCCTGTCAACCAGAGGATCCTCTCTAAGTCGTTGGAGATGATCCAGTCCATGATCATTTTCCGAGCATGGACCCTGGTATTTTCGAGGCATCGGTCGCCTGAACGAACGACAGGTCCAGTGAACATGGCTTCAGCCGAAATCTTATCGCCAAGGGCTATAAAGTTCTGCGTTAGTAAATAGTATTCTGGTTAGAGGGTCGGTGTACTAGACGAACCAACTAGAGCCTTCTGCATGGCGGGGGTGAGGTTGGCAGCGGAGGCAAGGGGGACAGGCATATTGGACGTTGGAGAGCTTGAGTGGAGGTTGAGAGCAAGAGAAAGATTGTGGTTGGAAGGGGAGCTCTGTTAGACCCAGGCTTTATATACCCCACGGTGGCGATATAGGTACCGTCTAGTGCCCATTGTTAAAGTCCATTCAACTCCCACGCGGAGCTAACACGGCTGGTGCGCATGGTGCATTCGTCCTCCCGCTCTTTGTGCTTTGTGCAGGGATCTCGATTGTCACAGCCTTGAATGAATCGATAAAAGATCTGGCCGATTAACGCAGGAGCTGATTATCGATAGCAGAGCTTTGTTGGAGTTCCCGTGCATTTTCAGGGTCCACCCCTTTTTGCAGCCTCATGGCTTTCGGGGCAGCATTGTCAAGGACGAACGTTTCAAAGAAAATAGATCAGGGCTGTTGAGGCCACTGATTATTGGGCTATGACAACCATCGCACCTGCTGTTAAATGGTTCAATCCACAAAGCTATGTCACAAAGCTCATGGCAGGGGCCGACGGTCTCTTATAACAACCACAAGCGACATTCGATTCTTTGGTAGCATTTGTATTAGACTAGAGTCTATTTGCAGGTAGCTATGTGGCCTGTACTAGAAAAGCTGAGCAGGCGTTGGCTAAACTCACGGGCGCTCGGATGGGCCATTGCGGCTTCGACAAGAATGCCACTAACAACGGGTGCTTTAGCCTTATCATGCAGATCAGTAAACATTTCCCGTATATTTTCCCTCGGAACTAGCTCGGTCATCATGAGAAACACCCTCGAGCTCTCCAGGATGCTGTTCGAAATCAGAAGGGCGCCCGGCGCGTTGGAGTCGTGTGATCATAGGGCATATTCCTGAGATTGACCTGCGACGAACGAGTGTGGAACAGACTCCAGGATCCTTCCGTCAGAGCTAAAAGACGCCAACTAATGATACGGCACCCACGCAGCAAGGCTGATTTACTTGGGGCTGTGAACAAGTCACGGCTGCTCAATCTAATGTCTAATGCCGCTCTCTCTATCCAGACACCTTGAATTCGGATGGATATACTTTCAAACTCTAGGAATCAACAGCCGTAGTTAAACAAACTTCGATAGGAAACCTAAGTCCAGCATAACAGGAGGCCCTGGCGGGCGCTTCTCTGCGTTCGGGTCTGCTTCTGGATCGAGTTTGCAAAGGGGACTGCAACCAAGTTGAATAATTGATCCCAACAATAATGGTTTACACTTCGTCGAAGGATACGAATGAGATAAATGTCCGGCATCTTGGGGACAGGAGCTTTACAGTAACTTTAAGGTAAGCGTAGGCTGTGATGCAAGCGCGAGTTTCGCAGAGATAATTGCTTTTTCAGTCGTTCGTCTTGCGTTCGTCCCGGACTTCGTCCCCGGCTCGTGCCACTGATGCACTGATGGCCGACTCACAGTGGGTGTGTCACCGGGTCCGAGCGCCGAGGGTCAGCCGAGGGAATTCTCTCCTGACCCCGACCACTACCTCGTTGGCCGTCGGCGACGCCCATACGGTGCAATGCAACTTTATGACTGAAAAGTAGGACGCTTTCCATGCTCCTCATCGTTGAATGGCCTCCCAGGACTCTTCTGAGTACTACTTCGATGACGACTCTCAGTTCTTGAACGCGCTGCAAAACATCGTACTGCCAGGAGACATTGAACACGATCCTATCCAGAATACCGAAAATATACTCAATGGACTGGAAGACGACCTTGAAGATGCATCTCAAGAGTCGGAGGAGCTGGAGCCACCTCCCCCAGGACAACCACGACCGTCGCTGAAACGCGACTACTCGCAATTGGAGGACGACGATGGGGACGAGCCTGACCAGGTAGACGAGGCCGTATATGGCGCGGCCCATTTCGACAACTTCGGGGAGTACATGCGGAGGAAGAGGGCGAAGCTACAGATACAGAACTCGCAAATTGGACAAGGGAGTCAGATCTTCAAAGGCCTTGCGATCTATGTGAGTCTCGAAGCTTGGGGCATTGTCGTGTACGCTGACGATGACCAGATAAATGGGTGGACGCAACCTTCAGTACAAGACCTGAGGCAGATGATTGTGGAGCACGGGGGTGTCTTCCAGCCGTATCTCGACAAGAAGGGCCTTGTGTGAGTTCGATTCGCTTCATATAAGATCCCAAGTCATTCAACTGGTTATCAGGACACATATCATCACCTGCTCATTGACCCCCGCGAAGCTTCAAGAGTTCAAGCATATGAAAGTTGCACGGCCAGAGTGGCTTCTCGAGTCCATCAAGGCTGGTACCCTACTGCCATGGAGAGACTACAAGTACGTCCCAGAAGGCCGGGATGACAGCTCCCAGGGAAGCAAACCGAAGCAACAGCAGTCGTCCTTGTCTGTGGAAACCCAAGCCAGACAAGCTGCTATCGAACCTCTGTACGTCACCGACCCGAAGACTATGAAGGAAGCCGCCGCTGTCCCGGGGTATGCATCCGCTGTGTCCAACCCCAATGCCCGACGTGCGATGGCGAATCCAGAGTGGCGGAAAGCCCATACCTCCGTGTCCGCCGACTTCATTGACGGGTACTACAAGAACTCGCGGCTGCACCACCTTTCGACATGGAAATCGGAACTCAAAGACCTCGTCCACGAAGCTCAAGAGCGCGCCGAGGCGACACATGGAGGCGGTCACCTTGGCAAAGTTGCAGCGGAGAGTGGGGTCAGCATGAGGGGAATGGAGCTACCTGCGATGAAGTCTCCGTCGAAGTCAAAGGGGAAGAACAAGGCGGTCGTGGACCATGATCGCGTTATCATGCACTGCGATTTTGACTGTTTCTTTGTTTCTGCTGGACTGGTTAGTCGGCCGGAGCTGAAGGGCAAGCCTGTTGTTGTCTGTCATTCACAAGGAAACACTGGTGGAACGTCGAGCACTAGTGAGATCGCTAGTTGTAGTTACGAGGCACGCAAATTTGGGCTTAAAAATGGGATGAGGTGAGTCAAGTGGTCAACTTTCTAGGCTGGAGCTGATGAACGACCAGTTTGCGGCAGGGACGCACACTATGCCCAGACCTGGTTACGATCCCATACGAATTCGACCGCTACAAGCAGTTTTCTCTCCAATTCTACACTGTCCTGATGTCACATGCGGACGACCTTCAGGCGGTCTCCGTTGATGAGGCCTTGATCGACGTTAGCGATCGTGTAGCGCAGCTTCGCCGGAGTGCAGGCTATGAAGGATCCCAGTATGATCCAGCGAAAGGCTATGCGGAGACTATTCGCGCGGAAGTCAGGAAAGCGACCAATTGCGAAAGTACGTCGTACAATCAACGATATAGGTCAACACTAACTGCTTACAGTTAGCATTGGTATCTCGCACAACATCCTTCTCGCACGGCTTGCGACGCGCAAAGCCAAGCCAGGTGGATCTTTCCATCTGTTCCCAGAGGATGTGCCCGAATTCCTCGCTCCTTTGGAGGTGTCCGACCTGCATGGGATAGGCTACCATACGAAACAGAAAGCCCAAGAGAAACTTGGAACCACGAATCTAGGGGAGTTGTCGAAGAAGAGCAAATCGCAGTTGATAGATGCTCTGGGGAAGGCGACTGGGGAGAAGCTGTATAACGGCTTACGTGGGATCGACGACAAGCAGATTGAATCGGATAAACCGAGGAAGTCAGTTTCATGCGAGATTAATGTGCGTAGCTTTCCCCTTTGCAAGGTATATGTGGTTAACAGGCATTGTAGTATGGTATTCGGTTTGAGAATAACGAGCAGGCGGAACAGTTCATTTATCAAATGGCTGTTGAAGTGAAGAAGCGACTGGATGCGATTGATATGCTGGGACGCTCGATTACGCTGAAGATTATGAAGAGAGATGCTACGGCTCCAGAAGAGCCTGCGAAGGTAAAGCTTCCACCCTGCACCTGCTTACTGGACTTTACTGAACGCCATTCCTAGTTCCTTGGGCACGGACCTTGCGATCTGTTCAGTAAGCAGGGTCCGTTGATTGGACCTGGAGGCAAAGCTACAAGTGATGACCAAGTCATTGGAGAGTTCGCTTGGAGACTTCTGAAGTCCTTTGACTTTGACCCAAAGGACCTGCGAGGCATCGGTCTGCAGGTCCAGAAGCTCGAATCTGCGTCATCTTCGAATATCCCTGCAGGACAGGCTGTGCTTCCGTTCAAGCGAATGCAAGACTCTAGTCGTTCAGGGCCATCTCACAGACAAGCCACTCCGACGATTGCAGACGCCGTGCAGGCGTTACCACAGCATCCACCGCCGGAACCGACGAAACGAGCGGAACAAACATTCGACCTTCCATCGTTCTCGCAGGTCGATATGTCGGTTTTCGATGCTTTGCCTCCTTCACTTCAAGAAGAGTTGAAGAACGAGTATAGTCGTCGTTCAGCATCGCCCTTCACCTCCGTTGGCGGGGGAGGCCCTCCTGCTCCCAAACCCGCCCCTGCGTTTCCTAACAAGCCAACCGGTTTCCCCGCGCGACGGTCTATCACCCCTGTAGGTGTCTTCCCCGCCAGGTCTTCCGGGAAGGAGGTCAACGTCAAGCGAATCACACATCAACTCGCCCCTCAGAACCGGACGAACCTCTCCCCTCAAAAGAGCCTCCTCTTCATGCTCATGAAGAAGAAACCGCCCAAACAGGTCTCCTCTCGTACGTCGGAAGCGAAGCTGCGCGAGCTCGGGATCGACCCGGAAGTGTTTGCGTCGCTGCCGAAGCAGGTGCAGGACGAGCAGCTTGTGCGTGCGCGTATTTTGAAGGAGAAGGGATCGCTGCCGGAGCCGCCGTCGCAGCGTATCATCCTGAAGGCGAAGAAGCCGACGCTGCCGCCTGGGTTTGTGCCGTACCGCGCCCCGGCACCGAAGGCGCGGTTCCCTGAGGTGCCCGTGCTGCGCCAGCGCGGGAAGGCTAAGGGGGAGAAGCTGGCTTTTACGGAGGCGGATGATGTGCAGAGGATTATGGAGGCGTGGGTCGCGACGTATAAGCACTGGGCGCCGAGGGATAAAGATATTGAGTATCTTTCGAAGTTTCTGTTGCAGTCTGTGGACAGTGAGTATGCGGGGGATGTAGGTGTTGAGAAGGCGGTGGCGGTTATGAAGTGGTGGATGGTGTTGTTGAGGCGGACCTGGCCGGGAAGCGAGCCTGGAGAGGCCGATGACGATGAGGACGAGGATGAGGACGGTGGGGGTCATGTCGATGTTGTTGGAAAGGCGTGGTGGGATGCGTTTTGGAAGGTCAAGAGGGAAATGGATGTCGTTACGAGGAGGAAGTTTGGCGGGAGTCTTTCGTTGCGATGATGAGTCCGGGATAGTGGACACAAGAGAATACACTGTCGAGGCAGGGGATGGGATTGGGTCGAGCGCTTAATTTCTTATCAGCCCTAGGGACCTTTCAACCTTCAAACACCGCCCTCAACGGAAATATCTACTTCATAGAAGCTGATATTGCATCTTTGTGCGTTCTCCGACCTGTGAAAGTTGAGCTCACTTCAGTCGATGGCGGTGAGTTTAGGTTACGGGGCGGAAGGGTTCACGCGTAAAAAAACCGTGCGACTTGCTGACAAACCTCGATTTAAAGGCGGTGCAACTGGGCGCTTACCACTGTGAGTCGGCCATCAGTGCACGACCGGGGACGAACGCAAGACGAACGACTGAAAAGCAATTCTCTCTGCGAAACTCGCGCTTGCATCACGTCCTACGCTTACCTTAAAGTTACTGTAAACCTCCTGTCCCCAAGATGCCGGACATTTATCTCATTCGTATCGACGAAGTGTAAACCATTATTGTTGGGATCAATTGTTCAACTTGGTTGCAGTCCCCTTTGCAAACTCGATCCAGAAGCAGACCCGAACGCAGAGAAGCACCCGCCGGGGCCTCCTAGTATGCTGGACTTAGGTTTCCTATCGAAGTTTGTTTAACTACGGCTGTTGATTCCTAGTTGTTATAACAGACCGTCGGCCCCTGCGATGAGCTTTGTGGCATAGCTCAGGCTTTGTGGCTTGAATCATTTAACGGCAGGTGCGATGGTTGTCATAGCCAAATAGTCAGTGGCCTCAACCGATTTTCTTTAACGTTCGTCCTTAACAAACTTGCTGCCCCGAAAACCATGATCATGAGGCTGCATAACGGGGTGGACCCTGAAAATGCAACGGAATCTCCAACAATGCTTTGCTATCAGTAATGAGCTCCTGTGTTAATCGGCCAGATCTTTTATCGATTCATTCAAGCCTGGGACAATTGAGATACTTGCTCAAAGCACAAAGGGCGGGAGGACCAATGCACCGTGCGCATCAACGGTGTTAGCTCCGCGTGGGAGTTGAATGGACTTTAACAATGGGCCACTAGACGGTATCTATATTGCCACTGGGGTATATAAAGGCTGGGTCTAACAGAGCTCCCCTCCCAACCACAACCTTTCTCTTGCTCTCAACCTCCACCCAAGCTCTCCAACGTCCAATATGCCTGCCCCCCTTGCCTCCGCTGCCAACATCACCCCCTCCATGCAGGAGGCTCTAATTGGTTCGTCTAAGTAGTACACCGACACTCCAACCAGAATACTATTTACTAACGCAGGACTTTATAGCTCTTAGCGATAAGATCTCGACTAAAGCCATGTTCACTGGGCCTGTCGTTCGTTCAGGCGACCGATGCCTAGAAAACACCAGGGTCTATGCTCGGAACAGGATCATGAACTGGATTGTCTCCGACGACTTAGAGAGGATACTCTGGTTGACAGGACCTGTGGGGTCGGGAAAAACCGCCATCGCAAGGTCGATCGCCGACAGCTGCTACGACTTAGGCTACTTGGGCCCCACTTTCTTCTTCTCCGAGCCGGATTTGAAGTCTTCCAACAACATCAATTGCCTGGTCGCTACCTTGGCCTACCAGCTCACTCAGCACGCGAGTTTGGAGCCTGTGCGACACCATATTCTTGGGCGTATCAAGCCCGCTGTCTTCACCAAATCGCTGGACCGACAAGTAGAGGACCTCATCTTGACTCCCATTCGGCAAATTCCTTTGGATCACCCAATCCGAGCATTCTGGCCCAAGGTGCTCATCATCGACGGCCTGGATGACTGTACTTCCCCCACCGCTGGACATACTGGGGCCGACCTTTCGAGGGATACAGAGCACAGGCAAAATCTCGCAACTCTTTTGATGGCTGCCAGGGATCCCGCATTTCCTTTCCGTATCCTCATCGCTAGTCGACCTGAGCCTGCTATCGCCAGATTCTTCGGGACTTCTGCTCGCGATATGGCGGGGAAACTGGTTTTGGACCAGTATTTGAACCCGAACGCCGACATTCGTCTCTATATCCAAACCACAGCCGAAGAGATTTGCCGCCGCTTACCTGATCTCAAGAACTGGCCTGGTGAAGAGGCGACGCAGATGCTTCTCGACCGGGGATCTGGGCAATTCGTCTATATCGCCAAGACTATGGCGTTCATCAAGAAGAACCCGCAGGCCATTCATCCTATCCCTGCCTTAAAACGTGTCCTGGGGCTTGGTCGTCCTCAAGACAGCGGCGTGAATCCATTCGCACCCCTTGATAAGCTCTACACCTCGATCTTGGAATCCAGCTTGGAGCCCCAACTTTCAATCCAATGGATCTATGCCATTATCTCAGACCCACTCGACGGACTTTCGGCATCGTTTTTGAGGCGCTTCCTCCAGTCACACGCACAAGCCGACCAGGGTATGGAACGATATGTCTTGGACGCCCTGCACTCGTTGGTCCACGTTCCCTCTCATGGTGACGAGCAGGTTCGGTACACTATATACCACGCCGACTTGAAGGAGTACCTCGACAATCCGGCTCGCTCTGGCTCTCTGTACATCGACCCTTCGGCCAGGAAGGCGTTCCTCCTCGAGCGCTATATGTTCATCCTGAAGAGTGAGTCTCTCCCTCCCTCCCATGCCATAACCTTTACTGACCGACGATGCAGACAAGGGCCCCAAGAACCAAGTTACCGACGCCGAGAGGAATGCGTTCCTGACCATCTTCGTTGGTTTCATGGGCTATTTCGAGTCGTGCATTTCCGAGCTGTCACCCGAGAACCTTTATTTCCAACCTACCGACTATCTCGGGTGCGACATGTCGTGGTGGAAGGAAATCCTTTCCACGAAGCTCACTGAAGGGGCCAGCGTCTCTACTGTGAAGGCAATGATTGACAACGCCCATCGAGGGGTAAGTCTTCTGACGGCTTCCTTACCACATCCTCTAATTGATTCATTTTTAGTGCCCTCCGATCTCCTGCACCCCGGCTTGCAAGCACTTCAAAGGTGTCGCTTAGACGCCCAGGCACGACTTCAACCAACAACCTAATAGCCCCAAGGAGGGTGACAACAAGTCCATGTTTCCAGCAGCTGGTAGTCTGTTGAACTGGTTGTTTATGAGAGAATCAATAATATACCGTTTTCCTTACAAAAGAATGTGCCAGGGTCTGCGGACCGTGAAAGAGCTTGCCAAGAACCAGTGGTTCACGAATCACATGGCAGCAGAATGCGAGAAACGAGATTCCTTCGAGTTCTTGCGAATGGTCTAATACATGTTTGGAGTCATCAGGTTATATCGTCTCATGAGCATAAATACAGCACTCACGCTATTAGCAGACGGGTCGGCGTCTTGACAGTGAACCACGTCGAACAATACGGGCAGGTCCCTCAAGTCTAAGAGAACAATCTAACAAACCAATCAACGGCCTGCTAGCCATAATCCCAGTCACAGGCCCCGACGACGACGAAGAGCCTGATGGTTTAACTCCCCAGCCCAGCCTTCCAGGTCCGCCCGAGCGGCGAACCACCGGTACGTCACCTCATTCGCGAAGAAGTACGCACTGGATCGGATATCTCAAAGTGCAGTCGTGGTGGACCAGGCTAGACAGGGAAAGAACCCGCGAGAACACACAGAGAGAGCTGAGCAATGTAATGAGATGGAACGAGAGTCTGATCTACGCAAGAGTCCTGAAGCACCGTCGATGCTGACAAAGCGCAAGAAGCCACCAACAAACAGAGCCAAAGCATCTAACAGGCGCTCGCCCTGGACCACCAGTCCAGTGGTTCCAAGCCAAGTCCAAGCAACCGAGCCTGGGACTCGCACTGCGCAGCTCGTGTCGGTCGCGCCGGCCCGAGGTCAGCGGAGTGTCGGGCGGGGGCGGGAGATATGTCTATGGACCGGGAAGGCGCGACCATAACACTTGAGACGGACATGCCACAGGTAAACGAAGCACCGTATAAGGCGGGTTGCGTAAACGATCATTCTCACCTAACTTCGGCCAGAAAGAGAGACTTGAAGTTAGGGTTCTCAATATCATCAAAGAGGGATTTACTTACATCCTAGGAAGGGCATTGGACCTCGACATCAAGATGGACGGTGAATTGGCTGATATGGCCCTGTCTAAGCATCCAAAAGTACCAACGTATTTCGTTGAATCTTAGAGCTGAAGAGCGCCTCGTTATGGTGGGTTGAAAGCCACGACAGCTACGCGGCGGAAGCGGTTCACGCGTAAAACCGTGCGACTTGCTGACAAACCTCGATTTGAAGGCGCTTCAACTGGGCGCTTATCAGCTATTTCACCCCCTAAATGAAGTCTACTGGATGTGTTTGAGTATCAGACAGCTGGCCAAAAGCCTGAGTGAATCACTATCGTACTAATACATAATTTTGATGCCGATATCATGCAGCGAGCCCGGATTCCGACATCCTGGTGCTGCTGCCCTTCGACCTGCTCTGCGACGCAGCAGCAAATTGCATCGAATGCAACGTCATGGGGCCCTCCCTCGTATTCACCTCCTGGAGAGCAACCTCGCCCTTGGTATTGTAAACCCCGTTCCCGACGTTCCGGATATGAAGTACCATGCGTGTGGAGAGGGTGGAGTGCAGGACCATCTGTGGGCTGAGACGCAAGTGCGGGAGTGGTCAGTTCAATGAAAGGTAGGGGTAATTAGTTGGAGACTCGATTTTGGGAGAAGCGACTTACATCACGAGGAGGTAAATGTACCCAGCAGGAGCTACAAGGTTGCAGATAATGTTTCCAGCTGACATGGCTATAATGCGAACCGAACAACCACTGGTAAGTATCGCGTTACGACAAACCATTATAATCGAACACACCAGATATAAGCGCGAAGTAGTACAGGCCGTCCCGTGAGAATGTCCCGACCAGCGGGCTATTTGTGGACTTGTGCTTCGTAACGCATAGCCAAAAGGTGAGGAGCAGAATCACTGTACGCGGGTGCGTAGAATTAATTAGCGGGTGGCCAATAGACATATGAATACGAGGAGCAACAAGGACATGCCGATTTCACTGGCCAAGATAAGGATGAAGACGATAGACAACATGTGGTTATCAACTTTGATTGGGACGCACGAGATGACGGAGGGGAATGGAGAGGGAGTGTCTAAGGCAGTTGTAAGTCTCCTCCTGGTTCCCGAGCACAGAGGCGTATACGTACACACGATGGAGTTCAGAAATTTGTATAGCAACGCGTATGCCGCAATATGGACTCCCTGTTACGAAGGGCGAGATTCTCGGTTATGCTACAGCCAAAAGGTAAAGTTTCTTTCCAGCGACGTACCAGATACAACGACAACAGGAATGCCCCCAGTCTTCGATCTGTCCCGCCGAGTGCGTAGACACGGAGAAACAAAATGGCTAAATGCATATGAGTATACCGTTTTCACCCATGGGTCAAACGTCATGTCGGAGATTTCCGCGCGACTGTTTAAACGAATTTTATGTCGAAGTACGTCTAAAAGACGTAAAATGCTGTTGAATAGGGAAATCACGCTTCTAAACAGAACATTGGCGCCCAAATTACCCAATTTTGGCGCCAGTTCAGTTGAAAAGCGTGGATGACCCAAACGGAAAGTTCCGACACAGGGAGCATACCTTCGGCCGCTGAGACTTCCACACTGTTCAGGACTGAGAAGAAGTAATCGTGTCAATATGGCGAGCCATTTCTCTGGCTGTACCTCCTGAGAACTCACTGGTAGCAGCTGCAAACATCCTTTGACAACCCTAAAGATGATCGATGTTAATGAGCGGCTGCACTGATCAGAGGATAGGGATGACAGACCAGTGGAGATAAGCCAGAAGGTAGCAAGTCTAAAACGCGTTCGCGTTAGCGTCAGCGTCGGGCACAGGCCTTGTATATGGGCTTGATAGACTCACACAGCCCTGGGACAGCAAGCTCTACGAACACGATGTACCTGGCGAGGACGTACAGGCCCTTTCCTAAGTTCCATTTTGCGGTCCAAATCAGCGAGAGCTGTCAGTGAGCATGCATGTTAATACGAAAAATCTCATGTGTTCATGATCGCTGAAGTCCCGACTGACCTCGGAAGCAAAGCACTGAAAGCCTTCGGCGAGCTGTAAATGCGAAGCCATTAGGAGCGCTTTCCATGCAGATTATGACCCCCAACACCTACGGCAAGTGTTATACTAGCGACTGGCGATGTCGATCGGTTTGGAAAAGAGGGGGTCAGATGAAATGAGCAATCGAGCTGCACGAGCTATCATCTCACAGTACGCATACTGCAAAGGGCAGCGAGCCGGGAATCAACACGTCTCATTCGCGAGATTCGGACACTGCTACTCACCTTTATACTTTGCTGCGACTTCCCGTACTTAATGAACTCAGCAAAGAGGGTTCCAATGTCCATGGGTGCAACGATGTGGGCGATCAGTGGCACTAAGCGCCCGTTCTAAAGCACACTTCAAGCCTTTAACTGTTTCGTGGGCGTTCTTCCGACATGTACCCATAACTCAGCCTGGGGTGCACTGTTGATGGAAGATGCCTTCAAGTTGGAATATCAGCTTCGACGCAACTTCGATGTCCACGCCCAACGTTTATTCCGTCACTTTCCAATGTCCATCGACATTGCGCGCGCTCCATCGCCTATTCTCCAAAGCCGCCCCTTGATCCTAGGCCCCAAACCCAAGGAGGCATTAAGAGACTGGCCAATGCACTGCATTCTAATATTGCTTGGACAGATCATCAGCTAATTGTGTTCTTGCAAGGCAGGATATGTATGATGCTCACCCATTTCGGATGATACTCTAGGTCCTTGTCACTTGATGATCAGACTTTGAAGCTTCTCATCCCCGATATCATGATCGAAGGAGAAAGTAACCTTTCAAAACACAAAAGCGAGCGCTAGGTCAGCCTGTGCCCCGTAGTTATAGGAGATGCGCATCATGCCGAGCAGGTCCTGGGCAACTGTTAGTCCCTCCTAGTCAAGGCTTAGTAACTGTAGACAGAAAATGAGAATTGGATTCACCCGTTGCAGGGCTTGCTGGAACCCGGGAGCGCAGGGTCCAACAAGTTCTGCTTCAGCGCCTAGCGGACTTAATTGTCGAGGCAGGGGCCCGGGGTATAGCCAAGGTCCAGTTAAGAAAGAAGGATGAAATGCTGTGTATATCCCAGGTGTCTCGGAAGAGGCATCCCCACCTTCTATCTGCATACACTATATATATGATTATATCCTAATTGACTGGAGAATTGGCATAATATGTGTTCATTGAAGTCGACCTGCCATGACTTCGCCCACTGTAAACAAGTCGGCCACCTCAGGCCAGCCTAACTCAAGATCGTTAATAATCCAATTAGTTTTCTTGTAGTACTTGTTCCCCTCCGGAGGTACGTCCATCAGCTCAACAATCAACCCCCCTTCTTCGCCGTCCGATTGGAGCTCAGGGATACAAACGCTCTGGTTAACTGGCAAAGTAAAGGCCCCGCGGGTGATACGCAATACGACCCGTCGCAGACGTGTTTGAGCTTCAGTAGATGACCGACTTTCGATAAAATCCAACACAGAGGCCTCGAGATTGCCTATAGATCCACAAGCGAGTTCAAGGATGAGGGTGTGCAAGCGCGGGAGGATGTCTGGCGAGGAAGTCAAAGAGTTGAAAAGGTCTGCAAGACGTTCATAGACTTCTCGGTACTGATCGTCCATGGGCTGTGCTGTTATCTCGAGTGTCGTAATTGTGGGTGTATAATCGAAAAGCTCGAGTGCATCTTCCATTTCGTACTCCTCGCTGCAGCGCAGGGAGAGCCGTTCGAGAGATGTCATGGAGTGGATACGTTGCAAGAATGTGTCCTCCAGCCCATTTGCCCATCGTAGACCGGCTTCGAAAATTTGCAGGGATTTCAGTCGGCTCAGATCGATGTGGTCAAGGAGGAATGGGTATGCATCTGGAGGGTTACTTGTACAGTCGATGGAGAGGCGTGTCAAGGAAGGCCAGTCCCAAGTACCTTGTCTGGCGGTTAAACTTGATCTTTCCCGGTTGGATGGTACCACAAGATGCATATACTGGAGCTTGGGGCATTTCTCCATATAGTCGATGAAGTATTCCCAGCTCGCTGAGCGCACAATGAGATGGGTGAGCTGGGTAATCGGGAGTATGATTGTGGTGTGTCCTTTAGAAACGAGCTTATCGACCGCGACGCGGCGAAGCTGAGGGCATTCCAAGAAGGCCAGGATAGGCCCCCAACCATCCCATCGGTGGTCGGGGGGCGTGAAGAGGTGAATAATCAGGTCTTCGAGGAGGGGGAAGCTGCCGGGCTGTAGGGTATGGAGAGGTGCGATGGGGACGCGGCAGAGCGACAGGCTGGTGATCCTTCGAAAGTCTATAGCTGAGAACAGTTGTGAGGGGAAACGGGGATCGCGATTACAGTTCAAGATGAGCTCCAACTTCAGGGGCGAGACTTTTGTCATCTCGCGCCACCTGGTGAGGAAGCTCTTCACAGCCAACTCAGTGTCTGCTGCGGTTTCTCCGGCGAACTGAGGACCAATGTCTTCGGCTTCCTCAAGTTCATGACGAGGTGGGACCAGTAGACGCAGGAAACCCCACAGAGAGGAATATCTCATGGCTACTTCTCTCCATTTTTTGCTGACGAAACAAAGCAGCATTGGCGCTACGGTCCGCCTGATCGATGACGAGGCCCAGGGAACGCGCCTCTCTTCGTCGTCAGGCAAAGTGTGGAAGAAGATTTCTCGTAGGATGTCTTCAGAAACCTTCCCGATTGGAGATGAGGCCAGGACAAGGCCATCGAGGTGCTCTTTGACCCTCTGTTCCCCATATTTGAGTTGGCTGAGCCGCCGTTCGAGGGTTTCCACCTCCTCGTGTATTTGGTGTAGCCGCTGGCGGCAGTCACTTGCAGTGGGCGAGCGTCCTGAGCCGAAATATTAGTCGAGATGTTTGCATAGTCGTCATAGAAAGCTCACTAATCATTTGGAAAGGCATAGTATCAATGCGGACAGGAAAACTTGAACCTGGCTGTTGACAAGAGAGAGAGCTCTGACTCGGAAGCAAGCCGTGTTTGCCTCTATATCGCCCTATTTCCCGAAGTTCTTGCCAAACACCGTACAACGGCTTCTGGCGGGTGAGTTTAGTGCAATATCAATCCGCCAGGGACGGACCCCGAGGAAATAAAGTAAACGACGAAACACCCAAAGTATCGCCAACGCATGAAGTAAAGGCCGGAATAAAATAACGCCCGGCCATAGTTTGAATGGAAGCTCATTGCGCGACTTGCTCAGGGCCTTAAAGCACGGCACTGGCTGGGTCCGGCATGAGGGAAAGCCCAAGTGCGGAAAGTCGCCGTCTAACTCGAAGTAGAAGTCGAAGTTCGAATAGTTCTGCGTGCGAGGAAGTGGGCGCTGCTCTGCAGAGTCGACTCGTCGAGATCCTTGAAGGGCGCTAGCGCTTGTTAGTCAATCAATCAAACCCATTTCCTCAAGAAGACCTCTGGAGGGCGGATGCAGAATTATGCAGTGATCACAGAATCAATCGTTGTAGTTACTACCGCCTGTCTTCCTGTACCGAGAGGCGCTGTACGTGAGCACGGTACTGTGTGGTTGTGGGCTTGAGAACGAAGCGCGACGAGCTAGGGGTGAAGCAAAGAGTGAAGCAAGGAGCATGTAAGGACAGAAGGACGAAAGACCTGGTACGCGAGGAATCAGAATTAGCGCTAAGCACAAACATAAGTGTGTGGAAAGAGCGAGCCCGAGTCCGTGTCGTCGCCCGAGTCCGGATGAGGAGTGTAGCGGACGAAAGCGTCAAGGTCTCATGGACAACTGGACCCAAACAAACGCGATGATCCCTGCTACAACCTCCCTAATTTCTCTCCATGCTCTTGATAGGCGCTCAGATATAGCTTTGGGCCGGATGGGTAGTAGAAGAAGAGGAACAAGAGGTGATGGCGCCCAAACGGGGCGCTAGTCTTCGTAATCCGACGTGGGAAAGGATCTGGAGGTCGGCCAGCGGAAGCAAAAGAACCTGCCTTTGACCACCATTCGACCACCACCACCGCTTAGAGGACGCACGCATCCCAAGTAACATTGTCTGTGGAGTGTATCGACAGAAGTCTAGTGGCCTCTGGAATTGTAAGCAACCTGTATCCGGTCAACGAGTCATTCAAAGAACGCTAACGGGTCGAACAGCGACACAATTGTCGCGATGTGGTCAATTGCTACACAGAGGCTCCTCGATGAAGATGGAAAGATACTGGCAAACGAACATCGCGAGCTGATACGGAAGCGTGTAAACGAACTAAAAAACGAAATCTGTGCTCTGCATCGGCTACACAACACCCTCGCCCCCATCAACCGCCTTCCTCCTGAAATTTTATCGAGGATATTCGTCCAGAGCTCTGCTGAATGCCGACGAGACAGTCTCTCCTGGATTCAGGTCACCCATACTTGCCACAACTGGCGAGAGGTCGCACTGGATTGTGCTGCTCTTTGGTCCGATATATCATTCGTGCATCCCGCATTCACCAAAGTCATGCTCGCCCGATCGAAAAACGCACCGCTCCATGTCGATCTCAGGACGTCCTACACTCGGACAACACCAGTCATCTACGAGGCCTTATCTGAAGTGCTCGACCAAGGCAGTCGATTGCGCTCCATCGCGATTGACAACGTAACAAACACCCGGCGTAGCGGAATGCTCCATTTACGAAGGTTCCTCTCGAAATGCGTCACAGCCCCCGTCCTCGAGGAGCTCCGATTGCACACCAGTCTGGATCACTGCCTAAACTCAGGCTTCCTCCAAGGGGGCTCTCCGACGCTCAAGCACCTTGAAATATCCGGCTGTATCATATCCAACTGGAACACAATTCCCTCTGGCGCCGCATTGATAAAGTTGGATTTGACAAGAAGTCATGGCCAGGAAAACAAGATGCTATCTGGGTCAGGCTTTATCTCCTTGCTCAAGAACATGCCTTCCCTCGAAAACCTACACATCCAGTTCTTGCTTCCACGTGGCCTGTATTCCCAATCGCCGGCTGCCGCCCCATTTACGCACCCAAAGCTGCGAATCTTGGAGCTCATAGACTACCCGGAAAATATAGAACGCTTTCTGCGCGCGGTGCACGTCCCAAACGCAGAGAATATCACTTTCTCCTTGGACGACGACGTGAACTTTCCATACGAGAATCCAGACCTAACTGCCCTCTTCGGAGCTTTGCAATCGTCCTGGCACAAGGTGGTTAGTGCCGGCATCGGAGAACTTAGAGTCTCTCGCGATGCACCATCCTATAATCTCATGCCATCCCATAGTTTCTGGCTCAAGTTCAACAACCCTGCCAGTACCACGTCGGTCCAAAGCCCGTACACACTGGACCTGCGTCGCGTCCGAACAATAAATATGGATACCGGAGATGTTCTTTTGGCGGTCGAACAATGCTGGGGCATGTTGGAGCTTCAGATCCTCGATCTCGACACCGACGACGAAATGGCCTTCCATACGTGGGCTGTCATGTCCGACCTTCCGAAACTTCAAGGCATAACTACTGTGTCAGAGCAGTCGTTCTATGACCTTTTTCAATATCTTATAGAGGAGCACACCGAGGAACGTCCAAATGAACCCATTTTTCCCTTCCCGGCTCTGTCGTCGATCACAGTAGAAGACGTCGTGCTTGATCCAGAATCACTGGATGAGTGGGGAATAGTTTTTCGGGGCCGTCCAGAGCACGCACCCGATCTGAAGGTCACCCTTAGCCAGTGCAGCGGCCTCACAAGGGAGATTTTCGACGATATTACCGCTCGTGTTGGCTCTAGAGTTGAGGTTGTTTGGGAAGGACAGTTTAGATAGCCATGACGCTGTCGCGATCTGCGATGCGGAATTGTTGGGCATTCATTTATTTGCATAAATATATATAGGATCCTCGTCGTCATTTAGACTGCAAATTCAGATGTGCGACCGTCTTACAGTCGGTTTTCCATGACTTTCCCTGGGGAGCTGCAGCAAACCGGATCGCTTGGAGCAACCGCCCCGTTTCGTCGCTTCTCATCAGACTGGTGAGCGCAATCTCGTTGTTTGTATCGTAAATCCCACTTGGAGATCGGCAGAGAGGGGGACTTCGCACCCCTGAGTCGACCAGAGAAACCCCGCCCATATCCCATCAACCATAATCTGTCGACGCAAGAGCCAAATGTGACCGGGGCTTATCAAACCGTCGAGAGGCGGCGCGGATAACTATGCGGCCCATTTGCATTGCAGGGTGACTCTTTATGGAGCAGAGCCCAAGCAAATAAATGAGGGGGAAAATGAGGAGATGCTTGACACATGGGATCCCCATCCTGGGATTCATCGAAGAAACGAAATGGGAGCCTGCAAGCAGCAGTATAGCCCTAGAGTGAGAATGTCCACGAGTTGTTGTACTTGGGGATGCGCAAAGGGGTGGTTGGTGACAGAGGGTGCCGATAGTTGCCCGAGCAGGGGGAGAGAGCCGCCCGACTCCTGAGCATCGAGAGAGAGAGCTGAGCGTGTGCGAGAGTCCAACCAAAACAATGCCAGATGTCGAGTTTCTTCCACGTAGATAGGCATTCACATTTTAGAGCAGCGGAAAGGCGGGAGGCTCGGGACGAACTCAGTAGACAGGGGAGAAACGCACCCCAAATACCTCGATACGCAACGCGCTCAGCCTCAGCGACGCATCCCCTTCCCTCGCAGCCAAGTTGGTTCTCACTTAAAACTCGAATCCTCCCTCATTACGGTTGCGTGATTGGTCAAAAAGGGCCTGCTTAGATGCGACGACAGTACTTGGAAATCGAGGTGATGGGAGGAGGAAGAAGGCCGCAGACCTTTTGCGATCACAAGGGACGCGAGAATTCTGCTTTGGCCGCGGCGCTTGATCTCCAACCACCACGACGACGCCATGTTCTTCATCGTAAGTGGTCCCGAGGACCCCGCCTTCCGCGCTAACGCAGCAGCACCCCCTCATCCCTCCACCCTCGACCCCCACGCACACATTGAACACGCAACCCTGAATCCTGGCAGAAAGAACTCACACATACGATCCTCCTCCACCCGTCATACTTCGGGCCGCAAATGACAGACTTCCTCGAGAACAAACTCTTCACGGACGTCGAAGGAACGTGTTCGGGGCAGTTTGGGTACATCATCGCGGTGGTGTCGATCCTGGACACGGGGAAGGGGATGGTGCTGAGCGGGAGCGGGCAGGCGGAGTTCGTCACGCGGTATCGCGCGATTGTGTTCAAGCCGTTCAAGGGGGAGGTCGTCGATGGTGTTGTGAACAATGTTAATAAGGTGCGTTATCGTTGTCGTTGCTGGATGTTGTCTGGGCTTTTGGAGTGTTGATTGGCGATGGGATGTAGATGGGCTTCTTTGCGGACGTTGGGCCGCTGACGGTCTTTGTGTCTCACCAGGTGCGTTCTGCACGTTAATGTCGACTCTATTCGTAGAACTCATTGTCGTATCCTATAGCTGATTCATCCGGACATGCGATTTGACCCCAACTCCAACCCCCCTTCATTCGCTTCTGAGGAACAGGTCAGTAGACGTCACCAACTCGCCCCCCGCTACTCATACCTTTGGAACGGCTCGGGCTGGCTTTCATATGACAAGCTACGGGTTGCTGCGTTCCGCCCCCTTCGAGCTGGGGAATAGGCGTCGATTGAGCTGCCCCGAGGTCTTCGTTTTGGGACGACCAAGCGGTCGGGCAACGCGACACGGCGTATAGCTCCTAGAACCGCTCGCTCTCATCCTCCGAGCTACCTTCCATCGCACGCCAGCTCCTATATCTCAGACCAATACTCACATCCTCATTACAGGTCATCGAAAAGGGCGTGAAAGTGCGTCTAAAGATCGTTGGTACCCGTGTCGATGCGACCGAGATTGTGCGTCCATATCTTTCAATCCCGTTAAGCCTTTTACTGACGGGGAAGTAGTTTGCTATTGGGACTATCAAGGAGGACCATCTAGGCGTCATAGATTAAGGGTGTTCGTTTCCTCCCCTTGTCGTCCCGTTTTTATATTACCAGTGCAGTATCTCAATCTTTATCTTTCTCAAAGAACCTGTTTTGCAGCGTATCCCAACTTTACATTGAACAGATGCTAGAAGGATAGCTTCGGGCTTGGGCATCGTGCTGAGCTGCACGACATCGGTTGGTTCGTAGAGGCTTGTGGTGCAGCGGGGCAACGTCGATGGCAAACGTAGCGGTGGATATTGAATTCAGTGCTGGACTAATTCGATCACGTCCCAAAAGAACAAACGCCCTGGCACCCCGCCGCCGTCCTAGTGGGCATTCTCTCCGCTGCCGACGAATCAGGACGGCGACTGTTATGAGAATAGGGATGTGTGTGATAAGGGCACGGCCCTAGCAAGTAAGCGGGCGGTCGAGCAGCAAACAAGCACCCTCGAGAACGCGCATTGAGTCAGGGCAAGCACCACAGGGAGAGATCAGGGCTGCTCGCCTGCACTTCCGCTGCCCGCAACGGGAATAGACGGGTTTGGTTGGCGCCAGAGAAACACAAAGAGATGAGGTGCTGCCTGCACATCTTTGTGTCCGGGAAGCTTTAGACGAGGTGCGGCCGGCCAGCTAGGGAGGGGCAAGGGGTGGAGCAATGAGCCAGGGGACGGATGAGGGATCTGGGATGCGGGGGATAAGCGCTAAGCACAAATGGATAGCGTGTGAGCAGAAGAGAGCGAGCCCGAGTCCGTATCGTCCCCCGAGTCGGCGTGAGGAGTCGCCAAAGCCAGAGCCAGAGCAGGAGCCTAAAGGAGTGACGGAGGGGGGTTGTCGAGCAAAGAGAAGGGACACTCAGACAGCGCATAGACAGACATAGACACCCACAGAGCCACCCGACCCCCTTCCAAGTCCCACAGGTTTCCAGCGCCGAGCCATGGCGCGTACTCGACAACAATGATGACAACCGACCAACATGCGGGCGGGCGGGCAGCCGACCAAAGTGGAGCAAGCTGCACCCCGCCGCGACAACAAGATATAAATGCGTGCCAAGACGTCCGGCCGTAGGAGTGGCAGGGCGCGCCCATTGAATCATAGATGACGGGTCGTCGGACTGCGGGACAGTGCATCGGCGGTTCAGGCTCCTTCGGTATCGTTGTCGCGTCGGCGATGGCATCGGAAGGGCCAGCGCAAGACATGCGCAAGACCAACGGGTCATGGAAGGCGTCCAGAGGAACAACCAGGGGAACTAAAAACGTCACGGTCGCGCCATGGACAAACGAACCCAAACAAACACGACGCGTCCCCGTGCCCCTCCTCTCCCACCCGGGGGCCGGTGCGCGAGGACTAACGACGCTGCTGCTCGGGAACTTGTCCATTTCCCTTCCTCTTTGGCTTAGCTTAGATAGATAGCTCTCTTGGCTTGGTCTGAGGACGTCGCAGTTCAGGACAGAGGATGGTTTGGTTGATATGCGTTGTTAAGATTCGGTTTTGGTTGGTTCTAAGAAGTATGTAAGTGCCTACTATGCGAGGGGATACAAGTACATTGAGTGTCTACATATTAATGCTTCGGAGAGGGAGAGTTCATAATGAATGCATGGTTCATATGCCAATAGAGAGGATCGAAATCCAAAAAACGAATAATTAAAAGAATAAGAATAATAGCGAACAAGGGCCTGAAGTCTATGAAGACGAAGACACCCCGCACAACCCCATCGCAACTCCACAAACCTCCCACGCAACCTCAACCGCATCCCACACCTCCTCCTCCACAACCCCCACCGCGCGCGCATTCATCCACACGCCCCACACCCTCTCACACATCCTCACCACCACCTCCTTACCCTGCGCAGCCAACACCCTTCCCAGCGCAGGAATTTCTGTAACTTGGGATACTTCGAGGGTAGGGGGCACTGGGAGGGGGGCGAGGAGCTGCGAGATGAGGGTGTGTGTGTTTTTGTGGTATAGGAAGCCGGCGAGGATGGGGAATGTGGAGGGCGAGGGGAGGACGAGGGGGACTACGGGGAGGGTCGTCAACGTCATTCCTTCTTGCGTCGATGTTGATGGTGTTGAAGGGGGCAGGGCGGGCATGTTGGCGCAGTGCGCTGCTAGGACAAGAGCGTGGACGGGGATAACGCTCTGGATCGCAGCCATACACGGCGAAGGGGAGGCGGGCGAGGAAGAGGGTGCGGAGCAGAGCGCGAGGACGTGCGTCGGTACCTCCACGCATGTTTGGGGAAGCACGACTTGGACGTGCGTTCCTTCGCTTGCCAAGCGCGCTTGAGAGCGCAGTACTTGGATCCCGGACATTCCCTGGAGCAATCTATGAGGAGGGGGGTAAGTTAAGGATCGACAAAGGAGGAGGGGGGAGGGGAGAAAATGGACGTACGCAGGGCCTGAATCTTCGAGGTGGTCACGGACGTATTGAGGGGGCACGCCCGCGAGGGAGGCGTCTGCCTGCACGATCTTCGCCGAACAGACTTCGCGCTGTGCGGGGCGGGGGAGGTCTTTCAGAGCTGAGATCGGTGCGGGTGCCGGTGCCGCTTGAGAAGGAATAGTAGCCTGTGCGCGCGTGGCTGCCGCGCGTACGCCGTAGAGGAGTGCCTTGGCATTGGCATTGCGCTGGTGCTGCTGCCTGCGAGGGCCGGTGGTAGTGGAGATGGTGATCTTGATAGTGGTGGTGGTAGCTTTCAACGCCGAGTTGGACGCGCGGCGGCCGAGGCCGGAGCGTTTCTTGTTGCCTTTCGCATTCTTGCCTGATTTAGAAGAAGAAGAGGAGGAGGAGGCCTTCTTCTTGAGCGAAGAGGTGGAGGAGGATGAGAGGCGCATGCATAGAGGCGCGGAGGTGGGGGCCGGATCTGTGTAGGGGCGCCACGCGGAGCCGGAGCCGGACGCGGTAGCTTTCTTGGAGGCGATGATGGTGAAGGACGAGGACGACATTGCAACAGCTGCTGGTTGGTAGTGGTGGTACTTGGTAGACTTGGTGGAGGGGACGTTGGCTGAGTGCGGGGGCGGGTGGGGAACGAACGAAGTAGAGGATGCCCTGCCGCTCTTTATACGTCGGCGGATTGGTACTTGCCACTTAGACTCCCAACATACTTCTTCGCTTAGGAAAAAGAGGATTGGATTGGTTTCGCTACCAATCCACCTCTTTATTCCCGTCTATAGTAATTCTGCACAGGGGTTCTGCAGAGGGGAACGTAATGGTTGGGGGGAATTGCCGAGTAAGGGAATTTTGGAGACCAATCCAATCCGCCTTTTCCCAGGTGATTGCGCGGATTGGGGATATGGTGATGGGCGGTTTTTGCATTGTTGTCCTGATTTGGAAGCGGTTGGCGGGGCTGTCCTTTCTTTGCTTTAGAACGACCATGTGGGGTGTTGCCTCTCCGTCCTTTGTGCCACTGGTTCTCCTTGCTTGCGTGTGTAAAGAGGCTCTGGATTTCAACTGGAATTGGCGTGACGTGGTTGTTCCTGTTTCGAGTAGCAATGATGGGGGTTGGGCGGCAAAGGACTTGAAAGCGCCTAGAAAGCGCCTTTGCAGTTGGAATGATTGGTGAGCCGACAGCCTTTGTAACGTTGTATCTTGGTGTTGGTTGGAAAGGAGCCTTTCGTGCCCTTGTGAGCCGGCAGTTACGCTCGAGAGGCTAGTGCTCGCTCTCCTTTCCTGATTCCTATCGCCGACTCGGACTCGGATATGGATACTCACGTCGGTGACCAAGGCCAGGACCAAGAGCAGAGACGGTCCACTAAGTATTGACTGCGTAGGCAACCAGCTACTCTGCGTGCAACTGCACCTCGGACGGACGTACATCCCTCCCCCAATCCCACCCAGTCTCCACTTTCCACGACCACCAAACCTAGCTCTCTCCCCAGCGTGAAGGACTCGTCTACCGCATGACAGAGCATGGAACGTAACGGATAGCCTTCACGATCTCTGGCAGGGCAGGCCTCTGCAGGCAGGGGAGGAACTTCTGAGGTCGACGTGGGCGGCCCTCTGGCACTGTCGACTCACCCCTGGCCACATCGCTCATACCCGCCAACTTGATCTCGAAGCAATATCATTGACTTTACTTTCGCCGCTAATAGTCTCGTGTATTCAGTTAGTACTCCTCGTCCTGGCCCCGAATCGGAGGATGCGCTTGCTTTGAGAGTCTTGAATGAAAAGCGCTAAGCGCTCAATGATCGATCATCAGGCGCCCAGTGTACTCGGGGCGAGGGAGGAAGAACAGTTTTACTCTACGGTTATAAAGGGCAGCTCAGGAGTCGTACAGACTTTAGATCCTGGCTTGGGCGGGCTTAGACATAGCAGTGGGTCGAGATATCTCCTAGCCTGATGTGAAAGGAGAGAAAAGACTTCCCCAGCCCCTGGCCCGCGTGACGTCACGCAATTTCCGAAGACGAAGCTGAGCATGATTCCAGTGGTGAAGGAATGAGTGACGACGCGGTAAGTCACTGGCTTTGCATATATCAGAATGTACTTACACAAGCTGACTGACTGTCTTAATATGTGCACGTTTACAGAAGGAAGAGGTCCGTAAGGCAACCAAGATATTGAAAGCTGGGACCAAGTTGCTCAGGGAGGAGCTGAGAGGAGGAAGAGCGGTAACTAAGGGGAGCTCCCAGCTCAGTCTAAAGATGAATAGTGATGAGCTCCAGGCCCATCTGCAATCGCTACAATCCCAAACCAACGAAATGCGATCTCAAGACGCTAAATTGCGAACTCGAAACGCCGAATTGCGATCTCAAACCGCCGAAATTCGAAGGCAGAGCCAGGCTTTGCGACGGGAGCAGCTATCGAAAGCAGGAACAGGCAAACAGAGGGCACCGGGAGATTTGGATGAGGCCAGGAAGCAGGAATGTGCAGAGGCGAGAAAGGCGTTGGATGCGGTCGACGAGAAGGATTTTAATTTGGGAGGACCCCTGAGAATCCCGAGGTCGGTCGGATACCAAATTTGGTCATTTCGGGGCTTCAGGGGTGGACAAAATTTCAAAAAATTTCGGCCCCCAAGGGGTGGATGAGGTATCCGAGCTGAGATTTCGGCGTCTGAGGAGTGGACTACGTATCCGAGCTCCAAAAAATACGAAAAATAAAAATAAAATCAGAATTTAATCCTGCGCCGGCGAGCGCATACAATACACTATACATAGGTAACTACAACTGGTCTTCATCTCCCTCTGAATTCTTCGCGGCCTTAGATAGGGCTGTGAAACGGGTGATAGCTGTGATAATAGCTCCCCTCTGATTGAAGTAATTAGTGAAGACTGACGCAAAGTATTCCGTATCCATGATGATCTTGGAACCGTCCGAAAGCACTTGAAGCTTTGCAGGTGGGATGCGAACGAGCCAATGGAGGGATGGGATATGCCAAAATCGTGGGAGATTCAGAACTGCGACCCTGTTCTGCCATACCGAGCGAAAGTGGCGTTGCTGAGGTATCTGCTGATAGATCTGTGCAGAAATATATGAGACTGCACCAATAGAATCAGTCTCTGACACCCAGCCATGCTTCGCAGCTTTCCCTCCCCCACGTTCGTAGAATGTGCGCACTGTCACAAATAAGCAAAGATATACATGAGCAGTGCCCCAACGACGAGCACTGGTAAGTAGCGTACCTTTTGCAAACAGAACTCGGTGTCCATGGTGGTGAACGAGATGCGGGCCTTCACTTCGTCAGAAACACAGTCCGGTACGTCTTTATAAACCTTCCCGTGGCCGATCCACGAGCTGATTGTTGCAGCGTCTGCCTCTGAAGGCATAATGCTGCTGGGGATTGGCTGGAGACAAAGCACTTCACAATGGGGCGCACACAATGAGAGAAAGCGAGAAAATGAAATGGTATTTCAAAAAATTCGGACTATAAGATGACCCTCTAAGCGCACCAAGCCCTGTTCCGCCCTTCGCTAACGAGCCTCCAAGCAACATCCGCCTCCGCATTGATGAACCGGAAGTCTTCAATCCTCAATCCCCGGGCCTGTGACGACTTGAATGCCGATTGAGAAACACCATATTAAAGTAAGAGGAAGTTACACGTAGAAAAGAAACGAGGTGAGGGGTGGACTGGTATCCGACGTCGCTGGGAGATGGTGGTTGAGGAGTGGATGATGGATCCGACGTGGACCACATGGCAGCCCATCCGGAGGGTGGATGGCTTGTTTTGGTATCCGAGCTCGGCGCCTTCGGCGCCGTCTGAGTGGTGGACCGGTATCCTACCGGTCTCGGGATTCTCAGGGGTCCTAATTTGGGGCGTGGCACACTGTACACGTGAAGGTCAACTGACTGTATCGTCAATAGATAATTCCTGACTTTCCAAAATTCGCCTCTATAGGTCGGTCCAAGGACATGAACCTGCATCCCAATAGTTAGGCTCAGCCTTGAGCTGACTCCACAATATACCCCTCACGGTCGATCCAATATTCACTCTCGGGTCCTGACGGCGTCATCTCGAAGTCCAGTCGGCGCTGCCGACATGTCCAAAACGATACAACCTCTCCAACAGTGCCATAAGTTGCGGACACAAGTACTTTTGACTTCAAGGATCATCTCCGTCTCAAAAGGCAACATTGCGGTTAAGTATAAAACTTGCATTGTTCCACTGAGCCTGACCTGAGTACTTTGCACTTTGCATCCAGGTCGAACCGCCACCACGCGTTCTGCGTCAGAGGGTTCGGATAATGTGCGTGGTGAGGAGGGTGTGTGGAGAACCGAATGCCAACGCTTGTGCTTGTGCTTAGGAGATTAGAAATAAAATTTATCCATTTTCTCTCAGACCGGTCATATCTATCTGCTGTCGGTGTAAGCCATCCCTGTAACCACCCCTCGAGACAGTTGGGGAGCTTACAGTTCTTCACTAGCCCACAGATGGTCCTCCATTCAACTCTCTCGACACGTATGGTTCTCCACGTTCGCGAAATCGGAAGTGGGGTTTACGATACGAACGGCGAGATTGCGCTCACCGGTCTGAAAGGGGGCGATAAAACGGGTGGTCGCCCCAAGCGACGTTGCTGTAGCTCTCCAGGGAACCGGGAAAGTCATGGAAAACCAACTGTACGACGGACATCTGAATTTGCAGTCTAAATGACGATGAGGATACTGTACGTATGAATGTATGTGAATTAATGAATGAATGTCCAACGATTGGCCTAGTTCGCATCCCAGATCGCGACAGTCCCGCCATGGCTATCTGAACTGTCCTTCCCAGACAATCTCAGCAACTCTGGAGCCAACATTGCGAGCGGTGAGATCGTTGAGCATCTCCTTCGTGAGGCCATTACACTGGCTAAAGGTGACCTTCAAATTGGGCGCGTGCTCAGGTCGCCTGCAAAAAGCTATTTCCCACTCGTCCAGCAGTCTTGAATCAAGCACGGCGTCTTCTACTGTGATCGACGACAGAGCCGGGAAGGCATCGGCATGCTCCTCTATAAGATATCGAAAAAAACCGTCGAACGAGTACCCCACAGGAGTTATGTCTTGTAGTTTCGGAAGGCCGGACATGACAGCCCAAGTATCGAAGGCCATTTCGTCGTCGGTATCGAGATCGAGGATCTGAAGCTCCAACATGCCCCAGGATTCTTCGACCGCCAAAAGAACATCTCCGGTATTCATATTTATTGTTCGGACGCGACGCAGGTCCAGTGTGTACGGGCGTTGGATCGATGAGGTACTGGTAGGGCTGTTGAACTTGAGCCAGAAACTATGGGATGGGGAATGGCCGGACGGTGCATCGCGGGAGACTTCAAGTTCTCGGATGCCGGCACTAACAACCTTGTGCCAGGACAGTTGCAGAGCTCCGAAGAGGGCAGTTAGGTCTGGATACCTGTATGTACTGCCCTCGTCCAAGGAGAGAGTGATATTCTCGGCGTTTGGGACATGCACGGCGCGCAAAAAGTGTTCTATGCCTTCCGGGTAGTCTATGAGGTCCAAGTTTCGCAGCCTTGGGTGCGTAAATGGGGCGGCAGCCGGCGATTGGGAATACAGGCCACGTGGAAGCAAGAACCGGATGCGTAGGTTTTCGAGGGAAGGCATGTTTTGGAGCAAGGAGATAAAGCCTGACCCAGATAGGTTCTCGTTTAGCTGACCAAGATTTCTTGCCAAGTCCAATGTTAGCAATGCGGCGCCAGAGGGAATTGTGTTCCAGTTGGATATGATGCAACCGGATAGTTCAAGGTGCTTGAGCATTGGAGAGCCCCCTTGGAGGAAGCCCGAGTTTAGACAGCGATCGAAACTGGTGCGCAAGCGGACTACCTCGAGGACGGGAGCTGAGTGGCATTTCGAGAGGAACCTTCGTAAGTGGAGCGTTCCGCTACGCCGGCTGTTTGTTACGTTGTCAATCGCGATGGAGCGCAATCGACTGCCTTGGTCGAGCACTTCAGATAAGGCCTCGTAGATGACTGGTGTTGTCCGAGTGTAGGACGTGCTGAGATCGACATGGAGTGGCGCGTTTTTCGATCGGGCAAGCATGACTTTGGTGAATGCAGGATTCACGAAGGAGATGTCGGACCAAAGAGCAGCGCAGTCCAGCGCGACTTCTCGCCAGTGGTGGCAAGTATGGGTGACCTGAATCCAGGAGAGACTGTCTTGTCGGCGCTCAGCAGAGCTCTGGACGAATATCCTTGACAGAATTTCGGGAGGAAGGCGGTTGATGGGGGCGAGGGTGTTGTGTAGCCGGTGCAGGGCACAGATTTCGTTTTTTAGTTCGTTTACGCGCTTCCGTATCAGCTCGCGATGTTCGTCTGCAAGTATTTTTCCATCTTTATCGAGGAGCCGCTGTGTAGCAATTGACCACATGGCGACGATTGTGTCGCTGTTCAACCCGTTAGCATTCGTTGAATGACTGGTTGACCGGATACAGTTTGCTTACAGTTCCAAGGGCCACTAGAATTCTGTCAATACGCTCTACAGACAATGTTCCTTGGGGGATGTGTGGTGGTGGTGGTGGTGGTCAAAAAAAAAGACAACAATGACAGCTTCTTGTTCCGGGACCGCTGGCCGCCCACCTGGATCCTTTCCCACGCCAGATTACGAAGACTTTTAGCGCCCCGTTTGGGCGCCATCACCTCTTGTTCCTCTTCTTCTACCACCTGCCGAATGCTATATCTGAGCGCCTATCATAGAGCATGGAGAGAAAACATGGAGGTTGTAGCCGCGGTTTAGATCTACATCCTGCTCCCCCACTCTCAGAGCAAGCCCCCCTCCAAAACTCACATCCAGGTAGAGGATATGGTCGAGGCTAGCCCCAGAACCTTCCTGGTATCTATGCCTGCTCTAGCTGCAGGCGTCTTGACTCTCAGAATGGTGACTACTTGCTTTTGGACCCACAGCTCGCTCGCCACCTCAAATAGAAGACTGGTCGGCGCTCCCGACGTGTCCGACCCGGTCCACACACCACCAATATTGCTGTTGCTTTCCGCAACGCGCTGGCGGTACATCATAACATTTAAGTCCAGAACAACGGTATACCAGTCAGATGTCGGCAAATAGCTCCCCATAACCTGATTAATATAAGGTGTATCCAAATTTGAAACCCGTGTTACGCAGCTTAAAGGTCGAGAGGACTTTTCGTCAAGAGTTCAACGCCGCATCCAGCCTTCCCTCCTCGGAACCTTGGGACACCTTGGATAATACTCGCTTTTACCATCATGGATACCAGCCGGCTTTTCGCTCAACTACTTGACTACGCTAAAACACAGCAGAATGTGAAGGTATGTCTGGGCGCTTCATGCTGAGTTACACCATTTTACGCTAACTGTAATGCTATTTCCAGTATACCCTTCGTATGTTGAGTCGCTTCCGCTATCCGGGGACTATGCTAAACTGCGTTCATCCTGGCCCTCGACCTTACTCTCCGAACACCCAGTCGCATCAACTGTATTTGCTGTACGTTCCTAGCCCGTCAATACTTGGATCATCTCGCTGGGTATGTATACTGACGAAGGAGGCCACAGGGCGTAGAAGCCTTTCACTGTCTACCCGAGGAGGTGAGCTTTTAGTTCCAGGCATCCCCAGCGCTTCCTCACGACTTTTCTACGGCTCATTTATCTAACCTCGTCCCTACTCAGGTTTCGTTGATATGGCCAGGGAAATGGAATCTGGGCAAGATTCTATACCTCGCGTCCCGCTATCTCGCCTTCGTGGAGCTTATTGGCCCGGCGCCGTTATGTGCGTGCATCCCTCTCTAAGCCTGTCAATGGTCTCAAAATGGCTGACCGTGTATCATATCACAGTCATCCTTTCACCGGATCTGTCAGTTGGGGTAAGTAAAGTCCATGGAGGTTGGCGTGTCCTGTAGGCTCAGCCGAAAGCTAATCGAAACACAATGCAGGCATGTCAGCGAATATTCGCCGCCGGCGCTGGTGAGTCTGGGTCGGGCGCTTATGCAAGGCGTCCACTGAAAATGAGTTCGTAGCATTGTCTGTTATAGAAGTAACGGTATCCGAAGGTGAGTGATTCGCGTAATCGCATACCCTCCGGCCATACTCATCAGTGCTGATTTATCGCTATCTTCCCTATTTCTAGCCATTCTATTTCTACGCGTCTACGCGCTTGGCGGAACAGACCGTAAATTAGGAGCTTTCTTGTTGGCCCTATATCTGGTAGGTTTCTCCATGCAAGATTCGGCGATTCCATCGTGTCGCTAATTGACAATCTGGCTCTTTCTTGTGCAGGGTATCCATGGCGCGGTGTACGCGTGCTTATACAAGTTCCTCAATTCTATCGTATGTACGTATGCACCTCTCCCGCAGAGTGAATTTGACCAAGCATCTATTCCGTGAGCGCTGACTACGCCAATGGCATTTTGGTAGATATGCCCTCCCCATTCCCTAATCTCGTTTCATGTCTTCCTATCAGAGCAAACAACCACATGCTCTCCGTGGTCTTCATCCTCCTTCTGGTCAGCGAACTCGGTACGTCGCACCATTCTTCCTTCCTTCTCAGCATCGCTGCAGTCGTTGACACCGTGAATTTCCCAGTGATTCTGGCGATTACGTTCTGGCTGTGCTTTACGAAGCACAAGTCAACGAATAGCCCTCTTGTGGCTACGTTCTCCCGTGACGGATTGTCTTATTTTGTCCTTTTATCCGGTGAGTCCCAGTCCTACTAAAGTCCCACCCAAAGGACTCCTTGCCATTGCTCGTTACTTAGCACTTATTCTTCAGCGGTCTCAACCGGAAACATCGTCTGCAATCTCGTAGCTCCGGTAGGCGCATCATTTACTCCTAGGAGTCCCAGCACAACTGACGCTACTCTCAGACCGGTTACATATACCTCCTCTCAATGTAAGTTCTCCAGCAACAGCCTCGCAGTAGGCATTCATCCTTCATTACTACATCTACCCACGAGATTCCGAAGCTCACAGGTTCACGTTCACTCCAGCCCACAGATGGTTCTCCACTCGACCCTTTCGACACGCATGGTCCTCCACGT
The DNA here is from genome assembly GCA_013368325.1 of Ephemerocybe angulata. Lineage (NCBI taxonomy): Eukaryota > Fungi > Basidiomycota > Agaricomycetes > Agaricales > Psathyrellaceae > Ephemerocybe > Ephemerocybe angulata. The sequence continues at coordinate 193,726 of JAACJK010000164.1, forward strand.
TCGGAGGATAGGAAGCGGGGTGTACGACACAAAAGGCGAGGTTGCGCTCGCGAGTCTGGGAAGCGACGAAACGGAACGGTCGCTCCAGTCGATGCGGTTTGCTGCAGCGCCCCAGGGAAAGTCGAGGAGTTCTGGACACATTAGTAGTGCGGCGGTTACACATACTGGGTTTGCGGTGTAAAGCTCTACTACTTGAAAGCTACAAATGTGTTATGTTGTCATCAGCGTCCTCAGCCTGCTGTGTCCGCGGTTTAGCTCGAGAGCGCCTATTTTTTCTACTTAAGTTCTCTTTGTCCTATCCTCCCAAATCATCTTCATTCATTTGTTGGTCAATGGCAGTCGAGTGGGTTCCCTGTCCCTCCTCCTTATTTTCTCTCTGTGGCTGCCAATGTCATGTGGGTTGGGAGACTTTTAGCGCCCGCCGTGCTTAGCCCTCAGGACTCGGAGCGCCCAACGTAATAAATTTATGTAAGTACTGAGCATTAATCTTTCTTTCTTGAACAATTCTTGGAAAGCCTGAGAAGGGCCACATGCCATCTACTATGAAAGACATGCATAATCCGGACGCGTCCATAGAACTCTAGACATACAATTTATCAAAAGGCTTTGACCCCCTTAGCAATGAAGATATCATTATCTCCTCCAGCATCCGAGGGGATCTGAGCAAAGCTCACAAACTCCAACCCCGCCGCGGCATACAGACCCCTCACATCCTCCTCAACAAATCCAAACCGAGTAGTGTAATGCCGGTGCTCCTCCGCGATAGTCTCGTCGCCCTTCTGGAGGTTGTCGATGATGAGCAGGGATCCTCCGGGTTTCAGGAAGGCGCCGAGGAGCCTGGTGATCTCCTCTGGGGAGGCGAAGTGGTGGTACGCGGAGGCACACTGCATTCAGGATTAGTCTATAGGATAACCGCGAGGGAACTGAGAACGAACGGACGTACGTAGACGAGGTCGAATTTCTTCCCGGCTAGGACGTCCTTGTCGGTGGAGATATCGGCGGCCAGAGCATAGCAGCCCTCGTTTGCGCCTTCTTCTTTGAAGCGCTGGTTGCACCGTTCGACGACTCCGGGGCTGATATCTATCCCAATGATCTCTTTGACGTGGGGAAGCATTTCCTTGCAGACGGCGCCTAAATAGCATCAAGGACAAAGATGACAGTCAGTCGAGTGTTAGTAGCGATGCACGGTTCCTTGGGGTGGTAATCTTACCAGTTCCACAGGCGAATTCGAGGACAGAGCTCGACTCTTTAGTGAGAGGGACGGCCTCACGCATTGCTAGTGCAGTCCTGCGGCAGGAGCATCCATATTAGAGGGAGCCCTCGCAGTAGCATGGTTCTGGTTGAGAAGATAGATACCTTCGTGCCCGAGTTAGAATGTGGGGGTACGCGTCGAAGTCGGCGACGTGCTGGTCATAGTGGTGTTTGTTGGCCTCTGCGAGATTGGGGGCGGCACCGGGGTGGTGGTGGTGACCACCGTGGCCATGGCCGTGGGCGCAGGGGATGGTAGTAGAAGAGGTGTTGTCTGTCATGAGCGATTCTGTGCGCGTTGTGTTGACTGGGTTAAGCGTTGTATTCTGAGGAGTTGATGCTGGTCGGTCTCGTTGGACTTTATACGCATTGCTAATGTCTTCGGAGGTCCTCCAGGCCCGGAAGCGGACCCTCCCGGTCAACGAAGTTTGCTGTGTTACGGGTTTTGTTGTCAGCGTCCTCGACTTCCGCAGCCTTGAGTGCCTATTCTTCTCACCTGAAGGTCATGAGGACGAGGAAAGGAGTTAGTGAGGACCGTACCAGTCGAAGTTGGATGTCAAAGCCAAATGCGCTGATGGGAGAAGATGGAGTTACGGCTTAGGCCTTCCCTTCATTCGCGCACACCTCGATTGTTGGCGAGCTCTAGGTGTAACCGTGAAATGGAGAGGGAAAACCGAAACGGTGCCAGGATTCAGGAATAACCGCGTCCGCGTTATTTGGCTGTCTTTGTACACCGTTCAGGCGCCCATCACCTCTTTGAGACTTCAACCTCTTCCTCCTCCTCTTCCACCACGACGCACAAACAGCGTGCATCGACGTAGCTCCCTAGCAAAACGCCCGCCCATATCCTTCACTGAGAATCCTTTGGACATGAACCCTGTCATCTCGCCCGTCTATTGTCTTTGCAAAGTTCTTTCTGTCCGACCGCGATTGCCGCTATGCATGCACCGACCGGACTCCACCCTCTGGGACGATCCTGTATTAGTGGGCACTTACTCGGAGCACTTGGGGGGTGTCTCTGAGATCGCTTGCATCACTTTGCCAACCAGCAGACGCTTTTGTCTCCTCTCTCTGCGTACATGCCGAGCTTGCTGGTGATGGTGCTTGGCGACGGCTTTCGAAAACTTTATTTTCGCAAATGGATAGCAAGTGGGGCCAGAAACGACTTCTGGGAGAATCGACAATATTCTTGAAGACCTTGTCGATATCTTCATGGGGCTAGGGGCGACTGGTCTGTCTATGAAGTCGGATATGTGGGGTCGACTTCATTTAATATCTCGGGTTTAGCGGCACAGGCGCTGGGGTAGGCTTGCGGGTCTGCGACGACGACCCCATTCGGCTGGCAATATGACTACGGGGCTTATCAAGAGGTGCTCCGGAAGGACCTCTCGGGGATGGCTATCCTCGCTGACTGCTACTTTTTTTTGGTATGCGCTGGAGATGAAAGGGGGTTGTAGATGGACGGATTCCAGGAGACGCATGTCGGATTTGCTGGATGGGTATCTGGATACCGAGCGTACTTAGACTCCTCTGGGTTACCCTCTGCAACCGCAGGGTAATTTTGTCCGTGAAGAGGACCGCTAGCCTCTATGGGCTGAATCCGATTGGTATCTACTTGGCTCGGTGCGTTGACAACGTAACTACAGGCCATCCTCTCGAGTCTCCAGAGGTCGTACGCTCGGCAGTTGGATGTTTCGGGTATTCCCCTTGGAGTTGGAAGCGGATATAATTTCCAGTACAATGAGTGGGTAGACGGAGACAAGCGTCCATGGCCGGGTTCCATTGCTAGGTGCAACCGCAGGACTATTATGTTTTATTTTTGGGGGTGACGACGCAGGAGGGATTCAACTAACAATACCTTTGTGCTCCTACCCCAATCACCTTCATTCATTTGTGGCGGTCGTGTGGGTCCACTGCCTTCTCCCTATTTTCTCTCCGTGGCTACCAGCTTCGCACCCTCGGCTTATTCTCGCAAGAGCCCTCGGCGTCTCTCTGGGCGGATACGATGGACGCAACCTCCGAGAGAAGCACTGACAGCAATCGCCTAGTGGGCCAATGCTAAAGACCCCTTCATCGCCACCGCTCACTTCTGGACAAAGATACTAGGACAGCCCTTATCCCGCGCCGCTCGGAGTTGTGCTGCGTCGTTAACCACACGTGTCGACGCAAGGCAGACCAGGGAACTGGTTCGAGTACGTACTTACATAGCTTGCCACAGCTGACAACGTTTCGCTGTATTCGTCATCAACACCCCCCTCCCCTTCCCGCATCTACTGTTATTATTTTCTTGAACCCTACTTAACCGAATGGACTCCGGTGTTATCCTTCGCCAGACCAGTGACAAGAACCCGAATCAAAATCAACCGACTAAGACCGGCAAGTCCAAGTCCCCCCGCCCTATGCTCAAAATCGGGGTTACGGCTCGAAGTTGGATTGAGCGCTTGAACAACATCACTGTCCTCCGTAGTACCAAAGCCTCTAAAAAGGTCTCTCTACTATATATACTCTTCCAAGACTGCAGGCTTAGTACCAGATGTTCCCTCCAGTCCCTCTCTAGCAAGATATCGATGCGTCGCTACCGGCCGAAATCCCCCCGGGGTCAGCCCCACAGCGATACAGGATCCCACCCCCCATCGGTCTGTACTATCTCTATCTCTCAGCAAGCTTGGACTCTTAGTTGAAAATTCTACAACGCAGCCTCTCGAGGACTTGTCGGTGCGCGGCTTTCACGCTGGAAAACGTATGAGGAGCAGGATTTCAGAGCGCGCCCTACACAACGATCCGACAGGCGTGTTCTGGAAAGACCTTATAGTTCAATTTGCCCGAATGAGGGAGGAGCATGACGGTCATATTCTTGCAGCCCGGCGTGTAGCCCACCAGTTGCAAATGCACGCCGAATACATGGCTAGGTCCAGGTCTGAATATCTAAGGGGAGGGGGGCGCGACTTGGAGGAAGATCTAGCATCCGTCATGGGCAACAGTAAGTGAGACCGCCTTCCGCTGCGTTACCCCTTGTTTGGCTTACATACACCTTTTCAAAGTCTCCCGAGCTCTTTCCCAGCTACCCGTCTGAACGCTCCCTGGATACTGTGGATAACGGACTTTCTATGCCACTGCCTTCCAAGCTTCAATACCTTCATTTGCTTTGCTCGACTCTACCTGTTCCTGTTTCTGTATGTTACCCGTTCTTTGTACGAGCCCATGTGTGTTATGTATTTTTACGCCCAGACCGATGTTTCTTCGCTTCGACGGACTTTTACGACCCTATCACTGGCCATATGGCTTCCAGTTCCTTAACTCTGTAATATGTAATACTACCCGATTCCGGCGCTCGACTGCCAGTCGAGGTTTGTCGAACACTCAGTGCCAAGTAACCCCTGATCGAGTTCGACGCTGCTCAGCGAAGTCAATTGCTCCCTAGGCATTTGCTAGGCATAAGCGCCCATTCCAAACCGTTACTACTAGTATTTAATCTGTAAGCCTATTTCACATTCGAAAGTCATTTCCATCTCCAACCCACTGTGGCCTTGAGGCTCCCGAGCACTCATTCAGATGTATGGATATGGTATAGGTTTTCTGTTGCACGATTTCACCCTATCAGTCTCGCAATATCACACCGTTCATCTCCTAATCTTCTCCCGTCCGTCCAAGCTACCTTTGGGCCTTGGCCTCCCACATCAGCCGACAAGCCTCCTCCACCTATACAATCGAAGGATGCATGTGGCTGCATATCTATATCATTTCCCCTGGGCTATCGATAGAACACAATCGATTGGCGCACTGCACGCGCCTGTGCCCCACACCAAGTCCATTTAAATTTTCACCGCCGCAGCTCTGTGAAATTTCCAGCCATGCTTCTGCAACTCAGTGCTGACTGAAAGCTGAGCAAGCTACATAGCATCGCCCTAGCCTCGACGGTCGGACCTGGGCTGGAGAACACAGGCCCCGGCACGGGGAAGCGTGTCCGCTCCGAGATGTGGAGTACCCCGCCCGATCAGGCACTGCGGGGATACAGCCTGAAACGGAAATGTGGAATGTGGTACGACTCGCAGGCGGATGACCTCACACTTCATAGACTTCCATCACACTCATTAGAGAGCTAGCTTGACTGACGTTTTGGCGTAGAGAGAGAGAGCCACAACACCATACACATCGTCTTTCTTTTCTTTTCTTCCTTCAAGTTTACTCGTCGTTTGTATCGTGTCCTCGATGCCTCGGGTGCCCTCGACGTCGCCAGCCACAGGCCTCCCGACACCGCCCTCCTACCTCCACACGACCGCCTGCAACTTCGTCGACAACGCCGGCCGCACCGTCCTCCTCCGCGGGGTCAACCTCTCAGGTGCGACGAAGGCCCCCGTCGGCCACCTCTCGCACCTCCTCGACGACTTCTGGGAGTCTGCCGAGGCCGGCGGCGAGAGCTTCGTTGGGCGCCCGCTGAACCTCGACGACGGGAGCGCCGACATCCACCTCGCCCGCCTGAGGGGCTGGGGTTTCAACTTTCTGAGGTTCCCGTTTACGTGGGAGGCGCTGGAGCATGAGGGGCCGGGCATATATGATGAGGAGTATATGGATTATACGGTTAGGGTGTTGCAGCGGTGTAGAGAGTTTGGATTCAGGGTCTTGATGGACCCACACCAGGATACCGTGCGTCTCTCTCCCTCTCTCTCTTTTAACTTCATACATACATACAGTTCGAGTATTCCCCCTTCCTCGTCTTTCCTTCCCCTCGTTCTTATCGTCGTCGTTTGTGTGGTTACTGTGGTTACTGACTCCACATATACAGTGGTCCCGCTTCTCGGGCGGCTCAGGCGCGCCCTTCTGGACCCTCGCAGCATGCGGGATAAACCCCTCCAACATCACAGCAACCCAATCCGCCATAATCCACTGCGAATACCCCCTCTCGCACGCGCCCGACCCCGCCTCGCTCCCCGCCATGGTCTGGAGCACAAACTACGGCCGCCTCCTCTCGCAAACCCTCTTCACCCTCTTCTTCGCCGGCCGCACCTTCGCACCAAAGTGCATAATCGACGGGCTGAACATCCAAGACTACCTCCAAAACCACTACATCGAGGCCTGCGGGCGCCTCGCGGATCGTATAAGGGAGCATGATGGGGGGTTGTTGTATGAAGAGTGCGTTGTGGGGTGGGACACGCTGAATGAGCCGTTTGAAGGCTTGTGTGGGTGGGAGGACTTGAATGCGAATCCCACGAAGCAGGGGAGCACGTTGAAGAAGGGGACGTATCCGACGCCCGCGCAGAGCTTTAGGCTGGGGATGGGGCAGGCGCAGACGGTGGAGCATTGGACGTTTGGCGCGCTTGGGCCGTCGAGGGATGGGATGGTCACTATTGATCCGAAGGGCTTGAAGGTGTGGGCTGATGTCACGCCTGTGGTTGGTGAGGAGGAGGAGGGGGAGGGGGTTGAGGGGGGTGAGGGAGGTGTTGGAAAGAGGGGTGGGGAGAGGGAGGATGGGACGAATGAGAGGTGGGGGTGGAAGCGGGATGTGGGGAAGTGGCCTTTGGGAACGTGTGTGTGGGCGCTGCACGGGGTGTGGGACGTCGAGACGGGGTTCGTCCTCCGGCCTGACTACTTCCGCTTCTCCCCCGAAACCGGCGTGGAAGTGGAGTTCATCACGGACTTCTGGAAGCCCCATTTCCTCGCGTATAAAAAGAGGATTGCTCAAGCGCATGAGGAGGCGGTGTGGTTCGTGCAGCCGCCGGTGTTTGCGTTCCCGCCCGAGGTGGGGGAGGAGGAGTTGAGGGGACGGTGTGCGTATAGCTGTCATTATTATGATGGGTTGACGCTGTTGACGAGGCATTGGAATTGGTTTAATGCGGATGCGCTGGGCCTTTTGAGGGGGAAGTATTCGTCGACGTTGCCGGCGGTGAAGATCGGGGAGCCGGCGATACGGAGGAGTCTGCAAGACCAGCTGGGCATGCTGAAATCCGACGCTAAAATCCTTGGAGACTATCCTACGCTGGTAGGGGAGATTGGCGCCCCGTTTGATATGGATGGGAAGAAGAGCTATGGGTGGACGGATGGGGGGAAGTATAAGGGGGATTATAGTCAGCAGGAGAAGGCGCTGGATGCGAGTTTGAATGCGTGTGATGGGCCGAATGGGTTGAGTTGGACGGTGTGGACGTTTGTGCCGGATGATCATAGCCATGAGTGGGGAGATGGGTGGAATATGGAGGATTTGAGTCTGTGGAGTCCGGCGGATGTGTGGGAGAGGGAGAGGAGGGAAAGGGCCAGGCAGGGTGGGACGAAGAATAGGAAGAGGGTTAAGGGCGCTGGGGGGAGGCAGGGGAATGGGAATGGGAGGAGGATGGTTATGCCTGGGGGGCTGGAGGGGTTGAGTGAGGAGTCGCTTTCTATGCTTGGGGCGGGGGGTATTAGCAGGAAGAATACGGAGGGGAGTAAGGTTTCGCTTGTGCTGCATGCGAGTGAGCAGGTGCAGCAGCAGGGACAGCAGCAGATGGTGTCCCCGCCGAGCTCTGCGAAGACGAAGAATGGGCAGCCGAGGCCTTCGCTCGCGATGATGGCCGCCGCCTCGTCACTTTCACTCGCGACCCTCGGAACCGCCACCCTCGCCTCGCCTTCCTCCGCGTCCCTCGCGCCGTCTTTCATCACCAACAACACCGCGGACTACAATGACAATGTCGATCCGGAGTTATACGAGGAAGAAGACGATGGCGAAGGCAGTCTGGCGCTGCTCGGGTGGCATAAGAACCCGTTTGACTTTTTGAGCGACGGGGCGCGGGCGGTGAAGGCGTTTTGTCGGCCGTATGCGGAGAGGACGGTGGGTGTGCCTGTGCGGATGGATTTTGATGTGGGGAAGGGGGTGTTTAGGTTGGTGGTGAGTGTGGGGGCGGAGGATAGGCCTGTTCCAAGCGCGCTTGGGAGGGGGGCGCGGAGGACGAGGACGAGGACGAGGAAGGTATCATCGTCTGTGGGGAGTTCTGCGAGTGGGGAGAGTGGGAAGGGGGATGATGAGGAGGGGGAAGGGGAAGAGGAGGAGGAGGAGGAGGAGGAGGAGGAGGAGGGGCTTGCGACGGAGATTTATGTGCCGCTTATACATTATGCGCATGCGCGGCTTTTGGACTCGCCGTCGAGGAAGCGGTGGGCCGCGACGCGCTCGCAGGCCGAGTCCTCCTCCTCCTCTTCCTCTGCCTCTTCCTCCTCCTCAGAAGATGGCGAGAGTGTGGGGTCGTCGCCTGTTGTGCCTGGGGCTGCGTATGGGGGAGGGGTTGGGGGCATGCCGACGGAGAGCAAGGTTGCGTTGATTATGAAGCAGGCGGAGGAGAGTGGGAGTGCGAATTCGGTTGTGAGGGGTGTGGCGGCTGCTGCGACTGCTGCTGTGGGGGGTATTGCGCCGAGTGGGACTGCGGTGCTTGATTCGGCGGAGGCGCACGCCAACGCAAACGCCAACGCCAACGGGAACGCGAACGCGAACAACGACTCTGAGGCGGGGGGTGTTGATTCGGTTGTGAGGGGTGTTGCGGCTGCTGCGACTGCTGCTGTGGGGGGTATTGCGCCGAGTGGGACTGCTGTGCTGGATTCGGCTGAGGCGCACGCCAACGCCAACGGGAACGCGGGTGTTCAACGGAAAAGTGGAAGTGAGAGTCCTGATCTCAGCGACGACTCGCCTACACCCTCGCGGAACGCGAGTACGACGGCCTTCCTTGCCGGTAGGACGGAGGAGAGCGTCGCTACGGCCGTGGAGACGGAGCCTGTGAAGCCTGCGACGGGTGTTGTGACGAGCTCGAGGGAGAGTGTGGAGAGGGAGAGGATTCCTGTTGTGGGCGCTGTGCCTGTGACTGCGGGTGCGAGTCCGTATCCGAACAGTGCGAGGAGGCCTGGGTTTGGGAGGGCTGATACGGAGGCGAGTGGGGTTAGTTTTGGAGGATTGGAGGGGGTTAGGGAGACGCCGGCGTTGAGTAGTGTGGAGACGTTGGCTGCGAAGGGGCGGGCGTGGGAGGAGGGGAGGGCCAAGGGAGGGAAGGGGAAGAGGGGGGCGGTGATTGTGCCTGGGGTGGAGGATGATGGGGAGGCTGTTGTGGATGTGGAGGTTAAGGTTAGTGAGGGAAGGTGGAGGGTGGAGGGGCAGAGGCTTTTGTGGTGGTATGATGTGCCGGAGGCGCTGCCTGAGGGGCCGGCGGAGTCGAGTTTGAGTTTGGCTGGGGGAGAGGGGGAGGGGGTGGAGGGGGTGGAGGGGGCGGGGAGGAAGGGGAAGGATAGGAGGAAGGAGGTTGTTATTGAGATTAGGAGGAGGGGTGGGCCTGTGAAGATGAAGGAGGTGAATGCGAGGAGGGAGGGGTGGTGTGGGGGTTGTGTGAGGAGGGGTGTCGGGTTATGTGAGGGGGTGTGTGTGCTTTGGATTGGATTTGGATTTGGATCTGGACTCTTGCTTTTTTCCGCTTTCTTTCTGAATTTCTCTCTTCCTCTTTTATATGCTGGATGGGCTCGAGATACGGGCCTCTGTATCATTATGCTTCCTCCTTCTCCCTCTTTTCCTTTTCCTTCGACATTGCGTTCCGCAGGATGTACCACCACCTCATCCATCACTATCACCCAAAAGGTTTTCTGCTCTTCTCTGCTCTTTTCATTTTCGGCATGGCATTATCATATACTCGTTATGCATCAGACATACGGCATGCACTCATACGTACATACATATATACATGCGGAATCGCGATTGTACTCTACAGTAGTTCTAGTTTTTTCAGTTTTTAGTTATGTTTTGGAGGACATGCTATACCTTATCGAAGCAAACGCGTGACGTCATAACCTGAGTCGCGTCGTCGACGCGTCCGAAAATGGCGACTTCGTCGTTCCTTACTTCTTCCCTCAACGTAAAATTCAGTATGAAACTGAAGTCTGAGGCTATGAACGGCTCGTTAATCCGAACTTTTCCAACTTCATGCGCCAACGACAGCGAACAACGGCCTGACCCCGCCTGCTGCCGCGTGTGCCGAATTCGGGAGGCGCCGATCAGTGATTGCCACCCACCGTTGGCCCGGGCCCATTGTCCCTTCAACTTGAACCACCACCTCCTCCATGGCGTCGACATCCGGCAATACTGTGCCAGCTGACTCCGGGACTCCACCACCTAAGAGTCAACTGCCAGCCATGGCTACTCCAAAACACAACTCTCAAGTTCCCGAGATTAACTCTTCACAATTCCACATGTGAGTTGGCAGCGACTTCAAGCGTGACCGACTTGCTGAGCGTAGCTTTCGCCAGTGACCCGTACGTTAGGCGGCTTCTGAATACGGAAGTCCTACGATATGAGCCTGGCTCAATAAATCGGTGGCTTCATGATGGCCTCTCCCGACTCAACGCAATTCGGCCAGCGGATGCTGAATTTCCCCTTCCTGAGAATGGGGTGCTTGCCCTAGCAAAAGTCGAGGCGGAACTTGGGCCCTGTCTACATTCTATCGTCGAGTTGATGGAGAAAGACACGTCCAAGGAACGAATGGATACCATAAATACTGAGCTGACGTCTTAGTAAGTCTCCTGCTCTATTTGAATGCCCATCTGCTTACGCTCAACGTTTTCGTCGTCTCTAAGTGCGACTGCCGCCGAGTCCGAGCGAAACAAGCACTTCGTCAAGGCGGCTAATACTGCGTTCGAGTTACTTCAGTCCCACACGATTCATGAATCGAGTATTCCCCCTGCCTTTGACGATCCAAACTCGGTCGTGTTCATGAGGCACGACTCTGTCCCTATTGAGTCGACCCAAGGCAGCCATGGGAAGGCACACTATCAAAGGCCGGACGTGATTCTTGCGTACCGTCAACATATTGAGGCTCTCTTCCCCGAGCCTTTGACCACTGAGGATCTTCTCAAAGCGGTTACCGACGAGCCTCCCTCTTCCCTAGAATGGTCCGAGGGTCTTTTATTTGTCGAGAGGAAGCTGGATTCCAGGAGGAAGATTATCAGGCCCCAAAGATATACATCCGATATCCTAGTAGAGATCGAGATTCCCGACCAGAATGCCCTGTGGGAAGAGATACAGGAGGTTTCACAAGAAACTAGTGACTTGGGGGACGCCAGATTGATAGCTTTATCTATGGCGTCAAGCTCCCAGCCGAGGACTTCCAACGGTCAAGACGACCTCCAAGAAGGTGAATTGCATCCCGCACTAAGCGCTCAACGTTTAACTGAATCTCTTTGGGCCTTCTAGGCGAGGACAAGAAGCGTAGTGCCTCTGATGCTGGGCTCGACTCCTGCGGTGCGGAGCGCAAGAAGGCGAAGACTAAATTCATGAAGAAACTGGACAGGGTGCTCGTGGCGAATAATATGAGATACCGGGATCCGACGAAACAGCACGCTGCTGTGCAGCTGGCGAACTATGCTGCTGAGACGATGACCAGAACATTCGGCCGTAATCACGCCCTAGGCCTTATGCTCACCGGTAAGTGCTCCCAATTCCATAGATCAACACGTATCTGACCTGCCGCCTGCGTATATCTTTGGCTAGGATCTATGCTGAACGTTTGGCGCTTCGACCGCGAGGGGGACCTGATCCAGATGACAGGCTTCGACATATTCGAGGACTTCCCCACTTTTTTACTGTTTCTCTTCGTGATTCAGCGATTCACGCCCGCGGACTGGGGCTACTTACCACGATTCGACGACCTGAACAGGCGGGCTATCAGCAAGGTTGAAGCAGAGAAGCTCGCTACTGTGGCTGCCGCAAAGGCGATCAACAAGACCGGACAACAGGTCCCAGACGCGGCAGATGTTGCTGAAAGGACCCGCAAGATCATGGAAGAGGATTCAATTCGCACTATGGACCTGACAGACATCATGGTATCACCTTACAAGCCCTCGAGTGGGACTGCGACATTCAAGGGAACGAAGGGTGACGAAATTCCTACTAAGTTCGGTCTTAGTGGTCGCGCTACTGGGGTCAAGGGAGGCGAACTCGTCGTCTCTCCGGATGGAGATGGAGGAAAGGAAGTGTCCAACCGTGAGGTTGTTCTGAAGCTCTCCTGGGGCGAAGTAGGCCGCAATCGAGAGAAAGTTATTATCGACAAGGCGCGGCAGGCGTTCGAAGGGAAGGAGTTTGCTGAAGGAGGCGACCCCTGTGATTATCTTCCGGAGATTCTGGGCGAGAAGGTGTTCGAAGATTTCGACACTGACATTGTTCGGAAAGCCATACTGGAGGACTACGAGGCTTACAGGGCGAAGCGTCCTTTCGCGCGGCGTTATCCGGTACTCGTTATGCTGCCAAAATATGAACCCATCAGAGTCATAACATCGATGCACGCGGCAACTCAAGTGAGCCTTTTTATTGCGCTAATCTACTGTGAGTACGATAGTGTGCAGATACCCTTTTCAAACTAATCAAGTCTGTTTGTAGGCCATGCAATGCTCTGGTCGGTCGGCATTGAGCACGGAGACATCAGCGAAAGCAATCTCATGTACGAAGAGTCCACCGGAAGACCCAAGCTATGCGACTACGACCTGTCCCACATCCGAGGGGATTATCGACCTAGTGAACACTTGAATCCCGGCACTTGGGCCTTCATGGCTGGCGACCTGCTTACCGCTGAAGCTATGGAGGGCAAAGTAACTCGCCTCTATCGACATGATTTTGAATCCTTCCTCGCCGTTCTGGTCTGGATCTCCCTTCGATACAATAACGGGGAACGAGTCCCCTGTCCTCGACTTGACGGATGGGCTCAGGGCGACTTCAGGCGTTGCTACGCCTACCGGGAAGACACATACACCTCGATCAGCTTTGGACACTTCGACTGCCCAGATTGGTTGTCATCCGATATGTGGTATGGTATCAAAATGCTCGTCCACGACTTCAAGAGAATTCTTACCACGAGAGATATTGCCAAAGGAAAAGTCAGGGAACAGGAAAGAATGAAGTCAAAATCGGAGGAATCTCTCGCAGGGGCACAGACCCCAGAAGCACCTAAGAAAGTCGACTTTCTCCCGGATCGCGGCTTTCTCTCGAACGAAGGCTTTTTCTTTAGGCCACGTGGGGGCGCTAGTGTGCCAGTGGAAACACCGACGGTGTGGAAGGAAGAAGACGAAGAAAGTCTGGCAGCGCTGAAGAAAGACGTCGAGTCATATGATGACGTTCGTTTTGTGAACAAGGCCGCCTCGATGATGGAGTTATTTAAATTCAACCGGAGCATTGGTCCCTACTTTACAACCTTGCTGCAAGACAATTTGAAGGTAGCAAACGTTTCGGCCTAGTAGCGGTACTTTCTTGGTCCTGCAGCGTCCAGTCTTTCAGCTGTCCGATAGTAGTGTTTGGGTGCTTATGTATGGCTTATAATGTCATTTTATTGTGCAAAATAAAGTGAGTATGGCCTGTACTGAGCGGATATCGAGGAGGTGACCGGTGACCGAGTCAAAGCAGATGTGCTACCTAATCATTCACACGCCGCGACAAAATATCCGTGCCGCGCGGAGTCGAAGCCAAGTTCCCTTCCTTCCTCCCTCGCTGTGAAATTCTGCGTTATCGGATGAAACTCGCAGCCGTGAATTTCTGCCTCTGGGATCTGATGTTAGCGCGAGGCGCCGAAACACGGTGTTATGGGAGGACCGGGCGCAATATATGGCAGTGGAGAAGCGACGTTTGGTGCATTGAATCGTAAGTAAGGTGTGAATGAATTGTTCAGGGCACGGCCTTCACTTCACTCTGCTCCGGCACTGGCACTGGCAGAGAAAATGTACGGCAGGAATTGAAAGTTTGGGGATATGGTGAAGAGGTCTGGGCCATCTGGGTCGTCTGGTGAGGTGAGTGGTCAAATGCTCATCCTCAATATGCTGCTCCTGACCGAGGTCAAGCAGTTGTTTTCGAGCTGCCAGATCCTACGTCCAGTGAAACGCGAAAAGGCATCAAGAATCCCAAAAGAATCCAGAGATGGACGGCGCCTAATCGTGGCCTGATGCCAGATTGAGCAGCGTTTTCGCCGAAACTGTCCGAATTGGTGCCTGCACCACTTTGACAGCCAGCGCAAATGAACCTTTACAATCGCACCATGCCCCATTGCACACCTCTTCATCTGACCGGTGATTCTTTGTTTATTGAACCTTTTGAAGTTTGAATGCTTCTTTCAGGGGCAGGGCGAAACCGCGCTCACTTACTGGTGTGCAGGAACCAAAGTAGACCGGCAGTTACTGCGTCGATGGAGGAAAGTCCCCACGGGCCTGCGGAGCTTGTTTGGGGATGGTCTAGCTGTCAATGGGGGGACTGCACCTCGTTTCTGCACTGTCACGGAGTCATGAATGAGAATATATAGGTGTGTGGTATATGTCCGGGATTGCATGAGCTTACCAACTGCTCTCTGCCACCGAACAGGACATGCCTCACGAGCACGACACGACGCACGGTGCAGAGCTGAGCGGATGGGATGCATATCGGTGCAAGCCTTCTACTCCCCTACAGGCGCGGTTTGCAGGGCAGAACACGACGATAGCGGGCGAGCGCCCGTCGAAGATCAAGCCTCTGGGGAACCAGTGGGGAGCTGCGAATGAGGAATGGGTGGATTGTAACGTCGCGAGTCGCGAGCATGATAAGAACATTACAGAGAATTGGAACAAAGAGATGGACAACCAGTTACTTTTCGTAAGTAGAAGTTGCGCTTCATCGATCATCTCCGGTACACTAACCCTAACTCCCTGATGTACGCAGGCATCCCTCTTCTCTGGCATCGTATCTGGTTTCCTCCTCTCCGCGACCGACTTCGTACGCACGGACAAATATGATTCCCTACACGCCAAACTTTCCTCAATCGCAGTCAATGTCCTCTGGTTCGCAAGCCTTATCATATCACTCAACTCCGTGCTCTGTGCTATCCTGGTGAAGCAATGGCTCGCCGAGTATGCATGGGAGCACGACGGCCACACCGTCCTCCCGCCGCGCATCAACTTCGCTGTGCGCCACCTCCGCTTCGAGCGCCTGCACCTCTCGAACATGCCCATATTCATCGACTACCTGCCCCTACAAATGATCGTCGGCGTCGGCCTCTTCTACGCGGGCCTCCTCGCGTTTATGTGGTACCTCAACCCCATCGTTGCCGGCATCGGTACAGGCCTCATTGTGGCCTCAATTTCGATATTCTTTGTCACGACGTACCTCCCCGCGACGGACCCGCTGTCGCCGTACCAGTCGATCCAGGCGTGGATCGTGCGCCGCGCGGGGGAGTACATAAAGGCGAAGCTCCCGGGGAAGAAGAGGCAAGCGCTGCGCAAGGAGGAGGATAGGGTGGTGCCCGACGGCTGGGTCGACCACGCGCTGATGGAGGTCACCGCGGATTTGGACGCGAAGTACGAAAAGGCGGGGTTGTTGTGGCTGCAGGGCTCGCTGGCGACCTGGCAGCCTGACCTTGTTAAGCAGAGTTTTGGAGCTGCGCTGTCGCTGCCGCAGGTGGTCAGGGCGCAGACTCTCATCGCGCTATGTCTGGAGTACGTTCCGAAGGCGGGATTGGAGTCGGATGATATCAGAGTTATGACGGATATTGCAGTTCGGTTTGGGAATACGGGGAAGGAGAAGATGTTTGGGCCTGTGTATGCGGCGCTGTATGGGCATTTGGCGATACTGGTGGAGTCGAGTTATGAGCCGACGGCGGCGAGGCCTCCAAGCTCGGAGACGCTGCTTGATACGACGAGGGTGTTGTTGATTCTACTGCAGCATCCTGAGTGGATTCAGGAGGAAAAGGCGGAAGGATGGAGTCTTATGTTTTCGCTGGTTAAGTCGGCGGTTTTTTTGGAGATCCCGTATGAGAGAAGGCGGGTTCTGTCGAAGAGGATCTTCAGTACGTTCCTTGCGCACGCTCTGGCGCAGGATGCCTGGCGGGACGAGGATATGGGTATACCTCATAAGCGCCCGTTCGGGTCTAAAAGGTTCACGGATGCTCAAGTCCAAGGTGTGTGCCTGTGGGGAGTTCTATTCTTTGGATTGCGTTGATGAGTCCCCGCAGCCATGTTCTTCCCCAAACAATGGACGACGGCTCCTTTCAGCAACACCAGAAATTCATACTTCGAGGAAGAGCTCTGGATCTTAACAACTTCCTGCTCGCTGTTTGGTTATCTCAACTTCGACCCTCCGGACGATGCACTGAAGCATCAGGAGGCTATCAAAAGCTGCCTGCACACAATGCTGGAATACCTGCAGGGTGAGGCGAAGAACGGGGTTTATGGGCACCTCCAGAATGCCATGAAACTGTGGACGAGAATCTTGTCACAGCAGACGGAGAGCGGCTCGTATACGATACAGACGCTCTTGGGAGGTGAGGATGACGATTCAGAGGGGGTTGGAAAGGCACTCCAAGAGGTGTTGAGCGCTTTGGCTAACATCGTCGCTGAGGATCCTAATTCTCAAAATCTAAGTGCTAGGCTCTGGAGCCTTCGCCTTTTGAGCGGTAATGCTCAGGTGCGTGGCGTTGTGATAGCCTCTGGTACATGGTGGGACCTAACACCATTACAGGTTATACACGAATTGTTCGAGGACGAAAACCTCACCATAGAACCATCGGAAGCCCTCAAGCCTATCGGTCCATCGAAAGGGCTCGCTGCTGGAATACACTTCCTTGAAGCTGACGAGGTACTGCAAGTAGGCGAAACGATGCTGGCTGCGTTCCCTCCAGCACCATGGAAACCCGCCGACCTGGACTATAATTATCAACATGCCCTCATCACTTGTTTCCTATTCCACATCGTCTCGTGCAACGATCACGCTCATCACAGCGACCTGGAGGTCGCCAAGACTATCGCCGACCTGCTCGTTCACGACGACGGAACGATAGGGCAGCTTTCCGAATCTAAACAAAAGCACCTGGAGTCCGCTCTTGCGTTATCTTTAGGTCGGTTCGCCAATGCATTCAAGACATGGCAGGGCGATAGCGCGCCCCCAGCGTCCGACGTGACGGCTACGAGAACTGTCGTACTAGAAGCAGTGGTCAAGGAAAGCTCCAAAGATCGACCTGCAGTCTTCCTCGCCCTTGGTTCCGCGGCGCTGGCTCTCCTTGCACCCTGGACCCAGTCCCAGGTGAACGAGTATCCTGCGATGCAGCGCACCCTTGATGCGATGGCATCGTTCCTCAACCGGGTCGATGTGCGCGGTGTTAACCGGCAGCGACAGCCTTGGATAGTGCAGTGCTTGGAGAGTATTAGGGACTCGTTTAGGGGAAATCCCAGTGCTTGGACGAGTGCACCGTCAAGCTCGTTGGCCAACTTTATTGCATCGCTACGCGAACGTTGTGGGTTTTCGGGTTGGAGTGATATGGAGCGGAAGGCTTTGGTGGACGTCTTGAGGGAGTCACGGACTTAGTTAGCTGCAGTATTCTAGATGTATTATTATTGGACATGGAGAGAAGAAACGCGCAAATCGTCGTCAACGTTAAGAAAGATTTTGGCTTTGTGTTACGTACCCTTTCGCCAAACATTCCGGCTGCCACAAAGGATCTCGGCGAGTCTGCAACGGAACTCGGCGGACTCACCCATTCATCTGAACCGCCAACGGCGAACAATCAAGTCAGCCGTCATTACGGACAGCGTTGATGAGGGTGGTGGGTATATATAGGCCAAGATGAATGGCTGACGGTTTCTGTGTGCACGAAACCTGGTTCGAATCGTCACTCACCGGCTTCCCTCCTCTTCTCCTTCTCCTTCCCTAGGTTCTTTGTGCGCGTTTGAAGCTTAGCTGCCCCTCTTGAAGAGCCTCTATTAGCTTCTTTGGTTCTAGCCCGCCATCCTAGTCCATTAAACGCAGTTTGAAGCCGTAGCCCCTCTACCCTTCAAAGCAAACCAACTTGCCACCCCCCTTCCGCCCATTTCCAACGAGGACCAAGTCGATCGCTTCATTAAAACCGCAGGCCAGGTTTAAAAGACATAAAAACACGTCGGAACCCAACTTTCAACGACGCACATTCATTCCAACCCCCACCTACCCACCGACCCGACCATGTTCTTCTTCAAGTTCACCTTCATCTTCACCATCCTGGCCTTCCTCTCCATGACGGCGACCGCCCTCCCCGTCGCCTTCTCCACTGGAAGTGGGGCCCCGGGCAGTCTGCTCGGACGTACCTACATGCACCGCGCCGTCGTCGCTTCCCCCGCCGCCGTGGCTGCACGCGAAGACAACCTGGCAGCAGCACCTGCCGCCCGCCGTGCGCCCGTCGCCGTCGCTGACGCCGACCTCGAGGACTTCAAGCCCATGAAGCGCAGCGAACGGTTCCAACGCCGCATTTCAGCGCGCAGCCGGCTCAGCGCCGCTGCCGTGCTTGACACCCAGAATTGAGGAGTGTGCCTGGCATAAGCACGCTCCGCCACCGGGCCAGGGCACTCTGCGAATGCCCTGGATGCACGAACTGTCGATGAAGAAACACCTGCACTTGTACCACCACCACCCCTAGAACATCGTCATGACCACCAAAAACTTACGGTTACGCTCGCCAGCTTGATGTAGGCGGCACCGTTGTATCACCATCGCTTGGCGACCCCTTCGACCACATTCCTTCCTTTGTACCTCAAGCTCGCCCTGTTCGACTTCGGCGCTAGAAGCCCTTCCCTTCCTTTTTCTACCTTTTTCTTCTTCCCCCTCCCCCACCATATCCTCGCTAGCCTGACGATCCCAGTGATCCAAGGAAGTCTCTGTTGCTAGACCCCAGTTGTCTTCGAGTAGTGTACCTTTTTTCTTTGCGAGACATTGTATGTTTGTTTCCGGACCATCTTGGTAGATGCTAGCTTTCGAACCGGGACTTCGCCTTGCTTTTTCTTTCGGGTTTTTGATACTTAGAAGTGGATAGAGTCGATTTCTAGTTGTATAATAACGCGCATTGTTCTTCTTGTCTGTCGCTGTGCAGGATCTTCGAGCCTGAGGAAGATATAAGTGATAGCGGATGGTGACTGGAGGACATTGTGAGGAGAACGAGGAAGGGCGGGCGCTTCCGCAAGCCCCCAAATGGTGTACAAAGACAGCCAAACAACGCGACCACGTCAATTTCAAAAGTTGGCGCCTTTGCCACCCAGCCCAGGCGTTGGCATTCGGTTCTTCACACCCACCTCACCACGCGCATGGTCCTCCGTATCCGAAGCCTCGAACGCAGAACGCGTGGCTCAAAAGGCGATATTGCGCTTACGAACTTGCATTGTTCCATCGAGCGCCGGAGAGCTGCTGCTGAAGAGGCCGGACGGAGACAAGTCCTTGAAGTCAAAGGCACCTCGCGTCCCGTACACAAAAGCTCGTAGACTATTACTTCATAGGATATATAGTGCTACACCATTCAGACAGTGACATCAGACAGTGTGTCCGGTACAGTCGTGCCACTGTGACTGGTATTCTTCGATCTGACCTGCGTCGGTGGGGCCGCAGCAAAACGCATCGACTGGAACGAGCGTGTAGTCCCATTGCGCTCCGAAGTTCCGAGTGCAACGTCGCCCTTTGAGCCGTGAATACCGGGTCCTAGCTTTCGAACATGGAGGACCATGCGTGTTGAGAGCGTGGAGTGGAGGACCATCTGTGGGCTAATTAATGCAGACTCGGTAAGCTCTAGAGGTCTTCATAGACGGCGGTGCCAGGCAAGGTTGTGTGCCTGTCAGACTTACACTGTAAGCATGTAGATGTAACCAAGCTGTTCATTATGACGAAGAGACTTCAGTACTATTGAGATGGATATTGATGCAATGGCGGACGTACCGGGGCCACGAGATTGCAGATAATGTTCCCGGCTGAGACGGCTGTAATAGAAGAAGTATTTATGACCAGGGCTAGTGCGAGGACTGAAGACCTACGACATACCAGAGAGAAGCAAGAAATAAATCAGTCCGTCACGGGAGAATGTTGCGATGAGAGGACTCTTTGTTGATTTGTGCTTCGAAAAGCAGAGCCAGATCGTGATGACCAGAATTGCTGCAACAATGCAGACAACAGCCGTTAGCATGGTCGCCGCTGAGTCAAGGCTAGCACGTACCGAGTTCGCTGACTAGAAGGAGGATAAAGGCCACAGACAGAAGATGGGCCTCTGCTTTGAATGTGTAACACGGAATAAGCTCTGGGTAAGGAGAAGGGGCATCTACCGAGAAGCCAAAGTCAGCGATGTCGATGATGGCCTTAGTATGGGCGACACTGGCGAGTATAGCGTAAACGACGTGGCACGTACATACTATGGAGGTGATGAACTTGAACAGCAATGCGTAGGCCGCACTATGGATGCCCTGTGACGCACCCAGTTATCAGCCAAAACTTAAGAAGTTTAGACGCTAGTACGCTGCCACCCTTACCACAAATATTGTCAGCAGAAATGCACCCAATCTTCTGTCTGTCCCACCAATTGCGTAGACCCGTAGAAATAGAATGGCTAGAGGTAAAGCAGGCGCACAACGCCTGTAAGCTTCAAGTTTGGCACTGAGACACGCCGAGCACTAACCTTCCGCCACTGTCACTTCGACCACCGTTAGGACTGTATATTTGCCGGATTAGTGGAGCTCTCGCGCAGTGTGTAGTGTGACTTACGAGCGCCAAAGACAAATACCCATTGGCATTGCTACGAAACGTTTCCCTTTCAATTTTCCGGTCTCTCGCTGTTCCTAGTGGGTCGTACTTACATTGACACTCAGATTCGGTGAGAGAGAAACTGGGGTCGTGTCAACAATCTCAAGTCCTGATGATATTATGCGAAGCAAAGGTACTCACTGAACGGCGCTGGGCCAATTAACTCTACGAACACGAGGTAGCGGGCCAAGAGATATAGGACCTTCCCCAGATTCCATTTTCGTGCCCATATCAACGAGATCTTGATTGGTTTTCAGTTCGGAGTACGTAGGAGGAGGGTCATGAATGAATTGGGCGGCCTATGGCTTACCTCAAGTGGAAGACAGTGCAGGGCTTCTGCGAACTTCAATCGCACTCGTTAGTATTCCATTTGAGGAATGGTATAGACATACAGCGAATACCGTGATTGCAACTGAGCGTCGAACGGCAGGGGACGTGGGACAAGCATTGTCAACAAGAGAAATCGGCGGAAGAATAGATCAGGGCGTACTGAATAAATACTGGAAAATAAAGCGGAGAACCTGTTAGTAAGGGCGAGGGCTGACCAGGAGCTGACCATACATACCCTGGTGTTCAGGTCGATTTTCGCGTCCTCGATGAACTCGACAGGAAAGCTGTTGGTATTCATGCCAGTGGTCAGCGCCGCGCAGCCGAGCGTCGTCGGGAGTAGCGATGGCGGGGAACGCTCGACGCAAGTTTGGGAAGGGCAGGGCGTCGAACTCTTGCCCCCGCCATATAAATTAGTTGTGCCAGGAGTCCTTCTGTACGTACTTCTACTGGGAGGATAACGAGAAAATAGGAAGACAACATCCGATATGACGTTGATTTGCGTCCACAATCCGTGGTGCTAGGATCGCTGCCGTGAAAGGCCACTCCCACTGTAGACTTCTTAGTAGACTCCGAGCCCAATTCAATATGATTATCGTATGTCTTCATCAGATTCTGACACCAGGGTCATAGAACGCTGTCCCTGACGCGACGATCATGATGCATATTGTGGATACCAATCTTTGGGACTGTTGGAAGTTGTATTGTTTCGGACACGTCGGGAGCGCCGACTGGACTTCGAAATGACGCCGTCAGGACCCGAGAGTGAATATTGGATCGACGGTGGGGGGTATATTGTGGAGGTCAGCTCAAGGCTGAGCCAGAACCATATTCGACGATCAGGGAATCTTCGCCGTCATCTTCCATCGTCTGGGACTGCCTCCTCGAGTTCTTCCTCCGATTCTGACTCCCCAGAACCTTTAGTTTCGACTTCAGGAGTCGTTCCTAGTACATCATCAGCTATCTGGACATTCACGGCGAAAGTCCTGGCTACTCACCGACTTCTGGAGCCTCTCGATCTTCTGTTGATAGTCCGCATTCGCTCGATCGAACTCGTCTTTCAAGCTCTTGGCTTTGACTTTCTGGATAGCATATAGACGTTGCAGCTCCTCCACCTCGCTCCTGGCGAGCGATCTTTCTTCCGACAGTTGCTCCTTGTCCCGTAACAAAGCCTGGTTCTGGCTTCGAGTTTCGGTGAGTTGGGATTCTAGCAATCGCAGCTGCGCCTGGAGCTCGTCATTCTGCTTTCTGAGCTTGGAGTTCCGCCTATTTACCCCTCTGTACTTCTCCACTTTCTCCGTGAGAGGCTTGACCACAGTTTCGATCGTTCTCGCTGCTGCAAGGAGCGTCTCCTGTGAACGTGAGCATTGGCAGTCGGATTGTGTATGCAGATGGTGACTTACAGAGTCATCAGTGCTCATTCCTTCACCACTCTGATGCTCAGCATCGCGCAGTCTTTGCGGCAGATTTCTGAAGTTCTCCAGACTAGGATCTGCTTGGATGGTGCTCAAGTCGGCTGTGAGACGCCTCGTTCGCGCCTCCGGTGTATCCTCGACAAGTTCTGCATAAATAGGCCGAGGAGGATACTCTCCGTACGGCGTGTTACACAAAGCGCATGTTGAGGTTGATATTCGTATCCGCTCGGTGCAGGTATTGCAAAATCCGTGCCCTATTGTTGTTGGTTGAGTTTTCCTCTTTGTCAGAGAAAAGGATAGTAGTCTTACCGCATTTAAGGAACCGGAATTCAGATAGCTCATGGGCGTCGCAGCAGACGCTACACAGTAGTTTTGTGGCTGGCATTTGGAGAAGGTGATGGTTAAGAGCAAGCTGGGAACCTCGTGTCGAGTGCTCGGATACTGTTCTGACGCGCCGACGCGACTTCGGAAGTTGCCATAAATGTGACGTCACGCGGACCCGCTCACTCAGGGGCTGGAGAGGTCGACATGCGGTAAACCTAACTATTGGGATGCAGGTTCATGTCCTTGAACCGACCTATACCTATGCAATCTATGTATGTACCCCGCAGAATGGCATTTCTGTTCAAAGGCCGAGTGCCTCTCTTGCTTCTCGAAAACAAGTTCGACGCGTTCCATGTACCCCAACAGAAACTGTTAGAACGAGCATGAACGCCCTATTTCGCCGGTCATCAAACGAAATATTTGATTCAAATTCAAGCTGAGTCTGGCTTTGAAGCTGCTGCTCGCCGGATACCTACCTACCATAGAGCTGCTAGTCCAATGGCATAATGATCTAGACCTTAAAGAGACTGAGGGCATCTCGCTTCGATAAGGCCCATATTTCATCCGCGGGTACAGTGAGGAGCACAGCATTCCGAGCGAACGTCGCAATCGATGTGGCACCCGAGTGATGAAAGGAAGGACCATGATTGCGGGGATAGCCATTGGGCCAAGGCTTGAGCAATATATAAGGACTGGGGACCGCGAGGCGATGAGTCGCGATTCTCCACCCTCACCACCATCAACCCATCCTCCGTACGACCTTCCTAAGCGAACGCGAACGACATGGATTTCCTCAAGAACCTCAAGATTAGCGACGATAAGGAGGAGCACCAGAACCTTGCGACCACTGCACCTCCTGTGGCAGGTGAGCGTCCCGATGCGGCCTCAAAGGCCCTGCCCACAAACACTGATAATCGCTTTGCACACATTAGCGCCCGCCAAGGAAGAAAGCTTCTTCGGCAAACTTGCTAACACGATCAACGGTGAGGCTGTCTTCCGGCTCAAACCTCGCTACCTTGGTACTGAGCATCACAACTCCCCGTGACAGAGCACCAAACGCAGGCGACCCCCGCTCCGCTTCCTCAAGTCCAGGCCCCTCCCCCCAAGGAGGAGAGCTTCTTCCACAAGCTCGGCGACGCCGTCCAGGGAAAGCAGACACCCCCAGCTGCCCCAGTCCAGCCTCCCGCCCCTCACAAGGAGGAGAGCTTCTTCCACAAGCTCGGCGACGCCGTCCAGGGAAAGCAGACGCCTCCCCCTCCTCCTCCTGCCCCCGCCAAGCCTGAAGGTCTCTTTGACAAGATCGGCAGTGCCTTGGGCCACGAGAAGCCTGCGCCCCCGCCACCCCAGAAGACCGACTTGTTCTCGAAGCTCACGGAAACTATCAGCGGAAAGCACGAGGAGCCGGCTAAGCCCCAGTCCTTGGGGGATAAGCTCAACCATGCCCTTGGTGGAGGGGCGAAGGGGGAGGCGGAGGAGGGAAAGTTGGATAAAGGTTAGCAATTTCCAAGAATACGGGCCTTGAATCTTGAATTGAAACTGATACTGGTGTTCTTACAGTTGTCGATCTGTTCCAAGAGCATGTTCTGAAAGAAGGGCCTCAGCACAACGAGTCTGCCCTCGAACAGCTCAAAGACAAGCAGATCGCCGACACCATCCGCAAGACGCTCGGGATCCCAGAGAAAGAGAAGAGCAGGAATTAGGCGCCCAATATCCCAATGTACCATTAGTAAATAGTTACGTGCACAATGTACTCCGTGTAATCTTAGTAAAGCCCCACGAATTGGCGGACTTGTCGAAGTGTCTCTTCCGAATGTGCTTTCGCCCGCTCAGCACCGTCGTTCGCGACTTGTTTGAGGTAGGCTCTTTCGTTGCGCAGGCGTTCAAACTCGGTTCTGGGTCCGTGGAATAGGTCCTGGACCGCGTCAGTGACGAGGGATTTGAACTCAGCGTTGCTCTTGTTCGCGTATTCCTCGGCGAGCTCTGACGGGGTCTTCCCTACGCAGGCCGCCAGGATTGTGAGAAGGTTTGCGATGCCAGGCCTGTTGATGGGGTCGTATGTGATTCCGACGGTCGAATCTGTGACTGCTAAGCGTAGCTTCGAGGTAATTTGTGAAGGGGAGTCGGTGAGGAGGATTCGAGATTGGATGTCGGGCGATGACTTGGACATTTTTGACGTCGGGTCTCGCAGCGAGAGAACGCGTTTTGACGGGGCTACTAGTTGGTAAGTCAAACGGAATCGAACGGCGGGGTGGCGACATACTGATATCTGCTATTGGAGGGGGAAAGAAACGCTTCTTTCCTGGGACGAAAGTTCTGTTGAAGAGGTGGGCAAGTTCCCGGGATAGTTCCAGGTGCTGCACTTGATCCTCTCCGACTGGGACGTGGGTCGCGCGGTACGCAAGGATATCGGCGGCTTGGAGGACGGGGTATGTCAAGAGGCCGGCGTTGAGCATCGACTCGTCGATTTCGGACGCGCTGTTCGCATTGCGGGAGTCGGCCAATCGTGCTTTCCACGTCGTCATTCTGCGAAGCTTGCCCACTGGGGTGATGCAGTTGAATATCCATGCTAGTTCTGTATGGCACCGGTTCTATCAATTCTTTAGAAGCGCTGCAGACTGATTGTAGAGACAACGCACGTCATCCTGGTGGAATACAATGGACCTCTTGGGGTCAATTCCAATCGCGAGAAGGGTCGCGAGCATGTCCCACCGCGACGCCGAAAGCTCCTTCGCCTTCTGTGGTAGCGTGATAGCATGCCAGCCCACGATGGAGAATATAAGTTGGTCTTCGGCGCTGGCCTCGTTTTGGAGTTTCACCCAGTTCGATAGTGCCCCTAGGTAGTTCCCTAACTGTCGACCCGTGAATACGCGCAGGGGTTCGTCGTCGGTCGCATGGCGCTCACATGAGGTACCCCGGTGGGCTGGATACCAGAGAATACAATCTTCCCGCGTCGTGGGGCTTCATTTCCAACAGCCTCAGCGCTCAGGTACCTCCTGGTTAACTGACGAACGCAGAGCGCGTTGCACTGGACGACGCGTTTCGTGGCAAGGAACATTTTTGACACAGCCACGCGCGACGCCGGCGCGATATTGGTCACGCTCTGGAGGCGCATAATCCCATGGAGCTCTTTGCCCTCTACCACCACCACCGTCCTCGTCCTAAATCTTACCTCGCGCCCCCGCGATAGCGATGGACAGCGTCCTTGATATGGCTATGTCTTCGCTGCCGGGAGACGGTATCGCGTTCGAAGATGTCACGGATCTCTTCGCCCAGGCTTCGCAGGGTACGTCCAGTCCTTGGCCGTGTGAGGAGGCGCATTCATCGATTCAAGCGAAGATATGAACTCGGAAACGATGTACTTAATGGACGGGTTTACGCTGATGGACGCTATGAGTGCATTCGAGGTATTCAAGTTGCTGCCCTACATCCTGGCTACCACTGGAGCAATACGCAGATCGGCGAGCCGCGATTGGACACGGGTTTTGTCGGTGAGGATGGCCCACCGTCGTTCAACCCATTGGCCCCGCTGCTTCCCGAGGAAGTATGTTGGATCCTCGATCGCGCATTAGGTTACGAGGTCAGTCTCAAACACGTCGATTCGGCAGCGTTCCTGACCAGCTGCGGTAGATGGAGTGGCAAGCTGGGAACATGCTCGCCCATACGGTGTTCACGTTGACATACATATACCACCTGTCGGACATCGAAACCGACTCCATGCTGCCGGCGTTCCTCACGGAAAGCGACCCCGACCGCCCTATAGAACTCATAACATGCGTTCTTGGCCCCTGCGTACAAGGCCTGCTGAAATGCGTCGACTTGACATGGCGAGATTTGCAGAATAATGACCTCATTGAAGATGTGAGAGTCAGCGTAATTCAGGATACAAAGCTGTGCTGATAAGTGACTAGACAGAGGACTGGCAAAGCGACAGATGCGAGGTGCCCGTCCTGGAAGGGGTGCCTGTGCAGTTCGTAATCGAGAAGCTGAACTGGGCAGCTAGGTTTGTTGCAACGTCTCCAAGAGGTACGGGCAAGTAAATCCCTATTTCGATACTCTGCTAAAAACCGCAAATAGTTCCTGATAAATGGAGGAAACCGCTTGGAGCTCGGATTTTGCTTCGGAAGGTAACCTGAACGCATCGTCATCTGAGCTTTCAACTGAATGCTGGTGCAGGCGCTTTTGGAGCTTCTCAACACCAACCTATGCAGGCTTCACGTCAAATATCAAAGCCTCCTGGACCAAGCGCGAGACTGCATTCTATATCTCAAGTCTCAACCCCCAGTCGAAATATCCAAGGACTCTGCGGCACATTCCGCCTTTGATCCATACATCTCTCGCCGTTTGAATACTAGTGTCCCTGTGCGCGTAATCCCGCTGGGACCACCAAGCGAAACCTGGGATCGTGTCAGGACTCTGATCGAATCGTTGCAAGAAGTCAAGAGGCTGACCCTCTGCCAAAATCCGACGACCTGGGAAATTGCTGGGAAGCTACGCGTCTGGCTCAAAGACGCGCCCAGGCCTGCATACGTGCGGTCGCTAGCACAGGTCAGTCGCGTCGTTTGCTTCATGACCGCCGTTGGTTAATCCCCTTCCAGACCTCGTTTTATAACGGCCTCTTGATCCTCGACCAATACAGCTTCACATGGACACTAGACCAACTCTTTGCTGAGGTGACCGGCCATACTTGGACAAATCTCGCCGCCGCCATAAAGGCAACCTGGAAATCCCCAACAGCTCCCCCTATACCCCAAATAGAGCGACACCTGTATAAGGTATCTCGCACTGTCTTCTACACCGATCTATCTTGTTGAACTCCGTTTAGCTGGCCATCAGCCAAGTTAAGTCGCTCTGGCTCAACCCTCCTCGCCTGCGGCGATATATGATGCGGTCTGTCGTGGATTGGCATACCGTTTACGATTTTTCTCTTGATATTGCCAATACGATACGTGACGAGGTGAGTGTACCATTTGACCAAGATCTCATGTGTGCTGACGAAGTATCAGGGTCATATCGCTGCGAAACTGCCCCGTATCATCGCATCTTTCCGCTTGGAAGCTATGCGCGAAATCACCCTCTCTGGATTCCAGTTAGAGCTCTACGCACCCCCCGAACGACCGCACGCATACTGGTACACAGCAAAGGTCATCGAGGCACACATCGAGTGCTACGACGACATCCTCCCAACCCTGGCGAAGGACTCTAAACCGTACGAGGAAACGCTGTATCGTCAACGGGTCTTGTTGGCGCTTAGCGCTCTATGTACCGCTGTGTACCTTGTCACGATCCCGATGATCCCGCTGGATTGGGAAGAGGTCCAGCCGGCGTTTGAGAGGCGGTATAAGTGGGCGTTCCGACCTGAGTATCAGAGGTGTAGGGCAGCGCCGCTTGTGCAGCCGGATTTGTATGAGTTCATGAGGGGCATTGATGTGCGTTTCTGTTGTTGTTATTTTTGTGGCCTTCGTGCTTTAATAACTAACCTTTTTAAAAGGACGAGAATTTGCCGCCGAGGGAGCATGTACAGTTTGCGAAGAGCATTTTGACTGAGCTTGTTGCATCCGGATGTGCTGGGGGATGGGTGGGGCAGTGGGCGCCTGAGCGGGTACGGGTACGTGCAATCAACCATTCCATTATCTTCGTTGCAAACTAAGACAGCCACGCGCAGTTCTTGAAAGGCCTCTTGAGCATCTGCGAGAACCTTGCGGCGCTGCCGGATTCCATTGAGGGGTTGGAGTTTTTCGATCCGAAGAAGGAGTTGAAGTGGGATCCTGTGAATGGCCATCCGTGGTTTCCTGCTGTTGTGGAGCCGCCCAGCTAGGGCGGCTGAAGAAGAGGAATAAAATATTGGATCCTGTATGTATTATTTTGTGCTTTATTTTATCCTAATCTAGATGTTTCGTAGCCTCAAAGCGAGGCCAGTCTCCTGGGTTTGTAGTTTTGTAGAATGGCCATTTTCTTTGGCGACCCCTGGTACCGGTGTCGAAAGCAAGCTACGCCGGCTGCAGATTATCACAACCCTGTGCAAACTTGCTAAGCGCATTTGAAGGGTATCTAGGCCGGCAGCATGCGCGGAGTCGAATGGGGACAGCGGCACTAGCATGTTACTGCGGTATTCCACGTCTTGGGACGAGACCTTCCGGAGGTGGAGAACCATACGTGTGGATAGGATGCAATGAATTCCGCGCTGGGTCTGTAGGGCAGGAGGGTGCGTTAACTGTGGTTGACCGAAGATTTGTAGAAGATAGGGCCGCACATTGCTAACAAGTAAATGTACTCTTCGATCGCCATGTAACACGATCTCCCGACGCCTCCGCATGTTCAACACGCGCGATCGTCTCTCCCCATCTTGCCTCTCGTCTTCCTCCTCTCGCAACTCGCTGAGGGTGCCTCCTCATCTCGCCTTTCAAATTTCTTTCTCCTGTATTCGGGTAGACTCACATTGGGCTCACGAACGGAAGGTTACAGAAACCGCCACCGCCAAGGAGCACAAGTCAAGGCTCGGGTGGCCTAAATAGCGGCGATGAACAACGAGGGCAAGCCAACGCCGACGTCGACGTCGACATAATGACGAGGAACGCGAAGAAGGGCATCATCGCCAGGAACACCCAAATCCCTGTTCAAAGAAGAAAAACGACGGGTTGCAAGCGAGGCATTGCAAATGCTTTTGGAAAAGAGTGCAAAGTAATGCCCCTTTAAATTCCAAGGCTCAAACTTGGGACGGGTTCAACGTTGGGTCCTAGCCCTGTGGAAAACATCACGAGTCTCGGCCGTCACGATCGCGGCAAAATGGAACGGGCGCTTAATCCTGATCCGACGTCTCCCGCTCCTCCCTTTCGGAGGCAAAAGCTATGCTCCTTGCAAGGCTCGAACTTGCGACCTTCAGATTGTATGGGTAATCCCACTCATTGTTACGCAATTTCTTACGTAATAGTATGAGACTGACGCTCTAGCCAACTGAGCCAAAGAAGCTGTGGGAGGAGGTATAGTGGCCGCAATATGACGCGCAAATAGACGCCCGGAAGCCCAACCAGCTTTTTGTCTGAAAAAAGTCCAAAAAGTCACGTTTTCGCTGAATTCCTCGTGTACCGGCAGGAGGGAGCGAACGATCGAGCGCTCTTCGAATGTTTTGATTCCAGGCAAGGTCGGACTGTCTCGGACATCAAATGCTGAACCCCCCACTTGTCTTCAACTACCATCATGTCGGCGAAACTTGCTTATCAGAAGCCATCCGTGACTCTCCCAGAAATACCTCCAGAGATATGGATCGAGATACTGCGGCTGGCCACCGATGTTCCAGACAGCTTGGAGCATCCGCAACTACTGGTAGATCCCAAGCATTCTTGCACTTTCAGGTTGTCGGGTCCTGCCACTCGAAGGCACAAAGCTGCGCTTGTGAGTTTCCACGGGTTCATGTTTTGCGTTGAAAATGACTTGCCGTCTCCTTCAGATCACCAAACGGTACATTGTTCTCGTCTGCCGCGAGTGGTATGCCATCGGGATGCCGTTCCTCTACGAGCACATCTCCATCACCCGCCCTCGTCACGTCCACCAGCTCCCTGAAACACTATCAAAGACCATGACGCGAGGCGAGGTTAGGGAACCACTCGCTTTTGGCTACTTCGTCAAAAGGCTAGACATGACTGCCATGGCTCTGGACCCAGTAGATTGGTCGGATGAAGGGTGTGGTACCAGCCTGCGCCAAGTTCTTGACCTCACCCCGAACCTTGTCACTTTAAACATGTCTTCGACGAGATCACTTCTTCGGCAGATCGAGCGAATTCCAAGGGCAGCTATCCCAGGACTCCGAAACCTTAATTGGACCAGAACAGGTATCTCGCCCGAAAGAGGGTTCAAACTGTTTCATACCGAGTTTTTGGACTCGCACCCACATATCGAAAACTTGGACCTCGTATCTCTGTATCTCAGCCCGCATTTCGAAGACAAAGATCCCCATATGTGGCCTTCCATTCGCAGACTGAAATGCTTCCCATCCTCCCATATGATAAAAGAAACGAGTCACCAGTTCTACCCCGGTTCCTTCCCCAACCTCGAAGATGCATTTTTTATCGTTCGTTTCGACGGTCTTGCCTATCTGAACTCGAAGTTCTGTCTTGCGTATGGACGGCGGCTCAAGGTCGTTCACCTGAATGACTATGAGTTATGGCGCTCGAGTGACATTATGACCCAGGATTTCCAATCGCTTCGAGATTGGTGCCCTATGTTGGAGGAGATAAACTTTACCAGCCCGCATAGCAGCGTCATACCTTCTTGCGCAGTGGCTTCGACAATTGTCCTTCAAGGCATACGCACCGTTGGTTTCCACGCATCGATGTACCAGCTATCAAAACAACAGGCGAAGGCCTTCTTGCGGAACATCATCTCTTGGGCCCAAAGTCCGGCGACGCCCAACGCACGCATCCTCCGACTCATTTCGGAGGAGAACATCCTGCATCCTCCGACTCATTTCGGAGGAGAACATCCTGCATCCTCCGACTCATTTCGGAGGAGAACATCCTGCATCTGCAGAGCAAGCATGCTAAGCTCTTTGACGCATTTTTGAAGGATTGTGTTTCCCTTGGTGCAGTTGTATTGGACAACTTTCGGAAGCCTCTGTACCCGAAGAACGATGAACTTCTACTTTAGTTACGCCGGTCCTCTCCTCGCGAATCATTACACAGCACTATTTGGACCCGAATGCGGCTGAAAATGGAAGTTGGAACACCTCACCTAGCTCTGGCCGGTGTATGCATATTCTCGGCCGTTTGGATCTCGCCCTGGAAGGATAAAAATGTACAATGGGCTCACACATCGTATGCACCGTTTCTCTAAAAGGATGGGTGGTTATAGCTTTCTATGTATGCCCCTAGGCCCAGCTATATCGGCCTTTCAGGGTCTCGTTTTCTCGTTTCGGGCGTCCGCTCGGGGAGCTCGATATCCTCTGAGTGGGCTCCAGGAAAGTACGACACGCTATTTCCTCGTGATAGATCGGCCGAAAATTGCATGGTGTTTCGTAGTTTCAATGAAGCCAGTAACGGGTTCTGCCCAAAGCGAGGCGGGCCTGTCTCGTCGTTTGCGGTCAGTCCTTCGGAGAGACCCGTCGGTGAGCTCCCGTTCGCGAAGCCGCGCAGGTGGAGGATCATGCGACCTGAGAGGACGCTGTGCATCACGCGTTGGAGGCTACGGCGTCCAACAGTGTCAGGTACAGTGTATGAAGAAGAGAATACGACGTACACTACGATAAGGAAGCGGTACTCCGGCTAGACGTACATGTCAGTTCTAGATGCTTCAATCGGTAAACCAGGAACTCACCGGGCCAACAAGATCAACGATCATGTTGCCAATGGAGATTGCTATTAAGGACAGGAACAGAGGGCACAGAAGTCACGTCAATATCGCCACGCGCTTCATTCCTTTCATTAGCTTACCCGAGAGGATCAGGAAGTAGAAAAAGCCATCCAGATAAAAGGTTTTGATGAGAGGGCTGCGAAGGTCGCGGAACTTTGTCAATCCAATAAAGAAAGTGATAAAGAGTATCACTACGAAGGTGGGAATCTCAGCAAGGCGAGTTTTATGAACGGTGGGCTATGGCTTACCTAGTTCGTTCGCGAGAATCAAACCGAAGAGCGCCGAAAGCATAGAATTTTGAATTTTTTTCTTTGGAGGTAAAGGGAGACATCCTATGACTGTTGGGAGAGGCGACGGACCAACTACAGAGTTGTCATGAGGAAGCACGTTCGTCAATGGGAATAATACTTCACGCACATTCCAGTCCGAAAAGGAAGTGGCCGAAGAGGACGGCCTCTACCAGGTGAACAGCCTAAAAAAAGAGTGAATTAAGCAAGCAACGCAACGTCTTCAACCTCCACTGACCGTGTACTGAGCCGTCAGGTAAATCAGAAGCTTCCTGTTTCGACCCGAGAGCGCCCAGACGCGCAGGAAGAGGATAGCTTCGGCCACCGCAACACCTACAAGCAGGGAAACTGAGTAAACAGGGAGCCTTGAAGTCAGCACAAGGCGAGAATGGGGAACAGGCTCCCTCTCGGATGACACCACGCACTCGTTTCGACGATGAACAGGACTTGGCATGTCTATCGGATACGCCAGGGAAGGCTTCATCAAACCACTGAATTTGCAAATGAAGCTAAACCACCCACTCTCGGAGGTAAGCCTAGGGATGTGTGAACTAAACAAGAACGTTAGCTTGTATTAAACCCTCGGTTGCTCTGAGTTCTCACAATATATGGCCAATGGGACATCGAAAAAGGCGAGATATCGCGTCAGAAAGAATAGGGCCTTCGCAAAGCTCCATTTCGCTTTCCACATCATGGATACCTGTTCAGAGGAGTTTCAAAAAATACCAGAGTCGCCGAGATACCAAGTCGTACCTCAGCTTCAAAAGTGCCTATATAGTCGACCACCTTCGAAACCAACACCGGGTTCAATTAAACGATTCAACTTTCGAAGTTGGATGCCTACCAGTAGCGCAAGCGCAGCAACTGTTCATTGAGAGAGTATTCATGAGATTTCATCCTCTGAAGGGTAGTCAGGTACGTACCATCGACATACTAGAGAAAATCAGGGGGTTCGGATGAGGAGAACCTCCTGGGAAGCACTTGTTGGCACGTACCTTGGTGTTTTTCTGTCGTCCTGCCGATGCAAGGATAGCTTGTATGCTAGGACTACTCATACTAAAGAAAGATTAGAAGCGAGTTCTTGAGCGAGGCTGTTGGCCTAAGTTGTTGGTTCAGGGTGAACACCAAGCAGCCTCTTCAGGTGTTCGCATATAGTTAGCGGGGCGGGTGGGGGAGAAAAGGAGAGCGGCGTTGTCGTGTGAGTTCTTATATATGTATATATCCCAAGCCTGCCTTTTCGTTGCAGCATAGCGTCACAGCTCGGGACGCGCTGGCAGCATTCTCGTCGCCTCAGGTGGTCTGGCCGGTAATGAATGAATGAACGCCGCTGTTAACTGAATGGTTCGGATGTAGTTTCCGAATGTTTTCCTTTGGTTTTCCCTCGGGAGTACCTCGTTGACAATAATCAGTGGCGGTTGCTCGGTCGTCGGTGGTCTAGAGCACAGGCAGCGAGGAGGATATCTACATACATACCCCATCCTTGGCAGCTTCGAGAAGTGCAAATGATGCACGTCTCTACGTTGACAAGGGATCCAATGAGTTCAATCATTCGTGGTAGAAAGATATATACACACCTGTGGGTCCGTCAATACAGTCGTTTCTAATCGGAGACTACACCACGAGGAACGGCTCGTGTGGCGCAACCTCGCTGGCGTCGATTGTCAGACGCATCTTGGGTCAGTCGCATCTTCTACTTTGAAGTTCTAGCAATTTTCACTCAGGACAAGGCTTGATGGGCTTATCCTGTCATTCAGTGGCTTATGAACATTCTCCCGGAGTATCTGGGAGAGCACCGGCAGTAGAACTTGAAAGAGTAGTGATTGAGCGAGGACCACATTCGCTGAGTAACTGCGAAGAAATGCTCGGGATTCACCGGCACACTATCCCACGTCATGTCTTTGACTAATCATCAATAAGCGCCCAATGACTCGGAGCAAGGGTGAGATCTGCACTCACCTTCTAAAACTACAGGGGAACACATAGCGGCTCTTCGGGACTGGTTTTGCGTAGTCGGGATGGCTGCTCAGAAAGCTCGATATCCTCTAAAAGAGTTCCTGGGAAAGCCGACGCAGTCCTTTTGACAGTGCGCTTCAAATCAGTTGAGACGGCCATGGGACTCTGCCTTCCCAAGAATGCTGATAGAGGTCGCGAGGCTTCTCCACTGTTCCCGGTTTGTACATTGGACGTGGGCGGTTTTGTGCCGTCATTAGCGGCGCCACGCAAATGGAGGATCATGCGAGTGGAGAGAATACTGTGCATCACGCGCTGAAGCCTATGGCGTTCGACGGCGTTGGATAAGGAATTCGGAAAAAAAAGGATGAACATACACCACTAGGCCAAGAAAACGATACTCAGGCTATGGCGAGAGGGTTAGTTAGAGAGGCCCCGCAGAAATGCAGAACTTACCGGCCCGACAAGATCGACGACGACATTGGTAGTAGAGATTGCTAAGAGGATATAAGGATGCGGCCTCAGCGAGAGACTCACATGGAAAACTAATGAGCGACTTGCCTGACAAAACAAGAAAATATGAAAAACCATCGACATAGAATACTCTTATTAGTGGGTTCCGAAAGTCTCGAAACTTCCTTAGTCCAATAACAAATGTGATGAAAAGAATTGCTGCAGAGAGAAAATAAGTATACACGACGCAGTCGATTTCTTGGGATGTTGCCCGGTACTCACATAGCTCATTTGCAACAATCAGCCCGAAGAGGGCCGATAAAAGGGTATTCAGGGTCTTCGATTTCGGAGGCAGAGGAAAACACCCGATGATTCCAGGGAGGGGTGAGGATGACGGTCCAACTACACCGTTGCTGTCAGCATGTGGAGGGGAGTTCAACATCCAACCCAACGAGTGGAGCGCACGTACATTCCAGGCTACCTATGAAAAGACCAAAGAGCACCGCTTGAACAAGGTGGACCGCCTGCGAGATTTAAGTCAGGCTCGCCTTTGCAGCGATGATTTGCGTTTTTTCCGGTTACTACTCACAGTAAAATGAAATATGAGGTAGATCGAAAGGATTCTGTCACGGCCTGAGATAGCCCACACTCGCAGGAAGAGGATTGCTTCAGCCAGCGCGATACCAACCAGTATCGAGCCTAGATGGAAGGGACATCAGCGTCATGCGCATTGAAAGGAAGATGTGTCTCTTGTAGTACGTACTTGTTACAGAGACGAACATAACATGGCATGTCTATGAGTAGGCCAATACCCCGTCAGGAGGCGGGACACCGACGGTCCGTGACTCGTGCTAGGCTCACTCACTTTCCCCGTAAGACCTGAAGTTGTATGGACTTGAAAAAAATGTTAGCTTGGGCAAGTGCCTTGATTTCAGCCTTGGGTATCTCTTACAATAAACTGCGAATGGAACATCCAGAAATGCGAGATACCGCGAAAGAAAGAACAGGGCCTTTGCGACACTCCATTTCGTTCCCCACATCGTGGTCATCTATCAAAGAGATAGTAAGCACTCCAGCCTCGCCAAAATACTAGGTTGCCTACTTCCACCTCCAGAGTACCCACATAGTCGACCACCTTTACTGCGTCAAACTTGGTGATTGGGCTTAAGAAATATACAGCTCACCAGCAATGCAAGGGAAGCCACTGTATATCCAAGAACGCTGTGAGATTAAACGCCTTGGGGCAAGAAGCACGCACCATCCAGATACTGAGATTCGGACGATGGGCAGTCCAGATATTTGAGCGTCACGAATTGAGGTCTGAAGGGATGTAAGGAACTCGGACCTTCGTAATATTCTGTCGCGCCGCCGAGGCGAAAAGCGCTTTGAGACTGTGGCCACTCATAAAGGGTTAGTTGTAGGCGACGTTCGAGAGTATTTTGGGATAAAAAGAAAGAGGGAGGAAAAGAGAATGAAAGAAGAGAAGCGCAGCTTATATCCTCGATTTCGAACCATCCAAGGCTGATAGTAACCAGTGGCGGTCGTTCCTGCTTCGGTGGTGCCGAGCGAATAGGTGCTCCACCCTATCGACGATAATACCAGGACGAGAGTGTGATTACCAGGATCTCTCGCATGGTGGCGAATCTGTCGCTGGACTTCGAGGATTCTGCTTCCGGCATTTTCAATGAAACCCGCCTACATAAGCGGACAATCGCCAAGCAAAATCCAGCTGCATTCTTAACCCCGAGTAGCTCGAAGAAGTGGGCGAGAACTTGAACAACACTGGTGGCCGTACAACTCCAACAACTGCACGAGCGTCACGGTTGTGCAGAACAGTCGTCAGGATCCTCCGAAAGACTATCCCACGATGCATAAGTTGGTGCTGACTAATTGCAAGGTAAGCGCCCACTGGCAATGACCCAGACGTTCACCTTGGCTTCAACCCACCAAACCCAATATAGGGTTTTCTGACCATCCCTTTCATATCCATTTACCTTCCCCAGCAAAACTAACCATTGCTTATTCTCATTTTAACCAAGTAATGGCTCGTTGCAAGCATTCTCGGCACCCGTTAGCGGCTTCAACTTGATCTACCGCACCTGCCACGGGAATCATCACATCGCGACCCTGCATAGCACACCCCGCCAACTGAACAAATGCCAAAACACCTCTCGTAGCAAGCCTCAGTCGGCAGCGACTTATGTCCCCTCCGGGGTGACATACGAAAAAATTGGAACGATACAGAGAAGATTAGCATGGCCCCTGCACAAGGATGACACGCTTTCCCGGAGTGGTAGACCTACGGGTCTCAATATTTATTTTTTGCTCTTTGATCGTGTTCGAAGCTCTAACTGGTATTCCAGTCTTCAAATCTCTTCAAATCCCTACCTCAACGTCCACCATCTGCAGAGAATCGATTCATAGCAAGCAGGTGTCGCTATACAAACTCTTGGTGTCAACGTCTACTTCTCCACAGATATGTAGCTCACGTCTTGTCAGTCAAGGCTGTGGTTCCCACCAGAGACACTGTTCTCTGTGTAATGTCATCTGCGGTCTGCCTCTCAAGATGGGTCGTGACCCCGATAACAATCAACGTGCATAGCCTCTCTGCCAATGCCAGAAAACGATAAAAGCTCGCCAGATCAGCCCGAGTCACGTCTTAAACGCATCCACAATGCCCTCACCAACATTTCCCCCTGAGCTCTGGGAAACTATCTTCCGTGCCGCGACGCTCTCGGACGGCCTACACGAACTGCAGATGCACACCATTCATTACTGCCACTACCGTGCTGATATGGGGCACCGCCGAACTCGCAGAGCCTTGGTGAGTTTTCCTAAGTTGGTCTCATGATTTGCCGTGACTAAATAGTGATGTATACTCCACCAGGCGACGAGGAGAAGCATTGCCACTGTGTGTCGAGACTGGTATATGCTCTCCGAATCCCTGGCCTACGAACACGTCGAGCTCAGAAGCTATCTTCACCTGGACGCCCTCACCCGACACATGAAAGGATCTGGGCTCCTTGGACAGCCTCGAGGAAACTATGTGCGGCGCCTGGACATCGTTGCACCCAGCGGGTTTTCAAAGTCCACTCCAGAAGAAGAGAGGTTCCCGAAAGCGAAGGCTATCCTCTCGCAAATCGGAGAACTCTTCACATTACTTCCCAATATCA
The DNA here is from genome assembly GCA_013368325.1 of Ephemerocybe angulata. Lineage (NCBI taxonomy): Eukaryota > Fungi > Basidiomycota > Agaricomycetes > Agaricales > Psathyrellaceae > Ephemerocybe > Ephemerocybe angulata. The sequence continues at coordinate 231,764 of JAACJK010000164.1, forward strand.
AGATATTTCTGTTTCGCCATGCGTTCTTGGGTCGGCATAATATCTTCGACACCAAAGAAGGCCTACATTTTCTCACATCCCCTTCCCCGACGTTGGAATCCGTGACATGGATCGACGAAAACTGGAACTGGGCCCTAGTCGAACCCCCGGTCAGCCTTTGGGTAAAGTTCCTTGAAAGTCACCCAAACCTGAAGACCATCCACAGGCCGAGGCTGGAGTACGAGCGAGAGTACTTTGACTACGAGGAGCCGCTGCTCGCGAAATCGATGAGCCAAGTTACTCAACTATCCCTTCGCGTGGATCACCTCGCTTGGCCGGATCTTCTCCTCACTTCGGACCCGCTTTTGAGCGGCAGGGAACCAATGGACCTGTATCCCAACCTCCGCCATGTCGTGTTCATGTTCTCCGTGGTCGGACCCATGGATATGGAAATGCTGGGCGGCACGTTGCCTACGCCAACGATGCTCGAGATCCATGGACACAAACTCACATCCGTGGACTGTCCTGGAGGATTCGCCTCAGCTGGCATGGTTCTCCATGATCGCTCAATTCTGCCCAAACCTCGAAGAGCTTGGGGTGTTTTTGAACTGGAGGTGGAGAGAAAGGGAGTCGGACGCCGAGTGGGACATTGTGTTGCCTCATGCATTTCCGAATGTCAAGAGGCTGAAGGTTCGGAGGTTAGTGAAGAAGTTCGACGTCGCTGCGTATCGACAGATGCTAGGCTTTGTAAGGAGGGCGGTCTCAGGGCAGGAGAGGACGCTACCGAGCTGCAGAAGCGTGCAATTCGTTGAAGAGCGGGACGTTCTGTATCTCAGGAGGTATGGGGATAAGCTCCAGGCTGAGCTGGGACTATTGGAGGCTTCCGGGATCGAGATCCTTGACTCCCCAGGAACGCCAGCAATGCTCGGCGCTAAGTAGATTAGATATGTAGCTTTGCATCTTATCTTATCACCCCGGAATCTGATCCCCTCTGCCCTCATCACTCTGTGCCGATCCGGGGAGAATGTCGTTACAGGATGACATTGAACGCGTCTTCTGGTTCTCTCTATCTTGTCTTCGCGATTTCTCGCTGTGCTCTCCGGGACTCGCCAGAACTTCGCTCCAAGGAAGTCTAGCGAAGAGGTGGGCTCCCTATTCTTAGCCCTTCATCTTAGACCGTTTGCTCAACTCAGTTTACTTTTCGGACGTCCAGGGTCCGGTTCGAGTCACACCGACGAGATTTTGCTTTACTCGCGATACCAGGACGTAGGATCTTCTTTACAGTCTATCATATAGGGCCACAGAACTCTGCATACCCCTGGAGACCTTGACCGGACAAAGGCACGTTTAATTTCGACACTGGCTGTGCAGTCGATTGCTGTACAATCCCTCAACGGGGACCATGTTCTGACACCCTCCTTCCCCCAGACCACCGTGTAGTCTATAACCTCTCAACCTATCAGTGCGTTACTCCCAGCCGCTACCTCCCTTCAAGACTTGTACTCACCTACATGCAGCGATTGTAACGATCCTTATCAAAAATGCCTTCCCGACGACCTAGCCCGCACACACCCTTTATACCACCTCTCGATACCCCGGAGTCGTCCCCTCAACCACCTTTCCTTCCACAACTTGTCGCATCATCTTCATCCGGTTCTAATCAAGGTGGAGGGCTCCCAACGACGACATCACAACCATGGAATGCCAGCGCTTATCCCCCACCCCAGGGCGGAGCCGGCCCCGCTCAACCAGCTTACGGCGGCTATACACCATTCATGTCCCCAGGGTATGTCAACACCCCGGCAGGTCCGATGCCAATGAACTTATCTATGATGGGTGGTATGGGTGGTATGGGCATGCACTCTCCCCCTGGCTTTATTCCTCCTTACATGACACCGGCGGGGGCACCCCCGGGCGTCATCCCTCCCGGAATCAACATCCCAGGCATGACCCCCGGCCCAGGCTTCCAATCTCAACTACCGAACCAAGGCTATTCCTGGGATTACACCGGATATCCCTCCAGCAGCAGTGGAATGACGCCACACTCGAACGTCGTGCCGCTAACGGCCCCTCCGACTGCCAGTCAAATGCACGCCGCACAGGCAACCGCTCAGGCACAACGAGCCGCTGCTGCAGCTGGAGGATACGGAGGATACCCCGGGTTTGGGGGTGGCGGCGGTCCGTCGAGCGCGCCTATCGTCCCTCCGATGAACTGGGGCCCACCACCTCAGGGTGGTGGTGCATGGGGAGCGTACCAAACCCCTGCTGCGCCGATGCACCAGCCGCTTGGCGGAGGGGGTGGGGGCGGGTGGGGCGGCGGCGGCGGGATGGAGGCCATGATGGCGGGCATGGGTGGAATGTCATTAGGCGGTTACGGAGGAGGTGGTGGCTTCGGTGGTGGGGGTGGCTTCGGCGGGGGAGCAGGCTTTGGGGGAGGTGGAGGCGGAGGGGCATTCGGAGGCCCTGGGCCCAATTCACGGAGTCGCGCAGTTGGTGAGATGGACCGCATCGGAGAATTTGAAGCTGGGGAGCACTGTTCGTATCTTTCTATGCCCTAAGTGCTCTCAAGCTGACGTTCCACTTCAGATCACCCTGTCCTCACGCCGTTCTTGATACACATTGTCAAAGCCAAGCTTAAACTCAACCCTATCCTCCTCGCCCCGGAGTCCTCGTCAACGGGACATCTGAACTGGAACCTGCTATTCGAAACCAACAACGTGCATTTCTCCCCCGATCCTAAGCACAAGTCTTGGGGCGCTGGACGCAACGCCCCCGCCACATTCCCTCGCACAACAGAACTTCGCATTCTCACCAAACTCGAAACATTCCCCTGGTGTATCACAGTCACGGCGCAAAATCCCAGGATAGGCGTGACATGCGGGGAGGTTGCAGAGGAAATTGCCAGGGACATGCGACGCATGACAGGAAGGAGAGACTTCCAACCTCTTTCTAAACAGTCGCAACAGGCTGTCACCAAATCCTATCACTTTAATCGTGGCAGGGATCCTGGTGCTCCTGGAGGTATATTGGGAGACGGAATGCGAAGGTTGGACTATTTGATCGACTTTGTGTGGTGGGGAGGATTGCAGGTCGTGGATCCTGACGCGGACCCCGAATCCCAGGCTCTCCTCCGCAAGTGGCTAAGCCAGCCTCATGGGGGAAGGGTCATAGGAATGCCATGTCTTGTTCTGATGAACGTCGAGAGGATGTCAACGAGGAGCAACGAGGAGGTGCGAGACTGGGATCGGAGCAGGCAGCGAAGGATGAGTAACGCCGCCAGTGCGGCGGGGAGTCGCCCGAGGAGCTCTCAGGGCCATGAACAGGGGCCCTGGGGTGGTGGCTTGGCGGGGGCTGCGAGCCGAAGTAGGAGTCGAGCTGGAAGTCGAGCTGGAAGTCGGGCGGGTCCGAGTCGGCCTGGAAGTAGTGTGGGCGTCAGGGTGCAAGGCCCGAGCAGTGATGAGAGCGACGAAAGCTCTGACGAATGAATTTAAAGGTCTTCTCTTTTCTGCTTATTTTGGCTATCCCCGCTATCCTTTCTTGATTCCTGCTTTCTTTGCTTAAATTTGACCTCGGAACGCAATTAACAGATACCTTCTCACATGCATTCGTCTATTTGTATACTTCTTCACTGGATCGCGATACCTACCCAAATGTACTAACCCCAGCAACGTTTTCACATCCCTGATTTCAACCGCGCTTGTCTCCGCTGACATCCTCTCAGTGCTTCCTTTTGCGCTGGGTGACCTTAGGTCTGCTGGTTGCTTCCGAATCACTCTTGTCGAACTTTTGTGGATCGACATACCCTGATCCAACCCTGATTGTGATTTGTGTGTATTAGTGCTCCATCGACGCTCACAATTCTGAGTACCAGCTGACAGAAGGACGGTAACGCAAGCCCTCGCGTCGCTTTCTCGGTTCTGCAACCAAAGGAGGTGAGTAACATTATATTCTTTCGTACTTCCTTCATAAGCACTGACTGACTTGGTATGGTACCTTCCGAAGGCGATGCGTTTCGTCACTCAATCATGAAAGATACACATGTGCGAAGACAGATGGTCAGCAAATTGGACGAGTCGGCTATTCTTAGGTTCTGAGAACTTACAGTATTGTGCCGGGACCAAAAACTATTGAAGCAGGTGCGAAGGTGGCCTGGGTTTGGGCGCATCGGTGTCGTTCTCATGATGCTATCTCATCAACAACCATACATTCCTGCCACCACGGCGCTGATTCAGGGAGACTATTGGAGTTTAGTTCCGAGGGCCGCAGTAGAATTTTTTAAACAGGAGCCTCTGTACCCGGAGGGAAACAGGGCCGCATGTTCGTCTCCGCCGTTTGTTCGATAGGTCGACGACGCCTGGACCTCATAAGGAGCGCTCAGGAATGGTATGTGCCACAGCCAACATTCCTCTCTTTGCGCACAGTCTGATTTTTTCTCCGGCCGTAGGACGTGGTGTAAATTCCAAGATGAGTCGCTCTCCTCCTAAGGTCGGGGCAGTCGGGTGGGATCTGGAAAGCATCATGGCGGCATCTCTCGGATCGTGCGCTCCCATCACGGGCCCATCAGGTCCTCAGGACCCGTAGAAAAATGCACCAGGTTTTGTTACCAGAGTACGTTAAGGTGGGGCTCAAAACATGTGGTTGCAAATAACTTATAATACCAGCTACCAGAGCTTAGACGCGCCGGAGAAACCCCCCATTCCATCCTCACTTTCTTCAAATAGCTTGCGCCCATGTCTGATTCTGCAGCGCTGTTTGCTCAGTTGATCGAGGTCGGGGCAGCCCAGCAGGTTCTGAAGGTGTGTATTCATCCATTTCTCCGTGACCATTGCCGATAACCGGAGATTGAATATCGTTCTACAGTATCTATTCAGTGAGTATAAGCTTATAAGTTGTGTACTCTACCTCCGGCTCGTGCTGACTTCTGTAGTCTCGTTTCTCACTCTCGCCGTGCGTACATCCTCGATCCCTTCCTTATCGAAGTGAGCTGAGATAGATCAAGACAGATAGCAGATACTCTTCACTGCCTCCCACTTGAGGTGAGAGCTTACGGGACGACATATCGCGCTAGCTGATGCGCAAAATCGGATAGGTCTCGTTGATATGGTCTGCCAAGTGGAATATGGGAAAAGTCCTTTTTCTTCTATCGCGTTATCTCGTTTTCTTCGACGTCGTAGTATCCCTGTCATGTAAGTCTGAATCACTGTCACCTCAGAACCTCTGACATGGCTTCTCATCGCCGTTTCTAGATAATTTCGCCCCAAATCTATCCGTTGTAGTACGTGATTATCGCTTTCAGAACTCGTTCGGACCACTGATGCGGGGTAGCAATGCGAACGACTGTTCGCAGCTGGATCAAGTGTGTGCAGCCCAGTGAATTTACACATGGAAAGTCGTTGACAGCCAATAGGTCTGACAGTGGTTGGAGTTACTGTGGCAGAAGGTACAGAGCTAAATGCGTGTCGCTTCGTTCTGCTCCTTAACCCCCAAATTCTTTAAGCCATCCTGTTTCTTCGCGTATATGCACTTGGTGGACGGGGTCGAATATGGGGAGCTTCACTGGGTGCTCTGTATCTGGTATGTTCCTCTCAATTGATGCGTGGCTTATCAGATCTTCTTTTGATCTGTCTTGCTTCCTTGTGGGCAGGCGATCCACAGCGCTGTCTTCGCTGCGCTCATCAAGTTCATTATCTCAATAGAATGTGCGTACCACTCCTCCAACGTCGGCGATGCTTAGACAATTTACATCAAGATATTGAGCCTGACCATTAAACCCCGGTAGATGCGCCTTCGCCTCTTCCATCGCTGTTCGCATGTCTTCCCGTAAAGGGGGAGAACAAGATGCTGTCGATAGTCTTCATTCTCATCCTGATCAGCGAACTAGGTACGGAAAATCAGCTTCACCCTGCATTCCTCAACGCTCACGCTATGTTGCGACAGTGATACTCGGGTTAACCTTCTGGCTGTGCTTGACCGAGCACAAGGAGTCGAAGAGTCCGTTGGTTGCCACTTTCTCTCGGGACGGGCTGTTCTACTTCCTCTTACTATCGGGTGAGTCACTCCGCAAGCTTTCTGTCACAATGATGTTAACTGAGCGCCGATTCGCCAGCTGTCTCCTGTGGAAATATAATTTGCAATCTTGCTGCTCCCGTAGGTTACCCCGTAATACTCCTTCAGGTATGACGCTAATGCTATCATACACTTATAGACTGCCTACATCTACCTTCTGACCATGTAAGGAAGCTTTGTTACTGGGTAGTCCTTCGACTTTGGAGCAACCGCGCTGACTGCCGCTCTTCAGTCCACAGAGAGTACTTCACTCAGTACTTTCCACGCGTATGGTCCTGCACATTCGAAGCGTGGGGGGAGGGGTGTATGATGCCTCAGGGGAAATCCCACTTACAACTTTCGATCGCTCTCGATCTGAGCCTATACGCTTCGCCGTAAAGGTCCAAAAGGAGGAAATTACGGATTGGGGGAAATCTCAAGCTACCGCCTACTGAGACCGTACTTAACTGGACAATAGATAGACTTTTACTTACACACCTGTACATAGGTAGCGCTGATTGTCAGATCTGTGGAATCACTTCGAAATTAGGCGCTCGTCGCGGAGTTCAAATCCCGCGGCACTTGCCGGTGTCAGGCGCGACGATCGCATTGGATCGCGATCGAGTTGCCTCTTTGGAGTTCCGAGTCGATCGTCTTCCCGGTACTATGTATGTGGACCTTGTCTGGTACCACATTACCTGCGGCGCGGAAAGTTATCTTCTCCCTAGAACTCACTCGAACCTCTTTTAACATGGCGTACCAGACGTCAAAGCCCCTTGGCGGCGCCTAGCATTGCGGCCTTCCATAGTTCCCGCTCACGCCAACCTACCCCTAGTATTTGCCCCTGCCTCTACGTACAACAAACTTCGTCGTAATACAGCTTCACTCGGTCATCTCACCGCGCATGGTTCTTCACATCCGAGGCGTAGGCGCAGGCGTATATTGCACCTCCCAACAGATCCTCTCCTCCTTCCGCGATTCTGCATCCGATACACTCAAGGTGAAGCGCCTCAAGGCAAGTGAAGATTAATATGAGTTGTCGGGTTTCCAAAAATCTCAAGCTACCGCCTATTAGCTTTGGATTCTGTACCTATTAGCATGATGGGGAGAAGTATAAATCCACGTAATAACCTCTAATAACCTGTCTATCCAGGCAAGATCTAGGCTGGCTCAAAGTCCGTTCCATATAGACGCTCAGCGTGGGACGAATTTTCGGAAGTTACCGACAATGCACACCTTTTCTCCCCGCCAGTGACCAGTTCCTGAGCGGCTTTGACACCAGCCAAACCATAGCCTCCACATTCCTTTCACTGCACGCTCACCACCATGTCTTCTCCTGCCCCCGTAATCGCCATATGCGAGTGCAAAGATAAAGAGAAACTGGAAGTAATACTCTCAGAGAAGGCCCAGCTCGCCTCAGCCACGAATATCAAGGCCCCTCTCCTCAACTCCGGCACTCTTCCTCCAATCATCTCAGTGCCAGGCGCCAACACAGCGATCACTCGCCTCTGCCTCTCCAACGCCGCCCTCAACCTCGTCATCCTCTCACTCTTCGTGGCGAACATTGACAACACCTACCAGTGGTGGATGATATGCATGTACATCATTGGTATAATCGGCCACATCGCCACACCCTTCGAGCTCAACCACGAGATCGCAAACGGGAAGAAGGAAGCCACCGAGCTCGCCATAAATGGTGACGCGCGGGCCATCGCTGCTGCGAACAGGGTCGTGATGGATGATCTCCGGACCATGATCTCGAAAGAATGGCGGTGGTTCGCGATGTCGGTTATATTTACGCTGGTGTGGGTTGCCGTCGTGGTGATGAGTGTGGTGATGTCGAAGGGCAAGATATACTATGTCGCTTTGGTCGCCGTGCTGAATGCGATGGAGGCGACTACGCGCGGGATGGTTGCTGTGCTTATGACGCGGTATAGGCCGCGCACTGCGCTCGAGCAGGGCGCCTTAGACTGGGCGTAGAATTCTGATATTGGACTGATACCTATCGATTATCCTCTCTGTGTGAATCTCGAGATATCCGTAATGTCCAACAGTCGTGATCGACGCCCTCGGTTATTCTACCTGTTGTTATCTACGCGCTCGGTGGTTCTCCCTGTCGTTATCCATTACATCCTCGGTAGTTCTCCCTGTTGTCATCAAACCCCCCTCGGTCGCCGCTCTCCCTCCCGTTTTCGCATACGATTCCCTCGTCATTCTCTTCATCGTTCTCGATGCCCTCCAAACATTGCCTTCGGCCGTTTTCTATGTCCCAAAAGACGCGTTATTCCGAGTCTCCCTGCCAAATGTCATTTCTTCTTGAACTTCTTGAATTCCAATTGAAGCCATGTCTGTGTCGCCATTGCTGCTCTTCCTTGGACCTTGATACTCCCTAGCGTCCCCCGACACTCACCAGAGATGTCACAGATTCTTCCAACCCGCGCACCTTTCCTATCATACATCCACATTGGTTGGCAGCACTGAACGAGAGCCTCTATGCTTCAAACCCGATGATTCTACCCATCAGTCCACTGAACTTGAAAGAGTGTGGACCTGCGGGAAAGTTCTTACTAAGTAACGAGTCGCGCGCGCCGCGATCTCGTCAGGGAGCCGCTGAAGCGCTCTCTTCCGTCCATTTTGTCGCCTTGGCCAACTTAATCTGGCCAAAACCTTCGTGATTGGCAAGCACTCCGGGAACTCTGGGGCTATGAGGCAACCTCCCTCTCTGGAACGCGATCATGATGACTTGGCTGCACAGGATCGCGGAAATACTACTCGGACACACTCCCTGGACACGGATACTTCGGCCATGTCTAGCGCTTCCTGCTACTTGTATATCTACCTTCCTGTTCCACGTTTCTGTGGCCACATGCCACGCTGGACACTTTTCTTATCTCGACCTCCCCGTGGTTCGACAAGATCCGGTGGCGGATTCAGGTTTATGCTGGTTTATGGTCGTCTTCGCTCAACTTTCGCCCGAACCAGCCACTGGAATCCAGATCTTCTCCACAACCTCCCCGTCATATACACCTCCCAGGAACTCCAGGTCTCGGTGTCGATTGTGAAAGAAGTGCTTGCGAACCTGGAAGCTCTTCTGGACACGGACCGAATCGTCATCTTGCTGCATATGGGCACAACAATCGCGGAGAGCGACACGGATGAACTCGAGGCTGCGCTACCTTTAGCAACTCTACGGCTATGAGAGACTTTAGTGGGAGTGACGAGGAGTGACGTCGTCATCACCTCTGATCAGGTTCTTTCAGACGTTTCTGCAGAGCATCGCGGAACGGCAAAGATGAATGGAAAGCTCCGGGTATGAATTTAAATTTTTGCCTTTCTCTTCTCGTTTACCTAAACGATGTCAAATGCAGCCTTTTGTAGCCTGCTGATCTTCAGTGGAGTGGCTTTAAAATCAAGGGCCTCGCTTACCTCGAATCCAAGCCTTAAATCTGTTAAAAGTCTGTGTCGAAGGTCGAGGTGATGCACGAGGGCCCTGGCGATGGCTACCCCGCATGCCAGGGTGCTGTTGGCGTCTCTTTGGGGTGCAGACCGGCTGGAGATGACATCGCTGCTGCAAATGGGACTCAGGCCTCCGTATCAGCGCAGGCAATGACGATTCAGACGCTGCGCACATTTATCATCAGATAATTGGACGCGTTGGCTCAATGCACCGCTCCTTTATCAACTCTCCTTTGAACCCTCATCTCCGGAGAGTTTCACAGACCCCTCGTTCACAGTGCCACCATTGACAGCACTATTAAGCTCAGCTGATTCCGATTGCAGTGCGTGCTGACCCTCAATTAAAACTGCTTACTCTTCACTGTTTTTAGACCTTAAACGACAATTGGGTATGGGCTGGTATGGGGGTGTGGCCTGACATTGATGCATGATTCTTGAATGCGGGGTAATTGTGTTGTTTGGATTTAGACACCCGCTTGTCGCCCTCGACCCGGAGGAGGGGGGTAGATCTCTCAATCGCCGTTGATAGATCTCGGAGTCGGTTCCACCCCAGGATGGTTGGCATGTAAGATTTCGGTCAGACTGCGCTGCCTCGAGTCCACATACGACTAACCTCGGAAGACGCGTGTTGCCTTGAGATCCGAGAACCCAAGGCTGGTTTCGACTGGGGAGTGTGTGCTACTAGTCACACCGCACTCCACGGTTCACGATTCAAGCATCCTCGATCCAGGGGGTCGGCGCTTGGTTAGCCATTTGGTTTGTTTCCTTGCCAATGTGACCGAGGAGATGATGATCAGCTGGGCCATGAATGGCCGTCGCGTGGCTTTCGGATCGTAGGTGAGTCTCTCGGAAAGGATCCATATCTAATTTACCCCAGATTGAGCCCGTAAACCGTAAACGAGCCACGCCGCCCACAAAGAGAAAGCCTGCAAGAGGCTATAAGTAGGCCGCTCTTTGGCCATGGAGCGGACAGCGGCGTATGTTTAATTTATGAAAGAAAGAGGAGGTGGAGATCCGAATGGTCTGAGTCTTGAGCACGCTGGACGTCGGCGTCATTCCGCAATTATTGCGCATCCAACAGTGCAGGAATGGGTTTTCACCATCTTTTCTTCCGAGCCTTGGCAGGCTAATGGCCGCGCATCCTATAATCTATTACCGATCTTCCTGGGTGGCTTGTAAATTTTGTATGTCGTTCCCCATCGGTGCCTGCATCGCCAGGAATATAAAAAGGCGGACGCCAGTCCCGCGCTCCGTTCAAAATTTCCCTTCGTCTCCTGATCCCGCCCACGCTCCTGACGCGATACCTGCTTCTCCCATTGACGCCGGATCGTTATAGAAGCAGGCAAGAAGGCACTTCCCCTCATTATCGTACAACGAGCATCCGTCCTTTTCAGCGTTTCTCGGAGTCCGGAGTCGGAAAAGGCGGCGACGAGCAAGCGGCTAGTTTTGGTCCGGCATAGAGTTTCAGGGTCGACGGTCGTCGGTCGTGGTTCGGTACGCATACAACCGACTTGTCCGCGTCGTCCGACATGCCCCAGAGCTAAACTCCCTGTCGTAGAAGTCGAGCTCGCTGTGAGCCTGTCAAGCCCCCGGTGCCCACGCCTACCGCTTTCAGCCCAATTACCCCGAAGAAATATCGCCCAACATACCTTCTTCAGGCTTCAGCCGTTTCTATGGCCGTGCCAGCCAGGCACTGCTGGGCATCGTCGGCTCGCGCAACGGAGGTGGGCCGACACCGAAAGGCGCAGACGAACTTCATACAAGCACCGGAACCGAGTCTAGTCAGGCTGTCCGTGTAACTACTGCCGGCAAGAAGAGTAATCACACTACTCGGCGTAGTAGAAAAGGGCCCTCGACCGCGTCACACCCTGAGATCCAACCAACACCCCCAATCCCTGTTGCCAATACCAACTCAGGCTCGACCGCTACAGCAACGACGAACCCGTCGGTGAACTCTGGTCTGTCATCATCGTCTTCTTCCTCAGGGAGCAACGCGTTGGCTTCGGCTACAAGCATCCCCAAAAACGCCGCGGGGACGAGCCAGGCGGGGGGCAACGATAATGCACGGAAATCCAGGGTGAAGAAGCGCGGCGTAGTCCATCTGGAGGATATCCCGGGGAGCAGGGTTGGGCCAGACGATGTACCATGGCCCAAGGAGTACGAGATCTTGGAGACCGAGGAGGATGTCTTTCAGGAGCTGAGGTCGCTGGGGCGACCACATCGCGCGGTGTTCGTGAACTACGAGCGAAACCGATCACGGTCGCGTTCACGAGGGGACCGCTCCCGTTCGAATGGCAGGAGCACGGAGAGGGGGGTCATGTCTGGAGCCGGCGAGGGCGAATTGACAGGGGAATCGCTCGCCCCTGTGTTACCCCCAGTGCAGGAGAACCCCGTGCCTTCAGCTGCGCAGCCTGTGACGGAACCCCGGCCTGACCTACCCAGGGTACTCGTCGTCGACAGCGTCAATCTCCAACCGTGCAAGACTCTCAAGACTCAGGATCGATATGTTGTCACTCAGCTCGAGGTCCATGGGGAGATGTGGAGCTTGACTGGTGTCTTCGATGGTAAGGGGCCCCTCCGTCACATATCTATGCCCTTGTGCTGATCTTCTCATCTCATGTTTAGGCCATCTTGGGGATGTCACCGTCGAGCACGTAGCCCACCATCTCCCAATCATCATCCGCGAGTTCCTCAAATCCAAGCTCCCATCCGACTTCACCTCGTCAGACTATGACCCTGAGCACATCTCCAACCTCTTCCAATCCGCCATCGCAGCCTTCGACGATGCCATCGCCCACGATATCCTCGATCTCTTCGGGGGCTCCGTGGATCAGCTAAGCAATTACTCAGATGCTGACATCCGAAGAGTAATCAACGACAACCATCAGCAGGGGATGTACGGTAGCCGGAATGGTTCTACCTCCGGGGAGAACTGGCGCAAAGCTCGCTTGTGCATGTACGGTACGACCGCACTCGTGGCTTTGATGGATCCCAAGGGCGAGGGAGTGTGGGTCGCGAATCTGGGTGACTGTACGGGCATCTTGGTTACTCGGACGATCACCTTGGATGAGAGCGACGAGGAGGAGTCAGATGGGGATGCTCTGCCTTCCGGATTTGACGATCCTGAGCTGGGCGAGTGGTCCGTGGAGATCCTGACCACGATGCACAACGGCGACAACGACAAGGAGCTTGAGCGAATTAGGGGTGAGCATCCAGGGGAGGACGACACGTGTATATCCGACAGGCGTGTGCTTGGAGCTTTGGCTCCTACACGTTGTGAGTACCCTTTCATTTCTTTAACTTTCGGCCGGGAGAGTGCTTCGAATTCCTCTGATTCATCTGGAATACCCTTTTGAGCTGTTAACTGATCAACCGACGATTAGGTCTTGGTGATATCCCTTTCAAGCAACCACCAGAGTTCACGCGACGGATTCTCTATAACCTTTACCCTTACGTCCACAACACAGCTCCATGGGAGGAGTTCCTCAAGAACAACTTGACACCGCCATACATCAGCTCTCAAGCCGAGGTCACGTACAGGCGAGTTAAAGGCGATGGTCCCGACCCGTCCCAACCCACAGAAGGGAGCGGGAAACGGAGAAACAGTGGTATTTCGGCAGTCTTAAGTCGCTTTGGGAGCATGAAGCGGGGGAGGAAAGCGAAGAAGCAAGCTGGGTCGCCTCGCGTGAAGAAGCAGAGGTACCTGGTGTTGGCCTCAGATGGCTTCACCGATCTGTGCCTTTCGCATGGCGGCATCGAGAAGGTGGTTAAGGCCTGGGCGAAGGAGATGGTGGAGATCGGATCGCCTCATAAAGAGGTCGAGGAGACAAAGGTGAAGCTTAGAGATCGAGCGAAGGGAACCTTGGACTACGAGGAAGATGATGAGATTGTCGTGCCTGTTCCTCTCGCCAAGCCTGCCCCGATAGCAGTGTCACAGGTGGCTACATTCCATTTCGCCTTTGGCGACACTGAGAGCTCCCCCGTACCTGTTTCGCCTGTCAGCGCAACATCCCCTGTGCCTTTCACCGCGAACTCGTTCTCATCGTCGGCAGGATCCTTGGCTATCCCTACCTTGGATCAAGAGGAGGAGTCCACGTCTGGGATGTCAACTCCGGCTTACGCCTTCTCCATCCCGCCGACAAGGGCTGCGTCGCCCCACTTGCAACAATCCCCGACGCAACAGCAGGGCCCGCTTGGCGCAAGCTCTCCCCAGCGCCAACACTCGTTCGTTCACGCACCCCTGCCTTCCCATCCACACCTCCACCCACACGCTCAGGCACACGCCGCTTTGCTCACTCCGCATCCGGTTTCGCCGCAGGTCCAAGCCAAGGTTCCCCGCCTTCAACGTCCCCCGCTTCCGCATACCAACAAGTCGTACCATTGCATCTCCTCGTCAAATATGGCGCTGAGACTGCTGCGGTGTGCGCTGGGAGGCACGGGGAGGGAGAACGACCGGGTGGCAAAGGCGTTGACGATCGATATGGACGTGTCGTGGTTGGACGATACGGCTATCGTTGTCCTAGGGTTGTGAGTTGTTTTTGAGTTCCTTAATTGGGTATCTTGTGTTCCTGCACTGGCCAGTCCTTTTCAGGGATTTGGTTCTTCTGTTTATCGGGTTCAGCTGGGTTTCTTTTCTTCTGTCTTTTACCTGTGCCTTCTAGGCTATCGTTGCTGTGGATTGACATTGTTGGTCTCTTCTTCTCTTGTGGTCTCTCGGGTCGCTGTTTCATAAATTATAGTTTGGGGTTTACACCTACATAATAACCTTCACATTTTCCCTGTCCACTACCACATACATTCGCATCACACATACCTCATCGCATGCACGTTCTTCCTCTCAAGTAATTCCACTACACTATTTATGTTGCGCTGGCTCCCCAATGCCCATATCATATTCTCTATCGCTGTCCTTAATAGCATCATGCCCTTCCGAGACTTTTACTCGGAAAGTCTAAAAGTCAAATACAGAATGTCTTCACGAACTCTGTCAGACCAAACTTTGTTTGTTGAATCCTTTGAGTAGTGACGGTCTTACTACGAGGCTCAGGAATCCTTTATTTAAAAGATACATCGTTGTTCGAAGGTTATTCTTGCTGGGTAGTGATACTTTTCCGCTTGAAAGGGACTGTCGATTCGGAGATCATGGTGGGCGCTACGAATCTCGCCAGGCTGAAAGAACTTTATGGACGATGACATTACGCCTGATAATGTAGCTAGGGCAGACCAACTCCTTCGATAAAGACACCAAGCTTCGCCAATGCGGTCGCAGCAGAGTTTAGCTGCTGGTGAAAGTGCTTCCTCAGATGGGCGAGGTTTCTTTCGTCAACAAATCTGACAACTCGAAGCCCGACTAAACCCCCGTCTTTCGCCTCCACCAAAGACCGCAACATCGCGCGACAGTCTCCCTTCCCAAACTGCGGATCGAGGTTCCTGATGGCGAGGGTGTGGACCGCCGGCATGGATGGGAACGCGACGATGTCGCTCCAGTAACATGTCAAGCCAATCTCGCGGACCTTCGGGCATGTCTCTTGCACGGCACGCAGGAATTTCGACAGGGGGAATTCCCCCACCCGATTGAAGCTCCAAAAATGTACCGATTGAAGCTTCGAGCCGTGTATGAGGAGGAAAGGGTGGTGTCCGATATATGTCGGGCGGTAGTCCTGGTTGTAAGGAAGGAGGTGGATTAGACGCTTGAGATTCGGCAAATCGCCTGTGGTGAAGGCTTCAGGGTAGAAGATGAGATCGCGGCGCGCGCACGATATGACTTCTTCGAGGTGTGGAAGTTGGATGCGGAGGGAGCTAAGGCCAGTCAAAGGCTCGCAGCAGGGGAGGAGTAATGCTCGTATGCGAGGGTGGGACCGAAGGAATGAAGCCCACAGCTTCACGCTCACGGACGCCCCATCGATCCAGGACATCACTTCTAGCTTGGGTGTGACCGATTCAAGGAAGAATCTCCGGGTTTTTGTGGCTTGCATACTTCGAAGGGGCCTATAGAAGCATCGAAGCTCCTTTATTAAGAGGACCTTGAGGTTCGGGAGGTTCCTGAAAAGGTGTTGCAATATGCTGAGAATGTCGGAGCCGACCGTCTCTTGGTTCAAGTCGCAGAAGGTCACGTCCAGCCGCAGTACGTAGTCTCCATGAGTAACCATTTTACCGTGCTGGAATCCGATCGAGTTTGTGATGTTGTGGAGAAGAGAGTATAGGGTTCGGATGTGGAGAAGCTTGACGTGTTCGTATAAATAGGGCGTTGTCAGGCCGCTCCAAACACGACAGACCGACGACAATGCACGTTTCGTGCGCTGGACTATCTTCAGCATTTCACTTCAAGGCATCAAGGGATATACGTGCCATGCACTCGCCATATCGCTTTCTTTCCAAAGCTGTCAAGGAGGGACCTTGCAAGTAGGAAGTCGTGACAGTATCTGGACACTCTGTGGCCTTCCTTAGAATTGAAGCCCAAACCTCCAGGGGAACCCTAGAGATGCTTGAGCAGGCGAGGAAGGCGTCTTCGTAGATGCGGCCCATGATACCACCCGTTATAATGAGTAGCTCGGACAGCGACGTCCTTTATACCGATCCATTGACCGTGAATTAGGCAGATAGTCGGGCGAAGAAGGACCCACGAGCTACGATTAGGATCCTCGCAGTTTGTCCTAGGTTCTGCCGTGTGCGATAAACGGACGGTCACCAGAGAACTTAGTGCGAACACCGTGGTTTGCGAGGGAGATAACATAGTATACATTAGTATCGTCAGTCCAACATGGGGTCCATCTAAAGGTATGGAAGCGTACGAGGGTCGGATTACATGAGTTCCATTACAAAAATATTGGGCGCGGTGAAGCCTAGGCGGCTTTGAATATACGCGTCTTGCCCCTCCTTCAAAAGACGATCGAACATCGTTCGATCTCTGAGCCAATCTAGTGATATTGTGAGACCCGGGGATCAATTAGCAGAGTCGCGAAACGCACCGTATCGCTTGAAACTATTCGTCTGAGCAGCCGGTGGCTGATAATATCCACCAGGCCATTGTGATGCTGCATGGTGCTGTGCTGTGCGGCGAACAGCCTCTTGCATACGGCTGGGCAAGCAGTTGAACTCAGCATCTGTAATGTTGTTCTGAGAGTATCTGCAAGGTACTATGAGCCGGGCTCCGATAGTGGGATGGGTTGCTGTGAGCTGTGGACGTACTCTTGCCAGAGCTTGATACACACATCCCCTAGAGTTACACCGTTGTCGTTCATGACAACGGTACACCAGGGACTGGAGTGTGTGATGATAATGACCTGTGAGACGCGGGGCATGGTAGCCGGCTGGTCTCTTTGAGTGAAGGGTATTTCACGACTGCGATCACTGGAGTCCCATCCAACTGTGCTGCCTGGTGCGGATCGTTAGGTCCAGAGCAGAATTACGGCTGTAGATGGAGGGACAAACCATTTGTCAGGTCGAATTGTAAGTGAAAGCTCGCGTCGGCACTCTTTAGAATGGGGTGGATTTCCAGGGGCACTCCCAGCAAGTACAGATCGGTTTGCGAAAGAACAGGGCCATCTAGTGCCGAGTCATTGTCAAGAATGCTATCATGGGCTTTGTAAGTTGACGCACATTGCTCGCCCTTAGCCCACTTTCCGACAGAGTCAACCATATCTTCGGGGGTATAATCCGCGGATGTGCGGTGGATGGGGTATAAGGAGAAGAAGATGGAGGTTTGAGTTCAAGGCGCTGCGCGGCCAAAGGCACGGGTCCGGCGCTAATCGATCTGGCTCATGCTATTATTATGTAATGCTGTCGAGGCTGATCGTGGAATACTCGACTGCGAATCCCAAGCAAATCCTTCTTCCGCTTCCTCCATCTTCGTCCGCCGCCAGCTCATACAGGGTACGATATATAGTCTGAGAAGGCAAGCGCATGCCGATAGACTCCCCAAAAATCAAGTGGGGAGAACTAAAATATTCTGCAGAATAATTCTCGGGCAGGACTCCAGTCAAGAGGAGATGCGCGCATCCGCTTGTGGGTGGGGGGGTGGGTCCGTTGACTCCATTCTCATCTTCGAGGGTGGCGTGCGCGATGCCCCTGACCGTTTGCGCGTCTCTTTATGACCAGCTCTCTCCTACAATCTAACCACTGCTCCCGGGCTTTGAGCTGCCAAGTCGACTGCATATGTGCAGATTGTCCGAAAACTCAGGACATTCATGTGTAGCGCCCAGTCGAGTTCCGTACTCTTGTCTTTGCCAATCTTTGACGTTTAGGTACGCTGTCGCGGGGTATTTAAAATTTGGGGGAGGAACCCGCGCAACCCCTTTCGTGTTTCGCCAACTTTTTTTTGGCTCCGCCACCGGAGGGCCAGGGTCTCTTTCTCGGTTCACTATTATGTTGGCTCTTTCTCTCTGACCGTCATTCACCGAAGCTCAACTAGAGCTGGTGTGCTCTTGAAACCTGCGCTTGCTTCAACACCACCTGGACTGTCTAATGTGTCCTTGAAGTCCTCTTCCCAACCACTTGAATTCAGTTTCACGCTTTCGACGAGAGCACCATCCAGTGCCTATGGCCCCCCCTTCTGGTCTAGCCCCGCTTCTGTCCACAGCTAAGAGTGAGTGGACTTGCGACTCCTCTATTTGAGCCAACTTCTTACCTCATGGGACAGCGGCGGGTTGGGTACTGGGCACTACTGGCGTGGTGTTGACTTGCTTCCGGCTATGGGATCGATGTCGCTCTGGACGGTTATGGTGGGACGATTGCTGGGCATTTATCTCAATGCTCCTCATCATCGTTTTCATGACCGCCTTTGGGATTTACTTCGAGTCTGACCCAAGTGAGTTGCTCCACATTCCCTTTTTTCTTTGAGACGATGCTGAATGTTTTGTTAGCCAAGTTCTCACAATCTGTCAAGGTCGCAGGGTACTACTTGTGAGCAACCATCGCTACCTAACATCCGGCGCTGAACACTACTCACTCCTCTCCATTGGAAGATGCTGTTCACTTTTCTATAGCGTTACATGGTAAAGGCTTTCTCCGCTCACTAGTTTACATCAAAACGTCTGACCGAAAAGTTCAATAGGTCTGCAAAAGTCTCTGTTCTGTTTACTATCATTCGCCTCCAGTATGGCCGAGCAAGACTTTTCCTCGCCTTCGTTTCCATCCTGTTTGGGGTTATGTGGGTCATCCTTATCGCCCAATTGCTCAGGACTTGTGAACGGAATACGGACTGGAAACTACTTGGGCCAATTCCGCAATGTACTCTGGGTTTCGATGTAGCTATCGCTCAATTCGTCAGTACGTTGAATCTTTTTCAAATACTCTCCTTCGTTTCGAGCTGAACTTGGTATCAGCCGCCATCCTCTCCGATGTGATATTGATTGGAGCGCCTCTTTGGATGGTATACAAAAGCTCTGGCTTCAATCGCGCCCAGAAGATTCGACTATCGGCGCTTTTCTCTACGACCTTCATAACCACCGTCGTTAGCATGGTCCACGCAGGCCTTATTTTGAAAGTTGGCGGAGTCCCAGAAGGAATAGGTGCGATTCTTGAGGTAAGAGATGCACCCTAGACGTTCCTTTTCGACTAAAGCTAACCCGCGATACTTCGTTCAGGCGTCTGTTAGTCTTATTGTGGCAAACCTCAGCGTCATCATTGCATTCTTCTTCCGCATCACGACGGAGGATGTGCCAACGCCCCGTGAAAGGGAAACCCCAGGCATCGAAAACATCATCCAAAACCGGGGCACGGGCCCCATCTTCACCAAGGTTAATGTCAGCTCGCTTCTACGGGGGGGAAACTTCCCCGAAAATGGGATATCTTCCACGTTCATAAGTGAAGATGGGAAGGTTCGCGTTCGAAAGGACGCGGACGAGGGGGATGACCATGCCAACCCTGGAGGCCCTTCCGCGTCTAAACATAGACCGCTTCAGGGAGAGCAGCAAGGAACGTCGACCCAGCGCTTTGAGGAAACCCGTGCAGTCAGTCTCGGCTCGATAGGATATGGTTCGACCGAGTACGCAACCGCTTCCGCCTATCACCAGCCTGAGGCAAGTGTTGCATAGCGAAGGGCTTCTTTGCATCATGTCTCTACCCTCACGTTCTTTTCCACCACGATACTACCCTCCTTTCGCTTGCTGTGTGCTGAAGTAGATCGCACTTTCGTGTTTGATTATAATCCATCTATACCCTGTTAACTTGTAGCCTACACACTGTAATTTTACATCACTTTGTACATACCCTTCAGACCAGCCTCTTCATTTAGATGGGCACCCTGTAGGGCCCGGGGAACACCAATTGCAAGTAACTTTCGTCGTGACGAAGGTTAGGGAAACAAATATGCACAAACGAGATACGAGTATTTAGAGTGTCGATCAGAATACACTGCACGGTGCTAACTGTGTATGTCAGTCAGTCACCAACGTTTCTACAACTAGGAAGTCACTCTTCATCGATCTACGCGGAACGCTTAAAGCAGCACATGCCATCCCAATCTGCGCCTACAAGAGCAAAGTCGAAACGGGCAAAGTTAGAACAATCCGGTGCCTCGGCCTCCAAGCTCATCTTGCCAACGGAGGACTCGAAATTGGCTATGAGTCATGGCACCCTCACGGGAGCCATGTCACAGAAGGCTTTAGGAAAGCAGCCTGAGCATACGTTTAACTTCTTCGAGGAAATTCCTTTGGACATTCTAGGAGAGGTATGGTGGCCAACTAGTGCAATGTCAATAGCCCCTAACCATGTCCACGAACGGCCTCGTTCGAAAGATTTTCTACTTCTTGGCCCCATTAGAGCTCCTGCAGCTAGCTCGCACTACCAAGAGGCTCAGAGAGCTTCTCATGAGCTCTTCCTCTACCGTTTATTGGAAGACGGCGAGGCAAGCCATAGCCCCAGAAATGCCCCCATGTCCGGAAAGCTTGTCTGAACCTCAATACGCCAACCTGATGTTCTCGAACAATTGCCATGTAAGTCTCATGCTTCCGCCGCAGTGAACTGCGACTATCTGGCACTGTATAACTCGGTCTGACCCTCTCCTCCAGAAATGCTTCCAAGAAGACGGAAATCTCTTCATGCACATGGAAGCTTATGTTCAGCTCTGTAACAAATGCACTCTAGCGGAGTAAGAGCACGGTCGTCTGTCTACACTGCTACTTCCAGAGATGCTAAAATTGTGCTCTAGGTTCAAGCGATGGAAGGAGCTCCCCGTCGAAGTTGACGTGGCCCTCGCCGAACTGATTCCAGCTACTCTGAGCGAGAAGCTGACCGCTGCAGAGCGGAAACATGCCTGGAAGCGAAATGCAGCCCAGACCAGGTTCCACGTTAAGTCCGCTCTATCTCTGCACAACGAGTACAAGAAAGTTCGCGGCGCGAAGAAGAAGGCAGAGTGGTTCGAGAATCAAAAGGCACTCTGGCAAAAAACTGAAGAAGTTCGTTTTCTCCTCAACGTCGCAACATGACCTGCTCACTCGTTGGCTTTTTTGACGACTATAGCATGCGAATGCCTGCAGAGTACACGTCCAGAATCAGTTACGGGAAGCATTGAAGAGAGAAACGGAAATCCGAACGCAAAGGAGAACTGAGTACACCCAGTCTATCTAAATTGACGACTACTCCCTGTCTCACTTATATCTCTCTAGGATTGAGAGGCGAATTGCCGCTTTGGGTAAGCCCCCTTACAGCTTCTCGGAGGGTCGTCAATAAAAAACCAACTCTCCAACTTGTCGCAGGGTGGCAACAAGACTACGATTACAAGGCGCGCTGTTCATTACAGGAAATGCCGAGCGCAGAGTTGATGATGCCGGCACTATATACTGAGCACCCGCTGACTGAGGAAGGTCGGTCCACTCCTCACAACTAAGCCGCGTTCCTGCTAATAAGATTGGAAGAATGGGATAATGGCCTCAAGGATGGAATGGTAAAGTGGATGCAGGAAGTTCGAGTTACCCGCGAGTACCACAAAAGGTCGGAGAAGATTCTGCAGCGCGTCAAGGATAAAATCACCCCGACATACCTGGCTTATATCCTGGCGCAGGGCCCTAAACCCATAGTGCCATCGCTCCTGGAAGTCGCTATGATGGATGACCTCGCCGCCCCTCTAGAGGCTACGCCCCTCGATGAAGAACTCCCTGAAGGAGTACTTGATGTTGGGCTGGCGAAGATACCCGAGCTCGCCGCAAATTGGAAAGCTAACCTTGAGCAAAGCTTACTGGATCTTGTGCTCGCATTCCCCGATTTTTCTGGCGAGGAAGATATCTCGACGGACGTCTTGTCCTATGCCTCCATCATGTTTTCCTGCCGTCGTTGTGAGAAGCACATGGCCTACCCAACGGTACTTGTTCACGCATGTTTCTCCAAAATTTGGCAACGCCCCAAGCAACGAAAGAACGATAAGAAGGGGTCCGAAGCAACGACGTCGGCACAGCCCCAGCCTGCAACTGAAGTCGGTACTGTCATTCGCGACGCACTTCCAAGGTCGAGGACAAGGTCCTGGAAGCCAGACCCTCTCCTCCACCTCAATGAGGGTATCTACCACCACACAAATTCTCTTCTGGACCGCCTTGGGCTACCACGCACGACCACAGCGGAAAAGCTTTTTACACTTAACCCCTATGTTCAAGGGCTCTGTAGATGCTTTCCATCTTCAGTCAGAAAGCCTGAACGGAAGGCCACTCGGTGGAGCCAAGCAGTAAGCCAAACTCCAAGTCTTCCGTCACTGTAGCCTGGCTTTCTGATAACACTTTGTAGATTAAAGCGTGTCGCCGCCACCGCTCTGACGTGTATGAGGGGTGCTTTGACTTCGTCGAAAACACTGTGGTGGAACACCTGCCAGGCTATCATGATATCATAGTCCCCTTCTACTGGTTATCCTTGTGCCCTTTCTGCTATACAAGAGAACGGAACCTCGCTACTCACCTCACATACTGGTGAGTAACAGTCGACTCAAAAAGACATGCACGAAATGACCTAAGCTCCTGTAGGCATAACCTAACAGCGGATGAGGCGGCGGCTTGTCAACAGCAAGCCCTTCGCGAGCCAAACACAGAGTTTGCTTACGAATACGTGGTGCTACCCTAGTAAATACACGATGATGCTCGAGAACAAGGATAATATTGACTACATAGCCGGCTGGAGGAGGTTCTCATCCCAAAAGCCATTGGCTTGGCCAATGCCCAATATATACGCCGTAAAAGCCTGACCCGTACTAACTTCGTGGGCACCCGACCCAACTGCCCCTCCCAAAGAGTGGGAGTTTATGGGCGCTAATTGAGGGCACTGTGGCGATCTCGCTGTTGGTCAGTCTCCCGGCCGCGGTACTTTGGTGACCCCAAGCTGCATCCTGAAACGTGAAGTATGAGTGCAGAACGAAGGAGGTACATAGCAGCAGACCATCCCCGTGTAACTGCCTCATTGTCTGCGGCCTGCGCTGTAACGCTGTAACGTGGATATGAATTCTAACCTTCACAGACTCACAGAACGAATGCCGTGCCACAGCATGCGTGCCAGCTCAAAAGATAAATATAGCTTTTCGTGTACAGTGTACAGGAGGACCCTGGTATACCCCCAAAAGGTTCGATCCGGATGCGGACGGAAATCGGCCTAATTTGACCCTCCATGTCTAATTTTTATGCGTACAGATGTGGCGAAATTTTGGCCGAGGTCCGATTATTTGTCCGTACATAGTTGCCTTGGTGGGGAGAAAGTCCAATTCTCATGCGGACGGGACTGCAAACTTGGGGGATGGACGGAGCGCGCTGAAGGGGCTGGCTGAGTGAACGAACTGTCTAAGATGCCCCGTCTCGTCTATTTGGCCCTCTGAAATATGCAACCACAGAGGATACAAGCACTTTAAAGAGCGTGAGCTCGGCTTTCCCCCAATATCTTCATACCTTCTCGCAAAACGACGTCTCATCCGTATGCGGACGGAAACAGGCCAAGAAGTGAGCAGCCGATCCAGATGCTGACGGTATTGGACCAAAAATGGAGGTGCAGATTTTGGCAAAAAGGGAGGTTTGGGATCGAACCTTTTGGGGGATATACCAGGGTCCTTGTACAGGCCGGTGCGATGAGACAGTTTCGTTTCATACAGCGCACAGATGATCTACTCAGTCTTCGCTTTTAAGGAAACAAATATGCACAAACGAGATACACAGTGTCGATTGGACCGTGGTAACTGTGCATGTCAGGCAGAGTCAGACGAGAACACACGTTCACACCTGTCCGCACCCTCTTTCATCTACTTCCAACGTTTCTAAGTACTAAAAAGTCACTCTTCATCGATCTACGCGGACGCAAGCAGCGCATGCCATCCCAATCCGCGCCTACAAGACCAAAGTCGAAACGGGCAAAGATAGAACAATCCGATGCCTCGGCCACCAAGCTCATCTTGCCAACGGAGGACTCGAAATTGGCTCTGAGTCATGGTACCCTCACGGGAGCCATGTCACAGAAGGCTTTAGGAAAGCAGCCTGAGCATACGTTTAACTTCTTCGAGGAAATTCCTTTGGACATTCTAGGAGAGGTATGGTGGCCAACTAGTGCAACGTCAATAGCCCCTAACCATGTCCACGAACGGCCTCGTTCGAAAGATTTTCTACTTCTTGGCCCCAATAGAGCTTCTGCAGCTAGCTCGCACTACCAAGAGGCTCAGAGAGCTTCTCATGAGCTCTTCCTCTACCGTTTATTGGAAGACGGCGAGGCAAGCCATAGCCCCAGAAATGCCCCCGTGTCCGGAAGGCTTGTCTGAACCTCAATATGCCAACCTCATGTTTTCGGACCATTGTCATGTAAGTCTCACGCGTCAGCCGCACTGAGCTGCGAGCTATTGCAACTGCCTGGAAATGTATAACCCGCTCTGACCCTCCTCTTCAGAAATGTTTCCAAGAAGACGGTGATCTCTTCATGCACGTGGAAGCTTATGTTCAGCTCTGCGACAAATGCAGTCTAGAGGAGTACGAACGCCCTCATCTATCGACAAGGCTACTGCCAGAGATGCTAAAATTGTGCTCTAGGTTCAAACGATGGAAGGAGCTCCCCGAAGAGGTTGACGGGGCCCTCGCCGAACTGATTCCAGCTACCAGCGAGAAGCTGACCGCTGCAGAGCGGAAACAAGCCTGGGAAAAGGCGAATGCGCATTGGCGAAGTGCGGCCCGGACCAGGTTCCACGTCAAGACCGCTCTATCTCTACACAGGGAGTACAAGAAAGTTCGCGGAGTGAAGAAGAAGGCAGAGTGGCTCGAGAATCAGAAAGCGCTCTGGCAGAAAACCGAAGAAGTCCGTTGTCTCCTCGATATAGCAACATGCATTGCTCATCCGTTCGCCTTTTATTGTGACTATAGCATGCTAATGCCTGCAGAATACATTTCCAGGATCAGCGGCAGAAGGAAAAACTGAGAAAAAGCAAAGCCCGAATACAAAGGAGAATTGAGTACGCTCAGAGCTGAACTGACGGCTACTCCCTGTCTCACTTATATCTCTCTAGGATTGAGGAGCGACTTGGCGCTTTGGGTAAGCCCACTTACAGCATCCTTGGCGGCCTTCAGTAAAAACAACTCCCCAACTTATCACAGGGTGGCGACAGGAGTACAACTACAGGGGGCGCTGCTCTTTACAGGAAGCCCCGAGCGCCGAGTTGATGACGAAAGCACTATACGCCGAGTACGAGCTGAGTGATGAAGGTCGGTTCACTCTTCACAACTAAATGTTCCTACTAATAAAGGTGGATAGAATGGGAGAGCATCAGGGATGGAATGATACAGTGGATGCAGGAAGTTCGAGTTACCCGCGAGTACCACGAAAGGTCGGAGAAGATTTTGCAGCGCATCAAGGATAAAATTGGCCCGACATACCTGGCCTATATCCTCGCGCAGCACCCTAACCCCATAGTGCCATCGCTCATGGAAGTCGCTATGATGGATGATCTCGCCGCCCCTCTAGAGGCTACGCCCCTCGATGAAGAACTCCCAGAAGGAGTACTTGATGCTGGGCTGGCGAAGATACCCGAGTTCGCCGCAAATTGGAAAGCTAATCTCGAGCAAAGCTTACTGAATCTTGTGCGCGCATTGCCCGATTACGCTGGCAAAGAAGAGATATCGATGGACGTCCTTTCCTATGCCTCCATCATGTTTTCCTGTCGCCGCTGTGAGGAACTCATGTCCTACCCAACGGTCCTTGTCCACGCATGTTTTTTCAAGGAATACCAACGCCCCAAACAACGAAAGAGCAACAATAAGGAGCCCCTGAATGTGGCAGAGGCAACGACTTCAGCAGAGCCCAAGTCAACGAAAGTCGGTGCCATCATCTGCGACGCACTTCCAAGGTCAAGAAGCAGGTTCTGGAAGCCAGACACCCTCCTGTACCTCAAGGAAGATATTTACCACCACACAAATTCCCTCCTCGACCGCCGTGGACTGTCGCGTACGACCCCAGCGGAACTGCTTTTCACACTCAACCCCTATGTCCAAGGGCTCTGTAGATGCTTTCCCTCAACCAGAAAGCCCGAACGGAAGGCCACTCGGTGGAGTCAAGCAGTCAGTCAATCTCCAAGTCTTTTGTGGCCTAACTTTCTGATCACACTTCGTAGATTAAAGCGTGTCGCCGCCACCGCTCTGACGACTACGAGGGGTGCTTTGACTTTATCGAGACCACTGTTGTGGAGCACAGGCCAGGCTACCAGGAGAATCAAGCCCCCACCTGGTCGTACTCCCAGTGCCCTTTCTGTCATACAAAAGAATGGCAATTCTCCAATCACCTCATAGCCCGGTGAGTAACAGTCGTCTCGAAGGAACATGCACGAAATGACCTAAGCGTTAAATTCCATAGTCATAACCTAACACCGGGTGAGGTGGCGGCTTGTCAACAGCACGCCCTTCGTGAGCCGAGAGAGGTCGCCTACGAATACGTGGCGCTACCCTAGGCCTGGCAGGGTTTCCTCAATGCCAGCCTCTCCCTAGACCGTTACTTGTTCTATTCACTGGCAGACTTGTACCGACTCAGCCACTGCCCACCCTCGCTTGTATATACATACCCCGCCTTAGCGGTCGCTCTAGTTTCGGCCTCTTTGTTTCCCTACATTGCAATCTCACTTGTTCTTCGAACCTCCCTCGGTTGCTTGGTTCTGACAACCAGGTCCACACAATTGATAGTCCAATGCCGACAGTACGAATAGCACCCTGTGTACTTACAAGCTATGTTGTGGATTTCAATATGTTCAAGTCAGTTTGAAGAATCCCTTTTCCATCTCATCATGACTGCATGTACTGATAAAAATTAGCCTGTACTAATCCTAACTTACCCTTATTTTTTTTTTGTTTTCAACACCTGAGTATGGACAGCGATAAGGACGCTTCGGAGGTACAGGAGGCCAATCTTGTGGATGCCGCAGACCTGCCCTTGGATTTGATTTTCGCCCAGGCTTCTAGCAATGGTGTCGTCTACCATGCAACGTCGCATGCAAGCAGTGCTTCTCTGGAACTACATATCTGAGGCGTCGCGAGAGATATGAACGACATAGTGAAGAAGTAGTCGAGGAAAGACTCCCGCTCCTCTGGGGTCCTTGTCACTAAGGGACCTTTTTCTATACCCGTCGCATCAGTGCTAGAATCCCACACAAGCGATAGAGGAGACTGTCTTTGCACGATCCCCAAGTAATGCACCGCATAAATTCTCCCTTTCCTCTCCCCCTTACACCGCAGGAATCCCCTAAACCCCGACGATCATCGAACAAAAAATGCGTAAAGCTCTTACGATAAAACACGATCTCAGCCGCATAGTCGTCTCGGGACGGCATATGCACCAGTGAGCTCAGATTCTCCAAAAGGTACTCCGCCAGGCCAGTTGGCGGGGAGGCGGTACCGCCGCCGGATATCCGAGAATTTTGCACACGAGGAACAGCCCTATGTCGGCGTCAATACCACCTTCTCCGTGTCCATTTCTGCTTGAGGAGTCGTAAAGAAGTTCTGGATGACGCGCTCCGAGCGGCTAGCGACGAACACGCGGAAAGGAAATGCGGGATCGCTGTCAATGGTAGCATGCTGAAGGACCTTAAGGATCTCAACCTGGTCTGAATCGTCCTCTCTGCTTCTCGCCAAGTACTTGAGGCGGGGACACCTCGTCGAAGTACTGGTCAGCGTCGCACTCGTCCAGCCCGTCGATAACGATGACCTTCGGGCACAACGTCGCCAAGTCGATGCCCCTGCTCCCTCTGATCATGTCCATGGGTGAAATCGTGTGCATTCTGAAAATTTGACATGGAGAGTAGTCAGGGTACTAATACTAATAGTGCCCAAGTCGTGGAAGAGAAGAGGGAGAAGAACGAACGAACTGCGCCGCTCCCGAACCTCGAACTTGAATGAGTGGGAGTTTATGGGCGCTAATTGAGCACCGGCACCTTGTTGACCACAAGCTGCATCCTGAAACGCGAAATGTCAGTGCAGAAGGGAGGAGGTGTGTAGCGGTCCATCTCCGTGTAACTGCCTCGTGGTCTGCGGCCTGCGCTGAACAGTTGAACTGGGACATGCTCTATGAGGCGTTCCGTTTAATCATTACCTCCCTTCGACGCGGAAATGGATTCCTTCGATCGAACCTTCACAGAGTCACAGAACACCCTATCCCAAATGCCGTGCGAATACCGTACATGGCCTGTCAGTCAATGCCATACCCTGCTCAAAAGATAAATATAGCTTTTCGCGTACAATGTACAGGCCAGTGCAATAAGACCGTATCGTTTCCAGCGCACAGATGATCTACTCAGCCTTCGAGCCCTTAGCCTTCCTGCTGCTGCGATCGCGCGCCTCCCCTGCAAGCCAGGCCGTAGAGAAGAGCAAGAACGCCACGCTCGTGCTGATGGCGCCGGCGTAGTACGGCCACGCAGCGCTGAGGAAGCGGGGGTAGCCGTCGTGCCTTGGTGGGACGACAGGGACGGTCGTCGAGCTCTGCAAGGAGGTCCATCTAGAATCAATTCCGGTTAGTCGCAATCCTCCTCCTTCAGTACAGAAGGATGGTTGGTACGTACCCTTTGCGCTTGTAGTCTACAATAAACTTGAAGACGCCATGGCGGTCGGGCGCGCGGAAGGTCGTGGAGTACTTTCCGGGTGTCGCGCGCACAGGCGGGAGCGCCGTCCGGATGAACGGATCAAGCATCGTAAACTCAAGCTGAAGGTCCTTCAAGCCACTATACGGCTCCCACTTCCCTTGCTTCGCATCCCACTTCGACACATACGCCGAAAAAACGACGTTATCGTTATTCGTGTACTGCTCCTTCGCCACCGTCGAGTTCTCATGCGCAAGATGGTGCTCGACCCCGTCGATCCGGAGCACGAGGTTCTCCTGGAACGTCCACGCCGCGACTTCGCGGGAGAAGTCCGCATTGCCGCTCTTCACGTACGGCGCGACCTCCTTCTGCGCGAGCTCGTCGCTGAAGACCTCCGCCCCGCCGACGAACGCGATGCGCGCGCCGTTCGTCGCCTGGAAGCCCGTCACAGCGTTGAGCGCGCTGCCCGCCCAGAGGCCCTCGCCTCCCTTCTCAGCTGACTCGACCAGCGCATCCGCAGACCCGCTTGTCACGAGGGTCTCGGAGGCGAAGCTCTCCGCAGGCGCGCGCAGGATGGGTATGAGGAGGGGGTTGGTGCTGAGCGCTTGGGGGATGCCGGAGAACCAGACGGGCTCGATGTGCTTTGTTAGGGCTGGGCTGGAGTGGTCTTCGACGGGGATGGGGATGAGGCTTGAGGGCGTGTCGCGTTGGGGGAAGTAGGAGATGAGGGGGGAGCCTGGTGGGGGGAGGATGAGGCCGAACTCGGCGGCGAGGGAGTGGAGGGGGGATTGTTTCGTTGGGAGGGTTACGATTACGTTCGTGTTGAGAGAGAGGAGTTGGACTATGGATTGGGGGGTGATGTCCTTGCCGAGGTCTTTTTGGAGTTTAGATATAGAGCCGTTTGAGGGGTTTATGTGGACGTACTTCGTGCCTCTGGTGCGAGGAGAATGACGTGGTCGAAATTGGGGACATCGTCTGCGATTACCACTGGCTTCTCAGCTTTCGGAGACCTGAAGGTCAGCTTATATCCGCTATCTGCAAAACCAAAAGGTCATTCTATATTCTCTATTAGACACCGTACATCTCAATGCACTACTCACCCTTGAGCCCGTCGAAGAATAACGAGTACTTGTCCTGATTATTGGGGTCAACCACGACGAGTACGGAGTCTCCAGTACTGGATTTTGCGTCTACGCAGAGCAGACTGGCTGCAGACAGCGCCAGGAGGCACCACCGACGGAAACCGAACATAGTGGGAGGATACAAGATTAACCACGTTCACTCGCAAACGGACGCGCCTTCGCCGCCGGAAGTTACACGTCGACGCGATGTCATCAGTGCTTGGCCTTGTGTGCCAAAGCCCCCGAGGTCCGCTATAGCCACCGAAGCTGGGGTTGATGCCCCTAACTTGCCATTCGGTTGGAACGCTTGAGTCCATTGGGAGGGCTTTCAGAGGAATGAAGCAACTGGACGAGATATAGAAGTGGAAGGCGAGCGATAGCCCTTTTGATAACACGAGTGAAAACGGGAAACAGGAAAAATCCTACGTAAATAATACAATGTTCAAAACATTTGGGATCCAGATTCGTTACTACTTGGGCAAGAAAACTACGTTAAACGGGATGACGACAGCACAATCAGCAGAGCAGCAGCACACACACAACAAGAGTCCGCGAATACATAACACATAAATCAATCAAAAAATAACACACCGAACGAACGAAAGGTTAACAAGCTACAGTCCTTCAATGAACTTGCTTCCAGTATCAAAAGTCCGCATCGACACACCAGACTGAGTAGCAAACGACCTTCCTCGGGCGCTCGGGTACACTCTAGCTTCACTGGCTTCAGCCACGTCGCCCTCGTCCTCCAGTATCGGCTCAGGAGACGACGAAGCGAGCCGGTTAACGCTGAGTCCTATAACGCTCGGCGGCGGAGATGACGCGGGGGAGGAGAACATGGAGGGAGAGAGCTGCCCTGTGATGTTGGAAATAGAGCGTTGAGGGGCAGGTGCGAAGGGCTCCGGGTACCGAACAGTGGTTCCTTCACGGTAGGACGCCACGCTCATAGACGTGTCCGAGAGCATGCTTGACACACGCTCTCTCGGATCTAGCGGTTTTGGGCGGAGTGTGGGGGAGGAATTGAGGGAGGCCACCACTGATGGAGGGAGGGAGTTGTCCATCTGTAGGACCTCGGACATCTGCGTTCCGTGTCCCCTCATCCCTGGAGAGAGGCTCCCTATGTTTTCGTAGTCCTGCCCTGCCGCCTTGACCCAACTCTGGCCACTCCGTCTGGGCGTCTGGGGCCCGGCAGATTCAGAGAGGTTATTAGCTTTATGGCGCCCTAAGAAACGGTCGACGGCCGAACGGAACCTCGAGGGTTGTGGGCCACTCGCAGTAGAGCCACCCAGTTCCAAGTTACGGCTCGTCGGCACTTGGTAGCGTTGATGAGGCCTGTTGCGGGACTTCCTCGACTCGAGAAGGAGGTACACAACCGCTGAGCAGGCCACTACGATGATCAGAACCAATACAACGACCACCGCAATGAATGCTGGTGTCGCGGAGGGATGGTTATTAGCATGATGTCACCGGGGTTGAGTGCCACGAAAGGTATAGCTCACCGCCCGACGATCCTCGTATTTTTGGGATGGCTCTCCGAACCACCGTCTCTCGTGATACCAGCGCAGTCATGCCAGCTAGCTATAAACTCTTTGCTGTTGTCCAGAGAGGTAGGCGCGAATCCCGAGCGGCTCGGGTTCCTCGCGTATGTATTTATGGCCGACCAGAACAAGGACGGACACAGAGACAGAAATGGAAGAGTCGGCTGTGGTGTGACGGACCAGGCACTTTCCTTGGCGCGGCGCAGAGGATCGAGAGGAACAGACCCTGAGCGCGAAGGACGTGGTGGACGTTGCTGGCAGAGAAAGACAGAAAGGCAGACGGAATCCTGCGCCCGTTACTGCTTCAGTGCAAGCCCCGAATGGCAGTCGAGGTATCAATTGCTTGTGATGCCGTCACCGACATAGCCCCACAAGCTCCTACAAGAGGCACATGAAGAGTCACCGCTGCGGACTCGAGATTATCTGGTGAGATGAGGACGTTAGCCTGCGTCGAAATCGCGTCCAGAGCTTGAAATAAGTCACCAATAATATTTGAGGAGGACTCGAGGTGCCGGTGAGCGCCTCAAGTTCAATTACGAGGATGATCATCGCTGTTCTCCACCATCATTGCAAGCCATCTGCATCAATTCGCGAAACCCGTGGGGTGCGCAGATATGGTTGGATCTGAAACTGGTGTGCACTGGCAAAGTGCGCAAGTATCTCTACGGTCTACCACCACCACCACTAAGAGCTATCGAAAAACACGACATTGTGGCCCTGGGTTAAGGTACTAGAGGAAAACTCTACCCAGGCAGATCCGAAGCGCTAGGGCGCGGGGCGTATCCTGCCGCCAACGCCAACATTCATACCGTCCCGAACGACCCCTCCAGACCCTTGATATCCACCCTTCCATATCTGCAGCATTAATGATTATTTTATGGTCCGAAGCTCCTTCCATGGAAATTCAAATATTCACGGCCAGATCCATCCTGTTTGGTATGCGCGGACACGAAATTCATCGACGATTGGTCTGGAGGGAGCGGCATGTGTAATATATTCAAGGCATCGTACGGCAAGGGGGACATTGCTCAGTGAACGCACTTGCGGTGACTGAATTATCGACGGTGCGGCGACAACATTGACGTCGGGTAGGTGCGCCTTGGTTAGAATGGTCCTGAAAGAGAGTGCCTCCTTTTTCGGGAAGTCTACCAGAAGAAGGAGACTACTGTTGGTCAGATTAGGAAGGCTCCGACTTCTATATAATGTCGGTTGTTACTAGTACGAGCCCAACCAAGCCTACCTGCCGTTGGTGCGGTCGCGCCAAGGCTTAGACTCTGAATTCGATGGTTGGCACCCCCTTTCGAGTCGACCCGCTGCAAATCAATTCACTAGAGCATCCTCGAAGAGGTCCATGCGGCGGCCTAGGAAACGCCTTGAACCCGCACTGAGCGCCATGGTAAAATGATCACCATTTCCACCCTCCTCACAGGTACATTTGCGATCATCTAGCTATCGCTGGATTCTAAAATTCACGGTGCCCATTTCGCACCACGTTCTCTGCTCACGATACCTCTACGACCGCTCCCATGATTAATGATGATTTCCTTCCAAGCTCTCATCCGCGAGAGGCACTTGGCATAATGTATTTGGTACTGTTTAGAAGAACCCCGAATATTATCATGAATGGAGGGATAGCCCTCGGGCCCAGATCGGGAAACATTCATCTGGGATCGTGCATGGGCACCAACCTGGACTCCATTGGAGACTCGGATAATCATAGCCAAACAACTGCTGTGGCAGGCGAGCGCGAGCATTGAAAAGAGGAAGGACGCACCTCGAAATTCCCATCCACCCACGCTCCTTTCCCGCCCCCTCTCCGCCTCGCGACACCCACCCTCCTTCTCCCTCTCCCTCCCCTACCAGCCGCCAGCATGATGCCCATGCCATCTACCCTCTCCCGCATCTTCGGTTGGGAGCCTCCTGCAGATGAGGTCTACGTCGAAGTTGAAGTCCCTGGACTCCCTACTCACCGCCAGCTCCCGCCTTTCCAACCCTTCGACCGTGCTCCCTCCTCCCCTGCCTCCAGCACCTCCGCGCTGTCCGACGATCAGTCGGAACGCCGGCCAGAAGGGAACGGTAAAAAGGGCGACCCCAACTGGATCGCTCGCCCGCGTAACGAGTTTATCCTCTTCCGTTGCGACTACGTCCGCAAGCACACCAAGGAAGGCGGGAACAAGCGCACGAGACGCGCTCCGGGGCAAGAGGCCGAGAAGACGCTCTCGAAGCTCGCTGCCGAGGCCTGGCGCGCGCTCCCCTCTGAAGAGCGAGTCTACTGGCGCGAGCAAGCGAACCTCGAGCGCAACGACCACGCGCGCAAGTATCCCGATTACAGGTATCGGCCCAAGAAGAGTGCAACGGCTCGTAAGCGCCAGAGCCGTTCTTCTATGTCCTCGTCCGTGGTGACAAGGTCCATGCCTGCGCCGGCCATCGTCGATCGCGTCACGGTCGACACTCATTCTCGTTCGCCTTCCTACGAGCCCATGCCTGTCGTCGATCGCCCTGGGTTGTTCCTCGACAACTCGACGCTGCGCAAGTCGACTTCCGTCCCCGCCCTGCCTTCCACCCACGGTAGGCGTGGCGAATGGGTACCGCTCTCCCTCCAGTCTATCAACTCCTTTGACTCGAGGTCACATCCTTCTGGTATCAACGTAAGTGCCCGTCCGCCTCACGATTTCGACCAGATGCTTACCTTGAGTCGACAGTCATATCACCAGGCTCTCCAGCCATCCGGCTTGCAGCACTCCCAGTCGTACGACTCCCTCAACCTCGCGACACCCGCGCTATCGGAGTCGATGTCCCTCGCCGACTCCGCAAGCTCCTCCCTCATCAATTGGAACGCCGACTCGCACATCCTCGCACCCCAGCCCACGCAGTACATCGACGCCCTCTCCCTCCCCGTCCACTCCAACTTCGGCGACGCCGACTCCATGGACATGAACTCGAAGTACCTTGCCGCCGTCTCCGGGGGCCACCCCTCGGGCTTCCGAGCACCCGGACACGGTCACCTGCCGCATCCCCAAGCCCTCGACGGCCCACACTGGGCCCCGGACATCTACCACCCCACCGGCGCGATCAACATGGTCCGACCACCCAGCGGAGACGACCACCCGCCGTCTTTGGGACCTACCTGCGGCGGTGGCTCGGTCATGTACGACCAGATGGGCCGCATCATGCAGCACGAGGATTTCCAAGGGCAGGGGCCGATCGCCGTGACGGTTGTACCTGGTGAATACCTTGCCAATTCTGCAGAGTTGACTCCTGATGAGGTGTTCGTCATGGATAGGGAGGAGTACTTTACCCAGTACTGAGTAGCCCGCCCGCCCGATGCCCAACCCTCTTCCTACCCTCTTTCTCCTCCTCCTCCTCCTCCTTTCGTACTGGTCCTTTTCTCTTTTCGTCCGTCGTGATACCTACCCGCTCGCCTCGTAACCCGTTCCTTCGCTTCACCGCATACCCTCCTTACCCCTACGGACCTCTCTCCTTTTATGCTTTCGCGATCCTTCCCTTCGGACACTTCTCTTCCTGCCCATCTTCCTATATCTTTATTCTCGTTCTCGACTTCGTTTGCTATCGTCATCTTATCCTTCTCCCGGTTCGCATTCCAAGCAGCTCTGTTGTTTCGTTCGTTCTCTGGTCGCATTTCCAAGGATCCCATCTGTATCTCTGCATATCTTTATTCTGTCAATCGTAGCCCTGTATATTAGCTTGTTTGTATTGTAGATAGCTAGCAATTATGTATACTTACCTTCGTGTAACCCTTATCCCCTATCTGTATCATTGCACTCTCCGAGTCGCGCTTCCTTCTCATGCTCCCGGTTATCACCCATCCCAACGTTTGCTCTCTAGAACGATACCTATAGCATGTAGTAGTATATTGTCGCCATCCTCTAAAAATACACCGTGATCAATACAAAACCGAAAGTGAAAAAAGCGTTACACCAAGCGAAGTTCCAGGTTGGGACGCCAATGCAACCGAAGAGAAGCGCCCAGCGCGTAAAATGTAAGACATCCCCGCATTTCACTCGGGAGCTCCAAAACCCTTCCATCCGTTCCGGAAGCTGGGGCTGAGAGGTCCTAGCGCAGTTCCACGCGCCGAGCAACGCAGATACGAGCCCCAGTGACCCTCCCGGAACCAAAAAACTCCCGCTGTGCACCCCAAATTCCAAGGCACAGGAGACGCCACAGCAATTTAACGGGCACCAACTTCCAAGAGCATGCCGCTTGGGGTACATAGAGGAGATTCTGAGAAACGAAAAGGGGTGATAGAAATGAGAAACACAGACAATAAAAGCATGTATGACGCGACAGCACGACCTCCCACAGGAGGGACGAGGGAATTAGAAGCTGGAGGGTAACAGAACAAGAGACAAGCGAGGCGAAGGGGATATAAACAAAGTCAAAAATCCGGGACAAGAAAGCGACGAGGAGACAAGGGAGGACAACGCGTCGCGCTAGAGGGCTGACGGGACCAAAAAAGGAAGGGTTGGGTTGAAGGCGCTTCAGCCGTCAACATGAATGGGATCCCAGACCCTTCCATCTTCGGTGAATGGGTCTCTCCCGCCCTTAGAGGGGCGGAATGGAGGAGCCAGACGCTTCCTGGAACGAAAGAGGAATGTCGGTGATCCACCGGTTGATCAAATCCTAATGAATCGGAATTCGAATCGGGGTGAGCGAAGGTGCCAAGTGTAGATAGAATTTCGGCAACTCACGAGAGCAGCCTCAGGTTGGTCGAAGGGGACCATGTGCCCAGCTTCATAGACCTCGACGAAGGTAACATTGCCAGCCGTGAATAGACCAGTTCCGGCACTACGAACGGTACCGGCGACCTTGCCGGTGGTGAGCGGGATCCATGGAATGGCCTTGGTCTTCTTGAATTCCTCAGCGAACTTGGTCTCGAGAGCATCGACCCAGCGTTCGTTTCCAATGTAGTTGCACATCATGTCTAACATAGCGGAGGTATCATTAGCATATAGTCTGGCATTCGGTACAACTGGGACCTGGAGCGAGACTTACCAGCGTTGCCAGCGTAGACCAACAAACGGACCCCGTCGTTGATGAGCTCAGGAAGGAGAACAGCGCTGTTGGACGCGCCGTCGCCAGCCAGCGCGAAGCCTTGGTTGACCTCCATGTTGCAGGAGGCGAAGTTGAGGTCTGGGTTAACACCAAGGGTAGTCTTGATCTTCGGGTTGTTCAACCAGTTCTCGATCCACGTCATTTGCTTGTAGCACAAGTCACCGTCCTTCGAACGATCACAGGGACGACGAGCATCGTATGGGTTCTTGCCAGTTTCTACCCGCGCGGGGTTGTATCAGCACCCGGACGTAAACAATGTGGAAAGGCACTCACGCATGATAGGCTGCATCAACTGCGCGTTGCAGTAGAGCATGGCGGGCATGCACGCAAACCTCGAGTTGAACTGGTAGCACGACTTGACAAGCCGCTGGCACGTGGGGACCTTTGCCCTCATCCCCTGGCACTCCGGGCCCTCGGGGTCGTACTGCGCATAGGGACCATCGCACAGGTAATCGGGGACGGCGGCGTACTGAATGAAAGGGTCGGTCAAGCCGTTGGCGAGGATAACGGACGCAAGGTTGATATGCTTGAGGCTGTTGTCCGGGCGAACCTTGAGCTCCTTGTTCGCCTTGTAGATGGCGTTCGCGAACACCGGAGCGTACCGCCCGCCATAGCTCTCCGCAGCAATATGGAACGGCTGCTTGGAGTACTGCGGGAATCGGTTGAGGAAGAGCTCCAAGAACGCGTAGACGTCCTTGCCCGCAACGGGGCTGTTGTTGACCCTGGTGTTGCCATCGGCGTAGGAGAATCCGACGTTTACTGGCTGGTCGAGGAAGATGATGTTGGCATTGCTGTTCCAGCTGTGCGGGTTGTGGGTGACGTTGCGACCCTCTTCCCCGATGGAGCAAGGACCCAACTCGAACAGGAGCCCGGTCGACGAGCTGCACCCAGGGCCGCCATTGAGCCAGAGGATAAGAGGGGCGTCCTTTGGTGCCGTTCGTGACTCGAAGAACCAGAAGAACAGGTGTTTGTCCTCCGCAACGTCAAAGTAGCCCGAGTACTGCTTGACTGACGAGTCGCAAAGGTCCGGCTCGGTGACTCTGAGCGTGCTCGTGAACTTTGGGTGACGCACAAGCTCGTCTAACAAGACCCAGTCAACAACACACCGAGCACAACACTGGACGGCAATACTCACAAAGCAAGCCGCTCTTCTTCACGAACTCCTGGCCCTCATGATACCATGTCTCCAGCTCCTCCTTCCCTCGGAGAATCGTCTGCTTCGCATCGGAAAGGTAACGGTTCGCGGTATCCTTGAGCCCGGCGGTGGCACCTAGAACGGCTTGTGCGTCGTCAAAGAAAGATGGTGCTGCTATCACTGACGCCGTGCAAGCCAGCACGGTCAAGGGGAGAAGGCGTTGTAGCTTCATTGTGGTGGATAGGAATCAAGACGCGTCGCAGGACGCACCCCTTTTGGATTCCCGCGTGATTTAGGGGTTCGGCGTCATGGCAATTGGGATGGGTAGAAATACATCGTGAATTGCAGAGATACAAATAAGCTAACTATTGGTGTACATGATATGTTACAGTGCGTCGTGTTTACAGAGAGAAGTCCATGTCTTCGAGAGGTATAAGAGATTACACTGGAAGAAGAAAAGAAGTCAGCATCGAAGAACAACATCAGGGGCAAAGATCAGATTTATAGGCAATATTCGATTTGTCTCCAAGTCCCGAAGGATCAGAACAGGTCTGAATATATTCATCATGTCGGGGGAAAGGAGAGATACTCACGTATGCCAGAGTGTCCATGAGAAGGTTGGTGAAGGTTGATGATACACCTGGAGGTTAATAGTCAGCAAAGGTTCAGGTGAACGACGAAAAGATCAGATAAAAAAGGCAATATCGGTTTGTCCTCTGCACTCTTGCGAGCTCGGAACAGGTCTGATAGTGTATCATCAGATAGGAGAGATAGAATAGACACTCACAGAAAAGTTAAGTTGAAATCATAGCCTGCAGCGGCGGCATGGCAGTCGCTATTGGGCGCCACTTGTCCCTCGCGGGCATCGTCTCCCCGTACACCCAGTTATCCTCGTGCATGTCGCTCGAGACGCCAGCATCGCAATCTTCGACATACACCCCGACACCAGCCTCGTCCGGATGGAGTAGCATCGCAAAGGAGCCGCGTTCGTCCTCCTCCTCCTGAACCTTAAGCTTTTGGAGCGCGTGCATGAGGTCGTCAGCCAAAGGCGTGGAATTGGGGGGGTCTTCCAAGATTTGCTCCCAGCCAACAGGTGGGGATCCGGGAGGCGAGATCAAGAAGTTCTTCTCGATTGGTGGAGGCGCTAGGTAGCTGGACTCTGGCACAACATTGGCCATGTCCTTTGCGACGAGGGGATTGGGGTCTGCGCGGAAGACCCGTAGGGTAACCTCAGGGCTGAAAAATGAGATAAATCAAAGGTGTCACAACAGAAATTGGGTAAAAACGTACTGTTCTTGGGTTGCATGTAGGTTAATTGGATCACAGTGGAGCTTAGCGGTCTCAGCACAGCTGTCCAACTCGAACACCACGATGACCCGTCCAAAGCCCGGCAACGGCACCCATTGATTTATAGCGCCATAACTTGCGAAATGATCGCGAAGAAGACTTAGGATAATAGGGTCGAAAAACGATCTTGGAAGGCCGGTAACCGCGACAGTGTTGGTCGCTTCAGTCTGGGGAGAACGAGGAGGGGATGGTGGTGATGAAAGGGACAATTCTACGGCCATTAATCGTTGGTTAAGATAGACGACCTGCGACGAAAACGGCGTTGAAAGAGGGGGATGGAGGGAGGAAGATATGGGACCGCAACGAAAAACGACGATTTTATAAAACTTTAGATGATCGCCGATTTGTCACCCTGATGCTGTGCGGCACTTGCCGGGCAGTGCTGCTCCGCTCATCGGCTGAGGCTTCGCCGAGGCTGTTTTGGCTGCGCGAGCGCTAAAACCCATAGTCGTGTGCTTCGAACTGGTCGGTAGAACGCTGTGCGCAGTCACCGGGCTCCAGCCACTTTACAGCTTTGGTGGATATTAAGAGTCTACATGTGTACAGATTGGGTTTAAAAGTCCGTGTGCTCGCAGGGGGTACTAATACCAGGCTGCCGCAGTGAACAAGGCAAGAACAAGGTCCACTCGGCGGTGCATCCTTCCTCAGGAGACGTCATCTAGCCTCGTTTCTCGCGCAGTCGTTGCTCAACCTCAGCCTTCTTCTTGTTGAGCGCCTCCAGCTTCTCCTCCTTGGACGCGTCGTAAGAGACCGTCGTTTGATTATAACTGAATTGCCATTAGCCTCAAGGTCGACACCGGATAGGAAGAAGTCATACGGATTCTCAGGAGACTTTTGGAACTGCTTGTAGATTAAATCCTGTATATCAGAGGTGTAAGTAGAGGCAGAGTACGGAGATTGAGGTCCCGAACCTTGTATTGTTGCAGTCTCAATCCAGGATGCTATGAACGATATTAGCATCTCGGGCATCACAATGGTTTACAGCAAAACACATACATCGACCCTCAGCTTTGGTAGTTCACGTTCAGTGTAGGCTTCCAATGCACCCTAGACACCAACTTAGCACATATCAAGAACGTGGAGTTACACCATAACTTACCTTGAACCGTCTCTGTGGACAGACAGGTATCCAGTATAAGAATAAGTCTGTCAGAAAAAGCATGGCTGCGTACCTCCGGATGGCGTTCGAGACCAGCAGCTTGTTGCCCGACGCTAGCCTTGTCCATCTTCGCAGTCACGATCTCCATTAGATCGAGAGCATTATCAATACCAGTCGCCGTATAACTCTCCGGCTCCTCGTGAGGTGCATCCCTAGGTGCATCCTTCGGTGATTCAGACCCACTGGCGAGACCTCCTCCAGCAGCAATTGCACCAGGACCTGCAGGCCGGATCGGCTGTTTACCCTTACTCCCTGCCTTAGGTGCAGCCTTGACCTTCGCCGGCTGGCTTGCCTCCTCCACAGCGAGGAGTCGGGCGTTCTCAGCCTTCCTCGCAAGCTCAGCTTTACGCTTCTCTTCTGCGTCGGCCTTCTTGGCCTTCGCACCCTTGACGTCCTTGTCGGTCCAGGCATCGGCTTCCTTACGTTCCTGTACGATGGCGGGCGGGTACGCAGGGGATACGCAGCGGAAGAGTGAAGGCACAGTTGAGTTTGGGATTCAGCTTTAGGTGAGATCGGGAGACGAACCCTCTCCTCTGCTGCAGCTGCAGCCTTCTTGTTCTCGTTATCTGCCTTCTTGGCCCGCCCTGACTCCTTCTTCGCGTTTCCTCCCTTGGGTGCCATTTCTGGGTCGCTGTGGTTTCGAATACTGAGGGCAGTAAGCATGACAGTCGAATTATTATTGATTTAGAGAAAGAGACCGCAGAACTCACACAGAATATGTTGGATTCTCTGTAGATCTGGTGGGTGAAGATGAGTAGGATGTGGTGGTAAGTGTTCAAGAGTATATGGACGATCGTGGTCGCGATCTCCCAGTCCGCGATGACTCAATCTTATCTTATCAGATTAGAGTAATCATTGATTTCATCATCATCTACCAGACCAACGCGCGGAAGCGCGCAGACCCCAACGAAAGGTGGCCTGGAGCTTGCTGTTTCCACGTCGCGGTGAGATTTGAACTTATAACATAACTCGAGGCGCTGCCGTTGAGACGATGCTGAGGCTGGGCGCCCTTGGTATAACGTACGATCTTCCCACTTGTGAAATCCTTTCTAACATAACAGAGATGGTTTGGACCCCTGCTTCAAGATTAGCGCCCTCCGAATCGATACCACGACCATGCAGTAGAAGAGGTATCAGTCTAATGCAACCTTTGCCTGGGTACGTGAGCTCAACAGGCCCTGAATAAACAAAGTGAGCCCTCACCTTCCCAATCACATCCGCTCAGAACGTAAGATTGATAAAAGGAAGTCTGATAGTACATGGGAGATTGCACTCCAATTTGAACTTAGGGGAGGTTCTGCATAGACAGAACGACGCCCTAGTCGGAGCATCGACCTGGAGTATGACCGAAAACGGCATTGTACAGTCGTCAACATGGCTTCTTTGACGGAAACTGATTCGAAGTCTAGATCTCTGACAAGGGCAAAACATGCATGGGCGGCTTTAAGTTCGCCAATGTTAGAGTCCTCGGAGACATTCCCCAAACCATACTTCCTTCTTCCACCACATCTCTTGCTGTAGTGACATGGACCTAGGGTCAGTATTCAAGAAACTCATAGAAGCGGGATACCAGCAGCAGAACGTGAAGGTGAGCGATGGCCCGGGACTAAAACTGGAGCTCTCAACACCTGATATCAATCATCTTTGCTTCGCAGTATGCATTTGGTGAGCTAGAAAGCCATAATTCGACTTCCTGGCCTACTCACGCATATTCTCAGTCGCAAGTCTCGCATTCGTCGTGCGTGCATTGCTCCGTTGTGTAGAAAACCTCACGGCAATTGAAGCACTTTCACATCGGTCTAGTTGGCGGACGCCATGCACTGTTTTCCACTTGAGGTCAGCCTCGTTCCAACGCGATAGCCTCTCACCCGAAGCTAAAATAATTTAACATCAAGGTCAAGCTGATATGGGGCTCCAAATGGAACATGGGCAAAGTCTTGTACCTCCTATCCCGTTACCTCGTTTTTGTGACTATAACCATCCCGGAAGTTTGTACGTCTACCGCCGACAAGTGCTTTTGTAAGGACAGTTGTGCTAAAGGCTTCTAGACAATCTCTCTCCGAATCTTTCAGTAGAGGTGCGGTACCTAGTCCATTTCCCCATATCATAGCGACTTATCGTGGAGAAGCAATGTCGATTAACCTTCGCTTCGGGCTCTGATGAGTCGACCGCTTATAAGGGCCTCAGGTTACCAGCTCCCCTCACACACAATTTTTATTTGTAGTAATGGTAGTGGTCGTGGTTACAGTATCAGAAGGTACAGTTCAGTCATCGCAAATACGCATGGGATACCACTCACGTCAGCTCAATCAGCCATTCTATTCCTACGCGTCTATGCGCTTGGAGGGCGAAGTCGAGCAATAGGTATCTTTCTGGCGATACTATACCTGGTACGTAGCGTCAAATTTTATCTACGACCAAGCGAGCTCCTAACTTCAGGCATCGTTTCCAAGGGTATTCACAGTGCTGTCTTCGCGTCACTCGCCAAGTTCATTTTGTCAATCGAATGTATGCAACCTCTTACCTGATCCTAGACTTCCATCTGATAACCTCATCACTTATATTGGATAGACGGCGCCTCTCCGCTGCCCATCATCTCATGTTTCCCTATCAAGTCAAACAACAAGTTGCTGTCGATTGTTTTCATATTGCTTTTGGTCAGTGAGCTCGGTACGTGAACCCATTGTAAACCCATCTCGTTTTCATTCACATCTTATCCCGTAGTGATTCTGATTATGACCTTTTGGCTGTGCTTCGCGAAGCACCAAAGCACAAAGAGCCCGCTGGTGGCTACGTTCTACAAGGATGGCCTATTCTACTTCCTGCTCCTCTCCGGTAGGTTGTCCTCCCCTCTACTTGCGCATCTCCTGAGGACCTTTTATTGAAGCTGTTTCAACTGGGAATATCATCTGCAATCTCGTCGCGCCGGTACGTACAAAAATTGACGTCTCGACCACTCAACTGACGATTGCCTTTTGGGTGCAGCTTCCGTACATCTACCTACTCGCAATGTAAGTACATTTCGAGTCGACATGCATAATGAGAGGGAATTAACGAGACCCTATGTAGCCCGCAGATGGTCCTCCACTCAGCACTCTCCACGCGCATGGTCCTCCACATCCGAAAACTGGGCAATGGAGTCTACGATACCAAAGGCGAAATTCCCCTCACTTCTCTCGACCTCTCTGGGTCTGAGGGCACGGCACAGTCGATGCGCTTCGCTGCGAAGGCGACTGCCGATTATGACCATTGAACTTGAACGAATCATCCATATAAACCTCCCATGTAAACCTCCCATGTAACTTATCGCTGTAAATCCACTGTATATGTACCGACCCCATCTAATGCATGATGCTACTTCAATGAACAATCAGCGCAGAGCTTACGCAAGGCGCTTTAAGTTTGGCCATATACTAACCCGTTTTGGCGATTGGCGCCAGCTAAGCGCCCATGGTAACAGTTGATGGCGCCTATGACTGTGCCTCATTGTGCTCAGATAGGTAAGCAGTACGCTAAATCTTTATAGTAGTCGAGATGACGGTCTATGTGGACATGGTGTGCGTGGCATTGCGGACCTGCCACTGCTCGGCTGCAATCCTCGTACTGTCAAGGTCGGAAAGCGGCCTGCCATCAGTGCCGTATGCCCCACCGCTGTGCATCCGGATTTGTAGGATCATTCGTGTCGAGAGGATTGAGTGAAACACTCGTTGTGGGCTTTATCCAAAATACGTTCAACACTAAATAAAGGGGGAAAGGGCAAGTTACTCACATCGCAAACAGATACATGAATCCCAGCTGTATGTCATGTTCGAGTGGATCATTAGCCTAAGAGTCAAGAACGGCAGGGAGCCAGAGGGCTTACTGGTGCAGTGAGATTGCATATTATATTACCGGCTGAGAAGGCTTCGAGCGTGGCGAACGTCAAGTATCAGTACAAGACGGGAGTGGATCCGACCGAGTCATACTACTCACCTCCGAGAAGAACGAAGTAGAACAGACCATCACGATAAAATGTTGAAAGTAGCGGGCTATTAGACTGCCTGTACTTGGTGACCCCAATCCAGATGGTAATTACTGTGATGACTAGCAAGACGAAGAACTTATGGTAAGCCATTGCACGAAGTGAGCTGACCCGGGAAACCTACCCATTTCGCTGCACAGTATTAAGATAAACACAATGGACAGCATCCTGCTCTCCGCTTGCACCGGGAGGCACGAAGTAATGTTCGGAAAAGGGGAAGGCACGTCTAACAAGCATCGAAGAACAGTGTCACGTTAGCGCTGCGATAACTGGTATCTTACCCGCCTTGAGGAGAAAATTCGTACATTTGAGAGAGATCAGAAACCTTGCATGGGCAACGTATAGCGCGCCGTGAACACCCTATAATCCACAAGAGTAAATCAAGGTTGGGTGAAGATAGGAACCCATGACCGCACTAGGGAGATAAAGGGTGCGTTGGCCATGGGGAGGGACGTACAAGAAACATTGTGGCCAGGAATGCAGCACGCCAGCGACCTTGACCCATGAGGGCGTACACCCGAAGGTAGAGAATGGCTGCGGAGAGTAATTAGACTTGTGGATGCCTGAGTGACTTGCACTGGGCCACGTTTTGCGTACATTCGGCTATGACAGTCCCGGTAATAGACATGACTAGGGCCAATGGATTACCTTGGTAAGCGGGTTTCCGTTCTTTGGTTACGTGCCATGAAGCTCACGAGATGCACTGGCAAAGACACCCTGGCAAGCCTGGGCGTAATTATATGTGAGCTATTAGTCAAAGGTGCTTTAGGTTGGGGATAATTACCGCTACAGTCAAACCTGGGTGGGCAGTATCTGCAAATGTGGGCCTGGTGAGCATGACTTGAAGGCAACATATCATCTCTGAAAGTTTCTTACGCACAGACAGCAGTGAGGGCTCCATCAATGAATATCGCGTATCGGGAGAGAAGAAAGAGTATCTTTACCGCATTCCACTTGGAAGGCCATATTAATCGAACCTATCAAGGGCCCAAAATTCACCAAATATTCTAACTAGAAGCGACCAGTGTACCTCAGTAGGGAGGTGATGCAAGGTT
Source organism: Ephemerocybe angulata (assembly GCA_013368325.1). Lineage (NCBI taxonomy): Eukaryota > Fungi > Basidiomycota > Agaricomycetes > Agaricales > Psathyrellaceae > Ephemerocybe > Ephemerocybe angulata. The sequence goes on from JAACJK010000164.1 coordinate 276,690, forward strand.
TCAGCTCCCTATTCTCTCCCCGTGAGTATTCCGTCAATGGGAGAATGAGCAGAAAAACCTACTGCCAAGGCGACAACGGCGACTGAGAATAGCGAAAGAGGTCAGATAATGGAGAGTAAATTATTCTCGTTCCTACATGTTAAATACTATTTTTGCGTAAGTTTCAAACGTTTTGTGAACTCCAGTTGTTGAAGTGGGAGTGTATACTGACATCTGTGTACAGCTGAGCTTCCGCAGTCGCTACGAATTGGGGGAGCTGGGCTGGATCCATCGAGTATAGTAGAGCACAAAAGTACGAGAATGGAGATGGGGCACAAAGATGAAAAACGGACACTGATATATGCATTCCGACAATCCGGTTGTTGACACGAAAGTACGGCTCGGCGTCAACCATAACAAAAATCCGACGATGGAATCGACGAGAACGGGGATTGGTAATGCTGAACCCAGCCAGAAGCAGGTTTTAACTTTTCTCACCAATGAGAAGCCCGCCAACTAAGGAATGAACAATCAATCTGACCGTTTTCGGCTTCCGTCCTTTAAGCGCCCAATGATGAAAGAGGCATTTATCAGGTTCGAGAGGCGCTGCGCGCGATATCAGCACTTTGAGAACCAACAGCGAACAGGCCGTCGGGACGCCCTAGGACACACTGCCTTATGGTAGTATCCAGCTGATACCACAGCGGGTATCACTGAGAAGGTCGGGCGGGCTCGAAGGGAGTTGCCATTGCGCCAGCTTTTCTGCTGCCCATTCACTGAGCACATAAGTGAGGGAGGGAGAACCACAACAAAATCATAATTATCTACATCGAGAACCAAGCAGATAGCTCTGTACAATTTAGAGGAGGCAGACTACCTCCTTCTCTCGTACCCTCCATCGCCCCGCCTCTCGCTTTCCCCCACAGGTCCTCCCCCAGCCTTCGCCACGAAGGGTGGTGGGGCACCCTTCCTCAAATGCGGAGGTGGGGAACGCGAGTCGTCTCGCCCGCCCCCGTTCCTTCCATGTCCGCGATCCCTATCTTTGTCCCTCATATCCCTTCCTTTCTCGCGTTCTCGTTCGCGTTCTCGCGGTGGAGGAGACGGCGAGTCCCTGGGGGCCCTGCGCTCATCTCTCTCCCTCCCAGTAGGCGACGGTCTTCTGTTTCCAAACCTGGGTGGGGGAGGGGGTGACCTCGACCGATGCCGACCTGCGTCCCTCCTGGGGGGAGGAACTCGGCCGTCAGGTCCATCCCTAACCCGCTCCTTCTCCCTCACATCCCTATCCCGCTCGTCGCGCCTGGGTGGAGGCGAGTGCTCCCTCTTGATCCCACTCCCACGAGGTGGTGCGGGAGGACTGCGGTCCCTTGCTCGGTAGTCTCGTTCTCTATTTGGAGAAGACCGTCGTCGAGGCGGGGTCGTGGAGCGCTCACGGTCTCTTCCACCACGCCTCACAGGAGGTGGACTCCTGCTCCGACTGCTGGATGCTCCTCTTCCTCCATTCCGTCTAGAAGTGTACTTCCTCCTGGAATCAACGGACGAAGACCGGGATGGTGATCGTCGGCGTCTTCGTGGGGGAGAACGAGAACGGCCCGTGTCAGACTCGGAATCTGATAGAGAGGAGTCGGAATCGGAATCGGAAGAAGTATCAGAATCTGAGTCGGAGGAGTCAGAGTCGGACGAAGAGGATTCAGCTTCGAGCATAGCGCGGCGTTGCTCCATGATGAGTTTAGGCGCATTCTATTGGGAAAGGTTGTCAGCATCGGTGTAATCAAGAAAGGGTCATTGAAGATACGAACCTTCAGCCATTCTCTCATATCCTCGGTCAGGATACCAAGGTTGATGGAAGTGAAGTAGTTGATGCTGAACCTTGTGTTCTTAGGGTTGTCCATGGGGAACATACTACTGCAGGCCCTCTTGACCTCCGGATCTTGGAAGCGCTCCTTCAGGGTGGCCAATCCCATGCTCTCCATCATCTCAGTCATGAGGATCTTGATGAAGATACGACTACTACTGGTAGTGTCGTCTTCGTTCATCTTGACGCATTCAAAGCAGGCCCAGTTGATAGCGTCAGATGCGAAGAGGTGGCCGAAGAACCGGGCGATGTTTCGAAGTCGATTCGTCTCGTAGCGATGGATTGTGTTGTAGTAGGTGGTAAATGCTTCCTCAAAGCAGTCTGTCCAGACACGGTTGAGCCGACTGAACCTTTCTCCAACTAATCCATAGAACGTAGAGTAGGATCGCTCCTGAGAGCAACACTCGATGATCATGTTCACGAGTTCAATCTAGGGAAAAATGTCAGCTAAAGCATCCAGGCGGGAAACGCCACAACGCACCTCTTCACCCTCTTGTAACTGGATCTTCAACAACTTGTGGACTGCTTCCTCGTAGTTGAGAGCGTTCATGATCGTCAGGTAGATTGTGCGGCGGAGGTTGACGAGGTTGGTTCCAGTCTTGTCCTCGATCCCTTCCTTGTCGGGCATGGCTACCATTTTTTCATGAGAAATCTGCCGACCACCTCATACACAAAGAGTGGCTCACCTTGCTCTTCATCAGATTCCTCGTCGCTAGAGTCCTCGTCTGAGTCATCCTCATCGTCTGAACCTTCACCCAAGATTTCTGCCTTGATAGCTTTGTACTTTTCCTCATGTTCCAAGAAGTCCGGGTCGAACTTGAAGATATCTAGATGAGATTTTAGATAACAGAAGAAAGGTACCCCAAAGAAGTGATACGCACTGAGCCCTTCCTCGACTGGAAGTTTTTCCTCAAGCTGAACTTGGTGCGTAATCTGCTCCTCCTCTTCGACAAGGTCCAACCCCTCGGGAACAATTGGGTTGTCCTTGTACTTATCCTTCCGAACTTGCATCAACACTTCAATCATGTACTGAACACGCTGGCTGATGTTGCCTTCATTCAGCACGGCTCTGAAGCGTTCATAGACCGTCGCGTTCGCCTTGGGGGAGTTCTCGGCAAGGAAAGCGCCGACTTCTCGCATGAAACCGACAGCAATTTCGATTGAATCATCAGTGGGCCGTTCAAGGAGAAGGACCAGTATTTGAAGCGCGATAATTTCGTGGGCCACGGTTTGGTTGACTAGGTGGGCAAGGAATGTCGTCGTGGAATGGCATACAATCTATGGATACTGGGTAAGAGCGCGATGCTGGAGAAAGCAGAGCGACTACGCACCTTGTCGTTCCTTTTAAACGCCCTCCTAAACTGGCTGATGAGCCGATTGAGAAGCAGCTCTCCAACCTGCGGCAGTTTGGTGTTGACGACGGCGACAACACAAGCGAAGACCGGCGTGAATGGCAAACTGGCGGCCTGTGCCTTCATAATGCTGCGAGCAAACAATCCCCGCCCTCGAATCAGGTTTTCTCCGAATAGTTCTGGGATGATTTGCTTGATATTTGCAATGTTGACTCGATTGACGATACCCGTTATGGATTTTCGCAGTGCGTCCCATGAAAGGCGCTGATATTCAGGAGAAGCTTTGTCTCCGGCGGCAGCAGCTTCTTGAAGGGCGCGTAGGCGCGCTGGAGGCATATAGACCCCCCCAGAACGGGTACCACTGCCCAACAATCTGGCAAATTCGGCCTTGGGGTCAAGAACTTGCGTCTCCGCGGGTGTTGCTGCCTCTTTCGCCGGTGCTGCTGCATTCTTGCCGTTCGCGGGTGATTGTGATCGTCTTCGTGTGGTTGGGGGCGCGTTGTCGGAACCTGGAGATGGAGACCTATTCGGAAACACAGAATACAATTGGTGCCAGCAAGAATTTAGGACTATGACGCTGCATACCTTTTTCTCTTCTGCTGCGAGCTCACGTCCACGTCCATCGATCCCTCCGGCGACATTTCGATTTCTGGGTAGATTTGCGAGGGGTATTGGTTCGTGCAGGACCTGGCGGTGCACTGCAGAGTTTGTGGTCGGCAGCGATGTCTAAGACTCCAACGACGACGGTGAAACCAAGAGTGGCTGTGCTTAGATTCCCATGATATGCTTACTTAATCCATTCCACTGAATGCATTAATCAGCCCCTATTGGTCGACTGTCACCTGGTACTGCGTCTCCTCCGGTTATTGACAACGTCTAAACGGTCAGTATTCACATGAAATGGCTCGAGTAGCATTCCTATATAATTCAAGATTGAAATATCCCTGTGGGTCACCGATCTGTGCTTTTCACCGCCAAACTTCGTCCACTGCAACAACCAAGTACGACGGGCAAATGGCTGCTTTAGAACACCTACCTGATGTCACGAAGGTGAGTAGGTTAAATCCAATGCAATATTAATGTCTGAAAATCTGCTAGTTAAGTGACAGGGTGATCCGAGTTTTGGGCCAGGTCTGTGTCCAACCGTTACCGGTGAGATCCACTATATATTGACGCTCAGAAACCCAGAACCCTGGCAAATTCACTCTTCAAGGTTAGCTGAAACTAACCGTTTGTGCTCTGAAGGTGAAACTTACACTACATTAGGGACAAATGTATACCTTCTCGGGACGTCAAATCCATACATCCTCGTCGATGCCGGAGAAGGAAAGGACGAATTTATCCCAACGCTCACTTCCGCTTTTACCTCGGTCGCATCTCCCACAAATGCTGGGCTCCCGGACGTTTCTGATGTCATAATCTCCCACTGGCACCATGACCACGTTGGAGGCCTTCCCTCCGTTCTCGCTCTCTTGCAGAGACTGTGGTCTACTCGGAACCCATCTGCCCCCTTCCCAGCCCCGCGCCTCCACAAATTCCCCCTCAAAACAACCTCCGAAGCATCTTCCTCCTTTAACCGGCTCCCAGAGATCCTCTCCTCACTCCCTAAAGAGCTGTACACCCCATCACCCTCTGGCTCCATCCTCCATGACTTGCATGACTCTCAAGTTTTCCAGACGGTCAGTAAGGATACGACTCTGCGCGTGCTCTACACCCCCGGCCACACGCACGATTCCATATGCCTCCATATCCCCGAAGAGCGCGTCCTATACACTGCGGACACCGTTCTCGGTCAAGGGACCGCTGTCTTTGAGAACCTCGCTCTCTACCTCACAAGCCTCAACAACATGCTCAAGTACGAAGACTTCGTGTCCCTACTCCCATCCCACGGACCCGTAGTGAAAGAGGGGAAAGACACTATTGCGACATATATCAAGCACAGGCTTGAGCGCGAAGCGCAGGTTCTATCACTGCTTTCGACGCGTTCACCGCCTCCGGATGCGAATGGGGCTGGGGTGCAGTGGACCACCTTGGGGATTGTCAAAGATCTATATGCTTCGTACCCGGAAAACCTCTGGATCCCCGCGATGAGGGGAATACTCCTTCACCTTGATAAACTTGAAGGGGAGGGAAAGGTGAAGAAGATCGGGGTTGAAGGTCAAGATCTGCAGGATGCCCAATGGGTTGTGGTATCAAGATCCCCGAGTTTGTGATTCAAGCGCAGACGCCCATCGAATAAATGTGTAATATAGCCCGTTACAAGATTGCGTCCTCAAGCCAATTGGACACTAACACTGGGGCGATGCGGCATAATCGGGAAGTACTTTGTCTAACCTCTGTCCTCTGTTGATACCACTCGTACATTGATCTCCGATCCGTTGGTGTTTCAATCTCGCGGCTAAACCGACGCTTTCTCGAAGTCTTTGGAACGTTTTTCCACCCCTGTGCCCTGCACTCCGCAATGATTCGCATTCGCCGTCGCCAGCATGTACACGCCCATCCGCAAACCAAGTAGAATCTCAGTAACCCGATGGCCAAGCAGCAGAAAGATTGGATATGCACCTAATTTCGGCGAATTTCGATCGGAGAAAGAGGGCAATATCGTCGTCGGGGCTGTATTTCTCATCGAGGAGGATGTTAACGGTAGCGCTGATGGATTCTGCAGCTGGGGTTCGAAGAAGATCGAAATGGCACGCTCAGGGCGGCTGGAGCCTCGAGCTGGTCGTCCGCGTTAGTCCGAGGCTTGGGACCTCCATGAAGTGGTCAATTCTAATTTCTGACTCTGTTCTTTCCCTGTCTTGCACTCTGAGGATTTCGTTTTGACAGCAACGTGTTTCCGGATGGTATTTGGGCGCATCGCACCTCTCTTCTGAGCTATGGAGGGCACCAGGGGCAATAGTCTCTTCGCGTCCTGAGGGACATACATTAGTCTAGGGATTGAGAAGGATCAGGGATAAAGTTTAAAATATTACGCTCGCGAGGGCTTTGCGAGTGGAAGATGGTGATTTCGCAACGTCGTAGGTGGAATGAGAGTCAAGAGAAAGTAAGGCCGGAATGCCGACATGAGGTAACAGCTTTATGTGAGGCAGTACACTCGAAGGGTTGCACGTGTGTCATCGATTTAGATAATTTAAATTAAGCGCCCAAAATCGGCCTGCAGACTACTCCGCGCATGAGTCTCAAGATCCCACTGACGGCTTCCGCGATTGCCTAAGGCTGCCCTCGAGTCTTGAACCTCACCTGTCCTTACCCCATGTCCCAGTGCGACACCTGCGTATCTGTGCGGAGCATTTCGAACGGTTTCGAGTGGGAGACATATGTAGGCAAGACATGCGATAATATATCGGAAAACGGAGACTATACACCACAGAAAGCAAAGATGGGGCATATTAGGAGCAAGCCTAGTCAAAGGAAATGAGCGGATCTTGAGTGTGAGGGTTCGGGACACTAGAAGCCGATGCAGTCTTGGGAGCCCAGGGAGCAGCGATCGGGCAGCCTTGAATTTTAGCTGCATTGCGCATGACCTCGTCGATGCCAACTACATTCAGAAATCAGTAGGTGCTAAAGCATGAGTTTGAAGCCCGAAACATACCGCCCTCAGCTGATTGAGGTCCCTAGAAGAGTAAGTCATGGCATCAGCATACTGGAAAAAGACTACGCGAGGCGAATGTCAGTGGATAATTCTACGTACCACTTCCTCAATTCTGTAACCTTTGCTATGGTACCTACGTGATTTAGTCCACAATCAGTGCATGATCCTTCCACAGGGAAAGAACGCATACTTAGGAGCCGGAACGTCACCGTAGTAGCCGAGTTTGACCAATAGTTTGCTCAGTCCGCGACCGAAGAAGGTAGTGGGCTCGCCCTTGTACCACGGGGTGGATCGGAACCTGTACGTATGGGTGAGCTCACAGTGGTACGCACAAGTGCTTGGGTGCCTGAGGCTTACTCAACAGGCCTAAGCCTGATTTCGCCATTGGCGTCAGGCTTGGGTAAATTGATTGTAACAGAAAACTGCGGGTTAGAGTCGCGGCGCGGAAGCGAGAACCAGCGCTGGTAGATCCAGACAGAATTCATGAGGGTCTCGACAAGCCAGTGAATGGGACGAGGCTGTGCGGGGAGCCTGGAGATCAGATGAGTGAGGGAATGCAATTAGGTTGGAACATGAGTCGTAGCACTCACAACATCGCAATTCTGACCCTCTCCTCCAGTAAGGCAATGACAACCCTTTCACCAAATGCCTTCAGGCCAAGCGCCTTCGGGACAGCGTAGAGGAGTTCTCCGGTAGTGAAACCCGCAACCAGGTTATTACTCTCGTCGGGGACCATGTAAACCTCTTCGTACGACTGTTAGGCAGCATGTCAGTCCGCATTGTTTGGAAACTAAGCCATGACCTGCGCACCTTGCTCCAAGCCGTGAGCTCCTTGAGCGTGCTGGGGATATCGGTTATACCCATCTTCTTGCCAACATCTTGCCAGAAGATGAAGAAGGCATCCTGCTCCATCGGGGACAGCGTTCGCCATCCGTAGCGCTGCGCCCAGGTTGCAGGCTCAAGAACAAACAAGGCGAGGGTGTAAAGGTAGTCGTCGTTGGACTATCCGCCCGAGCGCCAATGTCAACGTAGGTTAAAATTCCATAAGTAAGGCCACGTACGATCTTGTACTTGGAGTGAAGGAAATTGGTACGAGCAATGGCAATGGAGGCTCGGGGGTCCTCAGCAGGGGTATTCGGGTCAGGGTCGGCAGTTGTGTTGTGGAAACCGTTGATGGGGCACCCAACCCATGTGGCTGCATGATATACGGTGTAAGAATGTGCAGTGAGGTCCCATCGTTCGAAATACTCACCTATCAGAATTTCGGTCTGAGCGAAGAATTGAACGACCCGTAAGTCGCATAGAATGCATCATCTGACAGGAGTCTGATACTCACATCAGCGTACCTCCTCGCCACCTTCTCCGCCGAGCCTAGCTCTCGTGTCGCCGCAAGCAGCCCCGAGATGGTTGGCTACCATGAAGCGAAAGGTCCTTCAGTCTCGAAATTTGGTGTTGAAACTCGCGGTTAAACTCACAATCCCGTAGGTCTTGAACAACGCGAATGCAAGAGCCTTGTTCAAGAGCAGCGGCATGTCGTAGACCGACGAAACATGCATCACGCGCTGTGCCTCCGCTGGTGTAAGCTTTCCTGCCTTCCATTTGGCTTCGTATTTCTTGTGTATAGCGTTGTAGCGCCTCCATCGAAGGGCGCGGACGAGGCCAAGGTATAGGACGGCGACGCCGCCCACAACACCAGCGATGATTACTGGCTCGTGGAGCCGGGCCCAGATGGCATCCAGGTCAATGTCTTTCAGCCTATCCATTCTAGTCTGATTTCAAAGGAGCGTGGCGGTCGACAGTGTCTGGAAAGAACTGGAAGAGGTTAGATGGGATAAGTAGAGAGCGTCAGGGGAGACTCGATGATAGACCGTCCGTAGGAAACATATTTAAGGAAGTGGTTCCTATGTTGCCGCATGGACCTAAGTCTGTATGTAGAACATATTCCCACCAGCTGATCAATAGGACTCAATGGAGCACACTCACCAGCGACCAGCGCCGACCACAAGCGACCACATCGGCGTCCGCACTTTGATCATATGCTAAGTACTAGCAGGACGCCGAAAGGCAAAGGGCACCATTGGATGCTTCTCGGATCGAGAGCACTCATACTCCAGTCATCCCACGAGCGCATCTGAGCCAGTCTGAGCAAGATACTGCAAGATATGGTTTCTCTTGCACCGTCAACTGAGATGTTCCATCTTCAGAGCCTAACGAACAAGCCTAGACGATGTCCCCGGCGCTGTTGTCAGTCCACACAAGCGACATTTTGTCATTTGGGATTCATCATGGCGATAACACTTCGGATGATGTTTGCTAATTTTCAGCTTGATATCACCTGGGCCATCTCCATCAACGACGGCGAGAGCAGGCAGAGGGGAACGCCGGTTCTGAGCACATGTCTGTTCTATTCACAGCTGGCTTCTGAATCGTGCCCTTGGCAAATCCAAATAAAAGGGATGGTTGCAGCAGACGGTAAGCCGAATGGCAGTTGGGTGTGCCTTCAGAAACTGGCGTATGTTGCAAAGCAATGGAGGAGGTGGGAGAGAGGGTTAGATAAATTGTAGAGTCGAAGGGCAAGACAAAAATAGGAAATCCGTACACTGGCATACCGCTATTTTCGCCGACTGTTAAGTTGTCCTTCCTGATCCAACGATCTCCGTGAGACATACAGGCGCTGGATATCCAGCCGACTGAATCGCAAAATCTGCGTTCGTCTGCGCGGCCTCAAGGTCCGGGTCCATCGAGTAGTCGATTGTAGGAAACGGTACCTCTTCGAATGTATCGTATGTATCCACGGATGCCACCTTTCGGAGGTGGAGGACCATGCGTGTTGCGAGGATGGAATGAAAGTTTCTCTGAGGGCTTGATGGAACATGCATATCAGCAGTGGTCAAAGGATGGAAGGGTAGCGTACCGCTCACATGGACAGGAGGTAGATATATTGGAGCTAGGTCCCGACATGGGTTGGGATGCGATGAGGAAACGGATCCATAACGCGGTACTATGATCGTACCTTTGCAACGAGGTTACATATGATGTTTCCCGCTGATACAGCTATGACTGGGTGTGAGCTGGCGCCTTTCGCGAGCGAGGACAAACGGGTACGAACCTGATAGAAGGACAAAGTAGATCAACCCATCCCGGTAGAAAGTGGCCATCAATGGACTCATTGAGTCACGGTGTTGTGTGTACCAGATCCAAAGCGTCAACGATAGGATAACTGGCAAGTTGAGCCGATCAGGGTAAGTTAGCACAAAAACTCGTCTCGCCAAATAAAAGGAAACTCACTGAGCTCGCTGGTAATCATTGTGATGAAGACGACTGAGAGAAACTTGTTTGTCCCCTGAACCGCAAGGCAAGATATGATATGAGGAAATGGAGCAGGGACATCTGAGGTTCGCGTTGGATGCTGTCGGGACACGGCTCAGAGCATTGGATCACGTACATCGGAGCGTCTCGATGAACTTCGCATCGGCAACGTATACAATGGAGTGAGCACTCTGACAAAAGTACAGTTGAGGCAAGGCATTGAACGGACATCAGGGATCGTATCACTCACGATGAAGAGAAGTCCCAGAAACGTCGCGATGTATCGCCCGCGTCCTGCTAGAGCGTACAATCGAAGATACATGATACCTGGTCGTAGGATGAGTTTAGGTTTTCAATACCGCTTACGGATGTGGTATGTCACCTTCTGCAGCGGCTACTCCGGTGATTAATAGCACTGAGAACGGAAGGTAAGAAGGAACTTAATAGAGGCAGACGGATTGACCAACTGGATAAAGCTGCGAAAAGCCCTCGGCAATCCTGTCGCGCAGAATGGGATGTAAAATGAGCACTTCAAATGGGCGCAGAAGGGAAGGGAGTACCGATGGAGTTAAGGCCGGTGCCATACTGTCTGCAACGCAGTTAGCACTCCCAGAAACAGTGTACATGTATCTGCTGCACGAAGACCGATGACGATGGCGTACATGTGAAGGAGATCCCCAAGTCAAAGATCATGAAATACCGAGCCCACAGGTATAGAACCTTGCCCATATTCCACCTGGCTCGCCATATGTATTCAACCTGAACATTCAAGTTCTCTTAGAGCCTTGATTGAGGATGGGTCAGATACTGAAAAACCGATGCAAACCTCCGAAGGAAAGCACTGCAAAGCGTCCGCCACCTGTGTCACCTTTAGTCCAGCAGTGGTCGACTAGCGATATAAGGAAGCAGCACGTACGGCCAATACAAAGGAAGCAACTTTGTGGTCCAGTGTTTAGTATAGTTGAAGGAATCCCGAAGATATCGCTGGGCTTCACCATTGAAATACTGAAGAATCCCTCCCGATCAGCTGGAAGTAAAGAGCGCAATAGAGAAACGCACAAGAGTCACTTGGTGCGCGTACGCAGTCTCGAGGAGCTCTGTATGCTGCATTGGTTGTTGGGCGAGAAAGCGGTGGAGTGAGTATGTCGGGGATGGGGGTGTTGAGCGCTCGATTAGCTCCCCATTAGCCAAGTGTATCAATCTCTTATCTAAACCAGCCTTTTAATATGTCTGCACCGTATATTGCGAGAATGTGACGTACCAAGCCCTTACAGTCTTCTATCAGCCTCATCATTAATACATATTCTTGGCCAGCTGTTCATCTTGTAGCATCAAGTTGCAAGCCATCTATCTGTCTGTCCACAGCTGTCCTCCCTGGCAGTAGAGAAGTCGAACATCCGTTCACTGGTCCCGCTATCCGTCTGTTCTATGGTACCAAGCATGCTCGCACTCCCCAGGTCCACAATATCCGTCCTCCCACAGTCGAGGAAAATGTCGTTTAGTTCACGCCATTCAGCTTGTCGTACTTGTATCTTCTGAGCCAAGGGGGACTGCCTGACATTCAAGGCTCAAGAAGAGAGGTGGTCCGCGATGGTCGTCACGGTCAGAGCCTAGAGAGTAACCCTATTCAACCATCCAACCGACGTCATGCCGGTCTGATTCTGAAGCGCTGAAGGCCGATCAATTGTGTGGGTATTGGGATTCAAATATTCATGTTCCGCCAATACGCCGAAAGCTTGCCGCGGGTCGGAGCCTTGAAGGCCATGGGCGCCTAATCACGCCTAATACGACTGGCATGTAGTACTTGCAGAGAAACAACCATACGATGCTTTCACTTCTGATGTTTGACGAGTATAAATCAATGTGGAATTCATGAGCATGTTTGAGTGAAGTAGGTACAGATGCAATGAGTGTAAATAAAATGAGTGCTAAAATATGCGAACGCCACGGGCCGAACACAGTGAGGTGCAAAGAAGAACGAAAAATTACTTGAAATCTAAGGCTACAATAAGTCATCCATATGCGTGCAGTGCGATCCAGCGATCCAGAAGTCCATGATATGCAAGAAAAGTCGTTAAAAATGTCCTCAGACCCTAAATGGGTTCTTTGAAGAAGTACCAGTCGTCTGCGCGGTCAACGTCGACGATCCCGTCATCGCCGGCTTCAAAACAAAGTTGGTACTCCCCGACTCAGATGTTCCGGTTGGCTGGAGCCAGTACAAGCCTCCAGTCGTCCCAATCCCTCCTGACACAAGAGGCGCAGCACCGTTGACCCCAAGACCAAGCCCAGCAGGTAGCGATACCATTGGCGCACCCCCGGGAACGATGTTCGCCTGAGGGCCACCCCCAATGAGGTCCGGAGCCATCGTCATAGCGTAGCTCTGGGCCGCAGTCAACCCCAATCCTCTCTGGCTCGGGGTCTGCACTGGCTGCGACGACAAGAACGGCGAGGTCTGGTACTGCAGAGGCGCCTGCGGGAGCTGCTTGTTGCTGTTATCCCCCAAGTCGATGAGCACCGCGTCCCGCTGCTGAGGCTGGATGACGATGGAGCTCATCGTCTCGTCTGACGGCTGCCTCTGCACCTTCCTGAGCTTCCCCGCGTTGCGCACAGGCGACGCCGACCGGCTTGAACTCGCGCTCTGGAATCCGATGGGCACCGCGTCGCGCCGCACAGGCATTCTTGGTTCCGGGGTGTGCCTCTGCTGGCCCGTAATCTCAGAATACATGGAGTCCTGCTCAAGATCACGTTCCCGGCCCCTGCGCATCTGCTCGTCTGTGACCTCCCGTCTCAGGCGGTCGCGGTCGTAGATGTTATTCTTCTTCGAGCGATAGCCATCCAGGTCGGGGAGTGTTGATGGCGTGTGGCTGCGGATCGAGAGGGAGCGTCGGGAGTAGTCGTAAGCGTCGATGTATGAATCGAGGTCATCGTCCCGCGTCTTCCTCCTATTAGACCTGGCTTCGGAGGCAGCGCTCCCGTCCAGTTTCGGGACAGCCTTCCTGGTAGGGATCGCAGCCATCTTGATGTCCTCACCCCTCACAATCGACACAGGGCGACTCCGACTCGTCACCTCATGGTGGTTATACGCAATCGGGAGCTCGCCCTCCTGAAGACCCGCGCCACCCTTCTTCTTCCGGTTAAACAGCATACGCCAGCCAGCTGCGAAGCTTCCCCACTTCCACTTCCCCTTATCAATCCCCTTGCCCTTCGCGAACTGCGTCGTCTTCTTCGCCCTCTGCTTCCTCGCGCGGCGCCTGCAGCACCACAAGAACGCGACGAAGATGAACACACAGCCGAGCACCATCAGCAGGATCTGCCACCACTGCAGCTTGGACTTCACGACCGTCGGGTTGTCGAGGCCGGTGATGGGCGGGAGCGCCGTCTCCTTGGGCACGGAGACGAGGTCGCTGAGGCAGACCCCGAGCCCCGGGAGGACGCCCGTGGAGCCGGTGCATGTCGCGTCGAGGCATTGGCCCCCGCGCACGATCTGCCGGCTGCTAGAGCATGAGAGACACTTGCTGGGCCCGGCGCCCGAGCAGCTCGCGCAGCTGCTGTCGCACGACTGGCACGTCCGCGAAGTGGCGTCGAAGAACTGGTTCTTGCTGCAGGTTGGGAGACACCGTCCGGCGGTCGCGCCTGTCACAGCTGAAAGGACTGGGCGCGTGGCGGAGCAGGAGGTGCATTGGTTGAAGGCGGGGCCAGAGCAGGTTGCGCAGTCGGGGTGGCAGGTGAGGCAGGCGTTCGCAGGAGGGACGGTGTTGGAAGTGGAGGTGAAGGAGGTGGTGGGGCAGGTTGAAACGCATTTTCCGTCGGCGGCGAGGAGGTTGCCTGGGCAGGTCAAGCAAAAGTCGGCTGAGCCAGCGCAGGTTCCGCAGGAGGATGAGCAAGCTAAAGGATTGTGAGTGATGTGCTCGTGCGTGTAACTGAAGGAACGTACCAATGCAGGTAAGGTTGTCTCGAGGGTCTACGAAGCTTCCAGCGGGGCAGGTGTCAACACATTTTCCGTTTGCAAGAACGAACCCCGGGAGACATTGAGAGCACTGGAGTTTGTCGATTGTCGAACCTGCTGTGAAGTTAGGAATACCACACTTGGTGCACTTTGCAGGACACGCTAAAATGCCTGTTAGTTCCAAGACGTTTGGGTTAAGTAGGACTCTGCTCACTTTCGCAAGACTTCTTGACGTTGTCGGCAACCAACCCACTGCTCCCCTCGCAAACACCGTTGCTGTCCGCCTGCACACACTTCCCCCCTGACATGAAAAGTCCCGTTCCACACGTCAAACAGTCACCATCTCCAGGACCCTTGCAACTCCCACAGGCAGTTGAGCAAACCTTGCATTCCGCTCCATCGCTGAACGTATTGTCCGGGCAGAGGATACCAGTGCTGAGCACCGGCTTGATAGGGTCACACTTTGACCGGTCGTTCAAGTTCTGCGTGTACCCTGGCAGGCAGGAGTTGCAAGAACCAGTGGAATCAGAGCACTGCGAGCACCCGAGAGCGCACACACCGCAGTCTCCGGTCGTGGTAAGGAAGAATCCGACAGCACAACCTGAGCATTTCGTTCCATCGCTCTTATCGACCCAGCCGGTACTGCAGGTGCAGCTTCCTCCGGTCCCACAGACGCCATTCACGCAGTTGCACTTCCGAGGGTCTGTGTCGCCAACTTGGGTGGAGAGGCAGCGGCCACTGCCAGAGGTGCCTTCGTCGCACTTGTCGCAGCCCGAAGGGCATGGTTGGCATTTCGGACCGAAGAAACCTGGGGCGCACGACTCGCATGACGAACCGCCAAATTCTGCGGGGCAGATGCATTGCCCAGCTGCAGAGCAAACTCCTGCGCCTGAGCAGGCTGGCGAACAGCTTGTGGACTGGATGTCGAGCAATGCGAGCGATGGGGTGAGGGAGACTTGGGAAACGTCCGGGACAGACTCCCATAGGACGACGCGTCCGTCGTTCGTGTTCGATGAAACTGCAACCCAAACGTTTTCTGGCAGCGCAAGGGACTTGACGGCCATTGGTAGCGTGACGTTCCCCACTGGCGCGGTTGGTAGGTTGGTGAAGGCATCTTTGCCCGAGTAGAAGGATTCACTGTAGATCGCGAGTCCAGGTTGGAGTGCGAGGTTTAGCGGTAGAGAGAGTGTCGAGGGTAGACCGGCTGAAGATACTAGGGATGCTGAGCTTGACGTGAGGAGGTCGTGAAGGAGTTGGGGGCTCGTTGTCGAGGTGTATTGTCCTGGAAGTAGGTGCAGTGATGTTGAAGATCCTGGTGCAGATAGTTTGGCGCCAACTACAGTGGATGTTAGTTTCTTCATACGTTGATTGTAAATATCACGCACTTGTAGTGTTCGTGAATCCCTGTACACACTGTCCTGCAACACATACGACGGCTGGTGTTGACTGTGCAACTGCCCAAAAGTCAGTTTAATAGGGCTATGAAGTCGTATGCGCAACTCACCAGTCGATGCGACCAGCCCAACCACCGAGAGCAGCGTTGGTATTGAGACTATCATGTAGCTGAAGATAAATAGTAACGTTCTGAACCGTCAAGGTCGTTAAGAAGGAAAAGAGAAACGAAAGAGAGCCAGACGAGACGGTCGTGGATGGTGGAGAGAAGGTAAAGACGTTGATACCACTCGCTCCCGATTATACCACACTGTAACGTATGCCTTCCATTCTCCATTGTGCTTCATGGGGCCAAGTATAAAGCTCTTTTGTTCTGGTAACGGGGGCTTCAGAGAACAATGGCAGCTCGGCTTTTGTGAGAGGCGTACAAATCTTCCCCTTTTGGAACCGTGAGACTTCTTTATTTGGCGGTCAGTTGCGAAACCAAACAAAGTGGTGGCAGTGTCGGACGCATCGGGCATGTCGGGCGAAGATCATCATGGACTAGGCGCCCGTGCTTTCAAAGACGTTGTACGAATGATGAAGGCCACTTCACCGGTCAAACTGGGCCCACTTACTGCTTAGATGGGCAGTTCAGATCTATCTTGGTTTATCACTCCAAAAATATCTAAGGTGTAGGAGTGACGAGCTGCGCAACCGTCAATAAGTAAGTGGTTAGAGCCTAGAGGCGGCAATCTACAGCAGGTTACTGCGCACGCTGACTTAAATATAACGCTACCTTTGAGGAGGCGCAGTTACTGATATATCGCATACCCTATCTTGGAGACGCTTTGACTCTGACTGCAGAGGTACTCAGATTGTTACCATCCCACCGTGTGACACGCTATCCAAGGATAGTATCGAATTGCGGGTGTGTCGAAGTGATTGGAGTAAGGTGTATGTCATAGAATGGTGTCGCACTAGCCTTCGCTCGGAAGCCACCCAAGATACGAAGAGTTATGTATGCGCAAGTCCTTGAGGGTACCCTGATGAATCGCGATCGGACCGAAGAAACTGCGCAGTATGAATTACCCTTGTAATTTCAGATTGTGCAGATGAGTATCGGAAAACAGGGCTTCCCAAACGAGGTTCACCTCACCACTGCAGAGAGAAAGTCACAGGATAGAGAATGAGAGGAGGGCGTTGGCGAGAGTGGGGCGTGACGGCAATTGATGGGTAGTCACAGGAGCCCTTCCTGCCAGGCTGCTGCCTGGAGTTTCTATAGAGTGACGATGTCACACCCAAGCCTGAGAACCACGACCACGATACGAGAAAACTAACGAAAGAGGACGACGAAGCCGCGATCCGCCTCCGTTTTACGAGGGTTTCCCTACATGCATGCCCGGATTTGGCCCGGATAAGCGGAAGGTCGGATGATTGCCGACGGCCAGGGACGCCCGCAGTCCAGCCGGACGCAGGACTGAGAACACACCATCATGGAAGAATGGTAGAGAACTTATTCTACGCTGTTCCCTGAGTACCATCTCCACACTCTACGCGTAATCTACCACAGGCTGTGCCCGGTGAGTAATTGCAGTTCGATGCGATCGCAAAAGGTATATAAGAAGGCGACGTGACATTATTAGACCACCATCCTCTATCTGGTTTTCGATATGTCAAATAACGTGGAGATAGCGACACGCCTCTTCACCTCGCTCGTGGCCACGTTTGGTGCGTATGGGGTGTACAGAGCAATTTCATTCCTTTGGGCGAACTACACGTCGCCGGTGCGCATCCTTCCTGGGCCATCGAGCCCGGGCTGGCTGTGGGGGAACATAAAGCAGATTCATGATGCGGTGCGTCGTCACACTGTCTACCTCATTGTCATTGACTCACCTGGCCTCACAGGAAAACTCAGTTCTGCATGAGAAGTGGGCGCGAGAATATGGGTCGACGTTATCCTATCGAGCGATGTTTGGGGTGAGTTTCGAGCACATTGACAGCGGTGGCGTTTCGAACTACCCTGTTGAATGTTCTGATAAGCGCCCATTAGATCCCTCGCTTGTATACAACAGACCTCAAGGCCATCCAGCATATCCTCATGAACAGCTACACCTACCAGAAGCCGGCAGCTTCCCGATATGCCCTCTCACGTATCTTAGGAAATGGTATGTCCTCCCACCGCTAGAGTTACTACCAACAGCACTGACCTTCTCCCAAAGGCGTTTTGGTCGTGGAGGAGGATGCACACAAAAATCAGGTGGGTAGTACCAGTGCTGTTTCGCCCCCGCATTCGCCCCTGACGGACAGGATTCCTTCTAGCGCCGCATCATGGTAAGCGCCCGCACGACTGTTCTTGAAGCTGTGTGTACGAATAACCGTGTTTATAGAACCCCGCCTTTGGAGCGGCACAGATCCGGGAGCTTACCGATATCTTCGTCGAGAAAGCAATAGAGGTGTGTACATGACATCTCGAGCTATCCAGCGCAAGGCGTGACATTAATGGGCCCTCTCTCATACAGCTACGCGATGTTTGGAAGCAAGACCTGCAGAAGGATGGGGACAAGACTGTCGTCAATGTGTTATCAGGATTGAGTCGGATGACTTTGGACGTCATTGGAATGGCCGGTACGACCGTTTCTTCAACGATGGGCCTTCGACATGTAACCGACATCCCGCTAACCTTAACCAGGTTTCAACTACAAATTTAACGCCCTTGCCAAAGGTGAGGATGCGAGCGAGCTCAACAAAGCATTCGCCAAGGTCTTCGAAAGCAATAGTACGCAGTTCTCCATGATTCCCATGATCCGAGCCATGGTCCCTGCGCTTCGTTGGCTGGTGAGTTTCCAACTCTCTTTGCGACAGCAGTGCCGAGAACTTTTATGACTGACCGAATTGGTAGCCGGCCGAGCGAGATGCTGAATCGAATAAAGCCAGAGCGACCATGGATAGGATTGCTAAGGAATTGCTGGAAACGAGTCAAGAGGAATTGAGGAAGACCGGGAAGGTCGACAAAGCCTCGTTGAAGAGCCGGGACCTGCTCACCCTCCTGCTGCGCGCCAACACCGCGACGGACATTCCTGAACACCAGCGTATGAGTGACGCAGACGTTCTCGCCCGTGCGTTTATACCCCTGCTCATGATCATAAGCGCTCCCTCTGACTTTCGCCTTTATTGATGCAGAAGTACCGACGTTCCTGGTTGCTGGACACGAAACGACCAGCACCTCAACGACCTGGGCGCTTTATGCTCTGAGCAAATCACTGGATGTCCAGGCTAAGCTTCGGGATGAGTTGTTGAATGTTTCGAGCGACAATCCGACGATGGACGAGTTGAACGCCCTGCCGTACTTGGACGCTGTCGTGCGCGAGACCCTGCGCCTGCACGCCCCGGTGGGATCAACGATGAGGGTTGCGGTGAAGGACGATGTCATACCGTTGAGCCAGCCGGTTATTGATAGATACGGGAAAGCACACGACTCTATCCAGTGAGTTATACTTGGTTGGTGTGGCTGGGATGATTGGCTAGTTGCTGAATACGCCCATGTAGCGTTCGAAAGGGAGATACTTTACTCGTTCCCATCCTCTCTATTAACAGGGACCCGAAAATATGGGGAGAAGATTCTGACCAGTTTATGTGAGTCTGGTCTAGCATTCGCACCATTCGTCACACTTAATCCATATCTGCAGACCCGAGCGGTGGACATCTGTCCCTGAAGGCGCGAGCGGAATCCCCGGTATCTGGGGCAACATGCTCACCTTCCTTGGGGGCCCTCGCGCGTGCATCGGGTATCGCTTCTCCCTCGTCGAGTATGTGTTCCTTCCGTTGTTCTGAGAATCGACTTGGAGCTTACAACGGATTGCTTTTGTTTAGGATGAAGGCTCTGCTCTTCACTTTGATTCGGGCGTTCGAGTTTGAGTTTGCGGTGCCGGTTGAGGATATTGGGAAGAAGGCGACGATTGTGCAGAGGCCTTTTTTGAAGTCTGACCCCAAGGCGGGGAATCAGTTGCCGTTGAAGATCAGGCCTGTTAACGTTTTGTAGATCCCCCAGTTGCTACTTGTATGGTTAGTTTAGTTATACCCTAATGTGTAGTTTCTAACATTCCTCTTCTCAAATCGAGGTCCTTTGGTAGCTATACTGCGCATGCTGAGTGTTGGCGGAACAGCAATTGCTTTGACCTTGAACTTTAGGCGCGCTGATCGCCGAAATTTGAGCGCCCGCCCGTCGTTCCCCGCCGCGTCGCACTCGCGTTGATTCGGACTCTCTCCTCAACCGTGATATTGCGTTTGAGCAACTCCCCGCCGACGCTCACCAACGAAGTCAAGCCCGTTCATGCTTTTGCTCATACAGCACTACATTTGCCATGTGAGAAGACCGGCGCCTGTCACAATCGGTCAGGGGACATGCGCTCCCACATGGTTCTGTACGCGCTTGAGAAGATCGTCGACCCCGACATCGGAATTCCTTCTACCCTGGCGGTCCCCGCAGCCTCAGCGACCTTGGCAAAGCGAGACTAGAAAGCTACGGGGCCTCTCCAACGCGACATTTGACAGCCAGCTCAGAGGCAACAGCGGACACGGCGGGAACATCTCGCCGTACTCGCAGCAGAACCGAAGACCGCCTGCGTCGAAGACTCGAAGGACCCTCCTTGCACAGTCCCTTTCGCGGGGAAACTCAGCGAGACATCTGATTATGTCGGGGCTAGCTTGATACAACGGAGAAGGGGAGCTTCTTTCAGCTCAAGCTTCCCCACACCCCTCTCGGAAGCTGCGTCATGCGATGATGGAAGGTTAACAGACGTGGTTGCTTCTCCTCTGGCGCCCGGCTTGGAAGGGAAGATCATTTCCCGAGTGTCGAGATATAAGAGTCGAGTAGGGTGATTGTGACGCTAACGTCGTGAAGCCCGCTTCTCCTTGTTCCCGAGCATTTTGTTATAGCCATGCATTTGCACTGGTCTTTCGTTTGGGCTTCCCTGCTCGCTGCCTCTGCTCTGGAGGCCCAAGCTCGTACGTGACTTGTGCACCGACCTTTCGCGTCGTCGCGGCTAATGTCCACCACAGGAACATGGGATGAAGCTTATGCGCTGGCTACCAGCACCGTCAGCCAGATGACTCTCGACGAGAAGCTTGGAATCGCCATCGGAACCGGACAACTCAACTCGAATCGTACGTCTTAGCCTTCTGTTCCTACCACCTCCCACACAGACTGACATCCAAACAGGCAGATGCGTTGGCGACACCACTGCAGTCGCAAGGCTCGGTATACCCTCGATCTGTTTCCAGGACGGACCTGCCGGTTTGAGGCTCGTGAAGAACGTGACCGGATTCCCTGCTGGCCTCAACGTCGCTGCGACCTTCAGTAGACGTCTCATGCGAGCGAGGGGAAAGGCCTTTGGAGAAGAATGGCGGGGAAAGGGTGCTCAGTGAGTTGTACTTCTCCTTCAACGACACATCTCCTCTAATTTCCTGACAGCGTGTTCCTGGGGCCTTCTCTGGATATTGTGCGTACATGTATTACTGGTCAACGTGGAATTTATATTGACCGACCTTCTTCGAATACAGATGCGTAACCCTAAAGCTGGTAGAGCTTGGGAGGCGTTCGGTCCTGATCCTTACCTCACCGGAGAAGCTGGGTATGAGACGGTGATAGGCGTACAGAGTGTCGGTGTTCAAGCGTGCGCGAAGCATTTGATTGCCAACAATCAAGAGCACTGGAGATATGGATACACTTCCAATGTCGACGACCGCACTCTACAAGAACTCTACTACTACCCATTCATTCGCACGATTGAGGTAACGATGAAATTCTATCTTTCCTTTGAAGCAATGCTGAGTGGTTAACAGGCTGGGGTTACTTCCGTGATGTGTGCCTACAACAGGTTCAACGGGACGTCCTCTTGCCACAACGCGAATCTCATCGGACCCAACGGCTTACTCCAAAAGTCAGGGTTCAAGGGTAAGTTCCTTGCCTCCTGCTCCTCTACCTTTGGTTAAGCGCATCCGTCTCGATAGGCTATGTCGTCAGTGACTGGGGTGCAACCCATGATTCGGCGGCGGAGAATGCCAACAATGGCTTGGACATGGAACAGCCAGGGGATTACATCGTGATTGGTGAGCGAATTATCCTACTTCTCTTCTCTTCAACATAATCTTAACAGCATATAGGTGGCGGCGTTTACGGTTTCAATAATCTCAAAAATGCCGTTAACAACGGATCTGTACCGCAAGCGGTGAGAGCTTGACTATTATCCAATTCCCGCAGGACTTTAGCTTACTTTGTGTGGCAGAGAATCAATGAAATGATTACTCGTATTCTTGCACCGTGGTACCAACTGGGCCAAGATAAAGTAAGCAATTGTGCTGCGACGCTGGAACCCAACTAACCATTATACTCTGCGCATAGGACTACCCTCCCACAAACTTCGACGCCCAGAAACGGGACGGTTCTGGATCGAAGAACCTCCGAGTTAATGTACGCACCAACGAGCACACCGCTCTCGCTAGAGAAATCGCCTCCGCCTCCGCCGTTCTACTCAAGAACTCTCGGAGCACGACCACGGGCACCCCATCTGGGATCACGACTCGCGGTCTTCCTGTTGCAAAGAACAGGATCAAGACGATTGCGGTAGTCGGCCAGGACGCGAAGTTGCCCAACCTTAACTGCAACGAACTCAACGAGTGTAACGATGGAACTATGAGCGTTGGGTACGTTGCTGTAATTCCTGCCTTGCTATTTGAAAGCTAACTCTTATCCTCCCCCTCCTAGCTGGGGCTCTGGGTCCAACTCGCTCGAGTTCCTCATCCCGCCTATTGATGCAATCACCTCGTTCACTGGATCGTCTGCCACCATCACCTCTTCCTTGTCGAATGACCTCGACGAGGGAGCGAAGGCAGCGAAAGGAAAAGATGTCGCTTACGTTTTCGTCAATGCGTAAGTCGCGCAGCACACGATATATGTCTAAATTGACGTGCATGTCTCGACCCCCCAGAATGAGCGGTGAACTTGGATCTTACACATTTGTGGTTGGGAACCAAGGTGACCGAAACGACCTCGACCTCTGGTGGAAAGGAGGCAGCCTGGTACGTTATCTCGTCTGCTTGGAGAGTTATCTGTGGCTCAAATGCGATTAGGTCGAGCGAGTGGCAGCCGTGTGCAATAATACCATTGTCATCGTGCACTCAGTTGGACCCGTAAACATGTCTTGGAGCGCCCACCCCAACATCACGGGTATCATCTACGCAGGGGCGCCTGGAGAGCAAACGGGTCCCTCCATCGTCGATGTGATCTATGGGAACTACAATCCGGCTGGGAAGCTTCCGTTCAGTATTGCCGACGTGCGTATATATCCTCATGCAAGCACCATCCGCTCATTGAATATCCGAACATTCTGTATATCATAGAGTGAAGACGCCTATGGCACCGCGATTGTGTATAACAGTTTGGGGTTCCCCGAGGTACGTACTGCTCCACTCGCTTGACCTCATTGCTCAGAAAAACGCCTTGCAGATCAACTACACCGAGAAACTCCTTTTGGATTACCGCTACATGGACAGCAAGAACATCAAACCCCGCTTCGAGTTCGGCTTTGGATTATCCTACACTACCTTCGCCTACTCCGGTCTCTCAGTCCAAAAATCTGGCAGCTCGTATACCGTGTCCTTTACTGTGGCGAACACCGGAGCCTTCGCGGGCGCGGAGAAGCCCCAGCTATACCTTGCGTATCCCGCTACAGCAGGGGAGCCCAAGAAGGTACTGAGAGGGTTTGAGGAGATCATCCTCCAACCAGGCGCGTCGTCAACCGTGACTCTCACACTTAACGAAAGGGATATGAGGTGGGTGTTTTCGAATCACGTACTGTGTCCTTCAGTTGTGCTGAACATGGTCCTTTTCAGCGTTTGGGATGTTCCCAGCCAAAAGTATGTGCGTTCCTCTGGGACGTTCAACGTGCTAGTGGGCGCTTCGTCGTTGGATATCCGTCTCCAGAGCTCGATCACGGTTTGATTTGACAGCAGTGAGTGAGCATCTTTACCGCCTTGTTTAATGGTAATGAACTCTCCTTCAGATATTTATTAGTCCTTATTGTCGCTTTTGCGATGTATATACCCAACCTCGATTAAGCACAAAATCTCTACTGCCATGCAAGTATTCTCTTGAACTGACGAGAAGAATGACCTGGTCTTTCTGGCTTACATCAAAGGGCATGCCACGAGGCGGAGACCATTGTCCTGGCCCACCTCGGCGTTCAAAGCCCAATGACAATGGCGGCACCACAGGACAGAGTATAAAGTGGCAGCAGGTCCCAATCAATTCTCTCATTACTACCCTCCCATGTTTTCCTCACAAACCTTTTCAAGTGCTCCTGCGGTCTGGGATCAAAGGCAGCTCTTCCTACGTAAACTGTACAATGTGACTGTCGCGGCCACGCCTAATCGTCGCACAGAGGAGGAGTTTATGCTGAACTACTCACACATAGCCGCAAAGGCAGTTATGTCACAGTGTGGTAAGAAGAGCAACGTCTTCACTGGACCATATATCACGGAGGACGACATCGTAACGCATGCGGTACGTTTCTCGTCTGGTTGCCTCTCCGAGTTAGGCTTTACACAGTTACGAAATACAGGAGGGCCTCAATACCCTGGTTCTGAAACGCCGATCCCTTGTCGGCCCTAGTCACTTCCAGAAAGGGCAGGACGGCTTCGCTTTTGTCGACCCCGACAACTCCTCCTACCTGTGGAAAACCCTGGATCTCTACCAGATTGCGTCCCTAGGCTACTGGGACGACCCCCTGCTCAATCAACAATGGACGTTCAAGCAGCACGCATTCCTGATATTCGTCGAAGCGAACGAGAAGAAGACCACGCCGAGGTGGCACCAGTACATGGGCGTATTCTACATTCGCATCTTCGATGAGTTCACGCTCGATAACTTTGCTGACCAGAAGCATGCGATCAACGACCACGTATGTCTTTCATTTGTGATCCTTTTTACCATTCTTTGTCTTAGTTGATGATGCGGGTAGGTTACTTTGGAGGTTCAGCGGTCCATGGAGGAAGATCCCGAGGTGGCGGAGCGGTCGAGTTTGGTAATTTTCCAGATGGTGGCAGAGGATTTGCACGGGCCTAGGAACCCGTTTAGTACCCCAGCGGAAGAATCCTGAGTAAGCATCGAGAGTCCCTTCCGGGTGACTTGGGTGGAAAGGCTATCCTTTCTCCTCTTCGGCGTCTGCCTTTGTCCGCATATCGCATCAAACTAAGCCAAATGAAAGGTCACAGCAGTGGAGAAGCCACCTCAGTGGCTAAACCATTCCAATTTGGGTGCAGAAGCTGCCGGCTTTAATATACAACGGATCGACGCGTAGCTCCTCGGTATATTTCTTGATTGCTAAATTATGCACCATCATCGCCCCGGATTATCTCAATGCCACTGCGCCTGAGTCAAAGGATCTCGTTAGCAACGGTGGCCACTCGACGTCTACCCCAATGCACACCTCTGTCATCTGATCACCTTTGTCAATGACGAAAGGGCGTAGCCTAGCCTCCCATTGTCATGTCCTTGTTCTGCTCCCAAGCCACCTTTGCGTCCAAGTTGAATATAAAGGCAACCTTGGCTTTGCACCACCACTCGCGGCCAGCCCTCCTTCAGCACAAGTTATACCTTTGCCACTCCCGACAACGAACGATTCTACTCAACTTACACCATGGAATCAACCTACCCTCCAGCACCTTTCCGATCCCGAGGAACTACCTTGCTCAACCTGCAAGCCTTCCTCTTGGAAGCCCCTCTTCGCAAGTCTTGGAGCCCAGACGTCCCCGTCGATATCGAAAGCTTGTTCGACGATCAAGACCACGACAACCACACTCCCCTGGCGCGGCCTTCAACTCTACCTATCATCACTGGGCATCGCGAGGGACGTGACCCAGCTTGGGACTCAAAGGAATACCGCGTCTACAACTCCCCCACCTCATCTGACACCCCCAGCTTTGAATCCCTTTCATCCAGTCTTGGGGATCGCATGAAGAACGACTCGGATGCCGAGATAAGTTCTCTGTGCAGCTCAGATGACTGGGAGCTCTCGTCAAGTTGCCCCACCCCCGACGCGTACAGCGTGACGCACTCCCAGAGCACGTCGGAGACCATGTCGCAACTCGGCGAGTTCTCGTTCAGGATTCGAAAACTCCCACGGGTCGAGGCCACTGCCATGCCACAGGCGCTTAATCACAAGGAACAAGCGCCGCGTCAGTACTTCTCGGAAGTTGACATCGAGACCAATGCAGTACGTTTTCTACCTGGGGTTTGAATTGAATGCCGAGTCTCATTATTTCTGCAGTCCATTTTCATGCATAGGTACCTTGTGATTCGGGACGACTTCGCGACGGGACCGCGCCGCCTGCACCGGGGGGAAGACGGGTACCTGCACCTCAAGCCCTTCGCAGCTATCCAAGCATCCCACCAGCGCACGCACGGATTCGTTCCTCCGAATCTTTTCCCCAGCTATCGGAAGTTTGAACGGTTCTCTGTCCGGGAAGACTGGGATAGTCCCACCTTGCGCATCCGAGCGTGCTTTACGGAGCATGCTACGCTTGTGTTCGCTGAACGAGCGGGAATGTATACGAAGAGTGGAGACCCGCTCTATGAGTTCCTCGGAAGCTTTTATGTTCGGAAGCTTGGTGGACCTTTGAAGGAAGGCAACAAGCTGGCGCAGCACAACGATCTTGGTGTCACGATCCTTCGAGGTCTGGCTGAGAAGGGGGCGACGGTCGCGGCACCGCCTGTGTCAGCGTCGCTTGTGTTACTCCAGTACATCGACGAAAGGAAAGTCGTTTAGCAGGCTGTGTTCATTCTGGCTCTCCTAGTATGCATTATGCCTATGATTTAAGTTCAAGAGATTATGATTTGTCAATGAACGATGTATTCTTGACTGATAGTGTCCAAGTTCGGTGATATATATGAAAGTACATGTCAAGGTCCGTGAGGCTAAGTGGTGGAGTGTGATACACTACAGAGAACCAACATTGTTCTTTGTCCCAATCATTGTCACGAGAGTAAATATCTGTCTGTCCGGTCAAAACGTGTTCGAAGGATGAAGCGGAAAATGTTCAATTAAAGTCCAGGGAAGAAATTCGGATGTAGCTTTACAGTCCACAAACCGACGAAGCAACCTGCCTCGCGACCACATTCACCCTCCCCAGCTCTACTCCCCGACCACCCGTCAACCTATTCAACCCCCCGAGTGCAATGTTGAAGGAGTTCACCGCAACGTCGATCGCCAATATGTTCACCCTCGTCGTAGTGGTCGTATTTCCTGCCCCGGTAGTTGTATATGCAAGTTCATAGCACGAGCCACAGTTAGGCGAGTTCCAGCCCGCGATGGAGAAGGCACCGCCTATAAGCGGGTAATTGGGCAGGGACCCGAAGGTGGTATAGTTCTTGCTGAGGAGGCCGTAGGACCCGTCTGAGCAGGCGACGGATGATAGGGACCCTGCTTTATTGTCGTACAGGGTGTCGTAGCTCACGGTGGTGGAGATGAGAGGAGTCGTAGGCGTTGCTGTGGCGGTGGAAGATGAAGTGGATGTCGCACTCGTGCTTGTGGTAGGGGTTGGGCTGGGAGTGGAACCTTGAGCGGAAGCGAATGCCCAGAGAGAGCTGAGGATGGTAAGAGATGAGAAGAATCTCATGATGTTAAACTAAGAGACGGGATAGGAGGGAGGAAGGTATTGTAATGGGGGTCAAGGTTCGTAGTGACCCCAGCTTTATATATAGTAGAGCGATCTTCCCAAACAGAATGCAATGTTAGGGTCTTTTTGGAGCTGGAGCGACTCGTCTTCTACTGGATAAATTTGGGGTCTTCTGAGAAGGGCTGGATGGAAGCTCCTTCTTTTGTCAAATGCCAGGCTTGCGGTATTTCAGGCAGCATGATTCGATACAGAGTCAGAGTCCGGTCATGAGTACAGGTAGTCCATATGTAAGGGTCCAAATGATCCAATAATAGTCCTTCGCGAGTCCGAGAATACACAGTCAAGTCGTTCCATCACCTGAGCCGAGATGAGAATAGACCAAAGAAAAGAGAGCACTCTCGACTCACAGGCCACAAGCCGAATTGGCCGCTTGCTTGTAGTTAACGTTAACTCGTCCAAGCTGCGTCGCCTGGTTGTTCGTCAATTCGTCCATCGCCCTCTTCGCAATGTTGAACCCTTTCGGGCCGACGTCCACTGCGATAATGTTGATCGTCTTGCGTGTCCCAGCAGAGTTGGTGTATGCCAGCTCCCAGCAGGTTCCGCACGCGGGGGAATTCCATCCGGTGACGGCAGGAGCCCCTCCGATGCGGGGGAAGCGTGGCAGAGAACCGAAGGTGGAAAAGCCGCGAGTTAGGAGGCCGTTGGAGCCGTCGGAGCAGGCTACCGTGGATAGTGACTGTCCGGAATTGTCGTAGACCGGGTCATAGCTGAGCGAGGCGGTCTGCCCCAAGGCGAGAGTAGCGAAAGTGGCAAGGACAAGAGAGGTTTTCATCGTTCGCTGTCCTGGAGTAGAGTACTGAGGTCAAAAGACACCAGGCAGAGCGCCTTTTATGTTGGTCTTGCGTCCGTTGTCGGACGCCGAGCCCAGTCACCTGGGTCGTCGTCTGACCATGGCCGAAGCACCATCGAAGCCCGACGCGTCTGGTGTTCTCCAGCAGCCGTCTCGGCGCGGCGCAATGGAGAGCTTCTTCTGACACGAATCTATGCCAGAATAGAGAGTACAGGCGAAGGCCTAAGAGCTAGGGATAGCTGTTCTTCCAATTCATCCGGGGGGCCTTCTCTTGAGAAGCGCGGCCTCTTGAGAGCGTCGTGGACATGGCGAAGAACGTTGGAAGACAATGGAAGAACGAAGAGGAAAATATCCGACTTTGAATATCGAGGGCCGGGGCTGTGCTAATCGGGCTTGATTTCAAACACAAGCAAAGAATCCTGCCCCTATCGGGGACGGGCGCTTAACGAAGCTCAAGTCATACCCTTGAATCGACGATTTGGAGTACTATCGTCGCCGGGGAGCTCTCCGTTCCTCTCCTCCCGTAGGTTCTTAGGGTTTGGCTTTCCTTTTGCAGTGGTAGGTCTCACGAGCCCATCGTTTGGGCCAGGCTTTAACTTTTTAACCTATACAGGACTACTACAGTTGGTAAGATGGCAATGCTATTATCCGCAGTGTTCTTCGTTGAATACATATCAACGATGGGGTGGGCTTGATTGCTACATGAAGATCTCAACGCTTTTAACCAAAATCAGAACTTGAACAAGATAGATGAGAAATGCATGTTTCGACTCACAATTCTTTACAGCCCGCAAGCGGACTTGTCCAACTGCCTGTAGTCGACATTGACTCGTCCAAGCTGTTCGGCTTGGCCATTGGTCAACTGGTTCATCGCAGTCTTCGAGATGTCGAATCCATTCGGACCGTAGTCGAGGGCAATCACGTTGATGCTTCGTCCTTGATAGGCTAACTCCCAGCAGGTACCACAGCCTGGGGAATTCCACCCAGTGACGGCGGGGGCAGCTCCGATGCGAGGGAAGGCAGGAAGGGACCCGAAGGTTGTGAAGCCGCGAGTCAGAAGACCGTTGGCACCGTCAGAACAGGCTACGACGGCCAATGACTGGGCGGCATTGTCGAAGGTTGAGTCGTAGCTGCAGGAGGTGGTCTGACCCATGGCAGCAGCGGCGATAGAAGCGATAAAGGTAAGAGTAAAAGTGGGTTTGGCAGTTTTGGGTGCTGAGTCTTTGTCAAGAAACAGGGCGCCTTTTATCTCAAAACTTATGCGGGGGTCTGCCACCCGGGAGTGTCTAGTACCCTCCAGTATCCTTCTGGTTATCATACGAAATAGAGCTTCTTCCGTTACGGATCTGAATGATTTCATGGGCAGAGACCATGTCCCATGCGCAGTCCTGCTGAAGCGCCAAGCAAATTCGCTAGCAAGCGAAGACACTGATGATTGAGCTTTGAGAGCAACTTCAAATGAAATACATACAGGAGCAATCGGAGCCAATACCTGGCATAGTATTTATCTGCAAAAAACTTCAATGGTCTGAGCTGAGAGCTTGAAAGGAACTTAGAGATACCTGCCGCGACTATCATTTCACCGTCCAAGCCCACACAAGCCCAGAATCTTGTTGAACAAAAGATACACCTTTTGTGATATCATCTCTTCTAAAGAAAAGTAAACACAAGGTAGAGCGTCGAGTTACCGTAACTACATCCACGAAGCCGCCCGTGCACATTGCAACATACTAGCCTGCCGAGAGACGCAGGTGGTCAAATCAAAGTCAATGTCAAAAAATCAACAATATTCCGGAAACTTTACCTTGTTTCGAGATATTCATCCCAGGACAGTAGGTCAGGTGCAAGAGCACGGGTGGTGTCCTCGCAGGCAGTTATATCGCAGTCGGATATGATGGAGTGAAGAACCATAATGGCTAGAGGACCGACTGGCAGACGTGTCTGTACATCAAACTTCAGACCGTCCTCGTCCTCAGAGAGCATGCGAGAAGATCACCAGATAGTCAGGAACACTAACCGACTTTCGATCAGCGTTGCACCGTCTGCCATTGCCAGTTAACAATCATGTTGAAGGTCGCTTGAGTCAAGATGGACTTGCGCGAGCTGCCTCTGACTGGCTTGGAGGCCATTGTCTTTGGTATCAAACAAGAGCAAAATCACTGCGCTCATCGCAGCCGAAGTTGGCCTTGTGGATCTGAACAGGCTCACTACAACACTTCCACCGTCCTCATCGTCGGGCAAGAGCGTCCTGCTCTTCCCAAGAAACATGCACATCCTCGGCCCAGGAAGACGGAAACGACATTTTCTGATCTCTCTCGCAGCCCTTTCCTATATCTCAACAACACACGCATTCGAGTTCTGGTGGCCATTCCCTAAGAAACGGTTCACAGGGAACTCTCTACTCGACGCGGGGACTTTGGGTCTGACAGGAGATGTGAGGGTGGTGGCATTTGGAGACTTTGACGGCGACCAATTGTGAGTGATCGTGAAAAGGCTACGGTCTTAGGGGTTTCGGGCTGAACTTTCGCAGATTGGACGTACTGTCGTTGGCGAGCGACCAGCAGACGGTGTCAGTGCACAACTGGCGGCATGGTCAGTCTAATCTAATTTATGGGTGAGAAAGTATGTTAACTTTAGTAGATTCATTCGTGTTCGAGGAGTCGGCTTCCTTCAAACATCCCCACCGGATATACAATGTCGTCCCCGGAGACTTCACGCACAGTGGAAAGCTGGATGTCCTGGTCATGAGCCAAGGAGAATCCAGGGACCAAATGGACCTCACCCTATATCCATCCCTCGTTGGAGGTGGCTTTGGTGCGTTGTTCCTGTACTCGACCTGAGTTCAATCTCACGAGCGCTTATTTAGATGTCCAGAACCCTCTCACTCTCCCCCCATCCTCTATACCCCAACCTATACCCATCGACATCGACGGAGACATGAAGATCGATCTGCTTGGTTTCTCACCACACACCAGCGACAAACTACAAGTCTGGCAAAATGTCTGGAATGCATCTGTGCCCGACTCACCACTATTCAAACTGTGTGTTCACTCCAGACTGTTCGCTCGCCGTTCCAACGTCGCTGAAACCCCTGTAGTATGGATGCACCTCTACCAGATGCCCGCTGCACCCTTTCCAACCCACATAGCAACGCCGTTGTAGACCTGAACGGAGACTGTCTCGCTGGTGCGTAGCTCCGTATCTTCATTTACTCTCCTTTTGACATAGTGAGTGCAGATGTTTTCCTCGTTTGTGACGAAGGAAATGGGAGAAAGTCCTTCCAGATCTGGATCAACAACAAAGACGAAGGGTTCTCCCTAGCCCACAAGGGTTCCCTCCCCCCAGGCACCCAGTCCATATCCCTAGCAGACGTCGGTACGTACCTCACGCACCATAACACAAAACCCAACTCACACTCACCCTCCTCAGACAGAGACGGTACAATAGACCTGATCTTCTCCACCTGCGCCTCGGTCTCCCAGCTCACAGGAATCGGCTCCGACTGCTACATCAACGTCGCGTACAACCACCAACTATCTCTGTGCAAGTCAACGACAGATTCTGGCCTGAAGAAGGGGGTCCGCGTGTGCAGACCACCCGATGACCTCTGTACGGCGGACCCCGACTTCAAATTCGACCTCCGAGAGAGCTCAGACAACCCTGTAAGCATCTTCTTCTCTCAACAGTGCAAGTGAAACTCTTGAAAGAAAGCAAACCCTGATTGATCACTTGCGAAGTACTTCGTCCGATTCCCGGTATCCAGTTTCCTGCCCAAAGACGCATCTCTCCTCGTTCTGGATACGAGCCATTCTCCTCCACTACCCATCCCTCTGAAATTGGGCGACGCGAACCTGGACGGATTCCCCGACATCCTTCTGATCTCTGCGACCGGCAAAGTTCGCACACCCAAGCTCCTATGGTCTGTACCCTGCGCGAGCGGTGTACCGGGTTGTGCGGCAGATGGGTCTGGGACTAGAGGCTGGAAGGTGGCGACGAAGGATGTTGAGACTCTCGATGCGATCACGGATGCCCGCAGTGTGTCGTTCCTGGATATGGACGAAGACGTGAGTTGTTTCTCGTCATTTCTTGGGGTTTGGTGATCTTGACCTGTTTCTCAATATATAGGGTACGCTAGACTTCATGGTTCAACGTACTGGAAATGCGGGACAGGGGAATGTTAAATTCATCCAGAACAACTTCTACTATGATGCATTCTTCTTGAAGGCCATCGTCTTGAACGGAGCGTGTGACAATGGCTGGTGCTACAGTCCCAACGGATCGGAGAAGTACCATGTACGTGTTATTACAGACCCAAAGGCAATTAAGCGTTATACTAAAGCCCATTGTAGCCATTCGGCGTCAGCTACTCAGGCGCATCCTACAAGTACACCGTTCTCGACACAGCAGGCCGAAGATCAGCAGCCCAAGTGGGCCAACTACCTCAAACATCATACCACTCCCTCGGCACACCCTACTCATTCTTTGGCCTCGGGCGCACGAACAACTACATCGAGAACCTCTTCGTAGGCACCACCGTGCATTTGAAGGAGCATTACATCAATATGGAGGGTGTTATCCCCAATTCCAAGGTTGTGATACTTCCGTCGGCGAAGGAGGGGGAGAGTTGGAGACGCGAGTTGTTTTTGAGGCCGGGGGAGTGGATTCCTTGGGTTACGGTTACTGTTGTCGTTGGGACGGCGATTCTTGCGATCATTGTTTTCGTTTTGCATCTTAGTGAGAAGGTGAGAGTTTCGGGTGACGATTGTAGGTGGGGAGGAGCTGACTATTTTTGTTGCAGAGGGAAGATGAGCTGGAGCGGCGGCGGACATCGCACCATATCAACTTCGATGCATTGTAATTCGTTCGGTCTATGTATTATGCTTGTTGCTATCATATATTTTCGATTATTTTCACTACTTGCTGCCTCATCAGGTTTCGTCAAGGAGTGGGAGGGGCTTCGTAAATTATGCTCCCGCCCTGAACCCTGCTCATCGCTACTTTGGTGGGTATGTGCATGGGGCGTGGAGGTTCCAAGAAGTCACGAAAGTCGCCGCCGGGAATAAGATCTCGCAAGTAGCTGAACCGCCCAGGGACTTTCCAGCCTTGGGACTTACACTCCTTAATGAGTGCCTTTCTCCAACGTCTGCACGGCTTCCGGCATATGAGGCTACACTGAGGTCCTCAGGAGGAAGAAGTGTCAGAGAATCTTCACTGGATTGACAGAATCCGAGGAAGACTACTCACGTGTAGGTGGATCCCGTCATATATTCCTATCACAGCGCTCCGCCGCTGGTCGGGCCTGCTCAACATGTTGAGCACCCACCATAACTTGTCATACTTCTCCCTCGACTTGCGCAGTGATTCCACCACATCCATAGCCAGGAATCGGTCAAGAAATATATCAAGTTCCCACTGCGTGTCAAGAGGTACCGCTGGTCCTTTATCTGTACCGCGTCCTGTTAGCGGAGAGGGCGACAAAGATGGGCGGGTACGCACTCCTGAAGACTCGCAAGACGGCATATTCGAAGCTATCTTTCGGCGTCCTGTCACCCCTGACAAAAATGGCGTGACTCCGTGTCCGGTCGCCAATGAAGTCCATCATCGACTTGTGATAGGTCACATAGGGAGAAGTATGATCTTCGGGGGGCGGGATGCGGATAAGAGAGCGAAGGTTCCCGAGGAGGTGCTCTGCCTCTCCCGGAGTGGTCTCAAGGAGCTGCCGAGCGAAGAAGGCTGGGAGGCGACGTTCGCCGCTGAACCCCCCGTCATGGACAATGCAAGCTTGGGTCACATAGATCCACCTGGCCGCTTGCTGTGGATCGGGACTGGACTTTAGAATGTAGGTGTAGAGCGCGTCCAATGGCTCAAAAGGACCGGGTCCCCGTAAGACAGGGCGGAGCTTCATGGCAGAGTCGAGTTGTAGAGGCGGTGGGTTTGGGCCTTCTTGGATGAATCTGATTATCGTGGCCGCATAGACGAACTGCCCAGATGCATCTTCCACGAGTAGCTGTATGGCCTTGTCACCCGGCCACGACTGGGGAAGGTTGTAAACCCGACGTATCTCTGCGAATTTGGCTCGAAGGAAGAGGGCGATGTCGGAATCGGGGTCGTACTTGTCGTCCAGGAAAATCTCGGCTGTGATATCTTTGGCTTCCTCAGAGAAGAAGTCAGAGATAACGCGCTCCGGACGACTAGAAACTATAATCCGGAACGGAAACGCGCTGTCGTCTGCTGCTTGCTTGAGAGCAAACAGGACTACATGTTGCTCGCTGGCGGGAGAACGATCTGCTCTCTCCCTTCTAACGAAAGTTTCCAGGCCACATTCGTCGAGTCCATCAATGATAATGACCTTCGGCAGGACGGAATCTCTCGTGTCCTTGGCGCGGCCTTCCCGAAGCGGTTTTAGAATAAGCGCCTCGAGTTGTTCACCAAGGCGAAGGTTGAGGACGGCAGGGTCCCTATCGATATGACTCAGCATTCGCTGTCCGAAGTCGGCCAGGGTAGGGTGTTGTCCGAGCTGATATGCAATGGTTCTGATGAAGCATCCCTTGTGCCGCCTGTTGAGCGCCCCCGAGAAGGACGAGAAAAAGAAACTTGCAGCAAGGATTCCTTGCTCTTTGCATGCCTCCGCCACCGACCCAGCAATCGCTGTCTTCCCCGACCCCGCGGGTCCCGATATCCACATCATCTTCTTGGGCTGGGCGTCTGCGTCTCCTTGAGATATCCAGCTCAGGATCTCCTCCTGCACGGCAACTCTGGTTTCTGGGTGACATTTCGGAGCGTCGCAGCGCTCGTCAGAGTTGTGTAAAGCACCCGGTGCTATCTTCTCTTCTAATCCTACATCGAGAGAAGGGCGGTCAGCCCGAGTGGTAGAGACTCATATCTACCAGACAACTCACGCTCAAGTGGACTTTTCGACGACTGTCCGCGGTGAATGTGTTGCGTAATATTCGGCTGTTGGATCACGGTGAGGTTGTCGACAGTAAAATTCTGAGCCTTTTCGAAGTAGCTGGTGTTCGACATCGACTCGTGAGGTAGGAGGCGGTATGGTGCTAACCAGCTCTCAGAGTCCTCAGCGGCGACATGAGGCAACTTGAGCGGCTGTGGATTCTCCCTGTCAGATGCGACGCTTTCCCGGCGAATACCGGTGGTTGGTGGGAAACACATCATTTTTGGGCGCTTAATCATTTCGAATGGATAGTACAAGGGACTGGGCTTATCCTACAGGCCTACAAGCCTACAAGGTCGTGACAGGTCTCACTGATTCCCCGCATTTGGCTGAAACCTTAAGATCGGCTTCTGCACGACGGCCGACCTGTCCCCGATATCTTCAACCGGAACCGCAAGTTCAAACTCAAACGCTCTTATCAAAACGAACAGAAGGGCTTTCATTCTATGAAGAGTACCCATTGTGGGTAATTTTTGAATATAAGGTTGTGCCCGGGGACAGAGATAGCAAGCAGTCAACGACAGAGAACTGATTGTGACCGGCGACTAGGAACGTCGGTATCTCTGGGACATTGAGAGCGCGCTTCTCCATTGTTCCATTTATTCTCTTGTTATTCTCATCCCTCACTTCGCTGGCTGGTGAGATCAGAACATGGATCTCCGAGGACGAGTGACATCGCTTACCTGAGTATGGGCGGCTAGCTGAGCGAGATGCTGAAGCGAGACAGGCCAGAAATACCATGGAAAGAGAATTGCTTGAAAGGAGCCAAGCCGAGCTGAGGAAGACTGGTCAGGTTGTCAAAAGCCCTTTGAAGAATAACAACATCCTCACCCTCCTCTTGCGTACGCCACAGATCACGGACCACCAGCGTATGAGCGATGCTGATTCTCTCATAGATTCCCAGAATAACGATTGTACCCGTCTGGACCAGTCCAATCACATCCAATGACATACAGCTCAGCGCTCAGCCCGGGTAACACATTAATGACAGTTTCGTCCCCATATTCTTGGGATAATTCAATTTGGGAACCCCCCTTCCCCGGGGAATCCCAGGGTTTCTCAATAAGCTATTGAGAAACCCCCTGCCGTCACCTTGACAGGGTGCCGAAGATATCATGATGGCTGGACATGGAGGCCCGAAATCGTGGGCACGGCGGGGCGCTGATGTCCAAATGCGGAAAGGGCGCGCGGGAAACCGCCTCTATGCAAAGCTAGGAGGGCGATTGTCCAGGAGGACTTGCCATACCCGAGCTAAACTATCCATTATAAACCCTCTCTATCTCGTACCTCCCAGTATATATCATTTTCCTGGTGAAATACCGAGTTAATAGGCAAGCTACGTCTGATTAGATTAGAATCATTAGATTTTTACTACCAGTGAATCGGATTAGGGATTTGACACTCTGGGCACCATATCGTTGCTGTATAGCTATTCTATTGGGCCAGGATGTGTATATATATGCTGTGGTGGGGTTCACGTTTGAGCTTACGGATTTACGGGCTTCA
The DNA here is from genome assembly GCA_013368325.1 of Ephemerocybe angulata. Taxonomy (NCBI): domain Eukaryota; kingdom Fungi; phylum Basidiomycota; class Agaricomycetes; order Agaricales; family Psathyrellaceae; genus Ephemerocybe; species Ephemerocybe angulata. Next base: position 313,072 of record JAACJK010000164.1, read on the forward strand.
AACATGCTGGAGGCTGAAATCTTGCCTTTGATCTCCTCCGCATCAGCGCGCCTACCCGCTCATCAGGCGCTGACCATCACCGTTCCGGACCATCCACGGCCGACTTGGTCAAGCTTTGGCAAACAAAAATCCATCAATTGTACCCAAACTTGCATCAAACGGAGGTTTTAGGGGGAAGGGGGGTTCCTCAATTGAATTATCCATATTCTTGCACGCCTTTCCAAAGGATAGCAACTATTTTAAGAGTTGTAAGAAGATGCTGCTTTGGGTACTAGGGTGTCAAGTGAAGATAGATTGGCATCGTTCGGAACAGAAGGTCCAGGCGGAGCGGGAATATTCTGGCCGTCGTGCGCATCTCGGGGAGCTGATGCACCTGAGCGACGCAAAAAGCAAAGACACGCACACAGCTTAAGCCCTGGTGGCCCCAGTCTAAGACGGCGGCGCAAAAGAGTCAAAGCAGCAAAAGGTTTACGGGTGACGCGTCCCACTGCGCGACTGACGACATGCCCTGATCTCCGAAGACTAACTCGGCGAGTCCTGCAGGTTGCGGAATTGCTTCACTAGCCTGTCAAGGTCATATTATTCCAAGACCGGGTCAAGCCTTCCGGCTCGAGGATCTGTGGAAACCAAGTTTTCTGGAGGGGACAGTCTTGAACCAGCGCACTGATGGGATGACTCGCTGAGAGAAAGCACCCGCATTCCCGAGTTGCGGCCATTACAGCCGTTGAACCACAGGTCCGTGTAAAGACAGTGTGGTAACCGGAATAAGATGGCACCCCTTTCCCGATCTGAACGCATCATCGCTGCAAACCCGAAGCGCCCATCAGGGGCTCCTTAACTCGGACGACCACCTCTCTTTCTCGTCCTCCTCCTCCTAGGTTCGGTTGAATCCACGACCTAATGGCAGCACTCGTTATATCACCTCTGGTCGAAGTCTTCCGATGGAGCTTGCAACCCATTGCACCATTCACTTGGTTTGGTTTCCCTATCAGCACTCTTGATGTCGTCGCCACCTTCCGACTATGCCTTGTGCTGCGTCAAATTCGGGAGCTGATACAGTCTACGCATATTGCGAAGAAACTTCCAGGCGAGATTGAAGAGCAGTCGTTTGCCAAACGCCTTGCAACAACGTTGCTCGTTGTATACGGCGGCGAGGCCATCACAGGTACCGTCCTCCTTTCAACTTTGCGCAGTTACATCGCGGACGCATCGCTCATCAAGTGAACAGCCCCAATGCTCGGTATCCCACCTTCGTTCATGGTGTCTGGCATTGTGCCAGCGATGTACGCAACTGTCCAAGCCATCGTAGATGCCCTCCCCTCGGTCCCTGAGATCTCCGCCCAGCTCGAAATCCCGCTCTCCATCGTTGACGGTATAACTCGCGCCTACCTCCTCTGCAACCTCATCCCACCCACCGTAACGACCAACTCCTCATCGCTCATCGCCTCCTCCCCCTGGACCCTGCTCGTCACGTCCCTCGTACGTCAAACCTCAATTCAATCACTCCACGCGTTAGGCTCCTAACCCAAACCGACCGAATGCGGCTAACCCCTTTCCTCCCCGCACCTTTAGATCACCGCCAACGCAGGGTTCTTCTTCGTCAACCTCTTCTCCTTCCTCAACCCGACACCTCTCACGGTCCAAACACCCCCAGAGCTCAAGGCCTACGGCTGGACGACGACCGACCTGTGGTGCGCCCCTGCTGGAACGGCGCTCTACGCGCTCCTCACACACGCGCAGCCGTTCTGGGCTGACTTGCACATCCTTATCTACGAGGCTCTCCTCGGAAGCGGGGCAACTCAAGTCCAGAGTGAGAAGCCTACTGGGGTCCAGCCTGTGGACCCCGAAACGGCGCGGGCGATCGTTGCCGTGCTTTTGTCGGGACTGTTCGTTGGGAAGACGGCCAAGAACTTTGGGCTTTGGCCTCAGCCAGTTGTGAAGGCTGCGAAGAAAGGTGCGCTGCTGTGGCTTATATTTGAGGTTACTTGATAGGCTGACCCTGTCTTTTAGTCAAAGCCAAGGCGAAGACTCAGTAGATGAGGCATTTCATTCACACTGCAACGAACCTTTCATGACCATTTGACGCCCGCGACGTACTTCCGTTGCTGATCCTCACAACCTTCGAATCTGATACTCACATACACGGAGTCGTAAGCGATGTAGAATGACTGTATTAACGATACCCAGATAGATAGAATGAACGCTAGCTGGACAGAACCAATTCTGATACAAAGCCCAAACGCATAGGCCAGAAGGAAGATAAACAACTGATAAGTAAATGAAGTCCAAGATTGATAACACAACACAGATAGCGAACTCGAAGCAAACCACCCTTCCACCTGGTGATCAGATTGCCCTCTATCGCGAGCCTAAGCATTCTTGCAGTACCCGTCGCTCCTAATGACGAAGTTGATTGTCCCATCGCCAATCTGACTCTGCCCACCAACATTAGTGGACTCCCTAACGGTATGGCACTTGGTGAAAAGAGCGCAGGTGAGCTGCGGGCTGTGGTCTTTGCCGTTAATGTCGTTGTAAGCTGAATATTGACTCCAGTCAGCATCCTCGATTCGAAACGTAGAACATGAAAGGAAAACTGAACGCACTGTTGATGAATCCACACCCTTGAACGCTGTTGCACATTGCCTTGCAATCTACAAACCAAAGTCTATTAGCACGCCGGTAATGAGGAGGAGTAATCTGAGGAAAGCCCTACCATCGATGGTGTCAACCAGTCCGAAGGTCAGATAATCACCAGCCTCAGTAGCCCCAATCTCATTCAAGAACGTAGGCGTGTACCCGCCCTCGTTTCCAGGGCCAGGACCAACAGGGACCGAGCTCGAGGCGCTCGAGGTCGGCGAAGTCGAAGACGAGGACGAGGACGAGGACGCAGGGGTAGGCGTGGTCGAAGCACTGTCAGTCGTGGTGACGGTGACGCTGTCCGTAACGGTCGCAGTCACAGTCGCAGTGGTCGTAGTCGTAGCAGTGGTCGTCGTCGTCGTGGTAGACCCCACAGGCGGCGGCCTCGGGCACTGTAGCTGCTTCGGGTACCTCGAGAGGACCTTACAGATAGGCTACAACCCCGCATAGTAGTAGCGTCAGTTACAAGGTAAATGGACACCCATGCGACAGGAGTTAAAACGTACCCCGGAAAGACAAGGCAGCTTGGGGTGCCTCTCGGGGTGCCTCCCGAAGTACCATCCTGGCTTTGCGCCGGGCTGTCCTGGGCGCTTGGGCGCGCCAAAGAAGTTTTGTCGGCTCAGGTCGAAGCCGATGGCGCTCGTCGCGGGGTCGATGGAGGGGATCGCGACGGCGGTGGACGCGCTGAGGAGGATCGCAGTCAGGAGGGTGGTGAAAGTGAGCTTCATGCTGATAAAGTAAGTAACGAAGAACGGGTGGATGAAGTGAAAGGCTGTTTGGTGCTATATGAAAGAGGAAGTCGAGTATGGAGAACTGGGACTCGATGTTGCAAATAATCGCTCTTCGTCTCGAACTTTATAGCAGAACCTTCCACAGGCCACGAACACCAAGCGCACGCCTTCGCCGCCCTTTGGCTGAGAAGATACACGATGTCCCGATATGCATCATCGGGCTCGGAACGAGAAGCGCAGGCGGAACGTCATGAGACGATATTACATACCAGTCTCAGAGAAGTCGGTCCTTCCCCGGCGAACGATGGGCAGATGGTACCTGCACTCCGCTATTCCCTCATCAAGTCCGCGCTCGACGCACGCGCAGGGGTTCAGCTTCGTCTTCTCGCCCTGTCGATGATGACAGGCCTGACATTTTCGAGTAAACGGCCCAACAAGTATCTCCTATTTAGGGAGTCCGAAAATGTCAGTGGGTTAGGCGAGGATTTCGGGGAGACGCTCACAATTGAACGGTGTGAACTTGTTCGGTATTTGGATAATGGATAGGCGGGAAGGCTTCCTCAGATCTTTGTTTAGCGGAACATCACAGATTAAGGCAAGGGTATATTCAGAACCAGCGGGTCGATCGAAAACAACGGCGCCACAGGATGAAGATCCAAAGAACAAGGACACTCGAAACCGCATAGTCAAAAGGCCTAGAACACCGAGATTAAAGCGTCAATACCGCCTCGAAGCCACACACTAACACGATAACTATCCAGCCATATAATCAAAGATCAGAAGTCCAAAAACAAGAGAAGGCAATCCCGTCCTAGTCCCTCTTCGAAAAGCGAGTAAGAAAACGCGACTATTTCTTACACCACCCATCGCTGCTCTTGATGTAATTAACACTCCCGTTCGGCTGAGTTTGTCCACCGGTGTTAGTCGCGTCCGTTGAAGTGTGACACAGCTTGTACAGCGAGCAAGTAAGCTGCGGACTCCCGTCTTTGCCGTTCACATCGTAATAGGCTGAGAGGCAAATAGAGAGGTGGAGAGAAGGGTCGTTTAGTTAGCTATTTGCGGCGCTTCAACAGATATGATCCTCGACTTACTATTTGCGAACGTGCATTCTGGAATCGAGTTACACATGGCCTTGCAGTCTGCGATACGTATCATCAGATCAGCGAAAGGTCGCTTGCCTTACATAAATATCACACATACCTGCGACTGTATCGACCAAGCCAAAGGTCAGGTAGTCTGCAGCTTGGGTAGCACCAGTGAAGTTATGGAAAGTATTCGTATAGCCGTCAGTTGGGGTAGGAGGACCCGGAGGAGGGGGAGGAGCAGGGGGCCAATTCGGGGGAGGGGGCCAGTGAGGAGGAGGGGGCGGCCATGTAGGCCATGTAGGCCACGGAGGCCAGTGTGGGGGCGGGGGCGGTGGAGGGGGCTTCGGGCATTGTATAATCCAAGGGAACCACGGAAGAACTGTGCAAATAGGCTACTCGGAGTCAGCGATTATTGCCAAAGAAGTGTAAAATAGAGAACAAATAAGTACGTACTCCATGCAAGCAGGGAAGCCAAGGGAAGAGCCAAGGGAAGTTACCGTAGTACCATCCTGGTTTGGCTCCAGGCTGCCATGGCTTGATTGGGCCTGCGCCGTAGAAGTTTTTGGCGCTCATGTCGACCCCGCCAAAGATGGATATGGGGTCGACTTCGACGGCCGCAGGGGCTGCAGCGACTGAGATGGCGCCCACCGCCATGGCGGTGGTCAGAAGGGTAGAAAATTTCATCGTCCGAGGAGCTAGAAGGGTTTCCAGAAGCCAACGAATGAGATGTTCGGAGACCTTGGAGTTTACTCATGTCTTTCCGCGCTTTTATAGTTGTAAAAGTCTGCGAACTCGAGGCCATTATTTCGACGATCCGAAATCAGGGCGGTCGATGCTGTAACAGTTAAAATTGAATAGCCTTCTTGAAGGTTCGGACACCCATGAGGTGATTGAAAGGGACTTCGAGGTAAAGATCAAACATCCTGTCCGATGGTATTTTGAAAAAAGTTGAATGAGGCTGTCAGGAGTACGCGTTGGTTTCGTTCAAGCCCTGGTGCAACGCGACGCGCTGAAAGTATTTGCAGGATGGGACTAGCTGCTCTGCTTAACCTTTGGATTTTGGATTTTGAACCCTTTGGAGTGGAGTTCCACCGAGCGCTTACGCGTCTTTCATTGAGAGAAGAGGAGATCTGCGCGAATTCACGACTGTCAATTGATAATGGATATCAGAAGCGCCGGACACCTCTCGAACATCAGGAACCCATACCTTTGCCTCTCAAACCCCGCCAACCTACTCAGCATTAGGAGAAAGGGGGTCTCTGAGTTACTTATACGAGCAGTATCTCTCAAGCACGGCAGCCATTGTATCTTTGGGATGGTGGTGGTTCGAGAGCAAGCGATAAGGTGGGATCAAGCCAAGCGCTGGGAATCATTAGATAATGTTTTCTCACATTATTCGCCGCCCAAGCCGAGACCGGGGCGTTGGCGACGCGTTCTCTCTACCACCACCTCTCAGCTTTCCGATACCTCTGTCCGTGATGGAAGACAAACGCGACAGCCCAGTTAGACGGTTTCTTACCACTGTCACGCACACGTCGGCCCCTTTCATCACCACATTTGTCCTCATCCATCTCTCTGCACCGATTCTCGCCAATGTTGGCGGATCTTCCTTGGCCTCGAGTACAATGGCAAGTCAAACATATCCACAACTTGTCTACAGGACCTGACATATGTCACGAAAACTTTCCGTGCTTCTCTCCACCCAGCTTCTTGGCCGGGAATACTATCAAACGCCCTTCGCCGAAAAGGCGCTCGTTCTTGGCCCAATCACCGCACACATAGTCAGCGCGACACTCAAGCGGCTTCTGTCTTCTAAACCTTCGACGGAGCCCAGACGCTGGCGGAGCCCTCTCAGCGTAACAGGATACGCTGTCGCTCTCCTTTACCTCCCCGTCCACTACCTTACGCACCGGGTCCACCCTGCGCAGGAGGCAGCGCCCATTCTCGCGGTCGGGCCCTCGGAGCTGGACTTCGAGTTTGTGAAGCACGGGCTGCAGACGTGGCCCGTTCGGAGCTGGCTCATCTACGGGGGCTTGACGATGCTTACCGTCTTCCACATGTCGTTCGGTGCTGGGATCATTTGGAACAGGTGGATGAAGCCGCTTCTTCCCACTGTTAGCATCGGGAGTACGAAGACGAGGAACCGCTTGGTGTTTGGGGGCCTGGCGCTCCCTGCGCTAACGGGGCTGTATTTTATGTCGAAAGAGCCGGTGTTGACGTTCTCGTCGACTCTGACTCGATATACCGCGTCGTACTTGACGTCCTCGATTTATCGTCTCTGAGGCTGAGCTCAATATACCACGCGCTTTGCAAGCTGCTCACCCGGGGTACTATGTGGCCGCATGGCGGGGTTACTTCATAAAGATGAGAAGACGGATGTTCTGTATCCGATGTGTATCAGGCCGGAAGTTAGGTGTTGAAAATCGGAAGTCCTCGATCCGTCGGGACCAAAGTGAAAAGTATATCCTTTGTCAGGACTAATTCTGAAAACCCTAGATCTGGAACAAGCGAAGCCAATCTTCCTGAGTTTCTCAAGGATTGGCGGATATCAGATCTCCGAAGGGTGGAACGGGTTTGTAAGGCGGCGACAGACGAGGAAGGCTCAGAGGCCGCCATCGTGTTTCTAATATTTGATGATGGCCTTCCTCTTGCCATTCTTGCTCAAGCTCAAATGCTAATGCAACTTTGAATCAGAGGTATAGTTTAAGGTTACCCCGCAGGGGCCTGCCGCCTGTCGTTCTTTGAGGGAGAGGTAGAAAAAAGAAGTCAGGTTGTACTTCCGGACAGTAAGGAGTCGGGGAGAACGTGTAGATTATAACTATAAGATTTCGTGCCATTTCCACGTCGAAAGCACTGAGCAGGCGAGTCAGATGTGACTCTGGGAGGGAGCTTCAACCTGAAGTTGGGGTTCTGTATGACGTCACGCGCTGCACATACACGTGGATTTGGCGTGATCTCGATTTGACGCGTTCAATTGAGTGCGGAGTTCAACCGCTCAACTTGCTCTTGACGCCCATCTCCCATGCCAACCCTTTACCTTGTATCCCATTCATAACGACGCCTATCGTAAACCATGTCTATCGACGTCCAAGAGGCCATGTATGCCGGCGAGAACCCCCTCTCCGCCGGTAATAACAACTGATTTGTAAAAGCCAGGTCATTCGGGACCTTCACCCTGTGATAGACCCAGATGAAGACTACTTGACCATCGTCGCTGCGGAAGAAAAGATCGTCGCATCTGAAAGTAAACGGAAGAAGGAACTCGAGGAGGCGCACTCGAAGCTGAAAGGTGCGTTGCCCTTTTGCATTCAGGCCTGTCCAGGCATTGAGGTGGAAGTGGACGTGCGTAATAGCACTATCGCGGATATACGAAGCCGCACGGGTATCTTCGACACGACATGCGTCAATACCATCGCAAGCAGATCATGCATCCCTTCTCAATGAGCTCGACAACTCAAAGCTTTCGCTGGCCAAGGCGATTAGCGACGCGGAGGGGCTGGTGGGGAGCAAGGAGGCTGAGCTAGCGGCGCTGAAGGAGGAGGCGAGGCAGCTGGAGGCATATGATCCTGCAGTAGAGCATGCAAAAGAATTGGATGGCTCTGTGTGCGTACTCAATTCAGGCCCATTGCATTCTCTGCTGACTGATTCCCTGTAGCCTCCGGTTACAGTTGATTAAAGGACTAGGCTTTGAACCTATCAACGACCCTAGCAAGCATGTTGCGAAGATGCTCGTCCGTGCGTCCATTCCCTTTATTGTCTCCAAGGTTTTTTCTTAGTCTACTCTCAACCATAGGTGCAACATCGGGAGATATACACACCGTTGACTTGTCCACTGGCATATCGGAATTCGACAACACACAACAGCTCTGGAAGTTGGCCAACTCATAGCTCGAGGACTATGGTTGAGCCCGTCCCTCCAGATCCCCCTGCTTCTCCCTTTTCATATCTCCATCATTCTCGAAGCTCGAAGCTCACGAATTTAAAGCTGCCATATAATCTGTAACTTATCTATCTTCTTGGGATTGTATTTATCGTTGGACTCATACGCACGTTGGGCCAGACTATAAAGGATTCCTGCCAGGAAAATGTACAATTATCGGTATGCTTGAGCCCTGGCGGGCGAGTTTCGAACACTACTTCCCCTTTACCAGACACTAGCGACACTTCCTCAAAGTCAGCCCTGTGCCTTTCTTACCCCTCTTCTTGCCCCCCAGACAAGGCCACCGTCAACCGAAATCGACAGCACCAGAGGACCCCCGAGTCACCCAGGCAATTCTCAAACCCTCAACGACCTCACCAACGCCTCATGGATGCCCTCGACCCCCAAATGGCATCGACGACATACCACGTCCCAACCAGTACGTCCTCAGTCAACCTCCATCCAATTCCTCCAACCCTCTTACTAACCCTGCACTCTCTCTCTGCCGCAACAGCGGTCATCCTCCTCATAGCCGGGTTCTCCATCGTCATCGTCATCACCTGCGTGATCCTCATCGTCGCCATCATGCGCGCCCGTGCGCGGACCGAGACAAACTTTCAAGAGGATCTGCAGATGTACGAAGCGACGCAGCTCACGGAGTCCCACAAGCATTATACGTTCCAGTTTAGCCCCCGTCTGGGAGGGTATAAGCTCGCGGCCCCGCCGGAAGGCATCTCCCCTTACTCTGTGACAAATTGGAAGCAGGGGAGGAAAGGTCCCAACGGCAGCTTGAACGCGAACGCGAACTCGGGAAGGCTCATACGGCTGTGGGCGCCGTTTGGTCGCAAGGGGCAGGGGCAGACGGGTCAGGAGGAGGCTGAGGTGAATGGGATGCCGCCGTCTGACTCGATGTTTACGATACGTGTGTCGCCGTCGAGTCCTGTGGTGTTTGGGAGTGTGGAGGAGGAGGGGGGTTCGGGTTCGCCGTATGTGAAGGTTACGGTGACGCCGCCGACGCCGGCGAAGGAAAGGGTGTTTAGGGCGGTTTTGAATAGTAAGGGATGAGATATTGGGATTGGGGCTGGGGGTTTTGGGGAGGCGTAGGATGTGCGGGCTCGAAGATGATTGATGAATGGACTTCTGTATACTGTGGATTTTACGATTGATCGTCGTTGATGTTCCATTGCGATGGTGAATCCATCTTGGTCTTCTTCCACCAGGGGAATATCTGGGAGAGATAGCCATTTTAAATGCTTGTTGTGGCCTACTCCTTCTTGAATTAAGGTAAAGGTAAACCCGAACTCGCCTACAGCGAAGTCAATACTCGGTCCCGTCTGGCGTTGACGAGGGCCGAGAGGAGTGGCTGTGCTCGGGCGCTTGCATTGGCGCTTACGGATTGTCGCTTGGGTTTGTGGGGCCGGAGAGTCTTGATTTGTATTTGATTCAATGCCTGTGAGGATGCCTTTCCCTATACACTATCCCCTAGCAATTGCGTACTCGTCGGTGAAAATGAGAAGGATGCACACCAAGAGGCGTGACATCTTGGCCGTACGGAGTGGTGGTACAAACCTCATGGATTACTCTAGGGACGTCATGGGTTTCCCCTCGAGTTCTATGCGAGTTTCTTAAACATGGGACGCTGCTGAACTTCCCGGAGTCACTTGTATATCCGTGCCCTACTTCTTTCCGAGTATGGCTCGTTCGAGCAAGCTCTCTTACAGCCCTACTACATTCGTGCTCGTTTTCCGCGGCTCACTCAAGCAGACTCAAGCCAGCTCCGACCTCTCTCCAAGTAGCACGACTCCGATGCTTTCGCGGGAAGATTTCGGCTTGGACGAGTCTGAGGGTGCTTGGGATTAAGTACGTCGAGCCAGGATATCAGCGGAAGGACACCTTTGCGCAACTGGCTATCGGCTTTCTGCACAGGCCCCTACAAGATTATCTGGGGTTACGCTTTCGGCACCTGCTAAGCGATGAGTATGTACTTGGCAAGTGCTTCACTGTCAGTGTCAGGGCTGTCTCCCCCCGAGTCATTTAAACCGATAACTTGGACCACTCCCGAAATTCAGCAGTCGGAGGACGATACTTGGCGACGATCATTCAAGCCCAATTGAAATCACCGAGGCAACCATGACTCGCGGGAAGTTAGCAGATAAAAACCTTACCTGAACGTCGGTTGCTTGGTATTCGAGGGGTATTCCTGTCAGGTCCCTGTGATGTGCTGCGTGATTAGGCGGTGCGATTAGCCCATTACCGCCACGTGCACCGCAAGCGAGCCCACTAAAATAAAAGGGTTTACAGCATGCTAGTCGGTATAAAGACGGGGAGGATACCTCAGTCGCCAAGGGATACCCTGGGATACCCATCCTCGAGCCCCTCTCCTTGATTTCTCCCATCCTTCCACGAACGTGCACATAATCACCGTTGATACTCCGGGAGATGCAGTCCGTGTATGGCAATGATAGTGAACAGCATTTGTGGGACTCTCCTCCGGGTTCACCCTAGGACTGAAGATGCTAGCCCGGAAAAGCAGGTCAGAGCCTCTGTTTCTCCACCTTCCTCCTAATTCTGCCTATCGCAGCGTGATAAGAAGAAAGCGAGGGAAATTGGAATCGCAGCACTCTGGCGCTCCGAGACCGAGGTTAGATCCGGGCAAACGTGACCAAACACGTCACATTCCTATGCTTTCCCAAAAAAGATTTCAATTTCACCCTGTCTTACTGGGCGCGATCATGGTCTTGTAACGCCCAATATCTCCATGTTCTTGACTCTTTCGTCGTCGTCCGATTCATCCTCCTCCTCATCCTCCTCGACGCGCTCAACGTCGTCCTCGCTGTTCTTCAACGCCGACAACGGCGCCACCATGCACGCCGACCCCATTCCCTCCTCGCCGCCAACCTCATCCAAGACCCATGCATTCTTTGCATCGTCCTTTGCGGCCTCGCCGCCTCCACGCCCGCCGCCGTCTCTGAGGAGGAAGGAGAGCGACGGCAGCACAGCGAGCACGTCGAGCTCGAGCGGGCACGCAGATGATACCGCCGACCACCCTCCGTCGGCCACCCGGAGCATCTTCTCGCCCACAAGCCCCGGGTTCCATATCTCTCGGATCTTCCCCTCCCGCTACACCTCCAACTCTCGCGACTCATCCGAAGTCCACGACATCCAGTCAACAGGGAGGCTCCGTCGAAAACCCCAGTTTCTCTCGCTAGCGGACGACAATACACTATCTGACTCGATAGAATCGACCTCGGGATACAATTACAACAGCTTCACGAGCTACGGGTCCGACTACAAATCAAGAGATGGGTCCTTGAGCTTTGCACATGATGGCCTAGCACCATTGCCCACGCTGGCGCCCGGCTTTGGGTATGAAAGGGATAACGCAAGCGCCGAAGGGGACCCACCGCTTTCTTCGGCATCATCTTCGACGTCCTCTTCCTCGTCGCATGTGTCGATAAGATTGCCCACCCCACCTCCGCCGCCGCTTCTCACACCCGCCATGATGGATCATACGCCCACACCGAAGGATGATAGCACAAATGATACCAGCGAGTTCACGCCCCGCCCATCGAGCTACGAGCCTACGCTCGCTTCCATGCTTCGCCCGTTCGACCCTGCCCCCATATCAAAAGCCCCAAGCATGGTTTCCACCGCTTCGACGGCCGCGACAGAGGATAGCCATGATCACGGCAGCGAAGCTCAAGAAGCTGGAGATATGCATGAAGGTGACATCATTGCCCCTACCTCGCCGGGCGCTTCCCATTGGCCGGCCTCGCCGACGTCCCAAACCAGCTTCAACGCTTCGGTGCCCAGCCCATCCCTACGCCTCGTCGAGCCGCTTGGCCAAGGCGCTTTCTCGGCGGTCTGGTTGGCAGAGGATCTCTCTGCTGTGCCACTTGCCTTGACATCGAAGAAGAGCGTGAGAGATCTGAAAAGGCAGGCGAGCTTATCTTCGAAGGGAGGGTTGTCGCGGAATGGAAGCTTGAAGAGTGGTGTGTCTAGGAATGGGAGTTCTAAGGGTAGTGGGTGGGGGATGGTTTCCCGGAATTCGAGTTTGCGAAAGCTCAAGGCCCGGCTGAAGGGGATGAAACCTGTAGGGATAGGAAAAGAGGTGTTGGAGGACCACGCTGGGGGAGTAGGGAGTGGAGCTTTGACGATGTATGTTGATGACCATGGCCGTTTGCGCACTCCTACTTCACAGTCTACAACATCAAAAACACACCGGAAAACCGACAGCGCCGGGAGCTTGGATATCACCTGGGGCTTGGAGACCCCGTCTTCCTCGCTCTCGCGGAGCAACTCGGCCAGGAGCAAGAATCGGACGGGGTCTGGTTCGTCTACGGGCGCGTCCTCACGGCTGGTCGCGGTGAAGCTGACCCCTCGGCGGCCCTCACCATACTCTCCGCAAGCTGAGGAACGGACGAGGGTAGGCTTTGTGCGAGAAGTCGAGGTTTTGCGGCACATATCACATCCCAATATCACGCCGCTCCTAGCGTTCTTCTCGACGCCGACGCATCACGTCCTCGTCCTTCCATATCTCCGTGGGGGTGATCTGCTATCGCTAGTCAACGACGACCAGGCTTGGAATAACCTGTCGGAGAGCGTTCTAAGACGAATATGGTGTGAGATCTGCCGAGCTGTTGGGTGGATGCATGGTGTGGGCCTGGTGCACAGAGACGTTAAGCTTGAGAACGTGCTCCTGACTTGGGATGGGGTGCGCGGGATCCAGGATGAGGCGAGACGTGTTCTCGACGAAGACTCGAAACCCATTTGCTGTTCCCCTCCTCAGGATGGCCTCTTGCATTCAATACCGACGCTTAACCGACCTCCGAAGATGCGCGTCGAGGTGGACGACCTGCCTTCCCCTCTTATCAAACTTACAGACTTCGGTCTGTCCCGATTCATTGATATCGGGAATGGCGAGAAGGGGCAGGGAGAGCTGCTCAGTACGCGTTGTGGAAGCGAGGCGTATGCTGCACCCGAATTGGTTATGGGCTCGAGCTCGTACTCGTACGCAACGCCTGTGGCCTCAACTCATACACCATCGACGACTCCTGGAGCGAAGACCGATTCGGCCATGCCGACCCCCACTCCCGTGAGTCAGAGAAAAGGCGTATATGACGCGAGGGAGACGGACGCTTGGGCGTGTGGCGTTGTCTTGTACGCTCTGGTGGGCAGGAAGCTTCCCTTCGGCGAGGGTGCTGGGGTTATTGACGGTCGAATTGGGGGTGAGCGTGCACCTCCGACTGGATTTGGAGGGCTTGGGTATGGTCATGGGAAGAGCGCGGCGGCGGAGAGGAGGGGGTGGTTGATGAGGATAGCGAGGGGTGATTGGGTGTGGCCTGCCGTGACGCCCACTGCGGATGATAGGCATGGGGAGGGAGAGGAGTTGGTTGGGGCGAAGCTTGCGAGGAGCGAGGGCGCGAGGAGGATTGTGGGGAGGTTGTTGGTGCGGGATCCGAGGAAGCGGGCGAGGATTGTGGATTTGTGGGAGGATGAGTGGATGAGGGCGGATGCGGTTGGCGAGGCGGTGTATGAATCGCTTCAGGACGCGAAGGGCGAGTCTTCTGAGGGAATTCTTGTTGATGGCGTGGAGAGGGCTCAGCTGGTGGATGAACCAGAAGGAGGGGTCGAGATGTTGTCAGATCTGGGTGTGGGTGGATGGGAGCCTTTGGTCGACGGTAGCGAGGAAGGTACGGATGGGGACTACCTCGAGGATGAAGATGGGGAGGAGGAAGAGGAGGAGGAAGAGGATGGTTGGTTGTTGGATGAAGAAGGGATAGGGAGCATCGCGAGGCAAGAGGTGGTCTAACTCTAGACGTAAAGGCGTTCCCTCCATACCCGACACCTTGGCGTTCATTCTGTTTGAGGACTCTTTCTACTTCATCGGACCTGGTGTTTTCTTTTCTTTTAGTTTTCTATGTATGTTTTTTTTTGTTTATTCTCCAGTCACCTCACTTCGTCCTTCTCTCGCTCGACCCTCACAAGTTATTTATTCGAACCCCCATGTTGTACAACCACACGTCCCGACTCCTCGCATTCAGCGGCATCGCATTCTAACATCCGCTTCGCTTTCTTTACTTATGATACATTACTATATTATGAACCAATACTTAAACTTACTTATGACCCCTTCGCTCCCCCGCTGTAGACCTATCCCTGATCCGGACTTGTCCTTTTTTTCTCCTGCGTCACCGCCCCGCAACTCCATCGGCGCTTTCTATGGTGCTCTTGTATTTCCGTTGTGAAAAGATACTTGTAGCCTTCCCTGTAGATGAGACCTGTACTACCTACATACCGCTCTGTAGCTCCGTTTTGTAGCACGTTATCGAGATCCAAACGCAACTTCTTCTCCACAGGACAGGGGTCTCGACCGGCGGCGCATAACCAGATTTGGCCTCGCTCCCGCCTTGTGACACAATTGAGTCGAATCCAGGCCGGATGCGTTCTCCGACGTGCGTGGAATATTGATGGTGCATCCTGATTGGAGCCCGCAAACTATTAATTAACGAGACGTGACCGCCCGTGTATGTTGAACCGCTCCCACCATGTCCACCCGACAGTCCAGCCGCCTCAAAACCAAAGGCAAAGCCCCCGTCAAGTACGAGGAGGACAGCGACCACGACTACGACGTGACGATGGACGAACCGAGTAGCAGTAACGGGACTCCTCAGAAAGCGCCGAATAAGAGGAAGCGGAAGGCCGCCAGCCCTGCTGTCGCAGGTCCAAGCAGCTTGAAGAGAGAGGAGGGGGCGTCCACGTCGGCGACGACGCTTGTGGGTGTCAAGAATGAGGACGAGAGGCCGGCGAAGAGGGTCAGAGGCAAGCGGGGAATTCTCCAGCAGCTGGCGGAGATGCCGCTCGAGCTGCTGTTTGAGGTGCGTCTTTGTCTTGCATGGTAGCTAGCCTCTGAGGGCTTTGGACTGACGCTGTCTGTGTTCTCGTCTGGCCTGCTAGATATTTGGAAAGCTGGACCCCATCGATTTGCTTAATCTCTCGAGGACGACCAAGGCGTTGCGGAGCATTCTTATGCGACGCTCCTCCGCGGATATATGGAGGGAGGCGTTGACGAATATTGACGATCTGCCGCCGTGCCCTCCGGACCTCAACGAGGCGCAGTGGGCGAATCTGCTGTTTGGCAAGAATTGCTATGTGCGTTATCTTGGAGTGGCGTCCTGTTATTATGTGCTGACTGGGGTTTTTTAATGTTGTAGTTCTGCGGGAGAAATACTCCGGCTGTCAACCAGACATATGCTTGGCAGGCGCGTGTCCGTGGATGCTTCAAATGTGTGCTTGCGGAGTAAGACCCCCTTTCTTTTTGAGATTCATGGGATGGAATCTGACGTCTTTCCAGGTTCTCGATTAGCCAACAGCATACCCTGGCGCGGAGTATATTCGAGCTCATCCCTTCATTCACTGTTCGGTACGGGCAAGGTAAAGTCTTATGATCCGTGCAGTACCAACTTTCGGCTCATACATTCCTTAGGACGGCGCTCGGACCGAGGCGTGCACTACCATGGCGCAACGTACCATGAGTTCGTTGAAACAGAGAAGCGGTTGACCAATCTGGAGGAGCGGAAGAAATGGGTCGATGAACAGACGCTCATAAAAGAGGAGTTGGTCAAGCATGCGGCAGAGTGTGAGAAGTGGCTGGGGAAACGTCAGGAAGCACGCGCGGAGGAGCTTGAAGAGATGCGCAGCCAGAGGAAGCTAATGTATGTCGCTCATTCAGCTAATTTGTCTTGATTCTAATTTCGTCACTTAGTCTACGCCGGAGAATTGAAGAACTAGGCTTCACCTCGACTCTTGTGGACCTTGCGTTCCAGAATCGAGAATTCTGGGCTGCTACCTGCATAACGTCTGTTCTAAAGAAGGATATAACCGACCGAGGTTAGTGTATCCCTCACTTCCGTTCTTCAATATCCGCGAAACTGATCTTTGACTCCATAGTCTGGGCTGGGGCAGAGGAACAAGTAAAAGGTGTCATGCAGGCGTTCCGCCTGAAACATGCCAGAGAAGAACACAATCATCACCTCCAGAAGAGAATCAAAATGTTCCAGAAAGCCTACGACGCGTTCGTCGAGACCCAGCCACGCGAGCTGACCGTCATTCCTATAGCGGACCTTTTCCTCGTTCCCGAGATCAAGGAGTTCCTCCTATCCGAACCTATCGCCGACCCCATGGACAAAGAATCACTCGACGAGCTGCTCGAAAATATCCCGGAATACACAGAGGAATGGGTGAAGAATTCGAAACAGGTGCTGGTCGACCTCATGAAACCTGAAGCTGCGGCCTTGGGATTGGAATCTGTCGATGAATCCAGCCTGGACCTCGCCATCGCTGTGTTCAAGTGCATCTCCTGCCATAACGCTGATAACTTTGTGTCCACAAGTCGCGCGCTAGCCCACGCTTGCGCCACGGCCGACAAGTATCGCTATCGCAGGACGGAAGCCTATTCTGATCTCGATTTGAGGTTGTTTGTGACTGCGACGGATAAAACTCCGTGGAACTTCGAGGGCTCCTGTTTCCAGTTCCGGGGTGCGACAGCTTTGAAGGGCGTGCAGCTCCTTAAAAAGTTGGATATGGATCCTGCTACGACGACAGCGGCTGCAATGGACGAGCTTGACCTCATCTTCGAGAAGCCCGACTCATTGAGCATCGGGCGGACGATGGCAACTTGGAGAGGTGTCATGGTGGGTACCTGTTTCGATTCTCTTCCTTTCTTGGGCAACCGATACTTATCTGTTAATATAGAAGGATGAACATTCCGATCCGGCTTTGAACTGTTACGTGCAATGTGACGAAGAAACTACCCTAACGGTCCGCGCGATATTTGACTGGTCGATGAGAAGGGAGAGGGCGTCTGCCTCAGGCTGGGAGAAAGCCATCTGGTGTGCCCACTGTACCGAGTTCAAAGGACGTTCCGGGTCCCTGTTAGTCCATCTCAATGATAAGTGCGTGTTTTCGACCTGTTATTCATTTTTTTTCTGTGGAGACTGATAGACTGCGTTCTCGTTTGTTCTAGGCATCAAATTGAAAATGCGAAAGATGAAGATGTTTGGATTCACCCCGATCATCCGGTTTCAAGACTTACCTTGGAGTACTACATTCGCCCTGGGTTGACTGTTATCTGAAGGGGTCTCTGGCATTTCGCTTTTGTTACGTAGTCGTATACCTTTGCTTGTTTGTGTCGAGCCTTGAGTCTCTTGTGCCTTTGTTTTGTGTACTGCTTGAAGGGCTGAAAAACATTTGGTTTCTCCGTCACTATAGAGTCACCTTCCCTTTTTCCAGAGAGGCTGTCATCTTTCCACGATCATTCATTTCGATCTATCTAATCCTGCATCTAGGGCGGATCACACCTGATTCCCATGTTGCTGGGCGCTTAAGCGCTCAGCGCTCGAGGTTGGACTCGGACGAAGAGTATCTTCGATGAACCGTCTCCCTTGATCAGGGGGTGACTCGCCAGTAATAGACTGACCTGGTCCTTGACAACCCCGTACTGCGCACTACTGACTCGGAGGTCAGGAGGGAACTTACACAACTCCGGTGCGAAATTTACGGAAGGGAAGGTGGAGAAATCCTGCATGCCTCCGAACCTCATACTTCTCTCCATCATGATGTTACTCACTCCCAGCCAAAATATACTTAGTAAGGATGGGTTGCGATCTCTAAATACTGGAGGCAAGTACCATCATGACCTAAGATTATCTTTATTACCCTTGAGGACCGCTGGCTTAGGATACATGGGCTCCCTTTACGCCATTAGTTACCGCCCGGGGCGGAGGAATGCCCGCAGAGGGTTGACTTTGGTCCAAGCAATACTGACAGTATCTCGATCTGGATAAGAACAATGTCTGCTGTCTCGTTGAATCTAGCAGTTCAAGGTATTGTAGAAAGTCACATACATACTAGCCGGTGCGCAGCACAGCCAAGAAAACTTTCCGGTGCTTTGCACATATCCGAGTCCAGTAATAACTCGACCAAGCCCAAACCAAGCCTATCTCGTGTGAGAGGCTGAAGTTCCGTCATTCCAGTAGGTTATTTTCGGGGATTCCGAGTCCGCCCATTCGGTCCCTAGGTATTGAGAGTATTTAAAGTGGTGGCCGTGGTTACGGTACGTTGGACTTGAACCCCCCCTCTTCCCATACCCTTACCATTTCGTCGACGGTCCCTACTCTCATGGATCCAGCGGCAGCGGCCTTTGCTCAATTTATTGAGGTTGGAAAGGCGCAGCAGTCAGAGAGGGTGGGTACCTCATGTGGCGCTCTGATAAACGCTGTATTGCTGATTTCTGAGCACTTACCCTGATCGACGTGGCGCAGTTTCTCTTTGGTGAGTTCGAAGGACACTCCCTCTCTCTGCCATTATTCTGACCACCAGTTAACAGTGGCGTGTCTGACGCTCGTTGTGCGTACCGACTCCTCGTTCTTGAGCTGCAGCGTCTAAATTAACTCGATGTAGACTTCGGATGCGCTCCACTGTTTTCCCAAGGAGGTTAGGATGGGCTCACACGTTCCGCATACGTCGGCTGATTCAGATGAGCAACAGGTCGCACTCATATGGAAATCCAACTGGAATCTGGGCAAGGTCCTCTTCCTTTTGTCACGGTACCTCGTCTTTGTAGACGTCGGGGTTTCGATATACTGTGAGTTTACTATGTAGGACTTCAGCAAGCAAACGGATGCTGACCCTCCTAATCGGCCCCAGATAATCTTTCGCCAGTTCTGACGATACCTGTGCGTAACTTCACGTTTCCGACTCTGGGTCTGGACCTTGGATTTGACTTGGGAGTTCCTTAGCAATGTCAAAAATCTTTCGCTGCTGGATCATGTACGTTTCTTATCTTGACTTGTTGAGAGATGCATCATCTGACATCCTTGAAATTTTGCAGCGCTCACAGTTGTTGGAGTGACGATCGCCGAAGGTAACGGAAATTGCACCACTCAGACCCCTTCCGGAATCTCATATTTGTCAACACCAAGCCATCCTTTTCCTTAGGGTCTACGCACTCGGAGGTCGGGGCCGAGCATGGGGTCTTGGGCTGGGCGCGCTGTATGTGGTGAGTTCCATCCACCAGGTCAAGTTTACGACGAACATGATGGCTGACATCTCACAGGCGATTCATAGCGCAGTATTCGGTGCACTGATCAAGTTCATCACGTCGATAAAATGTGGGTGTTACCAGCTACAGAATGACGTGTTTAGTGCTGAGGTCTTCCCTCTATCTGGATGTTCTAGACGCGCCCTCTCCCATACCCTCGGTAATTGCATGCCTTCCCGTTGAGGCCGAGAACAAAATGTTGTCCGTTGTATTCATTCTCATCCTGACAAGTGAACTCGGTAAGGCTCTCCTTTCAAACCCCAAGCCCTGCATCCTCATCTACGATAACAGTGATCTTGTTCCTCACCTTCTGGCTATGCTTTACCGACCACAAAGAGTCCAAGAGTCCATTGATCTTGACCTTCACCCGAGACGGCCTGTTCTATTTCCTGCTTTTGTCAGGTATCTCCCTAAAGTGAATCTATAAAGGTGAAGCCTTGGCTAATGTTCCTCCAGCTGTCTCGACTGGGAACATCATCTGCAACCTTGTGGCTCCTGTAAGTCTTCTTCTGATGACGTAATAAGCGCCTGAGCGCTTACTTCTTTTCCACCACACAGCCGGCCTACATATACCTGCTTTCTATGTAAGGGAGTCCATCTACTGTAGTTTTAGTGCCCAGCGGTTAGGGTACACTTGGCTGACTTCCCTTCTACTACCCTCTCAGACCTCAAAGAGTCCTCCATTCAATCCTCTCAACACGCATGGTCCTCCACATCCGGACTCTCGGCGGAGGAGTGTACAACAACTCAGGAGCTGAGATCCCACTCTCAACGTTCAACTTGTCTCGACAAGAGGGAGAGGAGATACAGTTTGCAAATTTCAGAAAGGAAACATCAACTTTCGATACGAGTTTTCCTTGAGATCTCGTAGTTGCCAGTCCAGCTGTCTATGTTGGATCGATAAAATATATACCCTTTAATTGTAGAGAGTTGTCACAGTGATCTCTTCCGCCGGATATACAGGGTAGTGCACCATTCCTTCATAACACGGGAAACTCCCTCTGGACGCATCTCAACACCACAGTCAGTAATGTCAATCCGACACCAAATCCCAAACACAGGTGTCCCAATCTCATTCTCAGATAATAAAAGATTGTACGGATAAATTATCCTTTGACTGATACAAATAACCGAACCTTCAATACTGTCCTCCAACCTCCACCACCAGGGTATATGTAAATGGTATGCAATGTCCACCTCCAACAAATCACCTTCTCTCCCTCACAAAGAAAAATACAACTCCAATAACCCCAAGTCCAAACCCAGCGATGAATCCAAACAGAATCAGCACGTCCCGATAGTAATTGTTCAATCCGAACCCAAAGAGCTAAACAAATCCAGTCAGTAAGTTCCATCCACCATCACAAATCTCACTGCACAACTAAAACGAGAACCAGAAGGCGTCGAAGGAAAGAAAGGGGGAGGGAGGAGAAAGGAAGCCTCGAATAACCAAAATGCGACTCACCAACTGCATAATAAGCGCCGCCGACACATTCACCGGCACGCCCTGGAGCGTATCCTGAATCATAAGCCCCGACCCCACCTCATTCACCGACAACGCCTCCAACGAGTACTTCAGCGGCGCAAGCCACTGCAGCCACCGCAGCACGGGCGGTATGTCGCTCAGGTTCACGAAGAAGCCCGCGAAGGTCATCTGGTATAGCGCTGAGAGCGCCGAGAGGAGGATGGCGATACCCCCGTTTTGGAATAGGGTTCCGAGGAGGAAGTTCTATGTACAGAGGGGAGAGGAGGGGAGGTTAGTATGGGTATGCGCGGAGGGGGAGGGGAAGAGCGTACGTAGAGCGTCATTCCTAAGCTGTAGAGCACGAGGATAAATAGGAACTTGAAGAAGCGCGCAGCGTCGGGTGAGAGGCCTGCCATCCAATACGTACTGCACCCCAAGTTGTCAACCATCAATTCTCAACGCAGTAGCAGTCGAAGTGTTGAGGACTCACATAGTCGAGACGATGATGGTTGGGATGAGGCGGAGGGGTATCATATCGAAGAAGAACCGGGAAAGCAACCACGCAGTAGGGCTATTCGACACGAATCATTAGCGTGGAGTGTGCATGGAAGGCTGGAGTGCTGCTGACCTGTAGTACGCACCGGACCTCTCCCGCAGGAACAGAGGCCGAATCTCCACAATATTGTACAGGGCACTCAAAGCCGAGAATGCAATAAGTGCACCCTACATCCTCGTCAGCTTCCTCCTCACACAAAGTCGCAAACTAAGAATGTAACTCACGAGGAAGAACAAACACCCCACTCGCGACTGGAACCCAGAAATCGTAACCCCCGTCTGATAATACAACCCCCCACAAAACACCCCCAACACCGCAGACACAAGCACATGCGCCAGGAACAGCGTCTTATCCCTCTTCAGCGTCTTCCATTCCCTCCCACACAAATACTGCAGCTGCGTCAAGAACGTCGTCGCATACGCCGAGTTCGCCACCGGGCGCACAGAGACCTCTCCCTTCCCACTAGCCTTCTCGCCATTCCCATTCTCCAAAAGAGAGTGTCCGCCGAGCCCAGGCTCCTTTTCACTGTGCGAGGGGATGCGACTGCTGCTGGCACCAAGCGATGACATCTGGTCTCCCATCGGGAAAAGGCTCGCAGGCGGGTCGCTCGCGACGTCCAAAAGGTACTCCGCAACGTTGTATCCCTCTTGATAGGGCGGCACCACGCCCGCGCCCGCGCTGGCGAAGTGGCGCACCGGCGCGAAGCCGCCAGGTCCAGAGTAGAGCGCCCGGCCGTGCGCGAGCAGGAGAATCAGGTCAAACTTTTGATACAGGAGTGAGCTGCATAGTAGGAAGTATCAAGGAGATATGTTTGTTAGTAAACTGCGGTACATAATGATGAGAGGGAGATGTGGATGTACCTGGGCTGATGGATGGATGCTATCACTGGGATTGGGTTGACGGGGTCGTGCGCGATAGCATGGAGGACGTTGGCGATGCGTGCGGCAGAGACAGAGTCAAGGCCTAGAGCGCGATTTCAGCAAGTTTCACCCGAACTCTGAAGGAATCTGCTTACCAGATGTAGGCTCGTCAAGGAGCAGGACATCAGGTGCGGAAATGAGTTCCAAGCCAATACTGACGCGCCTCATCTCACCACCGCTGATACCCCTCGCTTTGCCGCCCGTCACATCACCTATCCTCGTATCCTGGATATGATCGATCCCAAGTTTGCCCAACAGCTCCCGCACGCGCTCCTGCTTCTCAATATCGGGGACGCTCTCGGGCAACCGGAGGCGAGCGGCGAACAGCAGTGTTTCGTATACAGTCAAGGTGGGTGGGAGGATATCCTGCTGTGGAACGAACCCTATGCGAGGCGCCTTGCCGCTCTGCGAGGGGAAGGAGACACTGCCAGTCGTGATGCCGATCTTGTTCTTCCCGGCGAGGATCTCGACCAAAGTCGTCTTGCCTGCACCGCTAGGACCGAGGATGGCCATCATCTGTCCAGAGTTGACGCGCCCAGTAATGCTATCGAGGATCGTCTTGTCTTCGCTCGAGCCCTGCGCTTGTCGTCGGGTGAAGAAGTTCCTTGCGCTGGGTACCATGTAGCTCAGACTCTTCCATTCCACACCAACATGCGCCTTGTCAAGATCGCGATTCCCGTCCCTCCTCGCAGCCCTCTGCCGGAGGAATCCAACCAGTAACAAGACAATCGCAAGCAACACCAACACACCCACAACGACCAACCCCGCAATGACACCCCCACTAAGCTTACTACTCTCCACCGTCTGCGCAGGGTCCGCCACCGCACCCCCTCCCGCATCAATCACACTCTGCCTCACACACTCCCCAAAGGAACACCCATCCAGCCCAAGCCCCGCGCTCCCAAACAGACTCTGCAGCGTACTCTGCACAAAATGGCACGGCGCCTTGCCCGTCGCAGCGTCAATCGCCGCACAGTCGATGCCCAGGGCGCCGCTGAGCCCGTTGATGGCCCCTGTGAGGTCGCTTGCGGGCGCGCCGCCGCAGAACGTCGTTCCCGGGCGGCAGGTGCACTGCAGGTTCTGGCACTCCCACTTCGTGCTGTTCGAGGAGAGGGTCTGCGCGCAGGTGTCGGCGTGGCAGTAGAATTGCTCTACGCCGTCGTAGAAGAGTTGGGCGGAGACGCTGGATTTGGCGCCGAAGGAGGTCGAGCCGGGGAGGGGGGAGAGGCCCGGATCTAGGGTGCGTTCTATGTTGAGGGTTGATTGGCCCGAGAAGATGGCTTGGAGTGTCGGGTTCTGCGTAGCATTAGATGGTTGAATGGTAATAGTGGACTGTACTCACGATAACCTGACAACTCATCTGCCCCGCCGCCCACACCCTCGGCTGTGTATTACACACCATCGTACCATTCTGCACCGCACCCGCCGAGCTGATATCCGGACTTGCAGACGAGCCCCTCGCCGCAAATGCTGTTTGACATGCACTCGAAGTCTGGCACACATTGCACCCCGTCCCACCCCACCCCGCCTCGCACGCACACCCCGCCGCGGTCAAGTTCGCTAATGGCGGTGTCCCAGAGGTAGAAGCGAACTGGCGCTGCGCGCCGTCGAAGATCGTGCCGTGGCACCCTGGAAGAGCGCACGTCGGGCCCCCGAAGCCCGTCGGACACGCGCATTGGCCTGCGTTCGCGGTTCCATAGTTCTCGCAGGTCTGCGCGTTTACTGAGATTAAGGAAGTCGGGAGAAAGGGGATAAAGAGTGCGAGGAGGTGCACTGGGAAATGCATCGTGCCACGCTGTTCAAGAAAGATGTTGACTGGGCCAGAGATTGAATGAGAAGGAGCCCTTCAGCCTGAGGCAGGCAGGTGCTCCTGGGGTATATCGATGCAGCTGGCGCCGCAGGTCTGCCTGGAAGATGGGGGTATATAGGCAGGGAGTCGGTTGCGGTTGGTCTATCCCCGCAGTAAGCGCCGGGGATAATGACTGCCCCTAAACGAGCGTGGGGTTTGATGACAAATCGTGATCCTACTTCGGCAACCAAATCTTCGCCGCCCATCGGCTCGCTCCCGGCGTCCTTACCAATTAATTCGCCTTCCTTCCTTCCTACCTCCAATCCCTCGTCTTCGCTATGTTTGAAAAGGTGCGCCACAGGTCTATTCAACATGAAGTCTGGGACTAACGCATCATAGGTATCATCCTGGTGGTCTGGTTCCAAGCCCGAAGCGGAGTCGAAGCCGTTCGACCCGACGGACCCCAAACAGAACCCCTTGAACCCAAAGGGCCTGAAGCCGTACGTCGCCCCCCACCTCCCCTCATACCGACCGCACACTAACATACAAGAGCAGATGCTGCGCATGCCCCGAGACCAAGCGCCCCAGGGACGACTGCTTCCTGAAGTACGACGCGTCGGAGGCGCCGCTGAAGTGCAAGGAGGAGGTGGAGAAGCACCTCGCGTGCATGCGCAGCTACGGGTTCAAGGTATAATAACCCTTTGGCAAAGATGGTCTGGAGATGAGAGCCCTCGATGCTTGAGGGAACGCCTGGTGCTATCACCATAGAACACTGCAATAACATCTAGAGGATACACTAATATGTAACATAATCGCGCGTCAACACCACCACTCGACGAATAAACGCTGGATCACCCGCAGCACTTATCCTTCCGGAACTGCCCTCTCGACTTTCTCCTACCTCTGTTACTCGTGGAAATTTCTCCGGTTGAAGCTGAAGAGTTCCATGGCGGGTGTTTTCAAGGAAAGCCTGTATAATTGTCGATAAGTATATATGTATGCCCACAGCGCTGGGGTCGAGGTGGCGATCAACCGCCATCACCTGCAAACACTGGACAGGTAGAAGGGTGTGGACGGGTACGGCCGTTCTATAGAGCAGCGTGTTTCGAATATCTTGGGTCCATTGTCTGCAGAGCAGAATATCTCTGCCAAAATCTCGTCAGGGCATGTGTCGAATGGGTTAGGAATAACTTGGGATGGTGTGTAAAGCCATGTTTGAGAGCAATTCCTCTTCTATTTCAAAGGGATTTAGTGAGCTACACATGCTAGCCGGCAATGTGTATGGTACCTACTCATGGCTATTGAGCTCCATATGCCAATTTGACGCGATTCAACGGTTCAAACTTGCGTGACAAAGACTCGGAAAGGTCAAAAGCCAAAGTTCTC
This sequence comes from Ephemerocybe angulata, assembly GCA_013368325.1. NCBI lineage: Eukaryota > Fungi > Basidiomycota > Agaricomycetes > Agaricales > Psathyrellaceae > Ephemerocybe > Ephemerocybe angulata. The sequence continues at coordinate 338,661 of JAACJK010000164.1, forward strand.
TTCCCCCCCGTTACCCCACCGGGGCCCAGCTCTGACGTGCGGTTGTGAAAGATGATGCCATCATCACCGGTTCGCACCAGACTCCAGAGGCAGCGGGCTATGTGTCCGGATCTTTGGCCCAGATGTTTGTGGCTAGCGGAGGCTTTCAAATTTCAGCTATTGCAAATGTGTGCAACAATGTTTCCAGCTAATCCATCGATTCATTATACTTTACCCCTCGAGAGCATAAGTTGTTGCCATGGCTACTTACCCTAGCTAATACCTGTTTTAAAAGGAACCACTCTGAATACCGGCGCCGCCTTGTACCCTGCAGGCATTGTATCACCTTTGTGATATTCTCGAGGCCTTGTATTCGTGGAATACAAGGGCTTGGAAATCAAATATTTTTTCATATCATGTTTGGGAACATATTCTCCACATATAAGTCGATCCGTGCCTCTAGTGTCGGCATCCATCTCAGTTCATCTCTCCCTTTCACCACCATGTCGCTTGTCACTTCTTCTCTTGTGCACGAGAAACTCCCCACCGAACTTATGCTTTATATATTCGCCTTCGCCATTGCGATTCCCTACAGAGATGGCGAAGTTATACTTGACATTCATGGAAGACATCATTCACCTCTTTACCTCGGTCACATCTGTCGAGCTTGGCGATCGATAGCCTGGACAATCCCTTCCCTTTGGTCGGCCATCGACATAAATATACCAACCCCAAAGGGCGGGCCAACAGGTGGCGACGTCGATTTATTAGAACAGTGGCTTCAGCGAGCCCAAAACACCCCTCTGTCGCTCCGGTTTTGCATGCCACAGGGTCCAGTGCCCACAAACCAGACGTACGAGCGTCTGGTCCACAGCATACTATCTCGCTCAAAGCAATGGATATACCTCGACTTTCAATTTCCACGTTCCGGCCAAAGGGCCCCATTCGCAGGAATCAGTATGGATGTCGCCTTCCCCCTCCTTCAAACCCTCATCGTCAGGGGTGAGGTGGTGCCGAAAGAGTGGCTTCACAACACTCCGAGGCTCTCGAACCTCATCATCGATTACCAAAACTGCGAAAGCGAAAGATGGATTCCCCGAGTGGAGTGCGCCCTTCCCAACGGAAGTCGACTCCAATACCTGAAGGTCGACCGGATTCAACCCGAGTTGTTTCTCGACATCCTCCGATCATCATCTTCTCATCTCATGTTCTGCGACGTTACGTTCTACGAGCACAGGCGGCGGCGCTTCACACCGGTGGGGCCTCCAGCAATAAACCTGCCGCGACTGGTGAAATTTGTGATCTCTCAAAGCAAAACAGCCAGACTGAACGAGATACTTGGATTGATCCACTGTCCAACACTATCCGACTTAACCCTCAGCAATGTACGAAGGATCTGGACCCAGGGCGTTCCGTCTACACGTCTCGACATTCGGGCCCTGTTCGGCCGATGGGGTCACAACTTAACTTCCCTCACTCTGAGCTCTGGAAAGCTCGGCGAGTGTGGGGACATCATTCCCGCTCTAGAAGTTTTGTCAAGTCTGCGCCATCTCACTCTGGACTACGTTTATAACGAAGACGAGGGTCTGGAGGGCTGGAAGGAATGGAAACACCTTACAAAGTTGCTTCACACATCTACCACCTTCCTACCTACCCTCGACACACTGATGCTCGTTTACGGTTTTAAGGAGTATGAACCTCCCGCAGTCTCTTCCTATGTTGGGGCGATTGAAAGCTTTCGTACGGTAGATAACTTTCCTCTTAGGGACCCCCTCGTCCCATTTAAAGTAATACTCTACGATCGTAGTGTGCGACGATTGAAATTTTGAAAGCTTTCGGACGGTAGATAACTTTCCTCTTAGGGAACCCCTCATTCCATTTAAAGTAATACTCTATGACAATTGACAAAGAACTATGAATTCAGTGCAACGGGCGCTTGCAAGGCGCTTGGTGACTCTGGTTTGGCCAAAATATGCAGTGGGTATACAGAGCCGCACCGCTGGTCAAAAGAAGTCGCTCAAGTCTTCTTTCGGATCTGGGGTAGGAGATTGGGTCGTCCGTTCTAAAACCTGCGTAGCTGCCCAGTTTCCGTGCAAATTGATGTCAATGCATTAAGGTAGAGTGGCAGAATTGAACCCCTCCATGGCCTCCTCCGGAATCGGCAGGTGGGAATATATGTTGATACGGAGAGATCTTGGGTCTCCGAAGAGGGGAGAACGCTCCGCCGCATGGTGAAGGGAGCTGAGGATCTCTTCGATGAACCCATCGTCGATGTCGGCGCCTTCGTAATTTAATTCTTGGCCTGGTTGAATATTGCCAGTTCCTCAATCCGGGAAGTGTATCCTGTACACGTGCATTTGCGACTCTTCGGCCTCCATCCGCTAAATCGCGTCCTGAAGCTCTCCTCCGAGTCCATTTCAATCGAAGACACTCAAAGGCTCGAACACACCACGTACCTCACCCCTCATCGCGCCGCCCAGTCTACTAGTGAACTGCGAGCCCACCAGCGAAGACCGGTAGTACTCGAGCTCCCCTCGACGTCGAAATTGAAAGTTCAAAGAGAGCCGGGCCAGCACAGGCTTAATAAATTCATACATACTGTGTCTCTTCAGGTATCCGGAGTACACGCTGTACGATTGAACAAACCGAATTCATCCCATCTCGACTTCTAATGTACTCGCCGGGGTACATCCCGGGCCCGTCCATTCTGTCTATAATTTCGTATCCCACTCCCGCGCTCAAAATCAAGATCCAAACTCATTCAATCAGGTACGTACATACATACGTACCGGTACCCATCCCTCGCCGAGTCATCCCGCTCACACCTCCCCATTCGACGCCGAAGCTGCGGCCAAAAGCTCAAGGTATCCGCCATTAATAAAAGGAACGAGGGTAGGTAACAACTGGGCGTAAGTGCGTACGTATGTATGTAGAAGTATCAACAAATCAGTAGTAATAAGACTAGTAGACGTCGGACCATGCGAGAGGGGGTACGAGGGAAGGCGGATGACTCGGAGGAAGTATGCTGCGTACTGTATGAAGAGACTTGAGGCGTGACGAACGAACGAAGAGGGCGACGATCGGTGCGAGGGGCAAAACGGCGCGAGGGGCGGACGACTCGGACGAGGATTGTGGAGGTGCGTGCGTGCGTCAAGATCAGTAAACAGAAAACGAACTGTGGATAAGCAGAAGAAAGGGTATGTATGGTACGTATGGCACGTTATCGTATAGCGGAGGTATGGTATGGTATGGTATGAAGGGCGGGGTCGATCGTGTGCGACCGACCGAGTCGTTTTGTGACGAGAAACGTTAGAACGATTCAATTAGAGGAGGGAGACCTGCGTGCGTGCGTGACGAAGTCGAACTTGGCGTATCGTTGGGTAATAATCGACCGTAGAGTTAACGCGGGTCGAGATAGACCGACCGTCGGAAGACGAGAGGCGATGACGGCGGTCGGACGGAGGTTCTACAGTCCAGTCTGCGCGAGGCCCAGATTTGACTTTGACCGTTCGAGCACCTTCCCTGCGACTTCGGGGCCATACTGTTCAGCAAGTTGACTATGGGAAAGAAAGAAGAGGTGACCGGTCAGTACGTCGTTCGTTCAGCAGGGTGGATACGGCCGGCGATAAATATACGAAACGAGAAACGAAGGCGGGGGAAGTGAACGAAACGACAAACTCACTTCGCATACTGATCCATAATAACCGCCATACTCCCCACATTCAACCGATACCGCTCAGGCATCATCCCCTTCCCAAACCGATACGTCACATGATTACTACACATCAACGCCGCCAACATCACGCAAATATGCACCGGCACCAGCGCGAAAGCCGCCTTAAACCAATTGCTCAGTATCCTCTCCTCATACTCCCAAATACCCTTCTTACACCCCGGCAGAATGCTCCGGGCGTAGCACGTCTGGCTGACGGTAGCCTCGACGTACGGGCTAAAGTACCCGCAACAACTCAGCTGGTTCTGTATGCGCATCCTACCCATCGCCCCCAGCGCATTCGCCCACATATCGTTAATCTTCCCCTCCAAATTCAAACTATACCGGCGATACGTAATGTACCCCGGCGTAACGAGAAACGCGAACGTCACCCACGTAAGGAGCGTGTACACCGCGAGGAAGGTTCGGTTGTTGAGCAGGATGCCCGCCCAGCCGATGACCGAGGTGAGCATGCCGAGCGAGGCGGCGAGCGTGGACAGCACGAGCTCGGGGTTGTTGGCGACGCGGATTATGTCCGCGTGTTGCCAGGTTGTGAACCAGGTGAGGAGGCAGGCGATCATGGCGACGAGGGAGTACAGGGAGAGCTGCAAGTCGTTATGTAGCCGAGGGTGGGAGGCCAAGGCGGAAGCGAGGATCGGGAGGGGAGCCGAAATGGGGCGTGGAGGGTGAAGCGACGAGGGTGCGTGTGTCGACGAAAGGTGAAGGACGCGAAGTACCGAGCGAGCGACGGAGGGGGGAAGACGTAGAGGATCCGCGAGCGCGACGAGCGTCGGTAGATCCGAGACGGTACGTAGCCCGAGCGGTACGGAGGCGGAGCGAGGGAGCGAAGGAAGGATACGATACGAACGAATCATCAGTACCGTCCCCACAGAACGTCCTCAAAGCACTCACCAACAAATTCGCAACGAACAAAATCCACTTAAACCTCGTCCACCTCAAGCTCTTCCCCCCAATCCTCGCCTCCCCACTCTTAAACGCCGCCAACCCGCCCCCCTGCTTCGGCACCGCGGGCCCCTTCTCCCCCCCTCCCCCTTTCCCTCTCAACCGCGCGCGCGCATTCAAAATATTATCACTAAACTTGGCCGGCAAGTAGTTCACACTCAGACTCAAGCCCGAGGCCGAGACCGGGCTGGAGGGACCGGAGGAGATGCCGGCGTAGTGCGGTACCTCGAGGTGGAGAGGCGAGGGGTGGGAGCCGCTGTTGGAGGGCGAGTGCGTGGAGGAGAGGTCGGCGTTGAAGTCGGCGAGCATGTGGCGGGTGCTGCCGGAGGCGCTGTAGGCGCTGCCGGCGACGCTGGCGCGGCGCGAGGAGCGGCTGGGGGGAGAGAGCGAGGAGGTTAGTGACATGTATGGGACGTGGGCGGGAGAGGAAGAAGAGGGGTTGGAGGGAGAGTGCGATTGGGGGCGGGAGGAGAGGCGGGAGGGCGTGTGGGAGAAGCGGGAGAGGCGGGGGGAGTAGAGGGTGTAGAGGGAGGCGAAGGAGGAGCGGAGGGTGCGTTGGGCAGGGAGGGGCTCGGTGTCGATGACGAGCCTGGTGGTTTCGGCGGCAGGCGCTATGGCGGCGGCGGCGGAGGCTCGTCGTAGGTCGTCGAGGATGAGGAGGAGGAGGAGGGTGTCGTTGAATGAATGAATGAATGGATAGATGGATGAAGGAGGGAGGATGAAAAGGACCCTGCGGCCCTGAGTAATGGCACGCGGGCTGGGCTCGCCGTGACGGCAGATGCAGATCAAAGGACGGGACGAGAACGACTTACGGCGAGTCCTGCAGGGTCCAATTCGAGTCCATCGTGCCAGCGAGCGGGTGTGCGCGCGTTGAAAGTGCGAGCGAGCGACCGTCGAGTTAATAGGCGAGCGAGCGGGCGAGCGAACGTTGGAATGTTAAAGGAGAAAGAGGGTGGGAGGGACGGCGAATGGGACCGATGCGCAGCAGTCGTGGATGGTGATTGATGAGGTGGCGGTCGGCGTCCGACGACGACGACAGGGGTCGAATTCGAAGCAACGACAGCGAGCAGAGGTAGTTGAACGACGACGACGCGCGAAGGAAGGTGGTGTGTAACGACAGTGGGGGTGGTGGCGGTCGGTGATAGAGGGTGGTTGCCGTCAGCGGCAGTCCGGAAATTCTCGTGATGGCAACAACGACGGCTCCAACGACATGGGAATGTGGGGAAGGAGGGAGGTGCATACCTGCATCGTCGCGTCGCGCTCCCGCCGGTGGTACACCCCATTCTCGAGGTACGTGCTCCATACACGCTGCATCTCGTATTGTATAGCCTGGTATGGATCTCGTCCGCGGACGGTCGGCCGGATATGAATGTCGTTATGCTGCGCGAGTTAATAGGGGCGAGGTGGCGGGCGAACGTCGTCGGCGAATGTAGAACAAGGAGTGGAAGGTCGAAAGAGGGACGGGTGGAGGATGTACAATTACAATTTACACACAGAACGAGATGAGAGTAAGAAGACAAGATACAAAACATGGACGCGAATAATCGCCGGCGCGTCAAATGGGATCCGTGCGTCCTTCCATGCGTCAATCCTCTCGGCGTGGAATGCAGCACCGGGCTCGTTCCCATCCCTTGACAAAGTTACACTTGAATTTCATGGAAGACATTCACCTCTCTACCTCGGTCACATTTGTCAAGCTTGGCGATCTCAAACCAGCCAGATTGAATGAGTTACTTGGATTGGTCCACTGTCCAACACTATCCGACTTAACCCCCAGCAATTTACGAAGGATTCTATGACAATTGTCAAGTTGAAGTTGAATTGACAAGGATTCGGAACTATGAATTCGGTACAACGGGCGCTTGGTGACTCTGGTTTGGCCAAAGTATGCAGTGGGTATACAGAGCCGCATCACCACTAGTCAAAAGAAGTCGCTCAAGTCTCCTTTCGGATCTGGGGTAGGAGATTGGGTCGTCCATTCTAAAACCTGCGTAGCTGCCCAGTTTCCGTGCAAACTGATGTCAATGCATTGAGGTAGAGTGGCAGAATTGAACCCCTCCATGGCCTCCCTCGGAATTGGCAGGTGGGAATATATGTTGATACGGAGAGATCTTGGGTCTCCGAAGAGGGGAGAACGCTCCGCCGCACGGTGAAGGGAGCGGAGGATCTCTCCGATGAACCCATCGTCAATGTCGGCGCCTTTGTAATTCTTGGCCTGGTTGAATATTGCCAGTTCCTCAATCCGGGAAGCGTATCCTGTACAAGAGACAACATCCTCCATGAAGGTGTATACACCCACCTCCTCCTCCTCCTCGTCTCGAGATCCCAACACGATGTCCGCCAAGTTGACTTTGACTCTGAGAGGTTGAGTAGCTGCTATCAGCCTCCTGATTCGGGAAAAATCCATGCATTGGACAGCGAGGGCTCGCAAGCTGGAAGGCACAGCGTCCAGAAAGCTGTCGACGTCTGCGATGTTCGGTGATTGAGGATCGGGCCCCCACGCCTCTTGCTCGGAGATGTGTAGATGGGTCAGAGTTGGGACATGCATATGCGACAAAAAGTGCCACAGACACCGGGGATTTGTGGCAATGGAGAGCCTGGAAAGGTGCGGTAGGTCCATAGTACAGTTTGGTTGAAGTGGCGCTGTGTAGATCCACGAGTGATCCAAGGAAAGGTGCAGATACTTGAGGCGAGAGCTGTCTGCGATGATGGAGGCGACCAGATGTAGTCGGTGGGGATCTCTGATCGAGAGGTGGAGATATGTAACGTGCGTCAGGGAGATGTGATCTATGATTGCGATGGAAGGTATGTTCGAGCGAAGGAATACGGAGGACAAGCTGGGTGCTTCAAAGTATTGCGCGCCCGGGCCGGGAAGGTTGAACTTAGGAGGTAGTTCGCCTTCAGAGATGCAAATTTTGTGGAGGATGGGAAGCCCTTTAAAGTCTTCATGCTTCAATATTGCTCCAAAGATGGAAGCTTCGCCCTCGGAGAGAAATACCATTTCTCTCCACCGATGTGACTCTTTGGCTAAGGTCGAGACCAACAGGTGGTCGGGCGGCAATGGCAAACTCGAGGAGGCGGCGGTTGAGGAGAAGTTCCAGTGCATGTACAGTGGATGTCTTCCCGACCTAGTGAGGCAAGCTTCGACAAAATCCTGGAGTTTATGGCCTTTGAGGGAAGTGTATACATTCTTTTTCTTCTGTTTTGGATTCGATACCCTGTGTGGCCAGTGAGAATCGTCGATGCATATGTACGCCCACAGCGCTGGGATCGATATGGCGATCAACCGCCATCGTCTGCAAACACTGGACAGGTAGAAGGGAGTGAACGGGTAAGGCCGTTTTACGGGGCAGCGAGTTTCAAACATCTCGGGTCCATTGTCTACAGAGCGGAAGATCTCCCCCAAAATCTCGTCAGGGCATGTGTCGAATGGGTTGGGATGGCGTGTGGAACCATGTTTGAGAGCAAGTGCTCTTCTCCTTCTATAAGGGATCCAAAAGGGATCGAGTGAGCTACATGCTGGCCGGTAATGCGTATAGCACCTACGTTTGGATTTTGAGCACCATATGCCAACTTGACGCGATTCAACTGCTCAAATTTGCGTGACAGTTTCTTGGAATGGCCAAGAGTTGACTCTTTATACCCCAGGGCACAGGGCCCGGGGTATCAGTGGGCTCCGACTGATGTGTGGTTGTGTGCTCGTTCGATATCTGCAAACGGTTGCTGCCCACACCTTCCATATCGCTTACCGTATGTGCGTAGGTCCCACTGCGGCAGCAGGTAGGCAAGATTCATGACTCGAACGCTGTTAACCTCGGCGCCCTTGTTCAAGATGATGCCATCATCAGGGACTCCGTCGACGCATCCGGTACTCTCCTTTAACCACCATCATCGACCACCATGCCGCCTTCTAGTTCTCTTCCTGTCCACGAGAAACTCCCCACCGAGCTTATGCTTCATATATTTGCCTTCGCCATTGCCCTTCCATACAGATATGACGGAGTTACACTTGAATTTCATGGAAGACACTCACCGCTTTACCTCGGTCACATCTGTCGAGCTTGGCGATCGATAGCCTGGACGACTCCTTCCTTTGGTCGGTCTAAGTATGGTTGGTCTAAGGGGTCCCATTGAAAGCAAATGATCGGACTTGGCGCGTCTGCTCTACACCTCATCGACATTCCTCCCGTCCCTCGACGAACACCGTCTTGGGGAGATCAAGGATCCCGTCAATTTTCCTCCGAGGATGTCCAGATTTTTGAGAAGATTGAGGATTTCCGCACGGTTGAGAACGTTCCTCTTCGTACCTTTCATTCACCCTTCAAAATTGTGTTGCTTCGGCATTCCAGTGAAAGATGGTGGTAGCGCCCAAGTTGTATTTTATGTTACTCGTAGTGACTACCTAGGATGCCGTACGTACACTATGGATCTGCAGGAACTGTGCATGGAACGGGCGCTTGCCAAGTGATACTAGTTCGGCCAAGATATGCAATGGGTATACAGAGCCGCATCTCTGGTCAGATACTAAAGAACCTGCTCAAGTCCTCTTCTGGATCTGGGTCAAGCCATTTGCCTACCAGCGATATACTACAATCTCCGTACAAATTGACGTCGATGCATTGAGGTAGAATGGTAGGATCGAATCCTTCCCTGGCCTCCTCTGGAAATGGCAGGTCGGAATATATGTCGATGCGCAGAGATCTTGGGTCCTCGAAGAGGGGAGAACCCTCCGCCCCTCGGTGGAGGGAGCTGAGGATTGCTTCAATGAACCCATCGTCGGCGCCTTCGAAATTTAAATGCTCGACCTGATTAGATATTGCCAGTTCTTGAATCCGGGAAGTGTAGCCCGCACAAGAGACAACATCCTCCAGGAAGGTGTGTACACTCCACCCTTTTCTATCGTTCTGAGGTCCGATCGCGGTGTCCGTGTGTGTGTGTGTGAAATAGTCCGTCAAGTTGACTTTGAGAGGTTGAGTGGCTGTGATTAGTCTCTTGAGTCGGGGAAAATCCATGCATTGGACAGTGAGGACTTCCAAGGCGGGGGGTGCAACGTCCAGGAATTCGTCGACATCTGTAATGTTGGGCGAATTAGACCAATGTCCTATTGGCGCTTGTTCGGAGACGTGTAGATGGGTCAGAGCTGGTGCACGCAAATGCGACAGGAAGTGCCACAGACACTGGGGATGTGCGGAAAATGAGAGCCTAGAAAGGTGTGGTAGGTCCATGGTGAGGCCCGGTTGAATTTGGAGCGTGTAGGGCAACACAATATCCAAGGAGAGGTGCAGATAATTGAGGCGAGAGCTGCTCCTGATGATGGAGGTGACGAAAGGTACTTGTTTGGGGGAAAAGTTGATCGAGATGTTGAGATATGTGATATTCGCCAGGGAGATATGGTCCATAATTGTGATGGGTTTGTCGGTGGACGAGGAAAGAACCAAGGAGGTTAAGTTGGGTGCTTCAATAGCTCGCGAGTTCCCGGGGAGGTTGGCGATGGGGGACAATTCTTCCGAAGTAATGTAAATCTTCCGGAGGATGTGAAACCCCTTGAAGCCTTGATCCTTCAATATCGCTTCAAGGGTACCATTCGAACGAAAGACCACCTCTCTCCACCGATGTGACTCTTTGGCTATTATCGAGACCAAAAGGGGGTTGGGCAGGTTGGAGCCGGTTAAGTGGATGTACAGTGGATGTTTTCCCGCCCTCGCGAGGCAGGTTTCGACAAAATCATGGAGTTCGTGTCTGCCTTTGAGGGGCGCTTCTACCAGCTGTTTGTGACCCGATCCCCTGTGTGGCCAGTGATAGTTGTCGATGTATATGTATGCCCACAGCGCTGGGGTCGATATGGCGATCAACCGCCATCGCCTGCAAACACTGGACAGGTAGAAGGGTGTGGACGGGTGAGGTCGATCTATAGAACAGCGTGTTTCGAATATCTCGCGTCCATTGTCTGCAGAGCAGAATATCTCTCCCAAAATATCGTCAGGGCATGTGTCGAATGGGTTGGGATGGTGTGTAGAGCCATGTTTGAGAGCAATTCCTCTTCTATTTCAAAGGGATTTAGTGTGCTGCACATGCTAGCCGGCAATGTGTATCGTACCTACTCTTGGCTATTGAGCTCCATATGCCAATTTGACGTGATTCAACGGTTCAAACTTGCGTGCCAACAAAGACTTGGAAAGGTCAAGAGCCAAAGTTCTCCTCCCGCCATAACCCCAGAGTATCGGTTGGGGCTGTGAAAGATGATGCCGTCATATGAGGGGCCTCAGCGGACAAAATTATCACTGGTAGTTTTTTCGGCCTCAATGTCTCACTTTCGGGGTTTTCGGTTCAAGTTCTGTTCAAGTTAAGTTTCAGTTTCATGGTCTCTCACTTTCGATATCTCGATTTCAAACTTCAGGCTTTCGATTTCCCAACTTCGATTTCCCAACTTCAGATTTTCAGTTTCGAACTTCAGACTTTCAATTTCGTAACTTCAGACTTTCAATTTCACAACTTCAGTCAATTTTAGTACTTCAGACTTTCAATTTCTAATACATGTACATGTAGCAAGAGCACTAATACTATTTACTGTTGAAGCACTGTAATAAATTGCGTTGACTGCTCTATCAATGTCTTCCTCCATTGCCGCTGCTCGCGGGTTCCTTTGAGCTTCGCCCTCCACTCCTTTGCCTTCAGTGGCCCTGCAGCACCCTTTTCTATGTCATCCAGCCTATCCTGGAATCCCTGTTCCCGATAGTCTGTCCATCTGCCATAGTCCTCTCCACATCCCTCAAAGACATTTACAGGAGGCCACCATGACCTAGTATATGTGTCTTTACCGTTCGCACTTGCCATCCGGTACGTACCCAAGATGAGATCAAGCTCTGTTTCTGTGAGATCATCGTCATAAAAATGGGTTGCGGATTCAGACATTGTGAGAATGAGGGATGGACGGCTTGTAGGGCCACGGTAAGTGCTGCTACCTCCCAATGAGGCCCAACAAACCCGCCACACAAATCCGCCACGTAGCATAGCAGCACGCATTCGTGGATGGCGAAGTAGATTGTCCCGCATTCGCTGATAGGCCCTGTAATCCTCCCAGGTAAACTTGTAGTCGAGGGGTCGGATAGGGAGCTCGTAGATCAATGGGGTAGGGATGATTCTTTCGATTGGCGGGTTTTCATCAAGAGCAAGGGTGCGGAAGGTGGCCCCAATGTCTGCAAGGTATTGTGCTACATCTACCTCCCTCTCCATTTCCAACCGACATACTGCCAATGCTGTGATGGGACAGGGTACTGCGATGAGGTAGGGGCCATTGTAATCGAAGACATAGAAGCGCTGCACGGTGGAGGCTGAGTCGTAGATAGATGTGAAGTTGATGACTTTTAGTCGCTGGAGGTGTGGATTTACACGCAAGGGTATTGGGCATGAGAAATCCAGGTCGAAACACTCCTTGACTGCTTCGAATGACTTTGAACAACCAAACGCAACATAAAAGTCCCAGAGAACCCGAGCAATAGGCTGCTTTAGAAAGCCGGCAACTCCTGGCCTATTCAATGCCCAACCAAGAGCGCGACTGAAAGTCACCTCTTCCTTCTGCGAATGTCGCGGCACAGCTGCAGTCTCCTCTACTGGGAAGGGGATGGGTGCAACAAATCCATAGAAGATACGCATGGACTTGAGGATATCTGACGCCACATCAGAGATCTCATCTCTAGAAACCACAGTTTCCAAATCCCTATTCTCGAAGCAGTCCGGAGCGTAGTCTTCGACTTCTACTCCAGAGGGTGAGGGTGCGCGAGGTAGAGGATGGGGAAGGGAGGGGGCTACGGGAGTCTGTGCAGGAGCAGTGTTGAACATATTGTCGTCATCAACATCATTCTCTTCATCCTCTGGCACTTGCCCTGGTGCAAGGGCCTCGCAACAATGCCACTCATTCAGACTAGAGAAGTACCGCTTTTGGTCCCGACCATACATTCCCAGAGTTTCCCCGCGCCACTGCTTTGAGATACTCTCCTTTTCCAACTTCCCAGGATCATCAGGGTGGATATCCCAAACATAGACAGCAGCTGTTTTGGTAGGCGGATCCCTTTCTCGGTTTTCCCGTCTCTCCTTCCCAATGCTGCTCTCCCGGTCCCGAATGTTGCGGTCTCGCTCCTCGAGTTTGGCCATCTCCTCAAGGATGAATTTCTGGCGCGCGGCAAGCTCCGTTCTGTCAAAGGGATCTCGGAAAGAGGCTTTGGGCTCATCGTGCTTTGCAGGGAGTAGATCGAAGAACGCAGGGTCATGAAAGCAAGCCTTTTGCTGATTGGCAGGGGGGAGAACATGGAGGTAGCGGGGGTCACAGAAACTATTGTCGTCAGCTTGCTCGATGGTCCATTCGTACCATATAGGCACAGAGCAAGTGACAAGATGGGAGACATCGAGGTCGATATCCCGTACAGGAAAGTCACTGCGTGCCTGCCCTGGGATTCTTCCAGGATCATGGTAAAGATCACGAAAGACGAGACCCACTCGGGGAACATCTGTTGGCCATAGGCCATCCACCCAAGCCTGCGAAAACCCAGCCTCCCTCACTGCAACTTGCCATGAAGGCGGACGCAAAGCTATCCTCCCCTTCGTCTCCCTCTCAAACTCATTTCCCTGTGTGATGCGCCCCAAGTAGATCTGCACCACAAGGTAGTTAAGCAATCCCACCCAGACCATGAACCAGTCCCGCCCAAGGTAGGCCATCGCTCTTCCCCTGCTTGGGCTTTTGTACGTTTGGTCGAATCCCCAGGCCAGGGGCGAGTACGGGAGAACAGCTGGGAGCTTGTACACAGCGATTAAGCGCTCGGCTAGGTTCCGCAGGTCATGGGCTAGCCGGGTCCATGACTTGACGGTATCTCGTGGAAGGGAGTACATCTGAGTGTCTTTGTTGAAAGCGAGGGGAGGAACAAGCTGAAGTATATCGAATGGGTAGTTGTGGGTCACCAGTTGGGTGGGGATGAACCCTACCCATGCATAGGCGCGTGTATACGGGTAAGGATCTCTCAGGTCAGACCATTTGAGGCCCCGCTTGAATGGATTTATTTCATCTTCATTACTAGGAAATGCTGGGGCTGCAAATTTCCGATCGCTGTTCGGGGAGAACCAGGTCTTTCCATCGATTCTGGTAAATGTGGGGCTAGCATACAAGGTCAGTTAGTGCCACTCATGTTGAACAGGATACCACGTTACACTCACCATGGAGGGTTATCCGCAATCTTGGGAAGAGTTGGAAGGGAGGCCATGTCAATAAGAGCCTGTGTGATACGCTTCGATGAGCAAGGAGACTTGTTGCAGATTTTAGAGGTACGCACCAATGGTCGGCGTGCTACTGCAGAGGAATAAGAGCAATGGAGAAGGAGTAGGAATGCTACCGATGCCCAGAATAAACCAGACTCAGTAGCAAACCTAGAAAGACAGGAACATGATACACGTTAGTCCCGCCATTCAAATCATGGGCTTTTCGATGCGCACACTTATGCTATCGTGCTTTGAATGTTCCAAAGACTATAAAAGTATCAGAAATTTGTTTACGAGGGCGAAATTAACATATATACGCACATTGGGTAGTGTAGTGGGCTCACGGACTGTACGGCAGATGCGAGTGAGCTGGCACTGGGTGTGATACACAGTCCTAATTTGATGCGAGTGAGGGGAGGTATGTAGAGGCTAGGGGTGAAAGACTTTACAACAGGTGGAGAAACAACTCCACTCGTTGCCCGTCGTCGAGGTACAAGTCAAGTTTCAGTTTGGCGCCCATCGAGCGTCGTGGATCTGGGTTCGAATGTGATTTAAACTCCGCCATGATCCGCGTCGAACACGTCCCGCTCGGTCCCGTTACAACCATAATGACCACTATCCCATCGGCGCATGTGAGGTACCTGGGCAGTTGTTTCTGCCCGGGTACTGAGCTACTCCAGCTTCAAGACGGCTTATACCGTTGCGAGGTTTGGCCGCCCGTCACACAATCCCCCTGACGGTACTTGCACTCCATGCTCGGCTTGCCAGCTATAGAGTGTATTGCAGCTGAACACGGGGCAGACTCGTGCGGCGGCGCTAGTTCGAGTGCGGTGCGTACATCTTTCGTTAACGTGGAATGAACTGCCGCTGATAACTTGAGCAGTGCTACAAGGTTCACCCCGCCGTGTCGCGAACTCGGAGCTTGTTGCCAACAAGACAGCACAACGTTGGCAGCGCAACAAGGTAAGTCATTTATTGGTAGGCCTGTGCTAACGAATACTTACCCTTCGTAACCTACCTACCCTCCGCAGAGCAGCGAACACCGACGACGAAATGCAGCAACCCTATCCTACCACCCGCCGTTCGGCCAGCACCCAAACTCTCGGATGCCCCCACCTCGTCCCTGCCGCTCGGTCAGCACCCAGACTCTCGGATGCCCCCAACGCCTCCTAGCTGCAAGCCTAAACTCGCCCCCGGCCCCTCCATCCTCACCCGGCGCCCCGTCTGCTCTTGGCTGCGCCCAGCAGGTACCACGCGAATCTTCGGGCAGCGCCCAGCCACGAGCGCGAGCCCTCCACCAGTCTCCACCGCCTTGCAGCAACGTCCCCCACACCCCACCAACGTTCGGCTTAGCGGCAAGCCCAGGCGCCCATGCCAGCTCAACCTCCCCCGGCGCGATCTCGAGCAATATGAAGGCGACGCCATAGGCGCCGAAGGAACTCACAAATCCAGACGCGTCGACACGGGTGGCGAATGCAGCCCGGCCAAGACTTTTACGCCAACAAAGAGGACGCAGAGCGCCGGCCAGCCCAACCACGCTCACCAAAGTCGGCACCCTGCACGTTTCCCCACCGCCATGCGACCGACGATGTGCTGGCCAAACGACGAACAGCAAGCGGATTGACTTACCATATTCATACAGCCTTTGAACTTCACCGGCAACGGCTTGCTGGACGTGCACGGTGACGGCGAAGGGCAGGATTGGGGCCAAACCGAGGCGGTCTCGGGGAAAGGAGTGCAATGGGAGAGGGCGGCCGGGCTATGAGAACGGTTAGTAAACCGTTACTGCTATTTTGACGACTTGGACTGACCGACTTTGTTTATTCAGGCTTTCTCTTACAATTCGACCCATCGAGCATCACGAGCAACGTCGCGTTGGACGTGTACGGCGACGACGGTGACGCCGAGTGGCGAGCTTGGTGGAATAGAGGGCGGGGCCCCATCGCCACCGGCCTCCTGCCCCCAGCTATCAATATCAGCCCTCCTCCAGGGGCTGGATGGTGAGTCTCCTTCCCCTGTGCACGGCGGATCGCGAACTTGGGCTGGCGCATGCGGGGCCCATCGCAAGCGACTCCTCAACTCGCGACCCGTCGTGCTAGATACCCCACTCGTCCAATGCTGACCGTTCTTACTACTTTCTCCAGGTCAACCGAGCAGGACCCTCTACCGTCCACCACCTCCTCCCTGGCCCAGACCGTCACGGCTACGCAACAAAGCAACGAGCAACGCACCATATGCAGCCTTGCAAAAGGCATGTCCTGGTGACATTAGGCATCTCCTCGCATTGAGTGTCCTGGTGACACGAGGGATGCCACCGCATACGGAATGCTGCGCACCTCTTACTTTGTGTGACCGCACGCGCTTGGAGCTTCGGAACGAGGGTGGCGAGTGCGCAATTTATGAAATGGTGAGTTGGAGTCTTGCGCGAAGAGTCGTGAGTTGGTGCTCACCGTCTCCACACAGCTCCCCAACAACGGGCACGACATCCAGCCTCAACAGTGACCACGACACTTACGGCCGTTGGCGAAGGCGAGTCTCTGTCGTCGTCGTCGTCGACGCACCCCAACGCCCCCAACGCGACACGTCACAAGCCCCAACACCAACCGGCGCGTCGTGTCATCCTCCTCCCTCGCGTCCAACGACGCCGAAGGCCCTATTCCCCTCTGCATCGCGTCTCCCTCGCGTCGAGCGCGTCTTTCTTCCCCCACCGCGACACCCTCGCGCCCAACGGCGCCGAAGATTCGCATTCTCCCCCCACCGCGTCTCCCTCGCGCCCAACCGTCCCTCGTCGATGTAAAGAGCTTCCCCAGCCACGCGATAGACTCTAAGCAAGGTGAGCATCTCCACACTCATTGCGCAGAATTCTGACTCACGGACCTCTTTTACAGGTGCTATTTCAGTTGTGCGAGCGATTATGCCCAATGTCCATGAGCGGGACCCCGGAGGACCCAGTAAGTCTCGCTATACTCGCAGCACCAAGCACGTACTCACCTTGACCACAGATCCTTCACTCTAGCAACGTCGACATCGGAAGCGGTGACTACTCATTGTCGCCGCCGTGCCTACCTGCGCCTCCCCCATCTCCGTCGCTCGCATCCGCAGCAGCCCGCTCGGCGGCGCCCCCCACCTTCAACGGTACTTGCGCGCTTAGCTCGGCTTTGCTAGCCAACCGCGTATTGCAGCCGGCGAAGGTGGGTCTCCCGTCATTGTGCTGCGCCTCCCTGAAGGAATGGACCCGCAGAGCACTTCAGGTTCTCGGCTAGGGCGTTCAACTCGAAGAACAAATCAATTGAAGAAAAAAGCGATCCAGTTCGAGCGCAGCACCGCCTTGCTCTTCTCCTCACCGCCATCGTCGTCGCCGAACCTTTTTCGTCGTCGATATGCCTGAACATGGACTTCGACCATGATGCTGAAGGGGTGGGATCTTGATGGTAGTCGTTGGTGCTAACTCCCGCCGTCGCCGTCGAGTCTCGACAGCAACCGGCACAGAACGGTGAGTGCCTATTGAACGAATGTGAGGTGGGCTTTCACTGACCTTTCTGCAGAAACCTGAGCCCTAGCTCGGACTTTGGGCATTCGCAGCCCACTGCGCACGCTGTGTCTCACGAACAAAAGTGAGTTTTATGTACCCCGTTTGACCTCAATGACCACTCACCACAGCTCCCTACATAGTGTTCGCGAACTCCAGCCGCCCTCACCGCCGTTGCCCATCCCTTCATTCCGGGCAGCTGCCGGTCGCGACTGCAGGCCGGCGCTAGTGGCCTGCTACGAGAAGTGGCCTCGACTTTTCGCCATTCGCAGCCGTATTGTGACACTGTCCGCAAACACAGTAAGTTTGAGTTGCTCTGCTCAACCGCAATGAATACTCACGACATCTCAGCCCACCGAACTCGCCCTCTCTGTCCCCCCCGCTCTCCTCGCCCACCCTTCGATTTCGCGCAGTGGTGGAAGCCGTGCCGTTGTTGGAGGTGGTTTTGACTTGATGGGTGCGCGTGCGCCGAATCCCCGACCGGTGGGGTTGTGGGTGTTGAGGTGCACGGCCGGCGGTGGGTTGGGTGTTGTTCTGGGCGTCGGGATGCTTTCGGTTGAGTCAGAGGTGCGTAACGGCCATCCCAAACTCGGTCAAATGCTCACCTTTGACCCTTTTCGTTTAGATTCACATCGCGCCGCGTCGTGGAAGGCAAGGCCATCGAGACCACTCAAATCCGCCGCTGCAATCCAAGCAGTCGCGGTTTTGATTGCCCACCCATCGAGGCAGTCGCAGTCGTTGGTGCGCATCGCGGTGCGTTGTTCGGGACGTCTGGGTGCTGCTAGCAAAGTCAGAGGTGTGTCACAGGCATCCACTTGTTGGTTGAGTACTCACATTTGATTATTCTCGTCCAGATTTGCACCGCGACGCGTCGTCGAAGGTCAGAGGGCCGTCAAGGTGATTCCAACCGGCCCCAGCGATACAGTGACCGTTGGGTGTGTGGGGGCCGTGGAAGTTGAGGCTGGGCGGCTCGTGCGCTCGTACCTGCGCTGTTTTGAGGCCGTAGTCGAAAGTGAGTGCTTGTAGTCCAATTCTTCGACGTTTTCTGACCTATTCCATAGATTTAGCTTGTAATCGTCGGATGCGAGCAAGAACCCTGACCCCGACGTGGATGTGGAGATGCTGAGGGTGTGGTGGATTCGAACGCAGGTGGCGTCACTGCTGACTCGTCGGACGCGGATGCGGACGATGCTGAGGGTGCGTCTCATCATTCCTCTCCACCTCACCATAGCTAACCCATCCATAGTGACTTGTAAGGAGTGCGGGGCCTTTTTTTAATGTAGTTTATATATGTATATTTACCGGCGCCTACTTATACTTACTATTGTATGTTGGACAATCTTACTAACGGTTTGTTTTTCTTTTCCATGATGTCATACTCCTCGCAGCCCTTAGACCTGCGGGGACTATGACGCACGACAAACAGGCGGGCAAAGGTATGTACATATGGTGAGATAGGGCGCCGGCACCGCCTTGGCGCCCAAAATAGGTAATCACCGGACATCCACATGATATCAAGGAACAAGAATGGAGTCGAGCGATCGGGTAACCGGAGCTTGAATTGTCTTTTGTCCTCTCCCCTCACGTTTGCCGTCTGGGTTCGGTTTATTCTGAGCTTTGGACTTCCTCCTTTCCTCCCGTTTGCCGTCTGAGTTCGGTTTATTCTGAGCTTCGGACTTCCTCCTACTTAGCAAACCCTTACGCCGCGCACCAATCATGCAAGAAGACATTCCGTTTTACCCTGATAAAAGGCATGCGGCGGTTCCTACAGTCGAGCGGGTCGTGAACCACCCGCTTGCGCCTGGGCACGTTGGCCCTATATTCGTTCTCAAGGGGAAGGAAAATAAAGAGTGGATGGATGCTGCTTTTGCCCATGTCGCGCCTGGTAAATGCCCGGAAAATAGGGCTGATGCGCTGGATCGAGGTATGTTAACTCTTCGTCGCTTCGCATGGTCTAACCGCTTGGTGCAGGGTATCTTCTTGTTCGATCAAGGGCCAACCCAATATTCTTTTGGAGGGATATGAATGGGAGCATGAAGCCCGAGGCCGATAGGAAGGTGGTGTGGGCGAGGCCAGGGTGCGTGCTCGCAAGTTGATGCATCCTTCATGCACATACTAAATTTGAGCAGAGACACGCTCCCTCCCAAAGAAGTTGCATCCATGCATGATCTTCAATGGAGAGTTCTGGGCGACGAGGCGCAAATGACTTCAAGCAAAGCAGCAGTGTCTCCGTTAACGGGCCTAGTTGAAGGTGGCGTCGCTTTTGAGCGAAATGCAGCGGCGATCGCCATTACCGAAAAGACGCGGGCCTATCCGCTATCTACCTCATTCCAAGTTCAAAAGGGTATGAGCGCCCCGCATCGGGGAAGGAAGACTGGGGGCCAGCCACTGGACGAGCACGCGCAGATGGTGCACGATCTTCAGGCGGTGCGCACGATCTCTGGCTTTGCACCCAACTGTCTAATCATTATTTTGGAACTAGGCTGGTGCAACCGCTGCTATGGCTGGCCTTGAAGCAGGATCGGAGGAGTTGAAGGCTTTGCTCGATGACCGTGCCAGCTACCTTAACGTCCCAAGAGTCGGGATTGATGGAAATACAGCATGCCCTACATTTCAGCTCAATATTGCTGCTGCTGCGGAGGCCAATGCAGGTGCGTCAAAGTCTGCACTTGGTCTAACTCTTTACTGACGTTTCTTAGAGGTCCATCTTACGGAAAGCCTGGGAACGTATGGTGGTGCTCATCCCGATTGTGGAGACTCAGCTGGAGGTGTAACAGGGATGACCTGCTTAACGCCTCCGCACCCTGATACGGAAGAAGATATCTTCTTTGTCCAAGACTATGCTATTGGTCTCATAATCGAAGAGTTTGACACAAACTTCTTCTGCGGCCTTCACTTCCATGGAGGAACGCAACCGAGATACATCATTGGACCAAGGTCAACTCCTCGTCTCCACTATCGCCTCACTCTTATCGCGTACATGCCGTCCGCGTTTTTTGACTGCCCATCATCGAAGGCGCTTATGGCTGTTGGGGGGAAAGAAGGGGTTGCTAAGGTCTACGGTGAAATGCTTGATTGGAGGTATGCGCCCACATTGAGCTGAAATTTGAGGCTTGGCTTACCCTATGTCACAGTGTTCACATGCCGTTCGAGCGCTCTTTCTCGTCTCAGGCGACTTTCACCACTGACGGAGAAGCGCTGATGAGTCCGCCCGCTCACTTCAACCATCTTGTTCGCGATCTGCTTGTTTTCAACTGTGCCGCCGTCGAGCAGTTCCCAAGGCACAGACTGATGAGGATCGATAAGAAGCGATTCCTGTCGGCGTTCTCTTATGTCGAGGAAGGGGTTAGAACAGGGCCAGCGGAGTGGCCAATGGGTCCGGGCTGGAGTGGGCGCGACACGCAGCTTGGAGTTGTATACGATCAAGATTTTGGTGCTATGACCGCTGATGACCTTCGATATCTGCACCACACCGACGAAATCTCACCTTATCCTTATGGAAACAAAGTCGTCCATGATCATACTGAGGCATGGCGCAAGCACCTTGACGCGATGACCAAAACGATTCCTCTGTGTATGGCAGGAGATGTCCAGGACCCTAATGCGGAGCCTAATCCTAACAAGCGCCGACGTGAGTTAGTTTAAATATTCGAAACTATGCTCCAATATTCTAACATTGTTTTAGGAGTCACTGCAGAGGTTAGAAGCAGCAATGGAAAGGCTGTTAAAGCAACGACTGTCACAATACGGAAGCGAAGGGCAGATGATGCAGACCTTGGAAATGCGCCGCTGCCGGAGAAGCGAAGGAAGACCCAGCAGCCGAAGCGTCGAAAGGGACCAACATCCTCAAAATTCGACTTCCTCACTAGCCTCAGCCCCACTAGTCTTGCTTCTACGAATGTGTATATCTCCCAGCAAGTCTCCCTTGCAGCTGCCCAGCCTATCATGCCCGGGCCCAGCATCGATCCCGCAGAGATAACCCAGGCAGTTTCGGGACTCTTCCAAAAGAACCGCGTTCACCGCGTATGGGCGCTAACGGCGAAGTTCGAAAAGGATATGCCAGCCCAAAACCTGCGTACTCTTATTCGTCGTGGACACATTCTCCAACTCTACGGTGCAGCCTGGACATGGTTAAATGCGAGCGTGAGCTCTGCATATAGCTGCCTTCAATCAGATCAACCTCACTGGCTTCGAGCGCTTGCTGTCCGCATCGACTCCCTATTGCCCTCAGGAAACTCATGTACTCTTGATGCCTCCGACTTCATTACTGGGCTTGAACCCGGGAAGAGGGTTTACAAGTGGAAGGCGCCAAGGAGTATAAGTGCCCGGAGTGCGACCGAATCCAACTTCGTCGAGGCCCTTCGTCCAATCTTGGTAGCTTGGTTTGATTTCCCCTCGTCTGTGCACGAATGGACAAGGGGAGTCTTCCTTCGCTTGATAAAGGATAGGTTCGGCAGCAAGGCTCTTTATCTCCCAGTAATATGGGAGGTTTATGAGCAGATGGCAAGCAAGGTAGATCCAAAGGGGCGACACCCAACGAAAAGTGCTGCTGAAAAGTGGCTTACTTCTGTGACTACCGAGTTGAACAACTCCGAGTACGACAGTGTTACGGTTGAATCGGAGGAGCTCTTTGCCGTACTAGCAAAGGCAGGGTATACTCCGTTCAACTTGGACAGTGCTCAGCCTCAAACACCTCCAACACGCCGAGCCCTGAACGTTTATGTTGAAATACCACGGGCGAGACTTCCGCAGCAGCCTTCGGTTGCCTCAACATCAGGTATGTTGCATTGTTTTTATCCTGAAGACTACAAACTAACTATCTATAGGCTTATCTTCGGAGAAGTTTGCCACTTTCCTCGACCAAATTGAGCGGCTCTACCCCATCCTCGACTCCCCTGCATCTCCACCCCAAAAGCCTCTCCAGCATGCATCAAAGGGAGAGAAAGCCAACTACGGCTACGTCAACCATGTTTTCAAAAACTCGGACAAGCAGCTTCCCTTCAGAGATCTTGCAGCATCGCGCCGCGCAGTTCTCGGGCCTGGAGGACCTTATTCAGCGGAGAACCTCCGCACGCGGAAAGGCTTTTTCAGCGCCATGGTTTACCGTGCCATTACCCATCACTCTGCTTTCCTCACTGTCCACGGCGAGTCTATGTTTGCCAGCAACGCCAACTTTCAATCCCGAATGAAGAGATACAAGAAGCAAAAGGACAAATTCTTCTGCGATCCTTCCGCATATGGAATGTGGACTGACCTATCAGTGAAGAAGTCGGAGACATTTTGGAGGACAAGTAATAGGCAGGAAGATAACCAATGGCTTCTTGGAGGGGATGAGGATAGAACCACATTCTCCAAGCTTTGGCACAAGTTCGTCAAGTCTCCCAACTTCCCCAACATTGGCCCTCTCATCGGGTACCTGCTCGCTGCCGACTACGCTATCGCTGGGGTAGTTGATATGCCAAGCCTAGCAGAAATGGGTGCCACAATCTACAAGATTGACAAGGGAGGCTTAAAGGGTCTGAGAGCACTGGGCTTTGAATGTAGGACAGAAGAAGAAACGAGCGGGGCATTTGCGCAGCTCTGGGACGAGATGTGCAAAAAGATTCCAGAGGAGAGAAGAGTGCAAATGAACTTTAATGTATTCGTGCTCGAGCACATGCTGTGTAAATTTAAGCGCCTCTCAACGAAGAAGTATGTAGAGGCTTCCGAACATACCTTAGTCTTGTAATAGATACACGTTTTGTATAAACAATACTAATAGGCGCGCAATCCTTTTGGGAAGTGTCGATACCTAATGCGGTTCGGCACTTTCCTTGCTGAGTTTATATACTTTTTTTCTCTCTCTGACGCGTTCAACTGAAACTCTCACAGTTCTCTCTACTTTTCCCAAAGATCATTACTCTCCTTCAGTCCTCAACATGGACGCAATGGATGTTGATGGCGACCCTTGTCTGCTGTGCGATTGCTCTGGGCTCATGGCAGAGGTATGTTGTTTCTACATTCCTAGATACGTACAACTTATATATCTTTTACTAGGAGGATGGAATGTGTGCATGCGATCACCATGCAGATGACCACGGCGCAGGCGAACCAGCTCCGCCTGCCTTTACTTTCGCCAACCGCGTTTGCTCTGCAAATTCCACGGCTTCATATTTTGTCCCTCCTGCAGGAGTCATTGGAGCTGAGGTACGCTTATCACTCTTTTGCTAGTGCTTGTGTTTTAATCTCGACCCTAGTCAGCCAACCAGCTCGGAAAAGTTGTTTGCCAAAACTGCACTCGTCGCTACTGCCTGCATACAAACCCTCCTGCAGCCAATCAAGACACCTCTTCGACTCAGCAAACCCAAGGTAGAAGGCAGCGTCCTAGGACTGAGAACTACACCCCATCGAGTACGTGCAGAGCCCTATACATCTACCGACTGAGTGTTTAACATGTTTGACAGATGCTTTACCTGCCTGGGCTCGGGGAGGAACCTTTACCGATCCCTCGCGCCAGAGAAGTCAGGCTCCTCCTCAGACAAACAGAAATCGGAATGATGCCATGGATAGGCACCGCGAGCACCGTGGTCTTCAACCAGAGCCACATCCTGTTCGATTTGGAACCCAGAACCGTTCAGGAGGCGGTATAGCTCAGAATCCACTCTCTCAAGCACCTCGAAGCGGGCCCCGTAACTCTAACAACCCATTTGTACCAAGGACCACCGGGTCGGCCCCTCCTCCCTCCTCCACTGCGTCTGGCTCCCGTTCGACTGGAAAGGTTGACTACCGTGTTTTGTTTGCAATTATACCAGAGCCGGTGTGTATTTTTCTCCTCTTAATCAATCTTCATAGCCTGATTCGTTTTCGAAGGTTGGTTCACACCATTCAGTTCCTGGACCCTACGCTGCACGGCCTTCTGTTATCTCGAATTCAGGCGATGGTAAATTCCGGTTCATGAGCCGAGATGATGCCTCGACTACCGCCAACACCGAGCTGGCTGCCCTCTTTACCAAGTTCGAGAAGCTTAAGCTCATTTTTAACTTCTCAAAGTCTTTAGAACCAGAGGCCTTGGTTGCTTCGCTGATAGATAAGAAACTTACCAAGCATCTTGCTGCGAATGGCTTGGCCATGTTTCCGCCCACGGCCTCCAGCAGCAACAGTGACGCTCATTCTGGTTTTGGCCCACTTACGCCTTGCTATAACTTCATCTTGTGGTACCGAAAGCAAGCCGTATCGAGGTCACAGTTGCTTGGCCCCCTCCACCCCCTGTCTGACGAGGATCTATCGATGCTTACAGCTGCCAAGTTGGTATCCTACGCTGATCGTTCCCCCTCCATTACTTTGAATGGCGTGAAGTACTACATCATGTTTCTCGGTAAGTCATAGTACGCTGCATGTGCATAGCTCAACGCTGATTTCCATGATTATGTAGCCATGAACTCAGTTCTCGTACGGACTGTCCCTTCTCCTGGAGGACCCGATATCTGCCACTCTTGTCTCGGCCTGGAGATGTGGATTGATGCGAAGCCATCAGTCACTAACATTTCGACCAGAGCCAGGGACCATAAAGCGTACTGTCGTGATATATGCCAGCAGAACATGGAATCTGATATTCCGGATGATCATGGCTCGAGCTCTGATATCCCAGAAGAGGCGCCATCGGATGACGATGACCCTCTGATTGTGAGTGATGTTTCTCCGATCCCTCATATTGTGCAGTCGCTTACTTGTATCTCATAGGGTGCACTTCTCTTTGGGCCTCGACCACTGAGACCTACTACACGCTCAGCTTCTGATTCAACCTCTGCCTCTACGTCGACCTCTGCCTCTACGTCGACCTCTGCCTCTACGTCGACCTCTGCCTCAGCCTCGACCTCTGCCACCTCCGTCTCTGGCAAGGCGTCTATCCAGTCCTTCAAGCACAAACCCAAAGCATTGCTGGACCTTATCGACAAGGCTTTGCGTGAAGTTCCAGGCTTCCACCATAGTTACCTTGATCACGACAATGCTCTCTGCATTGAGGCACCTACCATGGAAAAAGGCGTTGAAATCCTTGGCGGCATCATGCGTGCGGTGTTCAAAGGAAATCCTTGGCCTACGTTCACCGACAACAGCATGGCCATAAGGAATGGGACTATGGACAAGTTCAACAGCAGTTACTGGAAGGCATCGATGTACGTCTATTGAGATTTGGACGTTATACACCCATCTAATATTGTCGTTCGCAGAGGTGCAGCATCTGGGCCGGGTCCAATGGCGGAGGTGTGGGCAAGATGGATGAGTCAGTATCTATCTGAAACCCCATCTGTCTGGACGAGGTGTGCAACGGATGGCCTGTACACGATCGTCAACTATCCTCCTTGGCTTATCAGCGCACTGGTATCCACAGAGCTCACAGAGGACTTTGCATTCGCTGGATTTGCCATGCGCACTGCTATCCTCACAGGACTTGATCTTCTTCCCATCTCGCCTTTCGTTCTTGGCGTTGTTCTGAACAGTGTCGACATTTGCTTCGAGGACGCTCTCATCGAGAAGGTTACTCCAGAACTTTGGGATAGGATGCAGTCGTGGCCACCCAAGGAACTTCCAGGCAGCCGTCCTCCTCGCCTCGACGTTCGATTGGGGAGTAATGTAGCCAGCCTTCTCATTGATTCTGATATCGGAATTCCCGTATGTCATCTCTCGGACATGTTTATAAAAGTGCTAACGAACACATCATCAGATCTCTGCTGTTCGCTACCTGCCTCGGGACATCTGCGAGTCGGTCTTGCAACGTCCTATTCTCCTGTCCCTTATGTTCAAGATTACTATCACCGACCCAGAAGCCTGTGACCCCAACAGGTTTTGGTTTAACGAAGACCATATTGTGTCAATGTCCTTGAAGGCAGGCTTCTTCCACGAGGAAGCGAGGTTCCCCAAGATCGAAAGGGTATGTTCACTCATCTTTTCCTGAGTGAAATTGAACGTGACAATCATTTTATAGATCTTTTCACTGGAGGCAGACCCCAGAGCTCTCGACACACTCAGCATTCTTGCTACGTACTACGGTAACCGAAGAGTTATAGATTCCGATAGTGTTCTTTCGCTTGTCGATTTTGCCAGTACGATCAAGACTACCAGCCTTGGGTATGACGGCACGGTCAAGTACGATATCTGCATCAAGCGATTCGAAGCTCTCTTTGCCAAATATCTCTCTACTCCTGGTCACGTCGAGGCAAGCAGTGTTCCTGATGTCAGCGAAATCAAGGATACCCATCCCTACCTTGACGACGTTCACCCAAAAGCACTTCGGCCTTTCCTGTTTATTCAAGCAGTCACTGGATCTCGATACCTGCCCCTTCCTCATAGGTATAGGTCCAAGCCTCTGAAGGTATGTGCCATGATTATGTGTTTTGTCCTCTCTGCCGACCTGACATAAACATTACTCTTAGGTCTACTTTGTTTCGAGTATTGAAGGTCATGACAACATTGGTGCAGGAGCGGTACGTATGACCTATTTAAACTCAACGTCTCAATCTTACCAAGGTATTATAGGGTATCTTTTACCAAACCTGCTTCTCATCGTGCAACGTTCTCATTGACAAGGACACCTCCAAGCATGTCTTTGGTATTGGTGATGACGAAATCACGGCAGAGACTCAGGCAAACTTCGATGCATGGATGCATGGCTCTGTTCTTGGAGCCAAGGACTACAACACCCTTTAGATGCTTTTTAGTTATGTTTGTCTGCGCATATCGATTTACAGGTTCGGACTTCAAGCTACGTTACAGTCACATTACGCAACCCATCCCATCCCATCTCTGGCACTGTTCTTTTATCGTTCTGATCGCATTCCTTTCTGCTGCATTCGTATTCATTGCTTAGACTGTGATTCGTTGTTCTGCCCGCACTCCGTTTTGCTGCATTAGTATACTCATTCTTTAACGCTTAGACTGTGATTCTTTCATGCTTTTATGTTTTCTGCTGACGATGCTTATGTTTCATTCCAAAACAACTGTATTTGTAGTACCATACCTACAAGGGTGGTCCGGACTTTAGAAAAATAACCTAGGGTCGGAAAATCTCAGATGACCTCGGGGGCGTCGACCAACCAACTACGTAATCAGGGGTATGTCTATATATGGTAATATGACATCATCGACGCGAGCGCTTTGTGCCCTTTCTACTCGAAGCCGCGCAGGCATCGCATTTCCAGCCTTTTGGGACAACGGGAAGGCCATAGCACTCCATGTGGAACTTAAGGTATGTTAACACCCAAATATGCGGACCATAAAGCTTTAGAACTCACCCATACAGTCTCGCATCCTTTCTTTCCACAGCGGATTGTACCAGGCGCGCCGGCCTCTACCATGATACCGCACTCGCACTCGCTCAGAGCCGAATCAGGTGCTTTGCGCTTCAGGCGTCTAGTGATAGTGGGAGCCTCAAGGTCTCCGTGCTCCGCTTCTGGGGTAGTCACTTTATTTGCGGAACATGGTGGAACAGTACCTGGGTCCGAGCTCGTTGAGGCAACAGCATTCCGAGAAAGCTTCAAGATTAGACGTGGGCGAGGACTTGGAATGGATTGCTGGCTACAATATAATTAGTGAGTGAATAGTCTGTATCTGAATCGACTTACCCATGTGCCTCGTTTGAGTCTTCTGCGGCCGCAGGGGAAGTTGGGACCGAAACACCGGGTTCAGTGGGCGAAGCAGCGAGATCTTCTTCCTCTTTCTCCCTACCACCTTCGACCACCATATCAAATTCCATTCCTCCGTCATCTTCTGTAACAGTGGTCGCTCGGTTTGCATTTAGATCCCCACCGAGGTTGAACGAGTTGGGTCCATCCCAGTCCATCTCGTAGTCGTCGTCCTGTTGGGCGTCAACGTAGGATAGTGCGGGCGATGGGGAGCGAGAGTGCGTATCAAACGGTGCGTCTTCATCGTCATCGCTGTCTGAATGTGTGTCGCTTTCGGAATCCGGGCTAGCAAACTGATTAGTGAATCTATAGACCTCGCACCCCAAAGACCACTTACATTGACGTATTGCTCGACTTATGGGCATCGGAGACAACAAGTTGATTGGAAACGGACTCTGTGACCTGCGGCCGTCGTACGTTTCGCCTTTTCATGACCTCCGCCCGCTCGTAGCTTGTAATCTCCCACAGCTTTGAGTATTCGCCCTTTGAGACCTGGGTGGGATGCTTGCGTACAAAGTGCGCTTTCAAGTTGTATTTCCAGACGGCTGGGGCAGATTTGGGGCAGAGGGGGCAGGGGACGGGGACGTTGGAGCATGGGGAGGTGCTACTTACCTTCGCTGCTGTATGGTAATAGAATTTGATTGAGTACTTGCACTCGGAGCGCTTACGGTCGATCGTGAGTCCCCCTTCAGCGCCTTTCGACTTCTTGAGGTAGTATTTGCAGAGCGGATATGGACGAAGGCATAGTCCACATGGCTCGTCAATCTCCTTGACATTCGCATCTCGCAGGATGTGCGAAGCCATGTGTTCGATGACCCGTTGACTCTGAGAGACATCCAAGAGAGGCGGTACTTCGCAGTACTCGCACTCAACAGTGCTCGCACCTCCGAGGCCCGAAAGTTCACGCTCATCCTCACAGAGAAAACAAGCCTTCCCTAAGATCAAGTCAGCGCCGGCCAGAGGGTACACAACAGCATATTTCGAGTGGGAAACATACCAGAGACTTCGCGGTATGGGAAATACGCGAGAGGTGCGATCCTTGGTGCCAGTTTGAGATCATCCAGTGATAACCTCCCAAGCAACCCCGCAGACACTGCAACAAGGAATACACTATCAAGAAGATAGAATAACAACGACGGGCGGGCTGGAATCGATTTATACTTTGGGTTGATGACTTCAACAAGCCGACCGGGGATAGAGAATGAATGCTCCGGGACCGAGTACGTCCGCCAGTCGTGCTTCTGCTTCGGGTCCTCCTCTACGGTTGAAGGGCGAAGCCCTAGGAGTTGGAACGACACCTGAACAGTGTCTTCGACCAACAAGTCGAGCTCAACTCCATCAACAGCCCTGCCGTCCTTCTTAATCGAAGTCACCTCGCCTATTCCCAGCCAAAGACGGTCGTTACTCCAAAGCATGGTCGAAATGGGATCGTGAATTAGGAGGGATGATGTGTGCGCCTCGTCTTCCATGGTATCTTCTTCTATGGTCTCAAGGCGCGAAGCGAAACGTTCAACATGGCGTACACGCTTGAGTCGATCGAAAGATGTGGGGAACGAGCGGTGTTTGTTGTAGATAGCCAGTGCACGAGCTTTTGCGACGGGCTTTCCATGAAGAGTGATAGTCCTCTCAAAACTTGGTGGATGAGAAGTGTCTTCGTCCGGTTCGGCGTCACTAAGGGCGTCTTCGACTTCGATTCCTGCTTCGGCATCATCCTCAGTAAGAGCACCCGAGGGAACTTCTGATTCTTCGGCGTTTCGTCCGTCGTTATCCTCGAGTGTAGAGTCGTCTGCTGGGCCGGGGTCTGCGCCAGACGTGTCTACCAGGAGCTTTCCGTTTGGCGAAAGAATGTCGAACTCGCTGCTGCCCGATGAGGTCGTCTTCTGCTTCTCCATCTTCGCGAACTCCTCCGAGGCGCCACGGATACTCTTCTCGATTATATGTCTCCCTCCGGACCACGTCGTTTGGAGTGTGACAGTCTTGACCTTCGTGTTCCCAACCCAGAATCGAGGCTTCAAGTGATCAGTTACGGCCGTTAACGGGACGAAATCTCGACCAATGGGGGGTACTTTGAGACGACGGGGAGGACGATCCCAGTGAGGGTATTTCGAAAGAATATTCGCTACTTCTGCTGTTCCGCTTAGTCGCCACGAAACTTGCAGGAGGTCCAGATTTGCGTCATTGCCAACCATTGTCCTGAGGTCGCCGAACAACTCCTCCAACCGGTCGGTTCCCAACAGAATGACCCAGAACGACCCGTTGGGGTTGTCGACTTTCGCCTTCGCCACGCAGAAATACGCATTCTTGATCATGACCATCAGGTCGGTGTAGAGCAAGGTTGGGAGGCCGTCCTTTCCATCTGTACGGTAGAGAAACATCGCGAGGTGGGCGGCAGCGCTGAGGTGCTCGAGCTGCTCAGAGAGAGAGAGCTCGGGGCAGAGATACGGCAGCATGAGATGGTAAACGAACTGCCCAAAGGTCCACAGTGCCTCGCGTGCGCGAATGAAGCTCGGGTTGGTGCTTTCGGTCTTGGCTGGAAGCGCCCAAATTGCTTTGAGAAGATCGAACGCGAGCTTCACATCTTGCTTGTCGTCCGGATTGAGAATTGACCGTATGTGGTCCGCTTTGGCCTTCTCGGCTTGCAAATGAGCCTTTATGATGGATGGGGTGATACGGACACCTCCTACGACGAACCCGCTTTCGCGCAGACAGAGATTGCGAAGGCGCTTGAAGACGTGCTTGAAATCCTTGTCTGGGGTGAGGTCGTCATCGCCCACGTGGAAATTCATGAAGGGGAGAGACGATAGCTGGGAGTATATGTCGGAGTCCGGGGAAAGCTTCTTCTTAAAGGTCATCATGACCATGGCTGCACCACGACGAGATTCTCCATCCGATGCAATGCTGACAATGCGCGTTTTCGTCGTCGGCTTCTGCTCGTTCACCCCGTCTAATACAGTTTGGAGGACCTTGGCGTGTTCCTGGCCCGTTTCCTTCTTGCAGTCGCCTGATATGAGCACTCCCCGAGCACCGTACATTCGATTATCATCGGAGAGTACACCAACAGCACCAATCGTCGCCTAGAAGAGGCGTGTGAGTGATGGCAATGCGGAGGCAAATTTGATTCCGTTGAATCGTTGAACGCTCACCTCTTTTGCGTAGTGAATCTTACCACCATCCAGCGCCCGATACACCGCCTCTACATCCTTTCCCGAATTGAACTCCAAAGGCGCCTGGTCAGCATGCTCCCGACATACGCCCACTATCATGTTCGTTTTCGAATCCCAGCGCAAACGCTGCTCCGTCGCGATCTCGTCGAACATCAGCACAGCGTGACGATTTCGAGCACCGGGCTCGAGCTTCAAAGCCTCCTCCATCCCTTCGAAGGACATAGCGACATTTTTCGACACCTCCTGGACCGTAGGCTGGCGCGGCGATATACCAATCGGTGGAATGCGCGTCTGATTCTTGAGTGTTGTGATGGATGGCAAGCCCAGCGCCCGGTGAGCGATTCCAGCTATCCTATTCCCTCCCAGCTTCCACAGCACAATCCCTCTCATATAGTCCCTTTCCTCATAGTCTTTAGGGCTGTATAGTCCCTCCGCCGCCTTCACGCATTGCCCAAGAAGGAACCGGATGCCACGACCATGCCGCAATCCCAACCGAACGATTCGATCAACGCGCTCGACTCTCTTGCTGGCAACCGCTGCGAGGAATCGTTTGTGGTCGTCAAGAGCCCGGATCTTCGTGGCCAGAGTACGCGCATGGTTGAGGCTACGCAGCCGATACCACTCGATGCGCTTGTTTTTAAGCCCCAACAGCTTTTGAAGCCCACCAATCCCATAATACTTCCAGTTCGTTCCTTCCTTTATCCCTTCCTCCATCCGCTGAATGATTCCCTTCAGAATGTTGTTCCGGGGCAAGGAGAGACAAGCACGACAGGCGCCCTCCGTACCATCCACCTCATCCTCGCATCGTCTCGAGAAAAGCGTTAGGCGGCCATTCTTGATGGAACAGTCCCATGGGATGTCCATATCATCGTGCAGCTTGAATGGGTAGGCGGAGTTTGGTGATTGGCCGTTCGGTATGTGTAGAAGGTGCCCTTGACACGGTTTGCGATTCCTGAACCGTTCCGCTGTAGACGCTGGTAGGGATGTGCGCGAATTGATGATCTCTTCGCTGTCCGAATCGTCAACGGTGATGACTTCTTGGGTGTTTGTGGCATGCGGTGCGTCTTCGTTAACTGCAGTGGTGGCATTGGAGTGTGCTGACTCGTGTATTTTCACAGGTACTAGCTCTACAATCGAGTTTACCGGGCGTAGATTCCCCCTGTAGCGACTAGTGAG
The DNA here is from genome assembly GCA_013368325.1 of Ephemerocybe angulata. Taxonomy (NCBI): domain Eukaryota; kingdom Fungi; phylum Basidiomycota; class Agaricomycetes; order Agaricales; family Psathyrellaceae; genus Ephemerocybe; species Ephemerocybe angulata. Next base: position 371,088 of record JAACJK010000164.1, read on the forward strand.
TGGGAGACAAGACACAACGAACGTCAGACTCACCATTTCTTCAGGGCATCGACAAGAAGACTGATTCGGGCATCAAGTAAACCCATCGACATCCCATGCCCATCCACAAAATGCGTAATGAACGAGCACAAGCCCTGCAACCGTGTAGCCCTGAGGCCAGCCACCTTCCTCTCGTATGTCTCCTCTCCGTCCCCCCAACCGAATGCGCTGTGCAGTACGGCGTTCAGGCTGTCTTCAAACAGCTCGTCGATTCCTTTCGCCGGGTCATCGTAGCTGGACGGCGGGATGTCGAATTCGGATAGGAACATGTTCTCGGTGTCCGCAGGTGGATCTATCAGGCGTAGGGCGAGCTCGTGAAGACTCTTTCGTGGTTCCGGGAGAGATGTGGTGCTCAGGTTCGATGTCTCGGCAGGGGTGTAACCGTCCTGGACTGGATTGGATACCTTGCTCGTGACTTCTGTACTGGGCTGGCCTTGGATCCTCGTCGGTTCAATCGCTGTACTGGGGACGTTTTTCTTCTTCTTTCCAAAGGAGAAGAAACCTTTAAAGCCTTCGGATGCCTTTCGCAGGCTCGATTGTTCTTGGAGTTCCTTGAATGTGCTGTCACAGTTGGGTGTGTACATATGCGTCTTCAAGATGTTCTTCGGGCCTCCGGTGCCTGTTGGATATGCTTTCTGACACCTTGGGCAGAGCATATGCCCGGATTGGTCGTACTTTAGAGACTATTATCGAAGTAAACATGAGTTCCTCGCCCGGTCAGGCATACGTGATCAAATGACTGACCTTCATGTACTTTGCTATCTCCTCCTCGGTAAGTTCATGACTCTTTGGGACTTTGAATCGGGGTGGCATGATAAATGCAGTCAAGTATTTGAGCTGAGTTTCTGAGCTGGTCTGCGAGTCGGTGCAGTTGCGCAAGAGATTGACGAGGAAAAAGAAATTGGCGCGGCTCCCAAATTGGGCCGGCCGACGTTCCATATATGGATACCGGCCAGCCGGGCTCGCGCCTGCGCACATCGACTGTCATTTGGCCGCAATTATGCATCCTGTTCAGCTTCCTTTGCAAAATATCATTGTATATAGGTATATATACCCCATAGCAACTCATCTATTGCTGTATAATGCCATTTTAAGCCCTAAATTGGGGGTCATCCAACAAATTTTTTTCCGGGCTCAGGCGCCGACCAACCACCCACCCCCCGGTCGGCTATCTAAAGGCCGGACCACCCTTGCATACCTACCGTAAACTGTCCCTCCTTCTGTTCTTCTCCAACCTACTGGTGCCTTTATCACTTAGAATATTCATTGTACTTCCCTGTCGCACTCATTCTGACTCGCCCCTGCCCCATACTGCATATCATTCCAACTTGCTCTGTTCCATGCTTCCATTCTACAATACATGCTGCTTTTACGCATTCAGGCTACGATCCATGATGTCAGTTGCAATGCGCAATGCCTCGATCCACAACAAGCGACGAGCACCCATATCAGCAGAGGAAGAAAAGGGAAGGGCCCTCAACGCAATATCAAGGGCATCAACATCGTCGGGAGATTGGAATGGGCAACGTGGATCTGCGACCTCCACATGAGACATTCTTGTTGGTGTTTGAAGAACGAATGGGTTATGTCTGTCTTCATCGTCTTCATCTCCTTCATGTTCGTTGTTCGCCTCCTGGTGGTTCCTAATATCTGCCCGGTCATAGTCTGCCCAATCAACGCCATAAGCCTCGATATCACCAATATCCTCCCCTAGGAAAAGTCCTCTCTGTCCTCTCTCCAGAGTCCCCCGAGCGTAAAGAGTGTTGGGCGAAAGGTGGCTTTGCCCTCGTCGAGAAATGGTATGGTTATTCCAGACTTGAATCCAGGCCTGGATATCGACGTTAATCTGGTTTAAAAACAAAAAATGAAGGAGCCAGATGTGAGCATCCTTGTTCCGATCGAGACCATCTTGAAGCTCAAGGTTCTGAAAAAACCGTTTCCATTTCCCCCCGAAGCCGTTGGTGACATCCACCCAGAGCCGTTCAATTCTGATATTATGAACACTCCTGTTTTACTCATAAGTCACAGTTGTATGCATGGCCTCAAGACAGACTCACTTGCCCCAGATATATGACCCTCTATTCTCACCTCGTACCCGCTCCATCTCCCCTGCTACAAGGAGGTTCTCTGTGCCGTGGTCACCTCGCACACGGCTGGGGTATCCAAACTCCTCTACAATCTCCTCAAACACTTCGAGAACTGTAGTTGCTCGGTTATTAGAACTCGCTCGGATACCCAGTACCAAGCGGGAATAGCCATCTATAAAGCCATGCATAACAATTTTCCAATGAATTAGCCCTTGAGGATGGTAAGTTGATGATAATCTATAGTGTAGTTAGGAAACGAACCGTGCTGGCCATCGTGATGCCACAAAGCTCCTGGTCCCGCCACGGAATAAACCCGGCGCTCAATTCTCCGTCTTCGGAATGTTCCAACTGGCGGTCCAATAGCACGGTAGTAAGAAGCAACGATGCGCTGGCGAGGAACTCGCTCTCCTAGTGCCATCAAGTACCCATCTATCATTCTCCGCCCAAACGATGGAAACTGCTCATAGATCGTAAGAAGGAGTTCGTCCAGTTCGTTGTCGGTGAGTTTTGACAAGTCACTTGAGCGGCCAGCACTATAAAGTCGACGCCTGGTACCATCAGCATTGACAATAGTCTGGTATACTGGGGGGCCAGGGTCTGAGAGCCCATACTCGAGAAGACGGCGCCTAATTGTGCGAGCACTGCACTGGTAGATGCGTCCCAGGTCTTCGTGAGTAGTCCGTCCAGTCCTCAATGCTGCCAAATCCTCTGGCCGGATGTCGATTCTGGGACGACCTGCTCCTTCTCCTTGAGCCTCTCTTCCGCCTAGAGCTACAGGTGCTTGATCAGGAGGGTCATGAGCAGCTGTCCGCGCATTGTTCAACTCCTCTATCCACCCTGAGACTGCTTCTGAACATGTTGTGTACCATTCTTCAGAAAGATTATAGGTGTCCTTGTTCTACACAGGTGTCAGCACTCAGTCACAAATTATTCCCAATGTGCCATGCCTACCTGTCGCATATTCTCAAGGAAGAGAAGACAGCGACGGCGCTCATCGTAAAGAGCACGAATATCACCATTTCCTCTGTGAATGCGGAGCACACGCTCGACAGAATCCTCAAGCTCCCGGTATGCAACGATCAAGTTTTGAACGGCGACTGAGGGCATATTGAGGGGGGAGAAAGGTCTGCAGGCTGCTAGCTGTAGACATGAAAAGGAAAGGCATAGTATATATATCACATTGCTTACCTGAGCGGCTCTGCTGTGAATAAGAAGCATGGAAGGATATGTCAAACAGCAGGGGTTTAGCGGTGATAGAGCCAAGATAGAGCATAAGTTAAACATGTGAACGCTATAGATATGGAAGAAGACAATGTATCTACAGTAGAACTCGCTATACGAAGGCTATAAACTAAGATCCCCAAGTGTACACTACTTAGAAGAGCAGGAACAGGGACATACACTAGGTAGTAGGCGCCCAGCGCTGCACGCGCCTATCCAGCTCCAGCGAGCGGCCCATGAAGCAGAACCACACTCCCTCCTAAACGACCCTTCCAAATAATGGAAGTCTAGATGGCAAACTTCTAATAGGGGAAGTGGGAAATTCAGAAGCCCCAAAGTCGGAGTTCTGTAATCTCGAAGTTGAAGTTTCAAGTTCTGAAATCTTGAAGTTGAAGTTGTGACTGATCCATTTGAACTTCTCAAGTCCTGAAGCTGAGTGATAGATAGTGAAACACCTAAAATGAGAGTTTGAACACTCAACCTTGCCCCACCAAGATGGGAAAACCCGGAATAAAGAGGTCAAATCAATAACAAATCAACAAAATAGCTTTTGTCCACCGAGGGCCGGGATACCGTCATCACCGGTTCAGCGTCTATCTCTCCCTTTGACCACCATGTCGCTTTCCAGTTCTCCTCCTGTCCATGAGAAACTCCCCACCGAGCTTATGCTTCATATATATATTTGCCTTCGCCATTGCACTTCCCTGCAGATATGACGAAATTCCACTTGATGTTCATGGAAGACATTCACCTCTTTACCTCGGTCACATCTGTCGAGCTTGGCGATCGATAGCCTGGACAACCCCTTCCATTTGGTCGGCCATCGAAATAATTATACCAACCCCAAAGGGCGGGCCAACAGGTGGCGAAGTCGATTTATTCGAACAGTGGCTTCAGCGAGCCCTGGACAGCCCTCTGTCGCTCGGATTTTGCATCCCACAGGGCCCAGTGCCCGCAAACCAGACATACGAGCCTCTGGTCCACAGCATACTATCTCGCTTGGCCCCCAGCATACTATCTCGCTCAAAGCAATGGATATACCTCGACTTCCTCGACTTTCGAACTCCAAGTTCCAACCAAACGGCCCCATTCGCAGGAATCAGTATGGATGGCGGCCTCCCCCTCCTTCAAACCCTCATCGTCGAGAAAGCGGTGGTGCCAAAAGAGTTGCTTCACAGCGCTCCGAACCTCTCAACCCTCATCATCCGTAACCGAAACCTTAACTGGAGAGTTCCCAAAGTGGAGTGCGCCCTTCCGAACGGAAGTCAACTCCAATACCTGAGGGTCCATTCGATTCAACCAGAGTTGTTTCTCGACATCCTCCGATCATCATCTTCTCACCTCGTGTCCTGCGACGTTGGGTTCTACGACCCCTTGCACATAGTAACACCGGTGGGGCCTCCAGCCATAAACCTACCGCGACTGGTGAAGCTTGTGGTCTCTCAAACCAGAACAGCCAGATTGAACGAGTTACTTGGGTTGATCCACTGTCCAGCATTATCCGACTTAACCCTCAGCTATTTACGAAGGATCCGGACCCAGGGCGTTCCGTCTACACGTCTCGAGCTCGACATTCGGGCCCTGTTCGGCCGATGGGGTCGCAACTTATTCCCTCACTCTGAGCTCTGGAAAGCTCGACGAGTGTGTGGACATCATTCCCGCTCTAGAAGTTTTGCCAAGTCTGCGCCATCTCACGCTGGCCTACGTTTGTCACGAAGACAGGGTTCGGGAGGACTGGAAGGAATGGAAACACCTTTCAACCTTGCTTCAGACGTCTACCATCTTCCTACCTACCCTCGACACGCTGAGGCTCGTTTACGGTTTTAAGGAGGATGAGCCCCCCGCCGTGTCTGCCTATGTTGCAGCGATTGAAAGCTTTCGTACGGTAGATAACTTTCCTCTTAGAGACCCCGTCGTTCCATTTAAAGTAATACTCTACGACAACAGTCCGGGATATTATTGGTAGTATATTTGCAGGATTGATACATACTAGCTTGCTAGAATGGACATTTCCCCGGCGTCTCTTACATTGTCAGAGTACATACAACAGCACGGCATGCCCTTCTCGAGAATGTAAGTCAGAAGTGGGTAATATTGGGAGGCGGGTGTTCTAAAAAGTAAGTATATTGATACCTGAGGGTCAATTGTAAGCTATTTCGCCAAGCTAAACTCGCTGAAGGAAGGTAAGTCGGGAAAGAGGGGGCGACATACGTCAGACAGTAAAGAATTGGCCCAAATCCTCGGTTTCATCCTCGGAACCGCGGCCAAACCCGCTCCATTTCTCCAATGGTATGGACTCCCAGTTAGTATACAGTTGGACGTCAATTCCTTCAGGTAGGGAACGAGGATCGAATCCTCTAATGGTCTTCCTGGACATTGGCATGTCGGAATATATCTTGATTCGGAGTGGCCGTGGGTCTACAGGCGTCTGGAGTTTCTGGGACGTTTGGTGAATAGTGCTGAGTATCTGCTCGGCGAAGCCGTCATCGGAGCCTTCATACTCTCGAACTTGGTTGAAGATGGCCAACTCTTCGATCTGGGAGCAGTGACCTGCCCTGGAGACTACATTTGCCATGAACCCATGTATAGCCGGCCCCTCTCCGCTTTCTTTGTATCCCAGCGCCGTGTCCGTCAAGTTGACTTTCTTTGGTCGCGTGGCCCCTAACAACTTTTGTAAACGGGACGAGGGTATGCACTGTACTGTGAGGGCTTTCAAGTTCCCAGGGACTGAGTCCAGGGATCTGTCGACATCTGTATCGAAAGTGGCATCGCCTTCCCAGTCGTTCCACCCGTATCCTTGCGCGTCTTCCGAGATATGCAGATGAGTGAGGGTTGGGGCGCGTATTCGTGACAGAAAATGCCACGAGCAACGCGGGTTTGACGTGATCGACAGTCTGGAAAGGTTCTGCAGATCCAAAGTGAAGTCCGAAGGAAGTTGAATCGTCGTAGACCAACTGTTGTTCATGGATATGTGTAGATAGCGGAGATGAGGGGAGTTATTGATCATTGAGGCCAAGAGGGGCAGATTATTCGCGGGTTCGAACGAGAGGTGGAGGTAAGTCGCGTTCACCAGTGAGAACTGGCCAATAATCGCATTGGGAACCCCGCTGCTAGTGTGACAATTGATGATCTCCAGTTTGGGGGCATTGATGTCTCGAAGTGCCACAGGAAGGTCGGAGGTCCGGAGCTGCGACATGCCTTCAGAAACCCAAAGTTTGCGGAGATTCGCGAGTCCGCCAAAGTGTTTGTGCTGCAGTAGAGTTTCGAGCGGAGTGGTTGCATCCCAGAAGGACAGATAGAGCTCCCGCCACCGATGAGATGTTTTTGCGATTGTGGCCAGGAACTTGGGCGATGGTCGGATGTTCGAACAGAACCGCCAGGATATGTACAGCGGGTGGTCTGCTGACCTGGCTAGGCAGGTTTCCACGAATTCGCAGAGCATGCGGTTGGGCTCTACCAAGCTTTCTTCATCCTGCTTGAAGACATGGACCATAGGGAAGAGCCAGTCGTCGATGGAAATGTCTGCCCACAGCGCCGGGATCGCCACTGCGACTGAGTGCCACCGCGCGCAGACATGCGAGATGGTGAAAGCAATCGAGGGTTGGGGCTTCCTGTCATAAATTTGGTTGGCTTGCTCTGCCGTGCTGATTCGTCCAACTGCAAAGTAGAATATTTGGGACAGAATTTCGTCTGGACAATTGTCGAACGGGTTCAAGGCTTCGACCTTCGCAGTGTTGCCAACAGCCTGTGGCGGTTGTGCAGCCTTGGCTGCCTTGCCAAACCACTTTCTATCAGATATGAATTGGGTGAGTGTGGAGTATCGTATAAACGCTTGTCACTACTTACCTTCGAAGACTGAACTTCATAGGCTTGCACTGAGGTGGAAGTCAAAGACAAAGGCATGCGCGCTGGACTCTGCGGCGTGGACTGGACATTGAGTCTCCGCTTGATGTGACCCCACAACCTCTAAGCCACTGCTTCGTAAAGGAGACCAGTTTGATATTATTTCTACAGTAGGTGCCGGTGCAGCATTGAAGGAATACATGTTTCGAGGTTGCGAGGAGCAGTCCATCAGGCAAGTACAAAATACAGATTCGTGTGTCAGTTCAAAACATTAAACAGAGAAGGGGATATGCAGCAACTATGGTATACGGAGTCCTTGTCAGAACAGGGAAGGGGAAACCCTAGTGTGAAGAAGGAAGGCAAAAACGAAAGCATTGAGACTTAGACAGCCTGATGTCCAGCAGGAGGCACCCCCGCCGTCCCCACAGGTGCATTATGCCCAATCACCGGCGCTGTCCCCCCAACCCCATTCCCTCCAACCCCATTCCCAACACCCCCATTCCCTCCAACCCCATTCCCAACACCCCCATGAAGCATCCCACCCCCCACGCCCCCAGTCCCCGTCCCAAAGGTACCCCCGTTATGCCCCCCTCCCAATCCCCCAAGTCCCATCCCACTCGCAGACAGGACAGTCGCATCCCCAGGCGCCCCCATGCCCTGCTCGCCCCCACCCAATCCCCACCCGCCTTCCCTCGTAAACGGCAAGTCGTGAGTCTGGAACTGCTGTCTATGATAATCAAAGTACGGCCCACGGCCCGAGATGGGCAGGAAGGGAGTGCGGTGGAAGAGGGATGTTGCGCGCGGGAGGAGGATGTGGTTGAAGCGGAAGTCGGTGATGGAGGCGAAGGTTTGGCGGAAGGCGACGAGGGCGCAGGCGGTTCCGATGAGGCCGCCTACGACGAGGTCGTACCAGTGGTGGTCTGGATGATAACCCCAAAGTTTTTTATATGAGTAAGGATGGTAAAGGGAGTTTAGATAGATATGGGGACGTACATTTGTCGATGGTCAAGGCGCCAGAAATAAGGAACGCGCCGAGCAGGGGTGCAAAGAACATGACCATCTTCCAGTAAGCGGGGTTATGCGCGCTCATGACTTTCAGCTGTGCGTTGAAGTACAGCGCGAGGTAGAATAAGCCAGCCCAGGCCGCCGTCGAGTGTCCCGAAGGCATAGACTCGAGCGCGTCATTAATCTTCTTCGGGTCCCCAGTGCAAATAGTCCTATCATACATAAGCTGCGCGAACCCATTCCCCGTCGGGGGGCCCGGGGACACTCTCGGCTGGCAGACGGCGTAGAAGTGCGGTCTGAGCCCGCCAATGAGCCACTTAATGAAGACCTGGAAGGTGGCGGCGGTGATGAGGCTCTTGAGGAGCCCGAGGTTGGTGGTAAGCCAGTCGTCGGCGCTGCGCCTGCGGATCTGGAAGAGGGTGATGAAGACGAAGGGGACGAGGAACGCGATGAGGGCGGCGGCCCAGATGGGGATGATTTCTTTGCGGAGGGGGTAGGCGAATTGAGGGTAGATGACGGAGCCATCAAGGTTGTAGATGGGGAAGGACCTGCTGGGAGCGGGATCTGCGATAAAGCAAACGGCTCAGCAAGGTGCTCGCTCATTCCGAGATATGGCACTCACCGGCGAAGTAGACTCCCAAGGCAACTGCACCGAGCGCAGCCATGGTGATAATGTCGAGGCCGTGCAGCCTGATCCAGGCGCCAAACCTGAACGGCGAGCGCACAGTCTGACTTCCGACCCCATTCTGGTATGCGGGGTCGTCGTTGCTCCTGTCGGTCAGCTTCTCTCCCATCGAGTTGCGGGGTGCCATTGCGGGTATGGAAAAGTGGACTCCTGGTAGGCCGTGCAGAAATCGAGGAATAACCATTCGCTTTTTATGGGGGCTCCATGACAGGAGGCACCACAGGCCCTTGGCCCTGCACTGACGACTTCTCGAAATTTCGCAATGGATGAGATGCAAGAAAGCATGTAAAGTTGGAGGCACTGCGTCAGAACGACAGCGATTTGACGTCACGACGACAGAGGCGCGGACCTTTTGCTCGAAGCAGGGTGGGAAAACGGTCACGGGCGCTTAGGGAAGAATGCACGCGACTTTCTCGAACTCCACCTCCATCTTCTCCCCTCATGGCCGTGAAACGCAAAAACGACGCCATTCCTGAGGAACAAACCGGCAAAAAGCTGAGACTGTCAGACGAGGAGGGCGCCAGCTCAGCAGTCGCAGTCGCACCAGGGCAAGGCTCATCAACAAAGGCCCAGCGCACTACCAACACCGAGGGAGCTCCAACGCCTCCTCGATCCCCGAATAGCAGCGATGACCGCGAGAGAAAAGAAGTGGATCCTTCCTCGTCGAACTCGGAACCTGGTCCTTCCCCGTCGAAAAAGAAACCTCCGCGCTCCAGGATTCGAAAGCTTACCCCGGCGAGGCCATGGCCCCTCGTGCCAACCTCGGTCTCTGCCACAGGTCCCCGCTCCGCCCACAAGGACGGCAAGAACATGATCTGCATCACCCGCAAAACCGGGCTCGGAGCCTACATGCGGCGCTGCAAAGACGTCATCCTCAAAGACGGGTACGTAGTCTACCAATACATACCTATGTCACACTCTCTGAGGAGCCAAAGCTAACCAAAAATAACCCACTTCACAGATACAAGGTGCTGCATCTGAGCGCCATGGGTGCTGCCATACCCCTTTTGCTGCAACTTACGTGCGCGTTGCCTCCGATACTGCCGTTCGCGAGGGACGAGGTGCGCACGGAGGTGACGACGGGGACGTGTGAAGTGCAGGACGAGGTGCTCCCTGATGACGACGATGAGGACATCAGTGTGCAGCAGCGCGCAAAGTCGACGCTTCTGGTCGTTATGACCTTCGGAGATGGAAAGTTCGAGGGCGACACGTCTGGGCCTATACGGAGAACGGGGAAGAATGCTGCGAACCGGCCTGCAGGGAACGGAGGCCAGGGAGGTGGGTCTGGGAAGGGGAAGAAGAAGGCGTCTGAGGCTATGGAGCTTGTTTATGCTGAACCTGAGCAAGATGAGCTCATGGACATGCTATAGCAGTAGAAGGTATTATACTCTCTTTATCGAAATCGCATAAGGAGTTTTGAAGCTGATTTGACCCTCCTTCCTCCAAGTACCTTTCTTTGTTCGTTAATAATGTTGTACTATAATTCCTTGCGCCTTTCTTTGGCTCTGCCTACAGCACTCACCGAACTTCCCATCTCGTCCCATCTCGTCCTCACCGGCCTTCTTTTCCTATCCGGAGGCCAGATCACGCGCCGCACGCCGCCTTATCTGATACGCCTCCAATCGCATCTCCCCTACTATCTCTCTAACCACAATGTCCACTAGCACATTAACCGAACCACCCGCCCCCTCAGCCCCTTCTGAAACTCCTGCTCCAAAGCAGCCCGACATAGGCTACCACCCCGACGAAGCGAAATATCGCGCGCGCGTGGCCCGGCGCTTAGCCGCAGAGCCATCACTCCCCCATACGCCCCTCCCCGCGGGCTTCCCCGCGAAAGTCGAGGGGCCCATCGTGTGGCAGGGCAGCGATTGGGTGGGGGAGGAGCAGTGGGTGTATAATCTCACTGAGGGCCAGTTGAAGGAGATCGATGATGCGGTGCAGCACTTCAAGGGTATCTAATCTAATATTGAGGTCTCGGCGCAATGGAATACTTACTGGATTTTTGTGTTTGAGGGCTGGGTGTGAAGCTGGGGTATGTGGGGAAAGAGACCTTCCCGCTTCCGACGCTTGGAGGGGAGTTAAGGGGGTTGGCGGGGGAGTTGTATAGTGGGCGCGGGTTCTTTGTTTTGAGGACGATTCCGATTGAGAAGTATAACCGAGAGGAGCTCGCCATCCTCTACGCAGGTGTGTCCGTCCGTCCGTCCGCCTTGCACTAACGTGGAACGCACACCCCTACTACATAGCACTTGCTAACGCCTTCTCTCCATCTTAAAATCTCGTCACGGCAGGCATCTCCTCACACGTCGGCTCCGCCCGCGGAAAACAAGACGGCACAGGCGCGGTCCTAGCCCACATCAAAGACCTGCGCGTGAGCCACGCGCACGAGAAGGGCGGCATCGGGAACTCAGCGTACACGACGGACAAGCAGGTCTTCCACACGGATGTGGGGGATCTCATTGCGCTTATGGCGCTGGAGACGGCGGCGGAGGGAGGTGTTTCCAGGATTAGTAGTGGGGGGAGGGTGTATAATGAGATTGCGGCGACACGGCCGGATTTGGTGGGGGTTTTGGCGGAGGGGTGGCCTTTGGATAGGTGAGTGTCTAAGCGCCTTGTTATGGTGGAACCTTGACTTATGGGTTGGGTTCTCTCGTTTTATTTGTTCATTTTTCCATTGTTCGTTGTAGCTTTGGAGGCGATCCGGGGTACACCACGCGTCCTTTACTCTACTACGAAGAAGAAAACCACATCATATTCCAGTACTCGCGCCGACACTTTACAGGGTACGGCCCACAAAAACGGAGTGCGCACATCCCGCCTATCAGCGAGGCCCAGGCGGAGGCGCTCGACGCTATCCACTTCCTCGCGGAGAAGTTCAGTTTGGGGCTGAACTTTCAGAAGGGGGATATTCAGTATATTAATAGTTTGGGGTTGATGCATGCGAGGGATGAGTTTAAGGATAGTGAGGAGAAGACGTGCGTTGTTCCTTTTTCTTTTTGAGTGTGTGTGTTCGGTGTTGATTGAAGGTGTGACTAGACGGCACCTTGTGAGGTTATGGTTGAGGAATGATGAGTTGGCGTGGAAGACGCCTGGACCTTTGCAGGGGATTTGGAAGAGGCTTTATTCGATTGGGCCGGAGGAGCAGAGGTTCCCGTTGGAGCCTGAGATTAGGAGGAAGGAAAGCGGGAAGACAAAGTGAAGGGAATGATTGCGAAGGAGCAATAAGTAAGGAAAGCCTAGAGAAGAAGTATAACTGTCTGTGTACAATGTTGCAAGATCTGAACAAAATATCCCTGGCTACATAGACAGTGGGAAGGCTCAGAGAGTCCAGCTCTGGCCTACAGGCGCCATTGGCAACCCGCGAGAAGACGGATATCGCAGGGTTCACACTATACCGTTACGGTACGTCGAACGTAGGTATCTTTTAACTTTCATAATATTACAACATGTTCTAATGACTTCCTTTAAGATCCTTCCTCCTCCCCGCTCTGCTGTAGAACCTTGGTAGAACCGACCCTATTGCACCGATGGTCCCTGTGGTTCTGCCAGATAGATCTTGCCCTCCGCATCGTACTTGATTTCCCGTGCCTTCACGCATCGAAGATGGTTCTTTCCGCCGCTGAGGGTGGCGTCGTGGTAGAACAAGTACCACTTCTCCTTGTGCTGCACAATGGAATGATGTGTCGTCCACCCGACGACAGGCTCCAGGATCCGTCCCCCATACGTGAACGGTCCGTACGGCGTCTCTCCGATAGCATAGCAGAGGAAGTGCGTGTCTCCGGTGGAGTACGAGAAGTAATACTTTCCATCGTACTTGTGCACCCACGCGGCCTCGAAGAATCGCCTGTCGTGGTCCGACGCTTTCAAAGGCTCCTTCGTCTCAGGGTCCAAGATCACAACCTCCTTCACTTCCTCCGCAAACTGGTGCATGTCGTCCGTCAACCGCGCGATACGTGCGTTCAAGGCAGGCTTGTCGTCCCCGCTCGCCTCCATGTTCTCATAATCCTCCTTGGCGAAATGCCCCTTCGTCCAGCACTGCAGCTGGCCGCCCCAGATGCCGCCGAAATAGAGGTATGCGGCGCCGTCTTCGTCGACGAAGCACGCGGGGTCGATGGAGTACGAGCCCTTGATGGGCTCCGCGTCGGGGGTGAAGGGGCCTTCGGGGGACGCGCCCTCGGCGACGCCGATACGCATGACGCCCTCCTTGTCGCGCGCGGGGAAGTACAGGAAGAACTTGCCGTCCTTCTCCGCGGCGTCGGGGGCCCACATCTGCTTTCCCACCCAGGGCACGTCTTGGCTCTTCAGGACGACGCCGTGGTCGGTGACGGGACCCGCGATGCCCTCGGGGAGGGAGAAGACGTGGTAGTCCTCCATGGCGTATTGGTCGCCATTGTCGTTATCCTGGATGTCGGTGGGGATGTCGTGGGAGGGGTAGACGTAGAGGGTGCTGTTGAAGACGTGCGCGGAGGGGTCGGCGGTGTAGACGTGCGTTACGAGGGGCTTCTTGTCGGACATGGTGGTACTTAGGGGAGTTAAGGGATCGGGTGCTCTGTGTCCTGCGTTTCGAAGGCGGGGTATATGTCCTGTTTCGTGGGGAATATAGGTATTACCCGATGATCCCCTATTCAATCCCATCGGAGAAATCCCGGAGACCGAGCAGTCTCCAGTATTTCTCCTCCGGTCCATATCGCGACTCTTATTAGCTCTCTTTCTACCACATCTGTCTCTGTAACGTGCCTCACCATGCTGCCTTGTCACTGTCTGAGCTGCTTCATCGGTGCGACGGGGCGCGTCCTTCCTCAATCTTTCAGGCTCCTCCCCTTGAATCTGAACTGAATAACTTCGAACATGAGCGCACATGTTCCTGCTGTTGCCAAGCGCCCCGCAATGCTCCCCACCCCCCGCATTCCTCGCCGCATATTGCCGCCTGCTGCCGCCCGGAGCTTCAGCCGTAGCTGTTATCGATCTGTCGCGATTTCATGCGTTCCGGAACTCATCTGGCTCATGCTCTGTCGACACGCAATGGACTGAGGAGGATGATGTTGTGCTGGACCTGGTGAGTTGCACCTGTATTGTGGTCTAAAAGTCCTTTGTTTCTTGCTAGAATGAGCCGTGATAGCGCCTTGATCTGAGCGCCTCATTCCAGTTAAGCGCCTAGTCTCATTCCCATCCTCTCCCAATAATTCGTCCTAATCGGGACTCGCACACGATGACGAGTCCCGATTAGGACGAATTATTGGGAGAGGATGGGAATGAGACTATTAAGCGCCCAGACTGATGACCTCCCTGGGTTAGGGTTTGGGGCACTCGGCGGCTCTCGGCCCGAGGGCGGTTCCGACTTCCGAGCGCGGGCACCCGCGGCCTCTCGCTCGACCCCTGAGTCTGTCGACTCCTCCCAAGTCCTTGAGACTGTCCAGCGCGTAACCTGCCCTCATTCCATGATTGCAGCTCAGGCCCATCCGACGCAGGAGGATAAGGGCCTAGAGCCAGGTCTTAGTAAGCGGCATTCGGTTCCGGTCGCTTCTGATCAGCGCTCAGCTTAGCGCTGGCACTCTACAAACTTCTCGGTCTTCTTTTCTTTCCTCTCTTAAGCCCTCGATTCTCTTTCCTTTCCCTCGTTCGCTCTTTCCCTCCTTTCCCTTCCTCTCGCTCACTAGAGCTCAGTTCGTTCGTTCCTCCCTCCCTTCGTTTTCTTTTCTCCCACCCACCATCCCCAGACATCGCCTCGATCCTAGCGCTTAGGTTGGTCCAGTCGGCTCCCGCCCTCATCCCGGGGCGGGCGTCGGGCGGCATCCTGAAGCGCTCGAGTCCTTCTCCCGCGTGTTCCTCTCCAGCCCAGTTTTCGGCTTCCGCTTCTCCTGGCTCTTCCGCGCTCGTTTTCGAGTCGCGCGAATCCAGCCTCGCTTTTCGATTCACACGCAGGATTTGGATTTCACCCCCACCTTCGCATTCGGACCTCGTCTTGGGATAAAACAATTGAGAAACCCGGGTTTCAGAAAAACCCCCGGGTGTAACTTTCGTTCAATGCAAGTTCTCTGTTGCAATATTTGGCACTATTTGTCCGACCGGCCGGCCACGGTGATGACGTAGGTTCGGTACCAATCCCCTCCTTTCGATGTTTGGGTAAACCAAACAAACGCCTTTTATGGGCGTTTTTCGAGCTCAGCTCGAACCTTCGAAGAAGGGGCTTGGGACAAGATGTCACAAAACCACCAACACGTTTGAACCGACCTCTGCATTTCCACTGACCTCCCTTCGTTTTCAAAAGCCGCTCATTTTGATATTTCGATGTTAATATATCATTTAATACATATTTTATTAACAAACCCGCGTTTTGAACAACCCAAATGGAGTCATTAAGAAACGCGACTGGACGCGACCGCGTTTTGAGTACCGTCGCCGCTATCCATCTCCTGGCTTCAAATCTTGACTTGGTGAGTTCATTTTCCGAGGATATCTTTGTTGGATGGTATGTTAAAGTATTTCATAGAAATCATGGTCAACAAAGACGGAAATGTCGGCGAATGCCCGTACTCTCGCCCACCGTCTGCTGCACCTCCTCCTCCCCTCGTCGCACCCGACGTTCCTCGTCTTTCATGGTCTTGTGGTCTCAGGGGAAGATGGAAGTACGTGTACGGACAGATTTCTTTCAATTCCACCTACTTATTTCTTGCTGGGTCATCGTTGAGACGAGCACCGTCGACCGAGCTTGGAACGAGCTGAAGCCCCTAAACAGGTCAATCGCGCCTGCACAGCCACCTCAGGCAAGCTAGATCTTAAGAACACAGGCAGTCTTAATTGAACGAAGACTCCCGGAGCTCTGAAATTTGGGATAGGAGTATATAGGGTATACTTAAAGCGACATGCGAAGTTACAGCAATGGAAGCCAATTCCGCCCAGAGATATGGAGGAATCCGTGTAAAGTTGCCTGGCTGCAATAGCTGGCTCTCTGCTGGTGCGAGGGATGTAATAATAATTTAGAAAAGTAGAAATTCCAATTTCCCTACATCCTTAAAGGTACTGTACAAATTTTCGTAGCGAGATACAGTGAGAGTGTTGAGAAATGTGGCTTTGAACGTGTCCCCTTATTTCGTGATCTTGTCCCAAGTCCCTTCTTCGAAGGATATCCGGCCGCGGCCGGACCGAAGCAAGGGGCTTGCTCCGAATCTAGTGATGACGCGGCTCCCACACCCTGGTCGAGTGCCTTTGAAAAAGGTTAAGTTGAGCGCTGAGAGGGTGGTACCAGCCTCGAGTAATGCCGAGCAGCTTTATACTGAGTACTATAGTGTATTAAACCCTGAAATATATTCCCTATGTTGCAATTTGGCTTGTAGACACCCCACTCTGGATATAAGCGCCGGATGATCGCTCAACGAGAAGGCAGGCTGAATAGGTCGTATCCCAAGCTTTGTAAAGCCATTCCGGTACATTGAGGTCGTCCAAAAAAAGCTTTATGTCTCCGGTATCTGCTAGCAGGCTAACAACTTGTGAGCACCAACTTGGAGGTACTCCGGCCATCCCTGCAGTGCCTTCTGACCACCTACTGACACAGGCCATCACATCACCTAAGGCTCATCCGGGTTCACTAAAGCCCCATCAAGATGGGTGATCTGGGCCTAACTGGGCCCAGTTCTGTGTCAAATCTTGATGGCCCAGTTGGGCTACCGGACACCGCCACCAGGCGTAGGCCCCGGTCCCGTGGTCAAAGCCCGTCGGACTCAAATCCGACGGCGGTCGGACGTCAGTACGATCCTCGAAACGGACTGTGTGATTGTGAAAATACGTAGAAAATAGCTACAGTCCGTTACTCCTCCTGTGTATCACTAATGTCCAGCTCCGCATGGTGTGCATAAACAACGTGATTCAGCTTCTCCAGGGCACTCAAGCTCAAGATCCTGGTCCGGACGAGCTTCTCATGGGCAATCAGGAGCTCGTTGAGCACGGTATTCATGATCCCGATGTGCTCATCGACGAACCCCAACACAATGATAACGGCCTCGGCATCGCGCAAGTCCCATGGGCTTGGGTTCTTGGCTTGGACGTTGGCAGAAGAGCTCCCCGCCGACGCCCCCGCTGACGCTGCTGCCCCCGCCTTAGAGGACCCTGCCTCCCCCGCCTTAGAGGACTCCGCCCCGAGCGATCTCCCCGCCGACCCTGCCGAGGTCCCCGCCTTAGTGGGCTCTGCCTCAAGCGCCGTCTCCAAACCCACTGCCGTTGGAACCCCACTTGCATCCTCAACCCTTTTCTTCTCCTTCCCTTTGCCCTTCTCCGATCTTGTGTGCTTATCCTTCCGCGGCTTGGGATCCGGCGGGGCGGGGTCGAGTTTGGTCGGAGCGGGAGCGGGCAGATCGGGGGCGGGAGGAGCGGAAGCGGAGGGGTTCAATGTGTTGATCACGGCCCAGAAATCGGTGATCCCCATGGTAACTAGATCCAGATGAGAGGTGCGGAGCATCGAAAGGCTGCTGGACGTACCTGGCTGGGAGCCGTCGGGATCATCAATCGACGATGTCCATGTTTACATTGTCAACCGGCTCGGTATCTTGAACTTCTACATCGTCGACCGGCTCGGTACCTTGATCGAATGCTTGGATTCAGCAATGCATTAGAGAAGGTAACGAATACTCACCTTTCTTTCTCTTCACCTTCAACTTCCTTGGCCTTACTTTCCTCGAGCTTGACATGGCGGTTGGTGGTAAAGGGCAAGCAAGCATCCGAGCTGAGCCTGAAATTGGGAATGGACCCGCACGTGATGCGAAAGTTCGACCCGGCGGGATCAAACCCCGTGATGCGAAAGTTCAATCCGGCGGGATCAAATCTCCGGCGGCAATTGCTTTTCTTTCACAACTACAATCTCCTCCATGTCGACCTCGAAGAAGCAGCCATCCGCCCAGGTGAATATGTCTCCAGACCCTCGCGTAAGCGTTCGAGAGGCAGCCACCGCCCTCAACAGCGCCCTCATCGAAGCCTCCACCACCTGGAAGGCCCCTTCGGAACCGGGACAGGCTCATCCGTACCTGGTGGAAAAACTCCTCTTCCTCCGGGCGCTTACAGTGAGCATTCTGCCTTTTTTCGTTCTTGTCATTAACTAACATTCTAATATTCTACAGGATAAGTTACTAAAGGAACTTGGGCAGCTCACGCGCGGCAGTGGGGACTCCTACCAGTCCATGGGCATCACTGGCAGAGTCATGGCCTGGATGCAAGAGCTTGCCAAGCCAGCGACGACGCTCAAGGATCCGGGGGCCGCGCTCGACCTCGGTATGTTCAAACGACAACCGTACCCACCATCGTCCGTCAAACTCGCCAGTCCGACCGAAACGGCACCGGGTCCAAACAGCGGGAGGAGTCTCAAGGGTAAGGAGAAAGAGGTGTTACCGGCTGAAGGGAGCAGCGAAGGTGAGGATGGGGGAGATAGTGAAGATGAGGAAGGGAGAGAGAGTGAAGATGAGGATGGATCGGAGTCTAACTCCCAAGCAGAGGATGAGTTTCGACCTGCGAAGGACGATGACCCAGAGGAGGAGTCCGAGGAAGATAGCGAGGAAGAAGATGGTACGTCTCTGAGTGCCTTCCAGGGAAATTGCTACTGATTCAATCCTAGAAGGTGACGATAACATGGTCGTTGACGCCGGCGCTTCGACAAAGCGAAAAAGGTCTCTCGTTGTCCCGGCCCCCGTACCAAAGCGGTTGAAGCTCGAGGCTCAACCAACTCCCGCCGTTTCTTTCCCCAACCCCACCAGTACCATCCCTGGCTGGATACCTCCGAACGAAGTAAACCGTGAATACTCTGAGCTGGAGGGGGTGGGGTACGTATTCGCGGAGAAGTGCCGAAAATGCCTTGAGCGTCAGTACGACTACTGCTACGTGAACCTGGGCGACAGGCCCCTGGAACCCCATCCCAACCCCGGGAGCGCTTGCGCGACTTGCAAGAGGCAGAAGGGGAAGTGCGAGAAGACGTTGACGCCGAGGCCACGTGGACCTTCAGTTGCTATTACGGTTGGTGGAAGCAGAGGGCAACAGGGAGACGATGATCAGAAGCCGGCGAAGAAGGCGAGGAAGAGCCAAGCTGGCCCAGTACGTGAACCCAGCTGGGATGACCTTCATTCACCTGGTGGTACACTAACACTTTACACCCCTTGTGGCAAATTCAAGTTATCGGATGAGGCCATGGCTGCTGCAGGCGCCATATCCCACCAGTCAACGTCCGCCGGGAAGGAAAAGGAGGGGGGAAAGTCCGACGGGAAGGAAAAGGAGCGGAGAAGGTCTGCCGGGAAGGAAAAGGAGGGGGAAAAGGCCGACGGGAAGGAAAAGGATCGGAAAGGGTCCGACGGGAAGGAAAAGGATCGGAAAGGGTCCGACGGGAAGGAAAAGGAGCGGAGAAGGTCCGGCGGGAAGGAGAAGGAGGGGAGCAAGTCCGACGGGAAGGAGAAGGGAGGTAGCAAGTCCGACGGGAAGGAGAAGGGAGGTAGCAAGTCCGACGGGAAGGAGAAGGATGGGAGGAAGTCCGACAGGAGGGAAAAGGAGGCAGGGACATCCGACAGGAAGGACAAGAAGTCCGGCGGGAAGGACTCTCCTCGGAAAGGGCCCGTCGGGACAGTCTCCGTCGGGACATATTCGGTTGACCCGTCCGCGGCAACAGCGTCCATGCGAGCCCCGAGAACCCCAAAGCCAACCAGAAAGGTGGACCCACTACACAGTGGGGACGTATCTGGTGGAAGCGGGTTGGAGGATCGGGTGAAGGGACTTTCGGAGCACAGGCAGAGGATGGATGGGGAGTTGGCGGATGTGAAGGGAATGTTCGAGGCTGTGAAGTTGGCAGCGGCGGGAATCATGCCTTTGACGGACCGGGTCACCGCCCTTGAGGCGGGTATGGAGGAACGGCAGGGAGAGGAGGGCTCGGCTGGTCAGGAACTCAAGAAGAAGGTCCGGGATTTGGAGGTCCGGATTGACAACTACAGTACCATAGCCGGCAGTGACACTCAGAGGCTGGGTGATAGGGTCAAGGCACTGGAAGACCTCACTGTGGAAGGCAGTACGGATGAAGGGAGCGACGACGACCAGGAGGGCGGCGTGAAGGAGGAGGTCAAAGCTCTGGCGAAGTCGGTGGAAGAGCTGTCGTCAAGGGTTGGTGCGATCGAGAAGATTGGGGGTCGGGTCGAAGCGTTGGAGACCAAGGTCAAGGAAATTCCAACTAGGGCAGCTGCGAGGGTGAAGGAGCTGGAGGACAAGATCGCTCGCCAAGAAGCACAACTCCAGGAGGCTCAGGCAACTTGGGCGAGGCAGGTGGAGATCTTCAAGGGGGAGATGGTTGGCCGTATCCGGGCGGTGGATCTGGACGCTGACGCAAGGTATAAGGCTCTCAGTGAGACTTTGGCGCAACAGAGTACCACCCAGGCCGCCATTATGGAAAAGATGGCCATACCAAACCTGGTACCCGCCACCTGGACTCCTACAGCTTCAGTCAGGGAAAGCGGGGCAGAAGGGACCGGGAACCCAGAGGAGCTCAGGTTGACGCGGGATGAGGCGGAGGAGTCCGGCGGGAACACGGAGATGGACTTTGGAGGCGGACCGGCGGTATCGACTCCGACTACGCCATCCGACGGAAGGAGTCCGGAGTGGTTCGGAGTTGTTCCAACCGCCGGGGCGGTAGAGGAGGCTCCTGCGAGTGGAACTTCGAGTTCTGCCAGACGGATGGAGTTGCCCGCACTGGAGGTCACGAATCCAGATCGGTCGACTCACGTCCAAGATCCCAGCAGCCCACTTACCCCTGCGCCCGAGGACCCGGTACGAGAAACGGAGAAAAGTCCCCAGGGCAAGGCAGCTGAAAAGAAGAAGCGAGGTGGAAAGAAGAAGCAAGGCTCCGCGGTTCCTAGCCGAGTTCCGCCAGGAAGAGCATCAAAGGCTGGCGGCCCTGGTCCCAACACAGCGGTCAATCCTTCGTGAAGTTCTGCCCCCTCCCTGCATTCACCATTCTGTACCCCTCTCCAAGTCTCTTTTTGATCTGTGCATACTCATACCCGATATACGTCTCTTCGCAAATATATACCTTGTTATGTTATATTGTATCGTGATACGTTCATCTTTTCTCTTTTTCTTTTTCTTTTTCTTTTCTATCTTTTTACTTTCATTATCTTCGACACGCGACGCAACTCGCGTAATTAAAACATCTATATTCTTCAAGCCTTCTCGCCCTCAACAGGTGAGAATGAGCGCGAGCGTCCTACAGACGCTCGGCAGGTGAGGCGCGCGTGCCACACACGTGCGCGTTGCGCGTGCGCGAAGTCGGGCACAACCCCGACTTCACCGAGGATTGATCGCGCATCACCGCGACCTCGTGTCCGCTCAAGCGCGTCCTCAACGACGCGCAAACATAGTAGAACATTACAGAATCTTCTTTTTCTTTCTATTTCATTCTATTCCATTCGCGATCTTTCCCTTGCATTCTAGTAGATATATCTTCTAGTTATATAAAAGGAGCCTTGTAAAGATCGAGAATTCATCTACTTTTGCCCATCAAAAACCTACGCCTCGAGTTTCCTCGGCTGTTTTTAGCGCTAGAGCCTTCGCTCGCGCCCTAAGCTAGATCTCGTTCGAAAATACACTATATTTTCGAACCTCTAAGTCCAAAGTACTACTACTGTGGACCATCGGATATCTAGGAATCAACTAAGGACTCTGGTATACTCATTGGAGTATACCAACGAATCGCCGACTCACGCCGGACCGATTCATTGGTGGACACATTGGGAAATTTCCCTACGATATCCGCTACTGGTCCTACACTACGGACTCCTTAACCAATAGAGCATGGTGCGAAGATCAAGACGATTTCAAACAGAACTTACGCCGGAAGGATCCGTTGCACCTCCTTATTCTGCCGGAAACGGTACTGTTCCCCCTCCCCCGTACTCAGGCGAACCACCACAAAACCCTTCATCGACTATACAAAGGATTCATTCGCAATCACCCAGGGAATCAGTAATCGAAGAAATTCCCATTCATCGTTCCGATAACTCGAGCGATCGACCCCCGAGCCGCTCATTCGTCATGCCCGGTCAAATGCCAGTAACTTTACCAAGGCCCGACGAACGAGCTAGACTGCCACCTCGTTCACCATTCTCGCGTGAACCGAGCTCAGAACGTCCCCATACTCCCGCGCCTGTGCAAACCACCCAGAGCGGAATACGCCAGCCCGTCCCAGGACGGACGTATCCAGTATTCGCTCCGATGACTCCCCTACCGCCTAGCGCAATGGTATTTGGAGACTTTGCTGCACGCGCCGTCGCAGGTAACAACCGGCCACAATCGCCGATTAGCTCAACGGGACCATACCGTACCTCACCTGGTCCAAACCCATTCCGATCCACGCAGTTTCAGGCTCAATATCAATCTAGAGTCAATCCAAATGAACAGCGAAGAGAAGTACCCATCAAGACGGAACTCGTTAGTCACGCGAACCCCATTCCCCAGCCGCGTCTCGTGCAGGAACCGAGAGATATCACGCGAACTTATCGTCCTCCGACCCCGATAGTACCCTTAGTATCGCGACCCAAAGAAACTCGATTCCAAGATCCTCCGGTATTAAGCAACGCGCAGCGAAGTACGTACCAAACTTCCGAGAATAGACGCGAAGGACCGTCAGGAAGAGTACCCAGTCCAGAGGAAGATTCAGATGGATATATCCACGAAGAAGGCTCCGCACTTGGAAGAGTTCAAAGTGTGGGACAACCAATAGCTGACGGAACCTTCGTAAGGGAAGAGCAGGTCGAAGAGATAGTCTTAGAGATACCAACCTGCTTGAGTACGACAACTTTTGCTCGAGGAGGACCAGGCGGTTTCGCCAACATTGCAGGACGATACTACGTCGTGCTTAAAAGAGCGGAGGAATATTTAGAGCGAAATTTACCTTCAGGCGCACACCTCTCCTGCGCGGAAGCTCGAGAATTCTTCCAGGGAGAATTCAAAGCACTTGACGAGTTGCTCACCCACGTATGGCGGTACACTAGCGCTGCCGGCGAAAAAGGGTACAGGCTGGACATCGGGCGATGGCGCGAGTTAGCATCCCGAATGGCTAAGGTCAAGGAACATACGAAGAATGCACTGGTTCAATCCGGCGAAGGACTCATCGACGTACCAAAATGGGGCAAAACTGGTCGAATTAGTGACTTCTGGAACATAAACGACTTCGAAGTCCTTTCAGTGGGGTTCAGAGCGGAAGCCGAACTTTTCTTCAGCAGTGTCACTCGAGCTGTACTTACTCAGTCGAGGTATGATAGCAAGGGAGAAGGAGAGGAACAACCACCAAGAAGAGAGTCATCTCCTGAACCACGCCAGAATCCGTTCGTGAATAAAGGAAAACAAGTCGAACGCCCACCTCGTGTAGTCCCAACGGAGTCCAATCGCCGAACGCCGAGTCCAGAGTATGGACCCTACCCACCTATCGAGCAGGAGCAAGCCAATCCTACGAATCAGTCGAGAGGATATCGCCCTAACCCGGTACCATCGGCCTCGTCGGGCCCGCTCCGTATTAACAACCCATATCTTACTCCTGCTACAACTCGTATGGGTTTGACTGAGGGATCTTACTTCCGACCCCTAGGAAGTATAACCAAGAGCATGTTTGGCACGGCAAAAGAAGAATCTTCTTCTTCGCGATACCAACAGATGCTCCAACCCCTCTATCCAAGGGCGGCGGAAGAACGCACGAAACCAGGACTACCTACTTCGTTCGAGGGATGGAGCGCGTGGACGAAGGATGGAGCACCCCCAGGTGACTCTTCTAGCAGTTCGTCTAGTGAGTCGGATGACGATGGAGGAAAGGGAAGCGGAAGGAGAGACCGGACGAGGGGTACGAAGAAATCAAAGAAGGGAAGGAAATCTAAATCTGCGAAAAGCGAGAAGGAGACGCACCGTGACGAAGTCAAGTTTGATCATCGGCTGAAGGTTGACATGATTCCAACTTGGAATGGTGACCCGGATACGTTGGGTCGATGGGTCACCAAGATCAATAGTCTCGCTTTACAATCGCCCAAGGTGTACACTCAGCTAGGAATGTTGGTGCCCACACGGCTTACTGGAAGTGCGGAACGATGGTACTACAGCCTGCATGCGAACGTACGCATGAAGCTGGAAGCTAACTGGGAGACTCTCCGCGACGCTATCACCCAATTCTACATGAACCGCGCGTTTATGGAAAAGCAGAAAGCACGAGCTAATCGCGCTACTTATCGCAACACAGCTAACCCCAGAGAGACACCCAGCGAATACTTCATTAGGAAAACCGAACTACTACAGCTGGTTTATGACTACAATGATAGAGAAATCATTCATGAAGTTATGAACGGCGCACCCACGTATTGGGTACCTATCCTCACCCCACACATGTTCTTCACAGTTGAGGACTTCCAAGCGGCGATCAAATACCATGAAGATTCGATCCTACAGTACGACGCACCTCGGTCCAATAGCAATACCTTCGGACCCAACAATCGATCCTTCGGACGAAACCCGTTCAGCAATAACTTTCGAACTCCACAAGCGCGCGCTAATCTCGTCGGCGCCACTGATGTCATGCCACCGCCGCAATTCCCGAAGGATGATTCTAACGTGTCCAAGCGAGGAACTCCGGAAAGCAAGGGAGGACGGCCATGCCGACACTGCAGAAGTGGAAAGCACTGGGATTACGAGTGTAAATACTCTCGTAGGGGTCAGCGACAAGCGCGCGCCAACTTCGTAGAAATAAGCGAGGAGGATTTAGAGGCCCAACGCTCCTATGACGACCTGTTCTACGGACTGGACAGCGAGGATGAGGGGGAGAAGGATTTTTAAATAGCCCTCCAGCGAAGATCAAGCTGGACATCTACGTGTCTTACCGTAGCTCGGAGGTAGAGGAAGGTTCGCACATCGCAGCGGCGATTGTCGAAGGGCCAAACATGGACACATAACATTTCGTCCGCATGTAGTACGTAGTCACTATACATGGGGCAAATGTACGAGAGGAGGAGAGGATAATAAACATATGTAAGTTCAGAGGGATCTTGACAAATGTTTATTGGTTTGGGTGAGTGCCAGCGAAGCTGGCCTCGACTCGAAATCCTCGTCTGGTCTGTGAAGAGGACCCGTGAGCGAGCACGGGTGGGCGGGAAAACCAGATGAGGACGTCGAGTGACAGGAGGAGACAAGGCGACGAAACAGCCGTATGCACGTCGCAGCCAAGGTGAAACACAGTAGCGCGACGGCGGCGGAAAAGGGAGTGGAGGGTGGGGTTTTTCTGGAGCTAGAACTCGAGCTACGGTGAGCGTTGCAGCGGGCTGGCTCTACGAGGATGAGGGCGGAGGAGAAGAGACAAATTCTCCTCCGGCTTACTCATCCCGTAGACCGACCTCTCCGATCAATGCTCTCTCTGAGATCACAATCTACGTGTCTTACCGTAGCTCGGAGGTAGAGGAAGGTTCGCACATCGCAGCGGCGATTGTCGAAGGGCCAAACATGGACACATAACATTTCGTCCGCATGTAGTACGTAGTCACTATACATGGGGCAAATGTACGAGAGGAGGAGAGGATAATAAACATATGTAAGTTCAGAGGGATCTTGACAAATGTTTATTGGTTTGGGTGAGTGCCAGCGAAGCTGGCCTCGACTCGAAATCCTCGTCTGGTCTGTGAAGAGGACCCGTGAGCGAGCACACCCAATGGAAGAAGAGGAGCCTGCGACGCGTCGAGCGAACGAGGACACCCACGGAACAAGGAGCATGGCGTACCTTCATGGGCGCTAAATGGGCTAGGGCATCAACGGCGGATCCGCGTTGGCATCGCAACTCGTGTGAACTCCTGGAAGACCGGTGTAGACTGGATGTAGGGCGCGAGGATGTGCGCATACTCGCGAAGGTAGAGGGTGAAGGCTTCACTTGCCCACCGGCCCAACACCTTGACGACCTCGAACGAAACGCCCCGCAGCAGAAACACGAGGACGCCGCCAATGCGAAGGCTGTGCCCCGTCAAAGGGGCGACGTGAGCGAGGGCGACCAGCGCGCGAACGCGTGAACGGATCTTCGAGCGAGTCAAAGGCAGCAACTTTCCTGACGCATCCCGGTATGCAAACAAATGATCCTGCATCCCAGGGTTGTTGAGGTCCAGGTGGCGGCGCATAGCAGCTACGGGGTCCGAGGGGCCGGGCTGCGCGGACCACACCGCCGTCTCACCCTCCATGGTCGTCTTCGTGGCCGGAATGTGAACCTGGGAGACAAAGAGGTCGCCCTGGGGAACGCGGACATGCTCCGTGAACGCTGCACGGCGGGGCGCTTTGGAGGTAGGGAAACTCGCAACAGCGCCCTTCACGGCGAACTCACCGAGACGGGAGACAGACCAGAACACGGTGCACAGGCAGGCGAACAACGCGGCGTCGAGATGAGACGAGGCGTTCATTTTTGCCGCAATGGCCTCAAGCCAAGCGGGGGTGACCGGCGGTCGTTTTGGTTTCTTGGACGTTGGTGGGGCTAGGCGATCTGCAGCACGGAGAGCGGCGGTCAAGTGAATTTCATCAACTCTCCACGTCAGCGCATGGCAGGTGTGCCATGCGCGAACGCCAGACACATAGTTGCGCACGGTCGAACCCGAGTACATCCCCGCGCAGCATGCCACGAACTCCAGAATGAGTGTTGTGTCTGCTGCACAACGGCGTCTGGCTGGAACGGGGGGATCTTGCTTGTCACACCATGCGTGGTACGCCGCCAAGCCCGAGCCATACGTCTCAAGGGTGGTAGACTCCCAGTTCTTCTCCAGAACATCGTACACCCGTTCCGCCGCCTCCCTGGTGATGCGCGTCCCATCGAGGCCCTGCTGACAAGGGATCCACCGCCGCACCCGAGAGCCTGCCGGTACAGCAGGGAAGGACACACCCAGAGGCAAGAGCACCCCTACTGGTTCATCCGAGCGCGGTGGCGAGGGCATCATGCTCATCCTCGACGGTCGGCCAGAGCTCCCATTCCTCCCGGGGGTCCTCGTCAATAAAACCGGGGCTGTTGGAGGTCCAGGGCTCGGAGCTGGAGGGCTCGGGGTCCCGAGCATCGACGACAAAGGCAGCGAGGGCCGGGGGAATGGTGAGGCGGGGGAGGAGGAGGTCGTCACTGGGGTAGACTCCCCGGGACGGACCGTCTGCGGGATTGAGGTCAGTCGGGACATATTCAACGAAGACACACCCCACGAATCCCCGCTGCTCAATGAGGTCGTGGAGCATCTTGAAGACTCCGTTGGTTGCAGTGTTCCGGCTCCGGTAGTTCCTCCATCCTTTGACCACTCCCTCGTTGTCCCCGTAGACGCGTAAGTGAGATCCAGGGGGGACGAGGTCCAGGACGCTGGCCACGACGAAATAGAAGCCGACTGCCTCCGCCCAACCGATATCCTTCTCGCCATCGCGCTCTCTCCATCCCGGCCGGAGGCGCCACGCTCTCCACCTATCACCGACAGTGATTCCGATCCCAGTCCCAGTGCTAGCATCGGAGTAGGCGCCAACGTCAACGAGCGTGTCTGGGACAATGATGGACCGAGAGAGGGAGGGCGAGGCAAGGCGTTCATCCCACCACTCGAGGTCAGGCCCGACAAGTCGAGGGGGGAACAGTGCAGCGAAAGGACGCTGGTTGGCGAGTCCCAGCGCACGTTCCAGGCCCAGGAGTCGAGCTCGCCCAGCAGGGATGACCAGAGAAGCATGTAGGAGCTTTCCGTAAAGCTGCTGGACCTCCTCAAGTGTGTGGCGCTGGCGAGCGCCCCATGCGCGTATAGCGTCCCGATACTTCGCGGCTTTCTTGGCAGGTAGCGTGACTGTCTTCGCCTGAACATCCCATAGAAAGCCAAAGTACGGGGCGACGGGCGAGAACTCGTGCGTCTTGGCGGGCTCCCACACAATTCCAAGCCGGTCGGTGGTGTCGTACAGATCCTGGAGGTTGAAGGTGTATCGTTCGTCTTCAGGCGACCTTGGGGACGAGGCAGAAAGATCTCGGAGGGGGAAAGCGCAGTCCTCAAACATCTCGAAAACACCGCCATCCGCCATCCTGTGACCCCCATACCACGTCCGGCTATTCGTCTGCTGACGACCCTGCTCCGCAATAAGCGCCCGCCATCGCTCCCGAACCTTGTTGAAAGCTTCGAGATGCTCCCGTAGGATACGGATGACTGGGTGATCGTCCACCCACTTCGTGACAGGCCCCATGCCCTTGGAGCGAATAATCTCGCACCCTGCATCGGCAAGCGAGCCGTAGACACCCGGGGACGACGCTGACCCAAACGAGGCACAGGTATCGGCGTAGAGGGTATCGTCACCAGCACGCACCACGGCGGCTGGCCACTGGGATGGGTGTATGGGGCAGCCACGGAAGGCTTCACGCGCGTCGAGGACGGCCATTTGCGAGCCAGGGGGGAGCCCGGTAATGAGGATGCAGAAGGAGCGGAATGTGCCGTATGTGCATGGCCACTCCGTCGAGTCGATGGTGGAGTTGACGGAAGGTTGGGGGTACAAGATCGAGAGGGTGCGAGGGAAGGAAAAGTTCTGGATTGTCCGATACTTCCCCTCAGTCGCTTTTGGTATGATGGAGACGGGCGACGACTGGTAGTGCCCCAAAATCTCCTCCATCTCTGCATGAGTGAACGGGCCCACGTACCGCCCGGCAGAGAGCTCCGACGCGATGATGCTATCGAAGTGGGCTCGGTACTCATCGACCGAGGCACGGTTGGGTGGGGACTGTGTGGCACAGACCCGAGGGAACCCGACTTGGAAACCGTGTCGGAGTCCGAGCACGACATGCTCGTACTCCCGCCCAAGCCCTGCGTCGTGCAGGGCCCTCTCCCACTCGTCAGCCCGGTATGGGGTGACGGGCTTACGCTCTCTCTCCTCGAGGGCAGCTCTGAGCACCGTGGTCCGCTGACCCGCATCCCGAGCAGATGTGGTTGCTGGGATGGGACTTGCTGTTGCATCCCCCCGTACTCTGCCAATCGTAACAGAGTTCGCTTCCATCGAGAAGCGAGAGGACTCCCTGCGTGCGGGTGCTGATGGTCTTGTGCTTCCCGTCGAAGGTTGTCTCGGCCCTGCACTCCCTGACATTGTGCTTCGCTCTTCCGAGGCATACGGCGCAGGCTGGGAGGACCTTGGCAGAACCTGCGCCACCACGAAAATCCCGGCTGCTGGAAGCCGATTGGACCTTGGACTTTGGCTGTGGAGAGGCGGGGCATCGGTACGCGGCGGCGAAGGCACGGGCGAGGCGAATTCGCGCGGAGGTAAACATAGAAGAAAAGCGTGAAAAGAAACATGGTCAGCACACTATCCTGATGCCCGTTAACGAAACATACTCACCACGGGTGAACGCGAGCGCCTGCGCGGTTCGGGGGTGCGAGAGCGGTACGACTTCCTGCTCCGAGGATCGTCCCTCCTGGTGTCGCGCGAGTATCGGTCGGAACGATCCGACCGGCCGTGGCGGGCAGGGGCAGGCGGTTCAGCGCGCCCTGCGGAGGTTCTCAACGCAGCGGCGGCCTACATTGGAGGAGCGAGGCAGTGGGCAGCGCGGCATGAGGAATGGGGCGAGGCACGAGGCGTGGAGAGGCATGAGGCAAGAGGCAAGAGGCAAGAGGCATGAGGCATGAGGCATTTGGCGCGAGGAGAGAGGCAAATGGTGGGAAGCACGAACGAGGTGATTTAAAGAAACAAAACGGTCAGTCTCAGTTCACGCCAACAAAGCACAGTGCACGTACCTGGAGCTTGATGCTTGCCACCAATTCTTCGTCCCGAAGCCTCTTCGCTTGGTCGAGAGCGCGGTCGAGGGCGGCCTTGTTCATGACGGACAAATCGAAAGCTGTCCCGGTACCCTTGTGGAGCTCCATGAACCAGCGCTGGCGGAGTTCAGACTGGTATATGAGGAGGGCCTTTCGGTCGCAGCCCAACGAGTCGAGGGAGGATGCCCATGGGTGCGTCATGATTTGGCCATGGAACTTCCCAAACATCGCGATGATGTCGGGGCGCCATCCCGCCTCCTGCATCGCGGCGAGGCTCCTCTGGCTGGCAATGGTGTAGGTGGCGAAAGAAAGGTCTTCGTCCTTGACCAGGGCCTTGGCGGTTTTTAGGATGTGGGCGGGCGCGTAGGTGACAGCGCCGTCCGGGCTGATGACTTGTTCCAAGGCCTCGCTCTCGGCAGTTGCAGCCCCGAAGTCGACGAGTTGCAGGGCGCCGTCGGTGTGGTGCCAAAGCCAGACGTGCTTCATCTTCTTGTAGTCTTGGAGGATGTTGGGCGCGATGGGGGCGAGTTCTCTGTCGGGTAGCCCCACACCAACCTGAATTGGTATGTGCATTACCCGATTCTTCTTGCGATCCTCCTTGGCGACGGCCTCCGCCTCCTCTCTCGCCACGGCGGCCAGTCGTTCGCGTTCCTCGTGGTCGAGTCGTTCTCGCTCGGCGGCTGCCTGTTCGATCTCGGCAACCTTGCGGGTCCACGCTGCCTTCGCGATGTCGTTCTGGGCCTTCCAGGAACGGCGCAAGATGTCCACGGTCTGTTCTTCCGTGAGCTGAGTTCCTTGGGCTTGTTGCACAGCCTGCCGCATGGGTAGCATGTCGTCGGTTGCATAGTCCGGGCAGACGTCCAGATTCGGGTCGTTTCCGAGGATTTCGCTCATTTTTTGGATTAGGAGTGGATAGTGTAGATTAAATAGAGAGTAGAAGGTTTTTCTGGAGCTAGAACTCGAGCTACGGTGAGCGTTGCAGCGGGCTGGCTCTACGAGGATGAGGGCGGAGGAGAAGAGACAAATTCTCCTCCGGCTTACTCATCCCGTAGACCGACCTCTCCGATCAATGCTCTCTCTGAGATCACAAACTACAGCGACTCTGGAGGGCGCACACCGACTAAAAATTTAAATCCTTATTCTACCGAATCTAACGTACACGAACGACATACCTCACAAGTCCGAACATTCCTTACCATCAATCGAAAAACCCGACGCTCGCTAGCCAACATCTTCAAAACATAAGGCAAGACCCCCAGGATGCAGTTTCCTGGGATCGAAGGCTTCAGAATTGCGATTCCGCCTTGAGAACTCTCGAAGGAACGAGCGTCTGATACTGGACTCGGGATCCGACATAACTTTGATATCTCATAAGCTGCTCCAAACACTGTATCCCGCACCGAAAGTGAAGATAGGACAAAAAATCGACCTCGTACAAGTCACCGGACGAACTACGATCAACGGTTACGTCGTGATGAATCTTACCTTCGACACTTCTCAGGGGCCCGTCCAGATAGAAGTAGAAGCATACGTAGTGAAAGGAATGAACACGGGATTCATCTTAGGCAATGATTTTTCGGATCAATACTCCCTCAGTATTGAACGCAGTGCGGGGACGACTCAAGTTCGATTCGGGGATTCAGGAAGAACGGTCCCGATCACCAACGCCATGACCGATGACTTCGAACTCCGAGATGAGGAAGGACAGGTATTCCAAGCACGAGCTCGGGAACCACGAGACTTGGAGCGAATGAAATTGCGGGGTCACAGAAAGGCAAAAACACTCAGAAGGAAGGAACGAACGAGAGCGGTGCGAAACGACGTACGGAGCGCGCAAGATATCACTATATCCCCAGAAAGTAGTCGCTACGTGCGCGTACATGCGCATTTCCGAACAGAGGACAAGGATCTCTTCGTTGAACGAAGAGTATTCACTAACAAAAGCGAGGAAGACGTATACGGCACTACCGACTGCTTGATCACGCGAACACGACCAATGCTCTGCATCTCCAACTTCTCTAAATTTCCAATTCGAATTCTTAAGGGACAGCTTCTGGGTACTAGCGAACGACCAGAGTCAACGTTAGCACGCGAAAAGGACATGAACCCCGAAGAATTGGAACAGACTCACGCATATGCCCAGTACATCACATCAAGATCAGCCGAGCTTCCTACCTCGGATACCACGCCTGGAGACCCGCCGGTGGAAGGAGGGCCTAAAACAGCGGAGGTACCTGACGAGACTGTGGCTAGTGCAACGTGGGAGGACGAACTCGATGTCTCAGAAAACTTGAGCCCCGAGCAACGTGAACGGCTGATAGAAGTCCTGCGCAAAAACCAAGCCGCATTCGCGTTAGACGGGAAATTGGGCGATTACGACGAGCACGTTGAAGTTCCCCTGGAACCAGGAACCAAACCCATCTCCGTACCTCCCTACAATGCCTCACCTGCGAACCGAGAAGTAATTGACAAGCAAATGGACTTGTGGCTCGCGCTTAACGTAATTGAGCCATCCAAGAGTCCTTGGGCCGCGCCCGTCTTCATCGTGTATCGGAATAAGAAGCCACGCATGGTTATCGACTTACGAAGATTGAACGAGAAGGTCATAGCTGACGAGTTCCCACTCCCCCGCCAAGAGGATATTTTGCAATCTCTGTCTGGAAGCCACTACCTGTCGACCTTGGATGCCCTAGCCGGATTTACGCAGTTGAGCGTCAAGGAGGAAGACCGGGAGAAGTTAGCATTTCGGACTCACCGTGGCCTATTTCAGTTTCGCCGTATGCCCTTTGGTTTTCGGAATGGGCCCGCAGTATTTCAACGCGTGATGCAAAGCGTTCTCTCTCCCTTTCTATGGATATTCGCCCTGGTGTACATTGACGACATCGTAATATTCTCGAAGTCGTTTGACGAACATCTCACTCATCTCGACCAAGTTTTGGGCGCCATCGCGGGCGCCAAAATCACACTGTCTCTCCCTAAGTGCCATTTCGCCTATGAATCGCTTCTGCTACTCGGACAGAAGGTATCACGACTGGGATTGTCCACTCACAAAGAAAAGGTCGACGCGATTCTGGAGCTAGCCGAGCCGAGGAATGTACACGAACTCCAGGTCTTCTTGGGTATGATGGTATACTTTTCAGCGTACATACCCTTCTACGCATGGATGGTCTATCCTCTTTTTCAACTCCTCAAATCGAAGACAGAATGGAAATGGGGTGACGAAGAGCGCGAAGCGTACGAATTGTGCAAACAGGCGCTCACCGAGTCTCCAGTTCGCGCCCATGCCATGCCCAAACGACTGTACCGTGTATACTCAGACGTGTGCGACTACGGGTTAGCCGCGATACTTCAACAAGTTCAACCGATTGTGGTCAAGGATCTACAGGGAACGAAGCTGTACGAGAGATTGGAAAATGCGCACTCAAAAGGAGAGGTTGTTCCGTTACTAGTCACGAAGTTATCGGCAGACGAGCGAGACATGGACGTACCGGACGATGTATGGGGCCCCACCCTCGACGAAAGCATCGTACACGTTGAACGTGTCATCGCGTACTGGTCGCGAGT
Organism: Ephemerocybe angulata; assembly: GCA_013368325.1. Classification (NCBI taxonomy): domain Eukaryota; kingdom Fungi; phylum Basidiomycota; class Agaricomycetes; order Agaricales; family Psathyrellaceae; genus Ephemerocybe; species Ephemerocybe angulata. The sequence goes on from JAACJK010000164.1 coordinate 404,285, forward strand.
CCTGCAATCAGCTGAAAAGAACTACTCACCCACGGAGAGGGAAGCCTTAGCCTTAAAAGAAGGATTGATTAAATTTCAGCCTTTACTTGAAGGAGAGACCATCTATGCGATAACGGACCACGCCGCACTCACTTGGAGCAAAACTTTTCAGAATGTCAATCGCCGTTTACTCACCTGGGGGCTAGTGTTCTCTGCATTTCCCAACATGCGGATAGTACACCGACCCGGACGAGTTCATTCTAACGTCGATCCTATATCCCGACTCGCCCGGAATCCCCCACACCAGCAGAACCCAGGTCCCATCAACGCCGATTCCCTTAAGCTACGAGAACCCCGCGCGCTCCAATCCTTCCTCGACAATATTGGTCCCGATTTCGATGGGAAACTACACCGCGTGGTCAGTAACTATGCCTCCGGAGAAGCCTTCACTAGAGCCACCGGGAATACCCTTGAAATCGAGATAAACGCCGAGGATGCCGGGATCAAGACGGACGTACGATCGACAATCAGCTATCATACGTCAAAGTCCTATTCAGTGCTCGTAAGCCTTGATAAGGATGTCGTGGTGGCGTGGCGGCGAGACTACGAGGAGGACCCTTTCTTCAGTAAGGTCCTCGCAGAACTAAGGAGCGAGAAGGTTCAATCAGCAGTGTTGCGCGGACGTTATAAACTACGCGAGGACGGACTTATCTTCTACAGTGACAACATGGGCAATACGCGCTTATGCGTCCCAAAGGATCAGATCCATGAGGTCCTGAGTGCGATGCATGATGGCGTATCAGAGTTAGCCCATGCGGGATATCACAAGACATACCAGAGAATAAGTAGCACTCACTACTGGCCAAGGATGTCCCGCGCCATACGACTGTTCGTGCAAACGTGTGATATCTGTCAAAAGATTAAACCTCGCAAGCACGGCTCCATGGGACTTCTCCAACCTATCCCTATCCCCACCCAACCTTTTGAAGTCGTTTCAATGGACTTCATCACCGAGCTCCCAAAAACGAAGGCCGGGTTCGACGCAATCTTGGTGATTATCGACAAACTCACCAAATATGCCCTCGTGGTGCCCACGCACACGACTATTGGAGAGGTTGACACAGCTAAATTGTTCTTTCATCACGTCGTCGCGAAGTTCGGAATTCCCCTCCAGGTTATCAGTGACAGGGACGTGCGTTGGCGTGGTGCATTCTGGGAGGAGATATGTCGTCTGATGGGAATGCGACGCGCCCTCACCACATCGTATCACCCGCAAGCGGATGGCCAGACAGAAATTCTCAATCAATTCCTTGAAATCGGAATACGGGCCTACATCGGTAACTCCGATCTGAGGGACACTTGGGATGAGAATCTAGATCAGATTACGATGGCCTACAATGGGGGCTTACACTCGGCGACTCAGTCAAGCCCCGCGTTCCTGCTGCGAGGATTCCAACCCAGAACCGGCAGCACCATGCTGCATGAACTACCTAGCATCACACGACCGGAAGACTCCGAGGAAGGAGAAGTAAGGCATGAGGCAGCACAAGAAATGGCTGATGCGTTCCGGGTGCTTCGATTAAATGCGCAAGATGCGATCGTTCTTGCCCAGATGACACAAGAAAGGGCGTACAACAAAGGCAGGGTCGTGAAGGAGTACTCAGAGGGAGATCTCGTCCTCATAAATCGAGAAACACTTCGCCTTAATCGAGCAATCACAGGAAGAGGAGTGAAGTTATTACCCAAGTACGAAGGGCCTTTCGAAATAATCTCCAAGATTAGCGCTATCACCTACCGCCTGCGACTGCCCGCTTCCTACCCCATACACTCAGTCATCAGCATAGCCCATCTCGAACCCTTTCACGCATCGCCTGACGAATTTGGCAGCCGCGCACGCTTACCGAAGCTCCGCGCGGACTTCGGAGAAAACGCGACCACCGAGGAGTGGGAGGTCGAGCGTATTCTTGGAGAACGCTGGGTGAAAGGACCGCGTGGACGTCGAGAAAGACAATACGAAGTACGATGGAAGGGGTATGGCCCCGAGTCGGATAGCTGGGAACCGAGAGCATACCTTCGAAATGCCCCCATGGCTTTACTCGAGTGGGAAACGGCAGAGAAAGCTCCGTTGGTCGACGGTGTTCGAGGGCGGCGGCTAGTCCTGCAAAATGGGGTATCGACGCAATGATTGACTGTGCTATATAGTCAACAAGGAGGATTCCCTACCTGGGTGCCCACCATCATACCGCGCTTTCGCCCCTCTACTTAGCCTCTCTTCAAACTACGCCCCTCTCTTGAACATGCCCTACTACACCCACAGCCGCCATGGCTCGCGCGACCTTGCGCTCGCACCCGCGCCTGTCCCAGCCCCATTCACCCTCCATCTGACCCCAATCTCGGTCAACCAACAACCTGCCGCACTCGCCGCTGACCCCGGATTGCAGCCAATCAGCTCCATCTCACCTCTCATCTACACCCTCAAGCATAACGACTACTACTACATCAAGGACCAGGAGGGCCAGCCGGTCTACTCCCTGAACCATAACCTCGTCAACGCACTCGAATGGAGTTGCCAGGGTCTCGTCGCGAGCACCATCGAGGCCGTCGCCGGACCTTCGGGGACTGCCTACATGACTAACTTACCCGACAACGTGTTCGCCGAGCTTGGCATGGCACGACCCGCACTCATGAACCCGGCCAATCGCTTCGCTTTCAACCCTCTCCACGGCTACGGCGCGCGCGACGCACTTACCGAACTTTTCTCGCGCCAGCAACGATGGGGGTTGGAGATGGCGCAGTGGATGTTGGATGCGCGGGAGGTTGCACGGGCCAAGGGCCCTGGAGGTTGTTCTTGGCAGTGGGATCGCGTTCAGATGCCTCCTCCCCCACCTGCCCCGACCGTGGAGCCTGCTACGCAAAGCGAGATCATCGAGATCTCTTCCGACTCCGACGGTTCTGACAACAGCAGCGACGAAGGTGATTGGGAGTAGGATGGGATAGTTGGAAGGGTGCGTTGAGGACTCGAAGGCTGGGGGGGGTGTGTATCGTGATACGTTCATCTTTTCTCTTTTTCTTTTTCTTTTCTTTTCTATCTTTTTACTTTCATTATCTTCGACACGCGACGCAACTCGCGTAACTAAAACATCTATATTCTTCAAGCCTTCTCGCCCTCAACAGGTGAGAACGAGCGCGAGCGTCCTACAGACGCTCGGCGCGTGAGGCGCGCGTGCCACACACGTGCGCGTTGCGCGTGCGCGAAGTCGGGCACAACCCCGACTTCACCGAGGATTGATCGCGCATCACCGCGACCTCGTGTCCGCTCAAGCGCGTCCTCAACGACGCGCGAACATAGTAGAACATTACAGAATCTTCTTTTTCTTTCTATTTCATTCTATTCCATTCGCGATCTTTCCCTTGCATTCTAGTAGATATATCTTCTAGTTATATAAAAGGAGCCTTGTAAAGATCGAGAATTCATCTACTTTTGCCCATCAAAAACCTACGCCTCGAGTTTCCTCGGCTGTTTTTAGCGCTAGAGCCTTCGCTCGCGCCCTAAGCTAGATCTCGTTCGAAAATACACTATATTTTCGAACCTCTAAGTCCAAAGTACTACTACTGTGGACCATCGGATATCTAGGAATCAACTAAGGACTCTGGTATACTCATTGGAGTATACCAACGAATCGCCGACTCACGCCGGACCGATTCATATATGCAGGGATCGAGACCATACAGAAAATTTAAAGTCATAAAGGTATGTACGTTGGGGCACTTTATTCAGGGATGTATCTTTTAACAGGGACTCGTTGACATTTCTGAGACGTAGTTCCCCATTTCTGCAGATCGTCGTTGAGTTCTTTCCTTCGGCTGGGAGTGGTCAAGGGCATATCCTCCACGGTAAGATTCTTCTTCTTAGACTTCTCCTTGCCCTTTTCCTTCGAAGTAGACAAAGGTACATCCTCTTCGGGCACACCCTTCTTCTTAGACTTCCCCTTGCCCTTTTTCTCCGTTTTGGGCTTTACGGGGAGCCTATCAGCTACGTCTGACTCAGGTCCAGAGGCTGAGGTGGTAGCTTCCGGCATATGTTTAGCGTCCGCTGGAGTGACTTGGACGTGTACTGCCGGTGGTAGAATCTCTGCCGGAGGAGTCGGGTGTGGGTGGGATTCAGTTGTCACATTATCCAGGACCTGCTTTGGGGTGACCTGGGCAGGGTTCATGGCAAATTGAAGTGCCATATTCCTGACATCCTCGGGAAGTGAGTTCCACTTTAAGAGAGTGTCTGCAGTTGCTACCGGTTGGCTAGATGGAGTGATTGGGCTTGGAGGCAATGCACTGAAGGGGAGGAAGGTAGTACCGTCTCCGTTTCCCGCCGGAATGGTTGACCCCGACGGGAGGAGTCCGACCGTCGGGTGGGACGACTCCGACGGACCCTCAAAGACCGACGGGTCCGTTCTGTCCGACTCATTTGTTGACACCGCCGGCTTTCGTTCCTGCGGGAGGAGTGACCCCGCCGGGACGAGTCGAACGGTCGGATGGGACGACTCCGACGGATCTTGAAAGACCGGCGGGTCTGTTAGGTCCGCCGGACTTGCTGTTACCGCCGGGTTCAGTCCGTCCGACGGGGTATGACTTTCCTGAGGGAGGAGTGCCGAAGGATTGGGGACTTTCTTCCTTGGCTTCGGCCTGCTGCTCACACCCTCTTCTCCTAACAAATCTTCTGTTGGCACGCCAAGTTTTTCAGCATCTTCCACAAGGACTGCACTCCTAGTGGAAATCCTCTCTGCTCTCCTGTTTCCTGCAGGAGCCTTGACCTTTGTTGCTACCTGTGCCTTCCCCTCCTTCTTTCCTGCTGGAGCCCCGGTCTTGGTTGCTACCTGTGCCTTCTCCTCCTTCTTGCCTGCAGGGGCCCCGGTCTTGGTTGCTACCTGTGCCTTCTCCTCCTTCTTGCCTGCAGGGGCCCCGACCTTGGTTGCTACCTGTGCCTTCTCCTCCTTCTTGCCTGCAGGGGCCCCGACCTTGGTTGCTACCTGCGCCTTCCCCTCCTTCTTTCCTGCAGGAGCCTCAACCTTGGTTGCCACCTGTCCCTTTCCCATCTTCTTTTTTCCATTTTTCACCCTTGACTTCCTTTCCTTTCCATCCTGCTTCACACTGCTATCTTCATTTAGTTCACGGTCAGGCTCCTCCTCCTCCTGCAGCTTCCTTGGTTCCCGGACAACAGGACTGCCTTTAGAATTGGGGTAATGGTGAAACTCGAAGACCATAGCTTCACCGTCAACTTGCCTCCGATACCAGTAATAGAGGAGCTTCTCTTGCTGTCCAACATTGATTTTGGTAGGATCCACAAAGTAAGGGGAAAGATCGTCTGGAAGATATTCCTCATTGACATAGTCTCTGATTGATGACTGCAGAATTCGCCATGGGGGTGAGAGGCATCGGGATCACGTCCTGATGCCAAAGCTTTGAGGGGAGGTAAGATTAATGCATTCCTAAGGAGAGCAATGAACGCACCCAAATGAAGTGTAACAAAAGTACGAATGAGGTGTGGATAATATTCCCATCGAGGGAGACCCTTTGGTAAGACGGATGGTTTGGAAGGATGGGTTCCATGTAGCTATTGAGGGGGAGACTTAGGAGAGGCTTTCCACGTCCCCTTAGTTTTGGGGTAGGGAGGCCAGCTAAGTTATCTTCAAATTCCCCTTGAATGAAGGTGGACCAATTCCGAAATATGCCTGAATCCCTGATGGCACTCCTGTACTCCCGAACAAAACGTCTTTTCCCCAACTCCGCCCCACAGTCTACAAAGGCTGAGCAGGCACTAGGAAGTGAGAAATGTGCCAAAGTACATTTCGGAATGGAGGGGACTTACACGAATATGGTTCCTTCCCCGGGCCTTCAAATCCCACCAATACAGCCATCCGGACTCCCATGGACTTGTACATGTTATGAATGAACTGACGGACAACTGGGAGAGCTCGGTCAAATGCAAGCCTAGGACATTCTCTATAAATCCATGCTCTTCAAAGGATAGTTTAATTGACGTACTGCCTTTGAACTTCTGGGGGGGGTCCTTCCTTGTTCCAATTGGCGGCCGTATCCTGCATCTCCTTAACCTCCTCCTCGGTTAAGAGAGAAAGTTCGTAGCTCAATGCTTTCTGGAACATGTGAAATGGTGTAACCCGAACGACTGGCATGGCAGCTTTTCCCTTCTTTGTATTCCTTCTCCTTCCCTTCACATCCTTGCCTTTACTTCCATTCCGCCTCCCATCCTTCGGATTCTTCCCGTCGGGCTTTCTTCCTTTCCTGTCCAAGTCCGAGGAGTCCGACTCCGACTCCGACTCCGAGTGTGCCTCCGAGTCCGACTCTGACTCCGAATCGGAGTCCGAGTCCGAGTCCGAGTCCGAGTCCGAGTCCGAGTCCGATTCCGCCAAGTCAAGGGAGCCATCATCAATGTCCTCCATGCTAATCTGGCACTTTGTATGGGCCTCAAATAGCATCTTCTGTCTGACTTTCACCCTCTCCGGATACATCTTGTAGAATACCTGCCTCACTGACCACTTCTTCTCCCAGAGTTCTGCACCCAACCTTTTCCGGCAACGAATACGAAACTACAGGACCACATTCTGTGGAGAACGGTCACTGACTTTTATGTTTATAGAGGAATCTCCCAACTCACGTTGATTAAACCAGTTCTATCCCCAGTCCGAATTTTTCCCCCCTCCCTCTCCACTTTTTCTCGGATGCCATCCAAGAAGTGAAGGGCAACATTGATTGCAAACTCCCGCCGCTGGTGCTTGGGCAGCTCCTTGTAGTCGTCCTTCCTATCATCCATGTATTCTAGCTGAAGGGTGGTGAATTTCGAGTCAAGGGCCTCAGCAGGTCCCTTCGGCTGGTCCTCGGAATCCGATAGCCCGTCATCTTCGTTTTCTTCTCCTTTAATCTGGCCACCGGCGAGGTCTGGAGTATTAGAGTTTCTTTCCTTGACTTTGGCAGGGAGAGACATTGCGTCAAGTAAGTGAAGAGGAACAAACAAGATAATGACCCCAATATCAGACCAATATCAGAAAGGGTCCCAGCCGGATCTTTGGAGCATATGATAAATCTGGGACGTTGTCTATTTCAGGCTGATCAATCGATAACCACCACTGTTCCCGCAAGAAGCCTCTCCTGTCTTCCTCCACCTAACCACCATGGTCAAGCATAAGATCGGTAAACGCAAGGTCACCGAACTCGATATCTCTGTCAAGACCACAAAACGGGGAAGACAAGTTTCCTCCGTTGCGGTTCCTGCCGAGAAATCCCTCTACCGACCATCGAAACGGAGGAAGATCATCCCGGTTATCCCTGCAGACAACAAAGCACAGCGGGGGTCCAGCAGCTCTTCCTTACCAGAGCCCCTCTACTACGAATCCATCTTTGAAACCATTGATGGGAAGACGTCCCAGGGAAAGGTCAGCCATATTGAGGCTTAAGAAGCAGGAAATGATCTGATTATCTTCCTTCCAGACAACCCATGACTATCTCAAGGCATGGCTTGATCAAGGGAAGTGTGGGGCATATCTGGACAGGCTTCTCATCACCGAAGCAATGCCCAAACCCACATGTGTGCGGTGCTTGAAAGGAGTAGCAACTTGGAGATGCCTGGATTGCGGTAGCCAGCCTCAGTACTGCGGAGTGTGCTGCCGGATTTCCCATCGGCGGACGCCATTTCACCGGGTTGAATACTGGAACGGAAGGTACTTCCAGCCTGCCTGGCTCTGGCAGGCGGGGACCATGATATGCCTTGGGCACCAAGGGCACATGTGTCCCGAGTACCAGAAAAAGATGTCTGATCTGGAGAAACGTTCACTGAAGGTAAATGGCTGCCTCGACTCCCCTCCCCTGGAGGAGGATGATACCACATTTGGGGCAAAACCAGCAATCACTCAGCTCGGATCCGGGCGCTTTGTTCTCTTCGTGCACCTCAATGGTTTCCATTACCTACCCGTCTACCCCTGCCTCTGTGGTGAAAAGGTCCGGCTACCTGAAGATGAACAATTTTTGGAAGCTGGCTATTTCCCTTCTACTTGGACAACAATTGAGACAGTGTTCACTCTGGAACTGCTCAAGGATTACCATTTAACCAAGACCGAAACAAAGATGTCAACGGAAAACTACTGTGATATTCTGAAGCGCAAGACCAATTTCGCCTTTCCTTCCAAAATTGTAAGTTCTTCTTTACATCCTTGTATTCTAAGCTGACAATAGTTGGGTTGTAGGACAGAGCTCGAGAGCTTTCACGGGTCTGGCAAATGTACAACTATATGATTCTTCTCAAGAGGCATGGATTTGGTCATGAAGGGAGGGGAAGGAAACCTGAAAAGGGGGAGCTGGCTTTATACTGTGCAATATGCCCCCAGCCCGGAATAAACCTACCTTCAAATTGGGAAAGCCTAACAGAGCTGTGAGTTTGCCAATCTTCACCCATACTTTGATGATTAAGGGAGTCATAGATGGCTTTATAAACGATATATAGTGATAGACGGCAACTTCAAGCTTCATCATCTCATAATCCGTGGTCAGGATCGGGGCATCTCCTTGATAGCTGGGGCTGCTTATATGATCGAGAAGGCCTACCAAGACAAAGTCCTCAAAAACGCCCCAGAAAGCAAGCAGGTAAGTTTCTGGCATGATAGCTAAACCAGTGCTAATAGGATCTCTGTTTTATAATGCTACTCATGAACTAATGAACTATTCCCTGTGTCATCGGAATCGGCGACACCGTCGGATCGACACCGTCGGATCGACACCGTCGGATCGACACCGTCGGATCGACACCGTCGGATCGACACCGTCGGATCGACACCGTCGGATCGACACCGTCGGATCGACACCGTCGGATCGACACCGTCGGATCGACACCGTCGGATCGACACCGTCGGATCGACACCGTCGGATCGACACCGTCGGATCGACACCGTCGGATCGACACCGTCGGATCGACACCGTCGGATCGACACCGTCGGATCGACACCGTCGGATCGACACCGTCGGACGGGACAGACGTAACTATGTCTATCCGTCGGATCGTTACCGTCGGACGGTATGGTCGGAACTACCTCCATCCGCTGATGCGCCTTCAGCGCGTCTACCCACTAAAAATCACGATTTACCTTAATAAATACGCGATTCCCACTGCATATCATCTATCAAAAGACCTGCACCAACATAAAGGGGAACGAGAGTCAGAGCCGAGCCCAGAGCTGCTGACTTAGCCTCTCTGACCTACGCGCGGGACTACGAGAAGTGGTGAGTAGCCTCAAGCGGGTAAGACCTACCTTCGCGAGACACTTGCTACTTTAAAGAGACACGCGCGGGACAACTATGGGATCGACTTGGCAAGTAACGGACATAGGCAGAGTAGTGCGTATCAATGGGAAGCCCCCTACCCATCCCTTCGTATCTCGCGAGAACACTCTCGCCACACCCAGAGTCGAGAGATCACCGTGGCATCAGTAATCGAGAGGGATTGCACCCGAGCCCCTGATAAGCGCCGGAGTATAGCTCCCGCGCGACTTGATCTTCACGAGAGGTGGCACGTCGAGAGGTCGATCACACCTCGAGATGTTCGCAATCAGACCACCTCTCGGGAAAGTTCTGGGATCGCCGTCGGCTGAGGGGAGAACTCGGTACAGGCACCCGCGTGTAACACAGGGGAAGCGGAACCGGCACAACTTAAGCGCCCCATGATTCCCTTGCCCGGATATCGGATGGATCATCCGCGGCTCCACTCTATCAGAGGGGAACCACAATCAGAGATAAGAATAGGTCGTCCCACACGAGACGGGTGGCGCGGCGTGTACGAAGAAGTCGGTTGGTGGCAACGGCACAGTCTTGGGTATTCACCCGGGCGCTAATTGGCCTTGAGCTCAACCTCGAGAGGTCTTCTCTCCTATCTCTATGTTTCACTTGGACTGTTCTGGAATGTATCGCGATCGCATGTGTTTCTCATCTGTTTGTCTTTGAGCTTGTTTGTAAATATTCGGCATGTACTTAAAGGCTCGCGAGTAGTTTAGAGAAAATCAGTTACCCCCCAGTTTTCATCTTTCAAGTCTCTAAGTCAAAGTCCAAGTCTAGCCGTCGCGCTATCTGTCTGTCTGTCTGTCTGGTCGTCGTGCCAATTGTCTTTAAGTTTTCTGTTCCTTTTGCGAAGCTCTCGAGCCTAGTGAAAGCCCTCTCGTGGTAGCGACCTCGTCCTCCCGAGACCCCACCCTCTCATCGAGAACCTATATCACCCCGAAGCGCGGTCGAGTCTAGAACTCCCCTTCAAACTTGCTAGTTGCGAGTACCTTAGAGTCGACCTAGTCCTCTAGTCCAATACATTACTTTGCCCGCTCTATCTTGAGTGAGTTGCCCCTCAGCTACCTTAGTGTGGTTGTGTGTGTGTTGTGTGTTGTGTTTGTTGTTTTGGTTAGAGGCGTGTTTGGCTCTTAGCCCCGTAGCCGCACATCACCGCCGGACCTTATCCTCGGACCTTACGCTCCGCCGGTTTCTCTCTACCGTCGGAATCCCTCCGTCGGGAAAACTCAGGCTGCGACGTGCTCTGAATACAAGGCTGTCCAGGATAAGGATAAGATGAAGAAGGGCTATGATGCATCTGGGTTATTTGGGAGTGCCTGTGCCCGTCATGGCTGCTTTTGCGGTGGAGCTCTCGTGGACATGCAGAAAGGAGAAAGGTGAGTGCCGCCACCTTACAGAGGACTGTGCTTGAACTCACTATATTTCCAGACAGGCAAATGCAGACCTGTCAGTAAACGAAGCCTTCGACACCACTAATGCAGCTGGGACACCTGGTGCTTTGCTGGCCTACGATATCAACTGCCAGTTTTGTATACATTTCCGGGAGAGGATTGATAAAGCCCATCACCTTACCATCCCAGCGGACCTGGATATCACGTACCTCATTGGACTCTTCCATATTCATGGCCATGGCGAGATATGCCTGCCTCGCTTTGCCAGTACCTTTCTCCCAGGTGCTGGGATGGCCAGTGGGGAGATCATTGAATCCCTCTGGTCTATACTCAACCAAGCAGCAAGGATAACCAAAACGATGACTCCCGCTCACCGACGGGAAATGATCGATGCATGCATAACAGACATTAATTGGAAGAAGCTGGTATCAGTTGGTCTGTGCTTTTCCATCCTGTCCTCGGCATATGCTTATTAGAATTACTTTCAGATACCTACATCACCACCCAACTGCTTAAAGCTAGGACTGAGAAGGAGAAGGCAGATGATGACTTTGCTCTACTCAATGACACAGTGAGCCCCGCCCAGAAGGAGCTCTGGCAGGAAGAAATGGAGACCGCAAACGACGAGAGGAAGGGGTCTGACGTTTCATCCATGGATTCATATCTTCCGAAACTTGAAAAAGGTAGCTATCCGTTCTTCGAACTGAGAATGGTAGGCTCACTAGGGTTAACTTCTTCTTTTAGTTAAGAACACAAGAGCAATTCGATCTAGCCTCATGGCTGAAGAGCAGAAGACAAGGAAAAATGTGGGGCTAGCAAACTGGGTTGCAACAGGCATGGAAATTCAGGAAGCACAGTCTGTCTTTCTCTCTTGCATCTCAGGACAGTTGTACTAATATCGGAAATAAGATCAGCATTACGTTCAACTGCAATGGCAATTAGAAATGCAACGGAAGGGTCCGTAACAGACCTGGATGTACAGAAGAAACGGGAGGTCCTCATCAAGCAAATAGACAACTGGTATAAAATCGCGGATACTCTTTTCCCCGGTTTGGACCCGACAGCCGAGACATCCAAGATGACGGATAAACAAGACCCCTGTGTTTGCGAGAACGAGTGCCAATGCCCACCACATATTCCAGATCCAGATGTCGACTTTGAACTGGCCGAAAATATAGTCCTTTCCCTTCCCTCTGACTTCCACGATTTACCCGAGGAGCTTTCAGCAGCTGCAATCACAGAAGGGGAATTGCGGGTAGCCCAGGCAAATGAGGCACTCGATACCCTTCGGAGTCTCATCACGAAAAAATCAACATACTACCGGGCCAACAGGGAACTGGCCAATGGAACGAGAGACCGTACAAGATCGTACGACAGTATCAATGCCTTGGAAAAGCTCATGGTTGCAGCCAAGAGAACATACGCAAAGGCTAGGTCCTCCTTGGAGCGGCTCGGGCTCCTTCCTGAACACCCTCAATTCAAAACCCTTCAAAAATCAGACACGAAGGCGGTAACAGCAATTTACAGCCCAAATGCTAGGGGCCAGAGGAATGAAGGCCTTTCTTGGATTTGGACAAGCCTAGGTATTGACCCTACAGAGGAAGGGTATTTAGCAGAAGGTGAGCTTTGTCAAGAAAAAACCGTCCTCTCCGCTAATTGGCTGTAGTCTACCGGGTCAATTGGATCAGGGCCAAGTCCAGGGCAGACCGTTGGATGGAGGAGGTAATCATCCTGGAGCATGAGATGGAATGGTTTGTTCGTTTCTGCTTATACCGGCAGAGGAAATGTCTGGATTGGGCACAATCAAACGAGGAGGGTGTGTCCGCCGGACATATGGCATACGCATTCCGACAGGCGGACATGTGGGCCCGCCGGGCCTCCGCGGGAAAGAAGCAGTTCATGGAAAAATGCGGGGTTAGGGTTACCATCGAAGATCCGATTATCAATGATCCTACAACTTGAACTTGAACCACCATCATCCCCTACTTGTACACTCTTTCCATCCATTTTTATAGCACAAATGCTTGAAGACCTTGCCATCCTCGCTAAATTAAACGCCCTTACTCCGAACGGCATGCAATCGGTGTTGTCGTACTCCGCAAGCCGCCTTCGGGCTGCGCTGTGCATCCAGGCCGTTGTCCCGATGCCTGAGGAGTACATGGGTACATACCACGACCACCTGAAGGAAGAGCTGGTATGTATTTCTCAATTCAGAGTTCTATTCTGACCTGTCTGTTAGTTTGCCTATTCCTTTTTGCTCGGTTCAGTCATGCTGCTCCATCCCAACCCGAAAGACCTCACAATTTCGAAAATCGCTACGACGGCGAGTCTGCTATACATCCGCGGCACCCTTGTGGATAGAGAAGAGCTCAGGCGTATTGCCAATACCTACGGTAGCGCTGGTGATCACATCCTTGTGCATTACGAGGGCGAATGGTGGGAGAAAATGGACGAGCCCGTGCAGGCAATCCATCCGAGGGACGTGTTTGGCTGGTGGGAAGTACAGAAACACAGGATCGCCCCGGTCTTCCCCCGGGTCCGGAACGTCATCAACCTCGCCGAGATGAAGATCGAACAGCTAGACCAGGCCCGTGACCTCGCCGTCTCATCCGTCGAGCTTATGGATTCCCAGCTCGCGACCAGCGCCGAACAGATTGCCACACTCACCCGCCGGCTCAACAATGCGAAAAGACTCCGCGGGGAACTCAAAGGCCTTCTCACCGACAAGGAGGACATGACGATCCATCTCGAAAAACTTCACATTCGGAGCATGACGGAGGAACTGCCGGCCAATTTAACGGGCAATTTAACGGAGGACCTGATTCGACCCCTGGAACCTGAAGTGGTCCGCGGCGAACAGACAGCACGAAACAAGCATGACAGGAAGCAGAAACGAAAGGGTAGCGTCAATGAAGCAGACAGCGTGAAAAAGCCGAAGACCGTTTCATTCCACGACGACCTTGCCACCAAGATCAATGCCGCCGCAGACGCGCAAGCCGCGGAGGAAGAAGAAGATGAGCAGGCGGCCGTAGAAGCGGGCAGCGGAGAGGAGGACTCCAGTGAAGGTGATGATGATGGTGGAGAAGATGACAGCGATGACGACCAGTAGTTAACCATGAGTCCCTGTCCTCTATCTCCATGCGAGAATTTGTATTTTATCTCCACTATGCCTGTATTGATGTATTGCTCTCCTGTCTCCGTCAAGTCCGTCGGACTCACACACCGTCGGGTGAAGCACTGTCTCCTGCTGCGAGTGTATTTCATCCCGCCAACCGTCCCCATTCTACCCGCCGGGAGCTTGGACCACAAATTGTGAATGCGACCCGACGGACTTAGACCGCAGGGGCTCTATCCGTCGGGACCCTTCCGCCGCCGGGTTACACCCCGGTTTGTCTGCCACCCGCCGGCTTGTGGTTCAATGCGACCCGACGGGTTAGCCCGCAGGAGTTATGTCCGCCGGGTCCTACCCCGCTTTAGCCGCCACGCCGTCGGAGTGTGGCCCAATATCGGATGAGTGTAAACCCGTCGGACTGTTTGTGCTGGAGGACTCCGACAATTTGAAGCTGGCGTTGGCAGGTATTGATCAGTGGATTAGTCATTGATCCACGGATCTTCATTCCCGCACAGCATTCTTCCTTCTTGACCACCATGGAGACATCCACAATTTCTCCCCCCTCTATTGATATCTGCACTACAGCAGAATGGATGTCCTTGCTGGGCTACGTGCATGGCCGAATGCACAAACTCCTTGATTTCTTCCAACTCGAATGCGATACTCCCTACCATCAAGAGAATTGGCGGACTTGGGTTAGTGTTTTTAGCAATGAACTTGTAGGTTTAAGTTCCTGTGATCCGCTGCTCCCACAACCTGACGGGCCATCCAGAATATTGGTCTCACCCTGCAAGGATTGATGACAGCCAGCGATCTTGGAAGGAGGCCCGGTACCTTCTACCAGTCCATCATCAAGGAGGTCGTCATCCACACTGATGACTGCAAAGGCGTCTGGTTTGCCCTAACCGGTGGACTGATTACCAGTCCCGTGTACCCCGAGGACGAACTTCTCAGATCGGACAGTAACCGCTGGTGGGAAGCTAAACCATATGCTACTATTTCTGACGTCGCTCGGCTTTGGAGGGAAGGGGGAGGGGCTTTGAGGGATGGTGGAAATCGGCCCAGGGATGAGAAATCACGGGGTATAGATGAAGCTGACTTGCAAGGTGTCTTGAAGGGATTGATTGAAGGTTTAGATGCCTCGATCGCCAATGTTGAGGAGAGTAGCCGTGACGTAGAGGAAGCCTATAAAGCAGCATATCAAGTTCGAAAAGCTTGGAATAGGTTGTAGTATATCAGTATAACAGCCAATCGATGTAATCTATGCCGCCGGGTGAATGGATACCAGGAGATCGGCAAGGAATGGGGGTGAAATCTCTGCATACTCAGTTAGAGCTCCCCAACCCACAGAAGGCTTAATAAAACTAGCAATACATATCCTATCCCCCTCTGTTCTTGCCGCACCATGCTCCAGGAGGTAGCCAGGGATAATAAAGCTTGTCCCTGGATTGTAGCTAAACCTTCCACCTAGAAGTGGGACCTCCAATACGCCGTTTCCATATGTCCCAAAAACTGAGAGTATATCTTGGAGAAACTTGCCACCACGGTTATCACGATGGAAGGGGGTCTCTCTGTTGCAGATGAAAGCAAATCCAGTGAAAGGTGAAGTCCAGTACTTGAAGGCTTCTTGTGTCAATTTGGTATTTGACGTTTCAGCCCTACCTGATGACAGTTCTATGAGAACTTGCAGTTGCATCTCATACAGCTTTGGATTCACAAGGGAAAGGAGGGCGCCAATAAGGGCATTTGTTCCCGATAGCATGTCAATCAGCTCCATGCCGCCAGCCCGTTTCTTTGAGTTCAGGGATGCGGATGGGCCGGGAACTGAAATCGGAGGCTAGGTGTTGAATCAATAAACTTTCCGCAAGTTAGAGGCCTCTATCGCTTACCCCATGACCTTGCTCATACCAAGCGGCAGCCAGGTTTACGAGGCCGGGAGGGATTTGGCCATGATCCGGATTTGCAAAAGTTCCTGTTTCCGTCCGCCAAGCGCCCGACGGACGTTGCAAGTCCGCCGGATCTTGAGAGTCCGCCGGACCTTGAGAGTCCGCCGGACCTTTATAATCCGACGAATATCCAGAATCCGACGGACACATCCGAATCACGGATTTCGGTAATTTGCCAACGGTCTTGGCTGCGTCAAAAACGGCAGACTGCCACTTTATGAGGATTGCAGTGGCATAAAATATGATTCAATGGACTCACGCATCTCCGAGATGTGAAAATATTGGGCAAGTACCACGCAATGGCCTTACCGGCAGAGTCAACGAAGACCATTGGGGCATCCTTGAAATTTCTAACAGATTCCGGAGCCTGAAACGTCCTCCGCAGGTAGTCTTCTCGAGTCCCTTCTTGCAGGGGGATAGAGAGACCTTCAGCAACATCCTCAAGGGAATAGGAGAGATGGACTAAAAAAATGCAATCAGAAAGAAGAACAAGGCTGTGCTAAAAAACCTGGTTGACCGACCGGGGTGCTTGAGTGCTTGAAATAGAACTCCCACAATTGTCCCTATTTCCCCTTGGACATCCAAGGGAACTCTTGAGGGCGTTACAGCAGGAGATGGACACGAGCCTTTTTGAGCCCAATATAACTTCGCCAGTCCAGCGTATTCTTGCAACGTCCTGAGACCTGGGGGTAGATCTTGGGACATTGCAGCTGCTGTAGTTAAGAAGAAAGGCTCCATGCATTGTTTGGGGGTCACAATATACATCCGTGGGGCTTGGGGCAACATGAGGCCAAATTGATGGTCCGACACATGGTCCGCCGGAAGTGGCAAATCCCCAAAATTAGGAACGACGGAATGGCCCGCCTGACCCGCCGGCTCATTTTGGCTTTTCTGCCTTTCCATCTCCCGGCGGGTTTATTCCGCAATGTGTTTCCCAGCTGGGCTATTGATCTTGGGCCAATTCACCCCAGTTGGGCCATCCCACATTGGTCCTTCCTTATTCCCACCTGGGCTTTCCACTATGATTGCTCCCACAGGTGCCCAACTGGGCCCAGATCACCCATCTTGATGGGGCTTTAGTGAACCCGGATCGCGCATCATCAACCTGTCATCTTGCTGAATGGGGTGCTTCTGACCCAATACAAGGCGGAATTAATTATTTATACAGCTCTACTGTACCAATTCAATCAATTCGTTAGTCACGCGTCACGGAGGCCCTAATTTTAACGAAATTTCGAGGAAGTCACTGGTCACGCTGAGATTTGACGAAATCTGCGGCGAAATTACCAAATTCGACTTCAAAACCGGGCGCTACCGCGCCAAAATTCGACGAAATTTCGTTAAAAGTTCGTCAAAGTCACGGTCACGATGTCCTTTAACGAAAATCTCAGTTCGTTAAGGATGTCACGGGTCACACCCCCTAACGAATTGATTGAATTGGTACAGTATAATCTACCATACACATCTTAAATATCTTCCGTGCCTGTAGCAGTAAGGAAAGTCGACCCGCCTGCTCTCGTCTTCGCTGTATGCTGCTCACCCCTATCGACGGCCGGTGGGCGGGCGCCATCAGATCACTCACGGAGACGCGGCGGAACAGAAACCCAGGTTTCCCAACAGCTTGTGGAGAAACCCCCGGTTTGTAACTGAAAGGGGGGTTTCTCAATTGTTTTATCCCTCGTCTTGAGTGAAGAATTCGGAGTTTCTCCTTCTCGCTTATCTTCCATCACTCCTCGTCCTCTCTAGATCGATTCATTACTCATTCTGTACTCGTCTCACGTACATCAGTTTCGTAATAAAGATTTCTTGTTTCTTGTTCTCTCTCCCGTCTCCTCATCTTCCCTCTCGCGTCCTAGAATCCGCGACTAGCTAAGACTTTGCCATGGTCTCAACCCCGTATAATTGCTTCCTCTTAGTCCTTTTGCACTGGTCTGAACGGCATCAAGGCGGAGTCATGAGGGAAGACGCCTTGATACAAATTACGATTGCCAATGGACAGCGACCGGTACCACATGGTTCAGCGCTCACCCCAGAACCACCAGATGCTCTATGTCTAAAACGCAAGGAACCGCAAATCTAGTGCTGGCAAATAGCGCCAGGCAGCCCAAACGACCAGCATTCCTCCAGGCTCTGGGACTACTGTCATTGCTCTCCTTGACCCTGGTAGTCACCAATCTGGTCCCGTTTCCAGTCCCCTGGTCGCCCTTTCGCGTTCAAGACTCGTCGAAACTACTGCCCAACGAACCAGCTGCGGAATGGCGCGACGATACCTACCCTCTTCGTGAACAAACGCAATGGGACATCTCCACCGACTTTCCGTACCCCCGCAAACTCGAATACGACGTGACGGAGGGGACGTGGCTGCGCTTGGACGTGCACCCGCAGTCGGGCGACATCGTTTTTGACATGATAGGCGACATCTACTGCATCCCAGGGAACGAAGTAACCAAAGGAGGCGTGACTAGTGCCAGACCCGTGGTTCGTGGCATCCCACACGACGCGGACCCGCATTTCTCGCCCACTGGGGACCGAATTGTGTTCAGGAGCGACGCCGAGCTTGGGGTTCACAATATCTGGGTTATGAAATGGCAAGGCTGTGAGGCGATGAGCTTGCAAGACTTGCCGCAGAAGCACTTTGAATATGGGATTGGGGAGAAGGAGACGCCCGCGCGTAGAATGGTCAGACTTTTTGGAGAGGGGCGCGGTACAGGTCGGTGCTATAGTTTGAACTACGCTGCAGTAGTTATACTAAAAGAGCTACAGCTCAAAGGATTACCAACGAAACATACCGGACTGTTTCCGACGCGCGGTTCCATCCATCCGGCTCGAAGGTGGTTGCCACGAAGTGGTATACCAGCTCGCGCTCGCTTGGTGCAGGAGAAGGCTGGGAGTATCAAGTACCGAGTGTCGAAGACCTGAACCGGAGCCTCAACGAAGTATCTGTTGGAGCTGGAGAACGCCGATTGAGCCGAACCTTGCCCCCAGGCTGGTCGCCAGAGCAGTACGGGGACCAGCAAATCGGTCCTGAGCAAATCCTTTGGGCGGGCGAAGACACTTTGATATATTCGAAAAACGTAGCAGACCAAAGCGCGTTCACATATAGCAAAGGTATAAAACCCACCAAACTCAAGTGATTTATGTTGACTCCTGGCTCCCAGATGTGCATAAAGGTATCTACGCCATCTTCCAGACGAACTTCACCACGAAGGCCACAAGTCAGCTCGTGGACTCAGCTCCTGGCGGTGCGAGCAGGCCAGAGCTCTCCCGTGATGGGAGGACACTGGCATTCGTCCGTCGCGTGCGGGATAAACAGGCCCTAGTGTTCAAGTAAGTCACACCCTTTGTTGTGCCCTCCACATCTAAACAATCCCCAGGGACCTCGTAACCGGCTCGATTCACAATGTCTGGTATGGCCTCACATACGACTTGACCTCTGTCTCCGCTCCAATGAGCACCTACCCATCCTTCGCGTTTACCCCTTCCGACGATGCGGTCATCATCTGGGCGGCAGGGCAGATCTGGAGGGTACCTCTTACTATCAACGCGCAAGGGGAGAAAGTCGCGTCGTCTGAAGCACCTCACCCCATTCGCTTCAAGGCCCATATAATGAAACGTCTAGCGGAGACTCTGCGGGGTGGCAAGACAGACTTGGTGGATCTGGAAACGCGGAGTGAAGAGCGCGTGCGGGCTTTCAGAAATCTAAAGGTCGACGACAAGGGCGATCGCGTGGTTTTCGAAGCTGCGGGAGTCACCTACCTCCACAACGTACAGAAGAAGACTACGACCCCTGTCCCGGTTTCCGATAAAGCCGCTCCCTATTATTCGCCCTCTTTCGTTCCCGGATATGACGACCTCGTCTTGCATGCTCGGTGGTCCGATACCAACTTCACAACATTCGAGTTGTCAGATATATGGAAAGCAAGACTGCCATGCTGATTTTGGATCAATTGAGAGTGCTGGCGCGTGTCGCCGGGCAGGGACCCCAGGAACCACGTTACAGGGGAGTGTCACGCCAGGGTTGGAGCACGATAAGTGGGCCTAGAGGTCTAAAGAATCAGGGGTTTCTGAAAGTTGTGCCCAGTCGACTGGTCGGGGTGGGCCGCAGACGTTTGGACGTCCAAAATATTATATGCTATGTTCAGGCCTGAATGCGGCTCTGTATGAGCCATACCGTAGGACTATCAGTACTGTTGTGGTCTAGCGGTATATGTTATGCGCCGGGATGCAAACATGCCTGAGGTCTCTAGTTCGATTCCTGTTCATTGAATCTTTTTATTTTGCTGGTCAAAGCTCTCGAGCACGAGTCGCAGGCCAAAACTCAAACGCTCTACTATCTAGTCTCGGATACAGACTCCTGACAATCAAACCAAATGCAAGAATATGTTTAGGATGACTATCCAACTACAGCTTTCGTGGCATGATAGCGCTCGGAGTGAGTAACGAGGGTGTGGTTTGTAAACATAGTAACAACTAAGCGCCGGCCTTCAACGGGAGTGCCGCTGTGGAGAATGCGACGTGTCATGGCACCAAGTATGTGGCCGGAGGGAAGAGGGATATTAATGCCAAGCTGTGGGCAGCAGAAATGAGCTCCCGTCCACTCCCCGAATGCTATGACCCAGGTAAGAAAAAGAGGGTGATCGTGGAAGTCCAAATGTAAGCGTTCGCTTGACCCTTCCTTTATGGCCAAGGTAAAGAATGCGGGGCCAAAGTCTATAAGATCGTAGAGGGCGGGGTTCTTGTGTCGGAGATGGTCCCTGACATATTCACGGGCGCTAAGAGATTGACGGAAATTGAGATCCTCAGGCTATAGTGAACAGAGGTGCGAGGTGGCTTACCGGCTCTGCTTGGCCCAGGTGTTAGAGCACCAGGACTTGGTAAGCTCTGCGACCACAGGAGCTAGCTCCTCCTTGATAATGTTGAGAAGTGTTGTCATAAGTGGCCATAGGATAGGGTCGTCCATGTGTCGTTTAGTATCAGAGGTGAACATGGGCTCCTTTGCAGTGACTTGCCAACTGCCGACGTGAAGACCCCCAGGGCCGGCCGTGCGGTTACTCCCCGACTCATCTGGAAGCACCAGCCCATTCGCAATCAATGCGTCCCATACCTCCCAGAGTCGTGTGGTCAGGTCTTTGATGTTCAAGCGGCTTTCCACGCTGCATCGCATCACCACCTGCGGTGGATGGTCTGGCACTGCGAGCTCCGAGAGGAGCTCTTCGTCCAACTCGACGATGTAAATTCCGGTGTCAGGCGCTATATCCAAATCTACCTTGTCAAGCCCATGCTTTTTGATTCGTTTGCGAACAGCCTTTCCGCTGGTTTGTATCTTCAAGAACTCGTCTGGATAGCTTTCGAGCGTGACGAGCTCTAGATCACAGCAACGGGACGCAGTAAGTGCCATGATTGACAGAGATAAAGAACGCACGCACCTGAATCCTTGAGCTTGGCCAATATCTTAGCCCTAAGCTTTCCCTTCCGTCGGGCTTCAGCCGCAGGTGAGCGTGTCCCTCGCCGTATATGTTTAGACGCCGCGTCAGTTGTCTCGGCGCCTAAGTCAGCGGAGCTTGATGCCGCACGCGGCATTGACTTAAAGCAACTCAAAGTACTTAGAACTAGATCCCAGCTTAGAGTTACAAACCTCACCTTTCGAGTTGAGCTGGCAGTCGGTCGAAGTGGTAGGAAGCGAAGCCGCAATGTTCGAAGTTTAAACTTTATGTAAATCAAGCCGACGGGAAAGTGATTGACAGCGGGACGTGACTTGTGGCAGCGACGAGGCCAGCAGACAACTCCTATTCTTCACCACCTCACATCCGGTGGGCGCATATGAGCGGAGAACACTTCGCACCCTGGCGTGGATGAAAGAGGTGGTGATTCATGAATCACTACACTTTAATTTTGACTTCAGCTTCGCGCTCTACCCCAGCACCCTTTCGTTGCGTCCAACGACGCCAGAAACTTCGCTCTGTTACCCACTGCGCCTCCCTCATGTCCCACAACGCCGAGGACTTCGTTACTCCGTCTCCCTTGCGTCCAACGACGCTGGACACCTCTTCCTCGCGTAGAACAACGCCAGAGACTTTGCATCTTCCCCCAACGCGTCTCCCTCGCTTCCAACGACGCCGGGCACTTCGTTCTCTCCACCCCCGGGTCTCTTTTGCGTCTAACAACGCAGGACGCTTCGCATCTGCCCCCAACACGTCTCCCTCGCTTCCAACGACACCGGGCACTTCGTTCTCTCCACCCCTGGGTCTCTTTTGCGTCTAACGACGCAGGACGCTTCGCATCTGCCCCCAACACGTCTACCTCGCGTCCAACGACGCCAGGCACTTCTTTCTTCTCCCCACCAGGTCTCTTGAACTTGAACTCCCACCACCGCATATCCCTCGCTTCCAACGACGTGTTTCTCCACCACGTCTCTTTCGCGTCCAACGACGCTCGCCCGGCTCAGAACTTGAACTCCCACCACCGCATATCCCTCGCTTCCAACGACGTGTTTCTCCACCACGTCTCTTTCGCGTCCAACGACGCTCGCCCGGCTCAGAACTTGAACTCCCACCACCGCATATCCCTCGCTTCCAACGACGTGTTTCTCCACCACGTCTCTTTCGCGTCCAACGACGCTCGCCCGGCTCAGAACTTGAACTCCCACCACCGCATATCCCTCGCTTCCAACGACGTGTTTGGCCCCCACCACCCCTCCATTGTGTCGAACTCTTGCGACCTCCATCCAGCGAAGCCTCGTTCTTCCCCCCACCACGACTCCTTCATGCCCAATGGCCCACCGCTACTCCTTCGCGCCCGACGATGCCAGGCCGCACGTCACATCCATCCCCAACCACACTTTCCTGGCAGTCCGGCCATATCTCCCTCGCCCCTCGCCAGTCCGTTCAAATGTTCAAGGTTGGTTTATTTAACTGAGTATACCGTACCTATTGGCATGTGCTTTTGTATAAACTATCTGTGAATATATATATTACTCTGTACCCTGATGACCGGCGACCTGTCCAAATGGCTTCAAATCATACCACCTGCAGAACCGATTGCACTTGTGCTTTGCCTCAAAATCCCTAACACCTTCCTTGACATTACCGGGCCCAAACATTTCCATGCCAAAGTCACTGAAGAATCGATAAGTAAAGGTGATTTGAATAGGGAGAAGGACTGCTCACTCGGAGGTCATAATTTGCGCATCGGTGAGCAGGTTGCCAGCGCCTGGGTCAGAGAAAGAATAAGTAAATCTCGCTCGGAGTGAGTCGGGGACTCGCGGTCACAAACGAGGAATAATACGCACCCTGATAGTCAGAAATGAACGCCTTCTTGTGCGTTTGAATGTATTGGACATGTTGGGTAAAGCACAGAAATACGGCGGTGTTATATTCAGGGTCTTCTGGGTCCAGGAGTGGCTCGGGATCGTCGTTGTGGACATACTTGATGAAATCACCTTCAATCCGCTCCTCTAGCATATAGCTCGAGCGGATCGAGGGTGAGATGGAGGTGGCGTTGGCTAAGCCCTTGAGAGAGATGGTGCCTCGTCCAGCTCCCTGAGGGAAAAGGACAAAACAGAATCCAGCACCAACAAAGCGAAGGCGAGGGACCGCGAAGGGAGGCTTGCCCAAGTCGGAATCGATGCTTGCGATGTAGCGATAGGTCGTGATCATCAAAGCAGTTGCCCAGTAGTGGACATTGCATTCGTTGATGATAGACTCGATTTCGTCCAGTGCTCCCAAACGTGCAATAGCCTCTCCGCGCGGATTATAGGGTCTTTTGGCGACCACCTTCAGGCCGGAAAAGTGACTGGTGAGGTCGCTAACCTGGTAGCCTGACAGGATTGAAGCCTCATGTGCTGTCTTGAACGCGCCTTTGCCCAACGACAGGTGAGCAACGACCGAGAGAGTTGCCTGGTAGGGAGTGGCGTTGTCGAGTTGAAGCCGGAATGACGGGGCCCCAGAGCCCATGAGCTCACTCAGCGAGTGAACAGGCACAAGGTAGGCGACGACTTGATCAGTTATTGCAGTCACTGATATAGCATATAACACATCAGTGTTACTAAATCATTGCAATCGAAATATGGGTACTCACAGGCAGTCATGCTCGCAGCATGTACTCTAGATGATCCACCAGTCATGAGAGCACCCAGAAACTTTTCAGGGTCAATAGGAGACATGGTAACAGACTTGGCGGTACGATGAGCATGGCCGGTAGGTGTCTGCGTGCGGGTAGGAGTGGTGTGCAACGCCGCTGCGGCAAATGCTTCTTCCTCCTCTTCTTTCGGAGCAGGTGCACCATAGCCGTCGCCGTCTGTGTACGACAAACCGCCTGCACTCTCGTAACCCGCTTCATGCACTGCATCCTCATCCTCGTCATCTCCACTACTTTCTCCAACCGAGATGGCGCTAATTTTGGTGCTTCCAGGAATTCGCGCCTTTGGCGTGGCCTTGGGTACTGCCCGGCGGGGGGCAGGGTGCCCTCCCTTTGCCTGTGGTTCGAGATCCTCAGTTTCGAAAGGTAGGACTCATAAATATGTAAAGCGGGAGACTGACCTTTCGTTTATTACCCTTTTTCAAGTAAGGGAGCTGGTCCTCCCATGATGAGTGCTCTTCCTCATCAGCGGCGCGTTCCTAAGTAGTCAAACAAAATACTATGAGCTTGAAGGTAAAATTTACAGTAAGTTACACCATGATCACTCACCTCAACAGCGGCAAGATGCTCCAGGTAACCGTGCCACTGAGCGTACGAGAGAATGACACCAATAACCGGGGGTTTTTTGGGCGCCTTAAACTCAAGGGTTGGCTTCGCGTTGAAGCTTCCCGCGTTCTTCTTGGGCTTCGCCGGGAGCATAACACTATGGTAGAAAAATCCGTCCTTGAACTCATCCGAGAGCCTCTCAAAACTCCCCCATGTTTCCGGGTCGCGGACTTCTGCCCTTTTAACATTCAGGGATCCGTGATACCCTTTAAACTCCCTGGCACGTGTGAGCATGCTCGCTGCAATTGTCTTTCGTGCTAAAGCCGTGATTTCCTTCCCAGTAGCAGAGGGGGAAATCATGACAGTTTCCGCAATATTCTAGAAAAGGTTAAAAAGTGACTCGTGAGCGCCAAAGTTTGTTATCGCCTATAAAGATAACTTACACCAAACGGCTCACAGTGCTTTGTGCCTTTAGCGTGTTCTAGCTCATAGAATAGCTGGATCTTGACAGCGAGCATGGGCCCCCCGCTGGGCGAGGCGTTTTCTTTCACAAGCCGCACGTACTTCTTTTTCTCGCTATCAAGATGCCCGTGCTCGCTCGTGTAACCATAAGAATGGGGGCGACTGGGAGGTGCACCCCACTGCGGAGCCTTTGGCGCTGAAGGATCGGCGCCATATGCTTCCCTTCCCCAATGAGGGGTAGGATGATGGGAGGGAGCAAAGGGGTTATGGGCATGCGATGAGGGTCGTGGTCCGGCCGCTGTTGGGTATGCAAAGGCAACAGGTGCATGCTGATGACTTGGAGTGAACTGCTGGGAGGAGTAATGGTGGGGAGGAGGGTATGCGTAGTACATGCCATTACCACCACTTGGAGGGGCAGGGGGTGCTTGTGGAAGCTCGCGTACTGGCGCTTGCCAATAGCCAAGATCTAAGTGGTTGTTCGCAGGTCAGGACTTCTAATTCAAGTGAACATCTGGACATCAATACGCACCTGGCCTTCTTGCCGAGAGAGTATTCTGATGAATTTTGTTGATATCAGGCCGCATAGAGTCTCTTGGATCGACGCGAGGCTGGGTCTGGCGGGCGGTGGCTGCAGATGGAAACAACATCAGTACGTTGTTGACAACAATCATATTGGACACCAGAATAGAAATAGCTTTACCTGTCCGGATGGTCGTCTTTTTCACTTCATAATACTGAGAACAACGGGAGCAACAGTGGCGGGAAGGGGCATTTGGATTGGCCTCGTCCTTGATTTCATTTCGCTTCCACTCGGCGTATGGGACCATAGTGCCGCATCTTTGACATTTTTGCGGCGGGCCTATATCAGGCACGGTGAACAGACTGACAGGGTTTCCCGTCGCGTCGCCCTATAATTTATAACGGTTAGATGACGAACTAAAGGCATTGAAAATCAAATTCTTACCATTGGTTCTGGCTCTGGTACCTCATTCTTATGCCCCATACTCGGCGTTTCCTCCATCCTCTTGAGTTGGTCAAACAACCACGTCTTGAGATTTGGAAAGGGAGAAAGACGAAGAAATTTACGATTGAATGAGCGTACGGTGCCGCTGACCAAGAACGCGGAAAATCAAAAAGGATGATAGCATCAGCTGTGGTGACTGCTTTCCCTCCCCCGTCACCCAGCTACGCCCGGGCGATTAGGATGGTCAACCAATGGAAGCCGAATCGTGCGTAAATATTTCTGAACTTCACTCTGCGGTGAGCTGACCGGCCGTACATATAGCTCCCATCAAAGAAATAGAGCCCTTTATCAGGCAATACTACCAGCAGGGAAAAAACGACGTTGAGATCTTGGATCTCCTCAAAAGGTACCACATCGACGAAACTATCTATGGGTTAGGGTATACCAAGCTCAGAGAGATCCGTAAATCTCTCGGTCTACTTGGCACCCGACAGCAAGGACACACCATCGACACTGTGGCTGAAGATTTGAAGGACCTCCGCGAGCTTTTCCCAAAGGCCGGCTTCCGCGAAATGAAGAGTCAAATCTTTGACCGAAAGGGTGGAAAAAAGGTCTCTCGGTACGCCCTGCATATCCTAGCCCTTCGTGCACGTCATAATCATTGTTCTATCTCTACACTATAGGGCAGTCGTCACCAAATTTTTTGACGAGCACGAACCCATTAGCTACAAGCAAGCGCGAATGGGAAAGAATCTGAAGAGGAAACAGTTTTGGGCAGCGGGGGTCAACGCCATCTGGTGTATGGACCAGCATGACAAGTGGAAAAGCAAATGGGGGTTGTGTCTTCACGTCGCCGTAGACCCGTTCTCGGGGTACCTCCTCTGGCTCCGGATTTGGTGGAACAACTCAAATCCCATCGTCGTCGGCAATTACTATTTGGAAACGGTTGAATCTTTAGGATGCAGGTATCGTTGACCCTTTGTCTGGAATGTTTACTTACTCTTTGTCTGGTAGATGTCCCGCTTATCACTCAGAGTGACCCTGGCACGGAGAACGTTCGCGTAGCAAACGCACACAGTTTCATCCGCCAGTATCTCGATCCAGCACTCGGTGAATTTATTCAGCATATCTACAAGCGGGGTCACAACAACGTGAAAGCAGAAATAGAATGGAGTCAGCTTCGCCGAAGATGGTCGCCTGGCTTTGAAAATATCCTGGAGTATGGTCTCGAGAACGGATGGTTTGACCCTGCTAATCCGGTTCAAGTGTACGTATTTCATTAGGCACCAATCTCACGAAATTGCTGACACAGAACTTCTACGCTAGACTTATCTTTCGATTCACCTTTATCCCGTGGCTCCAGCTCGAGCTCGACCGTTATCGTAACCGAGTTAACAACACCTCTAAAAGGAAGATGGCTCACAAGTTGACACCTCACGGTCGTCCTGCTGATATCCACTTCCGTCCCAACGACTTTGACGAGTCGCGCGATTTCAAGGTCTGTCAGCGGTTAGCAGCTATCTCCTTGTCTCCTGTTTGTTGACAATTGTTCCTACCAGGTGCTCGTCCCTCCGACAATACTGGAAGAAACTAGAGCCACGTACATCGACGAAAACCACCGTGTGCTACAGCTGGTTCCCCCTTCATTCTACGCCGTTGCTCAGGCTGCATATACTGCTCTTGGGTCTCCGGTTGTGAATGAGAAAAATGTGTGGCAGGTTTACACTGACTTACTTGGTTCCGTGGAGCAGGGCATTTTAAACGATGCAATTCCTGTTGCTCTTGTGAAGGAATGGTCAGAGGCTGTGCTTGGGGGTGGAGAAGAAACGGCAGATGACCGGGCTGCCGTCGAGGCCCAGGAGCTTCAAGGCGGAACTCAAGGTCCACCTTCAACGCCTGTAGGAAAGGAATTGGACATGGATGGTCCCACGCCATATGGATTCATGAAGGTCGGGGAGGACGATGGTGGGATCTATGCTGTATTCACCGATGATGAGGATGATGGAGAGCCAGAATTGTGGTAGACATAGAGCGCAAATTCACCACGTACTATCTTGCTACTGCTCAATTATATATGTTTCCTGAATTTCCAGCCTCTCAAGAGTGGTGCACAATTCAAGAGGTTCACACATGTCACAAAGGCCCTCCGGTGTCGCGAAGTTGTGGTCGTCAAAAAGGGCGGTCAGTATGACTGACAAAAAGACATGGCAGCAGGGAGATTCGAACGCCGAGCCTCCGCAAGAATTTTGACTATGTCAGCCGTTACACCAAAGGTGCTTACAGACTGTTGTATATACACATAGGTACAAGGTGTGCACGGTCAAATAAGTCTATTGTATCACATCCATTGCCGACCAACCCCACAAGCAACAGTGAATGGAGGCATACATATTTATTCTCAAAGCTCGGTTGATTCAGTGCTTTACATCGGGCATATATATTAAGATTATCTTAACCGTCTCTCAGGCTCGAACCGGCGTCCTCTCCTGTGCCAATCTGTTACCTATGTGACGCGGTGCCATGGGTTTGGCTCTGGATCAACGGCAGGCGCGCGCGTCTGATCCAAAATCAGCATGGCAGTCTTGCTTTCCATACAGATATCACCTCAGGTCGCCATTTTGTGCTCTCTGGTCCTGCTCTCGGACGCTACTTCTCGGCAGTCATCTCGGATGGCAAGGGACGGGACCGCCATATTGCATTCTTGAAATCGGCTGGAGACCTTTTGACGGGAGACGTGCTTGCCACTGCCAACCCCGGGCTATACATTGGACGTATCACACTTCCAGATCTCGCGGAAAACCTTTCTTCGACCATCCTCATCGTTGGCATCCAGTTCATCGAATCCGAGATCGACACGAGCGAAGGTCGTCCCTCCGTACGCTTCCTGAATGGCGGCAAGACCCTTCTCGTCCAGCAGACCGCTCGCGCCTTCACCATTGATATCAGTAGCGGACCGAATGACCACGGGAAATATCCTCACAAGACTATCGCGGAAGGCAAGATGTCTCAAGAGATAGCGGTCGTGGCGAAGTCATCCGAGGATGGCGGATATGTTGCGGACCAGATAGGCTTTGTTGACGCATTCCAGGTATATTTGGCACCAGGTAGCGCGGTGGCGGATGGAACGCCTGTCTGGTCTAAGCCTGGGAATGCGTCAGAGGGACTGGCGAGGCTGAGCTTGGATGGGGGGCACGACTTGGCGTGGAGTATGGATGGAAAGAAGTTGTTCTGGTTCTTGGGTATGTTGTTAATACTTTTTAGTTGGTTGATTGACTTACCTTCCGCCCACGTTAGGCCCATATCTTCATTTCATTGAAATCTCTACCATACCGAGGTGCTCTGCCGCTATCCGCAAAGACCACCGGAACTTTGGTATATCCTGTGTGAAGGACTTGCTCTCATATCAGGAAGTCATTGTCAAGCAACCGACCCATATCGCTCAAGCTTTCCAGGGCCTTGGAAAGCAGCCAGAAGAAGGAAGTTTCGCGGTGTATAATGCGACCTTGATTACAATGGCTACCAGGAAATTAGAGTCTGACCTTGTGAAGGAAAGTGTTTTGCATATACGTGGCGGGGTCATCCACTCGATATCCAGTGTGAACGATGTTCACCTCGACGATCTGAAGGCTCAAGGAACCGTAGTGGATGTTGCTGGAGGTTAGTGCCTTATAAACTCCTTCACCCCTTGGATATCTAAACTTGTGCCTCCAGGCTACCTCATCCCCGGCTTCGTGGATGTCCACGCGCACTGGTCAGGCTTCGAAACTAAATTCCCCGCCAAGTCCTGGGAAATGGAGACCTTCCTCGCCTATGGCGTGACAACCCTCCACAACCCAAGTGCCGACACTGTGGACTCCTTCACCGAGCGCAGCCGCGTCGAAGCTGGATTCACGGTGGGCCCTAGGATCTTCAGCACTGGCATTCCTGTGTATAGCGCCGCGGACTCCGTGGCATATCAGGATGTGACGGATATGGATGAGGCGAGGTCGGCTTTGGTTAGGATCAAGGTGGAGGGTGGCGAGTACGCGATCTCTTATAAGAATTATAATATTCCTTTCAGGTGGGCGAACTCATCGTGATCATTGCCATTCTGTGACTTGGGTTACTGATGCACTCTCTTTAGAGGGGCAAGGCAGCGATTGCTTCTTGCTGCGCGTAACTTTAGCATGCTCTGCGTCCCAGAAGGAGGTATGAATTATGATTGGGATATAACCTACATCATCGACGGTGCGCCTACTTTCACTTGACCAGCAAGCCAAGCATCTATCTGACTCTGCTTGAAGGTATGACCACTGTCGAGCACGCGCTTCCTGTGCCCGTCCTGTACGATGATGTTCTGACCCTGTATTCGATGAGCGGTACTGGATCGACTCCAACGCATCTTGTCAACTACGGCGGCGCTTGGGGAGAACAGTTTGTCTGGGCAAACGAGGACGTACCAAACGACCCGAAGTAAGTCCATCGTCCCCATACTCCGAGGCCACTGGCAAGTGCTGAGCTGATCTTGTATTTGTCAGGCTCAGGCGCTTTACGAGGCATGATATTTTGGAAAGATTGTCCGAGTCATATGCTAGGCCCAAGAACTGTGAGTTTATACAGCCACGTTCTAATGTACTGAACCTTGACGTTCGGCAGCCTACGCTTTCTTCAACACATCTGAGTCTGTGGCAAACATGGTTCATCAAGGTCTGCTAGCGAACATAGGCGCGCACGGGGAGCCGCCCCTTGGCGTGAACTATCACGCTGAGATGGAGTTTACGAGAGCGGGTGGCTTGACTCGATATGAGGTACGCATTCTCGAGCTCTATATTAACCAAAGGTGTTATTTTCTCATGCGAACCTCCAGACACTCCGAGCAGCCACCATCGATGGCGCGACGACCCTCGGACTCCACAAATCCATCGGATCCCTCGAGCAAGGGAAGCTAGCTGATTTCATTCTGTACCCTCCAAATGTGGACATCCTGAAGGAAGAGAAGGATGGTGGAAAGTTCAGCACTGTCGGACCTACAAGAGATATATTCTTGGTGGGCAGGGCGGGTCGTGTTTGGAAGGCTGAGACGATGGAGGAGATTTGGCCTGCTCAGAGTCCGCGCCAAGTTATGCCCGTCCTAAATGCAGATTAAGATAATCTGGCAGTTTCTGTACTCTGGGTAGCACCGAATTGAATCTAGTTATTGTGTTATACTTATTCGTTGTAACCTACGACACTTATATCTCCCTCTATACCACCAATATTCTCAAATACCTCTCATTCCAGCGCCTTGAGAATAGCCTTGCCAGTATCGGTTGCAGAGCTAGGGTTCTGACCAGTGATCAACCTGCCGTCGACTACTACGTGAGACTGGAGACTCCGTCAGCTCGAACTCTCATGATACCACATCCGGAGCTGGCACTAAGACTCACCCCGAACAGTTTGTCAGCCTTCGTGAACGACCCGCCGAGGCTAATGATCTTGTCTTCGAGTAGGAAGGGGGCCCTCTGAAGCGTCCGCACCATATGGTTATCGCACAAGTCACAAGGCAGAGACACGAAGAATAATCTGCTTACTTTGGTGGTGCCGAGGTATTCTTCCTCAGCGTCAGAAAAGCCCGTGAAGTTGCGTCCAGCGAAGATGGACTTTCCGTCGGCATCGACAGCGTCGACAAGCGCGCTGAGTCCCAGTTAGGCTGAAGTATAGGATGTATATGGAGCAACTCACGCAGGACCATGGCAGACGGAAGCAACGAGCTTTCCAGCGGTCCAGAACTACATAGTTTATTTCAGTCAGAGGAGATAGCAATTACAATTATTTCAAGTGATCACTCACATCAGATGCCAACTTGGCATTTATCGGGTCGAAGGCGAGATCCAGCACGGGGCCCCACCCTCCAGGGTAGAAAATGGCGTCGTAGTCGCTAACCTTCACGTCGGTGAGGAGCTTGGCGTTGGTCAGCTTCTCCTTGACGGTCTCGTCGGCGAGGAACTTGATGCATTCCTCGTCACCCTTGTACGCGTCGACGCTTGCCTGGTCAAGCGGGGGGTTGGGCCCTTTGGGTGCGGCAAAGTCGATCTTGGCATGGGGTGCGAGGACGTAGTAGGGGTGGGCGGCTTCGGGGAGATACCAGCCCTGTGAAAGTACACGTGTCAGTGATCTGCAGAGTGTACTCTTTGTCTTGCTGCGGAACGCCGACTTACGGTAGGTTCACCGGTAAGGGTATTGGCCGCAGAGGTGAAGACAAAGAGGATTGAAGGCATCTCGAGCTTTGGGGATTGTGTTTAAATAAAAGTTGACTGATAGTTCGGCAATATCGTTGTATCCATTTTATACACTTCCTACCATGTCATTAATTCCTTCTAGTAGGCACGGTCTGACTCAGTTTCCGTGCAATGAATTGGTCAGTCGCCTTTCATGCTGCGGCTTGGGAGCCAATCATGAATAATTCGCTGGGTCACGCCGAAGCCTGGGGGAAAAGTACTCGCTGATAGCATATTGTATCAGGTGTCAGGCCTCAGGGTGTTACAAGCTTACAAGCTTGGATACCGATGACTGAATGACGCAATCTATAAATACATAGAGGCACCCATGACTTATAAGCATCAGTCCCCGTTCGCAGCCTACTCGTTCTCGAATCTTCTCCTTCCTCCTTACCACCACCATGCCTGCTCTTGAGCTTACCACTAACGTCGTGGTAAGTACGAACGCGTATGGTGTCGCGATATAGCGCTAATGGATCTGGGCCCCGATGTACAACTTGATTAGATTCCCGATGAACGGGCGTTCGTACTCGAATTCTCAAAGGTTAGCGATCTATCTAGAGGAAGTATATACAGTCACTGAGCCTGGGTCCCACAGTTTGCTGCAAAGGTTCTCTCGAAGCCTGAACAGTATATCTCTATCAGCGTGAAGCACAACCCGAACCTTACTTTCGCTGGAACGTTCGAGCCCGCTCTCCTCCTTGCGATTGTACGATTCGATCCCAAATCTAGATTCCTCCCCAGCCGCTCAATGATTACCACAGGTCAGCTTGGATAACATCGACCCAGAGAAGAACGTGGTCTACAGCAAGGAGCTGTTCGGCTTCTTCAAGGAGAAGCTTGGCGTCCCAGACAATAGGGGCTACATCAACTTCAACGATCCTGGAAGGTCCTATCTCGGGTATGTGCCTATTAACATGCCTGATACAGAGGCCTTCCTCTCGCCAAAATCTGACTGGCGCGTTATCTAGGTACCAAAGCACGACCTTCACCGAGATCTTCGGAAAGTAAAGATCGCGAAATTGAAAGAAGACCCAAAGATATTATTTACGCGCCTGGTGATGTAGGGATGCGAATGAATACACTTGTACCGATAACTGAAGGCTGAATCAAGCCTAGCTCTCGATTTATCTCAGTGTAAGCGCCCGTTAGGTCCGTCCAATCGAATCTAGCGCTTGAGGAAAGCATTAGCGTAGGCGCCCATGATGTCATTGTGGCATGTCGGCCATCCCAGCTCTGTTCAGGTGCTCTGAAACGGATATCGCATGTCTTTCCCAAGATACGAGCATAGTTTGAGAGGCATCTCCTATTTCTTGGGCATGCCAAGAACCCTTTTACCTGGAGGTTGAGTAAAAGGGCAACACCCCTTTGATGTCGGAATGCGTGGAAGGATCTTGTCCAGCATTTTGCATTTATAGGACCACAAGCGAGAGCAGCCCGAGTACACGTTGATTACCGACACCCATGTCAACCACCATTACCACCGCGTTTCTGAACCAGCTCAAATCGTTCTATCCAGCTTCTAGATTAGCAAGCGGGGGAACGAATAGCAGCGGTGAGCAAGCTTTCTTTCAATTTACATTCCCAGTCCCAATTGAACACCCTGCACCAATGCCATTTCACTACCACTCTACTAGCAATCTCAAACCCGTGGTACATCGTGACCGCTGTTGCTCTGAGTGCCAGCAACAAGCCAGATGGCGTGCCTCGTGTCTTCGAGCACATGCTCTCGCAAGAGCTGAAGGACCATGCCTCGGATAGCCAAGAGGACCGCCTCATCCTCGCTCGTAAGTTCCGCGAGGCGATATTCAAATCCGGTTTGATCAGCGGATACCCAAAGGTATGTATGCACTCCATTGCTGCTGCACTATGGCAAGCGCTGAGAGCCGAGGGTTCACGTTACCGTAGGCAATAAACAGCCTTGTAGCCTTGCACGAAGCCATGCCCGAGGACCTTCGTGACACCCAGATTCACAGGTTAGTAGAACCGGATAGCAAGCTGAGTGCGCTGACACTGTAACAAACACGGATATTAGGAGCACAACAATGTCCCTAGCAGAATACGAGCAGAAGGGCCAAGTCTTCTGGGACTCTGTCTACGGCGCGAACGACATCTACGAGATGCTCTACAAGGTCTACCCCGACCTCGGTAAGTCTCGGAAAGTTCAATTGAGACCGCCGGCTCTCCACACAACGCAATCTTACTTCTCTCACCAGCCTGGTTCTCCAAGACAATCGGGTACGGCTTCACATACGGGCCCATGCAAGATGCATTCCCCGGTGGCCTCTCTCAACTCGAAACGTCCTATACCCTAGTCGCAGCCCTCATCGCAGGCGACACCCCCCAACAGATCGCTTGGCACCTCGCCGGCGCGAAACGCTGCGGAGCGTCGTCCGAGGAAGTCCAAGCGGTCCGGTCCATTGCCATCGAGGTCGCGAAGCACTGTGGAATCCAGTGGAAGAACCCCGTCCCGGAAATAGATTTGTAGACTAACCATGATGGATGGATGGATGGATGGATGGGATATAGGTAAAATATGAAGGTGACTGCTATGCGATTAGTAGGCTGTAAGTAGTAGAAGTCTGAGCTGTGTAAAGGCCCGCAGCTAGACGATGTAGAAGTAGAGTAATATGTGGGCCAAGCGGCGATGTGGGCGAATGCTGGAAACGGTACACAGTATGAATGAGCGAGAGGCGAAAGGAGACTGTCATAACAGCACCACCACGCTATGAACATGTTTATCGTAAGGAAGAGAATGTATGGCCAACGATGG
This sequence comes from Ephemerocybe angulata, assembly GCA_013368325.1. Lineage (NCBI taxonomy): Eukaryota > Fungi > Basidiomycota > Agaricomycetes > Agaricales > Psathyrellaceae > Ephemerocybe > Ephemerocybe angulata. Next base: position 439,163 of record JAACJK010000164.1, read on the forward strand.
CTACTGATACGACACTGCGATGAAAGTGTAAAGGAAGGGACAAAGCAAAAAGTGAACATGAGGATTAGTGTCAAGGCCGGGAGTGGTATGAAAGGAAACGATAGGCAGGGAGTGATGCTCAGAATCTAATGAATAAATATAAGTTAAAGAATGGACGACGCCAAAAAACGAAGGCGTTCAGGATAAAACGAGCGGGAAGGGGAAACACGACTATCATGATGTACCTCCGAATGCTAAGCGACTTATTGAGTCTACCTCTATGATCATGAGTCAAGGGTCCGGGGTTAGGAGTCGGCCACTGTCGACGGATTTCCTTCAGGCTGGGGTGTGTCAGGAGGAGACACGACCGTACTCCCAGCATCACCAGATCCGCTCGCCTCTGATGGCTGGCTGACAACACCGTCCAGGGATGTGGATGGGGTGAGAACAACAGGGGTAGCAATCGAGTCTCCTTGAACCTCAATAGACGACGAACTTGAAGAAGCGGCAGAATCAACGGCAGGGGTGGTCGTCGTCGTCGTCGCAGGGGTAGTTGTAGTCGCCGTTGCAGTGGTATTCGTTGCTGCCGCCGCAGTGGATGACCCAGCTTCCGCGTTCTTGGGAGTTTTAGCCGCGATCTTCAAATTGACAAACGGTGCTCGCAGCCTCATCTTGGCGTCTATGTGGTAAGTGTAGTCCGTATCAAACCGGGGGCCAACAACGCCATGCCTATTGCAGACTAGCGTCAGTAAACCACGTTAGGAGAGAGTGGTGAAGAAGACTAACTCAGCAGTAATGTGCTTCTCCATAGAGTGCCGCGTGTCCCTAATCTTGCATGTCATGCAGCAGTAGCTTCGGTGCGAGTAATCGTCCCAATCGTGTTCCCGACGCAGTTTAGACAGTTCTAGAATTTCAAGTTTCTTGACGAGCGCAGTCCGACGAGCATCCACGACTCCATAGGGTCGCGAGACGTGTGCAGTTGTATACCGAGGTGTATGTTCAATCTAGGGGGAGAAAGGAGGGTTAAATGCGATCACATCGACAGTAGGACTGACTTACCATCCGCCCCCATCGAGCAAATGTTCGAACGGCGCCAGGTCGATAGCACAAGGCACAGTAGCACTCAACAAAGGGGTTCGCCTCGTTCATGTCGTCGACAGAAATCTCCGGGTCCAAAGAAAGAGCCTTCAGGACATACTTCGCGCGCTTGTGAGCTGCCTCGTGGAAAGAAACCCGATCGCCCCCAAGGTTCCACGGCTCTGCCCTTAGTCGCTCAAAGATGTTGCTAGGATCTGGCATTTCGACATTCCGGGTGAAGTTGCAAGTGTGGACGAGGATGCGCGGATAGGAGACAGGGACGCTGCAGGTCTTGCAGTTGAACAAAGTCGTTGCGCGGGAGAGCATTTCCTTCGACGCCATTGAACCGAGCGAGCTTTGGCGGAGAATGTCAAGCAAAGCTTTATCCTTTTCCTCTCGCCACTTTGCAGAGAACTCGAGCATTTTTTCCGCGCCAATGTCGAAATCTTCCAGTGTGACAGTTGCATCGAGGTCGGGATTCTCTAGGATGGCTCTGAGCTCTGGCATAGTCGCGAAATCTGCCACCCCAGGGAGAATAGAGTGCATAGGCTGAGACGCGACGAAGTTCGCATACATTTGCTTCATCAAAGCACAGCGCGAGGTCATGATCTTGTTTTTCTCTTTGACCAGCCGTTTTTCGCGTACGTCTTGCATGAAGGCAATCATGTCTGCTTCGATCTTTTGCCAGGCTATAGGGGTGTCAGCTTTGTAAAGAGCTGGGTCGTTATGAACGCACCTCTCTCTGTTAGATCTTTAGGGATCTTGACGTGCTTGTGCTCCGTGAGACGGTACTTGGACATCTTCTCGATTTCTTCGCCCCATCCGAGTGCTGTCAACTTCTCAATGACTCTGGAAAGGCGTGAATACTAAGCTCTGTATTTGCAAACCCTCACGTACGAGTTAGTGCGCTTGAGTCGCGCGTCTTCGAGTTCACGATTTCTCCGGGTGTGACGACCTGACAAAAATTCCCGGCAAAGTTCAGCATGCTCCACGATCCTGTCGTACTCTTTCTTCTTGTTCCAAAACCACAACGCCTGACTCTCCTCGTCCATACGTGCCATCTCCACAGTGAGAACAACTGCCTGCTCAAGCGAGTATTTTTTCTCTGTGTGGGGATACACGGTCCCGGTCGTGAACTCATGGGTGCTCGGAACGATGCTTTGCAGGACGTCCGGCACTTTCTCCTTCACTAGATTGACCCAATGCGTGTACATGGTCCCGCCGCATCGTTTACAGCACCTCATGCGCGCTTCCCATATGACCGTCTGAACATTGTTGGCGAAGCAGTACTAGTCGCGAAAAGCGTCAATATATGCGCGTATCCGATACTGTCAAGGGGATTTACGTACATGGCAATGCGTTTCAAAAACGAGGCTTGCATATTCCGGCTCGCTCATGTCGAAAGGGCAGTCGGGGAGTGCCTCGATGTTGGCGCGTGCACTCATCCAAACAGATACAGACGATCGCGACATGAGGATCTCCCTGAGCGATTTGCTCGTTCTTGACAGCTGGAGCAAGTCGAGAGGCTTCAGATGGCCAAAGATCTTCAATGCCGTCAGTCGAATGCCCCTTAACCCCCGCTATGCTTGGTCGCGTACCTCATAAGTAACGTCCAGTGGGAGGACCCATATGTCCTTTAACACTCCCCGGAACGCTCGAAGTTTCTTAGGGGGTGGTTTGACGACCTCCTTTTTCTTCTTCTTCTCCTTGACCTTGGTTATGCGGCGTTTCTTGGTCGGTCTGGAGACAAGCATGAAGTCACTGTCCTCCGAATCCGAAAAGTCGCTGTCGGTGAGCGGGGTGAGCTCCGATTCGTCGCCATCGAGGGTGAAGGCGCTCGGCGATGTCTCTTGAGACGACATTGGGAGCCGCGAACGTTGAGGGGGTGGACACCGCAACGGTGGTGGGAGTGGTTGGCAACGCGGGGAATGCACCCGTTCAGCTTTTGTTTGTCCAAGTTGTTCGGACCAGTCTATAGAAAATCGATCCGAATGATGAACTGCATGAATGAAGGGTCCACTGCGCTTGCGTCTCGACCTCAGCTCAATGTAAGTACCTATATCAGGCTTGGCTAAAACTGTCAAACTCAAAGGGCAGTGAGTCGGGGGGAGGCGACTCGAAATCTCGGCAGGCGGGTTAACTCAGGAGACTTGCCGGGCTACTGAGGACTGCCGACGGGTTTTCACTGAGCTTGAAAAAGAGGTCCGAGCATAGTTCAACACGGATTCTCCAGATCTGTGGATCCTAGAGTGGTGTACTGCCCGCAAACCACCAATTGTATCTTTCGGTGACGTTCGTACAACCCTCAAGGGAATCCGATTTTTGCGAATCCCCCAAGCAACCCCCAAGTTGCATTCTTTCAGAGACAATTACATAGCAAGCCTTCTGTATTGGTATTCATTCTCTGCATTCACCCAACTCGATCTCTTCTACCCGCGGAACCGACCTCTTGAGTGGTCCAAACGGCGGTCCCGCTGAGCATCACTCCCCTGGACCTCCCTTCGATCACCCCTGGATGGTCTTATAACACAAGTATTATTAGAAGGACATCCCAAGCCTTCAGCTAGAATGCGCTTTGCGGACTAAACGGCATTAAAAAATACTCCAGCGAGCAATGCATTACCAGTTCAAACGTGTGTCCAAGGCAACAATTAACCGGGAATGTAAGGAAATCCCTTTGTTCAGGTAGGTATTCTTGACTTGGCCCGTGTCTGTCTATACGACGTGCCACAGAAGCATTAGATAAAACGTTCGACCTTCAACTCTCGAATATGTGACCTCGAGGCTCGCCATGTTTTTGTTCGCAGCGGCGCTTTCGTAATTGTCGTCACAGATTACATGAACCTAGCTGGGAGATTGTTGCGTATCCGACCGGGCAGCATCTCCCGGCTCAATATCTCCCCTAATCGACATATTTTCTTCTGTTATAACAAGGCCATCATGCTTTTTAGACTTCCCAAAGCTCTTGGGCGCTAATGTTCGAAGCATGGCGGGCATACCGGACCGCTCGGCATAAAGCGGCATGATGGCTTCCACGTGACACGGCCTTCCTAATTGGCGGGCATGAGTTGGAGGATTTGAAGTTACACCTCAACACATACCTCCCGCCAAAGAGCAAACTCGACTTCTACCTGGGAGAAGCACCTCCAGAACGCGTCGCAACCTAAACGACGCCCCACAACTCCTCGTTGTACTGCATGGCAGGCTCCATCAGCTCTGACGATGAGGGGTCTACCCCAACCGCGTTGGCAGGCTCAATTCTAGGACTGAAAGCGCCTCTGCGAATCCGACGCCATGGTTCAACACAAAAGCCACATCTTATCCTACGCCGTGTGGTAGAAGAGGACAACTCGAGTGATGAAGATGAGCCAAATCGCGTTGTTCGGTTTAGCCTTTTTGCCCTGAAACGGATCGAGGTCAAGCCGGGGAAGGAGATTCTTTTGTGTGTAGCGACAGAGGATGAGAACTTCAAGGACATCCCGGTCGTCTTTGAAGCCGATACCACTAGCTCAGAATCTGCAGGGGAACCCGGGAGCCACCCGTTTCCCATGGAAGTGGATTCGGAGGAGGATGAGGAGGAAGTTGCGAAACCACCCGTAAGACACGTCCTTCCCCCTCATGTACGCCGAACGTGGCATAAAAAGGTACCAGAAGAACCGCCTTTCTTCTCAGGTGAGCTTCTACGAGCGCTTTTGGAGTTTCAAGGCAGCTTAAAAGTATTTAGGCCCTATTGCCACTCGAGTATCTACCGGGGTACAAGCATCCCCAGCTGTGGCCTCCATAGGCGTTGAGGCAACACCCAAAGGGCGTTCCGTATCTATACAGGCGTCCTTGTCTACTTCTTCGGTTTCTGTACAGGCGACTATCACCTCCTCCGCAGCTTCTGTACAGGCGACTACCACCTCCTCTGCAGCTTCTGCTCAAACCGACCCCATTGTTGTACCGCCTCCGCCTGAACGGAAGAGCCAAGGATCTCAGGTAGGGCCAGAATCTATTCCTCTACTCTACGTAGATACAACGCCTTCGGTGTTACAGAGGGATTCTGAGACGTCTGATCCTGTAAGTGCTTTCTTTCAATGTCCAATGCTCGAGGACTATAACGACGAAACCTACAGGGTCGACGCAGCCTTTCTCCTATGGATCTAGACTCAGCCTCGAGCTCGGAGGCTTCTACACCCGTTACATCCTATTTCCCTAACTCCCTTCCGACTACCCAATCCTCATTACCCGGGAGATCTGCGTCACCACATCTCAATGGTGACGACCACGCCTCTGACCTCACGAAGGACTCGTGGTCGGGACAGGTATCTCCGGATCTTTCACCCGCTACCCAAAGTGGCTCACTGAAACCACTCTCCCCTCTACCGTCGATACATTCCATACCACTGCCTACTGATCGTTGGTCAGACACGTGGGATGGCTTCAAAGAGCGCCCTCCTCCGACTTCAACACAAAGTCCTCAAGTCACCTCTGCGGCTCAGGCGTCCACGTCGAAAACAGTGGAGAGTCCTAGATACAACGTTAGCACCCCATCCATCACACCTCTACCGCCCCAGGCGGAAAGTCCTGCCTATAGTCCTACGTTATCACTGTTGCCAGAGCTAGACAATGGCCTCCCATCGACCCAGAAACCTCTCGCAGCGGGCCGCCCCGTACAGGCTTCTGAGCCATCGCGTGTTGTAGCAAGCAAGGACAAGGAAACATCCACAGGCTCAGATCTTACTCCATATCCACCCACTTCAGCTCTTCCTCCCCCACCACCGCAGCCAGCAAAGAAACACGCAATCTACGATATGTTTGTCCCCGCCAAATTAGCGACTGCGGCTAGCATAGAATCCATACCTACTGGATTGAATATGATCGAGCCTGAAGCAGGAAAGGTGCGTCCAGGACGATGTCTTTGGGTGGAGTTAATCCAGGCTTACTCCTCCATCCTTCTAACAGGGATCCTTCTCGACAACCGTCCCAAGGCCCGTCCAAACCAGCGTTAAACCTAATCTCCCCACTCCCCCACCTTCCACTCAATCCTCTTTCTCTCAGACGAAATCCGCACCTCCCAGTATACCCGTTACATCTGGTGTGCTTTCTCTTGGGCCAACGTCTATAGTTGACCTGACTAAAGCGCATGTTACTTCCTTCCCCCCTGTCCCGGTCGACCCCAAATCGGTAGCTCGACCAGTGTCAGGGCCTTCGACGAACCCTCTGAATATCGCGCCATCCACAATGCCCACCGCCATGAGGAGTTGCATATCGGGAGTTGCACCTCCCGCTGGACCGCGGTCGTTACAATCCGTGTCTTCTAAGAAACCCGTCGTCATTGGATCGGGGTGGTCGGCTGCCAAGGGCCTAGCGTCGCTTCCTGCCCCTCCTGAACCTGCACCGCAAGCGGCACCGTCGAAAAAGAGGAGGCGGGGGAAAGCAGGGAAAGGCAAAGGCAAAGCTGGAGAGGCTAGTAAAGCTAGTACCCCCGTGTCGGATGCGGCACTTGAAGGAGCCTCCTCGACACCACCTGCACCACCTTCGACGTTATTACCCGCACCACCCTCGACGTTACCACCTGCACCACCCTCGACGTTACCACCTGCACTTCCCCCGACATTACCTCAGCCGCCACCACCACCTCCGCCAGGGCTCCCGTCGACATTGCCACCACCACCGCCCGAGCCACCCTCGGGCCCCCCATCAAACCGTTTGGTGGAAGTGAGCAGGCTTCGTTCGGGGTGGAAACCTGTAACCGTCACCTTTGTCAGCCCCTTCCGCCCAGCTCCCGATTCCAACCAGAGTGGGCTCGACGGTTTGTCAACGTCCACTTCTTCTCGCTCGCCGACAGATTCGTCCTCTTCTACGTCCTTTGGCTTTGGAACTAATAGTTCGAGCAGTTCTGTTTCCTCTGTATGGACTGTTGGAGCGGATAGTACAAACGATCCTTCAACACAATCACATTCAGGTTTGTTCATGCATTGGACCTTCCCTTCACTAGTTACTGACTATGATCGCCATGTAGATTCGACAGATCCCACCTCTATACCACCAGGGTTGCGGCAAGGAAAAGATGCGCCTCCACATCTAAAGAGGCCATCGCCAGCTTCGAAGCAAACGAATGGGATGCAACCCGCTGGCGTCTTTTCCCTTGGTCCCATCCCAACTTCAAATACATCCATTCCAGTGAGACCGCAGCCAGCAACAGCTTCGAAAACCGTCGCCACCCCTACTCCACCACCACCGCCTTCCACAGCTACTCCGAAACCTGCGCCCCCTCCTCCTGCAACAACAAGCCCGGTCGTTCCTCTCATGCACCCACTTCCACCCAGGCCCCCCGTTCCACAACCTGCGCAAGGGCGGGGCGTCAAGCGCGAACGGGCAGCGAGTCCAGAGGTGCCTCAGAATAACGGTGCAACTTGGCGAGATCGTATTTCGCCGCCGCGGGGGAGGAAGCCGAGAGTGAATGTGGCCTGCCCAACGGTGCAATGTAGTTCGATGAAGACGTTGCAGGGGGATGGGGAGCCGTATTTGAAAACTATCTCGTTCAGCTCGGATGGGACGTATTTCGTGCTCGGATGTGAGTGATTCTTGCCTCTTGTGCTCTCATTACGTCCCCCTTGTCTTGTCAGAGTCGTGGTGAACTGACGGATATTTGAATCATTAGGCTCGGATCAGACGATACGCGTCTGGAGTACGCGAGAGAGGCTGGAGCTGGCGAGGTTAACGCATCATTCCCCGATTGTCAATGCGTATTGGTTGGAAGGTGACGCAGGGGTGATAGTCTTGACTGATGACGGGCTTGTGAGTAAATGGACAAAGATCGTGAGTTTAGCGGTGCTTTCTGTCTGCCTGCTCGGATGTCCACTAACGTGATGTACCTTCCTTCGTTAGGGTCCGAACGCATGGAAATGGGCGAAGGTCCTGAATGCGGGGGATGACTTAAGGTCAGATCAGGATCCTATATGCTTTGCTTATGCAAAAGACCGGATTGCGGTATCGTTTCCGCGCCTTGGGGTTAAAGTGTGGATATTTTCGAATGGTAAGTTGATCATTTTGCGGGGTTCTTTAGGCTGTGGATGGTTGCTGATGGTTATATGGCATCGGTGTAGGCGTTTGGCATGTACAGCGCTCGATATTGAGGCAGAACGTAACTGCTATCACGTTTATGGAGAATGGGGAAGCGCTTCTCGGGGGGACGCGAGATGGGGCGTTGTGAGTTGCTATTGTCTTGTTATCTAATAACACGCCTTGCGGTGCGGGGGAATCTGACCGAGTTCGCACAGGTGGTACTGCGAAATTCCAAATGGGACCCTGCGGGCGTATGCGTTTTTGAAGAGCAAAATGTGCGTTATCATACCAGTCCAACGTTCGAGTGGGTTTCATATGGCTGATTGATATGTGGATCCTGCAGCATCTCACTTGATTTGAGCCCCACGGGAACTCACGTATTGGTAGGGAGTTCAAGTGGCGGTGCCGCGCTGGTTGCGCTGCGAAAGTCGGAGAACAAAGGGCATATCGAGAAGGTCTATAGCTTGAATAAGGAAGGGGATGGGTGGGCGGGGCGGAATGAATTTGGGGCGACGTTTGCGACGAAGGGGCAGGCGGTATTGTTTGCGAGCGTGGATAGTTGTGCGCTCGTGTGGGATAGAAAGAAAGGGGGCGCGGTTTATGGGTTAGAGCATGATGAAGGTCAGTTGGTGGCTTGTTACCGACGATAAAGTTACCCGGCTGACTTGGGATTGTGTTCCTGACCAGGTGATATCATTGAGGCGGTTGCAGTGAGTACATTCCCCCACTCCCTCCGAGCCTCGGCTGATTAGCGTGTCGTATGTAGACTGTTGACAGTATAGGTGGACGGGAGGGCTGCATGGTCTCGGGTACACGGAGCGGACAGCTGTGTTGGTGGGCGTTACCCGTCGCAGCTGGTCAGGGACAGGGTAAGTCCAGTGGATGTTTCCGATCATGAATGGGGATTAACCGCGCGCTAGGTGAGGATTCACGGACGAAAAAGCAGAAAGTAGAGGCGTGATATTATTGTGTTTTCTTGCATCGTCTTCGTTTTGCATATGCAGCATTAGGCATTCCATTGTATTTATACTAGGCACTCGATTTAATTTCTTGAAACGTGAACCGAACCGAGTTTGCGCATGTTTGGGCTGCTTGTGTGCTGTGGCTCGTTTAGTCCTGCGATCAAGTCCGTGTTGCAACCAACTCTCGAGACCGTCAGCGACCGTCAGCTCTTGGAACCCCGTCGTGACCGCTTGCCCTCCGTCTTCCGTAAGTCCTCGTCGTCCAGCTCGTCTCGTCGCTGTCGCCCCACCGTCCCCACCATCCCAGCTCACCGTGCATCCGCGTTGCCCACAGATTTGACCCCAATCGCGCAACCACCCTCCGTCGACAGACCGTGCCAAGCTCTTCCAAGCCAGCCCTTTTCCCTAGACGTCTCAGAGAACCCAGGAGTGTGAGTACCAGCTGCTTTCCGGCGTGTTCTGGTCGCTGTCGAGGGCAGAAGAGCCACGAGGCTTGCGGTTGCCACGCTCAGTTGCAGCCAGATGGACAGCGCCCACGAGCGGGCGATATGCATGGGGAGCCGGGGACTGTGCTTATACCTCGCTTCCTAGCTTCCAGAATGCAAACAATTAAATGCGTGGTCGTTGGAGATGGTGCTGTCGGAAAGGTTCGTCCCCGCCCCTCTCTCTCCTCCTGTTGACGGGATATATCGCTGAACGCATGGCCCGCGCTCCATTAGACCTGTCTGCTTATCTCCTACACGACGAACAAGTTCCCGAGCGAATATGTGCCCACCGTATGTGTCGATGTTCTCGGTCGCCCCTAGCATGGCTGGAAATGAATGCGCCGTGTTTCTGCAGGTGTTCGACAACTATGCGGTTACGGTCATGATTGGCGAGGATCCTTACACCCTGGGGCTGTTCGATACTGCCGGTACGTGGGCGTGTTTCTGAATATCGGGCGGCTCGTCTCGTCGTCGGTGTGCTGAAGGCTCCATCCCCTCCATCCTCTAGGTCAGGAGGATTATGATCGTCTTCGCCCATTGTCATACCCACAAACCGATGTCTTCCTTGTTTGCTTCAGTGTCACATCACCGGCTTCCTTCGAAAACGTAAAAGAGAAATGGTTCCCGGAAGTTCACCATCACTGTCCAGGGGTTCCTTGCTTGATCGTTGGAACGCAGATAGATTTGCGGGACGACGCCCAGGTCATCGAGAAGTTGGCGAGGCAGAAGCAGCGACCTGTTACCTCTGAGCAGGGCGAACGGCTTGCGCGGGAGCTTGGGGCCGTCAAGTACGTTGAATGCTCGGCCCTGACGCAGAAGGGCTTGAAGAACGTCTTCGACGAGGTGCGTTCATAGCCTATTCCCTTTATGTGCTCGGCGGCTGAGGAGCTTTGCGCGTACCCCTATGTATAGGCTATTGTCGCCGCACTGGAGCCCCCCATTATGAGCGGCAAGAGAAAGCGCTGCAAGATGTTCTGATCCACTCACTCGACGACTACCACGATCCGCGGACCTTGTTCCGCTATTTCTCGACGACTCTACGTCCCTCTCTGTTTATGAATATGCCTTCCTGCCACAACCTGGTTATATATCCGACTTTTGCCTTATATTTCTGACTTTTGCTGCCTTTTTATCTCGCGCGCTTTTTTCTCGATGTTAAATCAAAGATACTTTTGGTTCTCCCTCTCACTCTCTCACTCCCGTCGCAATACTAAGGTCCTTTCACTTTCTTTGGTGAGAAGTATTTCAGAGCTTTCGTGTTTCGTCGCCGGCAGTAATGGAGGGCGGCTGGCTGGTTTCCCTTAGAGTACATTACCTCGGCTCAGAATCCTCCCTAGAGCTTCATTCAAGTTGATGTTGCTTGATACCCATACCCCCTGCGTACCCTAATGAAGTTCCTAATGGATTGGGCTTCGCTTTCCCTCGCAATTGTCAACGTGTCGGACGCGCTGAGATTGGCCAATGTCCCTCAGCGCGCGCCGTGCGGTCCTTCAACAGGAGATCCGAGACGGCGGGTCCGGGCGTTTATGTGGCTGTGATGGTTTGCTTGGCATCGGCGTCAAAGTTAAAGCGGGCCAAAGCAAGGACAAACGAAGATTCTGGAAGACGCGTCGAATCAAGTCAGTGTAGAACTGTGTTGACTCCCCAGCTTATTATCATGTCGAGACCACAGGATGACAGAAATCAGGAAGCCACGGTGTACTTGGTGCGTCTTCTGCCTCGTATCCACCGTCTATGATGCTTATACGTCTTTGCCCCATGTTTCTAGGGTAACTTGGATGAGCGGTGTACGGACGCGCTAGTTTGGGAATTGATGCTACAAGCTGGACCGGTCGGTGAGTACTTCCCCGTATGCCTTGAAGGCGCAGGATAATGAACTGAATGGATTGCCTATAGTCAATGTGCATCTGCCGAAAGACCGAATTTCAATGGCTCACCAGGGATATGGGTTCTGCGAGTTCTTGACAGAGGAGGATGCGGAATATGCCTGTAAGATCATGAACCAGATTAAACTATGGGGAAAGCCCATAAGAGTTAACAAGGTTCGTCGCAGGTCCTCTATGAATGAAGATTTCGAGCAGTCCTCTTTGCTTTCGCTTCTGCTTTCGATTGTGACCGGATGTTGCTGGTGTTCGTGGAGGTGTTTCTGAATTGGATGGACGTAGCTGACCTTTTGTTCTCGATTTGTAGGCTTCGTCGGACAAGAAGCAGCTGGACGTCGGAGCAAATCTCTTTGTTGGAAACTTGGACGAGAACGTGGATGAGAGGCTCCTGTACGACACGTTCAGTGCGTTCGGAATTATGGCTACGACAGCCAAGGTGCGTCCCTCGCTGTTCTATCCCAACCCCCAACTTACACATCCGCCATGAACAAAAGATTGCTCGCGACCCAAGTACCGGAGTCTCCAAGGGCTACGGCTTCGTCGCCTACACCGACTTCGAATCCTCCGACGCCGCCATCGAATCCATGAACGGCCAATTCCTCATGAACAAAGCCATCACCGTGCAATACGCCTTCAAGAAAGACGGCAAAGGCGAGCGCCACGGCACCTCCGCCGAGCGCCTCCTCGCAGCCCAAGCACGCAAAAACAACGCCCTCCCCGTCGCCGCACGCCCGCCCCCCGCCCCCATGGCCTTCGGCCAACGGCCCCCCATGCCAGCGGGCTTCCCCCAGCCGTACCAGGTCGGCCAGTTCGCGGGCGCCCTCGCGCCGCATCAGCCTCCGCCCCCGCCGCCGGGGTTTACGCAGCAGCAGACGATTATGCCGGGGATGGGGGGGATGGGGCCCCCGCCTATGCAGATGGGGCCGCCGGGGCAGCAGCCTGGGATGATGCCGATGGGCATGCAGGGGATGCCCCCGGGCATGGCGCCGCCCCCGCCTGGCGGGATGGTGTATCCTGGGTATCCTGGGGGGATGCCTGGGTATGGGGCGTACCCTCCGCCCCCGCCTGTCCCTCAGCAGCAGCCACAGTATTAGGCGGGTCTTTTCTTTGTTGTTGTGTATATCCAGTTGGGCTAGAGTCTGTAGCTAGATTGTGGTCTATTCATTCTTTTGACCTCTGTAAAAGTTACGTCCTGCGAGTTAATGAGGTCGATCTCGAGCCTGATGTTTGAACTCTTTGAACACCTTCAGCTTAGCAAGGTCTCAGCTCTAGGCCTCTAGGCCTCAAGGCATAACCGTAGTTCCTGTCTTCAAGCTTCACGCACATCATGGTCGTGCAGCCAACGTGCAGCCTTCATTGACACACGATGTCTGTGGGCGTCAAGCGGTGCCAATTTAAATCTGTCAGTGGTATATATGTAAACTTGTCATGTTGAAATACTGCTGCAGAACTCCACCACCACTCCAGTTGCAATCCGCTAGGTAAAGGCCTGACCCACTGCTAGTGGACGCTATTACTAACCAATTGCACGGAGCTAAGAATCAGATGTCTCCCACTCAGGAGCACTATGTGTATGCTGGCTACACCATCTCTGAAGCCGAAGTCCTCAGGTGGCTTCTCGCCTCTAGGACTGGGGATGAACTCCCTCGCTGGCGTCATTCAAGTTATCTCAATGAACCCATACAGCCCGATGTACTCCAAAGAGCTTGGAGCAAGGACCAAGGCGGTCGTGACCTCCCACAAAAGTGGATATTCGGGTCATGCGTCAAGAAATTAGGGGGCGACTTGACGATGACTAGACGAGTCGCGCCGGCCCTTATAACATATGGTGACTATGAATGGAAAATTGCATTAATATCCAACTATAGTGTGACGAAGGATAAAGGTGATGAAGTGCCTGCCTGGAATGAAGACGATCCGAGGACCCAGCATCTTCTCTCTCAACTGAAGCAAGTGGTAGAATGCTTGGAGCTCGGACCTTTCCTCGAGAGTCCGGGCATACAAATATTGCGAGAAGGCGCCGGTGACATCGATGGTATCATCGTCTGACACTCTTGGCACGACATGCCCAGTGTCCGGGGAGGGGGACAAGTAGGAAGGCTTTGTTTTGCTTCACTTCTCAATGACGGTATTTTCTTGTAGAAACACTTTTTCTTTGCGTGTCGCTTAGTTTTACTCGACTACAATGCAGTTGTAGCGCCTATGTAGCGAGTTAACCTTCGTCCATTCCCAGCACGCTTTCAAATTTCAGGGAGCGCTCGTCAAGCGCTCGTCTTGTAAAACACGTCCATGAAGTGTCCATGAGCGCCCATGAGGTGTTGCCGTTTGATGGCCGGAGGGTAATGCGCACACGGTCGTCTCATAGCTGCGCGACGGTGACGATATCGTCCTTACCGCCCACCAACGATGTCAAGAATCTTGGAATACTCCTCATTAGAGACTGCAGTAAAGTAATCGCACTTCTGCGTCGAATCCGAAATACAATCAACTCACAGTGCCCTCCAATGGCTGTAGATGGAGTAAACTCCCCTCACCACCTGGCTTCGCGAACCAGGCCTCGAGCACATCCGTACGTCGCGCAAGCGCCCAAATACCACACCCATCCACACCTCCTTAACATTCCCAACCCTCACAACAGAAGACTTCAAGTAAGAAATCCTCCAGTGGGTCGAAGACGAAAGACTCCTTCGACGAGATCAAGGAGAAGCGCGCCTGGGACTTTGCGACGAGCCCTGCGAAGCAGCTGCCGATGCAGGCGTTTATGCTGTACATGTCCGGAGGGGGCGTGCAAATATTCAGCATGGGGATTGTGTTTATGTTGCTTATGAGCCCGTTTAAGGCTGTCTTTGCTATGAACGAAGGTGCGTTCGTTCGTTTTGGTGGTTTGCCCTGAAGCCCTGGCTGACTTCTACGCATGGGTTGGCTGGATGTGATCAGCGTTCGCGCAGTTCGCTCCGTCGAGTGCGAAGAACCCGAAGGCGACGTCGACGCTTATACTGCAGAAACTGTTGTATGTTGTGTGTAACCTTCTGACGCTCGGTGTGGGGTTGTGGAAGTGTCGCTCGATGGGGCTTTTGCCAACGGGGTCGGGAGATTGGTTGGCGTTTGAGACGAGATGGCCGGTGAGTGTTGCGTTATTCTTAAACTGAACGTGTAGCTGAAGTGTCTTTCGAACTGTAGGCACCTGAGATATCGCTTTACTAGCGCTGTATTTGTAGAGATGGATGGAGTCTAATTGGATTTCAATTGGCTTGTGTATCTCGCGAGGCTTGCTGAGCCACAGGCGCAATCCCAGAATCATCCCATAACTGCCGAATGGGCCCTTAGGTCCCTGGGTTCTTGACCCAACTGAAGAAACCCCTAGGAGATTCCAAGCCTCCCCCTCACTGGAGGTTTGTCTGGGCGCCTATCGACATGGGTCCCGAAAACAATCCGCTCAAGACCCTTGGCAATGCAGAGCAGCGTATAGTGTCATGAAGGCAACGATTCCATTAAATATCGAAATCAGAGTCCGAGTCATCTCCCTTCCGTGCAGGGCCCCTTATATTTTTTGGGGCTCGCGCATTGACAGTTCCAGTTGTTGCAAGTCTTGACCTGGTAGACGTTGAGTAATCTTCGTCAAAGTCTTCATCCTCGTCGCTCAGGTTGTCTTCCCGGTCACGAGCTTCGGCGTGCTGCATGAGAGAGGCTTCTGACACATCCAGGGTTCCACTCATCAACAGGATGGCCTCCAGTTCTGGGGAAGTGGACTGTTGAGCATGGTTAGGATGGAGAGTAGATGGTTCGGCGTACCTTCTTGTTCTCGGTTTCGATCAGCACCCCATGCGACAATCTGGTTCCTGATCTCTCCTTTCCTGTACACGATGATCATGGGGACGCGCGAGTCTGGTAGATCTGGGATGCATTTGTCTCCGACGATAGAGACGAACTTCGTTCGAGGATACTTTGCGGCAAGGGTGCGGATGTGGTTAAACGTTCTGTCACTTCTTGGAAGCCTGGAACATAGAATAGTGTTAAAGCTAAGCAGATAGTGGTAGAGTGTGAATGCGCACCCGTCTTTATAGAGGAAACATATGACACCGGTCCCTCGTTCGTTGTCGTCGTCCTCAGCGTCCGTCCTGCTCGCATCCGTGACCTCCCTGGTATAATCCTCCCGGCCAATGGGGTATACCCGACCGAACCTCGCAGCATGGTCCTCCCTCCTCGCCTGTGCAAGTCGGTGTCTCCGCAGACTCTCGATGGCGCGCTCCTGCTCATCGTCCTTAGTCACCTCTCCCATCCGCTGGAGCTCGGCGAGGGTTGAACTGTTTATGAGATCATCGAAGGTTGGGGAGGGCGGGGGTGACGGTGTGCGTTCCTTGGGCTCGAGTGGAGGTAGGATGCCGTGCTTTCTCAGAGCATCGTTGCTGAGCAGTCGTCAGCGATGCCCGCTAGGAGGAGTGCACGTCGGGAGCTCACAATTCGGTATCTTCGTTGGGGTTGATGGACATTTTCTGGTGCTCCTTGGTTAGCCGTTGGTAGAAGTTTGGGTATGACTTGGCTGCTCACATTTATAACAGTCAAGCACCAAAGTAGCTGCGGTTAAGGTGCGCAGGGCTGAGCGCAGCGGCATCGACTTGAGTATGATCTTATCAGTGCCTCCACGTGAAGTTGACGGCGCTTGTCGAATTTGGTCATCTCGGAAGCGGCGCTTGTCTTTTGACCCTCAACCTCCACCACGGAGACCCAAAGTACCTGAAATCGCTCCAGCACAAGGCGGTACCGGCACCAAAGTTACAAGGCACGCTGGAACATGTCGAGCCTATGAAATGACGGTCCCGATAACCACGATCTCGAACCCTTCGTCCTCTGCTGCGGCGCAGGGACAGGTAGCGCGCAAGTATCAGGAGGAGATCTTTCAGCAGGCGCAGAAAGGTGAGTAGGGAGCACAGGTACATTCTACTCCGTACTCAGCTTGGTCGATACCAGGCAATGTCATCGCATACCTGAGGACGGGATCGGGCAAGACCCTCATCAGTGTACTCCTCATCCGATGGATAGCGACTCAAGAGAAGTCGAGGGGCAAAGTCATCGTTTTCTTCGTTCCCAAGGTCAGCCTTGTGGAGCAGCAGGCTCAGTATATTGAGAAGGAAACCGGGCTTCGCGTGGATAGGCTGCATGGGTCTCTGGCCTTCAACTTTTCGGATCGGCAGGGCTGGAAGAAGCGATTCGAGACCCACGACGTCGTTGTTATCACCTCCCAGCTTTTCATAGAGTTGATTACGCACTCTCTATGGAGCATAGACAAGGTGTCGCTCATGGTCTTCGACGAATGCCACCACGCCAGGAAGAACCACCCCTACAACGGCGTCATGCGTGAGTATGCGCAGATCAAGGACAAGTCACGGCGACCAAAGATCTTTGGCATGACCGCTTCTCCTTACTGGAACGAGAAGAACCCCGCTCTGTCCCTTTCGACTCTTGAGACGAACCTGCAATCGAAGATCGTCGGTGTTCACGAACACGTTGAAGAGCTACAGGCGAACTTCTCTCGCTTGGATGAAATCATACAACAATACCCCTACCCTCCACAAACTTACGAAGAATACCCAGAACCTACTCTCTACAATACCCTAAAAGTCTTCTACGTCAACTCACCTGATCTCTTCGATCGCCTCGCAGTACCTTGGAGCAAGATAGAGATGCGATACTACATGACCCTCAGCAACCTCGGCCCGTACTGCGCGTCTCTATACCTATACTCCGAGATGCAACATCACATGGCAGCTGCAACCGCCAAAGCTAAAGAGCTTCTGGCGCCGGAATCGGAGGACCACTCCATGAACATCGACACTACCGACCCGTCGAAAAGCCCCCCGCTCGAAATGTTCGACATCCTCGAGATCCTGGACGATTTTTCGAGCTTCTTTGAATTGAAAGACGGGATGCTACCCATCGCGGTGCCGATGAACTGGAACTCCCCAAAAATCCGCGTCTTGGCTGATATCATCCGGAAGAACCAGAAGAAGGGCTTCCAGTGTATCATCTTTGTCGAGCAACGTCAAGTTGCTTCGTGTCTGTCGAAAGTCCTGGAAGCCATCCCTGAACTCGAGGGCCTCGTACGCTCGGCGCACTTGATTGGCCAAGGGGTGAGCAGCGATGCGATGACCAACCAGGCGCATTTCTCCAAGGGAGATCCTATCAAGCTCTTTAGAGAAAAGGCGATCAATGTTTGTGAGTACTAGGCTCGTAGGCCTATGCCATGAAACTGACATATCTTGCACAGTGATTGCCACATCTGTCGCGGAGGAGGGCCTTGACTTTCCTGTGAGTGAAATGCCTATCGTTCAAGGGCGAAGCTAACAAGAAACTAGGAATGCGATCTCGTCATTCGATTTGATCCCCTACAACACCTCGTTGGCTACGTCCAATCTCGAGGCAGAGCCAGAAGTCGCGCCTCCAAGTATATCGTCATGATACAACAAGACAACATGGCGCAACTGGAACGGTACAGGGCTCTCCAACAAGGTGAATCCTACCTAAGCCAGACATACCACACTCGCGGGTATGCCCTGGAGTCAATGAAACCGACGCGAGACCCCTGGGACGACATCTACGACAATACAGACTCTTACGAACTTGCAGAGCGCGATCGCATCGTCATTCCTTCCACGGGTGCTGTCCTCACGTACGACAACGCCATGGGCCTCCTCAGCCACCTCTGCGCTCTCATTCCCCGCGATGCGTTTACCCCAGCGCACAGACCTGTCTATGAAGGGGATTTCCAATGCAGAATGCGGCTCCCCGCAAGTCTGCCTCTCGCGTCCAAAGATCTGGTTTACATTGGCTACCCCAAGAGGTCGAAGAAGGAGGCGAGGCGCTCCGTGGCGTTCTTGGCCGTGAAGCATCTACTGAGGCTGAACGTGTTCAATGAATACTTGCTGCCTGTCTCCCAGGACTCGATTGACGATGAAGATGCGGAGGAGGAGAAGCGTCAGATAGAGGCTGAGAAGTACGGGGACCTCCCGCCAGATCTGATGGAGGTCGAGGTCAAGGATCCTTGGTACCTTGGGGAGAAGCTGTGGGTTCACCAAGTTGTGGTTTCTGGGAGGGAGGCGGTGGGCTTGGTGACTGGAACCCAACTTCCGCCGGTCCAGGTCGTCCACGATGGGAGAGAGGTCCGAATGTCTGCGGGCAGCCTCTTGCCTCTAGACTCGTATGAAGAAGAGTTCCCTCGCCAGATCATGAATGACTTCATGAGGTGGGGCGTCAGAGCGCGAAATTGTGGGAAGAAGTTCCCCGCGCCCCAGTGCAGCTTCTTCCTCGTTCCTTTGAAGGCCGATGGCGGCGTTGATTTCGAAACCATGGTGCGGTTCCTCGAGAAGGGGCCATCGTATGATTGGAGTGAGGTCACGGAGGATATGTACGATCACATCCTTGTGATGAACCGATGGAAGACTGGAAGCACGTATCGGCTGAAGAAGACGTTTGAGGACCTTACACCCATGTCGAAGCCCCCGGCAGACTCGCCACAAGCGGGTTTCGAAACATATCAGGAGTACTTCACGCAGATGTGGTCAACGAAGAGACGATGTGTTACTATCCCGGAGAATGGACCTATGCTTGGAGTTGTGAAGCTACCTAGGCTCAACAATGGAGCCTATACTCTTGAAAAGGCGCCACCTTCCCCTGAAGAAGAAGACGATTCCACAATTAACCTGACCCCTCAATCCGTTTGCTCCTGGGTGCCGTTCCCGCTCGGCCTCTCTGACGCATTTGCCGCCCTCCCTTACCTCTGCCGCCGCATCACCGATGTCTACCGCGTGCGCGTTGCTCGGCAAGGCCTCCGCCTCCCCTCCATCCGGGACAACTATCTCATCGAAGCCCTAACAGTGCCTTGGGCGCTGACGATCTTCAACAACCAGCGCCTCGAAACCCTAGGGGACGCCGTTCTCGAAGTCTGCGTTACTGTCCAGCTTCTCAACCAGTACCCAAATCGACACGAAGGGCAGCTGTCGAAACTCCGCCAACAATATATTTGCAATCGGCACTTGCTCATGCGGGCGAGGGAGCTTGGCTTGGAGCACTATATTTCGTGCGAAGTGACGGCCGGGCAGTATTGGAGGTATACATGCGAGACCCTTGAAGTTATCGAAGAAGGGGCAGGCCCTCCGAGGAGAAGCTCCACTGTGACTTTTGCGAGGAGGAGTTTGCAGGACTGTATGGAAGCACTGCTTGGCGCTGCGTATCTGGAAGGCGGGATTGGTATGTCTTTGAAGGCTGGCACCGCACTGGGATTGAACTTCGGGGGCGCTCTGCCTTGGACCCTGCGCTATCGTTGCGATAGGGAGGAGGTGCCCGCCGCACCGCTGTTTACGTTGTTGCAGGAGCGGTTGGGGTACGAGTTCCATTGGAACGATGTTCTTGTGGAGGCCGTCACCCACCCGTCTTTTGCTTCATCTGATGGCACGTCGTATCAGCGGCTCGAGTTTCTGGGAGACGGTGAGTGGAACCATGGCAATGAATGCTTGAAACTGACTTGATCTGTGTACCAGCTTTGATCAACCTCGTCGTCGTGGAATACCTCTTCAAAAAGTTCCCCTCTGCAACATCGCACGAGCTCAGCTATCTCCGCGCAAAGGTGATCTGCTCCCCCACCCTCGCCTTCCTCGCCATCACAAAGCTCGAAGTGCACAAAGTCATCCTGGCGAATAACATGGACTTGTGGAAGGCGATCGATCAGTGGGTCCCCATCCTCGAGTCGCTCACGTCGGAGGACATCGTCAAGCGCAGCTGGCGGTACGATCCCCCCAAGGCCATCAGCGACGTGTTTGAGGGTATCGTCGGCGCCGTGCTCGTGGACTCTGGGTATAACTACGAGACGGCCGCTGCAGTGGTTGAGCTGGTGATGGGGGACGCGCTTGCGCACCTTTCGCCGTCCATGGCGACGAATCCCATTGCGGAGGTCCTGGAGTGGGTCGCGAAAGCTGGATGCAAGAAGCTGAAGTTCAGGTACGTCGTCTACTCAATCTCCTTGAATGAGGGGAACCTTCACT
Organism: Ephemerocybe angulata; assembly: GCA_013368325.1. Lineage (NCBI taxonomy): Eukaryota > Fungi > Basidiomycota > Agaricomycetes > Agaricales > Psathyrellaceae > Ephemerocybe > Ephemerocybe angulata. The sequence continues at coordinate 459,634 of JAACJK010000164.1, forward strand.
TGCTGACGTGGAATGTAGAAAGAATTCTCAGACGGCGACTGACATCAATGCCGATGCGATCGTCGTCCAGGTGCACGAAACTGTGGTTGCTGGGCCGGTGCTGGCTTCGAGCGGGAGCGTTGGCAAGTTCATTGCGGCGGAACGTGCTTTGGCCGTCCTAGCAGACCCTGAAAACCCTCTATCGCTCGCTAAGCTGTGCGACTGTGCAGCCATGGCCAAGGCTGAGGAAGCGATGGATGACATGGAAATCTCAGAAGAGGAAAACACTCCTGCCAGTGCGGAGGCAGACCCTGCCCTGGCGACTAGTGTCGTTGCAGGAGAAGGAGAAGGAGAAGGAGCGAATTCTTCGACTAATTCTGCGGCGATGGGTATGAAACTTTCTGAGTAATAACTGGTGGTGCGATGGCTGAAAATATCACTTTGCAGCTACGGAAGAAATCCCTGGCGCAGAGTAAGGTGGTGAATGGATGGAGCACCCTCGAGTACGTGGACGATGGTGTTCTATCCAATCATGATCTTGCACTGCCCTATATTGGGTCTCTATTTACTGAACTGCGTAATCTTTCTACGCTAACAACATGCAGCGCTTTATGGCTACTATCTATCTACTTCCCCCCCAATCCCTAGTGTTACGAGAAAAGCCCCAACCTCCTATGTACTACTGTAACTTGTATTGACAGCAAGTGAACACTGAATTCCCTCCTCTAGCGTATTCTTTGGCAAGACGTCTAACAGACGCTTGCTTCTACCCCCGTTCTCGGTCACCTTGCTTTGGACTCCTGGGATTCAACTCATTCTCATTGCACCCCATTATTCCAATTACAAAGAGACACAAAGCGAGGAAGCTTCCAATCAAATGGCTTGAATGCCTGAACAATGCTCTCTACGTTCAAGTGATTGTGCGCGATCGAACAATGGTCTGGGCGCTTAACAGACGCGTGACGTCATGGTTACCACAATGGCTCCGACGAATTGCGTCCAAGCACGGTGGTTGAATGTAGTCAAGGCCACGCCGATCAGCTCCCACAACGTATAAAAGGCCCACTGCATCACCAAAAGTTGCATCCAGCTTCATTCTCTGCTTTACCCCCCACAACACTCTCGTCGCCGAACTCACCATGCCTGGTACGGTGTTTCCTTTGGCGCTGTTCTGTTGTACGTTCTGACACTGTCACTCAGCTAAGAAGAGATCCTCCCCCGACAACGACAGCTCTGCGGAGACCGGCAGGAGAGCCACTAAAGTGCAGAAGACGTCGAACGTCAAGAAAGCTGCCACAGCGAAAGTACGTACCTCGGTCTCCATCCGACCATGTACTCGCCCAACTGACTCCACCTCCAGCCAGCTATGCCCGTTTCCGAGTTCAAGGAGAAAGCGCGCCCATTGCACGTCCATTTGACCCATACGCCTCCGTCTATAGTGGAGAAAGACGGCGAGGAGGATGTTGAAGGCATTGTCGCGGCCACTGCGAACGCGCCTACCAGTCCTGCCGCATCCATCGACTCTGGTCTCATATCGAGCCTCACGCTGCTTCCGAGCACGTTTTCGACAGGGAGCTATGGGTGGAAGGGCAGCAGGAAGGTCTGGGTGGAGTTGCAGAACACCGAAGCTGGGGAAAGTGGAAGGGAGAAGGTCCAGGTTATGTTTACGTGAGTGGTTGCTTTGTCCATGCGGTTGTTCGACGCTGATGATTTGTCTCAGGATTAACGCGACTGTCGTTGGGAGTAAGCAGGCCAAGGAAGGGGGCGAGGACACTAAGGAAGCAGAGGAGGTGGCGGAGGCAAAGCACGTCATCGAGGATGCTGAGGCGGAGGAGGAGGAAAAGGACGAGTAGAATAGGGAGATGCGTTGTGATTTGAGTTCGGTTTCTTCGGGTAGTTTTTATTTTGGATCTCATTCTATTTTTGGTGCTGTGTATGTTATAACGATACGATGGTCTTAATCTTCTTGAAGCATCTCTTCTCCTCGAGTTTTGGCGCTTAGTGACTAGTGGTGGGAGGGTGAAGGCAGAGAAGAACTTGAGAAGGTCTGTGCGCGTAAAGCTATTCGTGGGAATTGGCCGATGGGACCGGGGTTCCGAAATGCCGGCGGTTCGGAGTGTGGCTTTGGTGCTGTAATAATCCTTGTACTTGTACCATCTCCTCATCTATTTCTCTGGCTCTATACCCACCTCTCGCCGTCGCTCTGGCCCAGCACACACCGAAACGACCGCTGATTGCTTAGACTCGGAGTTGAGCATTAATACCTGGGGGGACCATGACGATCAAGCCTCTCAAAAGCAGGACCATGTACACTCATGTTGGCGAGGAGTCGCCCAGATCGACCGAGCTTGGTGAAACTAACATCGCCGCTACTCAGAGAGTGCATATCAGAATACCCCAGCTCCCTGTAGAACTGATTTGCTGCGTCCTAAGCCATCTGGAGCACCGGGATCTGCTTCAGTGCACTTTGGTGAGTGCTGCATTTTGCTTGGTATTTCTTTGAGCCACCCTCTATAACTCACTTTTAATACAGGTTTCAAAGCTATTCTACAAGCTGGTTAATGAAACATCAAGGCTCATGTACACTCTCGAGCTCGCCAAGAGTCGAATGGTATCTATCCTATCCCCCGAAGACAAACTCAATTTCGCCCATCGCCTTGAACTTTTGAAAGATAGAGAACAAGCATGGCGAGTTCTGGCATGGAAGCATCGGCGAACTTTGGATCTTCCACCCACCGGTTCACTATACGAGTTTGTTGGGGGCGTATATGGCAACGGGAGAGAGGGCGACAACCGCATGACGACTTCAATATCCTTCCTCGAGCTTCCGTCCTTGGGCATACCATCACGAACGGAGGACATAACCGCACCTCAAGAGTTGAAACTCTGGACGCACTTGATGCCAGACTTGAACATCATCGACTTCACGATGGACCCCATCCAAGATCTGCTGGTTCTCGTCGCGGTGGCACCACTTGAGTGAGTTCTGATCTTCTAAGCTTGATTGCCACAGGGCTCAGACGTCGTCTTCTTCTCCACCAAGGTCTCAATATGTGTATGAACTTCACATCCGCTCGATAAAGACGAACCAAGCCCATCCCAAAGCCCCGACCTCCGTCTTCCCATGTCTGCGGAAGCCACTAAACCACGCCTCCCCCGTCGAAGTCATCACAGCCGTCAGAGTGCAGGTGTGCGGGAACCTCGTCGCCCTTCTCATCAAAGATGTGATGGAGAACTCTGGGGGGCACCTCGAGATCTGGAACTGGGAACATGGACCTCAGTACTCGGTAAGACCTTTATCACACCCATAACGCTACATCGAAGCGAAAACGCGCGCTAAACTCCACTTCCTCGTCCATTTTCTCTCTCACAGTGCCAGATGCCGCGAACGAACGGCATTGACGACTTCAGTTTCCTCACCAATTCCGTAGCCCTAATTGTGCGCCCCACGGGGCAATTCGAAGTGTACGACTTCGCCGATCCCGGCACGCAATCCTCCGAACCCGTGCTGCGATATGCGTTCGCTTTCCCACCTCTGTCCCCGGGCTACAGCTACTGGTACATCTCGATGTCCAACAACCCCACGCCCGGGTGCATCCCCTCCCCGCACGACCACCAGCGCAACCTCGATGGCTTCTTGAAGGGCCACAAGCAAATATACTACCCCAATCCCGAGGACCGGGTGCACGCGTGTTGTCTGTACGTGTTCAATCCTGCAGATCCTGTGCTGCATGCCGTGTCGAGCTTCGTGTTCTTCGTGAAGATCGGGACGCTGTTGAACCCCCCGATCGAGTGGTTCGTAAGGAGGCCGTTTGATGACGAGGACGCGGAGCCGCCGTACTGCAGGCCGGACATTTTGCGCGAGCGGATGAAGCATATGGATCCGGGATGGGAGGAGGCGTACGAGGCGGAGATGGAGGAGAGGCGGAAAAGGAAAAAGAGCAAGAAGGCGAAGGGAAAGCAGAGGATGGATGAGGACGAGATTAGCAGTGTCGTGGGGGAGTATGGGGGTTCTGATGGAGCCGAGATATTGCAATATCCTGAGCCAGGGGATGGGTGGATACCTATTGACATTGATGGATCGGAGGTGCAAGAACTTGCAGACCCCCCGTCGGACCTTGACATCCCTGTGCACGGCTTTCTAACAGGCGACGAACACCCCGCTACTCACATTGGTACAGCCGGTCCCTCCACGAGCGCCCCTAGCATCGCGAACCCCGACGACGCCAGCTCCTCGAACGCCCCTATCGATTCAGACTCCTCCGACGCGGGCTCGAGTATAAGGTCCATCAGGGTAGTGCCACTGCCATGGGAGACCTGGGGCCCGATGAACACGCGGTGGTTCGACGAGTGTCTAAGCACGGACTGGCAGCACGCAATATATGGCCTGCGGGCGGTGGAGAGCGTCGAAATCTCCAAGTTGACGGCGGAGAGGCAGATTGAGGTGCATAAGTGGGCTAAGGGGAGGAGTGCGGAGGATGAGGAGGAGTTTGGAAACGCGAATGGGGCGGAGGCCAGTGGGAGCGGAAGTGCGAGTGCGAGTTCGAGTCATGCGGCGGCGGCTGGTGGTGCGAATGGGGGTGGTTCGACGGCGAGTGGGGCCCAGGCGCAAGACGGTGGTGGTGGGACTGGTGGTGGGGGGCCTGCCCCTGCCCCGCCTCCTCCTCCGCCCCGACGCGAACGCCGCTTCCTGCGCATACGCGACTTCAACCCATACGCACAAACCAAAGCGGCGCGGCTCGAGACAAAAGACCACGCGATCTTCAAAGGAAAAGGGCGGATACGGAGCGTTTGGCGCACGCCCAAGGTCGTGACGGAGACGTCGAGGGTGGAGATGAATGGGGTGTTTAAGTATGATATTATGAGCAGCCTCCCGTATGTGGAGACGGTGAGCGACGAGACGTTCGATGTTACGGATGTGATGATGGATGACAGTCGGTTGTTGCTGTTGAAGGTACGTCGTGTATGTCGTCCTTTTGCTTTTGGTTTGGTGGCAGGTGCTGATTTTTGGGTTGTAGCGCGGGCGTGGAGGACAGTTGAAGACGCTGGAAGTGTTGATGGTATGATGAGGGCGATGGGTAGGCGCAACGGATTTGTATCATTATTCAATTTCTATGTATTGTATTTAAATAAGGAACTCAGAGCTGTCCAGGTAGTCTTCCCCAGCCAGGATTACAAAATTCATTGGATGATCGATGAGCATCTGTTAGAGCTTCAAGTTGGAGTCATATACGAAAATTGAAGTCAAGGACAATGTTGACCCCCGTACCCTTCTGCCCCATCTCGGACCTGAAAGAAGAAAGTATCCGACGTTGCTCGTCAATCCGAAATGGCGACGTCGCGGGACAACCAACTCTACTTCCTCCAGAAGGTCGGGCGATTCCTGTGTCGCTCCGTACTTCCTCTGCGCTAGGAATTCGCACACATCATTGTAGTCGAAGTTGGCGAGCCCCGACGGGTTGAGTATCCTGAGGGATCTGAATCGCGGCAATAGTTTGGTGGGAAATTGACATGCATCCCTAATGAGGTGGGAATTCGATCGTAAATTGTCGAGTGTCATCCTCTGTCAGGTGGGCGAGCATGGGGAGGGATGGGAGGATGAGGTGCAAGCACTGGGATGAGATAGTTAGGGGCTCGACGCGGAGGCGCTGGAGGTTGGTGGCCCGGTTTGGACCACCGCTAACAAGCGCGATGATATTCTGGCGAAAAGCTGTCATGTCCCCTTCCCCCACACTCGGGACGAATATGATGTCCAGGGTGTGAAGATATGGTAACCGGAGATGGTGAAATATTGCAGTGTCGCTGCTGGAAACGTCCATCAGCCGTCGCATTTGAAGTGTTTTAAGGTTGGGAAGGAGAACTTCAAGCTGTGTGTCGACCGGTAAGAGGCGTCGAGGGGATCCTTCGTGGTCTAAGGTTAAGGATTCGATGCTGGCGCAACTCCGTAAGATATCCAACAGAAATAAAATAGGCCAATCGCACGCGATAGTGAGGCTTGTCAAATTGCTCTGTGACAAATTTCCCGGTACTTCCCAATCAAAGTGGTATGGGGGAAGGTCCAAGGAAAGAGTGTGAATGATAGGGATGTGATCCAGTATTGCCCAGATGACACCGAAGGACATGTCGCTCTTTGTATGCACCATACCTAAATGGAGGGACCGTATCGAATCGCACAGTCGACCTTTCGCAGTCTTCAGTTGCATCTGCTGGATGATGGTCTCTATACACTCCGCATACAGGCAGGTAAGAGAAAGTTTGTCGATCGGAGGCCCATCCATGAGAAGGTTCGTTAGCTCGTGCTGGGGCGATAGGGGGCACCCTCCGGTCATTATATGAAGTCCATTGATTTGCAACGTTTTCTTGACACTTCCAGAGCGCATAAGCCACTCTCGGACCCTTTCGACCTGGTGTTTCTTCGGCGCGTCGATGTAAAGCCCTTCCACGTGGGCCCAGAGAGCAGGCATGGCAAGAGCTGCATCACGCCACGCTTTACAGACGCGACAAAGTACGTTTAGTTGGCGATCCCAAGAGAGTTTCGTGGAAGTAGAAACGGAGATAATGAAAATCTCTCCTAAGATTTCGGAGGGCAGGAGGTTGCGACGGAGCGGTGAGAGTAGTGATTGGTACGTTTCGCGTTCGGTTTTGAGGATTCCAAGTTGCAGCTCGAGTTGATGGATTTCTCGCTCTGCTTTCAGGACTCCGAGTTGCAGCTCGAGTTGGTGGATAGTCGTTGATCGAGCCTCAATCTCGTGCTTGACAAAGTCTAATTCGAGAGGATTGAGTGTGACATTGCCTGTGAACAGGTGGATGAGGCGATCCTGGTTCATGGTGGTGGGAGAAAGCGAAGTGATGTCACTGACAGAACTTGGGATGAAGAGGCCACATCAAGCGGAGACTCAATATTCAATGTCCAAGTCCACGCATCCGGCGCGCGTTCCCCGACCGGACGTCTTTGTCTCTAACTTCCACCTCAGTGCAAGCCTATGAAGCTCAGTCTTCGAGGGTAAGTCGTGACAAGTGTGTATATGATACTCCAAGCTCACTCAATTCTTATCTGATAGAAAACGGTTTGGCAAGGCAGCCAAAGCTGCACAACCGCCGCAGGCTGTTGGCAACACTGCGAAGGTCGAAGCCTTGAACCCGTTCGACAATTGTCCAGACGAAATTCTGTCCGAAATATTCTACTTTGCAGTTGGACGAATCAGCACGGCCGAGCAAGCCAACCAAATTTACGACAGGAAGCCCCAACCATCTATTGCTTTCACCATCTCGCATGTTTGCGCGCGGTGGCATTCAGTCGCAGTGGCGACCCCGGCGCTGTGGGCAGACATTTCCATCCACGACTGGCTCTTCCCTATGGTCCCAGTCTTCAAGCAGGATGAAGAAAGCCTGGTAGAGCCCAACCGCCTGCTCTGCGAATTCGTGGAAACCTGCCTAGCAAGGTCAGCAGACCACCCGCTATACATATCCTGGCGGCTCTGTTCGAACATCCGACCATCGCCCAAGTTCCTGGCCACAATTGCAAAAACATCTCATCGGTGGCGAGAACTCTATCTTTCCTTCTGGAAGGCAACCACTCCACTCGAAACTCTGCTGCAGCACAAACACTTTAGTGGACTCCCGAATCTCCGCAAACTTTGGGTTTCTGAAGACATGTCGCAGCTCCGCACCTCCGATCTTCCTGTAGCAATCCGACACATCAATGCCCCCAAACTGGACTTCGTTAATTGTTACACTAGCAGCGGGGTTCCCAATGCGATTATTGGCCAGTTCTCACTGGCGAACGCGACATACCTCCACCTCTCGTTTGAACCTGCGGATAATCTGCCCCTCTTGGCTTCAATGCTTAAAGACAGCCCTTATCTCCGCTATCTACACATATCTCTGGATAATCACTGGTCGGGGTCGATTCGACTTCCTTCAGATCTTACCTTGGATCTCCAAAGCCTTTCCAGATTGTCGATCACGTCAAACCCGCGTTGTTCATGGCACTTTTTGTCGCGAATCCGTGCCCCAACCCTCACTCATCTACATATCTCGGAAGACGCCGCAGGATACGGACAGTGGTCCGCCTCGGAAGACGGTGCAGCTTTCGATGGAGATGTCGACAGATTCCTAGACTCGGTCCCCAGTAACTTGAAAGCCCTCACAGTGCAGTGCATGCCATCGTCCCGTTTACAAAAGCTGTTAGGGGCCACGCGACCAAAGAAAGTCAACTTGACGGACATGGCGCTGGGATATAAAGAAAGCGGAGAGGGGCCGGCTGTGCATGGGCTCATGGCAAACGTAGTCTCCAGGGCAGGTCACTGCTCCCAGATCGAAGAGTTGGCCATCTTCAACCAAGTTCGAGAATATGAAGGCTCCGATGACGGATTTGCCGAGCAGATACTCGACACTATTCACCAAACCTCCCAGAAACTCCAGCTGCCTGCAGACCCACGACCACTCAGGATCAAGATATATTCCGACATGCCAATGTCCAGGAAGGCCATTAGAGCATTCGATCTTCGTTCTTTACCTGGAACAATTGATGTCCAACTGTATATGAATTGGGAGACCGTACCATGGGAGAAATGGAGAGGGTTTGGCTGCAGTTCTGAGGATGAAACCGAGGACTTGGCCCAATACTTTACTGTCTGACGTATGTAACCCCCTTTTTCCTAACTTGCTTTCCTTCACTGTTCAGCGACTTATGCTTGATCAACTACCTTACAATGGAGTTGCAATTGTCGTTGTACATACCTTTTACAAGGAGGCTCACCTCCCAATATTACCCCCTTCTGGCTTATACTCGCGAGGAGGTCGTGTGCACTCTCTCAAATGCTACAATAAAAGGGCGCCGGGGAAATGTCCTTTCCAGCAAGCTTGGCAAATATACCTACTACCAATAATATCCTGGACTCTTGTCGTAGAGTATTACTTTAAATGGAACGACGGGGTCTCTAAGGGGAAAGTTATCTACCGTACGAAAGCTTTCAATCGCTCCAACGTAGGAAGAGACTGCTGGAGGTTCACACTCCTTAAAACCGTAAACGAGCCTCAGCGTGTCGAGGGTAGGTAGAAAGGTGGTAGACGTCTGAAGCAACTTTGAAAGGTGTTTCCATTCCTTCCAGTCCTCCAGATCCTTGTCTTCGGGATAAACGTAAGCCAGCGTGAGGTGACGCAGACTTGACAGAACTTCTAGAGCGGGAATGATATCCTCGCACTCCTCGAGCTTTCCGGAGCTCAGAGTGAGGGAAGATAAGTTACGACCCCATCGGCCGAACAGGCCCCGAATGTCGAGAAGTGCAGATGGAATACGCTGGATCCTTCGGAGATTGCTGAGGGTCAAGTCGGACAGCGCTGGGCAGTGGATCAATCCAAGTAGATGGTCCATCCTGGCTGTTTTGCTTTGAGAAATTACAAATTTGACCAATCGGGGTAGGCTTATTGCTGGAGGCCCCACCGGGGTTAAGCGCTGGTCGTAGAACGTAACATCGCAGGATACGAGGTGAGACGATGATGTTCGGAGGATGTCGAGAAACAACTCGGGTTGAATCCAGTGAACCTTCAGGTATTGCAGTCGACTTCCGTTCGGAAGGGCGCACTCCACTTTAGGAACTCTTCTATCCCAGTTTCGGTTTCTGATGATGAGGGTTGAGAGGTTCAGAGCGCTGTGAAGCCATGCTTTCGGCACCACCTCACCCCCGACGATGAGGGTTTGAAGGAGGGGGAGACCGCCGTGCATAGCAACTTCTGCAAATGGGCCGCTCTGGTTGGAACGTGAAAATAGGTAGTCGAGGTATACCCATTGCTTTGAACGAGATAATATCTTGCTGACCAGAAGACGGTATGTCTGGTTTGTGGGCACTGGACCTTGTAATTTGCGGAATCGGAGCGAGAGTGGGGTGTCCTGAGCTCGCTGAAGCCACTGTTCGAATAAATCGACTTCGTTAGCATTTATCCCGCCGTTTGGAAAAAGGTTATCGGTCGGTATCTTCATGTCAATGGCCGACCAGAGGGAAGGGGTCGTCCAGGCTATCGATCGCCAAGCTCGACAGATGTGACCGAGGTAAAGGGGCGAATGTCTTCCATGAAAGATTAGTGTAACTTCGTCATAACTGTAAGGAAGCGCGATGGCGAAGGCAAATATATGAAGCATAAGTTCGGTGGGGAGTTTCTCGTGGACAGGAAGAGAACTGGAAGGCGACATGGTGGTCAATGGGCGAGACTCAGATAGACGCCGAACTGGTGACGCATCGTCCATCATCACAATATCCGGCGGAGCCCTCGGCCCAACCCGAGCCCAACCAACACTACTTAGCCCAATACTCTGGGGTTACGGGAGAGTTAGCTTTTGTTCTTGACCATTCCAAGACTTTGCCACGCAAGTTTGAACCGTTGAATCGCGTCCAATTGGCATATGGAGCTCAATAGCCAAGAGTAGGTACCCACACATTGTCGGCTAGCATGTGTAGCTCACTAAATCCCTTTGAAATAGGAGAGGAATTGCTCTCAAACATGGCTCTACACACCATCCCAACCCATTCGACACATGCCCTGACGAGATTTTGGGAGAGATATTCTGCTCTGCAGACAATGGACCCGAGATATTCGAAACACGCTGTCCTATAGATCGGCCTTACCCGTCCACACCCTTCTACTTGTCCAGTGTTTGCAGGCGATGGCGGTTGATCGCCATATCGACCCCAGCGCTGTGGGCATACATATATATCGACAATTATCACTGGCTACACAGGGGATCGGATCAAAAGGAACACGCAGAGGCACCTCTTAAAGGCAGACACGAACTCCATGACTTCGTCGAAACTTGCTTCGCGAGGTCGGGAAAATATCCACTATACATCCAGTGGCGGGATTCTCTAACCACCTCCCTGCCCGACCCCCTTTTGGTCTCGATGTTAGCCAAAGAGTCACACCGGTGGAGAGAGATCGTCTTTCACTCCAGGGGCAATGTTTCTACCCTCGAAGCGATATTGAAGCATCAAGACTTTAAGGGGCTTCACGTCCTCCGCAAGATTCACATTGCTGAAGATATGTCCCCCAACCCCAACCTCCTCGGGAACTCGCGAGCTATTGGAGCACCCAACTTGACCTCCGTAGTTCTTTGCTCGTCCGCCGAAAACCTCAACGCAATGGCGGGCTACATCTCCCTGACGCATATCACATATCTCCACCTCACGATCAATTACGACCAACGACTACGTCCCGTCGCCTCCGTCATCGCGAGCAGCCCTGGCCTTAATTATCTGCACCTCTCCTTAAATATCGCGTGGCACCACATAGACTCACTTCAACCGGGCTGCACCATGGACCTGCCACACCTTTCTAGGCTCTCAGTTTCCGCAAATCCGAGGTGTCTGTGGCACTTTTTGTCGCGTATGCGTGTACCAGCTCTGACCCATCTACACGTCTCCGAGGAAGCGCCTTTGGGACATGAGGCCGGTTCACCGAACGTTACAGACGTCGACGAATTCCTGGACGTTGTACCTCCCGCCCTGGAAGCTCTCACTGTCCAATGCATGGATTTCCCCCAACTCAAGAGCCTGATAACAGCCACTGAACCCCGCAAAATCAATTTAACGGACATCGTGATCGGAGAGAACGATGGAGATGAGTGGAACATACACACCTTCCTGGAGGATGTTGTCTCTTGTGCGGGCTATACCTCTCGGATGCAAGAAGTGGCAATATTTAATCAGGTCCAGCATTTCGAAGGCGCCGACGATGGGTTCATTGAAGCAATCCTTGACTCCCTTCACCGAGCAGCGGAGGGTTCTCCCCTCTTCGAAGACCCAAGACCTCTGCGCATCGACATATATTCCGACCTGCCTATTCCAGAGGAGGCCATGGACGAATTCGACCCAGACACTCTACCTCAATGCATCGACGTCTGTCTGTACGAAGACTGGACATCCCCGGTAGACAAATGGCGGGGCTATTTCCTTGATCCAGATCCAGAAGAGGACCTGAGCGGGTTCTTCAGTATCTGACCTGTGATGCGGTCCTTTATACTCATTGCGTACCAGCCCATTATCGAGCGCCCATCGTGCAATTCCCGCAGATTCGGATTGTACGTACGACATCCTAAGACTAGCAACCTAGAATACAACTTGAAAGCGCTACCACCATTTTTCACTGTAACGCTGAAGTAATACTATTTTGAAGGGCAAATCAGAGCTACGGAGAGGAAAGTTCTCAACCGTGCGGAAAGCCTTGATCCTCTCAAAAAATATGGTCATCCTTGGAGGAAAATTGGATGGATAATCGAATTCCCCAAGACGGAGTGTATCGAGGGATGGCAGGAACGTCGATGAGGTGTAGAGCAGATGCGACAGGTCCAACCATCTTGCTTCAGTGGACCCCCTTAGACACTTTCTGAGATCGATTAACGTGAGGTGGCGAAGCGTCGGGAGAGCGTTAAGGGCGTGAATGAGGCCTTCTTCGGGGAGCGTCATGGGCCCAAGCATTAAGGTCGTCAGCTGACATTTCCAACGGTTCAGAACACCACCGAGGAAGCTGTCGGTGGTCAGGCCCAGATCCATGGCGGAGTCTGTCTGAGAGAGCCGGAGAGTCGACAACGATGGGAGGCGGATTGAGTGGAGTAACGCGACGAAGTCGGCTGTCTGGGGGCGACCCTGCCTTATAGATAACTCGGATAAGTGATGGGGTTGAAGAGAGGTGTTTTCCTCGTCGCGGGCGGAACCGAAGATGGTACCTTCAAAAACCCGGAGCCTTGGGACCATAACGAGGGCGTTTCGAAATTCGCCGTAGGTCAAGGAACCGGAGCCTAGAAAGGCGAGTGGGAACCTTTGCAAAGGGCAGAATGAGTGGTAGCCTTGCCCCGCGATGACTACCTTGGAAAGCGCCTTGGCGCCGGAAAAGGCGTGTGATGAGGCATGTCCTTCGATGAAAAGTGTCTGCAGGAGAGGCATCTCACTGGATGCCATTATATTTCGAATGTTGAAGGACCATCCGAAGGGTAAACAAAGGTCCATATAGATCCAAGTCTTGGAGCACGCGACGAGGGTACGAACTAGGACATCGCACTTGTCAGACAAGTGAGACGGGGAGCTGAGAGATATCGAAAGAGGACAGGTTTTGGCTCTATCCAGCCATTCTTGAACCAAGGGGATGTTCGTTTCTAGATTTTTGTCGCTGTCGCCGGCGGCTGATATTTCCAAAGCTGACCATAACGACGGTGTCGACCAAGCAATTGCGCGCCATGCTTTGCAGATACGTCCAAAGTTGAGTGGACAAAAGCGGTTCCTGAAGAGGAGTCGTCCATTGCGTTGGGTCTCGATCGAAGAAGTGAGAATGAATATTTCTTGTAGAACTTCAACGGGCAGAGTATCGTGAATGAGTTGGGAATCGGCCATCGCTTCTGCAGCTGTAGGGTACGAGTTCAAGGTCAAGTTTCAAGCGCTCCTGACCGCGGCCGGGCTTATCAAGGGCCCGATACTGATGGATGTGGGTAAAAAACAAATAAAGTAATTTAAATCCAAATTCCCAAAAGGGAAAGGGGGAGAGGGGAGGGGAGGAGGAGGGAGGAGATTCTGAGTGCTCAGAAAGGTGCCTCTCGATAAGTGGGCGTGTCAAAAGATTGACGTGATATGCCTCGGCTCGGGCCATCCCAGTTTGGCCTTTCGCTATTCTTTTCTCCTGTATTCTTGAAGGAGTCGGATTCTGATGCGAACAAGCATCAGAATCCGCCAGATACCACCGTAGCGACAGTAATTATTGTTCATAGAACTCCAACCGGAGATCCAATACTCGCTTAGAGCCTTAGGGGCTTTGAGAAGAGGAGCCAGGAACATAGATAGGTCAGAAGGAATGTATATTAAGTGATAGTATGCGTGGAAGTGGGATACACACGAAGCCTGTCCTACATGCAACTCATAGCCATCCTTCGCAACAGTTCTTAGTTGGTCGCGCAGAATTCCGACCAACACACTCAAACCGGCCACAGTCACGGCAAGGTCGAGGGCAATTGCGCCGAGTTTGACGGCCAGGACAGACCATCCAACTACACTTCATGCAATGGCGAGGCTTCCGTGGTTTTGTGACGGCCTTCCGTTTGTTGTGCGCTTCGATTATTCGATGATGCGTAGCCGTTTCGTTCGGAGTCTGGGTACAGGTTCCACCGGTCGGGGCTGCACCTGGAGCGGGAAACTGGTAGGTAAACATGGCGGCGGAAGGAGGTTGTGATGAAACACTCGGCGCGTGCATGCTCAGCCACGGTGCAGAAGTCGATGGGGCTTGTTGATTGGCATAGCCCAGAGTATTACCGCCGGCGTGAGACTGTAACCAAGCCCCGTTATTCAGCGGCGGCCCACTAGCAGCGGTGCTGAACATTTGGGTCGGTTCTGCTGGAGGCTGATGCTGGAATGAAGAAGGTGCATTATCATACACCACATGCCCAGCAGGGACACTGTGAGCCTCGAGTGAGAGGACCGGGACAGGTGGCGCAGCAGAAGTACGGTCCAAATCAGTAAGCAGGCGGCCAAGCGGTCGACGTACTCCGTTGCTGAGGGCCGAGGATGTTCTTGCATTCAATCGCGTCTGCCGCTCCGAGAAATATGACCGTAGTTGCTCCGGAAGCTAATGCAGGCAATATTGAGTACGCACAAAAGAGAGGTGGTTGTAAGAACACACCTTGTAGAACACTCGGTCGGTTCCATCTGCGAGCGCATTCCACACCTTCACCGCGCGACTCCAATTGGGCCCCGCATTCGATGATCCGTTGAAGGCGGGGTTTCCTTGCCAGAGGTCATGGAACAGCTTCTCCTCCATCGGCGTATGGATCGGGAGAATGGGCTTGCGAGTTCCCTGCGATTTTGCGAGCAGGTCATAGCTAACCGGATTTTTACCTGTTCCTGGGGTATAATCACCCATTCCGTTTTCATTTCGAATATCTTGCGGGATCTCAAGAACACCAATGGGGCGCTCTGAGGTCATTTGATAGTTATTGTTGTTGGTGATGGGGGACACTTCGCGATCTTCGAATCCTTTTAGAGAACTCTTGAGATATAGCTCGAGATCTTGAATGGCATTGACCAGCCAGATTGAATAGTGACTCTTGTAGTGTTGACCAGTTGTGTTTAATGTCCCAACCTTGGAGTAAGTGAGTTTTGAGGTTATTAACCATGATAGTGATAGAATACGTACATCAAGATTGCGGCGCAGCACCAAATCATCCATCGTGGCTTCGAGATGTCGAACAGAGACACCAGAGGAAGGGAGGTGGGGTCTGAGTTGAGTGTGGACGCCCTCCGTTGTGTTCGTTCCCCTGTGACACCGGTACACCGGGAGACCTGTCTTACTATCCTTTCCAATCTCGACGTACAGAGCAACGCCTGGCGGATCAGAGACATGGCCACGCTCGATTGTGGTGAGTATATTCTTCGCAATATTCCAGCACCGAGCGTCGAAAAGAGGCTTGTTTGTTGTTGCGTCCTTGAGAGGGCCATATGTGGTAAAGACTTCTCGAACGCGGGGATACAGAATTTCCGGGGCTGGGATGAAACGCTTGCAGTGCTTCTTCATCCGTTTGGGATGGAGTTTGCGAATTTCGTTGAACGACAGCTTGGGGTTCTGCGTGTCACCCCAGGCGGCAAGGCGATTTGCGTCCTCCGGATCGGGAAGGAAGAATGTATCGCGCAGCGTGATTAGAAAGTCATTTGTAAGGCCATGTCGCTGAGCGAGAGGGAGCATGTGCATGAGGTGCCAAGGATCCTTGATGACCCGGCTTCGTATATCATCTGGCCAGAGAGTCGGAATGGGCCCTAGGATCTCATCGGGAGACTCGGAGGCTGTGCCATCGGTATTGGCGCCTACGCCAGAGTTGGCATCTGAGTGCACAGAGTCTTGGTGGTCAACAGAAGGCCGGGGCTGAAGGCGTTGAGCACTTGGAGGGGGAGGTGGCACAGGGAGAGGTTCATATCGGATGAGATGCGAGCATGGATAGGTGACGAGGAATGGTGGTTTTCCGAGATTATTGAATGAGCAATCACGTCGGGTAACCAGTTTAGCAGCACCCCTAATAACTTCAGACACTTCAATAACAGCTGAACCCGGCGGAGTTGACAGAGATGATAGTGAGATCCGTCCAGATGCAGCTATCACCGATTTGTCCAAGCCATACAGATACACTGGTGTGCCGGAGGCAGGGATGGCGTCAGTTGGCAACGCACTGGGTGTTTCGAGAGTGGATAATCTGTTGTATATCTCGAGGGAAGCCCAGGCATCAAGAGCCGCATACTTGATTTGCTCCTCAGTCAAGACTTGATTGTCCCACGCCGTACTGACTCGCTCGGACACATTTTTGTTCAGCCGTTTGTGAAGGACGCGCGCAGCGAGGTCTGCCAGGGAGGTATTTCTGATGTTGTGCAGCACGCCCTGTGTCTTCGCAAGCCGAGCGAGATCAATCCCACCGACGAAGGGTCTCGAAGAGTGGCACGTAGCACAAAGACCATCAAGGTCTCTGTCCACGTTCCTTCCGACTTTCTTGACGCTTGGATTTGCAAGTAGCACCTTGAGCTGGATAGGAAGATTCCCATCAGCAACCATGTCGCCAATCTATCCTCGGCAAAGTCAGTTGCATGAACAGTCATTGGGATATGAGGAGGCGTACCTGAAATATATAAACATCATTCTTGTATGCAATCTGGACTAGAGCGGTGGGGCCCCGGTGAGTGAGACGATCATTTGCCGTAACGTCCACATTCCATTCGGTGTCGAGCCCAACTACAACCACAGCATCATCATCGGAGACGAGGTCATCCATGATGGCTTCGCAAGCGGAGTTGATTGCAGTTGAAGTGTTCTTCACTAATGGCGGATGTCCTGAGGGAAGTGTGAGTTGTTCGAGGTGCGCATAATTCTCCACAGGAACGACATCTTTAGTCAGGGAGCCATCAAACAAGCCCTCGAGGAACTGCTTGTCACCACCAATGTTATCGGTATACATAACCAGCGGCTGCGAGTGCCCGTAGAACTTCAAGGACTCGGAGAGCTGAGTCAGAGCTAGGATCGTTTGCGAATGCCCGGTTGTGGTAACGAGATGGAACGAGCGGATCTCTCCATTTTGATTCGTGACGCATAGCGCGCCGTCGAAGATCTTCTTCTTCCCAACGCGAGCAACGTGCTTTGTGATCTGCAACACAGGATATAATCAGCTATTGTCACAACCATAAGTAGACGTATAAAAATGCACCTTAAAACTGTGGTCAAGAGAACCGACATCCAACGGAAGCATAGACGTATGTTGATGGATCTCAGATCGGTGCTCTTCCATGTAGCGGTCGTACATTGTCCGGAAAAATTGAGAACTTGGAACGAAGCCTCTGTTGCCTAGCGAGCTCGTGTCTTGGTATGGAAGGAAGACGAGATATTTTGCGCCCGTCCACTCATGCATTGACTGAGAGCAAGCCGCCAAAAATGAGTAATACTGGTATTTCATTTTGTCATACCGGACTAGGTGCTGAACTCGAATACAATCAGAGAATTGGCTTGCACCCATTCCGTTTGCAAAGCAGGACCTCATCAGCTCGCATAGCGATGTGGAAAGGCCACTGCGGCGGCTGAACCTAACCGGAAACTCTTCAGCAAGCTGTGGGGGCAGCATGGCAAGGATCCGAGAATCCCAGCTATGGTACGTGACCGTATGACGACCGGACGTAGGGTTCTGACAGCTGGTACACCGATAACGGTAGCCCAGAACCCAGAAGTTCGAGTCGACGTCAACGCAGCGTCGCGGTCGCGAGATTATGCCATGGCGGATAAGCGGGGTTCGACATCTGGGGCACGGGATGGGGGCTAATGACAGGGGATCCCAAACAAACATTCGGCGGGTATACAAGAGCTGAGGGGAGGGGCGGCCGTGTCGTAGTTGGAGGTACGTCGACTTTTCCGGTATCCAGAACGTGTTGAGCTCGTCGTAGAGACGAGGAACTCCTTGGGGAGTGCGGTCACTCGCAATCGTCTTGCACGCTTGGAAATACTCGAGCAGCCAGGGTGGAAGCTCCTTCGGCGTTCGGGATGCTCCATTTTGCTTTTCTTCTGCGTCGATAGGCTCCTCGTTTGGGTCCAGGTCGTCACCAACTTCGTCTGGGCCAAGCTGGTCCCCATCCTCCCCAATCCCCTCGCCGGACGCCTCCTCCTCCAAGCTGCGCTCCTCTCCTTCTATTTCATCGTCCGAGTCCTCTTCTTCATCTTCGAAGACAGCCCTACGTGTATCCTCGCCTGAAAGCAGTGGGATAGCCGAGACCAGACCCGCATTCGGATCCGGTGAAGGATTACTTGAAGATCCTCCTGCGCTCGAGTTGGAGCTGCGGGCAGGTACGGCGGGGCCCAGCGTAGCTTGTGAGTGCGGAGTACTGCTACCACCTTGCAATGTTGTGGCCGTAGGTACTAATGAGAGCACCCCTTGACCACGAGATGTGCCTGGAACCACCTATTTCAAAAGTAAGTCTCGATAATGCAGTGAATCACGATGATAGACTCACAAACTTGCCAAATCTAACGCTCACGGCATCGCTTACATCCTGCACATTCTTACGAGGTCTTCCTGGAGGGCGTTTGGCAGTCGGAGGACTATCTACTCGTTCCGTCTCAAGGGGCTGCTGCCGTTTACCGGGAGGGCGTCCTCGGGGACGCTTTGGGCCAATGAAGACCGGCGTCTGGGAAGTCGATTTCGGACGCCCGATTTTGCGCTGCTGGTCCGAAGGTGGGGTCTGGAAGGCGTCGTCGTCGGCAGTTAGAACCGGTCCAAACGTATATTGGACTGGACGCGTCGCGTCATTCGGCGGTAATAGTGGTTCTTGGACTGGAAGGAGGAGGACCGTCAGGTAACGTTGAGAGCGCGATTGGGTTGGACTTACCAGCTGTGAGTGAGCCATTTTGACTCGGAAATTCACCGGGATACTCATTCATAGGGTAATCAGACATTATACGTGAGTTCAAGATAGATTGAGGAGGATAGTATTATGGTAGAAGTTGAGGAGCAGGTCGCTGCTAACAGGAGCCGTATTGGGTAAAATTACATAATCATTTCAAACTCAGCATTGGTATTTGCCACAACCATAGATAGCGAGCCTTAGTCGGCCCGATACTGATGGATGTGGGTAAAAAACAAATAAAGTAATTTAAATCCAAATTCCCAAAAGGGAAAGGGGGAGAGGGGAGGGGAGGAGGAGGGAGGAGATTCTGAGTGCTCAGAAAGGTGCCT
Organism: Ephemerocybe angulata; assembly: GCA_013368325.1. NCBI lineage: Eukaryota > Fungi > Basidiomycota > Agaricomycetes > Agaricales > Psathyrellaceae > Ephemerocybe > Ephemerocybe angulata. Next base: position 478,841 of record JAACJK010000164.1, read on the forward strand.
CTCGATAAGTGGGCGTGTCAAAAGATTGACGTGATATGCCTCGGCTCGGGCCATCCCAGTTTGGCCTTTCGCTATTCTTTTCTCCTGTATTCTTGAAGGAGTCGGATTCTGATGCGAACAAGCATCAGAATCCGCCAGATACCACCGTAGCGACAGTAATTATTGTTCATAGAACTCCAACCGGAGATCCAATACTCGCTTAGAGCCTTAGGGGCTTTGAGAAGAGGAGCCAGGAACATAGATAGGTCAGAAGGAATGTATATTAAGTGATAGTATGCGTGGAAGTGGGATACACACGAAGCCTGTCCTACATGCAACTCATAGCCATCCTTCGCAACAGTTCTTAGTTGGTCGCGCAGAATTCCGACCAACACACTCAAACCGGCCACAGTCACGGCAAGGTCGAGGGCAATTGCGCCGAGTTTGACGGCCAGGACAGACCATCCAACTACACTTCATGCAATGGCGAGGCTTCCGTGGTTTTGTGACGGCCTTCCGTTTGTTGTGCGCTTCGATTATTCGATGATGCGTAGCCGTTTCGTTCGGAGTCTGGGTACAGGTTCCACCGGTCGGGGCTGCACCTGGAGCGGGAAACTGGTAGGTAAACATGGCGGCGGAAGGAGGTTGTGATGAAACACTCGGCGCGTGCATGCTCAGCCACGGTGCAGAAGTCGATGGGGCTTGTTGATTGGCATAGCCCAGAGTATTACCGCCGGCGTGAGACTGTAACCAAGCCCCGTTATTCAGCGGCGGCCCACTAGCAGCGGTGCTGAACATTTGGGTCGGTTCTGCTGGAGGCTGATGCTGGAATGAAGAAGGTGCATTATCATACACCACATGCCCAGCAGGGACACTGTGAGCCTCGAGTGAGAGGACCGGGACAGGTGGCGCAGCAGAAGTACGGTCCAAATCAGTAAGCAGGCGGCCAAGCGGTCGACGTACTCCGTTGCTGAGGGCCGAGGATGTTCTTGCATTCAATCGCGTCTGCCGCTCCGAGAAATATGACCGTAGTTGCTCCGGAAGCTAATGCAGGCAATATTGAGTACGCACAAAAGAGAGGTGGTTGTAAGAACACACCTTGTAGAACACTCGGTCGGTTCCATCTGCGAGCGCATTCCACACCTTCACCGCGCGACTCCAATTGGGCCCCGCATTCGATGATCCGTTGAAGGCGGGGTTTCCTTGCCAGAGGTCATGGAACAGCTTCTCCTCCATCGGCGTATGGATCGGGAGAATGGGCTTGCGAGTTCCCTGCGATTTTGCGAGCAGGTCATAGCTAACCGGATTTTTACCTGTTCCTGGGGTATAATCACCCATTCCGTTTTCATTTCGAATATCTTGCGGGATCTCAAGAACACCAATGGGGCGCTCTGAGGTCATTTGATAGTTATTGTTGTTGGTGATGGGGGACACTTCGCGATCTTCGAATCCTTTTAGAGAACTCTTGAGATATAGCTCGAGATCTTGAATGGCATTGACCAGCCAGATTGAATAGTGACTCTTGTAGTGTTGACCAGTTGTGTTTAATGTCCCAACCTTGGAGTAAGTGAGTTTTGAGGTTATTAACCATGATAGTGATAGAATACGTACATCAAGATTGCGGCGCAGCACCAAATCATCCATCGTGGCTTCGAGATGTCGAACAGAGACACCAGAGGAAGGGAGGTGGGGTCTGAGTTGAGTGTGGACGCCCTCCGTTGTGTTCGTTCCCCTGTGACACCGGTACACCGGGAGACCTGTCTTACTATCCTTTCCAATCTCGACGTACAGAGCAACGCCTGGCGGATCAGAGACATGGCCACGCTCGATTGTGGTGAGTATATTCTTCGCAATATTCCAGCACCGAGCGTCGAAAAGAGGCTTGTTTGTTGTTGCGTCCTTGAGAGGGCCATATGTGGTAAAGACTTCTCGAACGCGGGGATACAGAATTTCCGGGGCTGGGATGAAACGCTTGCAGTGCTTCTTCATCCGTTTGGGATGGAGTTTGCGAATTTCGTTGAACGACAGCTTGGGGTTCTGCGTGTCACCCCAGGCGGCAAGGCGATTTGCGTCCTCCGGATCGGGAAGGAAGAATGTATCGCGCAGCGTGATTAGAAAGTCATTTGTAAGGCCATGTCGCTGAGCGAGAGGGAGCATGTGCATGAGGTGCCAAGGATCCTTGATGACCCGGCTTCGTATATCATCTGGCCAGAGAGTCGGAATGGGCCCTAGGATCTCATCGGGAGACTCGGAGGCTGTGCCATCGGTATTGGCGCCTACGCCAGAGTTGGCATCTGAGTGCACAGAGTCTTGGTGGTCAACAGAAGGCCGGGGCTGAAGGCGTTGAGCACTTGGAGGGGGAGGTGGCACAGGGAGAGGTTCATATCGGATGAGATGCGAGCATGGATAGGTGACGAGGAATGGTGGTTTTCCGAGATTATTGAATGAGCAATCACGTCGGGTAACCAGTTTAGCAGCACCCCTAATAACTTCAGACACTTCAATAACAGCTGAACCCGGCGGAGTTGACAGAGATGATAGTGAGATCCGTCCAGATGCAGCTATCACCGATTTGTCCAAGCCATACAGATACACTGGTGTGCCGGAGGCAGGGATGGCGTCAGTTGGCAACGCACTGGGTGTTTCGAGAGTGGATAATCTGTTGTATATCTCGAGGGAAGCCCAGGCATCAAGAGCCGCATACTTGATTTGCTCCTCAGTCAAGACTTGATTGTCCCACGCCGTACTGACTCGCTCGGACACATTTTTGTTCAGCCGTTTGTGAAGGACGCGCGCAGCGAGGTCTGCCAGGGAGGTATTTCTGATGTTGTGCAGCACGCCCTGTGTCTTCGCAAGCCGAGCGAGATCAATCCCACCGACGAAGGGTCTCGAAGAGTGGCACGTAGCACAAAGACCATCAAGGTCTCTGTCCACGTTCCTTCCGACTTTCTTGACGCTTGGATTTGCAAGTAGCACCTTGAGCTGGATAGGAAGATTCCCATCAGCAACCATGTCGCCAATCTATCCTCGGCAAAGTCAGTTGCATGAACAGTCATTGGGATATGAGGAGGCGTACCTGAAATATATAAACATCATTCTTGTATGCAATCTGGACTAGAGCGGTGGGGCCCCGGTGAGTGAGACGATCATTTGCCGTAACGTCCACATTCCATTCGGTGTCGAGCCCAACTACAACCACAGCATCATCATCGGAGACGAGGTCATCCATGATGGCTTCGCAAGCGGAGTTGATTGCAGTTGAAGTGTTCTTCACTAATGGCGGATGTCCTGAGGGAAGTGTGAGTTGTTCGAGGTGCGCATAATTCTCCACAGGAACGACATCTTTAGTCAGGGAGCCATCAAACAAGCCCTCGAGGAACTGCTTGTCACCACCAATGTTATCGGTATACATAACCAGCGGCTGCGAGTGCCCGTAGAACTTCAAGGACTCGGAGAGCTGAGTCAGAGCTAGGATCGTTTGCGAATGCCCGGTTGTGGTAACGAGATGGAACGAGCGGATCTCTCCATTTTGATTCGTGACGCATAGCGCGCCGTCGAAGATCTTCTTCTTCCCAACGCGAGCAACGTGCTTTGTGATCTGCAACACAGGATATAATCAGCTATTGTCACAACCATAAGTAGACGTATAAAAATGCACCTTAAAACTGTGGTCAAGAGAACCGACATCCAACGGAAGCATAGACGTATGTTGATGGATCTCAGATCGGTGCTCTTCCATGTAGCGGTCGTACATTGTCCGGAAAAATTGAGAACTTGGAACGAAGCCTCTGTTGCCTAGCGAGCTCGTGTCTTGGTATGGAAGGAAGACGAGATATTTTGCGCCCGTCCACTCATGCATTGACTGAGAGCAAGCCGCCAAAAATGAGTAATACTGGTATTTCATTTTGTCATACCGGACTAGGTGCTGAACTCGAATACAATCAGAGAATTGGCTTGCACCCATTCCGTTTGCAAAGCAGGACCTCATCAGCTCGCATAGCGATGTGGAAAGGCCACTGCGGCGGCTGAACCTAACCGGAAACTCTTCAGCAAGCTGTGGGGGCAGCATGGCAAGGATCCGAGAATCCCAGCTATGGTACGTGACCGTATGACGACCGGACGTAGGGTTCTGACAGCTGGTACACCGATAACGGTAGCCCAGAACCCAGAAGTTCGAGTCGACGTCAACGCAGCGTCGCGGTCGCGAGATTATGCCATGGCGGATAAGCGGGGTTCGACATCTGGGGCACGGGATGGGGGCTAATGACAGGGGATCCCAAACAAACATTCGGCGGGTATACAAGAGCTGAGGGGAGGGGCGGCCGTGTCGTAGTTGGAGGTACGTCGACTTTTCCGGTATCCAGAACGTGTTGAGCTCGTCGTAGAGACGAGGAACTCCTTGGGGAGTGCGGTCACTCGCAATCGTCTTGCACGCTTGGAAATACTCGAGCAGCCAGGGTGGAAGCTCCTTCGGCGTTCGGGATGCTCCATTTTGCTTTTCTTCTGCGTCGATAGGCTCCTCGTTTGGGTCCAGGTCGTCACCAACTTCGTCTGGGCCAAGCTGGTCCCCATCCTCCCCAATCCCCTCGCCGGACGCCTCCTCCTCCAAGCTGCGCTCCTCTCCTTCTATTTCATCGTCCGAGTCCTCTTCTTCATCTTCGAAGACAGCCCTACGTGTATCCTCGCCTGAAAGCAGTGGGATAGCCGAGACCAGACCCGCATTCGGATCCGGTGAAGGATTACTTGAAGATCCTCCTGCGCTCGAGTTGGAGCTGCGGGCAGGTACGGCGGGGCCCAGCGTAGCTTGTGAGTGCGGAGTACTGCTACCACCTTGCAATGTTGTGGCCGTAGGTACTAATGAGAGCACCCCTTGACCACGAGATGTGCCTGGAACCACCTATTTCAAAAGTAAGTCTCGATAATGCAGTGAATCACGATGATAGACTCACAAACTTGCCAAATCTAACGCTCACGGCATCGCTTACATCCTGCACATTCTTACGAGGTCTTCCTGGAGGGCGTTTGGCAGTCGGAGGACTATCTACTCGTTCCGTCTCAAGGGGCTGCTGCCGTTTACCGGGAGGGCGTCCTCGGGGACGCTTTGGGCCAATGAAGACCGGCGTCTGGGAAGTCGATTTCGGACGCCCGATTTTGCGCTGCTGGTCCGAAGGTGGGGTCTGGAAGGCGTCGTCGTCGGCAGTTAGAACCGGTCCAAACGTATATTGGACTGGACGCGTCGCGTCATTCGGCGGTAATAGTGGTTCTTGGACTGGAAGGAGGAGGACCGTCAGGTAACGTTGAGAGCGCGATTGGGTTGGACTTACCAGCTGTGAGTGAGCCATTTTGACTCGGAAATTCACCGGGATACTCATTCATAGGGTAATCAGACATTATACGTGAGTTCAAGATAGATTGAGGAGGATAGTATTATGGTAGAAGTTGAGGAGCAGGTCGCTGCTAACAGGAGCCGTATTGGGTAAAATTACATAATCATTTCAAACTCAGCATTGGTATTTGCCACAACCATAGATAGCGAGCCTTAGTCGGCCCGATACTGATGGATGTGGGTAAAAAACAAATAAAGTAATTTAAATCCAAATTCCCAAAAGGGAAAGGGGGAGAGGGGAGGGGAGGAGGAGGGAGGAGATTCTGAGTGCTCAGAAAGGTGCCTCTCGATAAGTGGGCGTGTCAAAAGATTGACGTGATATGCCTCGGCTCGGGCCATCCCAGTTTGGCCTTTCGCTATTCTTTTCTCCTGTATTCTTGAAGGAGTCGGATTCTGATGCGAACAAGCATCAGAATCCGCCAGATACCACCGTAGCGACAGTAATTATTGTTCATAGAACTCCAACCGGAGATCCAATACTCGCTTAGAGCCTTAGGGGCTTTGAGAAGAGGAGCCAGGAACATAGATAGGTCAGAAGGAATGTATATTAAGTGATAGTATGCGTGGAAGTGGGATACACACGAAGCCTGTCCTACATGCAACTCATAGCCATCCTTCGCAACAGTTCTTAGTTGGTCGCGCAGAATTCCGACCAACACACTCAAACCGGCCACAGTCACGGCAAGGTCGAGGGCAATTGCGCCGAGTTTGACGGCCAGGACAGACCATCCAACTACACTTCATGCAATGGCGAGGCTTCCGTGGTTTTGTGACGGCCTTCCGTTTGTTGTGCGCTTCGATTATTCGATGATGCGTAGCCGTTTCGTTCGGAGTCTGGGTACAGGTTCCACCGGTCGGGGCTGCACCTGGAGCGGGAAACTGGTAGGTAAACATGGCGGCGGAAGGAGGTTGTGATGAAACACTCGGCGCGTGCATGCTCAGCCACGGTGCAGAAGTCGATGGGGCTTGTTGATTGGCATAGCCCAGAGTATTACCGCCGGCGTGAGACTGTAACCAAGCCCCGTTATTCAGCGGCGGCCCACTAGCAGCGGTGCTGAACATTTGGGTCGGTTCTGCTGGAGGCTGATGCTGGAATGAAGAAGGTGCATTATCATACACCACATGCCCAGCAGGGACACTGTGAGCCTCGAGTGAGAGGACCGGGACAGGTGGCGCAGCAGAAGTACGGTCCAAATCAGTAAGCAGGCGGCCAAGCGGTCGACGTACTCCGTTGCTGAGGGCCGAGGATGTTCTTGCATTCAATCGCGTCTGCCGCTCCGAGAAATATGACCGTAGTTGCTCCGGAAGCTAATGCAGGCAATATTGAGTACGCACAAAAGAGAGGTGGTTGTAAGAACACACCTTGTAGAACACTCGGTCGGTTCCATCTGCGAGCGCATTCCACACCTTCACCGCGCGACTCCAATTGGGCCCCGCATTCGATGATCCGTTGAAGGCGGGGTTTCCTTGCCAGAGGTCATGGAACAGCTTCTCCTCCATCGGCGTATGGATCGGGAGAATGGGCTTGCGAGTTCCCTGCGATTTTGCGAGCAGGTCATAGCTAACCGGATTTTTACCTGTTCCTGGGGTATAATCACCCATTCCGTTTTCATTTCGAATATCTTGCGGGATCTCAAGAACACCAATGGGGCGCTCTGAGGTCATTTGATAGTTATTGTTGTTGGTGATGGGGGACACTTCGCGATCTTCGAATCCTTTTAGAGAACTCTTGAGATATAGCTCGAGATCTTGAATGGCATTGACCAGCCAGATTGAATAGTGACTCTTGTAGTGTTGACCAGTTGTGTTTAATGTCCCAACCTTGGAGTAAGTGAGTTTTGAGGTTATTAACCATGATAGTGATAGAATACGTACATCAAGATTGCGGCGCAGCACCAAATCATCCATCGTGGCTTCGAGATGTCGAACAGAGACACCAGAGGAAGGGAGGTGGGGTCTGAGTTGAGTGTGGACGCCCTCCGTTGTGTTCGTTCCCCTGTGACACCGGTACACCGGGAGACCTGTCTTACTATCCTTTCCAATCTCGACGTACAGAGCAACGCCTGGCGGATCAGAGACATGGCCACGCTCGATTGTGGTGAGTATATTCTTCGCAATATTCCAGCACCGAGCGTCGAAAAGAGGCTTGTTTGTTGTTGCGTCCTTGAGAGGGCCATATGTGGTAAAGACTTCTCGAACGCGGGGATACAGAATTTCCGGGGCTGGGATGAAACGCTTGCAGTGCTTCTTCATCCGTTTGGGATGGAGTTTGCGAATTTCGTTGAACGACAGCTTGGGGTTCTGCGTGTCACCCCAGGCGGCAAGGCGATTTGCGTCCTCCGGATCGGGAAGGAAGAATGTATCGCGCAGCGTGATTAGAAAGTCATTTGTAAGGCCATGTCGCTGAGCGAGAGGGAGCATGTGCATGAGGTGCCAAGGATCCTTGATGACCCGGCTTCGTATATCATCTGGCCAGAGAGTCGGAATGGGCCCTAGGATCTCATCGGGAGACTCGGAGGCTGTGCCATCGGTATTGGCGCCTACGCCAGAGTTGGCATCTGAGTGCACAGAGTCTTGGTGGTCAACAGAAGGCCGGGGCTGAAGGCGTTGAGCACTTGGAGGGGGAGGTGGCACAGGGAGAGGTTCATATCGGATGAGATGCGAGCATGGATAGGTGACGAGGAATGGTGGTTTTCCGAGATTATTGAATGAGCAATCACGTCGGGTAACCAGTTTAGCAGCACCCCTAATAACTTCAGACACTTCAATAACAGCTGAACCCGGCGGAGTTGACAGAGATGATAGTGAGATCCGTCCAGATGCAGCTATCACCGATTTGTCCAAGCCATACAGATACACTGGTGTGCCGGAGGCAGGGATGGCGTCAGTTGGCAACGCACTGGGTGTTTCGAGAGTGGATAATCTGTTGTATATCTCGAGGGAAGCCCAGGCATCAAGAGCCGCATACTTGATTTGCTCCTCAGTCAAGACTTGATTGTCCCACGCCGTACTGACTCGCTCGGACACATTTTTGTTCAGCCGTTTGTGAAGGACGCGCGCAGCGAGGTCTGCCAGGGAGGTATTTCTGATGTTGTGCAGCACGCCCTGTGTCTTCGCAAGCCGAGCGAGATCAATCCCACCGACGAAGGGTCTCGAAGAGTGGCACGTAGCACAAAGACCATCAAGGTCTCTGTCCACGTTCCTTCCGACTTTCTTGACGCTTGGATTTGCAAGTAGCACCTTGAGCTGGATAGGAAGATTCCCATCAGCAACCATGTCGCCAATCTATCCTCGGCAAAGTCAGTTGCATGAACAGTCATTGGGATATGAGGAGGCGTACCTGAAATATATAAACATCATTCTTGTATGCAATCTGGACTAGAGCGGTGGGGCCCCGGTGAGTGAGACGATCATTTGCCGTAACGTCCACATTCCATTCGGTGTCGAGCCCAACTACAACCACAGCATCATCATCGGAGACGAGGTCATCCATGATGGCTTCGCAAGCGGAGTTGATTGCAGTTGAAGTGTTCTTCACTAATGGCGGATGTCCTGAGGGAAGTGTGAGTTGTTCGAGGTGCGCATAATTCTCCACAGGAACGACATCTTTAGTCAGGGAGCCATCAAACAAGCCCTCGAGGAACTGCTTGTCACCACCAATGTTATCGGTATACATAACCAGCGGCTGCGAGTGCCCGTAGAACTTCAAGGACTCGGAGAGCTGAGTCAGAGCTAGGATCGTTTGCGAATGCCCGGTTGTGGTAACGAGATGGAACGAGCGGATCTCTCCATTTTGATTCGTGACGCATAGCGCGCCGTCGAAGATCTTCTTCTTCCCAACGCGAGCAACGTGCTTTGTGATCTGCAACACAGGATATAATCAGCTATTGTCACAACCATAAGTAGACGTATAAAAATGCACCTTAAAACTGTGGTCAAGAGAACCGACATCCAACGGAAGCATAGACGTATGTTGATGGATCTCAGATCGGTGCTCTTCCATGTAGCGGTCGTACATTGTCCGGAAAAATTGAGAACTTGGAACGAAGCCTCTGTTGCCTAGCGAGCTCGTGTCTTGGTATGGAAGGAAGACGAGATATTTTGCGCCCGTCCACTCATGCATTGACTGAGAGCAAGCCGCCAAAAATGAGTAATACTGGTATTTCATTTTGTCATACCGGACTAGGTGCTGAACTCGAATACAATCAGAGAATTGGCTTGCACCCATTCCGTTTGCAAAGCAGGACCTCATCAGCTCGCATAGCGATGTGGAAAGGCCACTGCGGCGGCTGAACCTAACCGGAAACTCTTCAGCAAGCTGTGGGGGCAGCATGGCAAGGATCCGAGAATCCCAGCTATGGTACGTGACCGTATGACGACCGGACGTAGGGTTCTGACAGCTGGTACACCGATAACGGTAGCCCAGAACCCAGAAGTTCGAGTCGACGTCAACGCAGCGTCGCGGTCGCGAGATTATGCCATGGCGGATAAGCGGGGTTCGACATCTGGGGCACGGGATGGGGGCTAATGACAGGGGATCCCAAACAAACATTCGGCGGGTATACAAGAGCTGAGGGGAGGGGCGGCCGTGTCGTAGTTGGAGGTACGTCGACTTTTCCGGTATCCAGAACGTGTTGAGCTCGTCGTAGAGACGAGGAACTCCTTGGGGAGTGCGGTCACTCGCAATCGTCTTGCACGCTTGGAAATACTCGAGCAGCCAGGGTGGAAGCTCCTTCGGCGTTCGGGATGCTCCATTTTGCTTTTCTTCTGCGTCGATAGGCTCCTCGTTTGGGTCCAGGTCGTCACCAACTTCGTCTGGGCCAAGCTGGTCCCCATCCTCCCCAATCCCCTCGCCGGACGCCTCCTCCTCCAAGCTGCGCTCCTCTCCTTCTATTTCATCGTCCGAGTCCTCTTCTTCATCTTCGAAGACAGCCCTACGTGTATCCTCGCCTGAAAGCAGTGGGATAGCCGAGACCAGACCCGCATTCGGATCCGGTGAAGGATTACTTGAAGATCCTCCTGCGCTCGAGTTGGAGCTGCGGGCAGGTACGGCGGGGCCCAGCGTAGCTTGTGAGTGCGGAGTACTGCTACCACCTTGCAATGTTGTGGCCGTAGGTACTAATGAGAGCACCCCTTGACCACGAGATGTGCCTGGAACCACCTATTTCAAAAGTAAGTCTCGATAATGCAGTGAATCACGATGATAGACTCACAAACTTGCCAAATCTAACGCTCACGGCATCGCTTACATCCTGCACATTCTTACGAGGTCTTCCTGGAGGGCGTTTGGCAGTCGGAGGACTATCTACTCGTTCCGTCTCAAGGGGCTGCTGCCGTTTACCGGGAGGGCGTCCTCGGGGACGCTTTGGGCCAATGAAGACCGGCGTCTGGGAAGTCGATTTCGGACGCCCGATTTTGCGCTGCTGGTCCGAAGGTGGGGTCTGGAAGGCGTCGTCGTCGGCAGTTAGAACCGGTCCAAACGTATATTGGACTGGACGCGTCGCGTCATTCGGCGGTAATAGTGGTTCTTGGACTGGAAGGAGGAGGACCGTCAGGTAACGTTGAGAGCGCGATTGGGTTGGACTTACCAGCTGTGAGTGAGCCATTTTGACTCGGAAATTCACCGGGATACTCATTCATAGGGTAATCAGACATTATACGTGAGTTCAAGATAGATTGAGGAGGATAGTATTATGGTAGAAGTTGAGGAGCAGGTCGCTGCTAACAGGAGCCGTATTGGGTAAAATTACATAATCATTTCAAACTCAGCATTGGTATTTGCCACAACCATAGATAGCGAGCCTTAGTCCGGCTTCTTCCGCTGATTGCCGCCATGGGATCACCCCTCTGCCGAGTCGCGTCAGCGCGCAAATCATACCTGGAGGTGAGTCGTGTCTCTTATCCTAAATTCTCTGTGCACCACCCCTGTCTACCACCTTGTCGAAACGCCGCAAAAATGCTCAGAAAGGCATCCGGCAGGGTTCTGAAGTCGAGCCAAAGTCTAAGCGCGAACGTACAACGACACTCCCGAAGATGGATCCAGACGAATGCAAACGCGAAGGGGTTTCAGTACCGTAGCAGCGGGAGGAATGCTGCTGTCGCGGTTTCGGCCGCCCTGTTGGGGTCTTATATGGTGTACTCGAGCGGAAGGAAAGTCTACAACGATGTCTACATTCCCGCCAATGGCGAGACTAGGGATCCTACGTTTGGGTCAGCAAGTCAGGTCCTGGATGAGGATAACTTGCACACTTTGGTTTGGGGATCAAACAGGTGAGTATCCCGTTATTTCAATTCGTAAACAGGTCTAAATGGCGCCTTAGAACCAAGCTGCTATCACCCAATGCTAAATCTAATGACACTGTGCGAACACCTGCGGTAGCCAGCTGGCTGGATGGTGTCGCCCTTCGGGATTTGCAGCTCCACGAAAATTATGCAGCGTGCATCGACGCTAATGGTGATGTGTACCAATGGGGTGAAGGGTTCTATGGAGACCTGCTGCCGCAATCTGCAGATAGGTGTCCCAGGCGGACGTTGACTGGGAAGGTATGTGCACCACCCTCTATCCAAAGAACGGGCTCTTAATTGCGTTGTAGAATATCATACAACTGCAGCTGACGGATGACAAAGTCTACGCTCTGTCAGCTTCAGGGCAGATCTATGTCTTCGCAGCTAAGGCGAAGGACCAGCCGAAACCTGTTGGCGCCCCGATACCGTCGAGCGATTCTTGGTGGGGTACTGGCTGGCTTTGGGGCGAAGACCAAACCATTGACTTCGCGCAACTTACGCCCAACGACAAGTTGAACAGGAGAGAAAAGTGTGACTGCTATTTTCTGAATCTATGTACCTAACTAACGTTGTTCCAGGTTCACCTCTATTGCGGCTGGGCAGAACCACCTTCTTGCCCTTACATCTAAAGGCCGCACATTTGGGCATCCCATCAACAAACTCGCAAACGCCTACGGTCAACTTGGCTTCCAGTCATTCTCCGTCCCCGATCCCGCTGCTCTCCTTACCGGCACCAATACCCATCTTCACGTTGACCTTGTGCCTAAATCCCTTCACGACCCCTACATGAAAGCCTCTCGTTCAATGCGCGTTACTATTGATGCAGAACCAGATGTTCAGCAAGATCTGGGCGGGCTCAACGATAAGAGTGTGCGGTTCTGCCCATTCATCTACGAAATTCCTGTTCTTCAGGGCATCCAAATTGCGCAGGTTGCTGCTGGGGCACGCTCCAGCTTCGCTCGCACGCCATCTGGGCGAGTCCTGGGCTGGGGTGCCAATGAATACGGGTTAGTTTAACGTCATTGTCTTTCGTGCGGGAACTAAAGCTTTTACAGGCAGCTTGGGCTGGGAGCCAACGTCGCGCTGGACACAATCACCGTACCAACTGAAGTCATACTCTGGCGCGCCACACCGAACAGTGTCGAGAGCACCTGTACCGACGTCAAGGCCGGTACGTTGTGACCTTAGATACGCAATGTGCATGACCACTTACTGCTGCACATCAGGTGGCGATTTGACTGCTTTCGTCGTCGATCGTGCTAAGGACCAAGAAGCCACTCAAACCGAACTTCTCATGACTGGGAATGGCCAGTACGGTGGCCTGGGTAACAACGTCTTTACGACGGGGCAGCGTGATGCTTCTCGTGTGAAGGCAGTGTCTGGTCTCCGACAATGTAAGTTATCGTCGTCGCTACCTCTCCGAACTTCAAGGCTCATGCCACCCTCTTCTAGACAACGAAAAGACGAACACCCTGGATCCTATCAAGCCAGAGGAAATCACTGTAGCACCCTTTGGGCACGTTCTCCTCACCATCAACTCCTCGGCTGACTCTAACGGAGTCGGAGGAAGCGATGTTATGGTATGGGGACGCAATTTCGACTCTGAGCTGGGTAATGGGAGGAAGTCGAGCATTGCGGGTCCTATTCACTTAGATTTGGCCGAGGGTGAGAGGCTGATGTTGAGGACGAGGAAGGCGAAGGAAGTCAAGGACCTTCATGGGAAGGTATGGAAGAAGGGTGTGAATGTCAAGCAGCAAGTCGCTGCTGGGTATGGCACCAGTGTGGTTTACTGGAAGATTGACCAGTGAATGGCAACGGTCACAATACGTAGGTAGACTAATCAAGTATAATATCTAGTATAATAGCACCCTCCGCTCTATCTCACGTAACGAATGAGATCTGAAAGCTTCAACACCAGTGCAGCGGCTTACTTCGTTCGTAGTTGATTGGACCTCCTGGCTTTGGAAAGACAGCAATCATAAACTGGCGAATGGGATTGTCGCGAAGGAGGTCCCCGAGGGAGCTACCGTGAGTAGCTCCTAAGTAGCGCCTAAATCCTGGAGGAGGTACATTCTAACATCCCCTCAGTCTCTTGAGTCCGCCTCGCGGTGCAATCACAGTCGCAGTGGGTGATTCGTGCAGCTCTCGTCGCTGAGAGCCCCTCCGGCCGAGACACCTGATGGAGGACGTCGAGAGGGGACGGTAAGGACCAGTATCGTTAATTTGAATCTACGGGATCCAAGAGTTTAGTTAGGATGTCTGTTTTCGAAAGCGAAATCTCGCTTTCACTTTCTTGAATGTAGAATTCATGTATTCAAATATTATCTTACAACAACATGGGCAAAACATGGGATAGACTTTCATCGATTTGGGAGAGTCTTTCGTCGATTTGGGATTGTCTTTCAGCGGTTCGGGATTCTCGCGATTGCACCTGGGCCTGGAGCTCGTCATTGTCCTTTCTGAGCTGAGAGTTGAACGGTTATTTACCCCTCCTCCTCCTCCTCCTCCTCCTCCTCCTCTGTATTCCTCCATCTCCTCCCTGAGAATCTTGATCCCAGCTTCCAGTCGCCTGGTTGATTCATGGAGTGCTTCCTTCTTTAAACGTGCACGTAGGCAGTCAGCATGTATAAGTTCTGGCAGATACAAATAGCGGCGACTTACGGTGTCATCACTCATTCCTTCACCACTATTATGCTCGACATCGCTCAGACTTTGCCGAAGGTTCCTCGAGTTCTCCGAACTAGGTTCTATCAAAAAGTTGCTCACGTCGGCTGCAACACACCTCGCTCGCCCCTCCGGCGTATCCTCGACATAGGTACGACGAGGCGGATAATACGGTATGTTACATAAAGCGCAAGTTGATGCTTGCCTCAGCTCGAGGCAAGTCTTGCAGAATGCGTGCCCTATTGCTCGTGGTTCAGTTTTCTTTTTTGCCAGAGAAAGGGATGGTCGTCATACCGCAGTTCCATAGGACCAGTAATTGATGTCTCTCATAGGATTTCATGCAGATGGGACATAGGAATTTTGTGGCTGGCATTGGAGAAGGTCGTGGCCAAGAGCAAGCTGTGAACTGGTCTGAGTCTCAGTCTGACTAGTCTCCGTTGCTGTACCTAGTGGCGCGACGCCGACTTCGGAAATTGCGTGACGCGTGACGTCACGCGGCGGGCCTGCTCATTCAGAGGGGCTGGAGAGTCTTTCCTCTCCTTTCACAGCAGCCTAGGAGATATCTCGATTGACTGCTATGACTAGCCCGCCCAAGCCTGGATTCAAAGTCTCCACGACTACTGAGCTGCCCTTTATACCGTAGAGTAGAACTGTTCTTGCTCCATCACCCATTTCGCTCCATCTCGCGATCGTAATCAGACAACCAAAGAATACTTCCTTCCGAAGGTGGGCACAGTACCGAGATTTACGATGCATGGTGGATTTCTTATGGGTCATAGGTTGGAATCTACAAAGGCCTCAAAATCAGGGAGGTCCCAGTTGCCAAACCGCGAGCAACCGAAGTGCCAGTCAAAGTCCATGCGGCATGCCGTCTCCATGCAGGTAAGCCGTTCCAGCTTTCTCATTTTCGAAGTGGAATCCCCGACCGTGTGTGTGTGTGTGTAATTCAAGACGAAATTTCCCAAGAGACGTAAAGGACGAGTGCTTCTCTATCAAGTATAATATCCTTGTAGTATAATAGCACTCTCCGCTCTATATCTCGCGTCGAACGAATGGGTTCTGAAGGCCCTCCTTTCAACGTATAATCTGCAACCATGTGTTCACTAAACACCTACGGGTCCGTCAATTAGGGGCGAATGCTGCTTACGGCAAATCAGCCACCGAGATCGAGCAGGGCTTCTTACATTAAGTGGCAGCCTTAATTACGCTAGTATAAATTCTGGCGTTTTCATTTATTCTCGCTCTTTTGTCTCTACCACCACCTTCATTCTTCCTCCTCCTCAAAGCCACTTCGACCAGACTATAGATAGTGGGGGTATACATCATTGAAGCTTGAAGGCCTGGTGCTTAGACTCTTCTGGTAAGTATCAGAGATTGCATCACAGTATTTCCTACCTGAGCTTCGAGCTGAGCAGTTACACTCCCCGTCAGGGATCCTGGCAACGGCCCATAACACATTTTTGACCCCGCCCTGACCCATTGAGGCCCGCCTTTCTTTATCTTGATATCGAAGCTCCACTCGGCGTGCAGAAGTTCCTTCAGCACCGTCGCAAGCGCTAAGTGGCACCGGCCGGGTCCAAGCCAGGTCAAAGCACGCCTCTTCCGAGTTCGTATCCCTCTTAATTCGCGCCCGCGGAATATTACTGCGCGGAATTACCTCGACCATGGCCTCCTTGTTGAATACAGTGGCTACTTCACCCGCCTTGACAGCGTCGTCTTACGGTGTGTTCTCCCCCACGACCCGACCTTCCAGATCGTCCACTGTCAGTTCCACCGCCTCCTCATTCCAGCTCGCGGGCGCCGACTCCGACAGTGAGGACGAGATCGTATGGAGCCTTGCCTCAGACTCGGTGGCGGACCTGGTCGAGACGGCCAGCTTGAACGCCTCCTACTACAGCCTCTCATCCGACGACGACGACGATTTCGTTGTGCTCAGTCGGAGGGGCACCACTGGCTTGTTGAACGCCGCGACAAACCCAGGCTCCGGCGCGGATACGCCTATCGATGCAGCCATGGCTGCCTCGAACAGGTCGGCGTCGTCCGCGGTACCAGGCGCTCTACGGTCCCGCCTCCAGGAGCTCACACTCGAGGATACGATGAACGAGGCGGTCCCCAAGTCCGAGAGTGGCAATACTGCTACTGATCTCGTCGACGCC
This sequence comes from Ephemerocybe angulata, assembly GCA_013368325.1. NCBI lineage: Eukaryota > Fungi > Basidiomycota > Agaricomycetes > Agaricales > Psathyrellaceae > Ephemerocybe > Ephemerocybe angulata. Next base: position 495,311 of record JAACJK010000164.1, read on the forward strand.
TCCCCTGCTGGTGGTGCCACGGGCCGAGCTTCGCCAATCCACGTACGACCGGAAGATAAGGTGCCGGAGGAAGCTCAGAATCCGGGTGCAGCAAGCCTCCCTACGCCCGAGGTCTCTCCCAAGCGCGAACGGAAGGTCGGACCCGACGTGGCGAGTCCATTGACACAAGGAGCTTCTCCCGTGCAAGAGAATCAAGTCGCTCCCGTGGTCCTTGCTGCGACCAAGAAGAAGTCAAAGAAGAAATCCAAGTCTAAGAGGCGCAAAGCGAAGGATAACGCCAAAGCTAAGGCTAACGCTGAAGGCATTGTTGACAATGAGCAGGCGAAGAAGGTAAAGAAGAAGGCAAAGAAGGCGAAGAAGGCTGCTGCGGCAAAGCTTAATGGTGGTGTCGCTCCAGCGGCGCCTGTTGCAGTAGACCCTTCGATGTTCAAGGAGGCGTCGGAATACATATCGTCGTACGTCTTCCCGCAACCTACTTTCCTGGTTGCCTGATACTGACCTGCTACCCATAGCTTCTTATCCAGCCCAGAGGCACGAAGCAATGCCGTGTGTCGCCTCACCCTGCTCCAGAGCCTTATCGTCGAGCTGGGCCTCATCTCCTCCGCGCTGACCCTCCCGGCCTCCCTCAAGTCTGCGAAGACCTTCCTGAAGACACACGCGTTCCTGAACATCAAGGAGTATATCTCTGTACGTGGTCAAGGACAGGAGGCCATTCGGAAGATCCTGTACCCTAGCCGCAGTGCTTTGATTCGGGATATCCGGAAGAAGAGGAACGCGGTGTCGCTGCAGTGGGTCAAGGAGCACGGCCTCCAAGTTTTGCTCGTCGGCTGCTTCCACTGAACACGCCGTTCCCTCCCTCCCTTTGACATACATGCCTTTTAATGCTCTCGGGTTTTCAGTCCTACTCGCGCTGCCTCTCTCTCCTTAAATTCGTCACGTTCCCCCTCCTCTGAATGGCGCCTCTCGCTTTCGTTCTTTAGTGTTATATTGCCCTTCCGTTCGTCTCGGTTTCTATGCCATCGCTTGTACCATTCCTTCGCTGCCCTACGTCTAATCAGCTCTCCCCTCCTCACTTGTACTATTACGTTACGATTCTCGCTTTCTTGCATTTTGCTGTCCATGGTTCATCCTCCCCTGCCTTTCCTTCTTTATGTTTGCATGACTTTTACGATTGGGTCCTCTGAATGGTTTCTGATTTCGCCGGGCCCGTTACCGTTGCCGTTAGCCTTCTGCAAGTCACTCCTTCTTGGTACCTGAGGCCTTAGCTTTTACGAATACATTGTACATTACCTAGATTTCGCATTACACGCTGTCCATTACCGTCGTTGAGATTAACCTTCTTCCTGAGCGTTGAGCCCGAGCCTGAGCCTTTCAAACGAGGATAATCAATAACTCTCGACGAATATATACAAGAGAGAGATGGAGGGGAAGAAAGTAGAGGGCTGCCAGAGTGCTAGCGTGCATTAATAGTTCCAGGTATCTATGAGCTACGTTAGGGGAGAGATGAAAGAAGGGACATAGTCGGTAAGGGGTAGCGCTGAATAGAGAATAGGTTACACCAAGCGCAGAGAGATACTTGTGAGTAAGATAGACGGTTGTCGGATGAAAGACAGAGGAGCCGGCAAAGATGGAGGCAGGTAACCCAAAACAATCGAGCCGTAAGCCGTGATTATGACGTCGAGGCCTAAAGAAAAGCATGAGGCCCGAAATCTGCTTTTCGAAATGAGCAGATACGTACCTGAGTTACATTAACATTCCCGGCGAAAGCAGGCCTAACAACCCATTTCTTCTTCACCTTGTCTTTCTCGCCCACCTCGCGGATCTTGGCCTCCACAGATGCCTTCGTCACCTTGTTCGGCTTGAGCGCTTCGTATATCGTTTCCACCAACAGAACGAAGCTGGATGTCTCCAACTCCGCGATCTTGTTGATGAGGAAGGGGAGGTGTGCGTCAGGGAATGGCGCACGGAGGGCAGGAGGTTTCTTCTGCGTTGTTGGTGTGGGCTGGGCGGGCGTTGGTGTGTTGGGCGTCGACGTGGATGCCGTGGAGGAGGACGCCGCGGCGTTAGATGAGAGAGGGTTCAGGCCGGAGGGTGTGTTTACGAGACGGAGGGGGACTGGCGGGATAGCGAAGCCGTCTTGTGTTGTCGGTGGCGGGTTGGCGAGGGCGGATTGGGCTTTGAGGTGGGCGCGGTGGTCTTCGTTGCAGGTCGAGACGTATGTGAAGGGGTCGATAGGAAATGGTGTGTCTATAAGGATAACTTCAGAACTAAATCTTATGGGACAGATACGTTGATAGTTACCATTGAAAAGTTGTATCTGGTAGGCTTTGAAAGGATCGTAAGAGCACTCGCCAATGCGGTTCTCCCAGAAGGGTCCCTTAGCGAACGGCACGAGGGGCACGATGACTTTCCGTTTCTTTGTGTTCTGCTTCTTCTCAGGGTCATCGGCTTTGCGCTTCGGGAGAGGCGGTAGGTCAGTGCCGAACAGGTCTGGCGGTGTTATCGAGTCGATGTCACTAAGATTAACGATTTCAGGCTCCTCGTCGTCGTCAACTAGCCAGCTGTCAGCGTCAGAGTCATCTGCGTCCGGGTCCTCTTCGTCTTCGTCATCTTCAGCTACGTCTTCACCAACAGGTTCTTCTTCCCATTCTTCTCCACTGTCGTAGCCATAATCGAAGACGAGAAGATCCTTAGCGAGTGGTCTTCGTGGCCCAATTATACGCGAGCTTCGCGTCCAGGTACCGTAATAACCAGGGCGGGCGTCTTCTCTGAAGATGAAAACCTTCGCAGGGAAGGCCTTTCGGTCTTGGAGTTTCGTGAGGAGGGAGCGGACAATCTGATCGTCTCCTGCAACCTCGGCTTCCGACAACTGGTTCACAACGTCCCTAACGGCCAATGGGTGATAAGTAAGGTAACCTGGAGGGAGCTTTCGTCTTCGCGTTAGGCGCGAAGGGTCGACCGCCGGGGGCAATGAAGACAGAATGCTGTTTAGTCGCTCTGAACGCGATCCATGAGCACCGAGAGCTTTTACGCTTTAGGGCAGGGACATACCTTTCTCCGTCATTCGAGACAATTCAGCCTCTGTGGGCAGAGGTTCCGACATTGTGATATCCTTCGCAGGGGTATCCTCATCGTCAATAACGATGATGTCAGGGTCTGTAGAAGCAGAATGGTGCACTCGTTTCCGCTTCTGGGATTCCTTGAACCAGTTCGTCGGTGCTAACACAGAATCGCGCTTGAGCACAAACGGCTTGAACACCTTCTCAAAGTCGGATTTGGTGCTGGAGGGACCAGGGAGGGCAGTAGCCTGTACCTTCACACGCGTTGGTGCAATCGGTGCCTTAGGCTTCGAGAAGAAGTTGGACATGATAGTCCGTGACTTTTTATGGGCCTCCTGAGCCTTGCGTTCCTTCTCCGCTTTTGCGGCTTTCTTTTCCAGTCGTTCCTTCTCCTAAATGCAAGGAATAAGTCTCATGCCTTTTGCGAAAATGAATGTAAACATACCTTAGCTGCTTTCTCCGGATCCACTGGTTTGGGTTGCTTAGAAGCCGCCACTGGGGTGTTACCATTCTGCACACGATATCATTGAGCATACTTTGGAACCTGATAGTGACTTGCATCCTACCTCGTCATTGGATGGTTCGTCCGCCTTCTTTTTCCCTTGCTTTTTCGCGCTCTCGACAACGACAACCTCTGTTTTATCTGAAGGCTCTGGCGTCGAGGTTTCTGCGCCATTAACGTCTTTAAGTTTAGATCCTTTGATGCGCAAAATGGTATCCTTCTCGGCCTGAGGTAACGCATCAAAAACAGCGTTGACTGCTTTCTTTGCCTATGGACGGGTTAAATATTGTTCCGACTAGGAACTATAGACGCACTGATTTTCGCTCCTCCAACCGTGCCTCGGCTTTCTCCTTCCCGCCTTTCGGTAGCCATTCCCAGTACAATTCCTTGACTTCCCATCTCCATACAGCTAGCGTGGCAGGCAGTTTCACGCCCAATGGCACGTCCAGACCGTAATTGTTACGGTTCAATACCGAGTTGATGGCCGCCTCAACCACAGGCTGGGGCAGGATAGCGTTTGCCTTGGCCGTCTTCTCAGTATCTTCGTCGTCTTGAACAGGCAGGAGTTCCTGTCTGATGTGCTTAGCCAATGGTCCGAGGCCTTTGTCGCTGTAGGACGGTCAGCTACGATAATATCCAGGAGTTGTGTAACACACCTCTCGTGGGCGAGCTTTGCGATCACAGGTCTGTGCTCTTCGGGTATCTCAGTGAGCGGGGAATGGTCACTCTCGATCAGATTCTCCAACATCTCGCGAAACTTGACGATTTCTGTAGGTGGTTAGCAATTCCGGGCGGACGCGATTGGAATATTGGCTGCGCACCCTGTAACGTCTCAGACTGCTTCTCAAACGATACAGCCTTCTGTTTGCAGACCACCTTCCCATTCTTCAAGTCGATAATTGGCGATTTGTCGCCCTTTTCTGCAATAAAACGCGTCAACTGAGCTCATCGGCGCCTGTCTTGTCGCGTCACTTACTCTCAGGCGAGGCCGTTATTGGGCGTGCTGCACACCGTTGAGGCAAATTGACATCTTAGAGCATAATTTGCGCACCTTTATTCGATTCGGAAGTAGACATGGCGTGCAGCGGGCCTTGCATACGTCTGGCCCGTGCGCTGGGGTCGTTGGTCGAGGGCAAGAGCGATGCGCTGCCCGTCACCACTGGTTTCCCACACGAAAACGCGATGTGACAACGCGTGACAGCACATTTCGTCACGCGTTCGTGACATCGACGCGTCGTGCCAGCTTGTCCTCCGCCATGTCCAACTTTTTCAATCCGAGAGCCCCGTCAGCGAAGAATGCCCCCAAAACGACGGCAGATCCTGCGTTACAACCATGGGTTGAGAAATAGTGAGTCTGGTGGTTTGATTATCTAGAGGAATCAACTGACAGTGACTACAGCCGCCCAAAGACAATCGACGACGTCTCTGCCCAGGAGCACACTGTTGCTGTGCTTCAGAAGACATTAACATCTGCAAATGTATGAATAACCTGAAAGTCGTTGCTGGAGAGAGATTTACATGGCATCTAGTTACCCCACATGCTCTTCTACGGACCCCCAGGAACAGGAAAGACGTCCACCATTCTTGCTCTCTCTCGCCAGCTCTTTGGGTGCGTGAAGATGCCACCGTGGATGGAGCGGTATATCTGACATCAAGATCAGACCCGATAACTTCAGAAATCGAGTGCTGGAACTCAACGCTTCAGATGAACGTGGTATTGCCATTGTTCGAGAAAAAGTCAAGAACTTTGCTCGCCAAACGCCTCGCGCTCAAGCCGTTTCGTCCGACGGAAAGACGTACCCGTGTCCACCTTACAAGATCATTATTCTTGACGAAGCAGATTCAATGACGCAGGATGCTCAGGGTGCTTTGCGTCGAATCATGGAGACATACGCTAAAATCACTCGCTTTTGCCTTGTTTGCAACTACGTTACAAGGTACAAGACTCCTCTATTCCTTCATCTCAAGGTTGTTCTCACAAGTTCTCTAGAATCATCGAACCTCTCGCGTCCCGTTGCTCCAAATTCCGTTTCACGCCCCTTGACTCTACCTCAGCTTTCTCTCGTCTTTCCTACATCGCGAAAGAAGAGAAGATTGACATAGGGCCTCAAGTCATCGATACCCTCATTGCCACCTCCCATGGAGACCTCCGTCGCGCCATCACCTACCTCCAATCCGCATCCCGACTATCTGCCTCCTCCAACCCTCCAACACCAATTCTCCCAGTAGATATCCAGGAGATTGCGGGAGTCGTCCCCGACACCATCATCAACGACTTTGCAAGAGTACTCGGAGTCGCGGTCGATGACGATGCCTCAATGGATATTGATGAACCCAAGTCATCTCAGAAATCAGGGTTCGAGCCTATTAGAAAGAAAGTCAAGTACCTCATGAGAGAAGGTTACTCGGCAACCCAAATACTCGCACAGGTCCGTTACTTACATTCGCGCACGAGGCAACTGACTGACTGTTATTAGCTTCACGATCTTGTTATCTTCCACCCAGCTCTTGACGGGCGCAAAAAGTCGAAGTGCGGCTTGGCTTTCGCCGAAGCTGATAAAGCGCTCAACGACGGAGCGGACGAAGAGCTTTGGGTCCTGGAAGTCGGACTGAAGATTTACAAGGCCGTTTCATAGATGGTTGCAACACTTTGTCCTCGGCTTTCCATCTTGAACGCGCCTCACCCTGTATCTCTCAGCTTTCCTCTTGTATAGCAGCGCCTAATACCACCGTTCAAAGACGACTCCGCCCTACAATCAATTTCAATCTGACATTGCGCCTTGAGGTGCTCGTGTGTAAGTTCGAAAGGCAACTCATCTTTACGCACATCGCATTCTTCTCAGATCTAGCACTCCGAGCTCTGCCGCCTTTCAAGACCTTGGTCGTGGAGCTGGTGCAGTCGTGCTCCGGCAACCATGACTGTGACTTCTCACCAGCCACCACGTACTCTTGCGATACCGGAACCCAATAATGATACTAGCCCTTGGCTGCGTCGCGTTCCTTGCCATCCGAAACGCAACACAGAATACCAGGCGCGCAACGAGGAATGCTTCACCTCAGACCACAGTACTAATAATTTGAAACCACTGACGTATCTTGAAACGCCTAGAAAGTGGGGCAGCTCCCACTGTCTAGTCTCAGAAAACTCCTAAATCCGCAGTGTGGTCGAGTTTGGATAACGAAAAGGTATATAAGGCCACCTACCCCTGACACACATTTCCACTCATACAATCATAATGGCAGCTCTCTTCTACGAACCCTTCTACGACTTTGAGCGTCTCATCGACGACACTCTGGGCTACCGCATGGCCCCTACCTCCAAAGACCTCTCCGTCAGGTCCAAGGATGACCAAAACCAAGTTTCCAGGCCCATGAAGCCAAAGTGAGCTTATCAACTGTCTGCTCAGTGCTCACTAATACGCCTTCCAGGATGGACCTCCACGAGGACTCGGAAAAGAACTTAGTCACCGCGACCTTCGAGCTCCCGGGCCTCAAGAAAGAAGACGTGAACATCAACGTCGACAACAACCGCCTCACCGTCTCGGGCGAGACCCACCAGGACAAGGAGTACGACGAGAACGGCTACGCCGTCAAAGAGCGTAGGTACGGAACCTTCTCGCGTACCCTGCAGCTGCCCCAGGGTGTCCAGGTACGTTTCAAGCGGTGTATTCTTTAACGCTGACGCTGACGGTTGTTTAGGACAACCAAATCAAAGCCAAGATGGAGAATGGTGTTCTCACCGTGCAATTCCCCAAGGCTTCGACTGAGGCCACCCCGAAGAAGATTACTATCGAGTAGATGAATTGATGAAGTGAAATGTGTAGCGTCGTTGCGTCGCCTCGAAGAGGTGTTTTGAAGATGGTATTTCTCGTAAAGGGTCTTGTAATACTAGCTCACGTTTTGAAGATGTCGTTGTATCATAGGGTGTTGTAATACTAGTTCGAATGCATGCATGAATTTTGTCTGTCAATAGCTTGAACGTTGATGCACGCAGAAGAATGACTCTGGAACTTTGCTGCAAAACCAAATATGTTACATTCATCTTCAATCTTTTGGGGGTAGGAGCGTAGAGGGCGATGTGCGAGGGCAAGAAGAAACCACGACGCGAGGCAAACGTATCGTACAAGCACACGGACTAGCAGTACAGAAAATGTCAGACCACGATCAAGGAGAGATAGATGTGTAGCGTCGGCGGCGAAGCGCAAGAGACGTAGAGAGAGAGAGAGTGGCAAGATGTTACATTGCATGCGTGGATGGGGTAATGAAACAAACAGAAGTCGAGAGCGAGAAAAAGCTATCTATGCCGCAAAGAAACAAGAAAAACTACACGATGGTGGTGCGGGTAAGGGGTAAATACAATCCATTTAGCTAGCTACAGCGCCATCCCTTCATCGGATGCCGGCGGTGGCTTTTTGGAGGGCACGCTTGATGCCGAGCTGGGCCTTCCTCAGCTCGTCAGCGGTGGAGTCCTCGATCTCGAGCTTCTCGAGGGCACGGGCAAGCTCAGCCTCGACCTGGTTCTTAGCTCCGCGCTTGAGCTTCATGCCGATCTCGGGCGAGGTGATGGTGCTCTCGACCTGGTGGATGTAAGCCTCAAGGTCGGACTTGGCCTCGTGCTTGGCAGAGAACTCCTTGTCGGCGGCCTTGAACTGCTCAGCGTCCTTGATCATCTGCTCGATCTCAGCAGAGGAGAGACGGCCAACAGAGTTGGTGATGGCTGGAAAAGAGCGGAAACGTCAATATCGAGTTGCAGTGAGTTATGTGCGCGAAAACGTACTGATGGAAGCCTTGCGGCCGGAAGCACGGTCCTGAGCGGAGACCTTCAACAAACCGTTGGCATCAACCTCGAAGGTGGTGACAAGCTCAGCCTGGCCACGGGGCATGGGGGGAATGCCAGTGAGCTCGAATTCACCGAGGAGACGGTTGTCACGGCACTGGGTGCGCTCTCCCTCGTAGACGGGGAAGGTGACGGTGGTCTGGTTGTCCTCGACGGTGGTGAAGACACGGGACTTGTTGGTGGGGATGGGGGTGTTGCGGGGAACGACAATACCGAAGACATCACCCTGCATGGCGACACCGAGGGAGAGGGGGGAGACATCGAGGAGGAGGAGGTCCTTGGTCTGGTCGGAGGTCTGGCCAGTGAGGATAGCGGCCTGGACGGCGGCACCGTAGGCAACAGCCTCATCGGGGTTGATGGACTTGTTGAGCTGGCGGCCACCGAAGAACTCGGAGACGAGGGACTGGATCTTGGGGATACGGGTAGATCCACCGACGAGGACGATGTCATCGACCTTGTCGCGGGGGATCTTGGAGTCCTTGAGGACCTTCTCGACGGGGTCGATGGTGGACTTGAAGGGGGCAGCGTTGATCTCCTCGAAACGGGCACGAGTGATGTTGGAGGAGAAATCCTCACCCTGATGAAAGCTGGATTAGCATGGAGCCAAAACGCCATGTAAGGACAAGACGAACCTGGTAGAGGGAGTCGACCTCGATGGTGGTCTGGGTGACGGAGGAGAGGGTCCTCTTGGCACGCTCGCAAGCAGAGCGGAGACGACGGAGAGCACGGGCATCGTCGGAGATGTCGAGCTTGGTCTTCTTCTTGAACTCGTTCTTGAAGAACTCGAGGAGGTTGTTGTCGAAGTCCTCACCACCAAGATGGGTGTCACCAGAGGTGGCCTTGACGGCGAAGACACCACCAGAGATGTTCAAGAGGGAGACATCGAAAGTTCCTCCTCCGAGATCGAAGATGAGGACGTTCTTCTCAGCCTTGGACTGGCGGTCGAGACCGTAGGCGATGGCGGCGGCGGTGGGCTCGTTGATGATACGGAGAACCTCGAGACCGGCGATGGCACCAGCATCCTTGGTGGCGAGACGCTGGGAGTCGTTGAAGTAGGCGGGGACGCTGTTAAAAATTTCGGAGTTAGCCACCGAGCCCAGAAAAAGATAAGCATCACCCACGTGACGACGGCCTTCTTGACCTCCTTGCCGAGCTTGGCCTCAGAGATCTCCTTCATTTTGACGAGGACCATGGCGGAGATTTCCTGGGGAGAGAAGGTCTTCTCCTCGTTGAGGTAGTCGACCTTGATGAGGGGCGAGCCGTCCTTCTCGACGACGGTGAAGGGCCAGTGGGCCATGTCCTATAGCTGAATGAGCACCAGATCAAAAACCATATCTTTTCTGAGCTACCTTCTTGACATCGGGGTCACTAAGCACAGAGGGCGTCAGACACGGGCGCAGAGGGTGTATGCGACGCAAAAACTCACTCGAAGCGACGACCGATGAGACGCTTGGCGTCGAAGACGGTGTTGGTGGGGTTCATCGCAGCCTGGTTCTTGGCGGCATCACCGATGAGACGCTCATCGGAGGAGAAGGCGACGTAGGAGGGGGTGGTGCGGTTACCCTCTGTTCTGGGGTGAGACTTGGATAGAGAAAAGATGTTTTATCACGTACGGTCGTTGGCGATAATCTCGACACGGTCGTTCTGCCAGACACCGACGCAACTAATCGACGGTAATCAGCAGGCTTGCTCGACGTCGAGGACGATGAGGACTCACGAGTAGGTGGTACCGAGATCAATGCCGATGGCACCGTCGAACAAGTCCTCAGCCGACATTTTTTTTGAGTAGAGAGAAGGGAAGATGGAGGAAAGAGACCGAGAGAGGTTTGCGTTAAGACGACGAGAAAAAAAATCGATCGCCGATGAGGTAAGCAAACCGCCCCTCACATTTCGCACAGCCACCACCGCCCTCCTCATGTCTCTTCCGACGATGCGTCCATGGCTCGCCGCCGCGAGAACCTGCTGCTCGTCGTCGCGCACAGCGAGCTCGCACCTTCCTAGCGCTGCGAGGGCCCAGTCCACCGCCGCAGCAGCGTCTGCTGCACCCCGCCTCAAATCCCAGGCCGACTGGGACCAGTTCCGCCTCGAAAAGGGCAAGGTCCGCCATCTGAGTATGTTCTGCCAATACCTTCTACCCAGCGCAGCCCACTGACTCGACCATACTCCACAGTCGACGTCTTCTCAGAGCACGGCTCAACACAGACAGCAGAGTCGACGTTCCACCTGCGCGACCAGCTGCACAAGCCCACACGTAACACGACCGTCTCCGCACTGCTGGCCGCCGGCGCGCACTTTGGCCATGCCGCGTCCAGGATGAACCCCAACTTCATGCCCTACGCGTACGGAACGCGTGCGGGTATCACCATCATCGACCTCGACAGCACCCTGCCCCTCCTGCGGCGCGCAGCGAACGTCACGCGCGCCGTCGCCCGCGCCGGAGGCCAGATTGTCTTCATTGGCACCCGCCCCGACCTCAAGCCCGTCGTACAGAAGGCCGCAGAACGAATAGGACCGCTGGCATACTACGTCGGCGAACGCTGGCTCCCAGGCACCCTCACCAACAAGCTCGAGTTCTTCAAGGACCAGACCGAAACCACCAAAGTCACCCCCGACCTTGCCATCATCCTCAACCCCGTCAACAACCAGAACGCCATCCGCGAATTTGCTGCCGAGCATGTACCGACCATTGGCATCATCGACTCCAACGTCGACCCCCGTCTCGTCATGTACCCCATCCCGGCCAACGACGAGAACACCCGCGCTGCCGAGCTCATCGGAGGCGTCCTCAGCATCGCTGGACGAGAGGGCGCCGCTCTCTACGCCCAGGATTTGAGGGCCAAGGCAATTGTGGAAGCTAAGCGAGCTAGACAACGTTCGCTGAGATTCAACTAGTGTTACACATTATACAGCCTCTAATATCTATTCTAATGAGCCTCATGCGGCGACCGCGTTCGCGTTGTTCTGAATGTTATACCAGTGACCTAAGGAAATTTGTGTTAGATGGACCGACACTGAAAGTCAAACAACTCACGCTCTGCAGCTTCAAGCGCCCTGACGTTTCCGCCCAGCTTGTTCACAGTCTCGACGAACTCATCTTCCTCAACACTGTCAAAGACAATACCTCCACCAGCCTGAAGGTACGCAACACCATCCTTGAACAGCATCGTACGAATGGCAATGCACGTATCCATCTCGTCGTTGGCGAAATCAAAGCGACCAACAGCTCCAGCGTACACCCCGCGCTTCTCCTTCTCCAGCGACGAGACGATCTCGATGGCCTTGATCTTCGGCGCACCCGACACGGTCCCGGCAGGGAAGATGGAGCGGAACGCGTCAAACCGGTTCTTATCCTCGCGCAAGATACCCGAGACCTGCGAGGTCAAGTGGATGACATGGCTGAACTTCTCGAGCCTCATGAGGTGGTCCACTTTGACGGTCTTGGGCTGGCACACCCTGTTCACGTCGTTGCGCGCCAGATCGACAAGCATGATGTGCTCGGCACGGTCCTTCTCAGACGAAAGCAGTATGGCACCAAGCTTCTCGTCCTCTAACACTTCGCATTAGCACATGTAGCATCGCATTAGAGGATACGCGCACCTTCAGGAGTCTTGCCTCGCTTGATCGTTCCGGCAATGGCATGGTTATACACAACGTTCTTCTCGACCTTGCACAAGGTCTCGGGACTCGCGCCAACGAGCTGGAGATCGCCGCAGTCCAAGTAGAACATGTAAGGCGACGGGTTTACCTGGCGGAGCTGCCTGTACGCATTGAACGGGTGGAGAGCGGTGGGGCGCGCCAGCCTCTGCGAGGGCACCGCCTGGATGATGTCTCCCGCAACGATATGCTTCTTGAGCGTCGTCACAAAGCCCTCATACCCCGGCTTCCCAACATTAGAAACGCCCTCGTTACCGAGGGTAATAGGAGGCTGGAGTGGCTCGGGGGTGACGGACGCGATAAGGGACTTTGCCAGCCGCCTCGCCTTGGACACCGCGGTCTGGTACGTGAACGCGAGGTTCGTGGCGCCGCTGTTCTGCGGGCTGAAGACGTGCGAGACGACCTTGAGCGTCTGGTAGATGTGGTCGTAGATGATGAGCGTGTCCACGAGCATGAAGACGGCCTCGGGGATGTGCAGCACGTCCTTCAGCTCCGTCTTCGTCTTGGGCTCGAAGTGCTGGATGCAGTCGTAGGTGACGAACCCGATCGCCCCACCCGTGAAGGTAGGTACCTCGGGGATCTTCACGTACTGGAACATAGAGAGCTCTTTCTGCAGGGAGATCATAGGGTCGCCGGTGATCTCATGCCCAGGTCCGGTCTTGATGACCTTGAAGGGATCTAAGCGAGGTGCTGAGCATGACTCGACTTCAGCGGCGAACCCGCTGAACACTTACCTGCGCCGATGAAACTGTACCTGGCGGTGCCCTCGCCGGCGATGACTGACTCGAGGAGGAAGCTGTACTTGGAGTCCTTGGCGATACGCAGGTACGCCATGCACGGCGTGATGAGGTCCGCGGGGACCTCGACATAGACCGGAACACAGTTCCCCCGCTTCTCCTGGAGGATAAGCTGCTCGACTGTCGGGAGCGTGGGGTATGCAGGTAGTTTCTAGATATGGACGTAGAGCACAGCGTTTAGTTAGTTTGTACGAGACGAGATCGTTGGAGGCCGCAGACGACGCACCGAAGTGTCCATGGCGAGGTATTGAGGGAGGTATATCCAAGAAGATGAACAGGAAAGAAAGATTGGAGATCGCTCCTGGTTTTAAAGGGTTCAAGAAGTGGGGCTATAGCCCGATAGAGTCGGTCGGTGGTTGACGGTGACGGTGGTGGTACAAGTTCAAGTGGGAGCCTGACTTGCAAAGCCGTCCGCCATATGGGTGCAATAATTACTGATCGACGACGCCGGATCGCGACGTCGGAGGCCGTAAATTACTCCGCGACCTCTCTCTCCACCACATCCATCATCGTCGTCCTCGTCGTCCTCGACAGCGAGCAGAGCACAGCGCCAAGGACGTTCCAAGCATAGTGCGTCTCCGCGTATTCCTCCGTTCTTACTCGGGTTTCATAACCAGGGAGGCCACATCCAGGACCGATCGCCATGATCACACCCCGTTTCAGCTGCAGCCAGACGGAGGACGCGGTTACAGTGTCGATGTACTGCCCCTCCGTTCGCGTACGTCTACCCTCATACCTATCTCCGTGCGCAAAGAGCTGACGCGATGCATACCCCTGCAAAAGTAGGCCGCAGATGTAGAGATCAACGTCAACGACAATTTGCTCACCGTGCACGTCAACCCATACTACCTGCGCCTCAACTTCCCGCACAACCTGCTGGAGGATGACAACAGTGCGGCGCGGTACGACGCGGGGACTGGGTACCTCAATGTTACCTTGACGAAGGAGCGCAAGAGCCAGCACTTTGAAGACTTGGACTTGTTGGCCAAGCTCCTTGCGCCGCGACCGACCGAGACGAAAACGACGCCCTCTATCGAGGTGCTGTCGACTGAAGAGAACGAAAATCTGGATCAAAAGCTTGAGGGACTTAGCCTTAAGGGCGAAGACCAATCAGAGTTTGAAGAAGGTGCGTTGACTAGCTTTCGTCTAGTGACAAACTCGTGTGGCTCTTTCGCGCAGTCCGGCGCAATGTGCCGAGCCTACTATCTTCTGTAAAGGTGGAGATCGTATTTATGCTATCTCCGAACCAATCCTCTGACAAGGCCTACGGTTTGGCCTCCCTCATTTTCCCTCCAATATCACGAAACATCCATTATACTTTAATTGGCACAAAACTAAGCACCTTCCTTCTAGCCGCAGCCAACGACTGGCAGTTGCCGCAGCAAGTCCCTGAGGGACTTCCCGAATTACAAACCTCTATCGAAAAGCCTTACGGCTTCCTGGATCTCCATTCTGGCTACCTTCGCCATGTAGGCCACACCGAAAACGAGGTCAACGACTTGGGCCCGGATGCGGAGAATTGCTCCAAAGATGAACGGTCCGCCCGAAGAACCAAGCGCGAAGACGATAAATGGGATCCAGAACACTACATGTCCGTATCTTCCACTTAATACCACCATTCTCTTCGGGTCTCCATTAAACCTTTACCTTGAATAGGGCCGACTTCGCAGACGACGAATACATCCAGGACCTTCTCAAATGGAAACACCCTTACATCGTGGCACAGGACCCATTCGAGTACACTGAATCGGAAAACCTCGAAATCTTACGGCTTCCCCGTAAAGAGTGTATGTTCTGACATTCTTCATGGATTGGGACAGACTGCTGATACGAACGGATGGACGGACATAGACCTCGCCGACGCCCGTCAAACCCACGAACTCTATCTAACTCTAGCCACCGTTCTCTTTTCGTACGCATACGAGTCACGCACGACGCAACTGGACCCCAGCCCCGAAAGCGCATGGACACTATGCATCCTCACACCCGCCTTCTCCGCACTCGATCCGCCCAAATCCTCCAGCACAACTGCCGAGTTCACTGCTGACGAAGTCGCCGCGGCGCTGGTGCCCTCGTACAGACGGAGCCTCGCGTTCCCCCTGTACCGCTCCTTTGCGCTTGCAGAAAAATGCCGCACAGACGCCGCGCAGCTTCTGGCTAAAGGCAGAAGGACGGTCATGCGCTGCTTGCTGGATATGAAACGGATCCTGGATCACCACGAGGTGTACTATGTTTACAGCAAGATATGGCTCGACGATTTTTGCGTTTGGGTGCAGGCGCATGCTAGGTATGTCTGGCTTTATTTTAGAATCCTACTGTTTTGGTTGCACTGGAAAAGGAGAGATGCTGATGGCCAATGGCTTTTTTATCTTGTCCGCAGTGATGAAGTATTGGAATCGTTGGCTAAAACGATGCTCGGGGCGAAGGTAGATAAGGACTCGATTGGGTGGCATCTTGAGGAGCTCGAAGCGGCAACCCAAGAGGTTGAGGATAGAGAGGCTGATAGCGACGACGAGTAGGCAACTTGCAATGGCAACTCCGAGGATGCCTTGTATAGCGATTCTTTCAGTCACTCAGCGGCGTCGAGCCGCTTCTCAAACAATGCAATTCTCGGTGGATCCAGCCTCTTCTCTGCCAACGCTCAGTGAAGACCGTCATCGTTTGACCACGCATCTACTTATCCCTATTGGCATACTTCCTTATATGTTGAAATGCCTCTTTCGGTGCGCCGGCCGACAGGGTGGCTCCTTTCCCAACTTTCCCTGTCAAGCTGTTGGTATCACGCCAAGGTATCTATCTATCTATCGTAAATTTGTGAATGGAACCCTCCTCTGGCCTTTTGTGGGCGAGCGGGAGGTGCAGCGAGGCAGAAGCAGCTGACAGCACCTTTTGGTGGCGAAGAAGCAAAGGTCTGCACATGTTCTAACGGTAAGTATACAGGCTTCATTAACAGCTGGGTCTTTGGAGCTAGGATCCGCGTACGTTCTTTTCTTCTCTAATAACTGCCTTCTCCTGCCTCATCTCTCCTCCAGCAGAGTTTATTGAGGAGCTTGCGCCGAGCTTCGAGTGCCAGCCTTCACAAGCGCCGGCACGTATGTCCTCGGAAACCCCCAAAAGCCGTGGCAACCTCCGTACGCTGTGTCTAATTTTTTTCATGCCGTCAAGGAATATGTACAGCTCTCACTCTTAGCCTACTTATCATAGATGCGAGTCCCCAAAAGGTCTATGGGTGGCAACGAGTGATCCAGATGCTGCTTGATCCTACCGTTGGTGCGTCGAAGGGGAAAGGCGGTATGATAGAAGCACTGATTCGATATTTGTTAGGCTTAAACTCACCGTTGCCCACCGTACGGAGGCTTATCTCTGCGTGTCCTTGCTTCAGGGATCAAGAGCCCGGAGTCCTCACGGCAGCCTGAAGCCTCGCGCCGTGCAGTGTGACCCGAAAGACAAGGGATTAGGTGAGATGGAATAGGCAGATTAGTATCTTATTCACTTGAAGAAGCCTCAACTCAACAGACTACCCGCAACCGTCGCCTCGCTCCCAGATTCACATTAAGTTCTTTGTGATTCTATCTTCTGAAATGAATGTGACCCAGGTTCTCGTACAACTGTATCCTGATTCTTCCTTGCCCCGTTGCGCTTGCGTTTTTCTGATATTTTAACTAGGTTCTTTTTCCACAAACCCTTGGACCAAACCCTCGATCCCAGCGGACTCGGTTAGCGCCTCTGTGACCCGGGTGACTAGCATTGCGGTTGGCCGTAAGTAGCTTGTGTGCTCTTGTGTGAGGCTCTCGGCGATACCAGCGCTAGATATCATCATCAGTGTTTTGCGAAGCCATCAGCACAGGTCGGTAATTAGTGAGCTCACAGCGCAGGGTGGTCAGTCTCTATGACGATATGTGCGCTGGAGCCTTAATACCAGGCCTTACCCCACCTAGTTACGCGGTTGGGCGTCCCAGGAGCCGACCCTGCACATATCTTGCGAGCGCTAGCCTAGGGGGATCCGTAATTCAATATGCTCAATTCCCAAGCATTCTCGGGCACATCTAATCACTCGAGCATATGTATGCTTAGTCCCTTCCACTAGCAAGAACCCTAATTTTTTTGGTGGCTTCGTGATGTCTAGCACAAGTGGTATTAGAGGCTCGCAACATCGGTAGGCTGAGGTATGTAAGGAGATGGCGCCGGCTTCTTACCTTCGCTCATAGAATCTGAATCATCATTCGTGATCTCACTTTCGAAGCGCTTCCTAAATTCCATCGTCGAATCTACCGACCGGGGTTGCTGTTAAAGGGAGAAGGAACTCAAGAAGGCTCGGAGTGTGACACTACGGCCCCGCCGTGGTTGGTCTCCGGGCCCGGAGGCTGGTCTTAAAGGGAGAAGGAACTCAAGAAGGCTCGGAGTGTGACACTACGGCCCCGCCGTGGTTGGTCTCCGGGCCCGGAGGCTGGTCACATCCCATATGGAGTGCGGCCCTCCCCCGGAGGCATCACAAAGAAGCACCTTCTGGAGGTCCCCATTGGTGTGACTCGCTACATAGTGGGTATGTGGTAGAGTGGGTGACACAAAATGTGTTCCAGGCTAGACCGCCATCATGTCAGGAAAGAAGAAGCGTAGTGTATCTGACAAGTATCTTTCTCCCTTTGGCATGGGCAGATGTGATGAAGTTGGCTGGCCGGAGACTGTCTGAGAGGTCAGTAGGCGCCCGCAGGCTGGCACAACGGCATTCTGGATGATACCGGTCAATTACCGAGCTATTTCGTTTCATACTACGCCTTATCGTAGACTCTGACAGGTCTACCGTTATCGTCTTATCTAGACGCGCTTGGATGGCTTGTAGATAGGTTTTAGAGGGTAAGTTTTGGGCGCTTATGATCCCGGGCGATGCCTTGGCCCTTCTATGCCAGCGTGGAATCGCTCACACCATTTTGTCAGCTGACGATCATGATGTACTTGGGGTAGCGTTCGGTTGTGGTATTTTGCGGGGTGTGAGCTCCCGGTGCGATGTTGCGGCATTACCCCACTAGACTACGACTTCTATGGCTTAGTCGTACCATATTCTATTCAAAGCTTGGTCAATAAATAGAAATTGGTTGGCTATGTATGCATTGAACTCCATTCTATTCTACCCTGAATTGAATTGGCGATATCTATGAAGAAACGTGGACTTTGCGTGGACTCTCTCAAATCACAGTGGTGGACGTTATGGCATCGGCCATTTTGTTAGTTTCAGAGACACATGTGATGCTGCGAAATTTCAGATATATCAAGAAGACCCTTCCTCTATGCTTCTTTCTCGTAAGTGACTAAAACATAGATATCTGTCTGCGATTATAGATGGCACACGAGAGCGTCTCTGTGAGTCTGACGGGTAGAATGGCTGGAACACTTTCAAGCCCGACTCGCCTGTGATATTCGCGAGTAGATGCGATAAGGATGGGGAAGGACAAATTCCGCGAAGTCCGAGAAGCTGCATGGCTGATCTCCTCTTCCACAAGTTCTATATGGACTATGGGCACAAGCTAGGCTCAACTGTAAGAAGAAGATTCAAGTTGTCTGTCCGCTGATAGGGTTAAGTTGGGTCGTTCGAAATGCCCGTTAAGGTAAGTGTTTTCGTCTACACTGCGACCACATAGGCTCGCGAGAAGCCTAAGAAGGCACAGGTGTGTGCATCTGACTAACTTTTCGAAGAGTCTAACTCGGTGGGTTGTGACCGTCCTATCTGATAAAGGCTCTCCTTGTATTCCAAGACCCTTCTCAATACCGGACTTTCCACACTACAGAGTCCAACTTCCTGGCAAAACTAGCAAGTCTGTCAGCCAGTGTATACATCCTTACACACATCGAATGCTATGACGATTTTTGCTTACCACACACCCTCTTCAATCTGGCCTCGGATTATGAGGCTTGGGGTGTTGACCGTGTTGGGACAATAACAAGGCCCTTCTGAAATAACAAAAGCAAAGGCTCCCACACCGACGCCCACAGTGTCCGAGCGAAGGCCTACCGGCCCCGACGGTGGCCCATGTGCACGGGTGCACTGTGGTCCGCCGGAGAAGCGCCACCGTGACCATTCGCCATTCATGCGCGGCGATGTCGAGGAAGCGCTGGCGTCTAGTGGTGAGATGGCGTGGTGCGCGCCGCGAGCCATGCTCTCGAAGCGGTGGTGTGCGAACTGTGTGCGTTAGGCGCTTCGCTCGACTTTCTTTGAGAATTCATGTTCATTTTTGAGTTTCGATATGGCATGGTCCTAGGCGGGCGTGCGCGCATAGTGGGTGTCGGGTAGCGGTGACCATTCAGATGCGTGATACGGACCGCAAGCTGAGCGCTCCAACCGCTTGGGCTTGGCTTGGGCTCAAAAAACCAGAACCAGGCATCTCATCCCCCAACGGCCCGCTGCAGAATCCTCCATCCAAATCACCTCGAGGTTTAGAAATCTTAGATGCACTCCGAGTCTTCGCATGCCCATTGCACACCCTGTCATGGCATGCCCGTTATATCCTCTTTTTCATTATGCTGTTGTCACATTTACAGCCACCGGGGCTCACGAGTCTCAGCGAACCTGCGAGATCACAGAGTTCGGAATTCATACTGAGAAGAGTAGACGGTCACAAAACTTTGGCGGGGCGACTTATGTTCGCGGCGGCCGGGAGGAAGTACTGTCGTGTTCTGAGCGAGTTGGGACAATGGACGGAAGGTCGGTAGACTTCTCTATCGCCTTCTGGGAAGGACATTACTGAATAATAGTCCTGGTCAAGATAAATTGAAATCCATGATACGAAAGTCTTCTGAATGTGTGACCGGTGGCTAGCGGCTACCCACCGGCTGACCAGACTCGCTCGGCCATCTGCACCGCTCGAGGCGCCAGCACCCCGGGCCTTCAACACAATTCACGATGTACATATCCCTCCTCGATCGGCCACCCCCCCAAATCCCAATCAATAATCTCCCCAATCTTCCACCGCTCCATGCAGCGTCCTCGGCTAACAACAGCTAAGCGCGCGCACTTGGCGCGCACGCCATCGAAGCAGCGTGCGCGCGAGCCCTGTCAGCGTGGCTCCGCTTGACGCGCAAAAGGCTAAGCGCTCTAGATCACCGGAGAAACAGCAAATAACTCAAAAAAAAACCCCCCGCCACTTCCTGGGGGACGTATGAGCGTCGGACGACGTCGGCGCCTTGACGCGCTCGAACCATGCATAGTATCGAATCGTCCGAAAGGCCGGGTATCTGTCCAAAAGAATCTACGCATCGCATCGGGCGCGCGTCGTCGCGCCACCCCGATCCCTCCAAACTGATTATTTGGATCGCCCTCAATCGCAACGGTCACAAAGGGTCACAAACGCCGTCATACGAGGTCATACCCTCCTCCCGATCGCACTTGAGTTTGTGGAGGAAGCGAACTATCGCGTGCCGCGCTCCACACCGGCTGCTGACGACCGTATCAGCGAGCCCCCAGTCTGAATCTTTGCCTGGTAGAGGTTAGAGTCAGTGACTCCCTACAAGACGTCCGTCCATCCGTCCGTCTTTCAAGTGGTGGAGACCAAGGAAAGCTCGCTGAGTTACGGATACAGCTCGCGCCATACCTATCACCGCTAGAAGCTGGTAATTAGACGATTAAACGGTCATCCGGGGAGGCGAGCGAGTAGGTAGGCAAGGCAGCTGTCTGACGGGACGGTCCCAAACTCGGACCCCTCGCCGGTCGGAGAGCGCTTAGCGCCTAATACTCTACCGTGACTTGACTATCCTCCTTCAAGACTGTGACTCTCCGCGACATACTATCATTGACCATAGGTTCGGTTTTGACCGGAGGTTCGGTCAGTCCCCCTTCCTGAGGTCCGTTCGCTCTGAAAATTGGCATACGTACTCGGAATGCACTCCGAACAACGATTCTGCAATTTGTTTGAGAAAAATCGACCGGGAATCGAGAAAACGAGGTTCGTTGGAGGTTCGGTCGTTTGATTTGGCTGGGAAACCGAACCGGTGGTAAAACCGAACCTATGGTCAATGATAGTACATAGTGACATTGACGGAATCAGACTTTGGTTGGAGCAACTGGCAGATGAAATGAATGAACAGCACCAATCACACCGCACTCAAGTCGCTTCATGCAGTGGAAGCGAATACGCGTCCGGTCGGTCACACTAGGACTTGAGCTTGAGCGCTTGAACGTAAGTTCTAAAAAACTAGTTTATGTCAATTCATATCGTATCGTATCGTAAGCAATAAAAGTACAAGGCATCGTAACGAGCAAAAAGGTCTAGAGTTAGACAGCAAATGGTTGGGTCAAAAGACAGAGTGTAAGTAGGAGAGGTAGAGGACAAGCAGAACTATACGTGTAGGTAGAACCGTTGCATGGCAAACAGACTCAGGACTTGCGCCAATAAATACCAAGAAAACCCCACCTCTAGTCCAAGACAAAGGACACAACAATCTAAGCATCCCCCGCAACCCTCTTCTTAGCCGCCCTCGCCCTCGCCTCCGCCAACACAGCATGCTCCCCCTCCGGCACAACATCGAACCCACTCTGCCCCAAATCCGCCGGCAGCGCCGCAGTCTCATCCAACGACGCCGTGCTCCGTGCAAGGAGACCCTCGCTCTCCTCCTCATCGCGCCCCGCGGGGACAGCTGCCGAGGTATCGAGCGGGCGAGGGGGCACGAAGGGAGGCGGGCGGATGAGGTTGTTGAAGACGAAGGTTCCGTATCTAATCACAACACACGATAACCGTCAGTTTCTTTCCCCAATTACAAGTGAACCAGAGAGAGAGAACGTACACCAACAACCCAAACCCAACAACCTGCAAAAACGACGTCGGCACCACAAACACCTCCCACCCCAAGCCCAGACTAATAACCCAAATCGCAAGCGTCCTACACGTATCCGCCAAACTCCTCGCCGTCGCGCTCACACTCCTAGTAACACTCAGCCCGAAGAAGTTGAACAGCGAGATGCTGAGTGCGATCGCCAGGCCGCTCCAGAGGACAGAGGGCGTGGTGATCATCTGCGTCCAGCCGCGCGGGAGGTCGAAGAACGGGGAGAGCGCGGTGATGGAGGGCAAAGCGCAGAGGGGGAAGAGGAGGAGCACGGAGAAAGCGCCGAAGAGGCCTTCGAAGCCGACGGCGACGAGGGGGGAGACGGCGTAGCGGCCTGTGGGGTGACATTAGTTAGATACGGTACGCACTCGGAGACAGGGTGGAAGAGGAAATAGAAAAAGAGGAACTATGTGACAGGACAGGTTGTGCAGCTTGACTGATGAAGTCGCCTGCCTGCTTGACATTGTACTTGGGTGGAGCGACTTACCCATTATCTTTTCTGTTAATTACGTTTTAGAGGGTTAGTGATGATGTATCAGGACTCTGTGCGGATGCGAAGCGCACCTTCGACGACGAATTGCGTGGCGGTGCTGGACAGCGAGTGGTGTCAGTTTCTGGTGGACAGATGGAAGGCACGGGGAGGACGGGGCTTACAAGATTTGGGCGAAGAGGATGAGGAAGACGCCTGTAGACGGTGCGCCATTAGGATTCAAGCTTTATTTGTGGAGTGGGATGGAACGCACCGATGAGCACCTTCCCGAGGTCCTCGTCCTCGCCGCCTTTGGCGGTGACGGGGGCGGCACGCGCGGCCAGCGAGCGCAGGGCGGGGGGCGCTAAAGCGTCTTTGATCGTGTCTTTAATGAGCGAGCCGCTGTAGCCGACCAACGCAACTCCAGACATGACAATAATGAGCGAGATCCATCTGCATATTATGTCAGTAAGGAAAAGCGGTATTGTTGTAACCGGACGCACTGATAGAGGAAGAGTTTCCGTCTGAGGAAGATCACGCTGAAGACACCGACAAAGAGTACGAGGGCACCGCGGGTCATCTGATAGATGGAGACGGGGGTATAGAGGAGGCCGACGTTCATTAGCTATAGGACGAAAGGGGGTTAGTTTGTTCCGGGGTGGAGGGGACAGTGGGGTCGTACTGTGGTGGCCGTGAGGTCGCAGGCGGCGGGAGCCCAGAAGAGGAGGTAGCCCCAGCCCTGCAGCTGCTCGGACGGCTCGTCTGCGCTGGGCTTGGAGACGAGGGGCTCCTCGTCAGCGGCGAGCTGGACGGCGGCGCGGGCCTGGTAGCGGCTTCTGAGCCATGCGTAGAGGACCGGCAAGAAGCCTTTTGTGAAACAGATGAGATCGTATAGTTATTATCTAGGCGAGACCGGGTGGACTGACATAGCATTTCTCCGACTGGAGCGCTGGTGAGAATGTGTGTGTGTTTGGAGACGGGGGGACGTACGGAACATCTGCAGGGTCTGCCAGACGGGCTGTTCGTAGAGAACGTGTTTGGTGGGGTCTGGGTCTGCGCAGTTCTCGACGCATTGCATGTCCTGGGGTGGGTGAGTGACGGGACAATTGCGAGTGCTGTTTGGAGCCGCACCTGCCATTTGCTCCAGAGCGAATTGGTGGACCCCTGGTGCGTAGTTAGCGTGGGTTCGTGCAGGCAGAAGACGACGTACGGTGAGGATCATCCCCCCCAGGAGAAACGGGATGTACAGCGAGGAAGGCATGGTGGACGTCGAGAGCAACCACTGGCGAGGACTGGGGCCACGGCGGACGGGGGACGGAGCCGAGCCGAGCCGGGGTCGTGCCGGGATCGGGGAGTACCTCGCCTCGGCCGCGCCGGGATCGGGAGCGTGACAGCCTCTTGGGGATAGATATTCGGAAGCAGAGGGTTCATTGGATCTCGCTCGTCGCTGCTTCTTTGCCATTTCCAAGGCTTTTTATCCAGATGCTACGAGCCTTCTCCGCTTTCACGCTTTCCTTTCCCTCCCAATGGTCCAGCTCATCCTGTCCTCCACAAAAGGTGCGTCCTCATCGTCCGTCCGCCCCTGCTCGTCGTCGCTGACAGCGACCAGGCAACCAGGGCGGCAAGTACTTTCCCTACACCGGCTTCCTAGGACTCACCCCAGTGCGCGTCGAAGGCAGTACGTGCATATACCCGCATATATTTTCGCTGCTCACCGCGCCACAGTCGTCCGCACCAAGCTCGATACCGACCTCAAGCTCCTCCCATGCACCTCCCTCACCATCTCCGTCCGCTGCTATGAACAACGCCTCGGCCGGGTCACCGTCCAAAACTCCAAGATTCTCGTCGACCACACCCAGGTCCTCTGGCTCAAGCCAGACGACGTCGAGTACGGCCCCGTCGGCGTGCTCGAGTACCCCTTCCGCATCACCCTCCCCCCGTCCGTCGGGGGCTTCAGCACCGCCGTCTTTGTCGACTATCGCTGCACGTGGAGAGTCGAGGCTGGTGCGTCTGCTATTCGTTTCCCGCCCCAACGCCAACGCTAACCCGCGTCCGTGCAGTCCTCTCGCATGTCCCCATCACAGGCGTAGGCTCGCGCCAGATACGCCATTTCGAGCTACCGCTCACCCGGTTCGACCTGCCAAACTTTCCTGCAATTCCCAGATCTCCTGTCGCCCTCGATCAGTGCACTAACAAGCCACGCGCACCGCGGATACGCTACTCCATTGAACCTCCCAGCACCGCCGTAGGGCCCTCCGAGACCGTGTCTATACCCCTGCGTCTCCAGCCCACAGAACCCAACGTGACAATAAAGAGCGCAAGCATGGTCATCGAGCGACGAATACACCTGCATGATCCGCAGACAACGCCTATACCCATCCCGATACCAAAGTCGGCGCCACAGTCAAGCCAATCATCCCCCGCCACTCGCTCCCATTCCATGACCCCGCCCTCCGCGTCCCCGCATACCCCGCATACCCCCTCTCCGCCCCCGCTCTCTGCATCGCACGCCTCCTACTTTTCCTCTCCACAGCACAATCGATCGCTTCCTGCACAAGCATCTTCCTCAGACACAGACCCCGCGTCCTCCTCGCATCAATTCGAACCTGCAGACTCCACGACATCCCTAGCATCCTCCCAACCGACTATCACACCGAATACCGTGAACCCATCTACAGCATCCTTCCTCTCGTACAACTCCGAGTCGTCGCCTCTTCTCGCGTCATCAAACGCTCCGCCGCAGCAAATCCCTGCTTATTCCCCTCAACACCCCCCGTTGGCAGCACCCGCGCCGATATCCAGCACCGCAAAAGTCGTTGTCAACCCCATCGTTGGCACCGAAACCGATTCCTTCTCACGGGACGCCAGAGGCGTTTGGAGCCAGACGCTCACGCTGGAGTGGCCCACTTCGAAATCGCACAGTCGTTGGGCGATCGGAGAAACCATATCTTCGGACTTGGTCAGCGTCAAGTACTTCATTCGCGTCAAGGTGAGATTCCATCTTCTTCCACATCTTTGTTCGTTCTCGTTGGTTTCGATTCGATTCGATTCCACCTTCGGAACTGTATTTCCACCGTGCGCGTGCTGCTGCCTCATTCATGTCTTCTGATCCGGTTATTTCGTGTTGCTAACTCCATTTCGCTTGGCCTTTTAGATCTCGGTGTCTTCCCCGGGTGGCGGGACGGACTCGATTGAGCTGGGGGAGAGGGAGCTCCTGGTCGTCTCGACGAGCGAGACGGAGCGGGTGAACGCGCAGGCGACGTACGCGGAGCTCATTGAGTCTGGGCGCGTGAGCGATGGCTCGGGCCTGCGGTCCAAGTCGAAGAGCCCGCGGCGGCTGCGGCCTGCGGACCGCGACGACCTGCCGCCGTCGCCTGCGCCGTATCGGGGCGGCGGGGATGCTACAGGGCGGAATAGTGGTAGTGGGGTTGGGAGTTCGTCGCAGCCGCATGGGGCGAGTGCGGGGACGGCGGGGGCGAGGGCGAAGGCGCCAAGGAGGCCGCATACGAGTGCGGGTCCGAGGGATAAGCCGAGCTTTGGGGCGAAGGAGAAGGACCCGCATAAGAAGAGGAGGTCGGAGGTTGGGTGGGGCGCGATGGGGCTGCCGATTGGGCTGGGGATGAGTGAGCCGGGGGTGTCGGTTGGGTATGTGCCGCAGGCGAATGGGAGTACCAGTGGGAGTGGGAGTGGGAAGGGGGGTGAGATGGGGAAGAAGGCGAGGTCGAGCAGTAGTGGGAAGTTGAGCAGTAGCAGCTTTTGGGCTGTTACGGCGCCGCCGTTGAAGAACCATTCGTCGAGCAGTTCGAGTGGGAGGGGCGGGGTGCGGAGTGGGGGGGCTGCGGTGAGCGAGAGTAGTGTGAGTACGACGGCGAGTAGTCATTCGAGTGTGGCGAGCAGTCGGAGGAGCTTTAAGGGGAGGAAGGGGGAGAGTAGTGCGGAGGAGGATGGGGAGGAGGGGGAGTTTCCGAAGTGGTATCATGGGAGTCATGGGGAGAGGCCGAGGACGGCGCCCAAGGATGCGAGGGGCGCGAGCGCGAATGGGGTGGAGACGGTGCCCCGCGGGATGGGGCGCCCGCCGCCGAGTAGCTTTAATCCGGGGGTTGTGAATGCGGCTGTGCAGGAGGGCGGGGAGCGGAGGCATGCGGTGAGGGAGTGGGAGGAGGAGCTTGTGAGGATTGAGGAGAAGAGTCGGAAGGAGAGCGATGCGGCGGGGTTTGGGGCGAGGGTGAGGAAGAGGTCGTTTGTGTCGACTATGAGGGATTTGTTGCCTGGGAGGGGGAAGATGTTTAATTTGGGTGGGGATGAGGGGTCGTAGTCGTTGGGTTTTGGGTTTTTGTCTGTTATTCTCTCTTGGCACTTTTCGTTTATTTTCGTGTCTGTTCCTGGCATCCATCCGTTCGTTCGTCTACTACCCGTTTTTGCTGTGTTGTGTTATACCTATCCCCTCCTTCGTTCGTTCGTTTCTTCCTTCCTTCGTCGCTGCTTTCCGAGCCATACATCCCTCACATCATCATCATGTCCTTGCCACTGTTACACTACATCATCGCATAGTCACTCGTTCCTTCGTTTTGTCGTTGCGCACTCTCATTCCGTTATATATTGCAATCAAAAAATCAAATCATTCGTTTTGCTTGCAATTCCACATATTCTCTCGTTATCTCGGCGCCTCAGTCATGGTACGGTGAAGCGTATTTGGCAAGGACAGCAAAGAGTGGGTCAGGTCGAGACTCGAGCGCCTGTGAGCTGCCAGTGGTTGGCTGATCATGACGTCGGAGCGGAGTTCGGAATCAAATTCTGTTTGCCGCCGTCGCGCGGACGCGTCTTGACCAACGACGACCTTCGTCTCGACACCCTACTACACCCCGTACCTCTCCACCTCTTCCTCCACTTCTTCTTGGGTACCTCTGAGTGTCTCTCACGCCTGCAAAATCTACTACACTTGAACCGGAATACCAAACGATGCAACAGTTTCCGTGGGTGCGGTGGGCTGGGCTGACGACTGTGTGTGCGTACTTCTGCCTGGCTATTGGTGTTAGGGTGTTGTTGCTTATGAATATCTTTGCTTTATGAATTGCTCATTTATGCTGCTGCATTCTGTGATGCGTGTCTTGGAAATTTGGAACTTGGACTGTGACTTCACCTCCCACCTCCGGAACGGCTTTTGCTGCTGAATGAAATTTCTCTGGTCGGACTGCATACTACGCGCGTTACTTGGGTCTATCTACACTCTTGGCGATGTGATGATACCGACGTGCCACCTTCATCTCATCTCGCCTCCATATACATGCCGACGCATCTCTCCTGATTGGCTTTGACTTTACCTCTCCCTTGCGGGCGGAATCTACTTTGGGTTGCTTCATGCACTGCGAACGGAACAAATATTGGCGGCCAACCTACGATGGTCGGTATTCTGGGCTGCGATCGGGCGTCTGTAGTGATGGGGGCTGGATATATGCTTATGAAAGGTTCGTTGCGAACGGGAGGTTGGCTTGCTAGAGGGGTTTGGGCTCTTCTGTCTTCTGTTCTTTTCGACGGTGGTGGTTCGCCTTCGGGGAAGCTTTTCTTCCTTTCTTTCGTTGGGCTCGTGATTCCGTTCTGGATGGATTTAGCCTGTTCTGCTGAGGAGGCAGCCAGAGAGAAAGGGTACCCTGTCTCTTCTTCGCCTTCTTCTTCGCCTTCGCCGATCCTTGGTTTCGTTCGTTCATTCAAATTTTCATCTGCGTCGTGGACGGGTTATATTTGGGTTTGATCTGGCGTCCCTCTATACTTGGTTACGCTGACACGCTTCTCTCCCTCTATTCGGTCCTTATTTGCAGCAACGACGCCAACCGAAGAACAGCTTTATAATGTGAGTTGTGCTCGGAAATTGCTTGGTCTTCTATGCTTTTGGGATGGGATTTGCGTGACGCTGTGGTGATGGCCATCTTGAAGGATCGGCATACTGGCTATTAGATGCCTCTTCCACGCCTATGCCCGTCATAACACTTCATTTGCATGCCAAGTTCAACCCTGTTTTAATGGAGGGCCTAGGGTTCAGATATCGAGCTTCTGGGCCACAAGTCGCTACTATACGACTTTAGCGCCTATTGTTTACTTCCTTGCCACTTTCCGCCGCGCCGGGGCTGCACACACCCATTCTTCGTCCCTTCGCAGACCACCCGTGCTCTGGAACTATACAAGCTCCGGAGAATATCCGTAAGGGACGCGATTTCAACGGATGGAAGTCGCGAGGCGTTCATTGTGGAATTGGGTTCTCGTATTTCTTTCTAGGAAGGGATGTGAACGAGTCTATTCTGGCGTGTGTGTGCTGTGTGCAGCATGCCGCTGCCGAGGGTTCCCTCGCTTGTTCTGTTTCGGAGGCTTCTTGGAGGGCTTCTGTCCGATTCTGTGTGGGGCTTGGACTTCGCGAGGTTGTGTGCGGTTTGGGAGAAGGGCTGTTTATATGGGCTTGTGGCTTGAAGTGTCTTGTTGTGGGCGGGTTCTTCGTTCTTTGTTACGCTTCTGGTCTCGCTGCGTGGCTTATGGATGGGTCTTTTTTCATTCGGACTTATGCTTCGCGTGTTCTGCGCGTGCGTCCCGGCCGTGTCACCGCAGACGGATCATGGATGCTTTGCATACCTGTGACACTGTATTTTTTTGTCGTATCGGTATTCCTCTGCGGGCAAAGTTTCCCTTTTCTTTCCTTGTCTTCTCTTCTCTACTTAATTTCATATGTTCGGAGATCGTATTTGGGAGCAGACATGTTTACTGATTGCGACTTGTCCTTTTCGTCCTCCTTTTTTGACAGGAAATGGCCCCTGACCTGAGGAAGAAGGTCGATGCCTCGAGAGCCGCGCGGCTGGCGCGTGAAGCTGAGATGAAGAAGCAGGTTGAGGCGCAGGTATGTCCTTTTTTTGTTACAGGGTCGTCTCGTTACTGTTGTTCTTCGACGTCGGTTTTGTGGCTTTTGTTGGACTCGGGTTGATGATGCTGTGGCGCCCAGAGCGCGTCACATCGCGGTCTTCTTTTTCTTCTGTTCTTTTTTGTGACCGTATGTGAGGTTTTAGGCGAGTGCAGCATGTGTTGTGGATGGTGCTGTGCCGTTGCTGCCTCGTTTATGGATGGTTCTTTGGCGAGGCATGTCCGTGCTTCTCGCGTCGTTGGGACGTCTGGATGGACGGGTACTCGGCGTGTTGGCTGTGCGGACCTTCCCTTCTGTCGATTTGTCGACTCCGACCTTCCGCCCATATGGCCGGTGGTGACATTCCAAGTGCCACTGTGACAATGTTACAACGGCTCGTTCTTCTTTTCTTTTCCTCGACGGATGGAAGCAAATGGTGGATTGGGGAATTCTTCCTTTTCTGCTTTTTTCTCTGTGATGGGTTTTGATTGGTTCTTTCGATTGGGTTTGGGTTTCGGTGGTCAATGTTGAGGGTGTTTTATTTCTTTCTTTGGGTTTGACTGGCTTGTTTTGATTGAATTGCTTGCTGATTGGTGTGATCGCCGTCGTTCTGTGCGCTTTCTTGGATTTTGTAGGTTGCGGGTGCTGAGCATCCTGAGAGTGCGAAGCCGATATGGGCGAGCAGGCCGTCTGAGAGGAGGTAGTTGGGTTTATAGTAGAAGGAGCGATTTAGGATTAAGGGAAGGAAACGCCGGGTTTGTTGTTTCTCCTATGCACGTTCAGGATTTATTCGAGTTATCATATATTTTTCTTAGTTTCTTTGCGATCTTTCGATACCCGATACCTGGATCTAGGCGGGGAGTGATACTCGCCGTGCTCGTAGAAAAGCCTATCGGGTCGCATTAGATTACTCCTTCCTCGAACAGGCGCCCGAAGGCAAAACGAGGCTGTGGAGATCGATACGAGGGTGGTTGTGATATTTAGAGCCTGACCTTCTTGCGGCCATTGTGGCGATCTATGCTGAGGACGGTCATGCTCACCGGGCTGACCGAAGCGTGCCCGAGAGGACATGATTGGGCAGGGCAAGTGCCGTTGGCGGCATTGGGAAGAAGCGCCCGTTATCGAATATGGCCTGGGATGTAGCCGGGTATACCCCAGTCGAGGCCACTCTACAGCAACGCTCTTCCAGAACATGGTAGATATCTACTGACAGAACGTTACAGCCAAGATTTTGGGTTCCCAACGCGGACATGTAACCACCCTGAGATCGCAAGCCTGGTTTGGGAGCGCATGGACGGATGCTCCACCCCAGTACTTGGCAGTGGGAACATCCGACCTTGAGGAGACAGAACCAGTCTGAGTGTCATCTGAAGCAGGCGGAGCCTCCGCGCAGTCCTGCACATCCGCTTTGAGGGTCTCCGGGGACATTCTGCTCCCCGGCCGGGTCATGAGCATCACCGACAGACATACGGACGCGGTCAGAAGAAACGTTCATCAGCGTCATCTTCGTCACTCGATAAATTGAAATTGCAAGTCAAAGAGGAAGGAGTCTGGCCTTGTCTGGCCTTGTATGTACGTACATATCGCACATGTGCCATACGGTTCTGCTGGGGGTTTTTGCCAAGAAGTGGTTGGGAGAGTGTCTGATTGATTCGCTAGGAAAGGCGCCCGTGTCCGCATGTGTTGGGCGCTTGATTTGTGATGCGATTGGTTTGGCAGCGTTGAAACGTTGACTGGCTTGAGGCCGAACATTCTTGAGAAATTGTGGAGGCAAGGGTCAGAAAACCCATTCGCCTAGATGGGGGTCGACCTCGGTATAGAGTTCCCATGAAGGGCAAGGCGTGTCAATGGCCCTCCAGGGAGAGTGTTCCGAAGCTCCTCGAGTAGGTCCAGGGCATGCTGAGATATCGGAACGTCAAAGTGGAGGTTGGTAGTGATGTTGGTGGGAACGTTGGTGTGCGATTCAGATGTCCTGGCTCTGACTATAGCGTTCTGGATAGAGCACAAGGCCCTCGACGCGACGGATCCAGACGTTGATCCAGGTAAAAATATGGTTGAGTGGTAAATATGTAGCTTTCTGACCTGAGTACCGTGCTTCAAGATAGTGTCTTGGATGAATGAATGAACTTGCGTGTAATCTTCCAAGTCCTTAAAGGCTGGAAGCACGATGACGAGCTTCCAAGCTTTCGTTGTGGGCAAGAGGATCTGGAAGTGGGCATTGTCGATGGAATTTACCGTGAGGCAGGCTAAGTCCTTCGGAAGAAGACGAAGGGCCTCATTGAATGTTTCGGTGGCATCTGGGGTGCGCCACGCATAAGCGTCCTCCCCCGTGGAATCATGCTTCTCGGAAATATAGAGACGAGTCAGGGAAGGCGAGCGTATGTGCTTCAAGAGATACCACGAGCTAGCGGGCCCTCCCTCTACTGCTAGCGTTGTGAGGTGGGGGAGGTGGATGGTAAGATTCTGCGGAAAGTGGACGAGATTCGACTTGAACCAGGTAATTGTCATGCTCATACGAAGACGCTGAAGGCGGGGAGACCTTGTCAAAACGTCCGAAAATTGGCCTAGATCCCAGGCGGAATCCTCTTGGAGGCTCAGGTATGTTAGGTTTGATAGAGTGAAATGTTTGATAAGGCAGTACGCGCCGTCCTGACTGGACACACTCAGGGATGTGAGCAAAGGGGTGTCGAGTGCCTTGGGTTTACTCCTGGCGTTGTAGTAGGGTCCTGTGTAGTCATCTTTCGCGGCACGCACACTCCGGAGATTGGGGAGACCTTGGAAGGACTCGGAGCTCGCCAGCAATGATATCGGAACCATATCGTCCGGCGTATCAATCCATAACTCCTGCAATCGACGAGAGGCACTGGCAATCTTGGTTATCACGCTTGCAGGTATGTCGTCTGGTGGGTGCGACCAAAAGCGCAGGTACAATGGATGATCCCCCGATCTTGCAAGGCACATCTCCACATAGGTGCGCAGACGGTGCTCGGCGGTCTCTGCTGAGGCCACCATGGAACCCTTGCGACAGATGATATTAAGGTATGACCAGAGCTCGGGGGTAGCTTGGGCAGCAACCCGCCACCGATGGCAGACTTTAGACAGGGTAAATGGCAAGAATTTCCTGTAGATGGAAGAGTACGGCTGGAGGCCCCTGAGTACCTCAATGCCACCATTTGCCGTGCAGAATATCTCCGACAAGATTTCGTCTGGGACTTTGTCAAATGGATCCAAGGTACTAAGACCATCGCCAATGATCGGTTGTTGCGCCATACTTTTTGCAATGAGGACAGGGTTCTGAAAGCGCTCTATAGGGACATACCTTGAGTTATGAAGGTCTGGTCACTGGGAAGTAGATGGGAAACAGTGCACAGGGGAGGTCGAGATGATCGATCCTAGTTTGAAGTGCCGACCTGATGCCATCATAAAGAGGATACGTTGTAGCACGATGCACAACTTCTCTTGTCTTGACTGTCATGGCGTCTTCCAGTCCTCTTCCTATCCACGAGAAACTCCCCACTGAGCTCCTGCTCGACGTTTTTGCCCTCATAACCGCACTTCCCTACAAACACGACGAAACCCTGATCTTTGACGGACGATATTCACCTCTTTACCTTGGTCGCATCTGTCGAGCGTGGCGATCGATAGCTTGGACGACCCCCTCCCTTTGGTCAGCTATCGGCATGAAAATATCGGACGACAGTCTAGCAGGCCATACCGAGATAAACTCATATCAGCTCGGACTACTCGAACAGTGGCTTCAGCGAGCTCAAGGTTCCCCCCTCTCGATATATTTGCGAGTATCGGCGGAGTCAGCAATGCCCACACCCCCGACCCATGTTTACGAACTGCTCATTCAGAAGCTGGTATCTCGCTCAAAACAGTGGATATACCTTGACTGCCGAGTTCCACGCGCTTCTATGAGAATACCATTCGCAGGAATCGCCTCGCAAGGTGGTCTCCCACTCCTTCAAACCCTTATCGTCGAGAATGAGGTCGTGCCGAGCCAGTGGCTTCAGAGTGCCCCAAACCTCTCACGACTTATTATCAGAAATCGAGGGTGGTTTATGAGGATTCCTCCAGTAGACTGTGTTATGCCCGACGAGAGCCGTCTGCAGCACCTTTCCGCTAACTGGATCCAACCGA
This sequence comes from Ephemerocybe angulata, assembly GCA_013368325.1. Taxonomy (NCBI): domain Eukaryota; kingdom Fungi; phylum Basidiomycota; class Agaricomycetes; order Agaricales; family Psathyrellaceae; genus Ephemerocybe; species Ephemerocybe angulata. Next base: position 528,463 of record JAACJK010000164.1, read on the forward strand.
ACTTGTTCCTCGACATCCTCAGGTCATCTTCACCCCACATCGTATCCTGTCAAGTCACCTTTTACGATCGGCACTCAAGCGGGGTGGGATCCCCAGCAATCTACCTGCCACGGCTATCGAGGCTGGTGATTTCTCAAGGTGGAACGGCAATACTGAACGACATCCTCGATTTAATTCACTGTCCCTCACTGTCCGACTTAACGCTCTCTCATCTCAGCACCGAGTCCGGTACACCCCTTGAACTCCCAAATATTCTCAGCCAATGGAGTCGCAACTTGATATCCCTCACATTGAGCACGACAACCCTTGACGAACTTGAAGACCTTATTCCAACCCTCCAAATCATCCCGAGTCTACGTCACCTCACCCTGGCCTATGTCTACTATCATGACCCTGCGCTGGATAGTGACGGTGATGTGGAATGGAAACACCTCTCACATCTGCTTGCCACAGATACCACCTTCCTACCGACCCTTGACACATTCAGGCTGGTCTATGGCTTTAAAGAGAATAATCCCCCCGCTGTTGCTGCATATCTTCCGGAAATCGAAATTTTCAGGACACTGAACTTTCCCCTCCGAAATCCTGTCGTACCATTCAAAGTAACTCTTTACGACAACACTCAGGGTTCTTGGTAGTAAAAGGTCTCAAATTCTTCAGACCTTTAGCGTTGCTTGCATTCCCAGCTTGCGGTGTAGGAACTGTATACCAGATCTTAATTTTCATGGGCATTTTATCGCAGGACATTTTACGGTACAATGCTTCGGTGTGCAGTCACTGTGTATCATGAAGTAAGCAGGTTATGGACCCGGAACACGGACAGATAACGACTGTCTCCTCGGAAAATGTCGAAAGATGCTGGTCAACAAGACGAGCTTAACACCGAATTCACGCGCTGGCTGCCGTTACCAAGCGGTGACAGAGGTAAACCCGTCACTCATAACAGCGACCAGTACTGCTTCTGCCAAGCACCACGACTGTTCTATTTCCAACCCGTAGGTAAAGCTGTCCAACTACTTTTATCAGCAGACGCTAAGTACGTAGTTAGGCTCATTATGTCCCCCGGTCCAAAGTCGATGTATCGCGTGTATGCTGGCTACACCCTCTCTGAAGCAGCAGTCTTCAAGTGGATTCTGGCCTCTAAGACTGGGGATCCACTTCCCCGCTGGCGTCATTATCTCATGGAATCTCAGGCTGAAGAGGTGCAGAAGGCTTTCAGCGAAGACCTGGCCGATCGTACCTTGCCACAAATGTTGATATTCCGGCCTACCGTCAAAAAGTTCGGGGGCATCTTGACAAGGGCCGGGGAAATCGCGCCAATCTTCATCAGGTACAACGATGGAGGCTGGAAATTCGGAATTGCAGGCATCTATCAGCTGAAGGAGTCTCAGGAGGATGAGGCTCCGGCGTGGGACGAGGACAACCCGAAGAACGGCCGTCTCGTAGCTTGGTTGAAGAATGTGGTAGAATGCCTGGAGATCGAACCTTTTCTCGACAACCCGCGTATTCAACTGGTTCAGGAGGGTGCGGATAGTATTAAGAGTATTATAACATAAACATGTAGCGTTTGCCACTCGGCCCCTCGTACCTTTTTATTGCAGCACTTGCTCTGGCGTATCGTATATTTCACTCAAAATCTGCTCCGTTGCAGGCCACTTTGAGCGCTTAACGTTTTCCCCAACTTCAGCGTTCAGCGGCTTGCCTACGTGAGTATTCTGGTAGTCCCACCAAAGTCGCCGCTCCAAGTCGCCAGCTACGCAGCATGCTGGTTAGTCTGACACCTCGTTCCGAAAGACACAGCTGGCGAATATCCCCCGACTGCCAGTTCCACGAGGCCGTTATCGTTTGTATCACAACTTGAACGTGTGCGTGGCAATCTTGAGTCTCCCACTCACCTTCTGCGTCCATTCCAAAGTGTAGGTAGAGCTGTCCGACTAAACTTCAAGTCAGCAGACGCTAACTGACTATTCAATCCAGCCACCATTGTCTCCCAGTCCGAAGTCAATGCACTGCCACATCTATGCTGGTTACTTCATTCCTGAAGACGCAGTCCTCAAGTGGCTTCTGGCCTCTAGGAGTGGGGACGAACTTCCCCGCTGGCGTCATTCCAGATATCTAAAGGAATCAGACTACGAGGTCCTCCAAGAAGCTTGGGGCAAGAATAATCCCAAGGATGATCCCAATCGACGCAGAATGGGGCAAACGTCGATATTCCGGTCATGCATCTGGAAATTCCAGGGCAACTTTCGGACGGGGCAAGTCGTGCCAGCTACCATAATTTACAATGACGAGGAGTGGAAGTTTGCATTGATATCCCTCTATGAGCTGAAAGAGTGGGATTACGATGTACTGGTGACTCGCTGGAAAGAAGACAACAAAAGGCTTGTCTCTAATCTGGAGCAAGTGGTGGAGGACTTGGAGCTCGCACCTTTCCTCGAGGACCCATGTATACAAATTATGTATGAGGGTGCGGAAGGTATCGAGACTATCATCGGATGCCGATGATCTTGGCGAGACTAGTGCAGTACCCAGGAGACGAGTAGGAAATGTAATGATTACTGGCTATGACTTTGCCCCACTCCTCCTCAGGCCTCAACTTCGAATTCCCAATTAACTTTGTAATGGCATGGCTGATGCCGCTGCTTCCCCGTCATGCTGTCTTCTTGTAGAAAGTCTTGTCCTGCGCGTGGAACATAGTTTACTCTACTATAGTCCAGTTGAAGCATGTAACAATTTAATGTTCGTCCATCCCCGTAACGTTGGTACGGGCACACTGTGAGCGACATAAAGCCGATGGAATGGTATTTGACATTTGAAGAAGATAATCTACCCCCGCTGCTGCACATATAGGCAATTTCATACACTGATGTAAGTTTCGCTTTCATTCTCAATTTGGAATACAGGACACTCTACCCTCCACCATGACAGCTTACAGCGCTCACCCTTATGGATTCAGGACACGGCGGACATGCCTTGGCCTGGTCGTACTTAGGCTCCGGCGATCACCCCCGAATGCCCGAATGATGTTCCCACATTCCCTTCGCTGAACCGAACGCGACGCGAGTCAGGGTCCTTCCTTGGTCCTTCCACTGGTTCCTCTCCTGGGCTCTCTTCTCAAACCCCACCATGAGCAGCCTATTCGATAGGTCGCGCGAAGGCGACGAGCAGGAATGCTCCAGAGCGCCATACGAGGCCCCAGGTTCTGCGGAGCGAGAGGCACTGCTACCGTCGTCAACGCACGAGACGTACGATGATGCTTTGTCCTCGCCCAAGGAGAAGGGTCTCGCTCAGCAAGAGCAGCCTAAGAAGCCGTTCAAGTACTCCCACATCTCTGTCGCTTTTGTGACCGGAGCTGTAGCCTGTGTCCTGGCCCAGCTCGCGATATGCGGGCCGAGTTGCTTTACCCCTAGACTCCCCGGAACAGCGGGACAGGTCAACCACGCGAAGGCACCGTTGGCGACACCCTTTGCTCCTCCTTGGGTTGGATCATCTGTCTCCCATAACTACCCACCGACAAGGCCCACCAACGTATACCCGTCGTTGTTCCCCACGTCTGTGGGATATGGAGGACCAACACCAACTGGCGCGGAGCCAATCCTCATTGCTACCGCGCCTGCTTACCCCTACCAAGGTGGACAATGTGCAAAGCAGATGGTTCCACCTACGGCCTTTGCCTCAGACGACTCACTCAAGTTGAAGGGAAGTGCTAAAGGCAAGAACTCGGACGACTTCCGTCTATTCAGAAGCTGGGGCAACCTTTCCCCTTGGTACAGCAATCGCAAGGGTGCCTTCGGGATCGACTCGACGCCACAACCTCCCCCGACTTGCCGGATTACTGGACTACACCTTCTGCACCGACACGGTGCTCGCTATCCCACCCAATGGGGTGAGTTTATCTTTCAATGTGACTTTATGTCCTCGTGCTTTTCTCAACCGTCCATTCAGCCAGCTATGGAGGCCCTGCACCTTTTGCAGCTCGCTTGCATAAGAACGCTGCGAAATGGAACGCAACCGGCGAACTTGACTTCCTGAATGAATGGTGAGCTCGCCTGTTAATCGGTCGAAGTAGGTCATTCATCACGCCACTTCAGGACTTACAAGCTCGGCGAAGAACGTCAGTATCGTACTATGCAAATCCCTTTATCAACTTCTCTAACGAGTAGATGAATCAGTTTTGACTCCATTTGGCCGGAAGCAACTCTGTAAGTTCTCTCGACTACCGTAGCTTGCTCGATTGCTCAATCTCCTTGCAGTTGATCTTGGGCTTTCATACCGCATGAAATATGGTTTCTTGCTCCAGGTTCGCTGATCGATCACTGGGAAAGGTTGAAAATGTTCTCATCCACCTTTAGAACTTCACGGACAGCAACACACTGCCTGTATTCCGTACCGAGTCACAGTAAGTGCCACCATTGTTTTCGGTACACTGACATTCTCATTGGTTTTCAGAGACCGCATGCTTTATTCTGCATTGAACTTCGCGATTGGGTTCTTCGGCTACCCCATCGAACACCAGTACCAGCAGAGTATCACCATTGAGTCGAAGGGCGTAAGTGACTCGCTGTCACCTTCCTACCTGAAATCTGACACCCTACTTCCAGTTTAATAACACTCTCGCACCTTACATGACCTGCCCCAATACCGAAGACCGTTCCAAGTCCGACAGAGGCGTCTGGTACATTAAGCGCTGGGCAGGCAAATACCTCAAGGACGCTAGGGAGAGGTTGTCCGCACAGATTCCTGGCTATGAACTATCAATTGAGGACATTTACTCCATGCAACAGACTTGCGCATATGAGGTATATCGTTAACCAAAAATATCCTGCGTAACACATACTCATTCTCCGCGCAGACTGTTGCTCTTGGATACTCCAAGTTCTGTGAGCTGTTCACCCAGGAGGAGTGGGAAGGGTTCAATTACGCGTATGTGCTCCATGTCAGTCCGGAAATGTGATCATCCTCTAACAACGCGTTTAGCCTCGATCTTGCCTTCTGGTATGGATCTGCGTATGGATCGCCAGTGGCCAGGGTTCAAGGCATTGGCTGGGTGCAAGAGCTCGTCTCCCGGCTCACGAAGACTCCGATCAAGGAGCACAACTCATCCACGAACAGTACACTTCACAACCCGATCACGTTCCCTCTTGGAAACTCGCTCTACGTCGATGCAACGCATGAAGTCGTTGTCCTCAATAGTAGGTTTCCCGTTAATTGATTGATTCCAAAGGTCCTAACTGGACCCCCCTAGTCCTCACGGCACTCAACTTGACCAGCTTCTCTGCTGGCGGACCCTTGCCTTATACCCATATTCCCAAGGACCGAACTTTCCGCGTCGCTGAACTAGCGCCATTCGCCACCAATGTCCAATTCCAACGTGAGTGCCGCCTTAATCTCCTTTCCACCGCCCCCCTAATGTCCTTCGGTCGCTACTAGTCCTAGCATGCGAGTCTGTGCCGGGCGAGCAGATCCGTGTTATCATCAACGACGGTGTCGCTCCTCTCACTGGCGTCCGTGGATGCCCAGAGCAGAAGGACGGGATGTGCTCTGTTGATACCTTTGTTGCGGCGCAGAAGGAGACCATTGAGAAGACGGACTGGGAGTGGGAGTGCCACGGCGATTGGACTGTGCCGGAGGGTACGGAGTGGGAGACCACGACTGGAGAGCCTCCTAAGAAGCCGCAGTGAACTCTGCGAGGTCACCTCCTGGCACCTTTGGATTTTCGGTGCCTACATTTTCAAGGGTAATTCGTTGTGGATGTCGAAGTGTATTTATCAATGCTTTGTCTATGGCTGGTTCAGCTGTTGGAATGTCAATTGTTTGACTTCTATTTTCCTTCCTGAGGATGCCCGGGCCTCTCGATTTCCAGCTCGTAGATGTGAACATGGGAAGCGTGAAGGGGTGGTGGGTACTATTTCTTAGGTTGGAGAATCATAGGTATTGAGTGAATTGTTTGCAGGCTTAGTATGCTAGAACCGACGTTTTTCAAGGACTCTGTTTGCATCAAGAAGAAGTCGGAGAACGCAGATTACCTTACCCCGGTGGCTCAATTCGTGGTCAACACCAAAATTTGGTTGAAGTTGTGTTTGGCGACCGAACCGCCGTTATTTGAACGGAGGGTTGCGAAGTGGCTGGCTGCCCTCTCGAGGCCCCTACTTTCTAGCCACTTGCTCAGCTCACCAATTATTCATCGTCGCTCTCATATCATGAATGTAGGGGTGAGCTTCCCAGCTCAGGGCTCTCACCTGAGGATGTCACTTACGACTGCGGCTCTTGCATGAAATGAGCCACAGCCTCCACAGGTAGGTTCTAGTATTCAATCGGTAGCGCGGCTCTTAAACCATTTGTATAGATCAAAAATACATAGCAAGAAGTACATTGTTTCTCCAGTTTTCCTCCCATACCCTGGGGCCAGAAGAACTATTTGCGAGTGTATATGGCTTTCGAAGATGGCCAATTTGATGTTTGGACAGCTATTAGGTATGCTATTACGGTGTTCCTTTTCCCAAACCCTCTCAGCGGTTCACTTGAAATTTCCCGGTCATCCTGCATCTTCGTTCTTTCGAAGGGCCTCTCAGGCGAGGTTCAGCCGTTTACAGCATGGAATAGTGGTCACAGGAGCCAGTCATGCGTACCGGAAGTCTACAAAACCTATTCAAAGGATCGAAGGAGTAGAAACATCGGAGATATCGCCAGTATAAGGATTGAGGCAGCGACCGAGGCGACAATACCGTAGGCATCTCTCAGTTGACCTTCAGCCCTTCCAAGATCCTCTTTCCAATATGCAGTTGAAGTTCTCGAGCCTTGTTACTCTGGCGGTCTCTCTGGCCACCATTAGCGGAGCGTTCGCCGTTCCCATCGAGGAAGGTACCCAGGATTCATCTGATGCCGATTTGTTCGTCACTCATCCTTTCCTCGACCGTAGCTGACAAGAAGGGCTTGGACGCATTGTTCAAGAAAAACGGGAAGCTTTACTTCGTATGTATCGTTGCTTTTTGGAATAATTTGTCTCTAATGGCAACGGTAGGGCGCTGCTATTCGCTCGGGAGAGCTGACGAAAGGTCCTTCGGATATGTTCTCTTTTTAGACAAGACACGACTAACGTATGTCTAGACGAGCTTGCAATTGCTGAGCATGAACTTGGATCGGTCACCCCAGTATGTGAACCGTCATATTTTTTTCAGGTATATTCTGACGATGTAAAAATCACAGGAACACTTGTTGAAGGTAACAAACCCAACCGTTCGATGAGACTCATCTAACCATGTACACTTCAATCTAGTGGGACGCTACAGAAGGTAAGACAGCCTCGTTTGCCTCGGCTATTATATCCAGAGGTATCTCAGCTAACCACCTCTCTTCGGTACATCAGCTACACCGGGAGCGTTCAGCTTTGACGGAGCGGACAAGGTTGTGGCGTGGGCTATCGAAGGCGGGAAACTCATCCACGGTCAAACCCTTGGCGAGTATTAACTCACAGGATTCATTCTTACTTCCAAGTTTTCGAGGGCTTACTTCGAATCGCATTTAGTGTGGCAGTCCCAGGTCCCTTCTTGGGTTAGTAGGATCACGGACAAGGATGTTCTGGTATGTTTGAATAAAATTTGGTTCATGTGCAGGCTGACCAAATACGAAATGCACTTCAGACTGAAGCCATTGAGAGGCATGTCACGACTGTTGTTGGTCGATATGCCGGCAAAATATACTGTAAGTGCCACCGTCGTTCTTCTCCTGTCATTCCAGTACTCACTGGCCAACCCCCTGCCTACAGCGGTGTGTTGCTATCATCCTGGTGATGCCTTAAATCTAACCACTTTTTCCTACCAAAAAGTGGGAAGTTGTCAAGTGAGTAACTCGATAGTTGCTGCATTACCGTGGATACCCTGACGCAGATGAATAGAGAGGTTCTCAATGAAAATGGTAGCCTGCGTAATACCGTGTTCTCCAAAACTTTTGAAGGGCCAGTAAGCACGCGGTCTGCAGAGAAGATATGAATATTCTCATTGAATTACTTTCATAGGGATTCATTCCCGTGGCCTTCAAGGCTGCCCGCAAAGCCGATCCCAAGGCAAAGTACGCTTCTACCTCAGGCTTCCTATAATCTACGTCCTCACCCGTTAATTTAAACTTTTAAGGCTGTATATAGACGACTACAACCTCGACAAGTCCCCCGAAAAGGTCGCTGGCTTGGTCGACCTTGTTTCTCAGCTCAACACAGAGTATCCAGACCTCATCGACGGAATTTCGTCCCAAGCCCACCTGGGAGTACGTGATCTCTTTTACCATGCGCTGCCCGGCTCTAACACTCAATTTCTTCCCCCACAACTAGGATCTGACTCTATACCCCGACAACGCGGTCGAATCAGCCTTGACCGCGCTCTCCGGGGCCACCGGTGTCAAGGAAGTCGCCATCAGCGAGCTCGATATCCCGGGGGCGAAGCCTGAAGACTACGCGAGTGTCATCGAGGCCTGTCTTAAGGTCGAGAAGTGCATCGGTGTCACCGTCTGGGGCATCTCCGATACGGTAAGCTTCAAAGGTTATCGTCGAAGTCGTGAGGTGTAAGTTGACTGACAAAATGCGTTAGTACTCCTGGCGCGCTGCTACTACCCCTCTCCTGTGGGACGCAGAGTACAAGAAAAAGCCTGCTTACTATGCTATTAGCAAAGCTCTTGTAAAACCAGAATAAGTGGCAAGGATCGGATCGGCTCCTACGTAGTTTAAGTTTAAGCGATGTTCTAAATACACGAACTGACTCTGGTTTGGCCAAAATATGGGTATACAGAGCCGCATCACTGGTCAAAAGAAGTCGCTCAAGTCTTCTTTCGGATCTGGGGTAGGAGATTGGGCCGTCCATTCTAAACCCTGCGTAGCTGCCCAGTTTCCGTGCAAATTGATGTCAATGCATTGAGGTAGAGTGGCAGAATTGAAAACCTCCAAGGCCTCCCGCGGAATTGGCAGGTGGGAATATATGTTGATACAGAGAGACCTTGGGTCTCCGAAGAGGGGAGAACGCTCCGCCGCACGGTGAAGGGAGCTGAGGATCTCTTCGATGAACCCATCGTCGATGTCGGCGCCTTCGTAATTCTTGGCCTGGTTGAATATTGCCAGTTCTTCAATCCGGGAAGCGTATCCTGTACAGGAGACAACATCCTCCATGAAGGTGTATACGCTCACGCCCTCCTCCTCCTCATCCAGAGATCCCAACACAATGTCCGCCAAGTTGACTTTGACTCTGAGAGGTTGAGTGGCTGCTATCAGCCTCCTGATTCGGGGGAAATCCATGCGGCTGCATTGGACAGCGAGGGCTTGCAAGCTGGAAGGTACAGCGCCCAGAAAGCTGCCGACGTCTGCGATGTTTGGTGATTGAGGATCGGGCCCCCATGCCTCTTGCTCGGAGATGTGTAGATGGGTCAGAGTTGGGACATGCATATGCGACAAAAAGTGCCACAGACACCGGGAATTTGTGGCAATGGAGAGCCTGGAAAGGTGGGGTAGGTCCATGGTGCAGTTTGGTTGAAGTGGTGCCGTGTAGATCCACGAATGATGCAAGGAAAGGTGCAGGTACTTGAGGCAAGAGCTCTCTGCGATGATGGAGGCGACCAGATGTAGTCGTCCGGGAGATCTGATCGAGAGGTGGAGATATGTAATGTGCGTCAGGGAGATGTAATCTATGATTGCGATGGAAGGTATGTTCGAGCGAAGGAATACGGAGGACAAGCAGGGTGCTTCAAAGTATTGCGAGCCCGGGCCGGGAAGGTTGAACTTAGGAGGTAGTTCGCCTTCAGAGATGCAAATTTTGTGGAGGATGGGAAGCCCTTTAAAGTCTTCATGCTTCAATATTGCTCCAAAGATGGAAGCTTCTCCCCTTGAGAAAAATACCATTTCTCTCCACCGGTGTGACTCTTTGGCTAGGGTCGAGACCAACAGGTGGTCGGGCGGCAATGGCAAACTCGAAGAGGCGGCGGTTGAGGAGAAGTTCCAGTGCATGTACAGTGGATGACTTCCCGACCTCGTGAAGCAAGCTTCGACAAAATCCTGGAGTTTATGGCCTTTGAGGGAAGTGTGTATGTTCTTCTTCTTCTGTTTTGGATTCGATACCCTGTGTGGCCAGTGAGAATCGTCGATGCATATGTACGCCCACAGCGCTGGGATCGATATGGCGATCAACCGCCATCGTCTGCAAACACTGGACAGGTAGAAGGGAGTGAACGGGTAAGGCCGTTTTACGGGGCAGCGAGTTTCAAATATCTCGGGTCCATTGTCTGCAGAGCGGAAGATCTCCCCCAAAATCTCGTCAGGGCATGTGTCGAATGGGTTGGGATGGCGCGTGGAACTATGTTTGAGAGCAAGTGCTCTTCTCCTTCTATAAGGGATCGAGTGAGCAACATGCTAGCCGGTATGCGTATAGGACCTACGTTTGGATTTTGGGCACCATATGCCAACTTGACGCGATTCAATTGAAAGCTAACTCTTTATACCCCAGGGCACAGGGCCCGGGGTAATAGGTATCAGTGGGCTCCGACTGATGTGTGGGTGTGTGTTCGTTCGATACCTGCAAACGGTTGCTGCCCACACCTTTCATATCGCAGGGGAGCTACCGTATGTATGTAGGTCCCACTGCAGGTAGGTCCAGAAGAATCATGACACTGTTAACTTCGGCGCGGTTGTTCAAGATGATGCCATCATCAGATCCATCTCAGTCCATCTCTCCCTTTGACCACCATGTCGCCTTCCAGTTCTCTTCCTGTCCACGAGAAACTCCCCACCGAACTTATGCTTCATATATTTGCCTTCGCCATTGCGCTTCCCTACAGTTATGACGAAGTTACACTTATCTTTCATGGAAGACATTCGCCTCTTTACCTCGGTCGCATCTGTCGAGCTTGGCGATCGATAGCCTGGACGACCCCTTCCCTCTGGTCTGCCATTGACATGAAGATACCGACCGATCACCTTTTTCCAAACGGCGGGATAAATGCTGACGAAGTCGATTTATTCGAACAGTGGCTTCAGCGAGCTCAGGACACCCCACTCTCGCTCCGATTCCGCAAATTACAAGGTCCAGTGCCCACAAACCAGACGTACGGCCTGCTGGTCAGCAAGATATTATCTCGTTCAAAGCAATGGGTATACCTCGACTACCTATTTCCACGTTCCAACCAGAACACCCCATTTGCAGAAGTCGCTATGCATGGCGGCCTCCCCCTCCTTCAAACCCTCATCGTCGGGGGTGAGGTGGTTCCGAAAGAATGGCTTCACAGCGCTCCGAACCTCTCAACCCTCATCATCAGTAACCGGAACTGGGATAGAAGAGTTCCCGAAGTGGAGTGCGCCCTTCCGAATGGAAGTCGACTCCAATACCTGAAAGTCCACTCGATTCAACCCGAGTTGTTTCTCGACATCCTCCGAGCATCATCTTCTCACCTCGTATCCTGCGATGTTACGTTCTACGACCAGCGCTTAACACAGGTGGGGCCTCCAGCAATAAGCCTACCCCGATTGGTCAAATTTGTAATTTCTCAAAGCAAAACAGCCAGGATGGACGAGCTACTTGGATTAATCCACTGCCCAGCGCTGTCCGACTTAACCCTCAGCAATCTCCGAAGGATCCAGCGTATTCCATCTACACGTCTCGACATTCGGGGCCTGTTCGGCCGATGGGGTCGTAACTTAACTTCCCTCACTCTGAGCTCCGGAAAGCTCGAGGAGTGTGAGGATATCATTCCCGCTCTAGAAGTTCTGTCAAGTCTGCGTCACCTCACCCTGGCTTACGTTTATCACGAAGACAAGGATCGGGAGGACTGGAAGGAATGGAAACGTCTTTCAAAATTGCTTTACACGTCTACCACCTTCCTACCTGCCCTCGACACACTGAGGCTTGTTTACGGTTTTAAGGAGGACGATCCCCCCGCCGTCTCTGCCTATGTTGCGACGATTGAAAGCTTTCGTACGGTGGATAACTTTCCTCTTAGAGACCCCCTCGTTCCATTTAAAGTAATACTCTATGACAATTGACAAAGAACTATGAATTCAGTGCAACGGGCGCTTGCAAGGCTCTTGGTACCTGTATATGAAATCTGTCTCGAAATTTGCCATGCTGCTTGCAGTCTCCTCGTGCTTCAGCGAAGACCCCAAACTCTCCAAGAAAAACAAGCGGTGGTTATCTTAGTAGATACACATTAAACCGTACAAATAATATTTACTCTAGGCCCAACTCAAAACCCATGCTGTACAGGAGTAGGGATAGATAGGGAAGCCATTACTTAGGAGGTATCATCTAGACTCTATCTAGTCTGTCTTAATCTTAGCCGGCGGGTCCACAATGGTCGCCGACACGAACTTGAGAATCTCGTCGAGCAGCAGCACAGGCGCGCTCAGCCAAAGAACGGCCTTCCACTCCGCCCAGTTCAAGGGAGTGATAGCGAAGATTTTCTGCAGACAATCGTCAGCACACGAATGAGAATGGGGAAGGGAGAGACGATGGTACGCACAGTGAAGAAGTCTACGTAGAGGATCATGAAGTGCAAGCCCATGCTTAAAGCAATCGCGCCGACAAGGTACATGTTCTTCCAGAGCGGAAGTCTGAGCAGACTCTCGTTCTCAGAGAGCGAGTTCATGGCGTTGAACATTTCCACGGTGACGAGGATGGATAGACTCATCGTCGTCGCGCGCTGGGACATGACGTTTGTAAACATCTGGCAGCCAATCTCAGGGAACTCCGACGCGCATTGATGGAAGTGAGTCTAATAAAAAGAAACCAACAATCAGTCTCAGTTCAAACGAAATTGCCGAGGCACTTACGAGCTGGTGGAACGAGATCTGCGGTCCCTCCGAGTAGAACATGAACCACCACGCATATCCGGCGACCGTGGCCACACCGACGTAGATGCCCACGACCATGTACCTGAAGAACAGCCACTTGCCCACAAGAGGCTCGCGGCTGTCGCGGGGAGGAACTCTCATGATCGAGTGGTCGGCGGGGTTGAAGCCGAGGGCGGTGGCGGGGAGACTGTCGGTGACGAGGTTGACCCAGAGGAGTTGGACAGGGATGAGCGCCTCCGGCATGCCCAAGAGAACGGTCAGGAAGATGCTGACGACTTCACCAATATTGGAGGAGACTTCAGGGAGGTCGGTCAGTTACTGAAGGGCTGAAATTAAGATCGGGGAAAGGACTCACTGAGGTAACGAATAAACTGCTTCGTGTTGTTGTAGATAAGCCTTCCCTCCTCAACCGCCTTCTCAATAGTGGCAAAGTTCGAGTCCGCAAGCACCATATCCGCAGCCAACTTCGCCACATCCGTTCCACTGCCCATCGCCACGCCAATGTCCGCCTTCTTCAACGCAGGCGCATCGTTCACTCCATCACCAGTCATAGCAACCACAAGACCCAACCCCTGAAGGATTTCCACAAGCTGAGTCTTATGCCCAGGCTCCGTCCTCGAGAACAAGCTCGCACGTTGCACAGCAGCCACCTTCTCCTCGGGGCTCAGCGCATCCAGCTCCTTGCCGGTGTAGCTTTTGCCCGTGAGGTCTTCGTCCGCACCAAAGATACCGATTTGCCTGCAGATGGTCTCGGCCGTGCCCTTGTTGTCTCCAGTGATGCAGATAACGCGGATTCCAGCGGCCCTGCAGTTTGCTACCGCACCCGCGACCTCAGGCCGGGGCGGGTCGAGCATACCGACGAGGGAGACGAAGGTCAGATCCTTTTCGAAGCGGGCGTAGTCGGCTGTACTCTCAGACATGTAGTGCGACGAGTCGATATCTTGCACGTTCACGTACGCGAGAGCAAGGGTCCTCAGGCCGTTAGCGCCATATGACAGCGTTTGGTCCAAGAGCGAGGCACGCAGGGCTGGGGTAAGCGGGATCGTCTTGCCGTCGACTTGGACGGATGTGCACTTTTCCAAGACTGATTCGGGGGCACCTTTGACGAAGAGGGCACCGGACCCGTTGAGCTTGACGAGGACAGACATCATCTTGCGGTCGCGCGAGAACTCGAAGGTGAGCAGACGGGGGATCTGGCGCGTGAAGTAGTCGTTGACAGCGTTGGCGCGGGCGGTAGTGTCCAACCGGGAGAGGGAGGCTGCGAAAGACGCGTCGCGGCACCCAATCTTTTCCACTAGCACTTTCAAAGCGGCCTCAGTTGGCTCACCGACGTTGGAATATTGGTCCTTTTCCTGTGGAGAAATCAGTACTTGACGCCAGGGTGAAAGTATTGGACTTACAGAGTTATACACAATCTTGGCGTCATTACACAAAGAGCTGATTTCGGCGAGTCTTTGAATGGGGTCTGATTGGAGTTCAGCGGAGGCGCCTTTGCCATCAGCAGAATACACCGACCCGATAGGCGAGAACGTGGTTCCCTCGACGGTGTATTCACGAATAGACCCGCTCGCATCGACGGTCAAGAACTGAGGGGTTGTTAGAGAGTGTCGCATTTAGCATAGGAGTCTCGTACCTTGGAAACACTCATTTGGTTGGTGGTCAGGGTACCGGTCTTGTCTGAGCAGATGACGTTCGTGCAGCCCAAGGTCTCAACACTAGGCAAGTTGCGGACAATCGCATTCTTCTGCGCCATTTTCTTCGTCCCGAGGGCAAGGCACGCGGTGATGACGGCGGCGAGACCTTCGGGAATGGCAGCGACCGCCAGGGCGACGGCAATCTTCAGGTAATAGATAGCGCCTCCCAGAACACCGTGGTGCGAGGGATCCCAGAAGTGGCGAACGTTCACGAGCCAGACGAGGATACAGATGACTGAGATGACCTTGGCGAGCATGTCTCCGAAATCGTCAAGTTTGCGCTTCAAAGGGGTTTTCTCGGCGATCTGGGATGAAATAGACTTGTGGATGTCACCAATAGCGGTGCGTTCGCCGGTGTATACGACAATGGCTAGAGCTGCTCCATTCACGACGGTGGTTCCGGAGAAAAGGATGTTGGTCATGTCCTGTTTGACGGCCTTTTCGTCCGCCACGGCGTTGACGGACTTGTGCACACTGACACTCTCTCCGGTGAGGATGGCTTGGTCGATTCGGAAGCTGCTGGAGGAGATGGACAGGAGGCGGCAGTCGGCGGGAATTTTGTCACCAACGGCAACACTGATAATGTCTCCTGGTACGAGCTCCGAGGCGTGGATGCGGGAAATGAGACCAGAGCGAATGACCTTGGCTTCATCAGGAGAGTATTCCTTCAAGGCCTGCGGAACGGTCAGAGAGAAACTCAGGAGAAAAGACTGGTGTACGCACGTCAATTGCCTGCTCGGCACTCGACTCCTGGATAACTCCCACTGCAGCATTGGCGACAAGGATAAGAAGAATCACAAGAGGCTCGACGAATGCACCTCCCCAACTCGACTCTGACGAATCCTCGAACAGAGCAAGGATAAATGAGACGACGGCTGAACCCAGCAAGATCAGAACCAGCTGGTCCTTGAACTGCTCGAGAATGAGTTCCCACAACGGTGTTGGAGGATCCTCCGGGAGCACTACACAGCATATTAGGTGCTGGATGTCGCCATTTTGATAGTTTGCTTACCATTCTTCCCATATAGTTCAGCGTGCTTCGAAGCTTGAGCGGGACTTAGGCCGCTCTCAGCTTCCACATTGTAGTACGCAAGGATTTCTCCTGCGGTTTTGGTCCAAGGCGCCTCCATTCAGGCGGATAGGAACTGACAGAAATCCAACAATGAAGGTGGTTCTGGAGAGTCGAAGTGGTATCGTTGGGGAAGAAATGCGAAGTACGCGCCTATTTACTCAGCCATCTTCCGCCCTCGTGGGAAGACTGACGTGGCGACACATTTCGGACTGGTATCCGGAGGTCCAGTTCTTCACCACATTGTTCATGGAAAGTTCAGGAAAACGGAAAAAGGAGTTGCATAAATTGCGAACGGGTGTCTTCCCTCTGTAAAACAGGACAACATATATTGAAAGCTTCCAAGGTCTCGACTGAAATTACCACAAGGCTCTGGACCACAACAACACTTCCGGAGTAGATGAAAGCAAGCACCCTCCGCCGATACAGGAATCCTGACAGTAGTTAAAATGCTTGCCCTCTACCTGGTTTAACCATTTAGATTCTGTGAAGATACTAAAAGCCCCTATCTAATGTCCCGGCTTGTGCTTCCGAACGGAAGAGGAGTCAGGACGTGGCGGCCGTTTTGCGGCGCGGTTGGACGCCTGAGCTTTCATGTTTTCTCGGCTTCCTGTACGAATTCACAGCCGTTTAACGTTAATAAACGTTTCACGGCAAAGACGACCGTCTGGGAGAAACGCAGGACCACCGAAGTTGCCACTGAGACAAATAAGAGACAACATCGCTGATATTGAGTCAGGCGCCGTTTCGGCAGTTTGAATCGAATACGCTGCGCACTCCTTTTCTCGCCGTCTCCATCGTCGCCGTCGCGGGACACGACCTTCAGCGCTATGGGCAACTCGTCGTCGTCGTCCGGCCGCCATCACGAAGAATCTGTCGATTACGGTGCCTTGCAGCCACAAGGAGTTTATACAGGCCCACGAGACTGGAATCAATCCGTGGTCACCCAGCTTATTGTTTCAAGGAAGTTAGCTCCCTTCTACCGCCCTCTCGAAGAGTACGACGAGTCCTGGGACGACGACCAAGTTCTCGCAGCACGAAGGGAGGTGCCTGAATCTCCCGAGAACAGCACTGAAACTGCAGCTCGTGCCGACACAAGCAAACCAAGCCATAGTAAACGCCAGAGTGCCGTCAAGGAGTTCAGACCAGAAGCTGCCATCTACCGCGGTGCAACCGAGTGTCCCATTTGCTTTCTGGTTCGTTCTTGTCGTCGTCCTCGTTCCCTCGCCGTGAATTCATTACGTCATCTCCTCAGTACTACCCTGCCAATATCAACCATTCGCGATGTTGCGACCAAGCCATCTGCACAGAGTGTTTTGTCCAAATCAAGCGCGCTGAGCCCACCACAACCCACCTCGTGTCCGAGCCAGCAGCGTGTCCCTACTGTGTTCAGGATAACTTTGGTGTGGTCTACACCCCTCCCCCATGGCGTGCAGGCATCGGCAGCGAAGGATCCATGCAGTTGACACCAACAGAAGTCACCCGGCTACAGCAACAAGGCTCTGTTCCAACGCACAAACGGCGACAGAAGAGTTACAGCGCTGATAGTCCAGAAGTTGTGACCATAGGTCTGACACTCTTCGCTACTCTGAACTTCCTCTCATCTAACCCGTTCTAAAGATCAAATTCGACCTGATTGGGAGGCTAAACTTGCAGCGGTTAGAGCAGCCGTTGCACGGCGTGCCAATCGAAGGATCATCATGCGACAGGTGGGAGACAGGCTTATTCCTGTGGGCATTGGGAGGATACAGACCCCGGAGGATGCAGCTGCGGATGCTGCCAACCCAGGGAGCAGGAGACGAAGGCATGATCGCAATCCTAATGCCGAAGGTGGACAATATGTTGGTGTGTCAGGCCAAGATTTGGAAGAGGTGTGTACAACTTGCGTCGTGCATCGCCAGGTATCTTACATCTGTTGCCAACAGTTGATGCTCATGGAGGCAATGCGACTGTCCTTGATTGACCACGAAGAGCATCAGAGGAAGGAAGCTGAGGAAAAGAGAAAGAAGGAGGAGGCGGAACGAGCAGCTGGCGGACAGGGGACATCTTCACAAGCGGACGGCACATCCTCTTCAACGGCACCGAATCCGCCTCCTTCAACGTCTTCCTCGATTCCGGCATCGTCACTAGCCCCGGGTCAGCGTTCACAGTCAGCTTCACGGAGTCGAACACCTCCTGCTGGCAACAACATCTCCCGATCGCCGCCGCCCTTTAGCACTATGAACGCTGCCCTTATGTCCTCTGGTACCGCCTCCGCATTCCTGAACTCCTCTCGTCCTCCTATCGTATCGTCCTCCGAGCCGGGCCCCGTTCCCACGATTAACCTGGAGCCTGGCGCAGACGCAGGAGCCACTTCAACAACGACGGGATCCTCGCTTTCGTCAACGCTCACTGGAGACCTTCCTCGACCGCCGTCCTCGTCTTCGTCGCTCGCAGATCTGGCAGTGGCGTACGGGCAGCTCGCATCCTCGCCAGAGTCAACTGTTGCCGCCGAGCCCCTTTTGACGACCAGCCAAGCGAAACCGTCTGGAGAGGGTCAAAGCTCTTCATGAGTGAGGGCGCAATGGTTTTCACACTCTCACGGTTTTTTTCCTGGTCTTTCGTCCGTCATTGTTATTGGAGCAACTCTACCTCAGCTTTGCATTGACTATACCCTGCCTCATCCCACTTCGTATCTCCGCCAGTTCAAGCACGTCTGCACACCTCCTCTCCACGTATGCCTTTCAAGTTCCTGCTTTCCATTCCCCGGTCCCCTCGCTCCTTCCATGGAACCCTTCGACTCCTACGAACAGGGGGCCATGGGCAAGAAGAATCAACCGCCATTCCGCCACTCGCCCCTACTCGCCCACCAGCCTACTACGCTGATTATCTTCGATGACACTTGACGATCTTACGGTGCTATATCACTCATCATTCATCCATCCATCCATTCTTTCCCTGCATTTGTTGTTGTTTTCGTGCACAACCCCTACCTACCTGTCTATGCTTATCGATCGATTTTCGATTGCATGGTTCCTTCCCACCCATCTCGACGGGCGAACAAGTCGTTCGTCGTTTGAGCGGTCTCTAGCTAGGACAAGAGGTGCCCAAGATGAGCGGGTTTGCAGATAGAGCACAAGTCGGAACCGCGGCCAGGTTGGATATCGCTGAATTCTGATGTTCGACTGGTCGGTTACATTGTGCAGTGTTCACCCGCCTATCTTCCTTCCTTGGATGTCCTCCTTTCGTTAATGAGACTGTGTTCGTCTTTGTCGATATCATCCCTTTCCTATTTAACATGCTCTTGCCTCTGTCACCGTCTTTCCTCTCCTGTAACACTACATTAAACTAAATATCTAGAGTGATCGTTGATCTCACAAGTTATAGCCAGAAGGATAGATGGGTTGGGCTAGCCCATGATTCGCCAATGGACTGCCAAATCAACATGGCGCTACTTCGAAAGCGAACATTGCTTACCAGACGAATAATTGTAGGAGGTGGGTGGGGCCGAAGAGCCACGGACATGTTTGAGATGCAGGGGAGAAAGCGATCAACTACATGAAATATTACAGACTAAGATAGCGAGATTGGGGCGCACGAGTGGACAGGGGATGAGGTATTGCCGGGCAGTCAGTCGGCAGTGAGCTCAGGGCGTTTGCCGCTAAACTGCGTAATCCGGTACAGCGAGAAGATGCCGGGCGTTTGAATACTGGACATTCTGAATTCTTTCGTTGATATAGGACAGGTTTGCTGTCCCTCCTACATTTACCACACGTTCCTATCTTGCGCTCAAGTACTAGTATATATATCACCATTGAGCGCTCATGTTTGATACAAGTCGGAATAAACGAGAGCAGACTCGTTTCGGCGACGGAAACGCCGACGGGTGGGACGCCTCGTCCTAAGATGGATTGTAGTTGGATTGTAGCTCCACCATTCTGTGTCGTGACTGCGAGAATGGGTCTTGAACCATTGATGAGCGTTCACATTTAACTCATGTAAGAAGCTGATATGTCGCGTGTCGAAGACTGATAAGTTGTATAATATTTGGCGATTCAGAGTCCAGGAATCTACTTGAGCATGACAGTCTGCGGAGGACGTTGGTAGGCTGTCCGCTGTTAGGCGCTACCATGCAGTGCAAAGTATATACATCTATTGCGCAATTAGTTTCCCAAATACAAGCATCTTACTCAGCGATTCTTCCTGATCCTGCACATCATTGGCACATCCTCCCTGCTCGTCGGTTGTCGACCATCATCTATGAGGCAGTCCGGAACTATCAACGTCGCAAATGTCCATAATCGCCGTGTTTGTAGACCCGCCTCCTCAGGCGGTATATAAGGTATGCTAGGAGCTGGTTTGAAGAGCATCAATCTACTTCTTTTCCTCTCATCTACAGGCGCTCTTAGACATCTTCTCAATATGAGGACTTCTACTCTCATTCCCATCCTGGTTTCCATTGCCACCCTCGCCGTCAAGGCGCAGTCTTTCGCCGATGTAAGCTCTTCCGTTCGATTATTAAATTACTTCACCCAAGCTCTAATATACTTCCCTTCATCTAGTACGACGTTGATGAGCTCGCACAGCGAGACTTTGAAGACTATGAGGACAACGCAGTCCGCGACTTTGACGATGCCGAGGACTTCGGCGCGCGCGACTACTCCGACGACATCGAGGACTTCGCCGCCCGCGATTTCGATGACGAAGAGGTGTTCGCACTCCGCGAGCTCGAGGACGAACTTCTTGAAGCCCGCGAGGATATATTTGCCGAGTTCTCCACCCGCGAGCTGATCGACGAGCTCGAGGCCCGCGCCGAGGAGGCAGCCGCCACTCCCGCCGAGCCCGCCACCCCCGCAGCTGCCGGAGCTGCTGCTGGTGCCGCGGCAGGTGCTGAGGGCGCTGAGGTTGTTCCCAAGCCCAAGAAGCACCACCACCACAAGCACAAGCTGGGCAAGGGCTTGAGGGCCAAGCACCACCGCAAGCCTCACCACGGCCATGGCCTCCGCCACAAGCACAAGAAGGCTGGTGCTTTGAGGAGGAAGTTGGGTAAGGGCGGAAAGGGCGCTAAGCTCCGTGGCAAGAAGCATCTGACCCCCGCTCAGCGCGCTGCGAAGAGGGCTAAGAAGGCGGCCAAGAAGGTGAAGTTGGCTGCGGCTGGCGGTGCTGATGCGAAGAAGCCTGTCGCTGAGGGCGCTGCTGCTGCTGCCGAGCCCGCTGGGGCTGCCTCCAAGATTCAGTCGCCCGTCGCTGCCCCCGCAGGCGCCGAGGCTTAGGTCTTAGGCGTAAAGCTTAGGGGTCCACTTCTAGCATGGCGCCACTATAGATCCTCATCTACACCCGTATTGCGTAGCTACCTGTCGTACCTGTATAGCTGTTTTCTATAATACCATCGATCCTTTCATACCCTTGCAGGCTTCGCCCGCTAACCTTCGCTGTATAGTTGCTTGGCGCTTGAGTTGAAGTGGGGTTGACCGAGGAGATGGCTTAGAAAGCGCTTACTCCAGTAACACGGCTGCCACGAAGACCCTAAAACCCCGATTGATAGAGACAATGCTACTGCGTATACATGTAGCTGGTTGCTTCTTACTACTGCTTGCTAACGCGCATCGGAGGAGCTCTTTCATGGGGATTTCCAACACCATATCGATGTCGGCGCTTAGTACCAAGCGCCTAAGGACTCACGGCGGCACGCGGGTAACTTTGATTGATCCGGCTGAGAGCGGCAAAGTCCGGCGATGTGGCACAACTTGAATCAAGGGCAGAACTCCAGATAACTTCGAGGCTCAGCAGGTGGTCTGGAGTAGACAAGTCCCTGCGGTACGAGTAACTCAGGCTTCTATGATCACAGCTCAAGAGAATTTCTTGCATCAACGAATCTGTGGTTGAAGAACGGTGTTGCGGCGCTTGAACCCGATTGATCCGACTGATGAGCGGCTGAGGTAATCTTCACCCCAAACGTCAGAAAGAAATCTTCCAACTCGTTGTTCTCGTTCCACAACGATGTTCTGTTTTCCCTCTCACAGTCTTGCTGTTATCGATGGTCATTGTGATGATGCACGCCTTCCTGAAAACTTACAGCCGGATCTTGGAAGTTACCATGACTCTCGAGACTCGACACGGCTGCAACTTTCGGGCTCGAAGCGCTCGAAGCGGAGGCAACTTGAGGGTCTTCGGTATCTCCATCCAGCTCAATTGCTGTTAGGCCCAGCTGCCTCCTGGTTCTTCGACTGCCTGCACGCATACATGTGTCTGTGTAAAGTGGTACGAATCTGCTCTTTTTTTCCCAGCTTCACAGGGAGGTCGCCCAACATGCTGCTTGCACGTTGTCCTCACAGCTGCACCGTCCTGCAGCGCGGTCGACTTCATTTCCGCTTTTCTTTCTTTCTTTGTCTTAGACCCTGGGTAAATGAGCTGCTCTTCTCGTTCTCGACCGGTTCTATAATTCCCTCGGACGAAAACCAATCCATTGTATTGTGATACGCTTTTCTATATATTTCCTTCGGTGCGTCCTCTTCCCTACAGGTGACCCTAGGCCCACACCATCGGTGTTTCGTACCTCGAGTGGGCGCCACAGACTGACATTTTCTGGACTTTTGTGCACAGATACGGTGGTAGTAGGCTCATACCCTCCGACCTACTGGAAGTCGCGTGGCTCACGAACCCCAGAAATGTCTAGGATTTTTAATCTGCTGATTTCCGGCGCGGCTCATTTCTAATTGACATTGGGCAGTGGGCGTGAATCGCTCACACGCGCCGCGCCGCGCGTTTTCAATTCCTTTTCCCTCTTCTATTCCTATTCTTGTCGGACCTACCTCCCCATCAACAGTATCTTGGGGGCGTATAAAAGGACCCTAGGAAAGGGTGTCCAGCCCCGCTCGTGGAAGCTGGTTCCAAGCCTTACCCCTCCCCGCACTCTCTGCACCTATTCCACCTGCGATACTTCCCCGCCCAGGCGATTCCTCTACTGCTGCTCTCCTCTTGTCGCCACACATACTGCAGAAGCGCCTCCATACATCCTTTCATTTGCGTTATCTACGCGAGCACGCAGATCATACTTCCTGTCCCCCCACCGCGCCACCACCCACTATGCTATACTCCGCTATGGGCGCCTCTTACTTCCTCGCTTCCATCTACGCCTTGATATGCGTCGTGGCAGGGCCTTTCCCAGGTGCTTGGGCAGTGCCGGTGTCCTCAGAGCGCGCCGGTGACTTGTCCCTGCGCGCTTTGGACTCGGGTGCGCCGAGGTTGGTGAAGCGCTTTGATGATGCGCGCTTCTCGTTTTATGATGCAGGGCTGGGAGCGTGCGGAAAGGTGAACAGCAACAGCGATTTTGTAAGTCATCTCCTCGCCGGTTGTTCAAGGAACTGTTACTGATCACTCGTCATCATTACATCTATTTTAGATCGTTGCGTTGAACGCTGCCCAATGGGCGGGCGGTGCGCACTGTGGCGAGAGCATCACGATCTCGTATGGGGGCAAGTCGGCAAGAGCCCAAATAATGGATCTGGTACGTATATCAGCACCTCCCCCGACCTTCTGATGACTAATTGGAACTCACTCCCACTCTTAGTGCCCTGGATGCCCTTTCGGCGGACTCGACATGACAAGAGGCTTGTTCAGCTTCTTTGCTTCGCAAGACCTCGGGATCATCCACGGAGCTTGGAGCTTTGGGGGTTCGGGAGGAGCTTCACCAGCTACCTCTTCTCGGCCCACGAGCACGGCGAGTCCCACCACGCGCCCGCATACTTCAACCACATACTCTACGACTACGACTACGACTACTACCACGCATTCTACGACGTACACTCCTACAACCACGACCACGCATACCCCCACTACGACAAGAACCTCGTCCCATCATGATCAGCCGACGTCCTCTAACGTCCTGGTTGGGGGTCCAACTACAGCGACACCTACACCCCCTACTAATCCAGAGGATGCAGTGCTGAAGGAGCTCAATATTATCTTCCTGAAGTTCGCGGAGCTGATTGTGAATCTGGCGAAGCTGAAGGCAAACGCGGACGAAAAAGCAGCGACATGAAGAGGTCGGTTGCTCCGCCCGTCCGCCTCGCTTTCATGGCCTAAACCATCCTGGACGTGTTACTATGAACTAACTATAAACCCAACAACACCCAACACCCAATTCCAGAACATCGAGTGGTCGACCCCTCGCATGCTGGGTACTTTACGGCACTATCTTTCCCGGCCTCAGCTCGCGCCGAGTGTGCAGCGCAGTCTTGGCACATTCTAGTTGCTCCGAATCCCCCATTATGAAGTGATCCGGTATCATGAGGATCCTCGACTTTGGATCCTCGACCCTGACGTCTCTCTCTCTCTCTTACTCTCAGTCGCCTTCGCCGGACGAGGTTTCTGCATCACCAGCCTAGACCATAGACTTAGACATTGGGCTGCCACTTTTCGCCTTGCCTGTCCTGGAGACGGTGCTGGACACCTTCAAGGCTGTTATGCACACATTCGGTCATTATTTTTGTTTTGTCACTTGCCTGGTTTTCCCCAGTTTCCTTCTTCCGATTTTCGTCCAATATGCTTTCTGGCATCCTTGTATTTGTTTCTGCTCACTAGTACCCAGTGTCTCCGCTGGGCTTGGAGATGTACAACAAACTGTAAACTTAGTAATGTTTTCACTGAAAATCTGTTCAGATACATACTTGACGACTACATGCATGCTAGGCACGGCTTTTTCGCGGGTTTATCAAGGTTTACGTTTATCAGCTTGAAGATCTGCAGCCGAACAAGGGAAACTAGTCGTGATGTCGGGTATGAGGTCAACGGAGCCTGGGCTTATGCCTCGAAGTGCTCAGGACCACCAGGACCACCTCCTCGAGGCGAACATCGGAATCCACAGGGCGCTCAGATTATTTTATCTGCAGGTACACTCGTTGTCAAGGACGTCACCATTCCGCTGAACAGTATGTCAAGAAACCGTGATTGAAACTGAATGGTGGGAGCCAAGACTTGCCGTGATAGGGTTCCTGAACTCCCACATGGGTACACTCCATCGCAGAGTCCCCTTTTGCTTTCCCCTTCCACTTCGGCGCGCTCTTTCGAGTTCCTTCAGTCCTTGTATCTTGACCTCCACATCCTCTAAGCCCGAGCCTCTACGGCACCCAGAGGTCTACCGACCTCACTGTACTGTACTCGTACTCGACACTCCTTTGCCCTCACAGTCCTTTCGACTTCGTTTGCATTCATCCGAAAAACCCCCTTTCAATTTCTTGAAGAAGATCCAAAATGCAGCTTTTGAACTATATTCTTTCGGCGGTGACTGTCTCTTTGGTCTCGTTGAGCGTGGCTGCGGACCACAAGCTCCAGGGGCGCCACCACCAGGGTATCTCGCGCCGTGCAGAGGGCCATTTGCTTGATCGCAGGGCGACGAGTAACTCGAGGTGGTCCTGGTATGACACGGAGACGGGCAATGCGTACGTCCCATCTGTTCCTTTCTTTTTGGGTCTTTGGATCCATGGTTTGGTCAAGGTTAACTTACGCTCTGCGTGTCCTTCTCTTCGTTCAGGGGCTCGTGCGGACGTACGCTCAATAACGGCGAATTCGTGAGTGTAGCTGCTGTTGCACGGACTCTCTGAGACTCACGGGTATGATTTCTGCCATCTAGGTCGTGGCGATGAATATTCCTGTGAGCATGCCTATTTCCGGTGACTGGAATGAGTGTAAAGTTGAACGTGATTGGATTTGCAGCAATACCAAGGAAGCAACTGCTACAAGTCGATCACGATGTCCTGGCACGGGAAGACCACCCGCGCCCAGGTCGTCGACATGGTATGCCTACCGTCCTCATCAAACTGTCTGCTTCCCACTAAACTGAACATGGCCATGCGTTCGCCGATTACAGTGCCCCGGCTGCCCTTGGGGTGGATTAGATCTTTCCCCTGGCCTATTCCAGTTCTTCACTGGCCTTGGGACGGGTATCATCTCGGACGGAACCTGGTGGTTTGACGGCGAGGGCCCCGACGACAACAAGCCCAAGCCGACTACCACCACGCCCAAGCCTACTAGCACCACAACGAAGACGTCTTCGACTACTACGAAAACCTCTACGACGACCACTACCACGAGTTCCACAACAAGCAAAACTACCAGCACCACTACGTCTACGTCTACCACCACGAGCACGACAGCCTCGTTAGCGCCGACGCCTACCCCTACCCCCGTGGGGAATCTAGGAGAGGTCTTCCAGTTGGCTGTCGCGTTTGGAGATATTGTCGTGGCTGGGTCCAAGGCAAAGTAGCCTGGTGGTTTATAGTCGACGTTTAGTCGACAAACTGCACCTTCCCCGCTAGCGTCACCCCGTTTCTACCATGGCACTAGCGCCCTGATACCCCCTATACCTTCTTCTTACCCCCTTTGACCTACTGACTGGTGGAGTGTTCTTGCTGTACCACTGCTACTTACCTGTAATGCGCCGGTGCGCGC
The DNA here is from genome assembly GCA_013368325.1 of Ephemerocybe angulata. NCBI lineage: Eukaryota > Fungi > Basidiomycota > Agaricomycetes > Agaricales > Psathyrellaceae > Ephemerocybe > Ephemerocybe angulata. The sequence continues at coordinate 554,471 of JAACJK010000164.1, forward strand.
CTGTATATGTGTTTTTGGTTATCAATGGCCTTTCAAACGTTCTGGATCCCACTTTTCGAGGCTGCTCCTGGACCCTCGCCTCCTCACGCCGATCCGAGGGGTGCTTAACGGCATCAAAGCGGCTCCGCGCCCCAAACCTGCCAGGTTGCATTTGGTTTAGCCGTCGCCGCTAGGAAGCGCTTGGATCTCGCTAGCCGCGGGTGTGCCGTCCAACGTGCTTACCACGTCGAAATTACTCCACCGCCGATCCTCCTTCGCGACGTCCGTCCGCAGTCTTCGCACTATATTTCTCTCGTCTGCTTTTTGCTCTGACACCACTTTCCCTTCCTGCTGCTCATCCGTCGCAAGTTCGCTTTGCCCGCTCGTACCACGCTCCTTTGCTTCACGCAGTCATCGACGCGTCTTTCGCTCGCTTTTGTCAATCGTTTCGATTCTGTTTTATTTTCCTAATCGTTGCGGGTCGAACGAAGCCGCCTTTGCTGAACAAGAAGAAGAACAAGACGTTCTCTACAACTGAACAGTGCAAGAAAACTACTAGATAACCACCAAGAAAAACTAAACATGCAGCTGCTATTGCAATTCACCGCCCTACTCTCGCTGGCGTCAGTCGTTCTGGCCAGGCAACATAAGGTCCATCTCAACCGGGTGCAGCATCAAGCGCACGGGGCGCTCGCGAGGAGGGATCCGGGACATGTTAGTCTGCAGAAGCGGTATAGCAATGCGAGGTGGTCGTACTACGATGCTGAGACCGGTGCTGCGTGAGTCTTTTCTTTGAGGCTTCGAGAACTCCTGAGGGGGGATAGGGAGAAGAGGGAAGGAGGAGGGAGGAAGTTGTTGACGGTCCCTTCCTTTTCGTATAGTGGTGCCTGTGGCCAGATGATTGGAAACAACGACTGGGTGAGTCCGTTATGTAGGCATTTATCGTGATATCCTGTTGACCGAGTCTTTTGGCAGGCTGTTGCGCTGAACACCGAGGTAGGGCGGATCCGGAAGCCAAGCGAAACCAAAAGAACTCGATGTTGACCCAAGCTTTCGTTCTTTAGCAATACGGCTCTGGGTATCCCGGCCCCAACTGCTTCAAGACCATCACGCTCAGCTATGGCGGCAAGACCGCCACTGGAGTCAAGATTCTGGACCAGGTTCGTCGCCACCAGTAGCCATCGGTATTGAGGAGGCAAAACTGACCAGAGCCAAATCGATTTTTTTCTATTCCTTGTCGCCTGCTTCGTGTTGACAGTGCCCTGGTTGCCCCTGGGGAGGCCTCGACCTGACGCCCGGACTCTTCGCCTACTTCGCATCGCACGACCGCGGTATCATCTACGGAGATTGGAGTTTCGGCGAGGCCGCTGCTCCCGCCCCCGCGCCTGTTGCTACCACCACCTCGACCACCGTCAAGGCCACCCCGACCACCACATGGAAGGCGCCCACCACCACCTCGACCACGACGACTTGGACTCCACCTCCTCAGCCGACCACGACGTGGACGCCCCCGGCGACTACGACCTCGAAGGCGAAGGTCACTCCGACTACAACGTGGACCCCGGAGCCGAAGACGACGACGACGACGACGAGGAGCAAGAAGGTGACATCCACAAGCACGGCGACGACTGAGTGGGTCGCTCCCACTACCAGCAGCAGAAGCAGTACTGATAAGACCACCACCACCACCACCACCACCTCCTCCTCCTCCTCTCATACCGCAATCTCGACCGCGTCTACTTCCACCACCACTTCCACTTCCACCGCCTCCTCCTCCACTTCCACCGCTCAAAAATCAACTTCCACGAGCAGCTCGACCACCGAGAAATCGCCGACCTCAACCACCTCAAGCGACAAGTCCAAGGCTACCAAGAGTACCACTGCCTCAAGCGCCAGTGCACTTGCCTCGGCGGCGGCTGAAGGAGACCAGTTGAACACTGTGAACTCCGTGCTCATTGCCCTTATGAACTTGGCCATTGAGGCTGGGCGCGAGGATTAGGCGATGGGGTCTGGGTGGAGGGGGAGATGAGGCGTTCATCAAAGGGGCGGGGATAGGGTGTTTGATGTAGGGATGTGGAGGGATGGGTAGAGGAGGGCGTATGGATGGGATGGAACACAGTGCTCGCGTTTTCGGTACAGGAGCCATGAAGACGACGTCAGTTTTGGAGTGCGGGTGGCAGGTTCACCTGCGTGCAGGCGGAGCAAGTTCGCTGCAGCGCGCGCGAAGCCTTGCATGCTGCCAGTGCTATGTACATGGCTTTAAGTTACGTCCTTTAACCTTTCAATATGAATTTGTTGCCCTTTTTTCGAAGATTATCATTGCCAGATATTTTTAAGGGAGATCCTGATGATATCACCAAATGTCCAAGATGCAATGTTGACTAGGAGACCGGATGGCAGAAGAACCGTCGAGCAGTGCCGTTGATTGTGCGGGTTTCAACAGAGTCAAGTACGCAGAACCCATTGGGGGAGGGTAGGTGGGACCCTTGGACCTCGGGGCGTAGATGTGAATCAAAACAAGGGCGGTTTTTCCGTCCAGAGGCTGACGAAGAGACATTTCGCATGGTGGGGTTCGCACTGCCCGACGCAACCATGACACCCCAAGTCAGATCCACCTGCAGGTCCCCAGCGGCGCAGAAAGACAGATGGCAAGCGAGAGGGCCTGAGACGACGCAGGTAGAACGTCACAGATGACTGTAGCTGACTCAGGCTTAGGCTATGTAGTCTCGTGAACCAGCCTCTATGTGAGAAGAAGATCGTTCTCACTTGATATAGGCTATGTCGATACGGCTGAGCGCCCTCTTTCAGGCTTGCCTGCCAGGCTACATGGGAGTTGGATTGGGGTCGGCTTGCAGGGTTGCAAGCATGTTAGCAAACATTTGTCCGTTCGTGCGTCACATGGGGAATGCCAAGGTGCGCCTTCTGATTGATCCCTGTTTGATTTGGAATGTTTTCATGTGCATGATATCTTTTTATTCACGGAGATATTCAGGGAACCAACATACGCTTTGCAGAAAAAAGGGGGGAGTCGGGGTGGCCCGTGTGGTGTCACTGTCAGTGGCGCTCCGTGAGGCCGGCCTCGCGGTGCACATGCCTTGGCGCGGATGCTTGGCATGAACTTTGTTCGCGACTCCGCGTGAGTTAGAGTGCACTTAGACTCACTTATAAGGAGGAAAGGAAACTGCTGACTGTTTGATGAGGTCCTGGAGGAGAAGGAGATGTACGGGCGTTTAATTGGTCTATAGGTTCAGGAATGTGGTGAACAATGTCATTTTTGGATAGGAGAACCCTAATTTGGTGTAGGTCCAAGCTGCGGTCGATCTCCCATCCTCCCGTCTCCCATTGGCAACGCATCGACCGTATTGAAGTATTTCGGGGTGCTTTCCTATTGTCCTCCGTCGGATGAAGGTTTCGGGAGCAACGACGAAGGGACGGCGGGACCAGACGGCGGCGACGGCCGGTCGACATCAAAAATGGACAATATCCATCAGACTCGCGACAATGGCGAACCCGGCGGGGGTCCTAATGCATTACTTCCAACTCGGGAACGATGTTTATACCGTTTGTTTGTCTTGCTGCCAGTTCGCGAGCTTTAAGTTCCAGGGTTCTCGGGAGCCGACTTTCTCACACAGGCTGTTCAGATCCTTTTCTTCCCCACCGTTCCCCGTCGCTTCTCCATCTCTTCTCTCTCCCTCCCTCACCGCGGCGTAGAACAGGCGTAGAATCACTCTCATTAACTCTCGACACTCGTTAAACTACTCTTCACGACACAGAACTAGCTCTAAAATGCAGGTTATCGCTCTCCTCACTGCTCTCTCCTCCGTCCTCGTCATTGGCGCCGACGCTGCCAGCATGCATGCCCGTCACGGCGCTGGCCACAACGAAGTTGCGCGCCGTCTTTCTGGCGAGGTGGACAACTTCACCAAGCGTGACTCCAGCAACTCCAGGTGGTCGTTCTACAACACTGAGACTGGTAACGCGTACGTGATGTGTTCGTTTTGCTTGCACATTATGCTCACATACCCCTGTTCGACAGTGGTTCTTGCGGCCGGTTCATCACGAACAACGAGTTTGTTGTAGCCATGAATGTCGGTGTAAGTTGTTTGTCTTCCTTATACTTTTGACGTACCCTGACAGCCCCTCTAGGACTACAAGCAGAGCGACTGCTTCAAGAAGATTACCATGACCTACAAGGGCAAGTCCACCACTGCTACCATCGGTGACCAGTGCCCAGGCTGCCCCCCTGGCGGTCTCGATTTGTCTGAAGGTCTCTTCAAGTTCTTCGAGGACCCTGGTGTCGGTATCATCTACGGACAATGGTCCTTCGGCGAAGGAGGAGGCAGCCCTGCGCCCACCTCCTCGTCCACCACCAAGAAGCCCACCTCCTCGTCCACCCAGCCCCCCAAGACCGAGACCCCCAAGCCTACGTCGGAAGCCCCCAAGCCCACGACCACGAAGACCACCGAGGCCCCCAAGCCCACCACTGAGGCACCTAAGCCCACGACCACCAAGACGACGACGACCTCGTCCAGCTCCTCCAGCAAGCCCATCAGCCTGACCGTCGCCACAACAAGCAGCACCACCAAGACCACGACGTCGTCGACCACCAAGGCCACCACCACCACGACGCCCGCTGTCACCATCGCTACCAAGTCGACGACGACCTCTGCTACCACCACGTCCGATGCCCCGACAATTGCCCCCGTCGGTGCTGCCAACGCTGGAAGCAACAAGTTCCTCGACAATGCTGCCCCCGCTGCCCGCTCGCTCAGCGCGCCCGTCCTCGGCCTCAGCGCACTTGCTGCGATCGCTGCTCTTGCTCTTTAAATGAGGCGGATGTCTGATAAATGACTCCGTCCCAATATAAACCCAACCCTATACCCTCATTGCATTCCCATCCCTTTATCCATCCCCCTCCCCTACCCCCTTTTTAACCCCCGGTGAACTGGCTGTCGGTGGTGCTTGCGCTGCTGTAGCCCTTCCTTGACTGACATTCCACTTGTGGCTTGGCGCTCATGGGCTGGAGAGTGAATTTTAACTGCGTTTTCTTCTCGCTCCTCCCGTATAGTTCCACTGGTTGAACCACTTTTCTAATGTTTCTACAGCCTACGTTAGCTTTGGGCACGTTCTGGATGACCTTGCTCTACTATTTGTTGTGTGTGCTATTTTTTGTTTACTTCGATAGTAATGATTCTGGATGATATACCTCTCTCCGTCTAATCCAAACTCATGGTCTTCAGTTTAGTGCCTAGATACGTAAGGTAAAGATTTTGTTACGCAGCACGTAGAGGACGAGTCGTCCTCAGCATTTTTCACTCCTTCCGAGTACTGTCAACCAAGTTCGTCATCCCCTCGTCCGCCTCCCCAGACTGCACTGATTTCGAGGGTTTGCAGGACCTCGCGCTGACCCCCGATCGTCAGGTCGAACACGCGCTACGCGCCACAACCGTTATTGCCCAGCTTCCGACAATTGACCTTCCTTGTTGCTTCCTTGTCTTCCGCTGGCAACCCCAATTTCCCATTGTCCCCCTTCTTTGGTGGAGACGCCACCCCAGAAAATGGATTGTCGAGGCGGCAGTCGCGACGCGCTCGCTAACCGAGGAAAGTGCAGGACCAGCGGCGGATCAATTTGCAGATCTCCCCCCACTGTCACCGCCACATTTTCGACCCCACTTCTTCCACGACTCTTCATTTTTCAGACCATTCCTTCCTCACTTGGAGCTACTTTCAGGCTTGGCCAGTCTGAATCTAACCCGCTGCCCTAGTTTTATCAGGTGGAAGTGGTGAAAATATTGGTGCAAGTGATGTAACGGGGCCCTTGTTCTTCGTTCGACTCCATGCTGTCGGGGAGGGTCTCGCCGGACCCGTCACCGATGTCCACTCCACGGCAGAATAATCGAGAAGAAAAAAAACAAAGGCGAATGCGGGGGGAGTCCAGCCACCCTCGAAGTCCACTGGAAACGGGGTGATGATGAGCCCGCCGCCGGTATGGATGAGCTCCCGACTTATTCAGCGCCTCCATTCTTTTCCAGCGGTTGCCGTGGTATAAATTAGACCCGGGGACTTCTGTTTTTACGGTTCCCACTTTCCGTGTGTCTACCTCCCTTGTCCCCTTATTGTCTCATCCCGCCGCCTTCGACCACGACACTCTTTTCGCTGGTCGATCTCTTCACCTCGGATTTCTCTACAAGTTCGAAGTGAACGACGGGACTTAGAACCCAACCCACACATTCATTCAGTACCCTTCCGACCCGGTCTCCTCTGTACACCATGCAGTCTCACCTTCTCACTGCGCTCGTCGCAACCTGCGCTGCGATCGGCGGGCTGGCCTCGCCCATCCGCGCTCCCGTGTCCGACGCCCTTCAGAAGCGGTCGACCAACTCCAGGTGGTCCTTCTACGACGTCGGCCTCGGCGCCTGCGGCGGCACCAACGTCGAGAGTGACTTCGTGAGTTTACTGCTTGCATGGAGGTTATTTGATCTCGTATTGATGTTCTTGTTTCTGTAGGTTGTCGCTCTTAACCAAGCAGAGTTTGGAACTGGGTTTCCCAGCCCTCAGTGTGGCAAGACTATCACGATGACATATAACGGCAAGACCGCGACTGCCAAGATCGTCGATAGCGTACGTCGTTCTCCCCACCTAAATCCCGGTCGTGGCATTTGCTGACCTCGAAATTGCAGTGCCCAGGATGCCCACAGGGAGGCCTCGATCTTTCGAGGGGTCTCTTCACGCACTTCGCGGCTGAATCCGTCGGTATCATCTATGGTGAATGGGAGTACGCCTCTGGCAGCGGAAGCGGCAGCACTTCCGCTGCCCCGACCACCACCAAAGCTTCCACCACCCAGGCTGCCGCACCCACCACCGCACCCACCACCAAGGCAGCTGCCCCTACCACCACCGCCGGGTCGTCGTGGAGCAGCGCCGCACCGGTCAAGGCTTCGTCCTCATCCTCGTCCCCTGCCGCCTCCAGCACCCAGCGGAGCAGCCACAGGCAGAAGACCACTTCTGCTGCTGCCCATACCTGGTCTTCCCCCGCGAAGAACGCCGCTGTGAACTCCTCGAGCTCCAGCTCGGCTTCGCCGTCGTCCTCGGCTTCTAAGCCTGCCGCCACCACTTCCAAGCCTGCTGCCACCACTTCCAGGCAAGTATCTGCTCCGTCTTCGTCCCCGGTCTCCAAGGTCCAGAGCACGGCTTCCCCGTCGAGCCCGACCACGAAGTCGGCCGCCCACCCTGCTGCTAGCAAATGGGGTGAGGCAGACGAGGAGGAGGAGGATTGCGACGACGAAAAGGAAGAGAAGCACTCTGCCACTGCGCATGCTACCAAATCTGCGGCTCCGACTTCTTCTGTTGCTGCTGCGCCTAAGGCTGTGAAGCCTGCCTCGCTCGCTGTGCAGTCTCCGTCGACTTCGTCCGTGCCCGTCTTTTCGGTGATGAGAACCTTGCGCTAACCGTTTCCTTTTCTTTTGTACAGTGCCACCACGAAAGCCGCATCGCATTCCTCGTCGGCCAAGGCGACCTCCACCAAGGCCGCTTCGTCGAGCCCCACCGCCAGCGCGGTCAGCGACGAGGAGACCGTCAAGAAGGACCTGCAGGCCATCAGCAATATCCTCAACTCGCTCGGAGACTACTTCGACAAGCTCTTCAAGAAGACCAAGACCTCGAGCGCAGCCTAAGCGCGTGTTGAGTGAGGAAGTGTAAAATGTAACACCATCGTCTGTGTTTTGTGGGCAGCCTGGCTATTCTAGAAGCTGGTGCCATGTATATGTTTTGGTATAGAGGTAGACCTTAGAATTGGAGGTGCCACTGGTGGCATTCCTCCACGACTTTCCTTTGTTTTGGGTTCGAAGTATGAATATCGATTCAATTTGCGCGCAATACTTGCCTTAGGCTTGAGAGATTGAGTGAGAAGTCTGAGAAATCTTTTGAAGACTTGTGGAGGCCTGACGTTCCCTTCCTTTTCAAATTTCTCGGTGACTTGGCTCTCCGAACCTTGTAATCCATCCCCAGCCATAGTCAGGATTAAGGCGAAGGATTTCGACGACAGTGTGTTCGAAACAGTGCCGAGTTCACGATGCATATAATACACGGGGCAAACGACTTTCTAAGTCATCGCCTTGCCAGATACATACAATACAAGTCATTTTGGTTTCCGTACACACGAAACGTAACCTTTTACTTCCTTGCCGGCTGGCCGAGCTCGCTGGCCCGCTCGGTAGCAGCCTGGATAGCACGAGCGATGGTCGAGCGCACTTTCCCGTCCTCCAGCGCCAGGAGACCCGCAATCGTACATCCTCCGGGGGTGGTCACCGAGTCCTTGATCTGCGCCGGGTGCGAGTTGCCCTGGAGGACCATTCGAGCTGCACCTTGGAGAGCTACACGCATTACTCGTCAATGGCCATGTTCTTCCTGGAGATTGTGTGTGGAGAGACTTACTTTGTGCAGCCAACTCCACGGCCTCGGCGCGCGGGAGACCCATCATCACGCCGCCGTCCGCCATAGCTTCGAGGAAGAGGCATGCGAAGGCAGGCCCAGACCCAGCGAGGGCCGTGCAGGCGTCGAAATGCTTCTCTTCGAGGAAGCGGCACCGGCCGATGGAGGGGAAGATGTTGAGGATGATGGCCTTGTCGTTTGCGGTTTCGGGCCCTGGAGGGAGGGTCGATACGACGGTCATGCCTTCACGAATCTGTAGACCAGAAGGCCGACTTGAGTTTCACGCAGAGTGGATTGGGGAAAAGGGGGCGTACCTTGCAAGGGGTGTTGGGCATGGCGCGGACGACGCGGGTTTCGGGGTGGACCAGGGATTGTAGCTGGCTGATAGTCACACCGGCGAGGACGCTAATGAGGAGTTTTCCCTTCAACGCATCCTTGACGCCCTCCTCCTGGAGGATAGCACCAGCCATATACGGCTTGCATCTATACTCTCCTTCAATACGCCATCCCACATACGTGCGAAAGCACAACAACAAACTCACCCGAGGAGGACAACATCCGCGCTCTGCACGGCCTCCAAATTCGAGCCAGCCACAACCTCGACCGTCTTGCCCAAATCCCCAAGCCCTTCAAACAGATTCTTCAACTTCTTCGCGCTCTCCTCCCTCCTCACCGTCGCCACGAACTGCGTCGGCACGCTCGGGTCCCCGCTCGTCGGCGTGAGCGTCCCGGGCGTATGCGACTCCCACTTGAGCTTCGGGGTGCTAGAGTCGCCGTTGGCTGCGCCCCCCGCGTTGCGGAGCGCATTGTCGAGCCGGATGGAAGCGGCGTCGAGGCTGTCGATGACTCCAGCAAGGACAGCTATGCCCATAGTCCCGCATCCTGAATTGGTCCGATGATTAGATTAGATTTCTCCGCGACCACATGCAAACGGCCGAGCAGGCCTTCGACGTACCCAAAACGCAGAGAGTGTATCCCATTTTGATGAGTGAAGCAAAAGATAGTAAAAGTCGTGTATGCGAAGCGAAACAAGAAAGAGAGGAAGATGAGAGATGTCGTCGGGACAAAGATGTGACTTCGGAGTAATTCAAGTTCGTTGTCGGCCGTATGTGGTCCAGGTCCTATATACTGGCTGACTCCACAATTTCTTAGGCTCCATTTATGCCTGGCGCTGGATATCAGCCGTAAAACACGTTCTATGTAGCTGTGTGCGCGTGATTGAGCCATGTAGGTAGACGACCGAATCAGGATGTATAGACTACCTAAGATACATACGGCAACAGATGGTCAGGCTCAACACAGAAGTTCAACGGATACTAGTAAGTGTATCCGATGATTTTTGGGTGCGAATCCCGGAGGGATTGCGACTCGAAACTCTTGACTGAGTCTGCGAGATGTCCAGAACCTGAGTGGCACAGGGTGGGTGGGACAACTCGAAGCACAAGGCACAGACAAGAGCGTCGAGTGACAGACAGTCTACAGAGGGATGGTGGGCGGGGAAAAGAAAAGCAGAGAGAGCGAAATACTGCGGTTGATGCAGATTTCGCGGCGTGGAGAGAGGCAAGAAGGGTTCGCCTCTCTCCCGCTTTGTCAGCACATAGACGACCTGCTCGGTTCGTCTCATGCTTCAACTCCCGAGAGAACAATCTATGTAGCTGTGTGCGCGTGATTGAGCCATGTAGGTAGACGACCGAATCAGGATGTATAGACTACCTAAGATACATACGGCAACAGATGGTCAGGCTCAACACAGAAGTTCAACGGATACTAGTAAGTGTATCCGATGATTTTTGGGTGCGAATCCCGGAGGGATTGCGACTCGAAACTCTTGACTGAGTCTGCGAGATGTCCAGAACCTGAGTGGCACACCCGGGTGCATAGGAGAGCAGCGACGCGTAGAACGAAGTAAGACATCCCGCTAACCAACAGGAGCAGCACGACGCACCTAACGGACACGGGACGGCATAGTAATCCGCAGAAACGGCTCTAGGATCGGCGAAGCTTGAATATATGGTGCCAAGATGTTCGCATGCTGGCGGAGATACAGCGTGAACGCATCGCTGGCCCAGCGTCCAATGCTCTTCACCACGTCGAAGGGCACGCCCCGGAGAAGGTACTCCAACACCCCTCCAACGCGCAGCCCGTGACCCTTCAGAAGCTCGATGTTCGCAGCCTTACAGACTTCGGCGATGCGGTCGTCGAAAGCCTTGCGTGAAAGCGGCCGGATGCCCTTCTTGGGATGGACCCAGGAAAAAAGGTGCTGCTGCGGGCCCGGAGCGTTCACCGACAGATGATTCGTCATAGCCCAGGCCGGATCCGCATCCCCCTCCTGCGGGGACCACTGAACTGTTTCACCCGTCGCACATGTCTTCGACCATGGGAGCTTGAAGGACGTCACAGGGAGTCCGAGTCTGCCAGAAGCCGGATCGGTGGACATCGCAGCCCGGCACACATACCGAGCCGGCCCCAGCTGCTTCCACTTGGTGAGGCTGGGAACCGTGAACTCGCCCAATCGAGCGACGGACCAAAAGGTGGTGGTGAGGCAGGCGAAAACAGCTGCGTCTAGCGAGGTCGTCAGATCGAGGTGCTGGCGGATCGTGGATATGATGGCAGGGGTGTACGGCGCACGTTTCGGCTTCTTCGACTTCGGTGGGGCAAGGCGGGCACCTGCAGTGAGAGCAGCTGACATCCTAGTCTCGTCGGGGGACCACGCTAGGCCGTGAAGAGTATGCCAGGCCTTAATACCGAAGTAGTAGTTCTTCAGCGTCGAGCCCGAGTAGGAGCCCGCACACACTGAGATGAATTCCAAAAGAAGGGCCTCACTCGCGGGCCCGCGCAAGGACTCCGGTACCGGTGGCTCCTTCCTATCACAAAAAAGGTGGAATGCAAGCAAACCTGCGCCGTAGGTACCCTGCGTCGAGGGGGCCCATGCGTGAGACAGCACACCGTGGATGCGCCGGACCTGCTCTGCAGCCGAGCTGTCGTCCTGAGGCACGGAGCTAGATACCAGAATCAGTTAGCATGCGGCCACGGGCATGAGTACAGAACAGCACGGCATACCGAAACGGACGCCACAGCAAAAGGCGTTCCTCCGATAGGCAATGCGGACGCAGCGGAGAAACCGCCGGTGTCAACATCGAGTCGTATGCCTTGGGCAACGAGGTCGAGGGCCCAGGCAACGGAGCAGCAGCAGCCAGCGTAAAGGGCCTAGTGTTCCTCGAGTGCAAACCCCATGGCGTCTCGCTCACAGGTAGTACTATCCTCGAAGCCAGCGGCTGCCGCGCCGCGACAGAAGTCACGGATGGGTTTGGCGGCCGCAGCTGGGTAGCGTCCCTCCCGGAATAACCGAAGCTCGGTGGGTGTGTAAGGAAGGGAGGCGTCAACAACGAAGCGAGAGAGGGAGGCGTCGAGGTGAACGGGGGGAAGGAGAAGTGACCGGGGTGGGTAGATGCCCCTGGAGGGCGCGTCGGCAGGGTTATCGGCGCTCTGCACGTAGGCTGGGTGGATGCAGTCGGTGCGCCCAACATCTCTGATAAGGTGGTGGATACGCCGAAACACCCCATTGACTGCAGAGTTCCGACTGCGTCCGTTCTTCCACCCTCCAACAACTCCTGCATTGTCGCCGTAGAGCCGGAGGTGCTGGTAATCGGGATAGGCCTCGCATGTGGCAGCGACGAGGAGCTCGAAACCGACCGCTTCGGCCCACCCAATGTCACGTTGGCCGTCCAAAGTCTGCCATCCTGGGATGAGCCTCCAGGCGCGCCAGCGGTCGCCGATGGTGATACCGATTCCAATGCCAGAGCTCGCGTCAGAGTAAGCGGCGACGTCGTGGACAGTGAAAGGAGGGGGAATGGGGCGTGAGAGGGAACCGGTGGCGAGGCAGCTGTCCCACCAGTCGAGGTCTGCGGCAACTGTCCGAGGTGCGTGGCGAGCAGCATGTGGACTTGCACTGGCGAGGCCGAGCATGGTCTCCAGTCCGGTGAGGTACGCTCGTCCTTCGGTGATGACCATGCAGGTGTGAAGGAGCTTACCGTACAACCGCTGGACATCCTCCAGGGTGTGAGTCTTGGAAAGCCGCCAGTCCGCGATCGCAGCACGATACTTCTCGCGCTTCGCAGGGGTAAGGGAGACCGTCCGAGCGTCGAGATCCCACCACATCCCAGTGTATTCCGCCGCTGAGCCGAAAGGCCTGTCCTTTGAGCGCTCCCACACAAAACCGAGGTCCGTCGAAAGGTCGTCGATGTCACTGAACGCATATGTAAACTCCGCGTCCTCCGCCGAACGGGAGGAGGAGCCCGAGAGGTCCTGCAGAGGGAACGCACAATCCTCGTGCATCTCAAGAGTCCCGCCTCCCGAAACCTGACCAGCATCCCACCACAAACGCCCGCGCTCATGAATACAACCCCGCTCCCGAGCGTTCCTAGCCCAACCTGCACGCAACACGTTATACTCCTCCAGATAGCGGCGAAGTATCCGGAGGAAGAAGTGGTCGTCGACCCACTTCCCGACCGGTCCCATACCCCGCGCGCGCACGATGTCGCACGCCGCATCATCGAGCTGGCCGTGAACTCCCCCAGACGAAACCGTCCCGAAAGCGGCCGCAGTGTCGAGGGCAATCCTCCCATCGCGCAACCGAACCGCTGCAGCTGCCCACTGAGATGGGTGCAGGGGAACAGTACGGAAGGCTTCTGCAACATCCCGAATGGCGATTTGAGAGCCAGGAGGAAGCTGGGAGATGAGTAGGAAAAGAACCATGAACGTACCCCACGTGCATGGAAATTGGGAAGAGTCGATGAAGGAATTGACGGAGGGAGAGGGGAAGGGACGGGAGATCTTGAGGGGGAATGAGAAGTTCTGGATGGGGCGGAATTTTCCTGGTCTCCCAGGTTTTGGTATGATGGAGAAGGGCGACGTCTGGAAGGGACCGATAAGGGCCAGAGCGTCTGCCACAGACATAGGGCCGATATACCGGCCTTTTTCAAGCTCGACGCCAACGATAGCGTCGAACTCGGAGGCGAACTCGTCAACGGAGGGGCGGTTGGGTGGACTTTGAATGACGGAGATAACGGGGAAACCGAGAACGAAACCGCGCCTGATACCTTCGACGACTGCCCCGTGCCTACCCAGCAGTCCAGCGTTGGCGAGCTCGCGCTCCCACGCACGCCAGTGGTACGGCGTGCATGGCTCAGATCTTCTCCGTTCGAGGGCAGTCCTGAGCGCCGTGAGAGGAGGAGCCACATCCCGAGCAGAGATGGTTGCTGTCGTGGGAGCGGCTGCGACAGGCGCCAAGGCCCTTCTGCCAATCGAAACAGAGCCGCTGGTCCCCATCGAGGAGCCTGAGCGTCTTGCCCACTCGGTGGGACGCTGCGGGGAGTCTTCCATCCCAGAGCGAGGTGGCGCGGCAGACGCCCACCTCGTGGTCGTGGCGACCCAAACAGACGAAGCAAGGAGGGCGGGTCGGTCCACTTGCTCCCCGAAAATGCTGATCTTTCGGGTTTCGCGCCGCCGGCGAGGCTGAGCGCTGTCTGGGTTGCTGAGGGCGAGGTGGGGGCGACCGTGTGCGCTGGCGGGACGACCGGGCCTCACGAGACCTGTTGCTGCTGGAATTGTTGTGGTTGGCGTAGGTGGGGGCCGCAACCGCGCGCTATTGGTCGCGTACCGACGTGTTGAAAACCGAATGTTGCAAAACCGAACCGCGACCGAACAGAACAGCACCGAAACCGACAGCGAACAGAACAGAACAGAACAGCACAGCACAGATCAGCATCGGGGGTTTGAGGGGTGGCGTTGGGTGGTAGGAAGGCTGAGCATCAAGGACCCTGTCCACCTCTGCCCTGTGGATCCTGTACACTCGATCCTGAGCCTTCCGAATGAGAACCTCGTCCAGGATCGAGATGTCGAATGCGCCCGTCGTGTTCAGGTTGCTGTGCCAGAGTTTGCGCCGCTCCGACGCGAACAACAGCAGCGCCTTCCGGTCCAGGCTGTCGGGTGATAGGGCCAGTTCATGCTGGGTGATGTTCGCCCAGAATAGCATGAACATCATGCGCCATTCGCGAGGCCAGTTGGCCGTCTCCGTTGCGCGATTGAAGCGCTGCGTCGCCATCAGCCAGTCTCCCCAAGCGAGGTCATGGTCGTCCACCACACCCCGCGCCGAGTCGATATCCGCCTGTGTTGCCCATGCGACGCCATTCGGAGTCTTGACTTGCTGGAGCGACGAATCCAAGAGGGAACCGGGATCCTTGCTGACACGCTCGAGGGCGGCGGTGGTGAGGTGGTGCAGATGGACGTATTCTCCGCGTTCGAATTTCTTGACAACCGCGGGAGCTAACACGAGCGGAGTAGTAGTGGGTCCAGCCACGCCCACCATAATAGGCAAGAACTTAGCTTTACGCTTCTTCTCCTCCTCGTGTTTCATCACGTCGATCTCCCTCTTTTCCTCGGCAGCCACGCGCTGCCTCTCCGCGTCTGCAGCCGCGTCCTCTTCCACCTGGAGCTGCCAGGCGATCTTCGCAGCATCATTCCCTTGGGTCCATATGGTTTTCAGGACGGTCGCAGCTTCAGCGGCCGCAACGCCGCCGGCGGTAAGAGCTGCACGGGCACCAGCGAACGCCTCGGTGGTGTAATCCGGACAATTTTCGGTATTCGGGTCGACAGTAATACGAGGCATGTTGAAAAAATTTTCTATAGTATAGAGCAGAAAAGAAAAGCAGAGAGAGCGAAATACTGCGGTTGATGCAGATTTCGCGGCGTGGAGAGAGGCAAGAAGGGTTCGCCTCTCTCCCGCTTTGTCAGCACATAGACGACCTGCTCGGTTCGTCTCATGCTTCAACTCCCGAGAGAACAAACTATTTCAAAGCATCTTTGGTAGGCGTCAGAGGCGGGTGGTAACCTGTGGTAACAGCTCCAAGCCTTGGCGGCTATCGGTGACGACGGGGGTACATACTGATTCTGGGGTATCTAATCAAACCGGCAAGTCCGACGCGTCCGGGAATTGCGATCAAAGCATAGTGGGAGGACGAAGGAGGCAGGTACAAGGGAAACATATATGAAGGAGTGTACGGTAGAGAAGGCAGTCCGAAGCAATTGCATCAGTAACATGGCAAGGGAAGGAGGACGCTGAACGGATAGCACCCATAAGGGGGAGGTCAAAAGATGACGAGGGCAATGCAGGGAATTTTAGATCGTCCAAATATCGTGAAATGCGAGGGCAGGGGAGGGTATGGCATGCAAAAGGAAGTCGAACAACAAACTATAAAAGGGGGTAGTAGAAACTTGAGGTTTCTCTACTCTTCAGCGCCCGCCGCCGACATCCCTTCTGGAAGCCCTAGCCTGACCTTCTGCCACGAAACGAAGTCGTCCAGAAGAGTAGGCCACGCCTAAAACCAACAAATATACTCAATCAGTACCTCAAATCGAGTGAGTGACAGATGGCCATAGAAAGTTAACCCACCCCATCAGCTTCGTAGTCCTGCAGGGACGGGTTCACGGTCTGACAAAATTCGAGCATCTGTCATGCGGCTATTTAGATCATGAACGGCGGAGATTCCTGAACGTAGCGGCGTACCATGCTCCACAAGTCTTTGTTAGTTGCCTTGTAGGTGCCTTTTTCCTGTGGAAAGGGTATGAGAGCGACGCCCGGTAGTTATGGCACAGCAGGGACGTACGTTGATGAACTCGAGGATGTCCTTCACGATAGGGTATTGCGGTCCTAACAGGACAGACCAGAACGCGCAAGATGTCTATTCATCGCAAGTTCCAATTGAGTTCGCGTTCCTGGCTCGATTATATTGATACCGCAAGATGCTTACCTCCATATCAATATTCCTTGAACCTCTATGAAAGTCTATCAGCCTCTGCAGCACGAAGGAAGAGGTGTGAACACACTCTGGCTTCGCCATCCCAAAGCAGTACGTGTAGAGCTTTCCGAAGGCTGCCTTCGTATCCTGGCCGTACGCCGTGTACACCGTCTTATCGTAGATGTCCTGGTCTTTCTTGTTGCCTGTCTTCTTGGCAGCTACCACACCCTGCTGCATAATAAGCATATTTTGCAAATCATTCAACACAGCGGCCAACGCAGGCAACGACGCGATCCTAAAAGCATAGCCCACAGTACCAAGTCAGCTAGGCATCCCAATGGAAAGCGCAGTCAGACGCACTTGAGCTTCTCCGTTCCCTGAGCCCACTCCTCCTTTGAAATCTTCGCCATCTCTTTTGCATTCATCTGCCATGCCAGTATGAGCGGTAGAGCACCCTCCAGTGGAATTCCGCCCTCCGTGCACAGACTCTCGAATCCCTCAGGGCCAATGACGTTGGGATCATCACTGTCCGCGTACTTCTGGAATAGCGCGAGTGAGCGTTGGGCTGTGTATGGCTGGACTTTTAGCTCAGCCGGCGGTTGGGCTAGTTGAGGCACGGTGGGTACTGGGGGCGTCACAGGTCGCGGAGGTGCCTGTTGCGTGGAGGCCGTTGTCGAGGAAGAGGATGCATCGCCATTGGGCCCTGAGAGCGACTGCTGCGAGCCGTTGGGTTGAGGCGCTACTGGATTTGGAACCGAGGAATTCTTCTATACAGCCTCGTTTAGTGCTTCTAAGCCTCCCGAGGAGCAAGGACAACACACCTTGCTGGCCGCAGTCACCTTCTTCACAGTATCAGGCTTGGGGTCCTCGTCACTATGGGCGCGTTTCACTGAATTAGACGAACAGCACGAGAATAGAGAGAATGCCATGAGGGAAACATACACAAGTGCTCACGCGGGCGTTGAGCACTTGCGGCTTTAAGCAAAGAAGGTGTGCAAGACGTATGTGAGAGAGCTGGCCGCTTCACACCCTTTTCAGGGCGCTTAGCCTCGAGGGGTTCGCGTTATGTAAGCAGCCATTATTGGCAGGCCGACAATAACGCGTCCTGCTGGTCCAGCACGTTCGGGTGGGATGGATGGTCATAGCCAGGGAAATAACACAGGGGTGAAATGGTGGTACGTACGCAGGTACTCCGGTTTTCTTGGTGGCGCTTTTCTTCGGGGCCGGCTTCTTCTTCTCCTTCGGCGGAGCGGGTGCTTTGGCGGTGGTTGAAGCCTTCTTGCGCTTGGTTGAAGGCTAGAAGATGGTGCAAGCTCAATGCCATGTCCGATATAGGATAATTTCTGAGCTCACCTCTGAAGACGTTGAAGCAGCTGTGTTACTATATGGCCGGGTACGAGGTTAAATTGGACGTTTCGGATGACCTAGGTGTGACTGACTCTGTAGCAGCGGCGGCGTTGTCTTGCGCTTGGATCCTAGCCGAGGCCCTTGTCGACCTTGAGCTAGTGGGGACGGCGTCCCCCGAGGATTCTTCGACGCGCTTTCGCTGCCTCTGGGCATTAGCCATCCCGCCGCATATGTTTTCCCGACCCACGGAACGCAGTGCTCACCTTAGGAGGCATTTATGCAGTACGGTAAGTCCGGGGGGAAAGTGCGCTGGTGCACTTCTGAAATCTAGGGAGTTGAAAGTGGTTGAAGGTGATGGTCGAAGTGAACAGAGAGCAGTGGCCATTAATTCAGCTGGCCACGGCGCGACCTTCGGGAATTTGTGCGTGACTTGATTGATGGCCACGAGACTTCGGCCCGCCCCCGCATTTGGCACCGACGGATGGAGTGAGCGGCGCTTTGACTCTGACCATCGACCATCATGTCCTCTGAACTCTTCAACGCCAACCCGACCGTGTTCTCGTCAACGAAATCGACATCAAGTCGGATAACAGAGCACTCTGCACAGTCACTTTGGCTGCGTGATCAGAACGACAACAGTGATACTGAGAGTGAGGGGAATGAAGTAGAGGAAATCGATCAGGACGAGATTTTTGGTGCGCCATATCCCTCTTTCGCCCACCGAGCACAGTGATTAATATGGATGTTCATTTCCCATCTGACTGCAGACCTCATCCGGACAATATACGATCCAGAGCACCCAAATACTCTGGAAGAACTCCGAGTCGTTTCAGCACCACAGATCACAGTCGGCCGCAACCATATCAAGGTCGAGTTTACACCTACTGTGCCTCATTGTGGCATGTCCACATTAATCGGTAAGCTCATATCCGAATAGCACAACGTGGGGGGAAGAAGCGACATGCCCACTGTGGTTGCCCTTGTTCCTCTTTCGACGTTCCGTCGGTCGCATTCCATATGATTTACGGTATCATTCTCTGCGTAGGGCTTTCCATTCGTGTTCGATTGCTTCGGAGTCTCCCAAGTCGGTACAAGGTGGATATCTATGTCAAGCCAGGTTCCCACCAGAGTGAACTTAGCGGTGAGTTTATCAAACACCACCCTTCCGGCATGCACGTTGCTGATAGCGGCTGGAATTCTCTAGTGAACAAGCAACTGAACGACAAGGAACGGGTGGCTGCTGCACTCGAGAACCCACCCCTGGTTGATACCGTCGAAAAATGCCTTGCGAAACCATCCTCTGTTGCGTTCCAGTTGGTATAGTGATTCCTATACCCACTTCGACTACCCACTGTATCCATACGACCCCTTGACCACTGTAGTTTTAGTCACATAAACAAATGGATTTTGTATAACAGTAATGACTAGACATGGTTTGTGAAATCGAATAGACGTATCCCATGCGATGGAGCATAATGAATGTGATGAGTCGGGTCTCTAAACACCCGAAAAGTGCGTAAGGTAGAACGAAGATACTAATGCTACAAGGGGGAGAAAGCGAGGATGGCGATACAGAAGCCGGGAAAGGGTGTTTTAATGCTACATGTGAGGTGACCATAAAGTCGTGCTGATAAGAGTGGAAAGCAAATAATGAGAGTGCGTGGTGTGCCAGATGCGATGAAGATGTGATGCAGTGCGGGAGACATGATGCGACGAGACAGTCCGTTGTGTGTGGAGAACGAAGGATCCAAGAGCCGGGATGAAGGACGAAGAGCGAGGACGGGAGCAGGAGAGCGAGATAAGGATAACAGGAGCTGGATGACTGGTTCCGTGCAGGGGATTAATCCAGCAACAGGCAATCCCAATCGACGCCAGAGGTTTCAGGCGTCCTCCTCGAGCAGCCAAATATCCGTTTCAGGCTTTCCTTTGTCAAGTTTTCAGAGGCACATGTGGCGACATCCCACATCCTGAAGGTGACCTGTCCTTCTGTCACCACCACCACCTCGTCTTCTTCCAAGTTCCGTTCCTCCTCACCCGAGCTAACATTCCGTAGTATCCGGTTAACGAATCCCGCAGAGAAGGAAGCCTTCCCCCGCTGGTGTATTTGGCCCTTGAAATCGGAAGGAAGCCATATGGTGACGTCGGAGGTCACTGCCTGGATCTCAAGGTAGAAACGCGACCTGGAGATCGTCCGGCACTGCATGCAGATCACCATCAGTCAATGGGCTGTCCTTTGCGATTGTGACGAGGCAAGAACTCACAACTTTGAGTTTGATGGGTTCTGAATCGCTCCCGATGAACATGCTCATGCGATGATCGACGGGCTGGTGCCGTGCCCGATAGTGGGGTAGAATGAGCGCGAGGTCGACGCCAGTGTTACCGCCCTCGACTTGGAAGTCCCACTCCGAGTCCTCCTGATATCTAACGCGCGACGTTCCCTTTGTCGGGCTGTTGAGCTATATCGATGAAGGGATAAGCACACAGTTCAGTCAAGAGTACTAAGCGATACTCACCAATGCTAGGCTGCCCTTTTCAGATGATGAATACTGGCAGAACGGGACCAGGGTTGAGCAAGATGACCATGATAGGATGCGGGGAACCATGACTCACTGTGGAATGGCCCTCGGAAGACATTAGAGACTATATATACAGCTATTATTGGAGATGCGGTATGATTCGGAGGGCTGGTGAAATGGGACCGGGAAGGCAGGCCTGGAGGCCTGGCGTCAACTCGCACTTTTAATATCCTTGACGCTCACTCCCATATCGGGGACAATACCAAAACGACACTCGATCAATCATCAATCCCACGTGGACCACGTTTTTACAAGACTGTCCCAATGCGGCCTGATCGGCCGTGTTGCCAAGAAACCCCTGAAGCGATACAACAACTCCCGTTTCGACCACAGACCACCACGGAACTTGAGTGACTCTTTGTTTTGTGGATACCGTCCTTCACCGAGCAGCCGTAACTCGGTGTTCGTGCAAGACACGCGCTGTGCAATTTGCAGCGGTGCACAGCACGCTCTCCGCTTAGGGGATCCATCATGGCGGGGTCCTCGTCTACCCTCGTCATTTTTCGGAGGAGGAGGGCGCAATAGGCAGATCTTTTTGTCACCCTACCTCCATATCGTCGCGCGCCTGCCAACTATCACGTATCCGCTCGAATTCTTATCAAACTCAAAAGAGCCCCAGCATTCGCGCACAGCGAACTAAATGGGCTTCCCGCGACTCTGCTCTCGTGGTTCCGCCGTAGTATGAGCGCTAGAAACTGGCTAACGACCCTCTAGGCTGTATACAAGTCGCGATGTGCAAATGTGGTGGGTCATGCTAGGATATAGTCTTTAACAGGTGCAAGATCATTATCCAATTTCTCGTTCCGACCTCCGTGTCGCAGAGCCTAGAAGAGCGCCCTAGGCTGGCTACATAGGGCTGGCTCCTCGTGTAGGCTCGATTCCGCTCCTTTGTTTAACAACATCTTATTCCCATGATTGCTTCGAATTCGACCCCGGTGCCGTTCCTGATCCCCTCTGAACAGCGGGGTGTTCGGTATTTTCTCATCGTAGGTTTATGCCAAGCTTGCGACAGACGCTTAAGCGACGACGGGGTGTGCAGACTACGCACCGACTCGGCGTGCGCTGCAAGTCGACAGAGGGTTCTTTGATGCCCTCCCATATGTGTCGCTCCCTAACGTCAGCTGCAACAAGCTGCAACATCCTACAGCGAGTCTACAAGCGCCGAGAGGGCAGATGGTGACGTTTGAGAAGTTCGGACGCTGTCGAGAGTGCTTTGCAAGTTGTGGACTGTACCCGCCGCCGCCAGGCTGGGAAAACCGGTTGCGCTCGGCAGGTTTAAACATCGGATGCTAGGGTAAGAAGAACTTAGATGAGATACAGAACATCCAAGCACTCCTTGAAACGGGAGGAAGAGTGCAGTTGCACCCACAACCGGATGCATCGAAGCAGCAATGCAAGTCCATGGCACCGGTTGGTGTAGCTTGAGATCAAATGGCCTCTGACGGACACCGGTGCAAGGGCACACTTTGAGGTGACGACGGTACGATGGTGATACATACCGCCTTTTCTATAAAATAGTATCAAAGCGCTAGATTGAATAAGGTAAATGCGAGCTGGATGCACTTCGGCGATGCGAGCGTCGTGAAAGATCTGAATTGACCCTGGGAATCACCTGAGTTGCAGTTTCGAGATAAACTGTAGCGCGAGAAGAGCCATCATCAATCGTCGCTATAGGGTAACGAGCTACAACTTCTTCAGATCGCCACCCCAGGCGAGCAATCAAACAGTTTGCTGACCTCCATCTTGTAGATATACTAAAAAGCGACGAACTTCAATTTATTTCAGTTCAACCGACACAAGATCGAATCAAATGCCCACTTCTATGTGGTAGGACGCCCCCTACTAGACCCCATAGTACAGTCCGGGCCCTACATACTTGGTGTATAGGCTTCCAGTTCAGCCCAACGAGTACTTGGCTTCTTAACAATCCTCTCTACTTTCGGGTGATAGCTTCGGTCTGTACGTGGAAGCCCAAGTTCAGTTTTTGGATCCCAAACCCTCGTTTAGGTTAGCTCAAAGCAGCGGCTTGCCCCACACCCATTCACTGATCATCTTCGCTCTTTCACCTGGGTGCAGTAATGAACAGATGACCACAATGATGCTCGATGATCTACTATTTACACCATTCGAGTAACCTCAAAGTAAAGTCATGGCCTGCCGTGCCGAGTACATGGGCTCTAGACCCCCTTATCTCTCTTCATATAGAAGGCTGCTTGCCACAAGCTAACCGTATTTCAAGCTTCAGATCCTCCTGAAACTGTGCGTGTTTACCACGCAGCGCCACGCCACACCCGGTATCTCATCGACCCGGCGATTTGGCAGATGCAGAGAGCTCGACCCTTACTCAAAGCCACCCAGCAGCAGCCCTGCCTTGTTCTCAGAGGAGAATTAATGATACCGTGTCGACCTTCTGTTAGCCTGCAGTGGCGCCCTTGTAGGCCAATTGTGGGCGCTTACTGATGGTGGCTGGAATAGCCGGCTTCCCACTATTCGATTCAAGGGCGCCAAAAGATGGGCTTCAGGAGGGTGAATGCTGATGTCACCGTTCTGATACCTCTTCATATGCTTTCATAGTTCATATGGCATACTCGATCTTTCACGGAGAAAGGCGTTCCTGCTAAATCCTGCTCTTTGTGTCTGCAAGGATTTAAGCGCTGCGACAAAAGCCGTTAAGCGCCGAGCGCCGGCTCGGCAGGGGTCGCGGTCCGGGGAACGAGCTGTCACGCCACGTGCGTCACGCGACTCGCCGTTCTTCGTCACGCAGCTCGAGCAACTTGACCTTGAACCACGACCTTCGAGCTTTGGTCCAACTGAGACCAGCCTTCTCTTCTAAATGCAATGATAGACGCTTAGAGGAGTATCCAGATTCAAACCGATCTGACTGCGAACATGCTAATGAACAAGGCGGTCCGGAATCATGACAGTCCTTCCAATATCCGCACAAGGCCTCACAGAAAACCTTGTCTTCTTGCCTAGTTCCTCGACACTGACGTGTATGCGTGCTTACTATCGGCCCGCTGGACAAGCTTTCAATGACCTCGGAGCAACGTCGATGAATGCACTCAGCGAACCAGATGGTATGTTTCCGGTGAGTCTTCGAGCATACGACCCCCATTAAAGTTTTGGCCTTCACCAGCTGCTTCGTTAATCGCAGACCCAGTGCAGACGCCCAGATTTGCGCCGGTGATGTTAAGACACGGACTTAACAGCCGACCCGTCTTCCTAGTCCCTTACGCAAAACGGATGGCTGGCTGGTACATGGTCTACGAACAGGCTGAATTTCGGAGGCTGCTTTGATTCGAGAAGTTGAAATCAAAGTCTCGCCGGCACCTTCTCTTCTTCTCTCTAAACGCTTCGATTGATCCTTGAAGGCTGTTGTTCCAGGAATTATCTGGGGTATCATCACCTGGACATTGGCTTGCTTGGTGGTTTCAATTGGAAGCTTCGATCCAACGGCCCTTGGCGCTTACGAGGTCGGTCTCGGTTGCCCACCTCGTTGAGCCTCGGAAAAGCGCGGGTGCAGGCAGCCAGTTAACGGATACCTTGTAAAGCGGGAGTAGGTATCTAGTCGACAGATACCTGTAGGACTTACCGAGGTGCGGTGGGGGACATCACGGCCTAAACGCCGTTGAGCCAATTATTTCATTTTACGTTCATTCTAAAAGGTAAGCCAAAGCTACGCTGCCATCATCACCTGTCTCTCCAGATGTCGGTCGGAACGACACAGAAGGCCATTCAGGTTGGGAAAAAGGGGCCGATGTGCGCGGTTGGTGCAGCATAACTCGTCTCCTCGTAGCGGATATTCGCTTAGCCGCAGGTAGGTACTGATGCTTGGCGACCTTGATCCCTTCCTCGTTCTGCATTTACCGTCAACATCGGGTAGTCTGTACTAATCACAGCGTCGATGGTATCTTTGCGTCGCCGTAGGAACTTCGACCGCGCAGACCATAACCTCGTCATGTCATTCTTGGGACCCAACAGTGTTCTATCTGGACCTCGTCGTCTCAACACATTGAAGAATCTTGACATGCTTCGGTCCCTATGTCAACTTAGAATCCTATTTCCCCTGGCCCCTTTATTCCGACGTCCAAAAACTGCCCGGTATAGCCGTCGAGAAGATCTGAAGAATCGTTTCTTGACATACCCCGTGTCTGGTAGACCAAGGCGGTCCAGCGAGGATGACCCGATGCTTTCATAGGCCCTTACTACTGTCGTAGGCCGTCCAATTCAATTTATCCGCCTAGAATTACTCACAAACATCTTCGGAATATCTTGCAGTATATAATGACTTCACTTCCTGGATGTCCCGTTCACTCAGCGGCTCCAAGATGCTGAAGCTCCTCCCTTTCGTAACTCTTGCCCTTTTCGCTGTCCGCCAGGTTTCGGCGGCTGAGAATGCCGAACTCGTAGGCCCCTACGCTCAATGTAAGTAGTTGCGCTGTTGCGTGCAGTCGCGCATGCAACTAATCAATCGCTGAAGGTGGAGGCGAGGGCTACACTGGAAACGTAAGTTGCCATCTCACTTCTATGTAGCATGACTTCCTCTGACTCCCACGTTAGACTGACTGTATGTAACACGGTCGTCGAACTCATCCCGCATCTAAACACCGGTCGAAACCTAGGCTACCCAGGATATGTTTGCGTCAAGCTCAATGCTTGGTTCTCTCAGTAAGGCTCCTAGTTCATCTTTACCCGAAGACGGCGCATAATGACTCCACCCATTCGCTCATAGGTGCCAACCGACCACGGCGCCTCAACCGACCATCAGCATCCCGACGCCAAGCTTCCCGACAACGACACCACCGACCTCAACTCCTCCCACCACCACCCAGATCCCCACCACTACCACCACAACTACGGTCTCCACCCCTTCCACCACTGTTGTGGTTCCTACGACCACAGTCAGCACCCCAACCGTCCCCAAGCCTTCGGCTAGCGCTGGTGGCTTGCAGGAGAAGCTCTCGAATCACTCCGGGAAGCTTTATTTCGTGCGTCATATTTACTCTTTTCAGTTGCGGGGCTTGCTGAATCGTCAAAAAGGGTTCATGCGCGGATCCCAACACGCTGAACATCGCCAGTGAGGACTCCAGTGGGTTCTTTGAAGTGTCGGCTTGCTGAGAGAGTCTGGTTCTAGACAACGTCAACGTCCTCAAGAGCGACTTCGGTTGCGTAACTCCCGTAAGTGCCAAACCTCTCCCTCGCGTTGAGGAAACTAATAGACACTTTCCAGGAAAACTCAATGAAGGTGTGCTTTCATATAAGATCTTTGACCACTCTATCTCACGGACAAGTGTAGTGGGATGCCACGGAACGTGCGTATTCGTTCTGTCTGCCATGTAACATTGGATTCCAAGCTCGTCAACAGCCAACAGGGGTAGCTTCAGCTACGGCAATGCCGATACCCTCGTCAACTGGGCCACTTCCAACGGAAAGTTGATTCGTGGGCACACTCTCGGTGAGTAACTCCAACCTTTTGAGTTTTGTTCGTCTTACGAGTTGATTGTATAGTTTGGCATTCGCAGTTGCCAGGATGGGTGAGCAACATCAACGACCAAACCACTCTAGTAAGTATTGGCATCATGACGCTAGTGCTCTAGTTTATGGCTGTCTTCTAGAGATCCGTCATCGAGAACCATATCTCCAACCTTGCTGGAAGATATGCCGGGAAGTTGTACGGTGAGTTGATCAATGCTCTTATGATGAAGTGAAGCCTAATGGACTGCTTGTTCTCCTTGTTTAGCTGTAAGAACCGTGTCTTCCTTGTTTCTGCGAGTAGATATACTGACGATATTGTCGCGCTCACCAGTGGGATGTCTGCAAGTAAGTCATCCGTAAACTTCTCCACGAACTGGATCGTTAAACCCTCACAGTGAAATCTTCGAAGAAAATGGATCTCTGCGTTCGAGTGTCTTCCAGCGCGTCCTCGGAGAGTCCTTCGTCACGATCGCCTTCCAAGCTGCCCGCAAGGCTGACTCCAAGGCTGTGTCCGTACCACCACTCCATGAGTTTGGCCTGTACTGAAGCGTATCCCTAGGCTCTACATCAACGACTACAACTTGGATTCCGTCAATGCCAAGGTCAACGGTATGATCAGCTTGGTCAACCGTGTCAACGCAGCCACTCCCAATACCATCGACGGAATCGGCACACAAATGCATCTTCAGGGTGGCCAAGGAAGCACTGCGCAAGCTGTACTCACCGCCCTTGCTGGCGCAACCGTAAAGGAGGTCGCCATCACTGAGCTCGACATTGCTGGTGCTCCCGCCCAGGACTACAACCAGGTTGTCCAGGCTTGTGTCAACACTCCCAAGTGTGTTGGAATCACCGTATGGGGTGTCAGTGACACTGTGAGTTGGTTTATCTCCCAATTTCGGCGATTTTGGTTGACATCTCGCGCAGAACTCCTGGAGATCCAACACGTCTCCTCTGCTGTTCGATGGCAGCTACAGGCCCAAAGCTGCCTACAACACCATCATCGGAGCTCTTTAAAGCGAGTGATCGTCAGGACCCGGGGTGCGGTGAAATTCGCGCATCGGCCGGGGAAATGCAGACGGCTTCGCACTGTAAATCTGTACCTCCTATGCAATTCATCCTTCTGAACGTATCCAATTGACGTCGCTACCCACCCTCTTGCGAGAGTTGCTCCGGGGAATAGATCCGTGAGTGGTCACATGAAATCTGGTCCTCTCGCTCCCAGCCTCCAACGACCCACGAGAGCGCCAATCACCTCCGGCTCCCATTGCTTCTGAGCGGATGTAACACCTGTTAATGCCTATTTTGCGTCTGGATGCTCCCACATAGGCGTCAAGAGTCCCAATTATAGAGCGTATTCTTGATTCTCAAGGGGACGTTCATTCACAACCGGATGCGAGGTTCATCCGAATACATTGTCGACTGTGCCCGTACGTGAACTTTCATGGTGGTAACGCATAGCTAATTTTCCGTTGCACGCAGGGCCCGGGTTATTGAGGTATAAAAGAGTGCGATGGGTGTGTCCCATGGCACTCAGACATCTTGTGTTTTTCGTTTGAAAAGCCCCTGCAATCATGTCGACTAAACTTCTTGCACTTGTGACTTTGGCCATTGCTGCCAACTCTGCTGTTGCAGTCGGTACCTGGGG
Source organism: Ephemerocybe angulata (assembly GCA_013368325.1). Lineage (NCBI taxonomy): Eukaryota > Fungi > Basidiomycota > Agaricomycetes > Agaricales > Psathyrellaceae > Ephemerocybe > Ephemerocybe angulata. The sequence goes on from JAACJK010000164.1 coordinate 581,719, forward strand.
ACAATGTACGACACACTCCCGCCCTCAGACTCTGACATTTGCTCACCTCGAGCTCCGCTTCTCTAGGTGGAGGGATTGGGTATAGCGGAAGCGTGAGTTGCTAGCTCCACTATTCTGAGCGTGGTCTGACACCCACCATCTCCTCAACAGACTACCTGTGAGTTATCAGAAATTCATTACCTCTATAATCATGCTCAACCTTCTGCAGGCGATGCTGGCAATACTTGCACCAAGATCAACGACTACTATTACCAGTGAGTGCATACCGTGTCAGTCCTTTGATCAAAGGTTTACGAAGCGTAGATGTCTCCCCGGTGCTACCACGGCAACGACTACCTCGTCGACGACCACAACGACGACCACAACATCTACCACTTCAACCTCAACTGGTACTACCCCCACGAGCACAGGGACCGCACCCGTGCCCTCGGCGAGCGCTGGTGGCCTCCAAGATAAAATCCGCGCCAAAGGAAAGCAATACTTTGTAAGAGAGCATATAATATCGTTCTCTGGAGAAGATTGCTTAACGACCGCATCAGGGTGCTTGCGCTGACCCCAATACCCTGAATATCGCTGGTGAGGTTCCCGCTCCCCACTTGTGGACTAAGAAAGCTAACATTCTTCGCACAATTAGCTAACGTCAATATTTTGAAGAGTGACTTTGGTCAGGTCACACCCGTACGTTCATTGACTACCGGCTTCAGAGACAGGCCATGCTAATCTTGTTGTACCTGTAGGAAAACTCTTTGAAGGTACTTGTGCAACATTGATCGGTGCGATGTATGCGTTCTGACAATATTCGCTTTTTAGTGGGAATCTACCGAACGTATGTTGTCGCCCTTCGTTCGTTTGCAGCCGTTACAGTTTCTAATTTCTCTTCGCAGCGAGCCGAGGCCAGTTCACTTTCACCAACTCTGACACCCTCGTCAATTGGGCGACTTCAAATGGCAAGCTTGTTCGCGCGCATACTCTAGGTTAGTCTAGCAAAATCGCAGGATGACTTTTCACGCCCTAACCTTCGCACCTACAGTATGGCACTCCCAGCTCCCAAGCTGGGTCAGCAGCATCAGCGACAAGGCCACCTTGGTGAGTATGCGTCTCTCTGGAACCCACGCACGGCTCTGTTAACCCCATGTTATGAAGACCTCTGTCATTCAAAACCACATTTCCACGGTTGCTGGTCGCTATGCTGGAAAGGTCTACCACGTAGGTCCATTCTAATCGGCCCATTATCGCGGGGAACCAGGCTAACTTAACTTGAACGTAGTGGGATGTTTGCAAGTAAGTTTGATCCTGGATTTTCAGTGAAACCTCCGTCTTACGCTATACCAAGTGAAATCTTCAATGAGGATGGCAGTTTACGTTCCAGTGTCTTCTCCAACGTTCTGGGTGAGGTGAGTTGATATAATTCCCGAACGAAGATAGATATCCCAATCCAACACGGTTTAGTCCTTCGTGACCCTCGCCTTCCAAGCAGCCCGCAAGGCCGATCCCAAGGCAGTGTACGCGCTCTCTGCTCACCATACATTACACTCCCCATACTCACCGTGTCTGTTCTAGCCTCTACATCAATGATTACAATCTTGACTCTGCCAACTCCAAGGTCGCCGGCATGGTCAGCCTCGTGAACCGTGTCAACGCGGCCAACGCCAACACCATCGACGGCATCGGCACACAGATGCATCTCTCCGCTGGCCAGGGCAGCACCGCCCAAGCCGCCTTGACTGCCCTCGCTGCCGCGAACGTCAAGGAGGTCGCTATCACCGAGCTCGACATCGTCAGCGCCGGTACGAATGATTACACTCAGGTCGTGAAAGCTTGCTTGAACACGCCCAAGTGTGTTGGCGTCACCGTTTGGGGTGTCAGCGATGCTGTGAGTAGCTTCTGAAAGAGTATTATTCCGGAGAGACGATGGCTGATATGACTGTATAACTTTAGAACTCTTGGAGATCGAGCAGCTCACCGCTCCTCTTTGACAACAACTACAACAAGAAGGCTGCATATACGGCCGTCATCAACGCGCTCAGTTAAATTTAGCTTTAGCACGTATACAAAGTCCTGCGCGTATGAATTACCCTATGCACTTGTCATTCGCCTTGCAAAAGCAAGCAGGTCTTCCAATGAAGTTCGCGCGAGCAATGAGATCGATCATGTACATGTTTGCGCAGTTTACGATCGTTTTGACCCTGCAGAAACCTGTATTGGCTTGCCAGACGCGTGTCCAAACCATAGGCCTATGAGTAGTAACGAGTTTCCCAGTAGCAATACTGAGGAAGAAAGGCCCGTCGACGGGAAGACGTTCCACGAGCACTCGATAGCGGCCATGATAGCCACACTGTCAAGGAGTTATTATTCATGAGCCTCCAGGAGAATCCGGAGACTTACCGCACAACGATAGGGTATCTGGTTCTCCATGCCAGGAAGGGTAGTTGCTGCGCGTACCAAGAGTAGAACTGATAATGCAAAGACCTTGCAAAGAGAATGCCGATGAGGTTCGAGGTAAAGAGAACGGTGGCGACATCTGATGAAGTTGAGTTATCAGCCTTGTCTGGTAGGAGGGATTGCATGTGAGCCCTTACAATCGGGAGTTACGGTGGCTAGACCTGCGGGGAGCAGAGGCCGCTTCAGCCCCCTCGCAAGAACGCTCCAAGTTCCTCCGTCAGGTTGGCACCATCTGAACCAGGCGAATGCAACCAACACCGTAACATGGCCGATCAACAGGCCCAGTGCCAATTTTGGCTCAAGGAAAGTTTGCTCGTCAAGGAACCTCCAGTTGACGGTCCACTTGTAAAGGAACACGCGGCCCAGGTCGAAGGCGCCTCGTGCATACGACCAAGGGTTTTCCTTGAGGAAGGGGACAGCGAAAAGGACCTGCGTTGCTGCCACTTTGACCATAGAGAGGAATGTCGACGATGGTCCTCGCCTTTTGAAGGAGATGACGAGCAGGCCAGGGAAGTATAAAAGGACGCTCATCTTCACGGATAAGGCGGCACTACCGGCAAAGGTGTTGAGTAGGTGTGCGTTTCCTAAGCTGGGTTGGGTTACCTGAAGAGCAAGAACGATGTATCGTCGTATCCATATTGGCATGCGAGGATGGCCAATTGTGAAATTACCACCGCCCAGCAGTCGTTGAAGAGACGGAGAACGAATATTGAATGGAGGCGCTTGCTGAGAGGCAATAGCAACACTATCCAGTTCGGAACAGCGCCTGTTCTGCGATAGATGGCGCAAGTTAGGGCAAGGCTGGCAACGTACAAGAGTCCATAGAGATTCTGCGCTAGGCCCATGTTCTTCCCGGCGTTTGTGAGATCGTAGAGCAAGTGGTGGATCCGGACGTGTCCAGCCGGATATCTACACACCGCGTGCTTCAATTAGCTTTCATTCAAACTCATTTGGGAACTTGCAACACACACAAGAGGCCCAGTTGGACCTGAAATCTTTGAGTAATCATGTTCTCCGCTCAGATAGATCTTCGTCTGGATCATGTAAGTTTCCCAGTCGATTTCTGTGTCTGGAGAGCCATTAGAAACTTTCAAAGGCCTCCACGTCGCATTACTTACAAGGAATGAACGAGATTATGAGCTTCGTAAGAACAGCATCTCCGAGAATTACTAGAGCTGAGAGCTTCCAGAAGTGCTCTGGGTCTGTTAACAAGGATAAAGCAAGGCGAATAGCGTTGTGAAATGAGCTGGACAACCAGCCTGATGAGGACATATGGATAACCTGTCGTGGGAACAACGACGGAGACCTCGGAATCAATCTATAGGTGCCAGGCGCTCGCTTAACAAGAGACGTAACAATCTTCTTCAAAGTCAAAGCACAGTAATTTCCCAGATTCTCAGCGTTTTACGATGAAGATGGTATCCTGGACTTCGTAGAGGCCCCTCCAAAACCCAGCAGTGTATTGTCCTTCGGTACCAGGGGCCACTTTCCCGGGTCCAAGGTTTTGAATCGCCACCTCGATGTATTGATCGATGAAGCCCAGCTTCGACGCATTGTGAGCAGCAAAGACCTGGGCCGTCTCCCTCCCGTCGTTGTATCCGGTGGTATCTGCTGAAGAATCCTGTTTATCGTCCCGCCGACGCTGAGAAATGAGTTTGAACCTTTTGGCTATTGCTGCGTGGGACATCGGACGGCGCTTGCGTACGACTGGGAGATCTTCGCGGTTAAGGCTAAAGGGATGGTTGATTCCATTCGCGTAACTCTCCTTCGTGTTCTCGACTGCAGCATTTGACCAAGCTTGGCCGGGCTGTGTATGCGTAAAGAAAGTCGTGGGTAGGACGGTCCCAACTGCTGATTTGAAACACCAGCCCGGGTCTTGGTCACAATCTTCCTTCATATAACCTTTGGGGAACAGAGTTAACGGGGATCTGATTTCAAGGAGATGCGCAAAAAATGGACGAACTCCAGAAGTGCCAGCCGCTGGTACGGTCTGCGTAAATGTCGAGCTGTCCACCACAGAAATCCTTCCGGGCTCGGTCACCGTCGTGGGCTGAGCTACCGGCCATACTCTCTGGTGTCAAAGCGCATGAAAACTCCCCGACAACCATATTCCTCCGCACTTTATCGGAGGCGGTATGCAAGGTCGATGAAACGGTACTGCTGATATCCCTGACGTGGTCTACAGCGCTTTGTTGGCGATCCCCATCCGTGTAGACGAAGTAGGAGTGTTGATCCTGAACGGTGAAGTCCCAGCGACCAGACATGTACTGGCTGAACCGATTCATGTCAAAGGCGTTGTGGATGTATAGTGGAAATCCGCCTGCATCTGGGTCGGTTCCTCGCATAGCATCAATGGCCCGGTTATCTGAAGTCAAGTCAATATCTTTCTTCTCCGTGAAACAACAAGGAACGCGAAGGCATACAGAATAACTCCAGCCCATCGTCATATTTGGGTTCGTTTAGAATCTCGATGCCCACCACATTATTCACATGAAGTAATTGCTTGATGAGATAGGTCAATACGTTGATCGTTTTGTCCATATTTCCAGGATTAGAGAATAAACCGGTTTGCCCATCAGATATACCGGAATGGCCTTGTCCATTCTGACTCCCTACGGCACCATGCAAGTCGACCAGGACACCTATGCCGTGCATGCCTGCCATATTAATCGCTCTAACCACTCTAGTCCAAGAGCCTTGGTACACATCGGCAACACCAGCGAACGCAGTGTCCTTGCAGAATTCGGGTCCTAGATTCCAATAACCGATGGGAAGCCTGACTGTGTTGATTCCAACCGTCGAAAGAAATTGGAAGTCAGAGGCAGTGATGAAAGTATCCCAATGACGCTCAAGAACAGCGCGCGCAGATGCGGTGGATCCCCACCCACTGGCAATGTCGAGTTCCGATACTCCATCTCCCGCGGCACAATTGAACACAGATGGGGTCATCCAGCTCTCGTGAACGAACCTATTTAAAACCGGGTTCTTCAAAAAGGTACTTAGGCGGTACGTGCTGATCGTGCTCACCAGGAACCCAGATTAACAGACCTCTGTTGCCTGTACCTGAAGACGGCAGAAAGTTGATCGTCATACGGCGGAAACTCTTGAAAATCGACGGCAGGCGCTTCGTACGGTTCCGTGTGGCAGGCGGGATCAGACATGTCGGCGACTTTGGGCAAGAAGGTGATGTTTTTGGGTCCCATAAGGAGCTGGCTCCCAAGTCCCATACCATCGTGTGCACCCCCATGGTGGGGTCTCTTCCGTAAATCTGTGGGCGAGGGTTTGAATGCCGCTGGAACGACATCTAGGGCCAGCATCGCCGAGAGAACGAGGGCCGATGTGACGTTCAGCATGGCGGCGATTCGTGTGACCGAGGAGTTATTCAAGGTCAGACCTTGGGGGCCATGGTTTGATCAAGAGAACCTCCTAGATTTCTAAAGAGGCTGAAACTCGGCTGAGAGGAGGCTACCGCAAATTTCAACGCAGTGAAAAAGATTGACGAGATACGTGCCCAGAACCAGAAGACCTTTCATTCAAGGAATATCGGGCGATGTCGCATGGCGGGGAGTCAAGGTTCCTGGGCGCTCAGATGGTGCTAATGAAGGGAATTGAGCCAAGCGCCGACTCAACCGACATCATTGGCCTGACCGGTCCGGCTATTCAACTTGACCGAATTCAGGCTCCGCCTGCTGGGCGCTTGACGCCGGCCCTGCCGTGCCGTCGTGTCGTATGCTTGACAACTTCCATCCACTTAACCATACGCTCCCATCGTATCCTTCCTCCAACCATGATGAGCAAGAACAATCGGGAGCTGAGCTATGCTCCAATGCCAATTTTAAGCCCTCTGATATCACTTCCCCCGACAGGACTTCTCCTGACTTCTCCCCGAGTCGGTGCTATCCTCATCATCCCAATCATCTCGTCCCTAGACGCCGCAAAATTGAAGTTCTATGAATTGCTTTCCCATCAGACGAGCTCAAGAATAAGGTCAAGTCAAGTTCATCTCTTTCAGCTTGGAAGCGGGGCCCGAGAGCACGAGCGCTTCGTAATCTCTATCGCCCCTGCCCTCCCCTGCCCCAACCCTGCCCAGTCAGTTCCTGGTGTCATTAAGGCATCTGATCCCCGGACTGGTTAAGACGGAAGAGTGAAACAGTTCTTCCGATCACGGCTACCGATGCTCACTTTGTAACCACCTTTGATAGCTTTTTTGATGACTATCATGTCCTGGGAGCGCTTTGCGTTCTGTGGCATGCGCTTTCCCAGTTATACCGCCGAGAAGCTCTGACAATCACCGGCATCAGCAGGGAGTCGAATGTTCTGGTTCTATATATGCCCAGGGGAATCCTGAGTGATACCGCTCGCTCTTTCGTCTTCTCGGTGTTTTCCAGGATCGTCAGGCTCCTGGCTCCGCCCTTATCTCCTGCTTGCTGACGAGCGCAGGCCTGCGCTCTGGCATCGCGAGTACATGGCTGTTGGGGCGACGTTAAGCACCACTCAGAGCGAGCGAGCCTGCTTCGATGGCTTGCTCCTTACAACCCTTGCATATGGTGCGGAGACATCTAATTTAACTCGTGCAATACCTGACAATGTGCTTAGGTGCCCTGGTGATGCTGTTCTGCCAACTCGTTCAGGCTATGGCATTGAGGCCAAAGCGAGGGCGGACTTTCTACGGCCTGATAGCATATTCAATTCCCATTTTCATTCTGGCGACCGTGGCGGTTGGAGGAAGGTTTCGATTTTCAGAGAAGGTGTACATCGAGAACAGAACGTTTCCGGAGGGGCCATCAGCGTGGTCCGCGAGTAACAGCGGGCAATGGGAGAACGTTATGACTATGGCGAGGTACGCACAGCTCTAATCCACCTATCGATCGTGATTCTGAGACTATTGAAGCAACATCCTGTTGCCATGGATCGGGGACACCCTAATGGTGAGCCATGGAAGGTGAATTTCGACAGCACAAACGCTCATTCCTCACCAAGATCTACCGACTCTATGTCCTATGGAATCGTCGGCTATGGATCCTGATTCTTCCTTGCCTTATCTACCTCGCTGACGTTGGTGAGTTCTACATTAATCCGGCTCCTGGCTGAGGGCTCACACCTAACACTAGCGCTGTCAATACCATTCTTAATGGCTGTAGCACGGCCCCTTGATCCTAGCTGGGGAGATCATCTACCGAAATACAGCACTGCCTACTGCTCTCTCGGCACTTCATTCAATATTCTCGTGACCATCCTCATCGCCACCAGACTGTATATGCTTCGACACAAGGCAGAACAAGTCATGGGCAAGGTCCCGTCCATCCTCTACACCGCCCCCTGCACTACCTTCGTCGAGAGCGGCGCTTTCGTCTCCCTCTGGCAGCTTTGCTACATCATCTCTTTCGCACGGGGCAGTTGGATACAGGATGTCTTCCTGCAGCCGGCTTCCCAGATTTCTGTCAGTCCTTCTCTCTCAACTTCGCAGGCAGATCTTCTCTTCGTTTCAACTTACCTGCGCTCCACTGTTTCTTCTTTGCTTTCAGGCTATCACTCGAATCATGATTGTTGTGCGCATGGCGCAGAATACTGCGTGGTCGAAGGACATTGTTATGGCATCAGCGCATGGGGTGCTCGACTGGCAGGTCTCCTCAGTCCAAAGCCATACCATCCCTATGCACACCCACACGCAAGGCAACAACCGAGCGTCCTTCGCGGGCCAGGATCAGATCAAGAGTCTACCGAAGAAGTTCAGAGATGAAGATGTCGTATTTTAAATAATCAAGTTCGTTCTGCTTTTCCCGCTCATTCGTTCTTCTCGTGGCTCGTTATTGGACTCGGGCTTGGGTCGTGGATGTCTTAAACAGCTTCTCCCTCTCCCCACCCCCACGCATTCGATTGTGGGTCATCTCAAAACCCAAGGGCTAGAGGTTGCCCACGTAGTTCCGTTGCATCGGTTGGTAGGATAGATTGTATGTTTTAGGAACCAGAGGATCGCTCATTACAAGATTGTATCATTAGCAGTGTGTACCATTGACTTATCCTTATTTCATTTCACTTCTTCTTTAATACTCTTTACTGATTCTATGTCGTACCTCCAGTTCACGAGAGTTCGATACATCAAAGATACGCAGCCCATTGCAGCGCCCAACTCTTGAGTTGACGTGAACATGTGTGTCCAATGTAAGATGTCAAAGCTCCGGCGGCCTCGATATCACAGCTGAAGGAACCTCATCGGCGATTAGAGCAAGGAACTTGAAGGAAGTGATGCTTCAACTCGCATCTGACATGCGTCCTAGGCTAACGTTGCCAAATCCGACAAGGGATCAGGAAAGATATCACAGCGAGTCTTCGTCTTCGCGCAAGAAGGGGAAACTAATGCGTGCGCGTGGCCGGATAGCGCGCACTGCGCGGGCAGGACGTATACTCGTTTCCAGGAAAGAAAAGGAATTTCCTTCACCAAGGATGGCTGCAACTAATATATCCTGCGTCAGTCTTCTGACCGACGTGATAGGACGGTTAAAGCTCACTTGAGCGCTTATAGAGCGCCTCTTGCCCCTCGCAGCTACCCACCAAAATTCAACGCTGAGAAATATGCTCTTATACCCCACCAACGGGCTGGGAAATACTTACCTGTAAATTTCCACTTCGTATTTGAGCGTCCAGGAAGGGGAGTCGGCGAGGCAAATGACCGGAATTAAATCCACGCCGGGGTCGATGAGGGAACCAGGTACTAGTACTTCCCAAGAAAACGGGGCTGGTAGTCGGTCCGAAGTTCGAACGCTCTCTCGGAGCCACACGCAGAATCCACCCTAACGGAAACCCCCCCCCCCCCCCCCGCCCTCTCGGGCAAGAAGGCCAAATCGGAGTTATGCTATCCCTCAACAAATAGCGTAAATCGCAATTTTCCTCCACCCGAATCCCGGAGTCCCGCACACGGAGGCAGCCCTTAAAATACAGAGTGCATGTTTGCGGCGTCTTTCGCTTCCGAGTCGCTGCACGCCTCTCAGCTCTGCACGCGCACCGCGAAAAATCTTTCGGTGGCGTGGACGCATCAGTGTTCCTGCAGGGCCTTTGAGTAAGGGACATCGGGATGCGCAGGCAGCCCCGGAACGCGGTCCTATATTCCTCAATTTCCCGCCCACCGTAAGTACCAAAGCTTGGCACTTGCCACCCGCAAGCCACCCGGTGGATACTTACGGAGCCCCAGCACCCCATCCACCGTCCCATCGTCATCTGCAGCACACGCAGCATACTCCAATCCACCCGTCGCGCGCGCGAACCCAGTCAAAGACTCTCCAAACAAATCTTAGGTAGCCAGAAAACTGCGCACAGGCATGTGCAGGGACATACGATTCTTATGACGACGGCATCGGAGCCATTGGAATGTCCGTCGTCAGACTCGCCAGCACATGGCACGGAGAACGGGACTCGGAGTTGGGAAGCGTGGTTTCATTTCATGAGCTGGGTTACAAAAGTACAAAGACAGACGCACGGACTGACAAAGAGAGAAAGAAAGATGAATCGATGAGGAGCGAAAGCGAAAATGAATGACGAAGAGGGTACAAACAAAAGGATTGGGTATCCAAATGAAAGATGAACGCATGCGACTCGTCGAACGGTCGAAGGGAGGACAAACTCAGCGGGACAGCTTCAAGTTCAAACGTTCAAGAATGGGAGGAAAAGGGCATTATAAGCTTAAAATAATAATATTGAGTACAAAGTATTGTATGGATGGATGATTGCGATAACAGGGGATGTGCGTGATATAGGGTCTCTTGAATGTACGGAGCGAGAGCTGTAATGATGATGATTGATTGTATGGTGTCCATGAAATTGGTGTTGGATGGTGGGTGGGGGAATGATGGAATATGCATGAATAAAAAGAGAAGACAATGGAAACCGGCGAAGAAAGTCAAAGAGAAGACGATAAGAGGAGGTAGACCTGGCAAAGAGGCCAAGTAAACCAAAGAAACTGCGAAGACGGCGCTTACGGATGTGCGGGTAGCCAGCCGACCCCAACACGCCGCGCGCCCAGATTCTTTCTCGTTTTTGATACCCTATCCCATCCCCGCACGCACCCGACACGCAATGAGCTGAGGGTCGGAGGTTCGTCTCGTCGAAGGAAGACGTCGAAGATGGGGATCGCAGGATGGGAGGATGTATAGAGGTCGTCAAAGGTCGTGAAGGAAAAGGGATGCTCTATAACCCGACTAGGGCTTTCGGAACTCGCACAGCACCGTGTATATCGTGTTGAATGCCGTGTAGATCTCTTCTCTGACCTGAAGGTCGAGAGGAATAAAGAGTGTCAGCGGACTAGGTTCCACTGATCTCGGAATAGATGCACGATCTCGCCGACGTAGAGTCAAGGCGGACCACAGACATACGCACTCATGTCCCAAAAGGGACAAAGAGGCGGCAAATATCGTCTGCACGATATGAAGAAGAAATGGAGGAACTGACCTTGGCACCGGTCAAGACAATCTTCCCCGACACGAAAATAAGCAAGACGACCTTGGGCTTGATCATGCGATAGATAAGACCAGGGAACAGCTGCAAACAGCGTCAGCACCAGAGGTCTCACATAAAGGAAGTCATGTCTCACCTCAGGCTCGTAGCTGCTGAACTGTCCGTGCGAGTACGCCAAACCCTCGAGTCGGATGGGGAACTTAACGTCGCAGCTGCCCACGATGTTCTGAATCTTGAACTCGGAGAACTTGGCGTCAAAGCCGAGCTTCTGGACGATACGCGCGTATTTGCGCGACGCCAGCCGCGAGTCGTCCTCCGACTTGGCACCGGTCACGACCATCTTGCCCGAAGCGAAGATGAGCGCGGTCGTCTTGGGCTCGCGAATACGCATGATCACCGCGGCGAAACGCTAAAAAACACGCGAACAAATAGAAGTTCGGCATGCCTCAAACGTTAGAAAACAAAGGCTTTACAAACCTTGGGATTGTACTCGGCGTTGCGGGCGTGAAGAGCGATGGTCTTGAGGTCCAGCCTGCAGTCAAGATTGACAGTAGCGACAATGTTTTGGAGGGTGGGGACGATGCCCTCGACAGCGGTGATGTGTTGCTGTTCGAGGGTGAGGGGGACGGGGGTCGAGGGAACGGGGGTGGTCGCCTGCGGACTCGAGGGTCCCGCGAGCGCGTTCGTCGACGTCGAGGAGACGACGGGGCCAGTGGGTTTCTGGGGCGCCGTGTAGGAGTTGGACAGCGGCGAGGGCCCCGGAAGAGCGAGGTTGGTCGTCGTCGTCTGAGGTTGGTACGACCCCGACGGCAGCGCAAGCCCATGGGCCTGCTGCTGCTGCTGTTGTTGCTGCTGTTGCTGTTGCTGCTGGTAGGTGAACTGCTGCTGGGAGTTCGCGTTGGGACGAGCTCCGAAGTTGAGCTGTCGGGCGGGCAAGGCAAAGGAAGACATTTTTTACGAGCGTGGGAAAACTACTGCGGGGGAAAGAAACAGATTGAAGCAGCGAAACCCTCCCCTTATATACCTGCCCCATTTCAAACTCCGACGCTTGACTCACAAGCTCCTTACGTAACTCTCTTTGTTCTGCTTTCCCTCCATCGCCGCCTTCCCTCCAATTGTGCCCTTGCTCGCTGTCGCCAGCGACGACGACAAGGGCTTTGGCCACCGGATCTGAGGCATTGTGGGCGCAAAGCACCCTGCTCACGGCTATCTGAGCCACAGAGCAGCCAGAGAGCTCTGGGGCAATCCCGGGGCACCCCCTTGACCCTGACAACCGATATCAAACTCGCCTGCCCATGCCCCCTGTCCTCTCACGGATCCCCAAAACCTCCTCCCTCCTCCCCTGAAGTCTCACATCCGTACTGAATAGACATAGTATGATGTCCTGTTTCTGCATAGCATATCCTGACTTGCACCTGCACGGAATTCCTGCGGAAGCACTGGTCGAGTCCTGATGAAGGTGTGTGCGCGTGTTTTCTTCCAATCCAAAATGCCGCTTGGCACGGACCCGACTGTAATTTGGCCTCAAAGGGGTAAAGCGAAAAGTGCTGTGTGGGCGCTTGAGAACACCTCCACAGGGGGACGAAAAAGCTACGTATGAGGAGTTTGTGCGGGGGGTAGAAAGAGACGAGGGTAGGAGTAGTCTGTGGGTAGCTTGGTGCGAAGGAGATTTCGTTGGTGGCTGGCAGACAATCCGCTGGCCAGCCACTTTAAATTTCGCCTTGAGCACCCGCCTCGAAGCCGCCGAGCGGGATGCTTTCGAATATCGCATCACAACGTGGCGAACGTGTGCTATCCACCCAAACAGGGGAGACTTGATCCCAGGACCATTGATAAAAGCGCCCATAGATATCGATAACCCACTAGATAATCATATCGCTAGGCAAACATCACAATCTCAGACAAATGGAATTCGGAATCTTCAATGGAATGATGATCCAGCTCAGCATCAATAAAGACCGACCGAGCGCTTCCTCTTCATCCTCCCATCCATGACCACCACGTACGTATGCATGTCGACGGATGTTCGTCACCTATCCAAACCATCCAGAAGCTTCCTCGAGATTCCAACGCCATCCGGTCTCAAGCATTACCAACTTCTATCGCTTTGCTCCGTCCATTCCGCCTTCTTCAGCATCTTCGGAGGTTCGAAAGGCGCTGGCGACACGAACGATGTAGGCTGCGGCGGCTATGAAGGGCTTCCATTTCTCGTGAAGAGAACGAAGAACACCAAAGAAGGTGAAGAGGCTACCACCCAAGTAGCGAACCAAAACAGATATAGAAAGGGTATGATTAAGATAACAAGAGGACCTATCCATGCATATCGTAGTAGAAAGAAAAGAGAAAAATGAGGAGGAAAGAAGAATGACGCAGCGCCACCACTGCCATCTAATCTAACAGCACCCTGCAAGACCCGGCGGCACAGACCTCCCAAAAGGCACATGCGAGCAGAAGACAGCGGGCAATTAAACGCCGGCAACAATCTCCTCCGCCTTGTTAAGCGCCGACACCATGCTTACGACCTCCCTCCTCCTCGTCACAACGTACTCGCTCTCCTTCAGCAGATCATCCAACACCTCGGGCTTGTACAGCTCCTGCAGGAGCTCCCTCTGAAGGTTTTCCTTCGAGTGGTTGACCAGCGACAACATGACTGCCTTGGGCACCATGTCGATCATCTCCCGCTTGACGACGTTGAAGTACGAATGGATGAGCATCTCTACAAATCACAATTTACGTTCGTTAACAAAGTCCTCCTTTGAGTGAAGTGGATGATACGTACTGATGACCTCGGTTTCCATCGTCTCCCGCTCGCTCAAAGCGTTCTGAGGACGGATGATGGGCGGGGGAGCATCCATAGCAGCGACGCCCTTCTTCTTGTTCTGCTGGCCCTTGGCAAAGAACGAACTGAAGAAGCCATCCTCCTTCTTCGGATCGACATCCAGATCCTTGTTGTTGTTCAGAGCTGCTCGCTTGGGGTCAGTCGGGCCTGGTTGAGGCTTGGCTGCCATCAACTGTTGAGTGACAAGCGCGGTCGCCTACAGAGTGACATTGTTAGACGGAGGGGCTGGATGGTGCAAGGACAGAGCACACCTGATGACCGCCAATGAAGTCAGGATGGGTAGTGTTGATATAGCATGCTTGCATCCTGCGTCACGACTCAATAAGCCCAGTTCATCTCTAGCATCGAATTTGATACACTTACGCGACCATGTCCGTAACAAGCTTGGTAGTCGGGTTCATCGACTTCTTGAAGAAGTTGACAACAGTAGCGTTGAAACGCTCACGGAGCGCGGGGTATCGCTTGAACGCTTGCTAGAACAGGCTATCAGCACAGAAGTTCACCGGAGACGGAACGGACACAACATACCACTTTCGTGAGCAGCTGTCCAAGAATGCGGATAAGCTCGTCATAAACCAGCTGGCAACATTTCAAGCTGGGGTCCTCCAATCGCTTGATCTGTTGCTTCACGATAACCTCAAACGCAGCAGCACCAACGAACAGAGATGGTGTTGAACCAGACGAGTTGTAGAGGATCGTCCTGATATCGCCATCCTTGACCTGGTCAAAGGGGTCGATGCTCCTTACGCCGTTGTTGTACAGTTCGTGGAACACGAAGCTGATACGAGCACCACCACTCAATTCATTCAAAGGCAAGTCGTTGGTGTTACCATCAATGGTGGTTCGGAACTCCGAGCAGAACTCTGTGATGACGGACAGAACGATGTTGCCGGAGTTGCCTTCACCCATCGCCCCACCGAGCGACTGGAGTTCGGCGTTGAATTTCTGAAGCTGGGTCGAAATACGGGCTTTGATGTCGGGCAGAGTTGCTCGGATGTGGTGCATGAGGATCTACCGAAAAGGAGAGTCATTTAGGCTTCTGGTCGTATTAGAGGGGGTGGTAATTATCTCACCATATTCAACTTCCTTGCCAAGAAGGGTGTGCCGCAGAACTGTGCCTTCGTCTTATATGAGGAGTGGTTCTCAAAGAAGTCCTTCTCAGCTTCAAGGGCAACGGCGATAGCTTTGTTCGTCTCAATATCGCGTTGACCACGGTTAACGACGGGAACATAGCCCAGGCGGAGAGGGATGATGCGGCCTGCAAGAATGTCGACGACGTCGGTACCCTTGTCCCTGCAGATCCGTGTCAACAACCTCAATTAAGTGCGGAATTAAATGCTAACTCACATGAGATCAACCTTGGTCAGGACACCAATCGTCCTCGTCCCCTCAGGGTCCACCTCTCTCGCCATCTTCAAGCCATCCGAGTTGGCCAAATCGGTGTTAGCAGCCGTCACAGCCAAGATGATACACGACGGCTTCGCGATGTACTTCAGCAGCATCTCCCTAATCTGCCTCTCGATATCCTTCGGCTGGTCGCCGACAGGCACCTTCGTGAGACCGGGGAGATCGACAAGCGTAAGGGTAAGGACATTCGGGGAGAAGATGCGCAAGTTGATCGGTTGCGGCGAGATCCCAGCGTTCTTGCCCGTCTTGGCCTCAGTGTCCCGAACGATCTCGTCGCGAATCTTGTGGAAGTCGTAGAATTTCTGGTTCGGGAGATGCAGGAATTCGCCCCATTCGTCCGCATTGGCGGCTTTGTCCCCGCCCTTGTCGACACCGTTCGGTTGATCTGCGTCTGTGTGTCGGTAAATTGGCGAAGGTTAGGATGTGTGGTAGACTTACTGTTTCCCGCCGGTTTGTTGATGAGTTGCAGGACCTGTTGGGGTGTGAGGATTGCGTTATGGGGAGCGTATAGGGGTGTCCACGTACCAATGGTCGCCGTGTCACGATGCCAGTCCCGCGAGGCAGGAAATCACGGCCTACAATGTTCTGATAACCAAAGCTATACTGTGAGCACTCCAAGGACCCTCCAAGAGCGTTATATACTCACCTCGAGCACCGAACTCTTTCCGCTACTCTGACTTCCAAGGACACAAATCTGGGGCAAGTCTATCGAGCCGCCCGTCGAGCCTATTGAGGTGAAGACATCCTGGAGCTTGTTGACGACGTTGACGATCTCTGTTCCGAGGCCGTTGGTGCCCATGGTTGGATATTAGAATGAGGTGAGGGGGATGATGAAAGCGAGTGCACTAAGGGCGTGAACGAGGCGCAGCTGCGGGATGGCCGTTGTATCGAAAGGAGCGCTGAGCCAAACACAGCACAAATTGGAATCTTATGAGTCTACCGCGCCAACGATGTCCCCTCCTTGTCCCGCTCCATTACATTTTATACCGCCTCTGCGACTGACTCGACGACTGCAGGAGTCAGCTGCGCTGAACTGCGCACAGCCGTTCCATTCGACCACTGGGCTGGAGCCAGGTTTGCTGGCAGGGTCAATGATGCTGAAGCCACTTTAGGTTGCATGCGCAGTTCGCAGCTCGGGGCTTCAGCGAACTGGTCACGGTGTTGAGGGTAGATCTGGACGACGGGGTTTCTCTTACATGGCACAGATAGGAGTCCAAACCCTACAGCTTTGGAAGGCAATTACAGAGTCTATACAGACTGTGCAACATCAATGACCGAGAAGGCCCAGCATCCCCAGTTATGTTTAGTCTTCGCCACACCTGTATGATTTTGAGACCTCTCACGATGTCTATCCAACTTCCCTTTGGCCAGCCGCAAGCCGGAGGTTGACACATGGGTCAAGGCAATGATGGACGCGGGGTTTGGTGGCCGGTAGAGCGGCTCTGCGTGGACTTCCAATTCGCTCTCTCATCTCTGCGCCCATCTCCCTGGACGAACAGGAAATACGATGTCCATCTAACGCAAAAGGTCCAGAGGAACTGAAGGAGCTACGAGGGTGAGTGATTGACTGGGTGGTTCCGAACGCGAAGATGGTGAATGAACAACCCCCTCAGTCCACTAGACCCGCAAACCACCTGTCTAGCCTACGGTTGCCTCTCGCGCCGCTACCCGCTCGCTTGTGTGCTTCTCCCGCTCACTCTTGCCCCAGATTCATGCTTTTGGGTTTCAGCAACCTCTTCGCTTCAGAGCATCTGACCTTAGTTTGCATCAACCGCGCGTGTCGTTGCTAAGAAAGACCTTACTGCACACACTCGCTCGGACCGATTGGGGAGCACGCGGGCCTGCTTCTAAAGTCCATCTTCGATCTTCCCTCCACACTTAAAAAGGCGCTTTTGTGCGGCACCAACCCCACATCGCTATTCCACCATGCTGGGGTACACCCTCCTACCACTCTTCCTCCTCGGCCTACTGAGCCCAAACCTCTTCCACCTCGTTTCCTCGCAAGCAACTGTGCCACGAGAACTCTTCTCCCCGCTCGCCCCTCAAAAGGTGCTCGCAACCTATAAGGCCTCCCCGAGCTTGCAATGGCCACAGTACACCGACGGATCTGGCCGCTGGCTCTTCTTCCCCCCGCGCACCTGGACGAGCGGCTTCTTCCCTGCAACGCTCTACGCGCTTAATACGCGCAGGCAGCTATGCGGCGCGACGGACGCGAACCAACTGGGAATCGCGGACTGGGTTGCACTCGGTCGGGCGAAGAGTCGCGGGCTCCCGCTCGACGCGGGAGGTATTGGCCACGATGTCGGGTTCATCAGCTTCCCCTTCGTGGAAGAATTAGTTGTGTATGTTTCTCCTCGCTTCGACTAGTGCAGTTTGCTTCCCGTTGCGGCTCATGTGAGCCTCATGGCAGCGTGCTACTCCCGTAAATTTAAGTTCTTAAGCTAACTTCGGGAAATTTCCCGTTTTCGCTTCTTCTTTTTGTTTGCTCGGAAATGTGCTTTCCATTAGGAATCCCCAGAACCAGACGGCGAAGGCCTCGATTAACAGCTTGGCGTCAGCGCTTGCAGCCCGCTTCGACGGGAAGGTGGGCTGTACACGAAGTTGGGACGCTTCGGATCCCACAGACTTCCAGGTAAAAGTTCTTCCTCGGCGCTTATCTTGATGGTTGTTCATGATGCGTTGCCGTGACCAGGTTATTATTGACAACATGATGAACTTGGAAGTCTTGTTCGTCTCTGCGAATCTCACCGGTAACCAGGACCTCAAGAAAATCGCCATCTCGCACGCGCTGACTACTATGAAAAATCATATCAGGCCCGACGGTACGTCCTCAAGTTAAACTTTTGACTATAGCATGCTCATTCGTCTTCTCTGACCTTCTTTTCCACTTGAAGGCAGCTCGTGGCATGTAGTAGAGTACAACCAGACTACGGGAAAAGTTATACGGAAACGGACTGCTCAAGGCTACTCCGACAGCAGCACCTGGGCGCGTGGGCAGGCTTGGGGGATCTATGGGTTTGCTAACAGTGCGTTAAGTTCAAATGTAAACCGAATGTCTGGCCTGATCCACGTTTTAGTGCACCGATTGACTGGCAACCCCGACTTTTTGAGTACTTCCCGACGCATGGCGAATTACTTCCTCGATCACCTTCCACAAGACGGTGTCGTCCCTTGGTAAGGCTTCCCGAGGTCTCGGCAACCGATACTAATGACTGTTGAATGGCAGGGATTTCCAGGCTCCGTTGAACCCACCTCCGCGTCCAGCAGATTCATCAGCCGCAGCTCTCGTGTCAAATGCACTATTGCTGCTCGCGCAGCAAGAAACGGATGCTGGGGCAAAGAAGCAGTGGACCGATGCCGCTATCCGGGTGTGTATATCTACTTTCTTCGGCCACGAGGAAAGTCTGAATGTGTCCACGACTTCGTAGATCTTGAACAGCATCACGCGGTTAGCATGGAAGCCTCAGTGGCAGAGCCTACTCTCGAACGGGACTGTTAACTGGCCTGCCAACAACTACCTTACTGGGATTGTATACGGTAAGTCCTGAACCAAATGTAGGGAACCGTATGCTCAACAACGACTCGCCTTTCATCTAATAGGCGACTACTACTATATCAAGGCTGCGAACGAGTTGATCAAGAATAACATCGTCACCTGCGAAGGCCAATGGACTCAATCACGGATTCTGGGAGTTGGGATAGGGCTCTAGCCTGATCCGTCGCCATATCGAGATGCTTTTATACCATTAACAATATCCATACCACACTCATAACGGCTGGGTGCCCTCTAATTTGAGCGGCGATTCAGACTCAGGAAGGGCGGCAAAGTATACCCAAATCTGGCCATAGAGGCTTCACATATCCAACCAAGATACAAATACACTTTTGTTCAGCTGTAAAGCTGTGTTCACTCGAAAGGGACTGGATTCATTTTGATCTAGTTGAGGTAGCGGATATGGTTCGTCCTAGAAGCGAAAAGGGAGGGAATCGAACACAGTGTGAGTTCAATGGCACAAGGCGCAAGAGGGAACTTATTTATATTGAAAGCTAGATGGCATACGCATGATACCCCACACCCTTTTCCTCGGGCACCAGGTGGAGAACGTGGTTGAAAGGGGCGAGGTTCGTCGATTCCTGGATCTGCGTGTTGAGGGCGGCCGATGCGTCAAAATCTAGATAGATTACGAACGTCAAAAGCGTCGTCAGGATCATAAGGACCAGTCCTCCAACAAGTGCACGTCCATGGTTGTGACTATATGCTTTTCGACTTGGAAGCGAAGGTTCTTTTGAAGGTTGTGATGAGCACGCAACTAGGGCGGCAGAGCCAAAGCAGAGCGATCGCTTACATTGAGCTTCTCCTTGATACGGTCCTTTCCAAGGAATTCGAAGTAATCCCCCGCAAAGCTGAGCTTGGAGAAATCGCGCTTCAGTGGAGGCAAGGATAATAATCAGTTCCGATACTGAGAGAGAATGGTTAGTTCGAACGGCATACGGACGTAGAACATATCGACGTCCTTGCGGTCTTTATCGATTGTTTCGCACTAAAAGTCGACGAAGCCCTTGACGACTTCTTCGGGAGTGGACATAGCGTTGGCTTTGGAGGGAGAGGACGGGGAAGGGGGGTGAAGGGGAAGTGGGTGGTAGATGTCGCGATTTCGAAGGCGTATCGATTGAGAGTCAACCATTCATTAATATATGTGTATATCCACTACGGGTACAACGGGGTGGGAACAAGCCTGTAGGGTACCTAAACAGGAAGCCCACTAAGATACATCGAGTATGAACAGAGAGTGGGCCTGTTCATACTCGACGTATCTTAGTGGGCTTCCTGTCACACTCGCAAATGCTCGAAGCGCCTTGAATTGTGGGGTAAATTTCTACGCTCATTATAAGTGAATAGCTGCCAAATTGAAGTTGAAGTTGTAAACACATGCGTCCAAAGGGTGCTTCAATCGGGCTCGGTTGAGCTACTTGAACTTGTAGCGAATGATGTGGTTTGACCTAGAAGTGAAAAGGGAAAGATGTAAGTAGATGTTGTGTGAGTTCTAGGGCGCCTATTTATGAGAAAGGCATAGGGTACATACACATTATAGCTCACACTCTTCTTGTCGGCGACGATATGGAAAGCGTGGGCAAAGGGGACGAGGTCCATCGATCCTTGGACCTGCGATTGAAGCTTGAAGGACCACGGCCGACGGTGCGTTGCACATGTAGAGATCGGCGGCTTAGCGCTTAAGTTTGATACTCGCAGAAGGAACTGTTCGTACCTTGAGTTCGCCATCTACAAGGGTCATGAGAGACCTGTCGCTCAACAAGTGTGCGTCCATGGTAGTGATAATATGCTTTTCAATCTGGAACGGGAGGTCTGGTGGCAGGATGATCAGATCAACGACTCTAGTAAACGCCCGCATAGTGGTTGCTTACCGTGAGCTTCTCGTTGATCTCGCTCTTCCCTTCGAAACACTCTCCCTCACAGCTGAGCTTGGAGAAGCGCGCTAGGGAATCGTCGATATCAATTCCGATTTCCAGCAGGATCATGACTTGAACGGTGTATGAACGTAGAACGTATATCAATGTTTTCTGGGCCTTCGTCGAATTTCTGGTAGTAACCTTGACGAAAACCTTTGCAAGATCAAGTTCGGGATCGGACATTTGGAGGGGAAGGACGGAAACCGTGAATGAAGTACTGGGGCATTCGGAAGGATTGTCAGACAACTCATTCATCTATCCGGTTATGTGATCTCGACGCGCCGAGCTGCTGGTAGTGGTCATGTCCATTGAATGAGATAGCACGGCCCGTGTCCAGAAGTAGTCACTAAACCTGTATAGATTGACGCTTTAGCCATATAGGAACAGGCCAGGATCCGGGTTCAGCACGCTAAGCTGCATGGGTCGAAGTACCACACTGCGTGTGGCTAGTCCTTGTGGCAATGATAACATTGACCAAGTCCTGGAGATTAGATACCTTCTAAGTGCAAGGCCAACCCACGCCCAATGCACTCGGCGACAGGAACGGGCTCCAAGAACAGGGCCTTGGAAAGGCGAAATTTGGAAAGCGGATTGAGATCTGAACGTGCCTGATGGCATAAAAACTTCGAACAAAACAAAATAGTACAGGGTTCCATTGTCGTTAACTTGCAAAGCTGCGTGTGTGATGTGCTGCCTTCTGCTGCCTCGAGAAAATCTAGATGGTAAAATATGTTCGGTCGATCTAAGCGAGGTTGAGGCGGAAGATGTCGTTCAACCTAACACCAAAAAAGAAGGAGGATTGCGTCAGTCTCAGGGCAAAGGGCGCTTGTCCATGCTGAGGAATGAGAGAACGTACACGAAGTAGGTCGTGCCCTCGGGAACGAGGTGGAAGACCTGGTTATAGGCGAGGGGGTTCGGTGAGTCATCAACCTAGATGTGGTAGAGCGAAGGGTCAGTAAGAGTCACAATAATTGGGTAAATAGAGGAAGTAAATAGAGGAACAAATTGCTGAGATATTGGAAGGTAACACGGAAAGAAAGACGTACCTGGAGCATTCCGGTGACGAGAACGAGGATCTTTCCGTCGGTAGTGGGCTGAACGTCCATGGTCGTGACTATGTGCTTAACAGTCTGGAAAGGGAGGCTCTGGAGTGGACGTATTAACGAGATCGGTTTCTTGTGGCATTTGGGAGTCGACATACGGTGAGCTTCTCGAGGATGTTAGTCGTTCCTTGGATGGGAGATCCCTCGAAGGTAAGCATAGAGAAGTCGCGCTAGGGGATCGACAATATCAGCCCCGATCTCCAAGTGAACTCAATGGATTGAGCTGGGCACGAACATAGAGAGGTCCGAGGTTGGCGCGGTTGCCGTCGAACGTTTGGTAGTAGAAATCCGCGAACTGCTTTCCGACGGCGGTGAGATCGGCGGACATTGCGTCTGGTTTTGGGGGAGGGAACGGGTGGAGATGGGTGAAGTGGTGTAAGTGGTGAAGCTGTAGACCCGAAGCGAACCTCCGCCGCCAACTTTATCTATCCTCTCACGTGATGTGATATCGAAGCGCCGGACCGCTGCCAACGCCAAGGACAGGCTCGGCCACTATGGAGGAGTTCAATTAATAGGGGACACATCTCTCATCTGGCCTTGATATTCCCCAAATAACAAGGTCTCTACCATGGCCCACTTCGCCGAGAAGACTCGGCCGCCACCTATCGCGCGCAAGTCGTCTGCGCAGAACCTCCTGTCCCAGTTCAAGGCTTCCAACGCATCTTCGAACTCGTCGATACCAACGACAATATCGCTTGGAGGTACCACCGCGGTTGGGGGAGGGAGCACGATGTCGTTCACATCGGCGGGGAGCAGCACAGTTAATGGGTCCACACCGACCTCTGCTACCCCGACTGCGCGTGAGTGGGACGCCCAGTCCCTTCACTCGGACAACGTTGGATCGTCGCTCGGTGGGGCCGTCAGTCCCCAGATCGGACAGGGGATGTCGGTTGAGTATCTGCGGGAACTAGTGCAGAAGAGGATCCTGACGTTGACCTACATACGGAATATGCATGAAGGGTACGTGGTAGAGTTATGACTGTTGGGTAGTGGAACTGATTGATAGACAGACAGGGACATTGGTTTCATACGATCCAGATATCGAGAAACGAGCTGGCTATGGCGTTTAACAATAGTGATATGAAGAAACGGACTATGCGATTCGCTGTGCTGGGTCTCTCGCTATCGAGTCTATTGGATATCAACCAGCCCCAGGACCTGCTAAAGGGCCTCTTGAATACCATCACGGAGTACGATCAGTCGAAGGAAGAAGGAGAGAAGTCGAAGATGGTACGAAGCGCCTCTCGTTGCCATACCCCGGCTGACATGACCCGTAGCGACTTTTCAAACGAACAAATCTGAGGAGAGGTGCTGCAGGAATTCCAGAATTCTCGGGGTCATTCCAAGAAGGTGACACGTCCTATCTATTCACACCACACATCGTAAGAACGTTCTATCGACCGGAAGACCTGGCCTAACTCCCAATAGCCCTTTGCTCTAGACTACCACGAGACCCTGCTTTCTCTCATCGACGTGATATCTGAAGTCTACAACAAGATCTCAAAGTTGCTAGGGCCCTCGCCCTTCCACCCTTCACACCACATGATGGGACCGCTCGGGCTCCTGACGCCCCTCCCCGGCGTCTCCTACCTCTTCCATGGGGAACACCACCTACCAAATTCGAACGACCAGGATGTCGCGAGTAGTCTGTGGGGTATTGCAAATGCGAGTCTGAATGCACCGGGGATTGCAGGACCGAGTGCGTCAATGATGTTCGGCAATGTGCTGGGGAGCCCGCCTATCTCGAATTGGACGCCAAACCTGGGGGACATGGTATTGAAGATCGACGGGAAATTGAAGGCAAGTGCAACTACCCACTGAGTGGTACTGTCCTCTGACTTCAGGCTTTAGAAAGTCATGTCGGTGTTACTGAAAGACCTTGACGAGCTGGCGAGGAATGGGATCAAAGACGAGCTGGCCTCGCTTGAACCACTGTTACGGAATCGAGTGCCAGAAGGGTCAGGCCCTTCGCGTACTCAGCAGTATGAATACGACGCGATGTAGAGGGCTGGTACATTCGACGATGGTGGCATTGGACGACACGCCGCCGTCCTTAGAAGCCGTCAAATCCTCCTCGTTTTGGGGAACGATGGCACTGGACATGATTAGCGCCGGTGGGGCAGCTGATCTGTCTTTTAGCTCAGGAGGACGTCGGGATTTGTGACGACCAGGCTGGGGTACCCACAGTGGCGGTATCTTACTCGGGAGAAGCACACCAGGGTCTCTTGTCCTGGACTCGTGGTGCGAAAAGGTGATATACCCATGGCTAGACGCGGACGTTCGTTGTTGGATTAGGGAATGCCAGTCAGGCAAATATGTATCTTAGGGGGTTTCTTGCATTGTGTGTACATTATTCATCGTAAGGGGTGATCGCGATAGGACATGTAGTTCATGATAGAGTGGGGTTCGTGTATGGTACAGTGGTGGTGGTACAACAGCGGTCATGGCAAGACATATGGGTGGTTAAGATCCTGGGTCAAGGCCTATCACTTCTTGCACTGGCACTCGGCGGCCTGGCAGCCACAGCTGAAGACAACGAGGTGAGTTTGGTAGAGTGAACCAGGATTATGTCGAGCAAAGGTCACGTACGCAGTGGCACAGCAGGAGCAGGCGTCCGCGCAACAAGCGTTGACGGGGGTAGCGATGGTCTGCCGAAAGTCAGACGGGCGTACACCGGCAGGATGGATAATGCATACCGTTTGCATATTGGTTTGTGAGGGGGAAAGGAAGACGAGTAAGTTCTTGGGATGTCGCCGCAACTGGGGCCCGTATTTATGCACTCCTGGCGCTCAGACGCCACTCCACTTTAGGTCTCCGCAAACGACCCATGACCTTCTTCTTCAAAAGCATGTTCGACGCTATCTACACCACTTGTCCTGAGGGCGATAGATTGAGCGTTATTGAAAAAGCTTGAAGGTGATTAGAATTATTGATCGCGGGATGTGCTTGTTTTGGCAGGTCAATCGCGCGGCAGCTTGCGTTGGGCGCGAACCTTGTTCTGAAAAACTGTGCAGCTTGTCGGACGCACGATGCAGGTCGCTGGCAGCGCCTATCCTGCCTCTCAACCACTATATCCCTACCCGAATCACTATCATCACCACCACCATCCTATCCCAGGTCCGTATAGCTCATTACATCGTTTCTGATATACCGGAAGTTGATTGGAATCGCGAAATTGGTGCTTGCAGTCGCCCACGACCATGAGCTCAAGAGACAATACCTGACGCTGCTCCCGCCGCAGCAGATCATCGAAATATGCCTTAATTTTGACGTGCATGTCCCACCGTATGTGAAAGCGTCAATATGGCCTATAGACCTCAGTTCAGCCATTGCGGGGCTGCGAAAACAGGCCGCGGAGAAGCCTTCGCAAGACGCGGAGGGTCAGGCCAAAAACTCGTCTTCATCGACGGGAGATGAAGACATTGGAGGAGGAGCGATCATGGACTCGCTCACGCGGTCACCGTCGTTAGAACCGTCGCCTGCACCGGAATCGGAACAGCCGAAAGCAAGCATCGAGGAACCTAGACCCCCAGATAAAGAGGCGGCGACGGAGGACCAGGAAACTGCAACACCTCAACCGGACGCCCCAGATTCCTCTTCTATAAGCGTTGCATCGTCAACGTCGTCGACATCTTCAGTAGCGGATGCACCGACAACGACGACGGAGGAAGAATCGCCTTCGACGAGCTCAAGTTCGAGCGCGAGTACATCGACACCGACGCCCTCTACGACTACCCCAGCCGCTGAATCTGCTTCTCACCACCCCCAACCACCACCTTCAGCACCAACACCCGCTGCACCACCGCCTGCACAACCCGTTCCCGTCGCCTACCCCCACCAGCCATACGGCTACCCCTACGCGCCATACTATCCTCCGCCGCCGCCTGGATACCCATATCCCCACCACCAATATCCAGCGTACCCACACCAGCAACCTCACGCGCATGCATACCCTCCGCCTCCACCTCCAGCCGCCCTTCCACCCGTCCCGCCACCCCCGGCGCAGCCAATGCCGATGATGCAGGACGGCCAGTCGCCTGACGATCTGCCTAGCTATGAGGAGATGATCGTGGAGGCGCTTATGGACACGAACGATCCGGAGGGTTGTGCGCCTAAGGATCTCTTTACGTGGATGGCGGCGCGCTATCCTGTTCAGTCAAATTTTAGGCCAAGTGCAAGTCAAGCGCTGCAAAAAGCGTATAAACGAGGGAGGCTGGAGAAGAGCAGCAACAATAAGTATAGGCTGAACGCTGCTTGGGAAGGTGGAAACGTGAGTACTCCCCGTCTTATATCTCAATGCGAGGATGTCTCATGATTTTATTAGACTTCCCGTAGGACGACGCGACGACCTCAAACGCATACACATACGATCACTTCCAGCAACAATGCCGCACCTTCGTCACCCTTTACGAATGCCCCTCTCGTTCACCACCACCAACAACCACAACAACAGCAACATCACCAGCAGACATACGCCTATTCAACCTACCCATACCCCCAATCCGCATACTCGAGCTTTTCCCAGCAACAGCAGACCACTGCTGCATCCACTACCGCCGCCACCACCGCATCAACTTCGACACAACAACCAGTCGCTCCCGTTGCAGCTTCTACCTCCACGGCGACGGCCTCTACCTCTGAACCTAAATCGGCGGATGTACAGGACAAGGAGGTCAACGACGCCTACGAGGCTGCGCAGAGCATTCTCAAGGCTATCAACTTTGGGAGTCTGCTACAGCTCCCTGCGGATGAGACGCAGGAAGGCGTCGCGGCGAGAGGAACAGACCATACTGTTCCTGTTCAGCCTTACCAGCAACCCCAACCCAACGCAGTGGCGGGTAGCAGTGGCACTAGCACAAGCGTCGCCATGGGTGCCGCATCGATATCGGCGGCGCAGACGGTGCAACACCAGCCCCACACGCTCTTAGCCGCTCTGAATGGAGCGCAGCTGAGTGCCGCAACTGGTGCGGGTCAGGTGCCGGGTGGTGTTGCTGGTAGTGCGGCGGGTGTGTCGCAGAGCTCGAGGGCCGACTTGCAGGCTCAACTGGCGCTTTTGGCGGCTCAGTTGACGGAGCTTGTGAGAGTCGACGATGGTGCGACGACGGCACAGAGTGGTCTGCCAGTTCCTCCGGTTGTAAGACAAATGGAGGTGCAAACGCAGCAACCACAACAACAGGGGATGTATTATCAGCCTCAGCCACCTGTCGTTTCTCAGCCGACACTTTCACAGCATGTATCGCCGTACGCTCCTCAAGGGGCCCCGATACAACTTCCGCACCAAATGCAGCAGCATCAGACACAAGCTCAGCCTCAACTTCAACCTCAACAACAGCATCAACCTCAAGCCCAAGCTCCGGCTCCGGCTTCCTTCGTCGACAATAGTGCGCCCATGGCAGGGTTGTACCCACCGTCTCCACCCCCTCAAACCCAACCACCTGTTCACCCGACTCAGCCTCAGCCTCAACCTCAACCTCAGGACGGCCAGCAACAACAATCGCATCAGCCGCAACTCCACCAGTTCCAGCCTTCGCAGGCTCAGCAGCACGCTGAAATATCGCATGTCCATATGAATGGAACTGTTGGACATCAGCATCACCAATTCAACGCCGCGCAATCGACGACGAATACGACAATGACAGGAGGAGAGCAATCAATGCCAGACCAAGCCTCGTCGCCTGCCTTGGAAGAGATGGAATTTATGGACGACTCTGCACTCGATGGGGAGTATAGTGAGGATGATGAGGATATGGAGGAGGTTATTTGATAGAGTTCAAGACTTTCACTCTTTCGTTTTCCCTTTCGCATTCATTCTCGTTCATCAGTCTACATTTGGATCTCTCCTTCGATATGCATTTGGACCCGTTTCTGGTTCTACTGTACATGTCGTTCTTTGGGCATTCTTCTTCTTCATTTTCGTCTATGGGGCCTTTGTTGTCGTTCTGGTATTATTATCATTGTTCCTTGCTTTCGTTTCACGGGTGCCTTGATGTTTCTGTGTTCAGTGCGTGTAGCTGTAGCTTTTATGTAGCATGCCATCCTATTCATCACGGTTAGCATCTTCCATTTCAACAGCTATTGATCTTCAATTTGGGACGACGAGCCTACCTTCGCTGGGTTCCGGATGGCTTAGTGGCGACTTCTCACTCTTGCTTGGGACCTCCTGGCCGGGAATCATTGACGACACCAGGGAACCTCTGCCTGAGCCTCCCATCGGCCTGGATGCGAGTGAACAAGGCGTGTATGTTTGCATGGTTCCTCTGGTCGTAGAAGTCGTTCCTGGCCCTCATAATCTCCGCGTTGGAGTTCGCTTCTTCGTTCTGGGAGTCCAAGACGAAAAGCAGCAAGTCGAGCGGGGTCAACGAGGCATTCCCGAGTGTCCTGAGGGAAGAGAAGATGGAAGCAAGCCTGGGGTCTTCTACGCCGTTATTGATTCGGTGCGCTTGGGTACTGAGGGAAGAGCTCGAGGCGAGGCTGAGGAGCGGGTCGATGGAGGGCTCGAGTTTGAGGGCGCTGTATGCGGCATTGGAGGAGAAGGAGTTGTATGGAGTAGGAAATGTGGGCGGATCGTGATGACCAGCTTGTCTAGAGGGCAAATGTTAACGCATATATTCATGTGAACGAAGAGAAGCGGTGACCAAACGTACTGTAACCCGTCTTGGAACTGAATCTTGACGCTGGTCCCAGATCCGCTAGCTTCCATCGCCCCAGCCCACAATCCTCTTGGATTCATTACTGCTCCATCATGCCCATATCCAGGCCCTTCCAGGTGAGCCAGAGATGAAGGATGCCCGGCTCCACTCATCTCGACTGCATTAGCAGCCTCGTCCCCAACCCGCCTAGGTAGACTCGGCCCCCTCACTGGCCTCTCTACTGCAAACTTCCCAAGGTTTGCGCTATAATCCAGATCCGCCGCCGCTTTCCTCTTCTTCGACGGCGCAGGCGCGCCATTGGAGCCTTTCCTGAAGTTCATTGGGGGCAAGATGCAGCCTGGGGCAGAGGCGCCCATGTATTTGTGCGATAGAGAGGGGTCATAGTAGACCGCGTAGAGCATTTTGTTGTCTTCCATGCTGATTTTGCAAAAGGCGGGTAGAGGGGGGAGGAGGAAGGGGTGAGAGCGGGCGCTTGGTGAGCGCTTAGAGTAGGTCAGTTGATGGTTGATGGCGAGTTGAGGTTAGGGTCTGATCTCATGGTGCTGAAATGAGAGCGACGCTTCTTGGACACGAACTACCACAATCGCTTAGTATTCGAGCCTCCACACATGGCGCCCAAAGGGAAGAGTGATAAGAAAGGAGCGGCGAAGTCGATGCCTAAGCCACCTCCAATTCAGGTGGTCTTCCCTCCGCTTTCTGAGAAGGTCGAGTTGGAGTGCACGACGGTGATGGAGGACCAGATTTTCATTGTCGAGGTATAAATCTCTTATCTCCATCGGCTCCGAATCCCAACTTGAGTGTTATCTAGGACTTCTTCTCGCCCCAAGAATGCAAGGAATTTGTGAAATTCATCGACAGCCTTCCCCTTGAGCTCACACCTCCGAAGAAGAAAGGGGAAGCTGACCGTGTCAACCGTAGGCAGTTCTTCCCCTTCTAGTTGGGTTATGCTCACACCAGGCAACCCAATAGACCGATTCTCGGTGGCATCTCCGTCCTTTGCGCAGTCCCTGCACGCTCTCCTCACACCGCATCTCCCATCGTTTCCTTACCCAAGCTCAGTGCACCCCAAACGGCGCATATCGCAACCGGATGGTGAACCACGACACCCTCACTCGTTCAATTCGAACATCAGGGTGTACAAGTACACCCAAGGGCAGTACTTCGGGTACGTCTAAGTAATCGCTCACTTCACAGAACAATTAGGAACCAGGACTTGATTATGTCGATATAGACCTCACTACGACGACTCTGTGAAGGATTCCGTGACCGGAGATACGTCTGAATGGACACTGTTAGTGTATTTGACTGGGGAGGAGGATGGAGTCGAAGGCGGAGAAGTGGGTGATATCAGCTTCTTTACGAGAACGACACTGACAGAGGCTCTAGACGCTATTTCACAACGAGCAGAGAGGGAAGCCCAAAGAGATCATCACTCCACCTCTGAAACGAGGGTCTGCATTGTTGCATCGGTATGGCATTATTGTCTTTGGCTAGTGCTTCTTGAGCTCATAACTCGGCAGGCATGGGTTCGAATGCATGTTACACGAAGGCTCTCCGGTTCTCAAAGGCACAAAATACGTCCTGCGATCCGACTTGATGTTCACGAGGTGATAGCAGAGTATCCAAGCAGAGTGATATACGGAAGTCAACCAACATCGTGATGCTATCTTCTACTCTTTTTCTTCATACTTGGCATGCCTGCCTCCACGACATCATCATCCCGGTCTCTATCATCCGCCCCTCCGCCAGTTTCCCTCCTCCTCTTACCCCGTCCTCCGCTTCCCTGAGCCTTCGAGTCTTGGTCCTTGATCTCATTGATCGCCAACCTCTCCGCCTCGTGCACCCGTTCCTTCAACAGCGCAACCTCCTCATCATCCGTCGGCCAGGCGTCCATCTTCTTGCCAACAACCTTCTCAATGCGCTGGAGGAGCTCGACATCGTACTGAGTAACGAGGGTCACAGCCTTTCCTGCACGACCCGCACGTGCGGTACGACCAACACGATGGATGTAGTCCTTGGAGTGGGTGGGAATGTCGTAGTTGATAACGACGTCGACGGAGGGGATATCGAGACCACGGGAAGCGACGTCGGTGGCGACGAGAATATTGCGCCCTCCTCCCTTGAACTTGCCGAGAGCGCCGAGACGTTGACTTTGGCTCAGTTGGCCGTGCAAGGGGACGGCTGGGAAACCTAGTGTACGGAGGATAATAGCAAGTCTGTATGTATGGTTAAGATTAGAACCAGTCAAAGTGAAAAAAAGAGATACGCACAATCGAGCATCTCGCACAGTTCTTGTGAAAATGATGATGGAGTTTTGGGCCATGGAGTTTGCGAGGTAAACGAGAAGTACAACCTTGTCCTTGAGAGGGACTAGGAGGTAGTGTTGAAGGAGTGTTGAGACGGTCTGGTATCTGACGGTACACCCTCAGTTCGAGAGCCAGGCAAGAGGGGGAGAAATTCCTTACTTTCCGGTAACTTCTACTCGTACGGGGTTCACCAAACTTGCCCTCTGGAGTTTTGCGACCTTGGAGGTCATTGTTGCGGAGAAGAGGTATGTCGTACGTTCACGAGGGATGAGTTTGAGGATTTTGTCAATGGCTGGTCCGAAGTCCATGTCGAGGAGACGATCGGCTTCGTCAAGAACCTAGAAGCAAGTTGTGCAGGTCAATACGATAGCCTGAGGATATGGAAAGTAGTGTATGCGCACCAAGAATTTTAATGTTCGCAAACTGAATCCCTTGGTCTCCTCCAGATGCTGCAGCAATCGACCAGGGGTCGCAACCACAACATGAGGCCTCTTCGCCAACGCAATCGCTTGCGTAGGCAAGTCCATTCCACCCACGATAGTTGCACATCGTGCACCCATAGAGGCACCCAAGGCCTCGAATTGCTGCGCTATCTGGTACGCGAGCTCACGAGTAGGTGCAAGGACGCATGCGAAGAGCCCTTTCGGCTCGTCCCAGAGCTTTTGGAGGATGGGGAGGGCGAAGGCGGCCGTCTTTCCGGAACCGGTGGCGGCGACACCAATAATGTCGCGACCTTCTAGTGCGTGTGGTAGAGATTCGCTCTGAATCTCAGTCGGGTTGGTGAATTTGAGGGACTCGAGGGCATCGAGGAGGGGTTCAATCAGGCCTAGCGATTTAAAGGTTACTGGCGCCTTGGGGGCGGTTTCGGCGGCATTTTCTTCTGGTTCTGGGGATTTTGAAGCCGAGGCTGAGGTACTGGCGTTCTCAGGAGAAGGCATTTTGGGGTAGTGAAGTCAGGTAGACGGTAATGAGAAATCTCAAAAAGCCTGAAAGTCCTTGAAATATGTTTCCCACGGTTATATTTAGCGCTGACCACTGCGATCAATTGGAGATTCATCCAGGGGTTGCTTGGAATTGCTCTCCGTGAACCGTGTGCCATCTCCCACCGATACCACCACCTCTACGACCTCTGGTACGACGCTGGATAGCGACAACGCATGGACCAACGCGTTCTGGTCTCGCACACGGCCCCGAAGGACTTCCATGGCACACATAACTGGAATAAAGTCTGCAGCTCGATTGCGTCGCAGCTGCCTCTGAGGAATGTAAACTTGAAATCGGCGCTAAGGAACGCGACGACGACAGTGATAGACCTCAATGTCGCGTTGGTTGCATTGGAGTCGGTGAGGGACGATGGAGTCTCCCAGATACCCGGGTCGATTTTGGAGAAGCCGTTGCTGCATTTGTACATTCTATATTGCCAGGTGCGTATTGTTAGTACACGAAGGGCTTTCCACTGAATTCACCGTCTATAGGACGATGACTTAGAGACCTATAGAACCAGCCTCAAGAAGGAAGTAAAGGATTGGCATACCCTCGTTACTTCCAAGAAACAGCCCGAATGGCTCATCCTTCAGATCGTCCGACCACCAGACCCATCCAAGACTCAATCTCGCAATGTCTTCAAGTTTGCCGGCACAGTTCAGAGTAAACTCAAGACAGACTTTAACACGGACGATCGAGACAGGTTTGTGCACACATATTTCTCCCTCCCCAAAGCTTATATGGATTCACAGAGTGGTCCAACTGACCTACGTATCCGACAACGCCAACGACCTCATATGGGCAGAGTTCTTCAATAAGTTCAAAGAAGGCATTTCAAATGCTTTTGCAAACGCTATCTCGGTGCGGCGGGAGGAGGTCCGACGCTCAGAGGGTCAACAAGCCATGCCGGGATGGAATTTCTGCACATTCTTCGTACTCAAGGTGCGTTGTTCTCATTCACATTCTGTCAATACGCCAACGAGGAGATCAGGAAAGCCTTGCGACTTCATACGAGGGTGTAAACCTCTTCGAGGATGCGCTATATCAGTACGAAGAGCTCGAGTCTCTGTTCCTCCACGTCTCACGCGAACGCAACTTCTCCTGGTTCGGAGCGCTGATCACCCCGGGCGAAGGAGATGATTCGGCGCCGCTCCTCTCTATCTCGAAGAAACCGTACCGCGACCTCATCCTCGCCAACACCATCTCCGTATTCGACTTCCGAATCTATATCCTATCTCGACGGTGCGAACTTCTTGCGAAGATGGGGTGCTTGTCCGACGTCCCGAGGAAGGTCGCAACCTTCTTGGGGGCGTTTGGAAAGAGATTGTTTGAGATAGAGGCTCACTTTCCGAAATTCTGGATTGAGAGTTGGATCTATTCGGGGGCTATCACAGCTGTTGAGCAGTGCGCGGCGTGGCAGAGGCAGTATGATCCTGAGGCTATTGACAAGGCCGCAGTGGATTCAGGCAACGGAGAGCTGCTTGACCTCGCGAGGTCGCAGGTGAGCGGAACTTGCCTTACCATACGCCCATCAGCGCTCACGCACAGTATAGTTGGAAGTTATCGGTATTGAACTTGGCTACCTCCCTAAAGAACCCCCCTTCTCCATCGCTTTGCCTAAACGCACCCGACGTGCCTCACTCGCACCAGCCAACATCACCATCAGTAGCGAAGACATTAACGCGATCCTCCAGAGTCAAGGTGCTTTCTATGACATCTACATCCGACTAACCAACCAGGCCCTCACATCCTATGCTGAGGGAGGCCGTCGAAAGTTTGGCTTAAAGCTACACGGCGCTCTGGCTGCCCTCGATCTGTAAGTTTCAGAGTCTATATCCGCTTACCATTCGATTCTGATACCTTAGAGTAAAGGCATCGCGGCAACCTCGCCAAAGCTCTCAGCACATTTGCCTCCCTCCCTGCCCACTACGCGCCCCACTTCTGGAACTCCCTTGAATCATATATGCTCTCCCGCGCACTAGATACCCATGACCTGTCGCAGAAACCAAGAGACGTGGAATGGATGCATATCTTGCTGGCGTTCTTGAAAGCATTTGTTGAGCATCGGGGCGCGGACATGCTTGTGCCGACGTTGGCGGAGGGTGGAAAAGAGGAGTATGGGTATCTAGAGGGCTTTGTTAAGGCGTTGAAGGAGGCTTCTGAAGGGTCGGAGAACGGTAAGTCGCCCAGGAAAATTAGGATATTGAAGCGAAGCTGATCGGAAGTGTGAAGAGACGAAACATCCAGATCATCCTGCGCTTTCGGTGAAGACGGAGATGAAGGCGAAGTTGGCGGAGGATAGAGATGGGTCGTATCTTGATGTGACTGTCAAGAATCATCTCCCTTGCGTGAGTTCTAGTATTATATTGAGAGAGTGTGATTTACGAGTGCATCCATGGAATTCTAGGATTTTCCGGCAGACGAAATCACAGTGTATCTTCAAGGGCGCGAGACGGATCGACATAGATTTAGCACGACAGTCGAGAAGCTCTCACCTGGGAAGACACGGCTAACCTTATTCTGCCCGGTAGGTTTTGCACCGTTCCTATGACCTACTACTTACCATCTAGGAATGCATTAGGTTCCGGCATCTGGCCTGTTCCTCGTCGAATCCAGTGAAATTCGAGCTGGAAAGCTTTTGCTGCAATACCCGCAGCGCAAGACACCCGGGAAGGCGATCTCACAACACCAGGTTGTAAAGATTCCGCCAGACCCTCTGGCGCTTAACGTGCGAATCTTCCAATCGAGAAAAGGTGAACTTGTTTGAAGGGTATTGTTGCGGAATAATAGGGCTGATATTGTGGTTTAGTCGAGCTCGATCGACGGTGCCTTTCGTTGAAGATTTGGTCGGGTAGGAACGCAATTTCAAGGCTGGAGCTGAAGCTGTCGGCGCCGTCTGTTACATTCAGGTATCGCGATGCGGTGCTTGACGAAGGTGCGCGACGTTTCGTTTCACATCCTCAGGAGCTCTTTAATATCCCATACTGAATTCTTGACTTGCCATTAGAGGCCGAGAAGGTAGAATTCGAAACTGGCCTCACATTAATCGTGAAGGATCTGGGGAAAGACAAGGCTGTTGGATTTTCAATACCTTATGTCGAGGCTGCTGCGGTGCAGAATATGGTCAGTGCTTTTCTACGAGGGTTTGCTTACCACTGATATGAGGGACCATTCAGCGAATAGAGGTCGAAGTCTCGTATACGACTACCGATGAACCCGACCTAGAGCGGGAGGTACATCTCGTGAGCAGTTTGAGCCCGAGCTTGCCTGTCTCTGTGAATGTGCAAGATTGGTTCCGGGAGTCAAGGTCCGCCGGCTTGTAATCTTGGCAGGCCCAATTCCGACTAAATTCTGTTAGACTAATCTCGACATTCTCTGTGTCTTCAACAACGCATCAACATGTCCGAGTGGCTGAGACGCAGCTCATCGTACCGGAGGCCATTGACACCATCAAGGCAACACCATGTGCGATTCGGAAGGGGACAATTGTAAATTCTTTCCCCTCCTTTGAAGACCAATGAAACTTACTGGCTAAAGACAGTCACACCTTCGCAGCCGGCGAGGTTTATGTTCGCTTTGGACTCCGTTGCTGGGCCTGGTATGTTTCCCTCATCATTACCTAATCCCCATTTCTGACAGGGAGATAGTTAAGGAAAGCCTCTTATTCATTGTCAAGTACCGACTACTACGAGAAGGTGAATCCCCTGCGACGTGTACAAGAGCTCGTACTAAACCAAATCAGAGGTCGCCTATATAATTGAGGATCAAGTCAGAGCCACGATAGACGAAGCAAAGAAATCCCAAGACATACGACCCATTGCGGTTGCCAACCTTATCGAGTCGTTAGAACGCGACTCAAGTTGGGTGCCCATGTATAACATCACGGGAGAGATCGAGGTTCCTGAGGTGAAGCGTTCGTCAACGGAGGAGGTGGCTGAGGTCGTAGAGAACGCGAAGCAGGTGGGTCTATGGTTTATGCTGTGTTGCGCCGGTCAATCTGATGTGGGGCAATTAAACGTAGCGTTTACTTGAATACCGACACCCTGAATCACCAACTGGTGTAT
Organism: Ephemerocybe angulata; assembly: GCA_013368325.1. Lineage (NCBI taxonomy): Eukaryota > Fungi > Basidiomycota > Agaricomycetes > Agaricales > Psathyrellaceae > Ephemerocybe > Ephemerocybe angulata. Next base: position 617,431 of record JAACJK010000164.1, read on the forward strand.
GGCGAGAGCTGAGGCTACCGGTAGACGTCCCCGTGAAAGCTGTACGTTCCCAACGATTCATCTTACTTCGTATTCCCCCCCTTGACACCGCAATTCCTTTCAGATCGTAGCCATAACTTCCCTCAACCTCATTGGTACCCCGTTCAATCCGCACATCGGTCCGGACTCGAAGGTTCCGCTATACGCTGGCCAACCGATTTCGGCAGAGCTCCGCATACACACCACTTTCAGATGGGGTCTGGACCAGGACACAAGCCGAGCTTACCTTCTCAACTATCAGATTGAGGATATGACGAGGGAGTGGCTGATTGGGGGACTGAAGCAGGGTGACTTTCTTGCCAAGGTCGGTTCCCATTGACGCTCTCGAACCAGTGTCCTGATTTCATCTATTTCTTGCAGAGCGAGGAAACGCATATCGTGCCGATAACCCTCATGGCGCTTCACCACGGGGAGTTTGCGCTCCCGAAAATCAAGGTCGATGGCCAGCTTGGGCCGAGGGACCTCACGGCGGGCGGGCAGGTTCCCCCGAGCGTGGAGACGTACCAGTCGCATAGTGCTGTGAAAGTGTTGGTGCTCCCGAGAGGAGGCAGGAGTACCTTTGTTGTCGGCATGGGCTCTGAATTTGATGCTTGACGCCATTTTTCTCCCCCTCTTTTGAGTCCTATTTTTGAGAGAAGGCAAGATGGTGCTGGCTACTTTATCGTGCACATTGCTACAGAGCTCGGTAAGGAGTCAATGCCTTTCAGCTGGCCTTTCTTATGCCCACTCACCCTGGGTAGGTCAACGAGCTTGCATACCGCTGGACGGCCTGATTTCGGGCGGGGAAGGGGAAGATAAAAGCACTCCTGGCTGCTGAATAACAGCAAGGTAAGTCTAGTAGATGCCCTTCGATGTGATTTCGCCGGAAAAACATGGCTTCGAAGGCGATAAAGGTTCCGGGCTATTTCTTGCCGAGTCGGGTACACTCTACTTCTGAACATCTGCCCCTTGGCTGAGTTGGTTACAGCGTCCGACTGTTATGGGCATCGGAAGGTCATGAGTTCGAGCCTCATAGGGGCAGTATCTTTTGGTTATTTTATCTCCCAATGGTTCAGAAGGGTACGATGAGGAGAGACTTGCTGCAATGCCCTTTTTTTCTGTGCACCAAGTCCTTTTCCCACGGATATGCACGTTGGCACTGCTCAGGCATCCTCCCTCCCCCTGCACCTGTGAATGACTCTGTGAATGACTCTGTATACCTCTTAATCGGTCCGAAAGGTACGAGGAGAGATGCTTAATGAGTTCTTGTGGCCTCTCAAAACCGTAGCCCACAACCTCCGTGCCTCTAATGCGACGCATTGAAGTGCTTGATTATACCTGGTCATAAGCACGAGCCTTTCTCTGGGCATCTCAATGCATCAAGTCGCCGAGGCATAAGCTATATCATATGTTGTTCTCATCCATTGGCAGAAGCACATTGGCATCAGTCAGCCACCGCAACTGCAGGGGTGCGCGACAAGGCCAATATCACTCCTTACAAACAACACCATTTTCCGAGTCGCCGGACTGCAACCCGACCACCACCTTCTGGCTGGCTGGCAGCGGCACACATCTATCTGTCTACGTATCGCATTACAGATTTTTCGTTCTTGGTAACGACAGATACGCTGGGAGAGTCAGGGACAACATACCAACTATATGTGCCCTGGAATGGACCGAACTCTGCCTGAATGTTCCCCCCTGTTGAAGCCCATCTGAATGTTCCCTTCCCCACCCTGCAAACATCAGACATTTACGCCCAAGTCCAGACTACAACATACCCATCTCACCCTCAAACTCGCCTCAATCTGACTCCCCCTGAGTCCTGACTACCCACCTGCCTGACTGTCTGACATCCCACCATACCGTCTCCATAAACCGACAAAGCAAACCCTCAACCCACAACTCCCCGAATTCATATTCATTTTTGAGGGGGGTCTCTCGCTCGGAAGGAGATACATTCTTACACGTATGCACCGTAACAACTTGAAATATCTTTACCCACCTTTCTGGGAGCAAACGACCAAGCAACCAAGCACCCCAGACTTAGAAAAACAGCGTGCCCGCAGCTGTTATAATCAACTTAACTGCATCCATATGCTCCCATTCCCCGAGCAAGGGAACGCCGAGTAACCACCCAACCAACTAACCTCCAAGCCGCAGTCGCCCCCGTCCAAACCGTCTGGATCATGATGACCAAAGGCATGCCGGCCATCCCCTCAGGCAGGTACGCGTGGTGTGAAAGCCACCACATTACGCATCGTTATGATGCTGAAGATATCCATGCATGCATGCATGTACGCCAATGCGTGGTTGCCGCCAAAACGGGGGTCCAAATTACTCGAAGCTCGCGACGCGTCTCCGGTCAAGACTCGGAGGAGGTCAACCACAACTCCGAGTACCCCTTTCACCCACACGGGTGCACAGGACGCGTCGCAGCTGGTGAAGTTTGCGGAGGCTTCGGCGAAGACTCGGAGGGGGTCAAGTACTCCCATCCTCCTCCTTCACGCACACCGAAATAGTATGCAGCGTAGAAACGCGTCCATCAGCCGTAGCCTCAATGAACTGGCTCGGAATATACACACACACGGGCAGAAGCCAACGCGCTGGGACCGCATAAGCATCTGAAGTACATAACGGAGACTCACGAAATGCTGTTATTTGATCGGAGATGTTCGTTGGCCACCAACAACGCGGAGACGCGGATGGCTGGAACATAGGAACGCGCTGACTCGTCGTGACGAAATTCCTCGACAGATGGACATCGCGATTCTGCTTCTGCGACTCGGCAGTGCCAAGATTTGAAAGTTGCAAGTTTGATTGATAATACAATTTTGAAGGGCGAAAACGATTCCAATTATCCAACAACTCCCGGGCGCCAATCAACAAGCGCCCTCTCGAGTCTCGCCAACCTACGCCGTCGTCTCAGCCTCCACAAACTCCCTCATATACTCCACAAGCTTCTCCACCTCCTCCTCCTCCACCGCATTATACAACGACGCCCTAATCCCCCCCACACTCCTATGCCCCTTCAAACTCTTCATCCCCCTCTCCCCCGCCCCCTTCAAAAACCGCTCCTCCGCGCCATCCCCCACAACCTCCCACACAACATTCATCCAACTTCCCCCTCCCCCTCCCCCACCTTCCCTCTAAACACCCCCCTCTCCTCCCCCTCCCTAATCGCCCTATACACACTCTCCTTCTTCCTCCTATTCACGTCCTCAAACGCCTCCAAGCCCCCCAGCGCCTTCATCCTGCGCAACACGAGCCCCGCGACGTAGATGCTGAACACGGGCGGGGTGTTGGGCACGCTCTTCCCGTCGGAAAGGTACTTGTAGCTGAGGACGCTGGGCACGGGCGGCGCGCCGAGCAGCGCGGCGGCCGCGGTGTCGACGAGGCAGTCTTCGCGCACGATGAGGATCGTGAGCCCCGCGGGCGCGATGTTCTTCTGCGCGCCCGCGTAGATCACCGCGTGGTCGGCGAGCCGCGGGATGGGGCGCGACATGAACGAGGAGCTGTAGTCCGCGACGAGGGGCAGCAGCTTTCCTTTAGGGAGCAAATGGAATGGGAACCCGGTCTCGTCGACGACGTCGCTCTCGCTGGCCTTGGAGAATTGGACGCCGTTGACGGTTTCGTTTTCGCAGTAGAAGATGAGCGCGGGGTCGGGGGAGAAGTTGTATGCGGAGTGGGGCGGGGTGCGGTCGTATGCGTTGTTGGGCGAGAGGGCTTTTGCGTCTACGACGGTGTTGAGGCGCACGCCCGGGAGCGCGGCGGTGAGTTGCTGCGCCTCTTTCAGCGCGGCCTTGGACCACGAGCCGGTCAGGACATAATCGAGGACGCGTTCTTCGCCTAGACATAGCACCCCATTCATTCAATCGTTATGACTACTCGTAGATAGATAAAGGATAGATGGAACGCACCTTCAGCCAGCGTCGGCCGAACCAAAACGTCCCGCGCAAGGAGGTTGAGCACCACGGCCGCAAACTGCCCCGTCCCGCCGCCCTGCGCGAACAGCACCCTGTGCGTGCTGGGCACCTGCAGCTGCTCGCGGATGAGCGCCTCGGTCTCGTCGAGGAACGCCATAAACTCTTTGGAGCGGTGCGAGATCTCGGCGATGCCGATGCCGGTGCCCGCGAAGTCGAGCAGGCCCGCGGTGGCCTCTGCGAGGACGGAGGGCGGGAGGGCGGAGGGGCCTGCGCTGAAGTTTATGGACCGGGTGGAGGTCATGGTGGTGGTGGTTATAGGAGGAGGAGGAGGAGAGATTAGATTAGATGATGGATGATGTCGTCCGTGGAGCAGATTCTATTCCTCGAGGGGTATCGCGATTCACTGTGAGGGATGGGTGAGCAGAGAAGATCCGTCAGACTGGACTCATTCGCACACAATTATTCGCTGGTAGTACTTTATATCGATGTCCCCTGGGTCGAGTCACTGGACCGTTCGCCGCCACCCTAGTCATTATTCGTCATCGCGTCAGGCGTTCGCAATACCCCCGTATTTTTGTTGGCTGATCACCCAAGAGGCGCCGTCGGGGGCTGTAGCCTACCCCGTCCTCATGTCCGACGCCAAAACGAGTCCTCAAGAGAAGGCGAGGACGAGAGAAGAGCCCAACGCTGACTGAGCACTGCGAGAAAGAGTACATGGGTTGAGATTGACACATTGCACATCTGGTTGGGATAGGAGCACTATTGACGTTCAGTCGGTTGTTGGGTAGAAGCTATGTACACGCACGCCCGGCCACATAAAGGGAGAAGAAGCTTTGAAGCGCGTGGACGCGGGCGAGGAAAATGGATTATGGGAGAGACACACAACAGAGGAAGGAAGAAGTCCATGGGGAGAAGGGGAAAGAAGGGTAACCGACATGATAAGGGTCGTAAAAGCAGACGACGGTGGCACGGGTACGCGTTGTGATAGTAGAAGCGAAAAATCGACGAATAAAGTTAATCTAATAGGGCAGACAAAGCGGATGATATGAGCAGCGCAGGGAGGGGGAGTGCGAATAAAATAGGGTGATAACAGAGCAGCAGGCGAGGAGATGCGACGTTATATACGAAAAGCCGGAGAAGTGAATAAAGATAGGGTTGGTAGGTCGTGAAATAAAAATAAGATAGCGCAGCTGGGTGGCGACGGTAACTTGGACTACTAGGGGGAAAATGGTACACTATATGATGGAAAAATCGTAAATGGGAAGGTGTTGTGCTGATGATAATGCTGGCAATGCTAATATGCAGAGTTTGCTATAGTAGAGTAGAGTAGAGCAGGCAGTCGTTGAAGCAGTGGGGTCCGGTAGGTGGGGCAAACGCAGGAGGAAGTGGAGGGGAAATGCTGATAATAAAGATATCGTGATGCGTTGCGAGCGAAGAGCCGAAAAAATCTGTGCAGGAGGAGCCGAGAGAATACAGAGATAGAGAGATGCAGAGTGATAAGGAGAAGCAGCAGGACGCAGATCAGAAGGGGTCGAGAGATGTGGGTCGAATATTGATACACTGATGCGGCGATCCGTCGTCGCAGTGGGAGACTGGCATGAGATTCCGGAAGAGAATTCTTGAGGGATTGAAGCGGGCAAGGGGTGTCGCGGGGGAGGGCGAGGGCGAGGGTGCGCAGGGGAAGAGGAACTGGGAGTTGGTGTCGAGGGGGGACAGGGGTGCCGGCGACGGCGACGGCGGCAGGGGCAAGCTCTGCGGCGAACATGGCGCGGCCATGGGGTTCGAGCGCAGCGACGTCTTGCGACGGCGGACGGGGCCCGGCCCGTCCTCAGACTCTGCGGGGAGCAGCGAGAGGTCTGCGATGTCCCAGGGGCTGGTGTGCTCCGGGGCGGCCTCGAGGGCGGAGAGCCAGGGCAGCTGGTCGAAGGCGTGCGGGCCGCGTTCGGCGCGTATCTGGGGGCGCCGACGGCGGGGCGCGGGCCTTGTCCGGCGGCGGGAGGGCGAGGAGCATGTCTGTGCGGGGTGAGATGGCTGCTTGGACGCGAAAAAAGGAATTTGACGCACGGGGACGAGGTGGATGGGCGAGCGGAGGCGGTGGATGCCCGCGGGATGCGCGGCGTAGATGGGCTGGGGCTGCAGGAGGGCAGGCATTGTGCGGAAGGAGCGAGGTGTGCAGCGATATTTAAGGGAGACGCGAGGGGAAAGGGGGACGCGCTTGCATAGGGACCACACGAGAGATAAAAAGAAAGAGGCGACGCGGGCTCTTGCCCAATTCGGTCCCCTCCCTAATCCGGCTAATCTCCCACATGCCCAGAGTCCTCCAGATCGGGCCATTTCCGGACTTAGCCTGCGACCCCCCGAACCTATTTTTTTAATTACGGTTGCCATCAAATCTGGAAACTGAGATCTCTTCTGGGGCGTCTGTCTGTCGAGTCGTCCAGGGCCTGCGCACGCTCGCCCTCTGCGCGACGAAGACGCGTCGCCGCGAGCTCTCGCGAGCTGGAAGTGAAAGTGAAACTGGGGTGCTGCCCCGCGAGCTGATCCCGCCTAATCTCTTCTGCAGGGGACCGATCATCCGCGTAGATCTCCCACCCGGACGCCGCGCGCGAAACAAACACGCGGCTCGCAACCCCTTTTTGGCGAACAGTGCGCAGCCGACGAGTCAGTCGGCCAGGGCTACCCCTATCGCCGTCTATTGAACGCGTCGCAAGCGTGTCGTAACGGAACAAAAACTTTTCAAAAAGGCGGAGGACTTCTTGCGCATTGTTCGACGCGTCGGGATATCGTTACCCAGGCAGAATCGCGTCTGTATCACGCACAAAAGGGTCTTCTCCATTGTACCCAAGAAAAGTAGGGAGCGCGTTTGTCTGTCGCGAAGCAGCGTCGCGACGGCGGGTATATCCACAATAATCAATAGCATAGTAGGCGCATTCGTCGAACAATGCGAGCCCCGCCGGGGCCGATTACTTACGCTAAGCGAGGGACGCGACACGACGACTCGGACGTGCAGGGTCCAGCTTCTACCCTTTGTCCCGCCCCGCCTCGCCCTCGCCCCCATCGCATGTAACGACATTTTAATAACCACATGCCCCGCGTCTTACACATCCTTACCTATCCTTACTCATGAATTCATCTAGGCTGCCCCAAGGAGCGCGCGCCATCGAAGAACATCCAAGCACCAACTGCTCGCGACACCCACGAGGAACGGAGCACAGCGGACTATGTACAGCGGAGCACGGAGCCAAAAGGCAAAAGCCAATTAGCGAGGCAACCGAGTCATCATCCTGCGCTCCGTCGTCCCGATGAACAACCCGCTCATCATTCCAGGGCGCGCGCGGCGCCGACCCGAATTCAATGGACCGCGGAGTCCGCCGCGTCGCTTCCCTTCCTTTGTCCACCACCAACACCCTCCGGTCGTACCTCGGCCTGGGTGTATGTATCATTTCTCTAGCGCCTTTTCTGCGTTTCAGGATGGCAAAGCGTCCGTGGACCCGACGGTCGGCGATTCAGACGGTTGAAGATTCTGGAGGAGCGGGACCCTGCATGTACGCATACTTACATGGAGCTTGGGTTGTGGGAATAGGACCCACCTAGCTCCCAGGGCGCTTGGATACCAATGACATTGGCGCTGGTGGAGTTGAACATTATCATATTGCTGTGGAGGAGGGGGTCTGACGTTTGCGTGTGTATTACGGAAGTTTGGGGTGTGGCTGGGTTGCTTGGAGCCATACACATAGTTGCCAGTGGGAAGACACGAATGAATGGGTGAGTGACTTCATACTGGGAGCTCGAAGGAAGGGATTCGAGACTGAGATTTACGGCAGATTGGAGGCCACTCTTCCCTCCAGTATCCAAATCATGGAGAGCGTTTATTGCCTCGAGGCGCCTACCCTCGAATGAAATCGGATCGACTCATCTGCCCAAAGCGAGTCGGAATACCGCATGCATCGTCGTCAGATTGAGATCGTCGCAAACACGCTGCTCCTCAAGTCCTCATACACTCATCGTGACACCCGCCATCCCAACGTCCAAGCCACAGTCACCCCACTGCCCACTTGCTGGCTGGTGTCTACTCAAACAAGCCTCGGACTATACTGGGATTGGCGAGCTGTGGCCAGAAACCAAACTAGTGGCTGCGATGTTCTCGCGCTTTGGACCTTCTTCCTAGCTTTCTTTCCAGAGGGGTCCCTTCATGCTCGCGCTCCTGTGAAAGCTAACACCTACACGCCCTTCTTGAACTTGAAAGGTGCCTTCTTGCTTGGAAGCCCGACCGACAGTGGCTTCGACTTCACCCCTGTCCCAAATTATGTGGGTAAGATCCCCCGTGTTGTGTCGGTATGGCTTGATGAGCTTGGGTACGCATATTCTTCTGTGTCTTCGGAGGCTGAGGTTGACTTGGAACGTGGCATGGCAGGGTGTTTTGATATTCAGTCAAGTTGGATCGTGGATGGGAACCGTTGCGCTTCCTCGAACATGTCGAACACACGAGCGAGTATCTGCGGTGGACTGTTTTGCGACATAACACGACTGGCACTTCTGGGCAACTTCTGGGGGAAACATGGGTATGTTCGGAGATTTGCGAAGATAATGATTTCGCAGGGCTCAGGCAGCCTAGAGCTACATAGTCGGTCTGCTACCTGGAGTGCGTGTGCTCCTGGACCACCAAATGGATACTAGATGACTCGCTCTGTTTCCTATTGTCCTCAGGGAGATACGTCGGTCGCTGAGAAGATATCCGTGTCGTGATATCTACCATCCTGACGGAACAGTCGGCAATCGCTCGGATACACACTTCCTGACTCCCTATTCAGTTCTCCCAACGAAGGTGTCATTACGCCTTCTTTCTTTCTTTCTTTTGTTTTCTGAATCATTGTTCTGGTTGACTGACTCGAAACGTGGCAGGCAGATGGTCATGATCAGACAGGGATTATTGCTTAAGATCACGACGGATGAACATTTGCCGGTCAAGACCATGCACGTATGTACTTCACGTTAATCTTCATGTCCATGTTGTCCTGGTGTCCAACCCGCTGCATCGCTGTGCATGGATCAACTGTTAATCTTACAACAAGGCGGATGGACGGACGGACGGCATCTGCTCAGAACAAAACAGCAACATCAACAATGCACGGCCTCACTTCCACAAGTGACCGGTGATGTTCTCTCCCTACAGATGGTCGGTGGGCAAAACTGATACACTCTGACTCGAGGAAGCTAATCAATTACTATTCCAGAACACCGCACATGTCTTTTTCCAAACTCTCTTCGTTCCTTCTTACGGGCTACAGCCGCTCTATGGGCCATGATAATTGGATCAGGACCACTCGGCGCTTCTGTGCGAAGTCCCGACCTACTTCCAAACATGCTACTACTCCTGAGTGAGCCTGAAGCTTAAGCATCGGTCGGAACCACTGGAGCCATCATCGTCGAGGCGTACCGACTGACCGACCGTCCTCACTTCGATCGTTGATTCATGCGTATGATCCTCGATCATATCTATCTATCGCCCCTTCCTTCCTCCAGTCCTTCCCCTGTTTTGAAATGGTTCTTCGCCGAGCTAGATGGGGGACTTTTGCGATGGTTTCTTGAAGCTTGATCCTGATGTTGTTTGAGCGTGCGGGTGCGAGTGCGCCTGCCCGCACACCCGATCGAGGGTTCTGAAGCTTCGAGTTTTCGAGGCTGATTCGCGTTGGAGTGTAGCTATATCACTAGCTTTCGGCAGGTGCTTTTCATAACAGTCTATGCTTTAACTCTTAATTGACATAATTTGCTTCATCTTTTAGAATTTCTTGCAAAGGTTCGGGTGGGGAAGTCACATCCTCTCTACCTCCCAACCCAGACCCGCCCAGTCTGAATCTGACTCACGAGGGCGAGGGAGCGCGCAGCGATACCATACACGGATAGTGGGTAAGTGAGCAAATCCACTGCCCCCCTTTCCGATGTTTATTGTCTTCTCTTCCTTTCCTTTCCGAGATGTTTGCTTCAATCTACTGACTCCTCCTACTTGCATAGCGATCATCAAGCACGTATCGTCAGCACTGCGGGGCTGCTAAGGCCCTGTGTAATGATCCCTACTTCAAGTGATCCGTTCCGTTGGGGATACTCAGCTATCTGCAAGGCTCAAGGGGTGTATTGGAACATGGTCAACTCGACTTTTACCTCGTGTTTACGGGAGCTTTGGGACGCGTTGACGCGCTCATTTATGGGACCGAGTGTACCGCGGATCGAACAAACTCGCATATGCTACTTAAATCTGGTCACCTTGGGTCGGCCGCTTGGCACGGTCAATGGATTATTATATCCTCTTTCATGGGGTGCGTTCTACTGTTAATTCAGACGCCCTTCCTGTGCAGGAAGGGTTCGGCCTATTGACCAATTGCGATGCTCGATTGCCAGCTTGTTTGCCTCCGTCTCTCTCTCATCTAGCGAGGCACAGACTGTTTTGGAACAAACCTTCTAGTGTGCTTCGAACGGCCGCGAAGGGCGAAGGGGACTTTGGAATTGAAGGTGAGCGGTGCGTCTCAATGTTTGCTCGATGAAAGCTAACGTCAACCTAACTACAGTATATCCCAATACAGGCGTCCAGCCTCTCTGAGACCTCAAGCACACATGTATGCTTTATTGACGATGTCCACGCAGGCCGCGAATGGCGATGCAGCCAGCCACAAATTCCATCCATGAATCATGATCATTGGCCGCTTTGACTCCTCATGCGCGTTTCGGTCAGGTCGCTCATCAATGATCCTCAAACCCCGCATCGTCGTAAATTGCTGCAGCTAATGCTATCAGCATGCATTGCGATGTATGCGCCTGTGGATCGCGTTGCAGAGTAAGTCCGCCGACCGACCGACTGTCGGTTGTCTCTAGCTGGGTTTGGTCTAACGCCCATGACCGTAGAGTAGGCGGCACTCTTAATTTGTGGTTGATTGCGAGAATATGTCTGTGTATGGCATACTATCTGCTCTAACTCGAGACCCATGAAGTAGCCCTCGGGATTGGCACTTTGTATACTTTGGGGTACGTTAGTCCGCTTGTCTCCAGGTAGCATTGTCTTAACCCCGACCCTAGGATGAACCTTGCAATACCCGAATCCCCGTAGTTCATTATCTTGAGGGGGTGCTTCATCACCATCACGACCTGAAAACCATTCAGATGTACCCGGGGGCTTCCAGAGAGGGTCAGTGTTGTTCAAGTAACGCGTTCGACGCGTCGCCGGACGTCGCTTAAGTATTCACTATGTCACTTAAATCACTGTGCGACAGGAAGTGAGTTCTGTTGGAAAGAGCACAATACATTCGCCTGGGGACAGCTGGCGTAAACCCGTCCCACCGGCGTATCAAGTGCGTGAAGGATTCTCTCATCAGGACTTCAAACCTATCGAACCTGCTGATATCCCGTTTCGAGGTAAAGGTGTAGCCCAATATGCTCCTGGTGGCGAGGATATTGACGCGCCATTTGACAGCCTTACGGACGCGGAGGTCGTGTGGTCGTGCCGTTACCCGTAAGGTCAGTGAGTTCAAGGGTACTTGGGTAGCGCATCCTCTTATTGTTCCCACCACAGCAGAGCTACAATCATATTTAGCGGACATGCTTGGTCTAGAACGCATCCCCAGCCACGCACAGTTAACCTGGCGACGCGACAAATAACACGGCGTATTTGGACGGGTATGCTCCTGTTGCAGGTGGGAATATTACAGCTTCTTTTCCCTGTCCCCTTCTTTCTATCTTTGGTGAACTCAGAGCCTATGCCTGTTGACACCTCTGATTCTTCTAAGTACCCCCTTGCATTTCTTGATGTTCGTACGAGATTCTGATATGTGTCTTCTCTTAGATGCCTTTCTCTAGTAGGTCTCACTCCTCTTCTACCAGAAGGTGATAGTGCCGCGAGCGTCAAGCTCTCATGATTTCTTCACACGGACGTAGAAATGGGTTGATACGAGTGAACCCCACCAAAGTCAATAGTGATAGCTACGTTTAGGAAGGGCGTCGTCTCAAAGTACAGCTAGCGCCCAAGATAGCGGCATCTTGATGGAATTCGACCAAGTGCGCTCCCGCCATCCAAAATTATATTAACGGACAAGTTGCGGCTGCGTCCGTCTGGAATCGCAACTTTCCACTGTACGTTCTGCGAACATCGGTCAGGATCACGCTCAGCGGGAATACTATTCATACGCTGGAAACCATTGAGCGCGTTCATCGGTGAGGGTCACTAAAGCTTCGCAGACGTTCCACCGCCGGGCCCGTCCTTTCACACCCAGTCCCGCGGGGGCTCAACCTGTCTCATCGTTGTCGCCGTATACTCATCTCCGATACTTCGGCGAGGTAACCTGGGGCCTTGGCGCCATCTGCCGCCACTGCAGACGATCACTTCTTTAGCCCTGGCGTCGAGCTCGAATTCCGTGTCAAGATTAATCTAGCGTTTAGCCCGACTCTTGGTGGGCATGTCCACCAGAGGTGATACATGCAATCGTGAGCTGTTACTACCATCTTTTCTGTCAGTAGCATCGTCGCTTACCCTGAAGAGCAGCGTTGTCCTTCGCTTCTCGTGAGCGCCTATTTAGGCTTGGCGCACATCGTGAGGCGCCCAATCCAGAGCCGGCTTGATGGCGATCAAATGGCAGCCCCCCTTCCTCAGCCAATGTACGCGGTTGGTCTGCTACTATGTTTGCACTCGAGCTTGGAACAATAGGCCAAGGGTGCGTATATGGCTACTGCATGACAGTATGCGAGCCTCGGCCATTACGCGCGACGCCAAGGACGCGGGTCGGTTTGTTTCATGAACGCGAGTTCCACTCCAGAAAGCGCTCTTGGGAACCATTCACTCTGAAGGCTACAACTCTATCAGACCCCTATATTCACTCAATGAAGCCCTGCCAACATGGAGGTCGAAAATGCTTCTAGAAAATCCGGCCTTAGGCTGGGGGCACCAAATTCTCACACGAACGAGCGCGAGGCTGCAACGCGAACTACGGATAGAGGACAAACCCTCACATGGCCGAATGTGCTGTATTCCTCAATAGAATACGTGGGGCATCCCCACACTGGGGAAGGTCAGATTATAGCTGCAGGGCGACGAATGCCATGGTACTCACGGCGGCCGACTATCTTCCAGGAATTCTAATCCATGCCGAAGGGGAGCCCTCCCGCCTCTTACCGCACGGGGCAGGCTCAGACACTTCGCTTTTGTTGAGCAGCACAAAACTTCGTTGCCTCCGACGTTCATTCCTTCCTTCCACTAACCAGCAGGCCTGGGGACCTTTGCATCTAGACATCGTCAACTATCATGGTTCTGGTCAATCTTCCCAGTGCAATCCCCTACATTCTCCACCCAGACCAAGACCGAATGGAGCAAATTTATCAGTTGGTGGGGTTCTGGCTGGAGGTGAGGAGTTTTGGTGAGGGCTTGTGTTCAGTGACGATTGATAGTTAACGATTGGCACTAGGCATTCATTTATGGTTCGAACGTTTACTCCACGCCCTTGTTGAAGCCTGAAGATAGCATAGGAGTGTATTTCGTGCTCTTCTTTGCTGCAGTGCACTTAATCATGCAAAGAAGAGGCCGAGATAGAGACCACCTCGGTCCTCAGGTAAGCTAATTGAATGGTTTATTTAGTATTCTACTTAGCTTCGCTACAGCTGATTTTCTGTGGCGTCGCCATCTTCATGTTTATGCTTACGACAGTGTTTACTGGTAAAGTGACTCTTTTTCACCTTGGCATCCCTGACTTACCCCGAGAACTAGCTGTTAACATTTACCGATTCATCGAGGCGTATGCACTGGGCGCGGGGCCGCTGGGGATACCTGTCTTCTTTTTCAAGGATTTTAGGCCTTGGGAGAACTACACATATGTTATCACATCGTCGTTGCTGATTTGGACAGCCGATGTTCTCGTGGTAAGTAACTGCTACCCACTGTGTATTGCGGTATCTGACCATAGTTGTCGTTAGATCTATCGATGCTACATAATATGGGACAAGAACCCTCGGGTTATTGCACTTCCTTGCACGTTACTTTTTGTTAGCATCTGTGAGTTTTAAGTTCTACTTTTCATATCTAACCTGCTAAATGCTGTATCTAAGCCACCAACCTAGTGAACATCTATTGGTTTCAGCATCCGTGGTCGCTCTCATTGAAGACAATTAGGCCCTTCTTAGATTTTGTTTACCCCGGTCACCTCGCTCAGAACATCCTCACAACTGGACTCATCGCATACAAGATATGGAGACAGCACTTGCTCTCAGAAGCGTCTGGAGTTAGGGCGGCCTCAGGCATCACCCTCCTCAGCGTCGTTCGCCTTGTCGTCGAGAGCGCCATGGTATACACCCTACAGCTCACGACCTTAGTGGTGCTTTACTTTTTGAGGCATCCAGCGATGGTCATACTGCAAGCGGCGATAGTCCCGAGCATTGGCATCGTCTTTGTCCTGCTCTCCATTCGAGTTCACATGGCGACTCTACGTAGCGAGCGGTTACGAAGTCCAGCCAGCATTGCACTGCCCTCATGGGTACATGGTACCGAGAGTGCGGAATCCAGTGGGAGGAGCTCGTTCGAGGTACCACTGACGATGAACGTGGATCCTTTGAAAGTGGTCTAGCTATGGACAGTTTGAATATTTGACAGCGCACTCGACACACGAATGTAGTCACCTCAGCATAATTGGCATATTTCCGGTTTTAGGGTCAGCCAGCCTCAGAGACTTTTTGTAGTTCAAGCTGTCCCGTTTGGGATGAGTCGGCAGTGCGCTTTGACTGCCGGGGCTCGGGTAGCAGGGGCGGCGGCAAAGTTACCCTACTAGGATAAACGGAAGCAGGACATCCATAGCTGACGAGAGGATAAAAGACACGATGGCCTGCGAAGTTAGTTGTCATCCATTGCGTGCTGGGATACTTGATAGGAACCGACCTGCGTTCCAGAAGCCTTTCAGAATCTCTCCCCATTCCCACCAGCCGCTCAACCCCACCACCACTAATGTCGGCCTCCTTCGCAATTCCAGATACACAGAAGGCTTGGCTGTCGGTGCGGAGAGGCTACCCTCCCAGCAAGTCGCTGGAGCTCCGGAATGACTGGCCTGTGAAGAAGACGTTGAAGGCCGGTGAGGTCATTGTCAAGATCCACGCCGCTGCATTGAATCCAGTGTGAGTATCTGCTTCCTTTTCTCCAGGTTCACTGGCATTTTAACCCACCAACCTTAACCGTTATGCAGTGGATGGAAGAATATGCGACTCTACCCGGACTTCATAGCGAAACGGCCTTATGTGGCGGAGCATGACTTCTCGGGGGTGGTTGTGAGCGCGAATGGGAGTGCTGGGTTCAAGGAAGGCGACGAAATATACGGGTGGATTCAATCAGGTGCGTTAAATCGACTGGCCTCGCCTGGAATTGCTTTTCTCACTAAAGTGACTCTCTAGCTATTGCTTTACCCACCAAACAAGGCGCCTTGGCTGAGTATCTCGTGGTTCCAGCTGCAAATATCGTCAAACGACCTGCAAACATCTCAGGGATCGAAGCGGCGGGCGTTAGTTTGACTGCTATGACCGCGCTCCAGGCTCTGAACTTTGCGAAGCTAGAAGAGGGGCAGACGCTCTTTGTTAATGGGGGGAGCACAGCGGTGGGAGCTTGGGCCATTCAGCTGGCCAAGGTGCGAGGTGCGAAAGTCGTCGCGACTTGCTCAAAGAAGAACGAAGAGTATGTCAAGAAGCTTGGGGCAGACGAAGTAGGTCTTTTGAGAAGTTCTCCCTCATGAACCGCGAAGCTAAAGACAAGTTTTCCCAGGTTATCGATTACACCAGCGTCGGGCCCCTTCACACGTACCTCACGCAGAGCCCACCGTCGACCAAGTATAATGTAATCTTCGAAGCAGTCGGGCAGTTTGACCCTTCGCTTTTCACCTATAGCCGCGCTTATCTTCAGCCTAACGGGACCTTTGTCTCTGTCGGGCCTATGCCTCACGAATTTAACCTGAGCGCGATTCCAGGTGCATTCAAGTGGATCTCGGCGTTGTATCTACCAGCATTTTTAACTGGCGTCCGGCCAAAGGGAAAGTACGTATGACTGACTGTCCTGCAAAAGATTTAATTCACGAACTGTCGCTGCACAGACTTGTCCTCGTGGAGAACAAGGTGGAAGATATGGAGTTGTTGCGAAAATATCTCGAAGAAGGTACGTTCCAAGCTACTGTGTACTGTCCTAAGCTCTTTGGCGTGCTCACTGTCCTTGTATAGGCAAAATCAAGCCGACGGTGGATTCTGTCTACCAGTTCCACGATGCGCTCAGCGCCTACGAGAAGCTCCTGAGTAGTAGGGCGAGGGGTAAGGTCATTGTGAATGTGTCCCTTCCACCTGGCACTGGTAGTGCTTCTGAGTAGAGATGTGACCTGGTGAGACCATTGATTCAAGTATTCGGAAAGTAGCGCAAATAGAGTACCTGTGCGAAGTGTTATGACGTATGTTTAATATTTGAGCGCCCAACAAGCGCCGGCCCTACTCAGGGGCGAAACAACCTCTACTTACCGCTGCAGCCAACATATCCAAGATTTGAAGATGCGAAAGAGGTACATTATGGTGAGTGAGCTCTGCCCTGCCCCGAGGAAACCTTGAAGCATGTTCTTATCTGTGCCAAGTCCTGGGACGAAACGATTACCGGTTATCCGTGACGGGGCTGACCTGGGCTGGCTGACCGACTTTGCAAACTGCACCCACTGGAGTCTGGCACGCGTACGTACTGTCGAGCCGCGTCATGGAGCCGGCACAATATTTGGACGCGGCCGCAGTCTGAGACGCAACAATTTCCACCTAAAATCCACGTTTCTCTTACTCGACCGTGAGGCCCTGAGGTCCCGGCCTTCGTACATAAGAGGCCCTCTTGGAAGAATGGTCTTCATAATATCGGTTCCCTCCCGATTCAGACGTTCCTGCTAGAATGTCGACTGGCACAGCGATCCCGGATACGCAGAAGGCGTGGATATCCGTGAAGAAGGCGTTCCCCCCAAGCAACTCGTTAGAGCTCAGGAAGGATTGGCCAGTCAACAAAAGGTTGAAATCGGGGGAGATTATCGTCAAGATCCATGCAGCTGGCATGAACCCCGTGTTCGTATTGCAATCACGGCTTTTTCATGGCGCGACTTTAACCTCGTTCTTGATGTGCAGAGGATGGAAAGCAATGCGGTTACTCCCAGAGTGGATTGCGAAGAGACCCTATGTGGTCGAACACGAATTTTCAGGGGTCGTCGTGGAGGCGAACAGGAGCACGAAGCTCAAGCGGGGGGATGAAGTATATGGGTGGCTTCCATTAGGTCCGCCTGTTCCCTTCCTTCAAGTTGAGCACCCTGCCTGATACAACGATGTTCTTTACAGCGCAGGTGGTGGCCACGAAACAGGGTGCCTTGCAGGAGTATGTTACATTGCCAGAACTGAACTTCGCCAAGCGACCATCCAACATTTCAGAGATTGAGGCAGCAGGCGTTACATTGACCGCCCTGACTGCTCTCCAGGGTCTTAACGGCGCGAAGCTGGAAGCGGGGCAAACCTTGTTTGTTAACGGAGGGAGCACAGCTGTCGGTGCGTGGGCTATCCAAATTGCTAAGGTTCGAGGAGCAAGGGTTGTGGCGACCTGCTCAAAAAGCAGTGAGCCGTATGTGAGAAGCTTGGGAGCCGACGAGGTATGTCTGAGGGTGTCGATCCTTCTTTTGCTGTGACCAGTCCCTTATTTGAATACCTTCAGATCATCGACTATACAGCTACTGGCCCACTGCAACCATACCTGACGAACAATCCCCCATCTACAAAGTACAACGTCTTCTTTGAAGCAGTCGGGCAGTTCGATTCGTCCATATACACGAAGAGCTGCGCGTATCTCCAACCCAACGGGGTCTTCGTTTCAGTGGGGCCAATGCCTGACGAGTTCAGCTGGGGGGTCCTCCCTGGGTATCTCAAGTGGTTCGCCGTTATGACGCTACCATGGATATTTACCGGTGTTCGGCAGAAGGGCCAGTGAGTCCAGAAATATATATTCGCGGGTTGCTGATTCGATATCATCCACAGGATCGTTGCTGTCGACAACAAGGTGGAGGATATCGAGCTCTTGCGAAAGTATCTTGAAGAGGGTACGTTCAACGCGCCAAAATCTACTCAAAATTCTCCTTGACTTAAATGTTCTCCGCAGGCAAAATCAAGCCTACGGTGGACTCGGTCCACGAATTTAACGACATTCTCGGCGCCTACGAGAGAGTAATGAGCGGGAGAGCGAGGGGCAAGGTTATCATAAACATCTCTCTGCCTCCGTCTTCTGGTATGGCTTCCAGATAGACCCCTCATTTCGTCTGCTAGGGCATTGCCCCTCGGTCCCCCGTCCCTTATCGCGGTCCTGTTGCCGCTTTATTTCAGATTAAGCGCCCGTATACCTTACAGACTGACACACAATGTCTAGCTACTATTTAGTGCCAAATCTCCTGGATCTATACGACATTTGCTCCCCCTATTCAAACGCAAACACTGGACGTCCCCATCTCTTCAACAGGATTCGTGCATCCCGCAATCTCAGTCCTAACGCGGCGATCAATTCTCCATCAATGCGTCAGCCACACGGCAACCCAGGTCTACCAGCAACCTCCATGACGATCACACCTATGCATATGTATTTGACTTTGAAGCCCAGCATGCGCAAGCCCAAATGAGGGAGTGCAACGTGTTCGGGGAGGTGGTTCCTCCTCCTTTTTGAACGAACTTCATCTTCGATCCAGGAAGCTAATCTCGCACAACCCTCGCTACATCGCAGCCGTCCCTCCCGCCCCTACGCTTGACTGCTTTCATGTCCACACTGCCTCAACTCCCAGATACCCAGAAAGCTTGGGTATCCGTACGGAAAGGATATCCCCCAAGCAACTCTCTAGAATTGAAGAACGACTGGCCAGTCAGGAAGGATTTGAAGGCTGGGGAAGTTGCTATCAAGATTCATGCGGCCGCACTGAACCCTATGTGCGTATGGCCATGGCCAAGCCATGGCTATTATGAATTGCGTTCTCTACTAACCTGACTATGAGATAGTGGGTGGAAACTCATGAAGTATCTACCGGACTGGTTGAGGAGGAGACCCTACGTTGCCGAGGGTGACTTTTCGGGAGTCGTGGTCGACGCAAATGGGAGCACTGGTTTAGTTGAAGGCGATGAAGTATATGGATGGATTCCTAGCGGTAAGGTCCACTCCACATTCGCCAACATGTATCATCAAACTGACCACTTGAAACGACCTTTAGCGTTAGCCCATTCCACGAAGCAAGGCGCCTTGTCGGAATACATCACTCTCCCAGGGTCGTTTGTTGCCAAACGCCCCTCGAACATTTCAGCGATAGAGGCAGCGGGTGTGGCGATTACAGCATTGACCGCGCTACAGGCGCTGAACGACGCGAAGCTGGAAGGGGGTCAGTCGATTTTCATTAACGGTGGAAGCACTGCGGTAGGAG
Organism: Ephemerocybe angulata; assembly: GCA_013368325.1. Taxonomy (NCBI): domain Eukaryota; kingdom Fungi; phylum Basidiomycota; class Agaricomycetes; order Agaricales; family Psathyrellaceae; genus Ephemerocybe; species Ephemerocybe angulata. The sequence continues at coordinate 636,833 of JAACJK010000164.1, forward strand.
CTTGGGCTATTCAGCTGACGAAGGCACGAGGCGTCTCCCAGGTTGTTGTGGCTTGTTCGAAGAAGAATGAGGATTATGTGCGCGGCCTAGGAGCCGACGAGGTAAGTTCCAAATTGCCGAAACACCGTTTCCCCTGCCACAGCGCAACTGACGGGATTTGCAGGTCATAGATTACACAAGTATTGGCCCTCTCCACACCTATCTTCATCAAAACCCGCCCTCGACCAGATTCAATGCTGTTCTTGATGCAGTGGCATTGTTTGACTCTTCTTTATACACTGAGAGCTCTCAGTACCTCCAACCGAATGGAGCGTTTATTAGCGTTGGACCAATCCCTCAAGAGTTTAGCTGGGGTGTCATCCCGCAGGTTCTCAAATGGATCGCAATTCTGTCGCTGCCCTCCATGCTATCGGGCATTCGACAGAGAGGCAAGTGCGTGCATATCATCCCTCGGCTCATAGGTCCCTTCCTGACAGACGGAATTGTGTAACCTTAGAATTGTTGCATTGTCCAATAACGCCGAGGACATGGAACTGATACGGCAGTACCTTGAAGAAGGTAAGTTCTACGCTATATCCAACATCAGGGTTTTGACCAATACTACTGTGCTTTGCAGGCAGAATCAAGCCAACGGTTGACTCGGTGCACGCTTTCGACAATGTTCTCCAGGCATATGAACGGATCATCCCAGGCAGAGTGAGAGGGAAGGTTGTAGTCAACGTGTCCCTTCCACAAGACACCGTTCAGCAATATGCTAGCACTTTGTAAGGCACAGGGTGTTCGGCTTCAATCTGGCTTCAATTTGAATCGGTCACGGCGTCTCGCCCCTTCTGCAAGGAGTGCAATCCAACTCGTCTTTTCACCGTGTTATCGTCGTGAGGTCCCTGGTGTTGCTTCAAGAAAATTCGAAGTCATATCTATCGATGGGAAATAAAAGCCTTCTTGAGCTTCGAGCCAAGTTTCTCATTCTTACGGACGTTGCATAAGGCGGGGGTGGTTCCGTGACTGCGCAGTCGAAAAGCGCAGTTTGCTTCATGATTGGCGATGGACTTATCTATAGGCCGACCCTTCATAAGTGGGAGTCCCAGATCCAAACGGTGTGGCGTTCATCTGCATAGTATAAAGGTGGGTTGGAATTTCCGGCTCACCCTACATTCGCCGCTAACCTTGTCTTTCGATAGGCACGATCCCGTAACGCCAATCCTCCGTCCACCTCATCCATGTCGACACATCTCACTGCCCTCCCGGACATACAAAAAGCATGGGTCTCTGCACAGAAAGGTTACCCACCCAGCAAATCACTGGAACTGAGAAGGGATTGGCCTGTCCTAAAGGAAATCAAGCCTGACCAAGTCACTGTCAAGATTCAGGCTGTTGCACTTAACCCAATGTGCGTATTTGTGCATTGCCATCCATATGCTCAGGATTTTGAAGCTACGAACAGGGGTTGGAAGCTCATGCGATATCTACCGAATTGGATCGCAAAGAGGCCTTGGGTTGTGGAGTACGACCTCGCAGGGTCTGTTGTGCAGGCTGGGAACAGTTCAGGGTTTAAAGAAGGAGACGACGTGTATGGCATCATCGACCCTAGTAAGCTTCAGTTCAATATCCCGAGTATCTCTGGACAGCTCTGAATACCGTCAGAGTTTGGTTTTGCTACAAAGCAGGGAGCATTGCAAGAATATGTTACACTCCCTGCGAAGGACCTTGCGAAGCGACCCTCGAATATCTCGCCGGTTGAGGCTGCGGGGATTACTATAACTGCGATGACTGCGGTACAGGTCTTGAACGATACAAATCTCGAAGAGGGCCAAACCATCTTCATTAATGGAGGTAGCACCTCCGTAGGAGCGTGGGCCATACAACTCGCAAAGTTGCGCGGTGCGAAGGTTGTTGCGACCTGCTCAAAAAGGAACGAAGAATACGTCAGAAGTTTGGGCGCTGATGAGGTGCTGCCCATTGTTTTCTTTGATAAGCGGCATCCTGATTACCGATCCTACCTAGGTCATTGACTATACGGCGGTTGGCCCACTACATAGCTATCTCACCCAGAATCCCCCGTCTACGAGATATAATGTCGTTCTCGAAGCAGTTGGTTTATGGGATTCTTCTCTCTATAGCCAGAGTGCTGCCTATCTCCAGCCTAACGGGTTTTTCGCCACCGTCGGACCGTTGCCTCACGAGTTTACTTGGGGAGTTGTCCCACAGCTACTCACATGGGTTGCACTATTGGTCGCCCCGCGATTCTTGACTCGAGTACAAGCGAAGGGGCAGTGAGTCTTTCGTTCCTTTCACTTTCATACACCCCAGCACTGAACCCTAAATCTACCAGGACTGTCTCGGCTGGCACTAAGGCCGAGGATATGGAGCTTGTGCGCAGGCTTCTCGAAGAAGGTCGGTTTCGAATTGTTCGCGAAGAGCCGCTTTCTGAAAGGCACCTTTTACTAGGCAAGATTAAACCGACAGTGGACTCCGTCTATGAATTCGATGATGCTGTTAAGGCTTTTGACAGAATTATTACTGGAAGGGCTCGGGGTAAGGTTGTTGTCAACGTCTCCCTTCCTCAAACCACCGGCCTCGCACCGCTCTAAGTGTGCACCAGTTAAGGGTGTTGCTTCAGAGATGGGGTTCTTCACTGCAACGTAGTATATCCATCCCAGACACCTCCTGTACCCCACTTTCTCCTTTCATTCTACCCTCAGTGAACGCAGAAACTGAACATGCCTGAGGTACACGCGTTTGTCAAATAGGCGCCCGTTTCGGCTTCCATTGAGGTTGGGTTCTCAGATTCTGAATCAGCGATTAAACGCAGATCGCATCCATAATCTCGACGCAGTTCAGCAGGCATACGCGAGTTTATAATACATGTAGCGGTCAGCGAGACTCATCTAACGGCTGCCTCCAGATTCTGCCGCCCGTTGTCCATGATTGCTCAAGAGCATTCAAGTTTCTGGACGTCAGCGCTAAAAAACCATGTAAGTCGGATATTTCCGTCCCACAGCTGTGACAAGTTTTACGTCAAATAATGTCTGACGCCCCAAAAATGCCGATTTTGGCCTCAGTTCAGTTGAAAAGCGAATTTGGGACGGAAAGTTGTCAGCAATCGGTCAGCGATCCCTTTCATGACTTCGACTGACACCATACACGACAGCGACTATGCGCCTTATCTCATAGACCCTGTCTCCGCAGCTCAACTTGACATCCATCTTGATACTATCCAATCCCTTCGCAAATAACAATGGTCCAAAAGGAAGTCTATAGGTCTGCCGCACAGTTGACGTGTTTGCTGGTCTTGTTCACGACGACCTGTTTCGTTATCTATCCTCGCTCGAGTCGACCTGCCGTGCCGTCGACGTGTATTCTATCCCTATCTGACCAACCCTTCACTGTCTTTGAAACTTGTTTCTCGTCCGGCATGGCGGAGTTGAGCGGACCAAGCGCGCATCGAACGGCAAGAACCTCTACCTTGGCCTCGAGTACGCGGGTCGGCCCAGGCTTTAAAAGCCCTCTATCATGCTGCCTACCGTTCCAGTAAGAAGTATCCCAGTAACCTCCACTTCACCCCATTAAACCCCACTGGTTATCTCCCCAACTTCGAGCTATACATCGATGGCAACCTCAATCCCGGAAACCCAGAAAGCTTGGGTCTCTACAAAGAAGGCTTACCCGCCTAGCAGGTCGTTGCAGCTCAGGACAGACTGGCCTGTTAAGAAAATCTTGAAAACCGGGGAAGTCACCGTCAAAGTTCACGCTGCTGGGCTAAATCCGCTGTGCGTTTTCCTCGACGCTTGCTATATTCCACTCCTTTGACACACATTTTGATAGTGCGTGGAAACTCATGCGATATCTACCGAGTTGGGTTGTGAAGCGGCCCTGGGTCCCTGAGAGCGATTTCTCAGGTGTCGTGGTTGACGCGGAGAAGAGTGCAGTACTTCGGGAAGGGGATGAAGTTTACGGGTGGATCGTACCTGGTGAGCCGGAAATACACACCCTACTTCAAGTCTTCCGTACTCACAACATATTTAGGGGTGGCATTCTCATCCAAGCAAGGCGCACTGTCAGAATACATTACCCTTCCAGCTGCATATCTGGTCAAAAGGCCTGCCAATATCTCAGCAATAGAGGCGGCGGGCATTACGGTAACGGCAATGTTTGCGCAGTTGGCGCTGAACGAAGCGAAGCTATCAGCCAACCAAACTATATTCATCAATGGGGGGAGTACGGCAGTGGGTGCATGGACGATACAGCTGGCAAAGCTACGCGGTGCGAAGGTTGTAGTCTCCTGTTCGAAAAGGAATGAGGAGTATGTGAAAGGGTTGGGCGCTGATGAGGTAGGGAATCGGGTTACTCTGGACTCCCCGGTGACAACGAATGAGAACACTGACCAATGGATCAATGCAGGTTATTGATTATACGAGCGTTGGGCCCCTCCATACGTACCTCGCACAGAACCCACCACCGACGAAGTTCCATGTAATCCTTGACGCTATCGGATTATTCGACTCTTCGCTCTACACCAAAAGCTCCGCATATCTGCATCGGAATGGGGTTTACCTGACCGTCGGACCGATGCCCCACGAGTTTAGCTGGGGTGTGGTCCCACAACTACTTAAGTGGACGGCGCTTCTATCGCTTCCATGGTGGTTAACTGGAGTGCGGCCAAAAGCAAAGTGAGTTTGATTTTGATTTGAGACTTATTCCCGTCTCATCGCTCATTTTATAATGTTACTTTCCAGGAACGTCATGGCTGCCAATAAGGTCGAAGATATGGAGCTCTTGCGAGGATATCTTGAAGGAGGTGAGCAAATTTTGCTGGTGAACAAGTGGTGCATCTCTGACTCCGCACTTCCTTAGGTATGATTAAACCGACTGTTGACTCCGTCTATGAGTTTGCAGATGCCGCCGAAGCGTACGATAAACTCGTCACTGGAAGGGCAAGGGGAAAGATCATCGTCAATGTTTCTCTTCCTCCAGATGCAGGCAAGACATCGGTGTAGGGTGGGTACATGCTAGTACCCTGGACTCTTGTATTTTGGACAAATTCACACTCGAAGCCTGGAGTGCTGAAATCGGACTGCGGCATGCCCCATTTCCTATGCTTCTCATATATGCCATTCAAGCTTAATCTACCTACTTCAAGCTTCCCTGAACCTTGATTTCGTACTATCTTACCTTTAGCCTCTTCCCAATATGTACGGCCCTTGCTAATACCAGTCAATTCATCAAATTTAAATAGGCGCCCGTGCCGAGCAAGGCTTATGACAGAATCATCACTGGAAGAGCCAGGGGGAAAGTCATTGTCAATGTTTCCCTCTCTCCAGCTGAGGGAAATGCAGCAATATTGTAGCGTGTGTTCGGCTCACCTCGCCGTCCGTTATAAAGCCATGGACTTTTTACCTCCTCCCCTTCCATATTTATTTAGTTAGTCTGCGCCTGCCCTTCTGGCAATAATGCCAAATCTAGGCCACAAGGTACCCTCGATTTCACCCCTTCGGCATCCAAGTATCAAGCGCCCATGTTGTGTGATAATCGCCGGTGATCGCCCTCTTCTTCCTCTCCCACTACCAATGCGCGCCTTCGTCACCGTCGGCTCAACAAAATTCGACGACCTCGTCCAGCACAGCTTGACAGAAGAAGTCCTCCTGTCTCTCAGAAACGAAGGCTACACCAGCCTCGGAGTGCAATGCGGCAACTCGAACTTCGAGTTCGCGTCAGTCGTCGCAGACGGGAGTGAACACGCTCTTGAACGCGCGGGGGTAAGTGTGGAGGTGTGGAAGTTCAAACCGTCCTTGGAGGGGGAGTTCGATAAGGCGGACCTCGTTATCAGCCATGCAGGTGCGTTGCGGGGAAAAGGATAGCTAGCCTACATGATCGTTGAGAGGGAGTATAGGTGCTGGAACTATACTGGACGTGCTGAGGAAGGGGAAGCGCTTGATCGTGGTGCCTAATGAGACTCTTCTCGATAACCACCAGAGCGAACTGGCCATAGCCCTCGAGGAAAAAGGGCATCTGAAGTCGAGTACGGTGACGTGAGTTACGCAGTTCCTGCCATTGTTTGTGGACTGAACGCCGTGCCTGCATCGCAGAGGACTCGCCCAGGTTATCGAGGACGTTCACAAGGTGAACTTGACCCCCTTCCCTCCATTCGACGGGCACAAATTCGCTGGCATTCTCGACGAGACGATGGGATTCCTATAGAAAGCTATCGACCTGGTCCTTCCACATCCACCTCCGCGCCCGGCGTCCAAACATGCATTCCTGCAATTGATCCGCGATAAATTGGCGCTCTCCTCCTACCACCACCACCTCTCCCCATCCCACTTCCCTTCCACACCTACCCAACGCTCCATGGCCCCACGCAAACTCGAATCCGTCTCCCTCGAACCAAGCGAAGACCCCGCAACGTTCGAAAGCAAAAACGTCCACCAAATCTACGACGCCATCGCGACACACTTTTCCTCCACACGCTACAAGGTACACCATCCAATAATACCCATACCCCATTCCATGTATTCAAAAAACCGCAATCATGCCACCCCCTCCCTTTTACCCCTTACGATGCGACTGTAGCCATGGCCGATCATAGCGACCTTCCTCCAAAACCTGCCCACCGGCTGGGTAGGCTTCGACTCGGGGACGGGCAACGGCAAATACCTCCCCCTCCCCGCCGACCGCCCCGGCGCAATCTGGACCATCGGCATGGACCGCAGCCGTAACCTCCTCGAGATCGCACGGCACGCTGGAGGGGATGATGTCGTTCGGGAGGTGGTCTGGGGCAACGTACTGGAGAATGCGTGGAGGCCTGGAGCTTTTGTAAGAGACTTTCTTTCATGCTGTATCGAGGTCTTGGGTGCACGGTATGAATACGGAGACAGGACTATGCGATTTCGATTGCGACTATACACCATTTGGCGACGTATGAGCGGAGGAAGCTCGCTGTTCAGGTATTGAAGCATGATTGATTGAGTCTGAGGGCGTCATCATATTGACGGACGCGTTTGAGCAGCGACTCATTCAGGCGGTGGATCCAAACCACGGGCGAATTCTCATATATGTCTGGGCCATCGAACAGGACGAGCTTTCGAAACGGAAAGTAGTCGATCAAGACGAAGCTGTCGTTGCCGACGAGAAAGGGAAGGACGTCATGGTCCCTTGGGTGCTCTCAAAGAATCTCGCGGCGAAACCATCTGAAGATTCCAGCCCGCCCGAGGTCTTCAACCGGTACTACCACATGTTCGCCAAAGGGGAACTTGGCACGCTGGCAAAGGATGCTGCGGTGGCTCTTGGCCTTTCGGTGGGAGATCCGTCAGCGGAGGAGGTGGGCCAAGGTGTCGAAGTGGTGCAGGATGGTTGGGAGAGGTCGAATTATTATGTCGAATTGCGGAGATGGTCAAAATGATGTGATGGATATTCCAAATAGCATGAATTCGAAAGCGTGGTAGTACAAGGGGTAACGAAACGATTACTCGCTGGCGGCCATGACTGAAGCAGGACCATCAACTTTGCGATCCAGAAGGAACAGAGGGGTAACGACTCACTCGCGTTGATCAGGTCTCCACCGCTCTCCTTCAGCACCTTCACCGCCTTAGCCCGCGAGCAACCGACTTGCTGGATGACAAGTTCAATGTCTTTTGGGTCGACGCCGGTCTCGTCGACGGGACCATCGTCTTCAGGGGCCTCGAGCTCGGGGATATCGTCGTCGTCCTCGGTCTCCTTCTCCTCGCCCTGGAGGAGGTTGGAGCCGGCACCGGCGGAGGCGAGCTGCTGGGCAGCGTTGATCTGCGCCTGCTGGTTCATGTCCTCGATCTAAACGCGTCGCGTCAAGTTCACGTCTTATTGCAGTGGGCTGTTCCTGCAGCGTACCTTGGCCTCGCCGAAGACGATGTAGCAGTCGCTGTTGGGGGACTTGTAGACATCGGGGTGGGCGAGAACGAAGAGGACCTGATAGATCGAGTGGAAACGCGTCAATTAAGGATATCCTTCCAGATATCTTGCGAGCTGGGCGACGCACGTTCTTAGGCCTGCGGAGGGTGACCCTGTTGATTCCGGGAACCTTCTTCAAGCCCAGGCTGAGGAGGGCCTTGCGGGCCTTGCGCTCGGAGCGCGACTGGATCTTGTCCAATGCGGCGGCGGAGGTGGGGTCGAGCTCCTCCTCCTCGTGGTCGTGCTCATGATCGTGGTCGTGGTGATCGTGACCCTCGTGGTCGGAGTGGTCGGAGTGGATCTCTTCAATCTGGGCAGACATCTAGCGGAACGCGTCAGAGTCGTGCGTGCGTTATCCGGCGGAAATGAGGCCAATCCATCGCATTTTTTCAGGGAATCGGGTGCGATTTTGGGCTGGAACGGTAGATTGGACGGCGGAGGGGCGTGTACTCACGATTTGTGGGCGGAATCGGGCGGCGGAGGGGCGTGCTGGGCGTGCGAGACGATGAGCAGCCCAGCCAGCGCTTGTTTGGCCTGCTCGGGCGTCGGCCTCCGAAGCAAACACCGGATCTGGCTGGTGCTGATCGCGGAAGCAAACCGGCGACCGCGATAGGCGCGACGATAATTATACCAGTTCCTGATGCCCACCACCGCTGCTCTCGTGCGCTCCCTAAGCTCGGTGCTGGACAAGGCCCCCGATGCGCCGTCGCTGCCAGAGCTCCTCAGGCTCGTCGACGAGTACGTCGACGAGGCACCCCAGGCGATAGAGGCGCGTGAGGTCCTGGCGAAGCAGCTCGAGGACGAGGTCGTCTCGCTCCACATTGTCGCCATTGACTACTCCTCTGTGTACCAATTGGAGGTGCTCCTTGCGTTCCAATATCATCTAATCCCCATCCTACCTCCGACGGCTATAATCTCCTGGTTCGAGCCTGTCCTGCGGCCTGCGCTTCGCGAGCCCCACCTGCCCACTGCATCGCTGAACCACGCAAAGGAACTCATCATCTCGGCACTCCAAAAGACACATGAACCACATCTAGCGCGCGTGGGCGACTTTCGACGGCGGTTGTTGGAGCTGTACCTCCTAGATGCATATAATGAGTTGTCGGGGCCCGATGTGTTGGAGTGGGCATCGCTGTCCCAAGACGAGAGGGAGCGAAGGACGCGGTGGAAAGCCAATCTGCAGGACATCTTGATCGCGTATGCCGTCGAGGAACAAGAGGTTCGTATTCCCTAACGCTTCATACCCTGACATAATGTAATGGGATGCAGGCGTTTTTCACAGAGGTCGATCAGCAGTTCCAAGTCCCCACTCAGCGGCTGCAGCTGCTCATGCTCCTTAATGAATTCACCTCCTCAACGAGATTTGCCTCTACGGTTTCCGTCCTGGCTTCCCATAAACTTATGAAGAGTCTCGCCAACTGTCTTTTCCTGGACAACTCCTCTACTGTCGCAACATCCGCCGTCCTTCTCATTGTCAAGTTCCTCCCCTATTTCGCAGTCCACGCTCGAGCAGTCCTCCAGGCCCAGCTCCCAAAGCTATGTGCGATCATGGCCCGCATCATGTGCTGGAAAGAGCGTCCCCCAGCGCCGAATAACCCTCTGGCCCCGCACGACGAGGACTTTGAGAGGGAGCTGTACAATGAGTCATCCCGAACGCTGCACCCTCGCGAGGATCTCAACTGGAAGCGACTGCAAATGGTATTCACAGCAGAACATTCACCTCCTCCCACCTCCCGCCAATATTTCAGTATCCTCTACTATCTTTACCCTTCAAATGTCATCAAGTTCATCCGGACGCCGGCGCTGTACCTGGAGGAAAATGAGCTCAAGAGCCCATATGTAGAGGACTGGAACGAGGCTTTCGACATCCACGAGATCAAAAGGAAGAGTGAGGTGAGCTATCCTGCCTATAATATCCTATCGCGTCTCGCTTACCCGTGCCTGTAGAATTTTGTTCGAGAACATATCTGCCACCCTTTCTTGATCTGGAGTAACGCGGACCAGGAGCTGTCGCAACCTCCCTTCTGGGACAAATACGACGTCGGGAGAATCGTCAGCGAGGCGACGATGCTTGACATCCGATATCTGGCGGTTGGTTTGAGGGAGCGGTACAATTTGGAAGGCAGGGAGCCAGCACCCGGTGGATCAGTGCCCTCGAGCAACGTATCTGTCTCGATGGCGGATCGCGATGCGCCCCAAACGCAGGACTCGAGCGGGGAGCCCGTCCGGTTTATTCGCCCCATCGACCTTTCGAGTGGGAAGGTCGTCATTAGTCTCCAGGACATGATTGAAGCGTCTGTTGCTCTTAAATCGAACATTGACCTGGAAATCATCAAGCCGGTGTCTCCGCCCAAGTCTGGGTTTCTGAGTCGTTCGGAGACTGAGCATGCTCCAGCAGAGTCGCCAGTAGAACAGGTGGGAAGCTCGGGGAACAAGGAGGGAGAAGGGGAAAGCTCGGGGGACAAGGAGGGGCCATCGCACGTTGCACAAGCTATCTCGGGGCTACAACGGGAGGTACTTCTGCTGCGCAACGAGCTTAACTTTGAGTTGTGGCACTCCAGGGAGAACTCGAAGCATATTGGACGGCTGTATAAAGATCGTATTCTTATGAGGACTGCGGAGAGTGAAAGGCAGGGTCTGGTGCGTCCTTCTATGCATCGGCTGTGTTTCGTGAAACTCAATGTGGCTTCGATTAGTATAACAAACTACGGAGGTATCGAGCGCAGGTGGTTGCGCTTGAAACCGATCTCAGAGAGGTTAAGGAGACCTCTGCGAATGCGAAGAATGGCTACGCGGACTGGGCAAAGGAGCTCCAGGGGCGTCTGAAGGAGTTGCGCGAAGAGAAGAAGCGGATGTCTGCTGACCTATCGAATGCTCAAGCCGCAGAAAACGATTTGAAGGTACATGCGGGGTGATATGACTCCTTAACAGCAATTGATGTAACTCTCAGGCGTTGTTCGAAGCTCAAGGCAAACGACTGGCCGATGCACTCCAAGAAAACTTTATTCTACAGACCGAGAAGAAGGAGCAGCTGCCAAAGGTCGAAAGACTAGGGGAGTACGAGCAGCAGATCGAGGAGCTCACAAAGATGCGCCAAATCTGGTAAGGTCGCCGCTCCCGAATGACGCTGTGCGTTTGTTCAGATCCCGCTTTCTTGACAGGGAGGACGATTCCAGAAAGTTCACCGAGCAAAGGGAGGAACTTGATCGATTGCACAAAGAAAACGAGGCTCTGGGGGCGCGTGTAGCAGAGCTGGAGCGTGCACACGAGGACGATGAAGCTCGGTAAGGATGTCACGCAGTCTACAGCAATCTGCCAGTGATTAACTGGAATGTTCACAGCGATTATCGGCGGCAAATACAGTCCCTGGAGTTGCGGCTTGCACAGATGGAAAACATTGAGGTCGGAGCGTCTGAGCAGAAGCTGGCAGATGAAAATGCAGTGTTAAAGACAGAAATCGAGGAACTGCAGAGCATAGTAGCCACGTTGAAGGAGCAATAAAGATCCTTGATTTCGGTCTGAGCACTTCCCGATGTGGCAATAATTGACGCGCCGTTCTCGAACCTTCCAAAATTCCGCCCGCAAAAGGCAACTATCGGATTCTTCGAGAAGGAAAAGTCTGGATACTTAAGCATCGCAGACGCGTCGTCCCTCTCCATCGTTTTCTTTCCATCTCCACATTCCCCATCCTCAAGTGAGCTCGCCGTCGTCGTTCATCGCGACCAGATCGTATCTGACCATCGCCCAGAATGTCCGCTCAGACAGAATCCTTTGGCTTCCAGGCTGAGATCAGCCAGTTGCTTGACTTGATCATCAGTATGTCGCTTTCTTCCTCAATCCTCAGCATCGTGCTCATCCATCGCCTCCAGACACCTTCTACTCCAACAAGGAGATCTTCCTCCGAGAGTTGATCTCTAACGGCTCCGATGCCCTCGACAAGATTCGCTATGCCTCCCTCACCGACCCTTCCCAGCTCGACACTGGCAAGGACCTCTACATCCGCATCACCCCCGACAAGGAACACAAGATCCTCTCCATCCGCGATACCGGTATCGGTCTCACCAAGGCCGACATGGTCAACAACCTCGGTACCATCGCCAAGTCCGGCACCAAGGTTCGTGTTTTCAACAGTGGCTGTTTAGCGCCCGATGTCTGACTTTTTCCTTCTAGGGCTTCATGGAGGCTTTGAGCTCCGGTGCCGATATTTCCATGATTGGTCAATTCGGTGTTGGTTTCTACTCCGCCTACCTCGTCGCCGAGCGCGTCCAGGTCATCTCCAAGCACAACGATGACGAGCAGTACATCTGGGAGTCTGCTGCCGGTGGCACCTTCACCATCACCCTGGACACCATCAACCCTCCCCTCGGCCGCGGTACTGAGGTCCGCCTCTTCATGAAGGAGGATCAGCTCGAGTACCTCGAGGAGAAGAAGATCAAGGAGATCGTCAAGAAGCACTCCGAGTTCATCTCCTACCCTATCCAGCTCGCCGTCACCAAGGAGGTCGAGAAGGTTCGTTATTCACTCATTCATTTTCCGATCAGTGTGTTCTAACAGCATGTTCAGGAGGTTGAGGACGATGAGGAGGAAGAGATGAAGACCGACGATGAAAACAAGCCCAAGATCGAGGAGGTCGACGAGGAGGAGGAGAAGAAGGGGAAGAAGGTCAAGAAGATCAAGGAGGTCGAGACCGTCACCGAGGAGCTCAACAAGACCAAGCCCATCTGGACTCGCAACCCCTCCGAGATCTCCCAGGAGGAGTACGCCTCCTTCTACAAGAGCTTGACCAACGACTGGGAAGACCATCTCGCCGTCAAGCACTTCTCCGTTGAGGGTCAGCTCGAGTTCAAGGCCATCCTCTACATCCCCAAGCGGTATGTTCTTTCTACTTTTTGTTCGAGAACTTGTCTCTGACGCTTTCCCCAGTGCTCCCTTCGATCTCTTCGAGTCCAAGAAGAAGCGCAACAACATCAAGCTCTACGTCCGCCGTGTCTTCATCATGGACGACTGCGAGGACCTCATCCCCGAGTACCTCAACTTCGTCAAGGGTATCGTCGACTCCGAGGATCTCCCCCTCAACATCTCTCGTGAGACCCTCCAGCAGAACAAGATCCTCAAGGTCATCCGCAAGAACCTCGTCAAGAAGACCCTCGACCTCATCACCGAGATCTCTGAGGACAAGGACAACTTCGCCAAGTTCTGGGAGGCTTTCGGCAAGAACATCAAGCTCGGTGTCCACGAGGATGCCCAGAACCGCAGCAAGCTCGCCGAGTTCCTGCGCTTCTACTCCACCAAGTCGACCGACGAGCTCACCTCGCTCAAGGACTACATCACCCGCATGCCCGAGGTCCAGAAGAACATCTACTACCTCACCGGCGAGTCCCTCGCTGCCGTCAAGGAGTCCCCCTTCCTCGAGACCCTCAAGAAGAAGGGCTTCGAAGTCCTCCTCCTCGTCGACCCCATCGATGAGTACGCCATCACCCAGCTCAAGGAGTTCGACGGCAAGAAGCTCGTCTGTGTTTCCAAGGAGGGTCTCGAGCTCGAGGAGACCGAGGAGGAGAAGGCCGAGCGTGAGGCTGAGTCCGCCAAGTTCCAGGATCTCTGCGCCACCGTCAAGGATGCTCTCGGAGACCGCGTCGAGAAGGTCATCATCTCCAACCGTATCCAGGACTCTCCTTGCGTCCTCGTCACCGGACAGTTCGGCTGGTCGTCCAACATGGAGCGTATCATGAAGGCCCAGGCCCTCCGTGACTCCTCCATGTCGTCGTACATGGCCTCCAAGAAGACCCTCGAGCTCAACCCCAAGAACCCCATCATCAAGGAGCTCGCCGCCAAGGTCAAGGAGGACAAGGCTGACAAGTCCGTCCGCGACTTGACCTTCCTCCTCTTCGAGACCGCCCTCCTCACCTCCGGCTTCACCCTCGATGAGCCCGCTTCCTTCGCCAAGCGGATCTACAGGATGATCGCCCTCGGCCTCGACGTCGATGAGGATGAGGAGGTCGCCCACGAGGCCCCCGCTGCTGAGGCTTCGACATCAGAGCCCGCTGGTGCCTCCGCCATGGAGGAGATCGACTAAACGACTTCGTTTTTTTAGATTTAGTGGATTTTCTTCGTGCTTTCTTCTTGTACCACCTTTTCGGTCCTTTCGTCGCTCTCCTGCTGCATCACATTCTCAGCTATCATCATCTTTTTTATGTCTGCATTTACGACTCGCATTGCATCATATCCATAGCTATTGTACAATCAAAACGAATCTCCTTTGGTCTCTCATATATATGTCGCTGTGTGAATTAAGTCGAACAACCGAGAGGGAAGGATGCCTTGAACCATAATGGCCACGACGCTCTTTCTCCTGAGCACTCAGGGCGATGTCCCCAGATGGGCTGTGAGATGTCTGAGCCACCCGGTGAAAGGGGCTACAATCTCGATCTTATGTACAAGCAGCGCTGAACACTTCCAAGAACAGACTCGGAAAGGAGCTTTCCATGGAGGCTGGAGCCCTGCACTGGCTACGATCGGTTTGCATTAAAACAAGGACTGAAATATCTCCTCAAAATATGCGACGTCGAACCAAAAGCCACCCCATCACAGCAGCCGCCCACATACCGATTGAATGCTGCTCTATGCTGCTATCATTTTGTTGATCTCTACGATGAACCTATTCGTCTCGCACGCTCATTCATTTGTCTTCCACAGATAATCTGAGCCCGGCACCCTGTCCAGTTGATTGAAGCCCGTGATAACTCTTCGAATTCGAAATAGGCCAGCCGCCGGGCTGTTCAAGAGCAGACTGGTTGGTAGCCACTGACTAACTCGATCGCCTGGTATGCGTCAGCCGCGCCCCTTGCCACTCTTGATATAAAGAGGCTAGTCTTTCTTACTTTCCCCCATCCAGCTCTTCCTCTTACATACACTTTCTCCAGTACCGGCACTTCGTGGCGAGTCGTCACTTGGCTGCATCTCGCTCACAGTCGTTCATCTCCTTACTGATCGTTCCCTCTAGATTGCCCGTCGCCGACTTCGTCAGTTAAGCAACGCCCGCCGGTACCGCAGCACATTCGAATGTGGCTCAAGAAATGCTACATCTCGCCCGCTCAAGAAGTTCAAACGCGCAGGGTACCCTCCAAATTTTGATAGTTCGTCTTCGTCTCACCCTCCTCACGTTAACCCCCTCTAACATGTTCTCCAGCCATGGACTTGAAAGGCGACCGGGGACTTCTAAAACTTTTATAAAGTCCGTCTTGCCTTCCCCGCGTTAACCACCTCTAACCTTTTCCCCAGTTTTCCGTGCCCGAATGTGGCGCAAACACTACATGGCATCTGGGGCGAGCGACCCTGATAGGCACTGCTAAACTCGAAGTTCGTCTCACCCTCTTCGCGTTAATCGCCTCTAACATGTTCCCCAGTCATGGACCTGAAAGGCGACCGTGGATTTTTAAAACTTTTATAAAGTGCGTCTCTCCCTCCTCGCGTAAACCCCCGAGTCTAACCCATGCCCCAGTTTTTCGTGCCCGAATGTGGCACAAGCGCTACATGGCATCTGGGGCGAGCGACCCTGATAGGCACTGCCAAACTCGAAGTTCGTCTCACCCTCCTCGCCCAAACCTCCGCTAACCCGCGCTCCAGATAAACATGCCCCGATGAATTCCCTCAAGCCGCAACTTGAAACCAAACATCCGAAGAAGAAATTTAAACCAAACCGCCACAAAATACCCAAGGCTCTCCGCTATCTCCCCCACCCACCCCCACACACCCGCGCCCTCACTGCAGCCGCCCAAAGCGGCTGCACACTGGGGGTGCACAAGTCCCGCGACGCCGCGTCTCACTCGCAAGTCGTCGCATCTACTTACCAGTACTGCGGCGATGAGTGGGCGCATTAAAGCCCCGCGGGCCGAGTACGATTCCTAAGCGTTGGAGAGTCGTACTCGGGGTGTTTCTTTCTCTTTCTCTCGAAGTGGGTGGGAGCCGGGGCCTGCGCCCGGCTCTTTCCTCGTGCCCCCTTGCCGCGGGACTTTGGGCTTACGCTTCTTCGGAAGTAACCAAGAGCACGTTCAAAAATTCTCGTTTCTTTCTCTTTCTTCTCGATAGTTCTACTTACTTCGCGCTGGTGTTGAATCGGATAGACAGACTTGCACTGTTGTTGTAGTATTTAGCTCGGCGCTTCGAGCTTTCCTGCGTCCTCGGCGCGGGTTAGGTGCAGTTCCGCGACTTGGGGAACCACTGGATCTGTTCCTCTGGGCTGGGAGCGTACGATCTGGCTGCTTCTGTATAGTTGGATAGGCAATGCTCGAAGTCGTTTGGTTCCAAGGACGCTTTGTATAGACGCTCGTAATGTCCACCCAGAGCGACTGTGATGCAGTTCTGGCACATGAGGATCCTGACTTGGTGGAAATTTCGCAGTCGTTACACTTTAACGCACCGTACATCCAGGGTACTCCAATTCTCGAGCCGTTCATTCGGATTGCGATGCCGTTTCGCAAGCTTGAAGCGATAGACGCCGTGATAGACGCCGATGCCCGTTTTGGCATGTCCTCCCTCCTGTGGGGTTTCGGGCTTCGTGCGCGCGTCGTGAGGTCTCCTGGTTCATGATCGGGTGCACGAACTCACTCGGGCTGTTGCGGACTAACCGAGGTTTCGAGTCACTTCAAAGTTTGAGACTCGGTCATCTAATATGACTTCTAACGTCCAAGACGACAGGTCCTCCTGCACAGCACGGGAATGAGCGACGTAAAGGAAGCGTCGTAGGGCCCATTCGCTCTTGAAGGATCCGTAGTTCCCACAGGCTCCTTCAGCTCCGTGTTCTGCGTTCGCAGATACACAAGCGAGCTCAACTCGGAGACCATGAACATGAATGTTGAAAAGAAAGAATTTGCCGCGTACCGAGCCCACGAGAACCATAGCGTCGGCGTTGTTCAATCGCCTCAATTTTAAATTCGGAGTCGGGAAGGCACATGTATAGTACAGTAATGTACAGTGTACACAGTCACTGCACGGCAAGTGCGACAGGTGTTGAAGCTGAAGTGCCTCCTACACACAGAGCCCCGCAATTTGGAGAAAGAGAAAGCCTCCCTCCAACGGTGTTTTCGAGTTCTCGTTTAGCCTACTAATGGCACCATCCATGGAATACCCTTCAAATGGCTTTTGCTACTAGTGATACTGAAGTACACGCAGCGCGTAAAACCCCTCTTGATGTGCCTTAAAACGAAAATAAGACGCCTCAGGCCCGGGGGCAAGAGCTTCATAGCCCTCTCGGAAGCTGCCTGAATCATCAGTCCATTCCCTAGTAATTTCAGGGGGCCCTAAATCGACGCGAGTGAGCCTACTTCCTGGGTTGTTCCTGGGGCTAAGAGAATTCTAGATGTACAGACAAGTCTTAACTGACTCCGAAGCAATTTACAAGCAACACCACTGCCTTGCCATTAGAAAAAATCTATATTCACTCTCTCATTCTAAGCAGTTCCTAAGTCAGTCCATATGCACCAGATTTTATAACGAGTAGTAATACTATTCACCTCGTCGATATAATCTACCTCGGGAGATGATCGAAGGAAATGGAGAGTCTCGTCACTGAATATGCCACTGAACCCCATTAGATAGGGCCACTCTCTCGTTATTCTACTGCCTGGGCCAGGCGGGCAAGCTTTCGAAAACCGTTGGAGAAAGTTCGACATGTTGACGTCGTCCTTGAGCTGCACTAAATAGGTTTCGTCCGCCTTCGTCCCTGGGGCCGCACGGCCCACTTCGATAAGATTGGTTCGGTCTGTCATGGTTTGGTGAGATGGAGAGGTGGAGGTTAAATGTCTCGATGGTGGCGGTTCTTTCTGCACTTATATGCATTGGTTGGGGTGGAGTTTGGAGCCATGTCTCAGAGCCTGGGTCCGGCCTCTCCAACTTTCGTATCGCGGATGTCGAGCATCCGTTGCTCAAGTGTCACCCTAATCATATTTTCTACACCAGTACTCAGGGATGATCTAGTTATCCTCCGCTCAATGTGGTGCAGTGATTGCTGCAACGATGCTAGTACTTTCCAGCTATAGCTTCAAGCTTCACCTCTCCATGCTCGCAGTCGTTTAGTATCTGAGTTCAAAGATAATTCTACATTAACTGTCTTCGCGCGTGCAACTAGTAGTACAGAAGATATCAGAATTTAAGTCGAGAGAGAAAAGCGATGATAGCGATATGCTCAGCGATACAAAAAGAGAGAACACATATTGGATGAGGCGGGTGAGGGGGGACGGCAAGCACTCGCGTAGTCAAGCCACCCTAGGCTTAACCTGCTCGCGCAAGTCGCCTTGCTAGATGGGGTTGAAAGAACGGCAAACAGAAAAAGAGAAGAGACGAGAAAAACTGGAAGAAATAAGACGATTATAATGGACATTAATTCCTGCTAAGACCATCCATCCATCCATCCATGCATACGCCGAGCATCGCTCGTCCAAGCTCTCTGCTCAGACTTAGATATCCTCGTCCTCTATCTGGTCGGGCTTAAGCATTCCGGGGATCTTCATGGCGGCCTGGCGCTCGGCCTCCGTCTTCTGCTGCTGCTCGAGCTCCTTCTCCTCGAGGAACAGCTCGGCGTTGTCGCCCGTCGAGAACTCCTTGAGCTGGATGAGGAAGTCGCGCAACGCGAGCTTGAAGTGGTTGATGTCGTTGTTGTTCTCCTGGAGTGCGATGGTGAAGTGCTGCACTTCCGATCTGGAAAACAGACAAAGAAGCGTGAGTAAGATTCGCGCATATCGGGCATGAGGGACGTACGGTTGCACGTGGGGGAACGCGCCCTGGAGAAGGTTGGCGGTGTACTCGCGCAGGAACACAGAGTTTGAGACGTTGGGGTCGGCGACCTGCGAGGGATCGTACAGCGGCGATTGGATGACGTTCATCTCCACCAACTGGAACAACCTCGCAAGCAACAAGCTCTGCAGCTTGAACCCGCTCTTGTGGTCGGTATCAGTAAGCACGAAGAAGATGTCCTGCATGATGCTCAGGAAGTATTGCTGGAAGAACGCGTTGCACACGGCCGTATCGCCGGAGCTCGCGAAGTTGTTGACAACCTCCAGACACACTAATTTACGGGTAAGTTTACGAGTGCGGGGTAGGGAGAAGCGCGGTTAGACTTACAGTTCAGTCCGGTATCGGCGATGTCTCGCATCGTGTGCTTAATGGCCCAGATGATGCTGTCCATAAACAGCTTGAACTGAGTGGGGGGAATAGTGAGAAGAGCTAAAAGGCGACATGAGCCAGCGGTTCAGAATTGAAATGAACTGAATAGCGTACCGGGGAAGCAATGCAAGTTTATGGCACGCAGGAGCTTGAAGAAGCCGACGCGATGCTCGGGATACTCGGCAAAGTCTTGGTTGATCATGTTCAGAGTTGGTTCGAACACGGCGTCCAAGATAGCGGGGACTTGTGGGGTGAGAAGCGGCTATATTCAAGCATGGTGAGAAAACGCAATTCACGGCTTGGAATTCGAGGGTACGTACCCCAAGTCGGGCGATAATGGTGGCCATAACATTGAGGACTTCTGCGTCCCGAGCAGCTGGCACATTGCGGCTATAGTCACCGAGAATAGCGTCGAGTAGTGGGGGCATGAAGTTTTGGTTGACCGCTTCAAGATCCTCCGCCTTCTTGATGTATGTTTCCATAAGCTTAAGGATTTCCTTCTTCACCGTTCGCAGTTGTCGAATCTTGGGCGTCTTCGTTGCAATGAGGCCTAAGATATGGAGCTTGAGTACGAAAGTGCGGGAACGTTTCGGAAGAGAACGCACCCTCTTTTGCGATAGTCTCGCTAATGATACCACTGACGGCCTTGTAGAGTCCCAGCATATCCAGGAAGATGCGACCGATTTGGGGTAAATAGAAGCTGCCTATTGAGGTACATGCGGAGACGTTGGTCTTGAGGACATTCGCGAGGATCTTGATGTTATCCGTGCTTGAGAGGACATCGAGGTTCTGGGCCGCTTGAGCCATAAGGGAGTCCCACTATGAAAGGCCACATGCCGTTAGTATATGGGTTAAAGCTGCGGATAACGCAAATCCTTACCGCATTGTTAGGTAGATCCATCAGCTTTGCGATCAGTTTTTCCTGTTGAGGCTTGTTGGGCTGAGCAGAGATCATGTAGCCGACGGCTTCATAGAAGGTATGGACCTATGAAGAGGGTTAGCATTGAAAGTACGAGCCAATGATTGAGGGACCTACCTGCTGGGGAGAGAGATCGACAGTGATACGGTGAAGAAGGCGGAGGATTTCATCAATGAAAGGTTCCGCTTCGCCAGCTTGCTGCATGACGAAGTGACGGCGACACTTCTGGGCAATCTTGATGAAAGTATCGCAAGCCATATCCTGGACACCTGACATCATTCAAAGTATAAGACTTGTGCTTAGATAGACAGCCAGAGCAAGCCTACCTTCGTGGGTCTCATGCATGAACTCGAACAACTTGTTGACGACAGTTTTCAAGAACTTCCAATGCGCCTTGAGGAATCGAGGGTATTGGCCCACAATGTACATGATATCTGAAGCAACGACAGCCTTGTTATCCTTGCCGCGCTTGATCTCGCACAGACCGAGCAAGTCCTTGATAACAGTTACCAAGAATCGCTTCTCTGTCTCCTCATCTACCAATGGAGATTAGATATGCTACTGAAGGAAGAGGAGGAGACAACGCACTCATAGCACCAGAGATCGAGCCAATAGCCCAGCAAAGGGTGTTCAGGTTGTTCCACGACCACTCGGACCCGTCCACCTGCTTCGCAAGCTTTTCGGTCAAGATAGTTTCTGTATCAGTGACGTCCAAATGGGTGAGGTATACAAGCAGTTCTCGCATTGATTTGTAGAGAACAATGGTATCGCTCTCCTTCATGAACTCTCGCACAATCTCTCCTTCGTCGTTTTCAACGATAAGAACCTAAAGCACATAAGGAGGTTGTACGGGAAAGAGTGGAGAATAACGCACCTCTTCCGGCTTCACCATCCGCTCGATAACGACCAGACGCAAGTTCGAGAGGACCTCGCTATAGATGTTCTTCCTGAGGGACATGCCGTTCAACATGGTCTGTGCGCCACTGCCTCCGCCCAGACTCAGGCCCATAAGAAGGCCAGAGTCTCCAATCGGCAAACTCTGAATCTCCTCATACAGCTCTGCGACGAGCTTCAACCAGTACTCCAAGCAGATCTTAAAGACCTCTCGTTCGTCAACTTGCGAAATCTTCACCATGTAGAGATGCGCGTTGAGGAGGACGTCGCGGTTCGGTTCGGTCTCGACCACGCGCAGATGAGTTGATAGGAAGTTGGCGAGGAATAGGGCGAGGTTAAGAACGAGTTCCTGGCCGGCGTCACCTGCATTAGCGTATGCTTGTGCGATGTTGGTGCTGGGAGGGATCATTCGGTTGACCGAGGTCATGACCATGGCGAAGAGAATGACGAATTTCGGGTCGTATTCCGGTCCAACATTGAGCGCGGCGATTTCTGCCAGACACTTGAGGGTGACATTGCGGAATTCCGGCGCCTCGAGGAACTAGACGCGCGTCAGTACAACAAGCCTCGCGGATAAAAGATTATGCTTACGCGATTCAACAAGAGATCGATAATCGTCGTCTCGAAGATGTATCCCAGGGGAATCCAGTTGAGGAACCGGAGCAGAGTTTCGAGGGTGGCTCGGATGAGCGAGACCTTTTGCGCCTGCTCGAGCACTTCGGAACAAAGCTTGAAGATCTCTGAGAACTCTCCACACATCTGATTCTTCAGGTTCTTGATTTTCGTCTGGGTCATTTGTTCTGCGGAGAAGTCGAAAATCTCTTCTGAAAGGAGTTTTAGGATGACCATGTTGTTCTCGCAAAGGGAGAGGTTGGCCTTGGACGAGTCGACAAGCTCGGTCATGAATGTGGGCCAGTTGTGTGGCCACTCCTGCTTGAGAATCTGTCGCGGCGATTAGAACCACAATCGTGATGGCGAATGGTCTCCGCCCACTCACCTGCACCAAGGCCAAGTTCAGTTTGTTGATGTAGGTCTTCTCTTTTCTTAGAGAAGTGTCGTCTGAGGCAACCTTCACTGTCACGCCAACAATGAAGTTCCGGATGCCCTGCCGTTGGCCTTCGGGGAGCGTCTTCCATCTTGTCGTGATAAGTTTCTCGAGAATTTGGAGACCAATGTACTACAATCCATGAGATCGAGAATGAATGCCCGCGGTCAATCCGACATACCTTGGATTGGGGGAATGATGATCGCTCGAGAATGTCGGGAACTCGTGTCCATGAATCGGGGTGCTCTTGAAACTGAGTAAGCACTTGCTGCGCTAGTTGTTGCTGTAAATGAGGAGTTGGCGATTGAGTGGCTACGCGCGATATCGATTGGGATCCAGCATACCTCGTTCCCGCTCCCCGTGTAAAAGGCCATGGCCACTCTGTCAATGAGCCCTACATCGAACTCCTTCGAAAAGTCAAGAAGCCCCTAGTGTTTTACACCGTTAATTAACGCACAATCTAAGCGACAAGATTGAGACGAACCTCCATGATTATACGTTGTTGAGACGTAGATGGGCTGGCGCGGATATATTGCAGCTGGAAACTTCTGTGAGTGGCGAGTAACCAAGCTTGTGGATGCGGTCAACGTTGGGCAGAGGGCGACGTCCACGGTGCAGAGGAATGTCTGGATCACGGGACCGGGACCTCATCGGACCTATCCTAACCCCAGAACGGGGCTTGACGTCAGACCTCTGACTATCCGTCCGAACGCATTTTGAGCGTGTATTCTGGATAAACGGAAGAGAATGGTATCCATAAACTGGAGCCAACGAGAGTAATCTGGGTTCCCACTCAGAGAGGCAAAAGATCCGTGTCCGGCCTCAAGGATTCGCCAGAAACCCAGAAAACGAGTAAGTAGAAGCAAAGTCATTGACGCGTTTACCATAGGTCTTCCAAGAACCAATCTTGAGCTGCGAATTCACCTCGTCAAATCTTGCACCAAGCCTGCTTGAAACAGTGGCCGAGCCGGTGCGTCGTAAACTTCGTCAGGCCTGCGTTTCCTTCCCTGAAATGAACAAGGCTTGTGCAAGGAAAGGGTCGATATCGATGAGAAAATCTCAGAGACACATGAAACATATAGCGGTCAATGTAACAGGTATTAGCCAAGGTACCATGAGCCTTTACAACGGCAGAAACAAGCTTAGGCGCTTAGTCTGGTCGTTCCCGCCCACCGACTTAATATCGGCGAACAAATTATGACGCACTGAGTACTGAGATTGCTAAAAATAGACAACCAGATTGATTGAGGGTATGTTGCGTCTGCACGGCGTCTCTCATCTTTCATCCATCGCGCTCAACCCCCAATTTCTGGTCGATAACAAAGAGCCAAGTATACGGTCATGTTCAAGAAGTAAAGGGGTACTCTGCTTGATCGTAATGGGATATCACTCAAGATCGCGATAGATTCTCGACAGCCACAGACATCTCTGGCCACACCCCGGTCAAATCCTCTGTCCAGCGGCAGCTTCGCGCAGCCCTCCTATCGCAGTGGAGGATAGAACCGGAGACCCTGGAATCTATCTGGCCGAAGAAAGAGGGTCTCGTCCACGTCAAATGGTCAGTCCAGCCAGCTGTTCCTAGCTCGGGAACGCACAAGCGCCCGTCATGAAATCAGATCATGGGAGGGAGAACGAGGGAATGGTAGAACTAACGAACCCCAATTCATAGCAGAGAACACATCTCCATCTACACCGTGAACGGCAAACCCATCTTCTTCCAGCACTTTGACGGGCCCCTCGTCCCCACGCTGCGGCTGCTCCACCAATGTAAGTAATAAAACTTTTTCTTGCACTTCTACTTGACTCGCGTATCGCACCGGTGCACACGTTACCCTCGTGTATCTCATTGTCTGACTCCTGCTGTGTCTTCTTCTTCACCTCTTGACAGATCCGTATATCCTCCCTATGGTGAAGATAGATCGTGGTGCAATCCGATTTATGCTCGCGGGCGCCAATATGATGTGCCCTGGACTCACATCCGCAGGAGGATGGCTTCCCCCGGCGGAGGAGGGTCTTCCCGCAGGAACCCTGGTCGCAGTGCACGCAGAGGGCAAGGAAAACGCAGCTGGGATCGGCCTCTGCAAGCTCAGCACGGAGGATATGAAGAAAATCAACAAGAACGTCGGAGTCGAAACCCTCGCCTACCTTGGGGACGATCTCTGGTCGCAGAAGTCTCTGTGATAACTCATTATGCAGCCACCGGATCTCTCCACCTTTCAGAATACCGCATACGGGAGGGATACTTCGAGCGGCCTGGGCTATAGCAGGGCATGAAAGGGACTTCCTTGTGACCAGGTCTTCGAACGGAAGAGCTATCCTATACACGGAATACAACATACAATTCGCTGATATCGATTCCACTATGGCCGCGAAACGAGGATACAAGCCACTTCTGAACCTTGATTCTGATGGATATACTCTGTCATTACCCGGCGAAGTGTTTGGCAATCTGATTATCGAGGTCTTCTGAGCAGTGGATGCACAGGAAGACTCCTGCATGAGGCAGGGTACAACTACAGCAGCACCTCGCACAATTCATCTCCGCTTCGCAGAAGCGATACGGTGCAGCGAATCCCATTGTCTGAACGAATCAGATCGAGAGTTTAACTGACCAAGCAATACATTGGCAATGCGAGCGTCCCCTGATAGCAGACATACAGCTTGAAGCCTTCAATCGTTCCCATGCTTAACCTTTCATTTGAGACAGAGCGCTCGTTAACTTGCAACGTGTTTGAATTGAATGCGAGCGAATGGTCAGGCATGCTAAGAATGACTGGGTTACTTACATACAGAGGTCTGAGGTACCGGGGATCCGAAGCCACATATGACTGGAGCCACTCAAGGGTTCCTGGAACCCCTTTTCAGAACAGGACCGAGAACCGGGAGCTGCCAAAGCTGCGACCCTGCAGGTGAGACGGACGGAGAGGGGAGCAAACATTCACGCCCGTGGTTCGCACGAAACGAGCCGGTTCACTTCGCGATCCACACGCGATATTTGCCCCTGCTTGTTTCCCAGGCCGATGAAACGACCCAATGGAGACCGGCGCAATCAAAGCGAATGAGCCAATGATTTCGATTTGTCGTCACTCTCTCACTGTATTCCCCCATCACTGGCGCTAGTCGATAGCATCTACTCCCTGGACCCTTGGCGCTTCCGAAAAAAAATTGCGATGTCTTCACCTGCTTCCTCCTCTTTCACTTATTCTGAATTCACACCGGTGAAGAGCAAGAAGAACAGGAAGAACAGAAATATCAAAGCACGGCCATCGCCTCTGCTTTCTCTCCAGCGCAACCAGGAAGAACTTCGCAAGGAATCTGCCAACGCCGCTATTGGCTCCAGTGACGCTGCAGTTGGTGGTGTCGGAAATAGCAACGAATCCCCCCACTCCAGTGGTGGGAGCTGGTTCTCGCAATGTTCTCGTCGGTGTCTGTGGGACGAGGGGACTCGTCCTATATTCTATTTCCCGGCATCTCTGCCTTCCCTCTTGCATCGTCCAAGGAAGACACTTTTGGACTCATATCTTGTTATCTCCGTCCTCTTACAGAACTTCTGTCGCATGTCTGGAATGATCATCGCTCTCGCTCCGCGGAGGGAAACACAATCAAGAAGAACGACAGTGATTCTCAACGCTCCTCCGGGCCTTCTGTGAAGGAGGAGGGAGCTGCGGCTGCCATACCTGATGCGCCTCTGGTCTTGTGCCTTGGACTCGGGAGTCCCTCGAATTCTCCGAATGCGAATGTGCAGCTAGCTTTCCTCCTCGAAGCATGTAAGGACCTCGATATTGTGGGTATAGCACAGCTGCATTCTGTCTGAACGTTTGTTCACGAATACTCTCATGGCTCGCTTGTTCAAATGAATCCGCAGACCCATGAACGCATTGCGGTATACGATCCCGTATTCTCAGAAGAAGACCTCCTTCTCTTCAAAGAGCTCCGCATTCAAGTCCTCTCCGAGAACAAAGCACGTTCCTTCTCTACCTATACACCGGCGTGCCACTAATAGACTTCTTTCTCATCATGACGTGCTTGGACTCGCGCCAAGCAGGAGGGCGCCTATCCACTATCCGCTCCGACGCTATGCTTCATGCTGCATTGCGACATGGAGCTCTACGAAGCAGTTCTCAAAGCAAATTGGGACAGAGAGCGTATCCGCAACCTCGTCCTTATCGGAAACAGCCTCACACATTATCTCGACCGGTACGATGGCCCCGCCCACTCTATAACCTTTCATTGGCGGATCCTTACCACCTTCTTCCTCTATGTTACCAATCATACTGGGTTTATGTTTGGCCGTACCCAATCAATGCCTTACAACTCAACCATCGCTCCGGGTCACCGATCTTCAGATTCCCGAGTCGAAGCCTCCAGGACTCTGTACCTTGTCTTTATCGCATTGGTAAGTGCCTATCGAGTCAATTCTGTCTTTGTACCCTTCGAACCTTCCACGCCGCTGACGCTGAGACTGACTCGACCCACCTCACCCCTTCCATCCAATTCTATTCGATTCGATTCTTCCTGTCCCGTTCGACCGACCGCCCACCCATTTCTTCCCTCCTATCTATCCGGGCATCCACATTTTCATGATCATGATCACCAACTGAATGCCATACACATTCCCAAAAACGACCGGTACTGGCCCATCCCAAAAACGATCGACACACCTCCACAACTACACCAATTCGAACATCCCCCAAAATGATAACGGCGACTCTATCACAATTAAGCGCCCCACCTCGAATCTCGACCCCTATCTGCCTCGCGGCAATGGCCCACAGCATTCAACAACACCTGCATCCAATATTTCACACCGCGACGCGAATCCCACGACGACGCACGCACAGGCCCATGTGTAGCAGGCAACGACAACGGGGACTCGGATGAGCTTGAACGCGCAGAGTCGGATGATATCTTTGCGAGCGCGAATGGGGAACCGGACGAAGGCACGAAATCACCTGCTGAAGATCGCAACGGTCCTCGAAACGACGGGCTGGGAGACGACGGTCCTGCGCCTCCGCAGGGTGCTGGACCTAACAGCATCGGAGGAAGGGAGAACACTACTAATAATGGCACTGGCGGTTCCTCCGCTCCTTCTCCTTCGGAAGATGCTGCAGCAACCTAATCATGATGTACTTTCTATGCTGGGACGGATTCTCAGCGACCGCGGTAATACACAGGCTATCACCACTCTCCCCCATGAGCAACTTCTCCTCGGCTCGGCCGAGCCAGTCGGTCCTGTGACCCTATCACTATACCATAAACCTACCGTAAGACGGAGACGCGTTGCGTTTCAAACCAGTGAACGATGTCTCGACTTCACTAAGGCGAATGATGAATGCAGATGATGCCAGAATGTAGAATTGCGAGTGCTATCTATCTACAACGGCTCGATGATCCAGCAACGGTATAACAAGTGGGTGGTGAGAGTGAACAACGAAGTAATGTACAGACCATGACCAAGACCAAGACATACGGGGGAACTGGGAGGGGGGATGGTGCAAGTGGGGAGGGGGGAGAGGTAAATGTGCAGGGGTAAAAGGGGATGCATGTGGGAATCAAAGCAAGTAGCAAATGGGAATGAGACGAGACGCTAGGTAAAATGAGAGATGCAGAGATGATGAGAGAACAAAATGAGACCAGCAAATTAACCACGACGCTAACATTCCTGATAGAAATTATACGAATGTACGTCGTCAGAGAACGGTAGGGGATCAAACGGATAGAAGCACGAGTCTTCGTCGAACAGGACACGGAAACCGGCATGGCGGAGGCTGCTACGGTCGGGTGGGAGGGGGATGGAGGCGGCGTCGATGAAGGAAAGTGGGGAGGTGGACCTGCCGAGAGACGGTGTCTGAGGGGGGTCAGACTCGTCATCCGAGGTGTCGTCTATAGTGGACTCGGGCACGGCCAGGTCGTCTACATCGTCCGAATCATAGTAAGGGAGAGGGTCTTCATAAGGAGGAGGAAGCGACGAAAGAGAGGAGTCAAAAGATGGGTCGTAGGAACTGGCAAGCGACGAAGGATAGGCAGGGAAAGGGGCAGAGTATTGTACAGAAGGAGAGAAGTAAGAGGGCTGCATGTGCGGAAGCTCGTCGGACGAGGACATGGGCGAGGCCGAGGGACTGAACAAGTGTTCATCGTCGTCCTCAGTCGAAGAAGTAATTTGCGGGTCAGAGTCCGCGCCGAAGTAGTCGTCGTCATCGTCACCGAGGGTTTCCAGCAGAGAGTCAAGCCACTGGGCCTCAGAAGCGAGCGCGGCTGGTTGGGGGTCGACAAAGTTCCCTGCGTCTGGGAACATAAAGGTTGGTACAGTCACGGAGTCGAGCTCGTCTGCGGATTCATCGTCGTCCTCCTCAGAATACGAGTTGTGTGCATCGGTTGGCGGCAGGTCAGAAGTTACGCTCGAAGACAAACTGGGCGAGTTGATGGAGTTTTTGAGAAGCACCCAGCGATGCAAGCTGCTGTTGTCCTTGTGCGAGAAGGACAGTTGCAGCTTGGTGCGGGCGAGCGAGAACAGGACGCTGCAGTCGATCGGCATGGGTTCTTTTGTGTGGGGGACGCGAATGGGTGGTGGTGGTGCAGGGCTGGGGGTGACTACGCCACACGCATTAGCTGGGCGCCGAGCGCGGAGAGGAAGCATACACACCAGGAGCCAGGGAAACGCGGTTAGCAGTGGTGTATGCGGTCGACGATTTCGGGTTCGAATAATAGGGATCCGTTCTTGGAGGTGCGAACGAGTTTGTTAACCATTCTCGGTGAGAGGTAGACGCCAGAGAGTCGTGAGGGACTTGGCTAAAGATTGTGGGCGAGACGACTTGGTCGAGATTATGAAGACATGGTATGGAGTGTGCGTCGGGTGGAGGGAATGTGCAGGGGGCCAGTCGCACATTTCCCCCGAACCTTTATAGACACTCCGCACGGTTCACACGAAGTGACTCAGTCACACGGTTCATTTCTGGCTCAATGCTCAAACCGAACCGCCGGTCAATTCCGAGATCGGCCCAAGTTGCCTCCTTCTCATCGCTTCATTCTCGCTATTAGACGCCGCGTAGTAATAGGACTAGGTGTGATATGTACAAGAAATGTCGCCAGATAAGATGCTATGAGTAATGTACAAAGTTAAGCCGCCTTCTCGCGTCATCCCTCGTCCATCTGGTCGTCGCCGTCGTCGCGCACCGTCTCCAACAGCCGCTTCATCTTGTTCAGGCTCTTGGGAGCAATGTCGCGCGCCACCGCTAGTGCTTGTGCGGATTTGACCTCATCCCCAATTAGTCTGTACACCTTCGCCAGCTGGAAGATCACATTGGCTTCTTCAGGCGTCGTCCGCCTAAGATATTCCAAATCCTCGATTGCTTCCTGATCGCAGAGAGAAAATCATGTAAGGGAACGAGCATTTGGGCGCAAACAGGTAATAGAACCAGCTTACATCGTATTTCCGCATTGAGACCATCATCTTTGCCCGTCTGTACCGAACCAATGCATTCTCAGGAGACACTTCTATCGCCTTATTGTAATAGCTCAGTGCTGAATTGAGCTCTTTGCGCCGTTCCAGTGTCTGTAGGGGAAAGAATAGGGACCGGAACCGTTAGCACGACATTTCGTCTCCGAACCCAAGTCCAGATGACTGCTGCACTGACCATCGCAACACATCCCAGGACTACCGCATTGTTCGGATGGATCTCCATCGCCTTCCGGAAATGGTACTCTGCACGGCGTATTTTACTGGCGCGCAGGTAACAGGTCCCTAGACCATACCTGAAAGACCCGGGAGTCAGGATTTGATCACCGATTCAGGGTGCCCACATAATAAAACACATACCAGGCGTTGTAATGACGGGCGTCAACACGCAGCGCAGATTCGAAGAAGTTGATTGACCTATCCAGGTTCTCGTCTATCGTTTCATGTCCACTCAGCGTAAACGCATAAGCACAAGAGGGGTCAAGTTGGGAAGCACGTTTGAAGCACGTTAATGCCTGGGACCGATCCTTCTGGAGAGAGAAGAGATTGCCGATAGCTATCCAAGCTTGTGATGACTGGGGATTGATGTTCAGCAGCTCCTGAGCGAGATATGATAGCTCGATATTCCGCTGCAGATGCCACAGGAGCGTGGAATAGACTTCCATATCCCAAAGTCGATAGGGTTCAATCTCTCGTGCACTTCTAAAAGCCCTCTCTGCCTACAGATTCGCCGCAATGCGTTAGAGATAAGCGGATTGGAAAAGGCGAAGGATCTTACCGAAGCGTAATCTTGTAGCTCATAATGCACCTTACCGACCATGATGAGAACGGAAGTGGAACGTTGATGGGCTACCGGTAGCTGCTCCAATTCCCTCAAACACGTCTTGCAGTCGTACAGTGCTAGTCGCCTGGCAGCCGAGGCGAACTTGCGCAGCAAGTCGTAAAGATAGTGTTCAGCTAACTCGTGTTCGTACTCTTCTTGTGCCTGCTGCTCCTGTTGCAGGGTCCACGTAGGAGGAGGAGGGGGCGAGGCTTCCGACCCAGGGGACAAGGCTGACGGGGTAGATGTTGATTCGGCAACCTCGCCACTAGGATTGGCCTCTTCGTCCTTATCTGGCTCGTTTGATTTATTACGTCCATGCGTGGCCTGCCTTCGACGTGTTGCAGGAGGGTGCTGCAAGTTCAAGAGTAACAACACGAGGAGTTCCCGTCATGAGTGAATTGCGACCGAAGAATCAAGCAAGGGTGCATTACCTTGGACAAATGCAATTGCTTCGCCCCTGAGCCACTCTGCAGTCGATTACTTCGACGCGTTGCGGTGTGCGTGACGTTCGGCTGCGCGTTATTCTTGGTAAGGGTGGTGGGTGCCCTCGAAGGAGCCGCTGGCTGAGAATGACTGGATGAGAAGATGTTAGCGAATGACAGGGCCGGGCGTGCGCGTGCCTTTTTCAAGGGTTCATCTACAGCGGTCTTGGATGATGATTTGGGCTTGGGATCGATTTGCCTTCCCGCAGTAGAACGCAGTTTCTTCTGCACGGGTCCAGCTTCTTCCGCGGAGGAAAGAGGTCGGGGAATATTCGTTTGAAGTACAACATTCGAAGGTTGTGAGCGGGTAGTTCGGCGCATTTGGAAGGAGTTGTCGGGGAGGAACGAGGTATCACTGCCCCCTCTGCTCAGGTGTAAGCAGGACGTCAATAGCAAAAGTAGCATGACACGCACATTGAGTCTCGTGGAAATTCTACTGCACCCAAGCGGAACGGCTGAGGTTGTACTGCGTCTGGTCTCCATCCTCCAAAGAGGTTTCCCCCACGTCCAACGGGTCCGCTAGCATCGGGAGTGAAGAATCCAGCCCCCGTGGCCATTGGAACATTTCTCGTCGTTGTGTCGTCGATCTGTAGTGGTCCACGCTTCACAGGCACAGGTTTTGGGGGAAACAGCTGATCGATGTCGGGTATTCGACCTGGAGTGTCAAGAACAATAAATGAGGACAAGGTAACACGTCTAGATGTGAAAGCGAGACGCACCGATAGCACAGAGACCCTCCAGCGCCTCCCACAAATACGGATTCGACTTTAACGCCGCCTCGTAGTGCTGTCTCGCCTGTTGGAGCTGATTGCCTTTCACTGCAGCGTTCCCCGCCCGACACCGTATAGCCGCATCCTCCGGAAAGTCTCTCGCAGCCCTACTGGTCGAAGATTCTACACAAAGACAGAGCACCCGTCAACGCCTGCTCTATCCCGAGCGCAGTGGAGAATGGAAAAGGACATACTGGATGACACGTAATTTATGTCTCGGAGGGTAGCGTCCAAAGCTTCTCGCGCTTGTCGGTAGCGGCCTAGCGTCGTGCAGCATTTCGCTTTGATCTCGAGACAGCCCGTGCACTGCTCGTCTCTGGGTCCGCTGACAAGGTGCAGCGCAGAGTAGGTCTGCTGGGCCCGGAGCAGAGCCGTCGCGTAGAGATGTCGTGCGTCGTGGTTGCGAGTGTCGATGGCATAGTATCGTTCGGCATGAAAGACCGCGCTCTTGACGAGGTCCGAGTCGAGACACGACCAGACAAGGGATTGGAAGCGCTGGGAGAGGTGAGGAACGAAGGTGGGCAGCGGTTCTGGCTGCATGAAAGCAGGGCCTCTGGGCGTGGGCGGTGGCGAGATGCAGATGGGCGAGCTCCGGGGTCGATCTACGCGTTCGTGGATGTTTATAACGCGACGGTATGCGGTGGCTTAGAGAGAACAGTCGGGAGCAGATAGAAACACAACAGCCCCTTGTTTATTCCACGCATCACGTGCGTACCGCGTCACGGCGCGTCGCCCCTTGCCTCGACCCTCAGAATTAATGAATTGCAAGCTACGCGTATTCGACTCTATTCTACATGATTTAATGCCCGTGCGGGTCAGGCTCGCCTTGTTGTTCTGCGAAAAGGGCCTATCAGCATTGTTTCCCAGGTTGCGAACGAACAACTCACCAGGAACACATTGGATCGCATCGTCAATCCTGAGCAGTGACACAGCAGCCTCATATGCCGACTTCAAGCTCTTGACCTTGCTCATCGTGGGCTCGAGAATGCCGGCAGCAACGTTATCGCGGACCTCTCCATTCAACAGGTCCAAGCCATAACGGAGCAGGACCTTTTTCGGGTCGCCCACAGGCGCTTTCTGCGCAGTGTTGTGGTAGGAGCGCAGCTTGGCGACAAGCTCTGTGGAGTCCTTGGCCGCATTGACTGCGAGGGTCTTGGGGATCGACAACAATGCGGACGCAAACTCAGCAATAGCCAATTGTTCCCTCGAACCCTAAGACATGTTAGCTCTTGCGTCATGGGGTCTAACAATATGTAGATAGGCTTACGAGGCTCGTCGCAAAGTTTTCGAGGTAGATGCTAAGCGCCGACTCAACAGCGCCGCCTCCTGGGACGACAGACCCACTCTCGAGCGTCCTCTTGATGATGGAGAGAGTATCATGCAGCGCGCGCTCCATTTCGTCGAGCATGTTGTCGTTGGCTCCGCGGAGGATGATAGACGCAGAGCTGACGACCTTGGTGCCCCTGATGAGGATCAACTCGTCGTCGGAGATGCGCTCCTGGACGACCTCCTCAGCAGTTCCGAGGTAGCTGGCCTCAAAGGTCTCCTCGCCCTCCAAGTTGGCCAAGCTCGAGATGAGCTGACCACCAGTAGCACGAGCGATGCGGCGGAGATCCTCCTTGCGACATCTGCGGACGGCCATAGCGCCAGCCTCGACGAACTCCTTCAAGCAGAGGTCGTCAATACCCTTCGTCGTAAGGATGACATTGGCGCCGGACGCGAGGATCTTGCGGATACGCTCGAGGGTGATCTCAGCTTCCCTATAAACAACACAATCGCTTCAGAGATGCGCTATAAAGAGATGTTCATGGTATACATACCGGCGACGAATCTCCTCCAACTGCTCGGGATCATCGACCAAGATCTGGACACCAAGCTGCATCCTAGCCTTCTGCAGGTTAATGTCGAGGCAGGCAATTTTAGCATTCGTGATGCGTTTCTTCATCGCTGTAATCGTAAATCAGCCCTCCCCTCGACTCGCAAGATGCCGCTAGAACGTACCTTGGCTAGCAACAACACAGTTAAGGGCATAACCAGGGATGAACATGGATTCACGAGCACTCTTTCCATGGGCCTTGAGCACATTCACGGCCTTCACAGGGTACTTCACATCTCCACGGATATTGATATGCTTGACCGCCTGCATAGCATCCACCGCCATCGGTGCAAAAATATCGTCGTCGCTGCATCCCACCCGTCAACACTTATCCAGATAAGCCGGACCCCCAACTCCACTCACTTTCCGATAATTTTGCTCGACATAGACGTCTTCGCGACATTGATCAACGCATCCCTCCCAAGCGAGTCGACCCTAATGCTCAGCTGCTCCTGCATGAACCTCACCGCCTCCCTGCACGCCAGCCTGTACCCCGTAATGATCGTCGTCGGGTGGATCTTGGCCTTCACGAGCTCGTTCGCGCGGCGCAGGAGCTCCGCAGCGATGATGACCACGCTCGTCGTGCCGTCCCCGACCTCCTTGTCCTGCTTTTGCGCGAGATCCACGAATATCTTCCCCGCGGGGTGCTCGACCGCGAGCAGCGAGAGGATCGTGGCGCCGTCGTTGGAGATCGTGACTTCCTATATGCAGCGCGAGGGTGGCGGGTGACGATGGAGGATCGAGCGTCAGCCGGGGGCGCCGCGGGGGGTAGGAAGGGGGAGTAAAACACGCACTCCAATGTTATCGACGAGCATTTTGTCGAGCCCGAGCGGGCCCAGAGAGCTCTTCACGATGTTCGCTATCGATTGCGCAGCGATGACTGTACATCCCGACCCACGATACACATTCGAAAAACGGTCCAAGACAGCCAGTCAGAAACCGCCCGAGCAGGCATACCGAAATCCCAACGCACCATTTTGATCACGGATATCCTGTCCAGAAACCCGATCTCCTCCAAGGAACGCTCCAGCTCTGGGATCTCTTTGAAACATAACAGACAATCGGCCGCGGAAGAGTAGAGTAAAAGAGAAAGGTAGATGATGGAGACCGTTCTGAAAGAAGGTGTCCGACCAGTTGACTCTAACGCGTATGATGGCGAAACGCGTCTCCCAATTTGTCAGTGTATTTGATCGGAAGTCTCTCTGCTCCTCCTCATCCTTCTCCTACTTACTCAGAGCGCACTCTTAGACTTTGCATTCGTTCTGACAGTGTGGTGCATGACTAGACATTCAATTCAGCTTCTAGCCTATCTAACCAGGAAAGATCTTGAGATATAAATAACGGAACGAAGGCTCGAGGAGGGTGGAATTAATGATTCAGCCAAGAAGATAGCCAGGTAGCCAGACACAGAGGCAGGCCTCTCAAAGACCCGATACTCGCAAGAAGAAGAAGAATAGAGAGAGAGAGAGAGATCTAATACGTATCCGCCCAAAAATGCTAACAATAAATATATGGTGTATGGAGATCGTACAAGGATGTTTGGATGATATATGAACGAACCAGCCAGCCTTAAAGTTTCAAGAGCCGCGAGATAAAAGTAAAAGGAAGAGAAGAGGGGTAGGGGAAAGCGACGAACGGACTTCGATACCACGAAAACGATGCCAAAAGGGCGATAACGGACGAGATAGCTCGATAAACAACGATAGCTTCAGCGTCACAACTCGTTCGGTCGTGTGTCCGTTGCCTATATGTAATATGATATCCCAAGCCAAAGAGAAAGGAAAACTGAACGAAAGATGAAATTGGGGAATATTCTGAATTATATCGAAAGAAAAGGTGAGAGAAGATGCCTTGTAAGATGATGATATGGAAGGGAAAGAAATGGAATAGAAGTAGTAGAAAAAAGAGTCCTTGGGCGGTCTGGTACTGAGGTCCGGGTTAAGTATGTTTGTTCATCTTCTTACTGTTGTTTGTTAATCGGCGGCGAGTGTCGAATGTTGGGTGTTGGCGATGGCGGCGGTGGTGTATGATGCGAGTGTTACGTTGGTGGTCGGATGCGAATGCAAAATGTTCGCAGGTATCGTAGTCGTAGTTGTCGAAGAGCGAGCAGAGTCGAATTCAAACCAAGTGTAGGCGTAGAGCGCGATAACGAAGTGAAAGGTGCGACCCCAGACAGCCTGAGCGAGAGCGAAGACGCGAGGAACGAACGAGTGAGCGAATGAAAGCCAGCAGTCGAGTAGCGTCGGAGAAGTGTCAAGCGTTTCGAGGAAGATGACGAGGAAAGTGGGCTAGTGTGTGTCTGGAGAGTATGAGCGAATGATGGAATGAACGAGGGTAGTACAAATGAATGTCTGGTTTTGAGTGGCAGCAGCAGCAGCACAGTGTCTTGAGCGGTTAGTTGGTTGTTAATTTGTCGGTCGATATCTTGATGCGAGGGCGAAGGAGTTGAAAGGCGGATGAGTTGATGATTTGCCATGATATGGCTCGTTGTGTTGGCTCTTGGCCACGGTGAGAATACGCCAGCTAGATAGCCTAGCACGGCGGCGAAGATACGGTATATACGTTCGGCTAGATCGTCGAAAGGTCGTCGCTTCATCTTAATCATCGCTCCCTCAGAACGCCCGCCCAGGCCCATACGTCTCCGCGCGATGCAACACCCTCGACAGCGGCTTCAACCCCTTCGTCTTCAACATCGCGCTCTTCGTCGGCGGCGGACACGGACTATCCCCAAATCCGTATCCGTATCCTCATGCTCCGCCTCCGCCGAATGGCTATCCTCCGGCAGCGTCATCAGCGAAATCGACCCCGTGCGCCTCGACCGCACCGCGCTCGCAGCAGCCGCAAACAGCGACACCGGCGCCGTGTTCCTCTTCGCCCCCTGCTGCGACGAAGACGTCGAGGATGTCTTCATCATCCCGCCTTCGCCGTATGCGTACGACTTGTGGCGCCCGAATTTCGTCACTTTGCGGAACTGGTCCATACCGCCCTCGCAGGACTGGCTGAAGCGCGGGTCCTTCATCGTGATGTAGGCGGGCGGGTCGCACCGGTGCCCCGACGATTTGAAGTATTGGCAGTACCCCCTTCGAGGATGTACACCTCGGGATAGTGGATTTTGGGGTAGATGTGGTTGTTCACCGCGCGATCCTTGCTCCGGAGATGCTTAGCGCTGTGCGAATGTCAGAGGACGTCCACCAACTGTCGGGGGAAGGAGGAGAAACGTACAATGTAGGTGCACGCATAGCGCTGAACTCGCAATGGAAGACGAGGATAGTCTTCCTGGTACTGTCGCCACTGGTTGACGGCCTGGGCTTGGTGAGACTAGGACCAAGCAGCAGCTCCTCCACGGCCTTCTCAGAGTTGATATTCACAGCTCCCTTGATATGACCTCCGTTATACTCGTAGTCGAAACGACAGTCGATGATATGATAGTCGTGAATGCCGTTGTCATACTTGCCGTCGATGAGGGCGTCAAGCTGAAGGGGCGACAAGTTAAAGCACAGTGACACCAACACCAGGGAAGGAAAGCGAAACGAACCGTTTGGGGCGTAATTCTCATGAGACCATCATCTGCCACTCGATGACAAGGCAGAATCTTGCCATGAGCCTCGTTATCTCCATGACCAGGAAGGCCAGGAGACTTCAACCTCGACTTCGGACTCTCGTTCATCACGAGCGCCGACGCGCCAGTGAGAGGCCTAAAGTCCTCTGTACCATCGCATCGCCTGATAGTCTTGACATGCTGGCGCTTCGCATACGCCTGGGCAGGGGACGACATATCGGGGCCATCAGCGTCAAACGACGAATCACCTTCTGAATCACCAATGTAGACCGAGGGCGGGAGCAGAGCGGAGAACGCCCTCCGCACAGGGGGCGCTGATTGCAACCCAGCATCCTCATCATCAAGGCCTGCCGACAAGAGCGGGTACGCCGACTGTGCACCATGGCTAGTGGGATGCACCATCTCCGACAAGACAGGCCGTCTGGGGCGCCTGACAAAGCTACCGCTAGGCGCCCCAAGACCCTGCAGACTAGGCTTGACGATCCGACCCGCGGCCGCCATTCTGTTGAGCTTCGCCTCGGAGGGTGACGGGGGGAGCATGGGCGACGAGGTCGCGTTGTGCACCATCGCGGGGCTGCCCTCGGGCGAGAGCGACCGGCGCTTCTTGCTCGGCGACATGGTGTCGAAGAAGAAGTTCGCGATGCCCTCAGCGGCGGGCGCGGGCGCGAGGTCTGGGGGTGCCTCCATGATGTACGAGGTATCCACATCCATGGCGTCGTCCGTCGGGGAGGACGGGGCAGTGGGAATCTGCATAAGTAATTAATTAATCAACACGAGGCGCGGGTTGGTTCGACATACGGATTGGGGCTCTGGTGGGGGGCGCATGGCGGCCATCCACTCTGTGGGGAGGGCACTCCGCGCGAGCTTCTTGTTGCCCGCCGTACCCTTGGTCGATGGGGGATCTGCGAGCTTATTGCTGTTGCTCAGATCGCTCCCGAAGAGCCGGGAGTTGTTGGACGTCAAGGCACGTGGACGCGGCGCGGCGGTCTTGGTGGCGAGGAGGCCACTCGGCGCC
The DNA here is from genome assembly GCA_013368325.1 of Ephemerocybe angulata. NCBI lineage: Eukaryota > Fungi > Basidiomycota > Agaricomycetes > Agaricales > Psathyrellaceae > Ephemerocybe > Ephemerocybe angulata. The sequence goes on from JAACJK010000164.1 coordinate 674,752, forward strand.
TTCGCGAACTTCTGTGGAGGCATGGGGGATATGTCCATGGGCTCGCAGTCCGGGAGGCCCGACGTACGGTGCGGGGGTGAGTTGAGGGAGACGTTGGAGGCGAAGGAAAGCTCGAGGTCGGACGAGGAGAGATACTCCTCAACCTCGTTCCGCGAGGATAAGTGGCGGTCGCTGCGCTTGCGGCCCAAATTGCGGGGCGGCGGTGCGAGGTGTGTGGGCGCTTGGGCAAAGAACGCCATGTCGAAGTCGGAGGTGGGCGGGGGGTGGGTCACTCGTGGGCGTTTGGAGGCACGGCGGTGGGAGGCGGAGTCTAATAGACGGTTCATGAAGGGCATGTCGGGGTCGCGTACAGTGGCCATGGTGGTAATACAGTAGGGATACAGAGGAGATATCGGTCAGAGAGTTAAAGCAGAGCAGAATGGACCATACAGACCACGGGTCCGTGGGGGATCAGACAGAAGTGAATACGGCTGGTTTTAAGCAAGGGCCTGCAGGACAATGGTAGTTAGCCAGGGTAGGACGAAAGCGGTAATGGTGGTTCAAGTTCTCCTTTGTCGGAAGCAACACATGGCCGAACTTTCGCCACTTGAGCAGAATATGAGACTTGCCTTGAGACTATGAATACGGGTCCACCACCAAGCGCGGGTGCCAGACTCTGCTTTGTGCGGGTGAACAAGGCTGGGATGGTCTCGCAGAAAAAAAAGAGTCGGTTGTCGCGTCCTGAATGTCTCCGGGCTTCATACATCCTTTATTTGCCACACGTTGGCTCAAGTTCAACCGCCCACGTGACCGCGTTGCCGGTGACGAAATTTGATCTGTTTCCAAGAAGCGCGCGCGCTCTTCTCCATTCGCTCCACCATCCTTGTCTCCACATCCGGTACTTACAAAGTCTGTCTACTCCCTCCGGCTGACATACAGACTGCTCTGTGGGCTCGCCCAGTCAATGTCCTTCCACCTGCACACACACGGTCAACATCCATTGCACAAAGAACAAAAAGAAGCACACGCACAGGGGGAACACGCTCTCAAGCTTGTCGGGGTGGACGTCTGGGTACCTTTCGGATATAACCTTGATCAATTCGTGATATACGACCTGCATTCCTTTGTTCAACACCCAGTCACAGATGACATATTCCACGCGTCACAATTTACAAACGCACCTCGTAGCCCCGCGCATTTAGATGGAGCCCATCGCCTGAGAACGCTGCAAACTTGGCCTCCTCCTCGCCACACGCAGTCCAGAGTGCACCCCACGCGTCGACGACCCCCACCCCGTGCTCCGCGGCGAGAGTTTTCGTCGCATCCGCATACGCCTTCGACGTGGCGAACAGCCGATCCAGCGCCTGTGGCGGGTCGCGCGCCTCCAGATCCGCCTTGCGCGCGATCGTGTTCACGGGTGGCGCGGTGATAAGGATGATGTGCGTCTCTGGCGAGCGCTCGCGCACCAGCGTTATCATTGCCTGCAGATTGGCTATGAAGCGCTCCAGGGGGACGTGCTGGGGCGAGGGCTTGATGCACGCGTCGTTGGCGCCGAACCAGATGGTCAGCACCTTGATCTTGGGGGTGCGAACTGTGTCGTGTGGCTTCGCGATGCACTACGGTATCGTTTCACCGTGTAGGTGTAAGTTGGGATCTGCGTTGGCTTCGCGTGTGTTTCGCGCACCTGGTCGAGGATCGGGAGTCCCCACTCCGTGTTGTACCCTGAGTAACCCCTGTTGAGCACATCCAGCTTCCTCGCATACACATCTTTGAGAGTGATAAATCAATATGGTAGCCCGCGGACCAGATCTGGATTATGTACGAACGGGATAGTCGCTGTCCAATTCCGGTGTCTCCTGGAGCCCACGCGCCTTGAGTGATTGAATCGCCAAAGAGCATAAATACATCTTGAACGTAAGCCGACATACTCGCAGTAATCGTAGTGAGGAGAACGACGAGCAGCCTGCATGCCTGGAGATTAGATTACGATCGGCATCTCCCGCGGTGCTTTGATCCCATATCCCATATTCATCAAACGCGCTTCCAGTGGTCCTGACTCCTCCCTCCATGTCGTCCTCTGCGCGAGACGACGATGAGCGCCCCATCCCCCTGCGCGTCGCCAACCAAAAGGCGTACGTGTGGGACGTAGAAGGTGCGCTTCACTACCTAGGCTTTTTCGAAGACAAATCTAACATCGCATTCAAGGAAGACGTCGCACGGATCCGTTCAAAGTATAGATTGTGCGGTATTCTAGCGGGGACGTTGCCCCATCTGTCGCAGCAGAACGTATTCCTAGGCATTCCGCTTGTCCTTCTTCCGGAAGAAGTTGTTCTACTTGTCGAGCAGGGTACGTATCCCATCACCCTCCCTTGTTCGAGGCAGCTCAACGACGTCCTTTATTCTTTACGTAGGCGCCGCAATCCTTATCGACGACCCAGCCGCCCACAAGCCGCCCTCGCCCGCGCAGATCGCGCAATGGCACACGGAGCAGGCGGAGAGCATGAAGACGCAGCTCGCAGGCATCGAGTCGAAGAACGCGAAGGAGAGCCAGGGCGGAGGTCGCGCGCTGAGCGAGGAGGCGCAGAGGAAGCGGAAGGAAAGGGAGGAAAGGAAACGGGCTGCGCAGGCGGCGAAGGCGCTTGCGGAAGGAGAGGGAGAGTCGGTGTTCACCCCTGCATCTGAGGCTTCACCTGTCCCGGTTGCTTCACCTTCAAAAACGGAAGTGCAGGAAGCTTCTGCAGCGACCTCCGCCAACACGAAAGAGCCCCCTTCCTTCTTCCCATTCCAACAAACCTCTTCTTCCGCGACCCCGCACACTATTGTCGTCCCTGCGCCTTCATCCTCTCTCTCTTGGTATGACCCTTCAAGCTGTTCGTATAGCACGATTGACGCTGCGAGGGCCGCGGGCGTCTGGAGCTACCCTGCGACGCTGGAGGAACGCGCTCGGTGTGGGGTTTTCAAGAGTCTGTGGGATCAGGGATATTTCATGGGTATTGGGATCAAGTTCGGTGGAGAGTATCTTGTGTATCCCGGTATGTTGGTCCTCCTGCCCCCTTCTTCACTAAGGAGGGATGTTGATTCTGATATTGGGACTAACTGGTTTGGTTAACTAGGTGACCCGTTGAGGTACCATTCGCATTTTACCGCAACTGTCCTCGAGGCGCCGACGACGACGTTGAGGCCGATGGAGATCGTAGCGCATGGTCGGCTGGGCACTGCAACGAAAAAGGCACATCTACTGTGCGGGTGGGACGATGATAAGAAGGAGGTTTCGTATCTCTCTATCGAATGGGCTGGATTCGGCTAGAAGGGTGGCCTATGTCATATAGATGAATATCCATCCATTTTGCTGTGAAACTTAACGCACCGGATGGCCGAGAAGGTGGCGAAGCCTCTACTAGGCTGACCTTTAAGCTTCTCAGTTAGCATCTTTGCCTCATCGCACGACATCCTGGGGTAAGCACTCGTCAGCTGCTTCAGAACCTTCCCCACAGTCACATTAGGTGCAAAGCCGCCATATCCACCTTTTCAGCGACGAAGATCGTCTTCTTGTAGAACCGTACCGAAGTGTACTGTCTTTTTGAGTAGCTTCGCAGGGTCGGATCCTGTAAAGCAGATATCGCGCGCAGTTTCGCCATCCTGAGCACTGACATCAGAACTGACTGAACGCCGTGGATTCTGGAGCTTGGATTAAGATAGTTCCTTTTCCACAATCATCACAGCCTCTTCACATCCAACTATCCCTCGCTCCATGTTCTCTGCACTCCCCTCTTGACGCCGCTCCTCACAAGGACCCAAGTGATGGCGAGAAGCAACACGAGCACGAGTAGTGACGGGGAGAATGCACATGAGCCGACGCCCCCTGGCTTGAACGCCGGCGCTAGCGATCGTGATGACTCTCCAGCCGAGCAGGCTCGACGGCTCTCTCTGCCTCCGCCCACCTCCTCCGCCTCTTCCTCCTCTTCCTCCTTGAGATCCGGCTCGCACACACCGACGTCTGCTGCGAACGCAGCGAGCAAGAACCCAAACCCAAAGGCACGCCTCAGCCCAGAGCGAGATCTCCGGCAGAGCAGACGCAACAGCAGCTCGGGATTGCTGATACCCATCCAGGAAGAGGACGACGCTTACATGGACTTTCACCAGTCGAACCCGCGCTGGCAGTTCTCCGAGTCGCTGCTGGTAGATACGGACGAGGAGGACGATGAGGAGGCCGAAGAATGGCTCCTCGAACAGGAGCTGGCGAAGGAGGGCCTGTACCGAGGTGCGATTCTCGATATCCATACAGCATCCTCCCGCTCAACTTAGCAACAGGCTCGTACAAGCGTCTCGTCGCCCTGTACACCCTAGTCCCACTCACAACGCTCCTAACATTCATCCTACTCGCCCTCCTCCCCCTCCTCGCCTACCCCCTCGACCCCACCTCCCCGCACTCGCCCTACCCATACTCGCCCAGCCTCCCCTACCCCCTCCCGGAGCTCCTCACCGCCGCCGCCCTCTGGTCCCTCGCCCTCCTCCTCCGCGAATGCCTCTTCTCCCTCTCCGCCTCGCTCGCCGCACAACTCCCCTCCCCCGCCGCCCCCGCGCTCTCGCTCCTCGCCACGACAGCGCACACCCTCACCGCCGCCGCGCTGCAGCTCGCGGCCGTCATCCTCCTCCTCATCGCCCCCAGCCCCGGGTTCAAGCACCCGACATGGCATGATCATGCGTTCCGCAGGGTGTGGACCGTTGCGCTCGGGTGGGCGGGCGCGGAGGCGCTCGTCGGCGTGAAGCAGGGGTATGAGAATATTGCGCTGTACCGCGACGTCCTTGTGAACGTCAAGCGCATATCGGCGTCGCCAGAGGATACCCCTCGTCCCCTCGACCGGGCGCCTTTCCACCAGGCGTCGGCGGCTGTCCTCGACGGCTCCCCGGCGCTTACGCGCGAGGGGTCCACACAGGAGTTGTTCTTCCCTCCAGGGGAGGATGGGGTTAACGTGCACCGGATGGACTATGCGAGGGCCGTGCCGCCGCCGTTGGGCGAGAGGCAGCCGCTTCTGGCAGTGGGAGGTACGGGGAAGGCGCCGCAGCAGCCGATGAGCAGCGTGTTCCAGTTCTCGAGGAAGGCGATCGAGCAGGAGGTGCAGAACGATCTGGACCAGCTTGCGGCGCTCAAGGCCCGCGAGGAGCTCGAGGAGATCTACGGGATTCCTGTGATCGTACGTTTGTTTATCCGGGTTCGCTCTTTAGGCTGTGGATGATAACTTATGAGTTTGTGTGTGTGATATAGAAAATACCGGTGTTTATATCGTGTCTGCACCGGATAAATGCAGTCCTCAACTCGCTCGGGACGTTCCTCCTCCTCAGCGCAGCATACCTCCGCTCGCCCCTCGCCCCGCCCGCGCCGTCGCATCCTCAATCCCCAGCTCCCTTCGTCTCTTCCTCGTCTTCCTCCTTAATATCATCACTGTCCTCACTCGCATCTACCATCACCACGCAGAGAGCCCCCCTCATCCACCACCTCTTTAAAAAGCACACCCACACGACGCTCTTGGGGGCAACGGCAGCCGCGGTCGTAGCGGCGCACCTGCTTCTCGCACTGCTGCATACGGCGTGGGTCCTCCCGAGGATCGGCGTGCCGACCTATGTTTACATCGGGCTGCTGGTTAGTCTGTCGCTGTTCTTTGCGGGGCTGGCGTTCTGGGAGGCGTTGGTTTGATTGATTATTTTGGGTATTGAAGGACTTTATCGACTTGTTTTGGTTGTAATGAATTAATGACGCACTAATCTATGTAGTGGAATGAGTTCGAGATTGTTTTTTTCTCTTTCTCTTGGGTCTTGGGTCTGTATTCTTATGCCGCAATACACGAAGCTCAAAAGTGTAGCCTCTCAGGGTTAATGCTCAGATAGTGAACTCTTTACGAAGCACTACACTAAGATCCAAGGGTAGATACTCGAAAAAAATGCGACACAACCTCGGGATATCCACACGACAGAGGCACAGCTCAATCGACCTTCCGCCTCCCCAACGTAACCCGCTCCCTCACGGGCCTCCCCCTCACCTGCACCCCCGCCATCCCCACACTCGCAGCCCCAGCATCCACCCCCATCTCCCCCATCTCCACACTCTCCGCAAGCGACGCGTCGCTCAGCGCCCTCCCCCTGCCCCTCCCACCTGCACCACCACCACTGCTAAAGGAACTAACGGAACTCTGCCCCGCCTGTTGTGTTGTTGGGGGCCGCACGCCCCCGACGCTCAGGATGCGCACGATCGTGTCGTTCAGCCATATCACGAGCGCGAAGACGGGGACGCGGATGGGGATGAAGGGTGAGGGGTGCCGGATTGTGTCTTCACCCGCAGGCGGTGGGTATGTGGAGGGGTTTTGGGAGGGGGGTTGGGGGTTGTATGGGTCTATAGGGTGTGGGTGGGCGTGCATTGCTAGAATAATATACTATGAAGGGGCGTCAGATGTATGGTCGTTCGTTCGGTGATGGGACTGTACGTACTGCGGGGTATATAAGCGCGAAGAGCGCTGCACTTGAGAGGCCTGAGCCGAGCATGCAGACTGCTGTAGATGGGAGACCTGTGGGCAGTATGGTCTCGTTAACAGTGGTTTCACAGGAGTAGGATGCACGGCCTTACCGAATGCGAGGTAGTATGCCCAGCGTTCTTCTAGATGGCGGACCCGCCGCGAGAGGGACATTCCTCTTGCTACCCACACGAACCTGTACCCAGATCCATCAACCGCAACTCCGAGTCCAAAAGATACAACCCACTCACTCGAAGCAATAATATCTAGCACAAAGTCCATCAACCAACCACCCATCCAGCAAAAAGCGCGACTCACGAATCGATCCAGCAGAAAAACACAAACGCCGCCACGGGGCCAGCATACGGTATCACACCCAGGCCAAACGACACGAGGAGGGACGTGAACACCATGACCACGCGGTACGCGGAGGTCGCGATGGCTTTTAGCATGCCTGTGTACCCCGCGGGCGGGGGCGCCGCCGCGCGCCCGCCGTGCTGCAGCGCAAAGCTCCGCTTCGCGATGAGGCTTACCCAGGTGCTCTGCGCGTGTGTGCCGGGGGACGCCAAGGGTGGATGGATGTAGCAGGTAAGGGGAGAAGGGTAACGTAAACAAATCCATGAAGTGAAGCCACGCGCATTGGACGAGGAAGGAGGATCGAGGTGACGTTAGTAAGGCAGATTATCGATGCGCGATGCGATACAAGATTGAGATTGCACGCACATTTAGGTAGAAGGAGGTGCCGACGACGGGGAGCAGCCACATAACGTGGTAGAACCAGCCGATGTTGCGGTGCAGCCAGCGCTCCTGGTCGTGGAAAAGGGGGTCGAGCAGCATCTCGAACGTGTATATTGACGCTAGGGAGAGGGTGTTGAGGCCTACGGACTTGTACATGTTCCCCCGTATCTCCGGGTCGCTTTAGTGCGTTGTGCATGTATCATTCCAGATCAAGCAGGAGGTGAGAGTCGGAGAATGCACAGGGAAAGGAACCTCTGTCAGTCGCGTTATAGAGAAATAAAGGTTTACGAACTCACCTCCGTATCGTCCTATAGACCACATTCCAGCGAAAGGCATCATACAAGCCAAGCCACGCCCACTTCGCCTGCAGCAACAGCGACTCGCCAACAGAAAGGAAAGTCGGGTACGACTGCCTTGGGGTCGTCCGCTGTGACGGGCTGTACTGGAAGGATTCAGGCTTGCTGGGCCGATATGAGCTCATATCTACTCGCTGCAGCCGACCGGGCCTCGTGCCGTTGGTCGTGGTATGGGGAATAGGGACACATTCCTCTGACGTAGGTCGCCAAAACCGAACCCTAACCTTACTCAATCACTCGGCGTTGATCGCTCGAGCGCTTGCTGGACCCACCTGCTCCCGCTCGTACTCCGAGGAAACTCCTAGATCGGGCTTCCTGGGCTTGATAACTGCTGACAACCGCTGGAACATAAACCTCTGATGACGAAAAGCACTCGTTCATATTCATAGCTCAGAGATTCATAACGGAATGCATAGTCGGGGTCCATAAGTACTAACGGGAATATAAGAACCAGAAGGAAGAAGATAGCGTAGGCGATGCAGTACAAAGTACAGGTGTAATAAATTAACAATACAAGAAATAAACATCGAAAATGCCAGGAAAGTCAGATGCAAAGAAGTACAAGTGCCCACTAGAGAGCGAGCCCAACCAAGGAAGGAAGAGTCGATTATGATGATTTCTTAGTGGCCTGAGGGAGAAAGCAGTTCATTAGTCGATGTCAAAGACATGGGAAGAGAAACAAACATACCGTTCGCTTCGTTGTTGACTTGGCGGCGGGCTTAGCAGCAGCAGCCTTCTTCGCAGGGGCCTTCTTCGCGGCGGTCTTTGCTTTCGTTGCGGGTGTGGTGCCAGTCACAGCCTTCTTCGCAGGTGCGCGCTTGGCGGCAGCGGTGGGCTTCTTGGCCGGAGCAGCCTTGGCCTTGCCAGCGGTGGTCTTCTTCGCGGCAGCGGGCTTCTTAGCAGCAGGCGCCTTCTTTGCGGCGGCGGCGGGGGCCTTCTTCTCAGCGGCGGGCTTGGCCTTGGTGGTTGTGGCCTTTGCAGCAGCCTTGGGCTTCGCGGCGGGGGCAGCCTTGGCCTTGGAGGCAGGCTTGGTAGCGGTCTTGGAGACGGGCTTGTTCTGTGAGACATGTTTAGAACGGGAATGCGGTGCAGTTAATCAGGCAACGTACCTCCTTGGTGGCCTCGCCGGCGACAGGCTTGGTCTTGGGAGCGAGCTTGACACGTCCCGAAGGTCCTAGCAGACGATGAGGACGACGTTGAGAAATTTTCATGGTAGGACGTACCCTTGGGGAGGACGAAGGTACCCTTCTCGGCACCGTTGGCAATCGCGCGAGAGAGCTGTGTCGTCTGGGCGGCGCCGAACTGGATCTTGTACTTCTCCTCAACATACCTGGGAAAGGGCCCGTTAGAACGAGGGATACAAGGTTGGATCGAAGATGACAACACACTTTTTGATCTGTGGTCTTGAGACACCAACACGGGCCTCTTCCTTGTGATCGGCGATGCATTCCTGTGTGCAAAGATGTTCGATGAGCGCCTCGTTTGACGAAGAATACCACCGCATACGAGGACCAGTTGCAAGTCCCCATCATGGATACCATCGATCCCAGGTAGGGCGACGAGCAGCGGTGATGAAGAGAATATTTACCTTGATCATATCGGCCCAGGGAGGGTGGGCGGCGGCGGCAGCCTTGGGTGCAGCAGCCTTCTTGGCGGGTTTCGCGGCGGCAGGCTTAGCAGCGGCCTTGGTGGCCTTGGTAGTGGAGGCGGCAGCGCGGGGCATTGTGAGGGAAGGGAAGGAAGATAGATTTGGCGGCGGGATGGGGGACTTGTGTGGGCGAAAAGGGGGATGATAGCGCTTGAATCGCCTCCGCTATTTATACAAACGCGGCCGCGTCAATGCACGTGACATGCGAATCAAGTCAATCAACAAGCATTTTGCAAGCCGTTTAGAGCCGCCCACAAACGTGTGATCCTATCTCAAAAAGCACAGGCGGGTAGGGTAGTATCTCTAGTACTGCTTTATGTATTTTGAATTGCTATCAGAGAGGAACTGGTCTTTTAATCGGGGACGCAAGAAGGTGTGTTTATCGCCTCTGCAATCAAACGCGTCGACGCGACACGCGAGCGCGATTCACGTGAGGTGCCTTAAGCGCAGGCAATTGATCCGTGCGCGGACTCCGGGGACCAACCACACTCGGTAAATTTCGTACGCTGCTTGCTTGGGCCCCTCATGTCCATTACACCAACCCTCAAGGCTGCTGCCCGCGCCGCATACCGGGATGTTTGGAGAGCATCAACTGTGACCTTTAGAGGTATTTCAATCATAATCTCGGATAAATAGACTTCTGACAAGGTTATAGGCGACGAGACCGTTCTGCAAGGTATACGTCACAGCAGCTGTGTGCGGGGTATCGTGCTCATACTGTGCAGCATTCCGGCAGAAGATTCGCATAGACGCTACGAACGCGGCCAGGGAGGCGACGACACCTGAGAGCTACGAACAGTCAACGAAGCTCTTTCGTGACATTGCAGTCGTTCTCCGCCATAACATCGTCCAGGCTTCCAAAGTCAGGCAAATGGAGGATGGAAAAGACCTTTACAGTCCGTCTCACTATTCCTATGGAATGCGCTCTGCACCCTAACATCCCTCCCTCTCAGGGGTGCACATGCGAAGCGAAACAGAGCTCGGGGACAACTACAGCATCAAGAACCCCGCCCCCGTCGACACCTCCAGCCGGAGTGCACGGAAACGGTATGCTCACAACTCTATACCACGACAACTTTGGGAACCCTGATCCAAAGTGAAAAACTAGATGCTGCTCCGCCTAAAGAGGCGTCAGACTTCCCCGTCTTCTACTCCGCTCTAAAGCGTGCCCACAAGGAGAGGATTGTACCAGAGTTGCGGGAGGAGGACCTCGAGGAGTCGTTCGTTCGTGGTACGCCTTCTCTCTCTATTCCCCTTGTGACCGAGCTCAAGTTTATGCTGCGTGTAGGGAGTGGTCCGGTATGCGCTGTCGTAGTCTCGTCTGTACCGCATGGTGACACCTGTAGTAGGGCGGGCAATCGATCAATAAAACAGAAAACAACGTCCAATTGCTGCATAAACCGACAGGGCTCCGGGTAGCGTGCCAGGACACCCGGTCCCTCTCGCAGAACAGAAGTCGTGCTCGGAAATGGCTCCTGGAGAAGGTTTGTCGTTCTCTGTGCCGTCCGCAGTCTCGGTTATAAGGGTGTTTTGTAGCTCGACAGGTTGATGAACCCCGGCATGTCCAAGGAAGATATGAAGGCGGCCAAGCAGCGGGAACGGGAACGCAGGCGGCGAAAGAAGGCTAAGAAGCGGGACCAGGCGAGAGCGGCTGCAAAGGACAAGGATGTAGAGGACTAGATTAAGACTAGACATAGCAATGGATTCGGTTATACCAGCATAGCGACGGCACATGCCGACGTTAGCGTGCATTGATGGAATCGAGATACCTTGCTCTCTCTCTTCACTGATCAAGCTTCAAACTAGCTTCGTTAAACATGGCTACCCCGGCTACAGGTCTGCATTCACTGGCCACGATCATCAAGCGGTACGATAACCCAGTACCTACTATACGAGAGAACCATGATCCTGATCAGGCCCCAGCCTCGAGGCAGCGACCTCGAGAATCGAAGACATCGTTGCGACCCAGGGCACTATACTCCCTCAAGCCGCAGCTGACTCCGCCTCTGCCCCCGCACAGGCACAACCCAAAGCTCCAGCTGGAGCCCCAGCTCCTCCCCCGCCGCCACCCCCTCCTCCGCCACCTCCAGTCGCCGCCGCAGCCCCGGCTCAAGAGACACCACAGAGCATAACAGCCTTTGACGAAAAGGTCATCGATGCGAAAGTCAAGAAGTTCGTCGAGCTGAGCAACGGCCTCGGTGCTGCGAGCATCGCTGAACTGGTGCGTGACGTGGTCCTGCTTCCAACCGAGCCGCCTGCCCCTGACGCGTTGTCGCCCTCGCCCGCAGGCCGGCCTTGTCGAGAAACAGTACACCGCGGTCCGCGCCTTCCTGCTGACGGCGGCGACGTGTCAGAAGCCCGACGAGAAGGCCTTTGCGGGGGTCGTGGACCAGGTTGGGGATACCGTCGGCGCCATCTCGAAGGCGCGGGACTCGCATAGGAAGGATGCGAAGTGGTCTACCTATTTGACTATGATCGCTGAGGGCGCGCCGGGTGTTGGCTGGATTATCAACGTGAGTCCGTATCGCGGGGAGTTGACCTGTGTCCGGTACTGAGTGTGTTGCGTTGTTAGCCCAAGCCTCTCGGTGTTGTCGATGGAACCAAGGAGTCTGTTGTGTACTACCTCAACAAGGTCATCAAGGAATGCGACAAGTACGTCGACCTCCATTGTCATAGCATGTATCTCGCTCTAACAAAGACGCTACAGGAACCCCCAGCACACCGAATGGGCTCGCTCCTACTCGAGCATCTTCGACGCCCTCCGCGACTACGTGAAGGAATACCACCTCACCGGCGTCGTCTGGAACGCCAAGGTAACGAGCCTCCCCACCCCACCCACACCCTTCACTAACAACCATCTCCAGGGCATCCCCTACGACCAATACAAAGCCCAATCCTCTTCAGCCCCCGCAGCAGGCGGCCCTCCCCCGCCCCCGCCTCCCCCACCTCCCAAGGCCGCTCCTGCTCCCGCAGGCGGCGCCGCGGCGGTCTTCGCCGAGCTCAACAAGGGCGAGGATATCACCAAGACGCTGCGCAAGGTCGACAAGAGCGAGATGACGCACAAAAACCCTGCGCTGCGCGCGGGCAGCGTCGTCCCCGCGTCCGTCGCGTCCCCCGCCGCGGCGGGCAAGAAACCCGTCAGGCCCGCGAAGCCTTCTGCGCTTGCGGGGAAGAAGCCGCCCAAGTTCGTGTTGGACGCGAATAAGTGGCTCATTGTAAGTGTTTCTCTAGCGTGTGTGTTGTGCTAGTGGGAGTGGGATACTGATTGGAGTGGTTGTAGGAGTACCAAGAGAACGAGAGCTCGCTTGTTGTTGAGAATGTGGAGATTAACCAGTCGGTCAACATCTTTGGATGCAAGAACTCGACTATCATAATCAAAGGCAAAGTGAACGCCGTCACCATCTGTACGTCCTCCTCCCCTTCCACCCACCGCTGTCACTGACACTCGCCTCCCCACCCACAGTCAACAGCGTCAAAACCTCCGTCCTCGTCGAATCCGTCGTCTCCTCCGTCTCAGTCACATCCTCGCCGTCCTTCGCGATCCAAGTGACAGGCACCGCGCCCATGATCCAGATCGACTCGACGGACTCGGGCCAGATCTACCTCAGCAAGGACAGCCTCCACGCGGAGATCACGACCGCCAAGTGCAGCGCCATTAATGTGAGCATACCCGTGCCTGGGGAGGAGGAAGGTGTGTTTGCGGAGCAGCCTGTGCCCGAGATGTTGAAGACCGTGGTGAAGGACGGGAAGCTTGTTACGAGTATTGTTGAGCATAGTGGTTGAGAGTTTGTGTTGGGAGTGTTTGGATTAATACCCGTATAGTGGATGGAATTATGGAATGGTACATTTAATTGCGGTTATATTGAGATGTCTATGAAGCAGCTTGACGCGACGGGAACGAACGCAGTGCCATCTAATCCTCGTCCGACATCTATCTACGTAGGTATCTTGCGACAAGGTTCCTTACGACGTACCTCCTCCACATACCAAGAAAGTACGCACCTTATCGAGACCACCTGTCCCAATCATCGGGTCGAAGTCCCGAACGCCTTCCAGGCCATCTCTAGTCCACAGCAAGACAAATTACGCATTATCATATCATAGGATACCATGAAAAGAAAGTTCAATATCGTTTCGAAGCAAGGGTGACATAAACTGAAGAATACTCACACAAAAACGTGTGTCGGGCCCTGTGCATCGTGCCGCACCACCACAACTCGTGCAGGCAGGCTGGCCAATCGATAACCAGCCTGGACATGCATCGTGGCCAGGAAGATTAATGTGTTTGGAACCCCGCCCTTCAAATCCGATGTATGAAGATTGAAGATAAGGCAGGGTTCTGGGACGCTCGGCGTCTCGTGTGGTTGGTTCCCTATCCCGGGCTGCAATGGGAAGGGAGGAAGATGTGAGTGTGAAACAAGGAGGAAGGGGTTAGTCGTACTCTTGTTCGTATCTAGTTTCGTAGGAGTCGAACTCGGCGGGGCTTGCTGGGCGCCAGTCGTCTAGTTGGAGGATGATCTCTTCGCCCGTGTCATTGGCGAGGGAAGCGCGATCTGCTTTCCCTGTACGACTGCGCTGCTGAACGTCGCCGAGATCGTCCTCCTCTTGAATAATCTGTTGTACCGAGCTTATGTCTTCGTCGCCGTCGTCGTCCATGCCCAGGGCAGAATCAAGGCCGAGCAGTGAAAAGCCATCCTGATCGCCACCGTCGTGATATTCGTCGTCGATTTCGCCCTCCCCGTCCTCGTCACTGCCAGGCTCGCCCTGCATGAACTTCGCAAGCGCCTCGAGGTTGACCCTCGATTTCTTCGGTGCCGGCTGCCGCAGTCCTTCCGTTCCCGCTTGAACCCGCTTACGCTTGTTTCTCCTCTCTTCCTTCCTCTTTCTCTCTGCGTCCCGAGACGCCTTGACTTCCTCATCACCGTCGTCGTCGTCGTCGTCTGAATACTGCAGGATCCGCCCAATCATCTCTACTTCCTCGTCGTTGCGAAGGAAACCCTCCAGCTCGCCTTCGGCAAAGAGCTCCTCGTCCTTTATGACGTCTTCGTCGGATCCTCCACGAGCTGCAGCGAGCAACTGGAGGCGGGTAGGCGGCCTAGGTCCGACCGACGATAGGGAAGCCGTCGAGAGCACGTAAGAGGTGAGCGGGAACTTTGATACTGAAGGTTTAGCTTGTGCCGAGTCGCGCTTTTTTGGGGCGGCGGGCGCGTTAAAAGGGTTCAGAAGAAATCTACTTGCTTCGTCTAACGAGTGGTGGATTTTGCGTCGCTTAGCTGCGCGATCGTCGTCGCCGGCTTGTACGTCTGCATCAGCGGTTGGGCGCTTAACATCTTGCTCGGCGCCGCTGCTGGGGATAGTAGTAGCAGTATCGTCTTCCGGTTCGTGATCCTCGTCATCCTTCTCGTCGTCGCTGTCGAGCACGAGGAGAGGATCAGGCAGGAGGGTGTTCTGGAGAATTTCCTCGTTGAAGCGTATCACGTCCTTCAGGCCACGCGCGACGACAAGGCGTTTGGAGAGCTTTGCCCTGCCGCCCTTCTGCCGGTAGCCTTCAAGCCATGGGACCTTCTCTATGAGCAGCGCAACCTGATCCTGGATGATCTTGTATTGCGACATGACAACGCCTTTGCCTACGTGACAGCGTGCAGCCAAGCATTTCGCCAAGTCTCCGATAGAACCGAGGGTGTCTCTGCTCTCTGCTTCGAGCGATAGCATAAATATGGCACATGCAGTGGAAGCCGCTGAGGACTTGGTGTTGCCGTCCGAGGGGCAGTTGCGGGTGAGGGTTCGGCCGAGCGCGGCGGCGGTATTCGACACGGAGAGAAGCGAGAGCTGTCGTAAAGAGGCTAAGAGAGGAGTAGGAAGGTCGTGCCCCGGTGTCTGGTCTTGCAAGATTGTAGTCAAGTATGATTGAAGGGTGGCAATGTAGACGGAAGGATCAACGGTTATAGTTGTTATCTTCAAGGCAGCGGCTAGCGAGATAAATGTCCGGGAGAGCAGGTGGGGTGAGCAGCGGAGAAGAGTAGCGATGTCATGGATAGAATCAGGGCGATTAGATTCCCGGAGGGCGAGCGATAGGCATACGCCTGCGACTGTCCTTGCCCTCGAGCCCCACCGGAAATAGCCAATGGCCCTGGCCTGATTGAAGAGCACCGTAGCGCGTGGCGTCAATCCGGGGGCGTTCATTGATACCGCGAGGGATTTAATAAAGTTCGCCATTGTTAACTGGAAACAGTCGGTCAGGCGGGCAGGAGGAAGCTAAAAAAGTTGGGGTACCCACCGCGTTCTTCTGATCCCTGATGCCCTGGCCCTGGCCCGCCAGAGTGTAGTTTGAGCGCGTCTTGAGAAAATTTGGGGCTGCAGGGTCCCTGAGCCCGAGATCGTGGTGCATGCCCTCTGTGTGCCAGTCGCTGCTGGTGAGGATGACCTGGGCAGGGTCTGCCAGGTTCCCGCATTGTGTGCATATGTCTGAGGACGCTGCATCGTCCCAGACTGTAGGGCCGCCGCACTCTGTGCAGGGCATGACCGCTGAGACGGTGGTGATCCGGCAAGAACAAGGTAGAAGACGAAGAGACAGCTGGATGAGTCCGGTGACCAAGCGCCCGACGGTGGCGGTGCCGCTGCGTCATGTGCACCCGGGGGCGGCGAGGCGCTGGCCAGGTTTCGACCCTTTTACGTCGTCTGGGGCTCTATCAGACTTCTGTCGGTTCCATATCAAGGTGAAAAGATAAAGAAAAGAACCTCAGAGACCGGCGCCACAACACCAGAATTTCTGGCTTCTGTGGGGCACCAAAAATGACAGTGGAAACCCTGTCCTTGGTCCAGGGCCTGCCGTTTACGGAGAATGCCAGCCCTGCTATTTTTGCTATAAAGCTCGATCGCCTGGTCCATCCTCTTCTTCCTCACCAGCCATGGCCCATCTTTCATTCCCCTTCCAGTCTGTGCCATCTGAGGCCGTCAGGCGCAGGCTCTCGTCCACCATCGAGAGCCAGCGGCCCCACATCGGCCCCAACACCTTCGCCAGCTTGACGGTATGTCCTCGTCGCGTCCAGTCCAGATCGATCGCTCACCCCGCATCCCTAGCCTATGTGGGCGGGTATCTCTGGCTCCCCCATCAACAACAACACCGAGTTTGAGATCGCCATTTCCATCCATGACTCTGTCTACGCCACGGACTTCGCGTCCATGAACATTCCTTACCATGTCAACAGCCCCGACAGGAACAGCAAGGAGATCGAGCAGTTCGTCATGCAGGCCCTGCGCAAGTTCTCCATCGAGCATCTGTGCAAGTTCCTCGGCGCGGGTATCACCCTCTCGCTCCTCAAAGAGGTTAGTATCGCGCTCCCCGACGCGATGCCTTATCTGATTGCATCTCGCTGCACAGTCTCCCAACATCTGCACCAGGCTCTGGTTGGACATGGACATCGTCCCCATCGTCTTCAACATCAAGCCCTTCCACACCGACTCGGTTACGCGTCCTAATGTCAAGCACCGTATCTCGTCGACCACGGGGTCGTATGTCCCGTCTGGCGCCGAGACCCCGACCGTCCTTGTCGAGTCGTCTCACCTCGCTGCTCTGACTGGCCTGAAGGACGCTGGGGGCCGCCTTCCTCTCCCCCGCACTCTCGATGAGCAGGCTGACTCTGCTGCTCGCAAGGCCTTGATGTATTTCGGCCCTGGTAACAACCCCCGTCTCAGCATTGGCGCCAGGAACCAAGTCATGGTCGACAACGGTGGAAAAATCCATCTCCTCGATGACCTCGATGAGTATCGCGCCACCGTTGGCCCCAGGTACGCCTCACTGAATTATTTCTTCAAAACCATTGGTTGACCTGGCCTTAGAACTTGGAACGCGGTCATTAAGCTCGCTGATGAGCTTCGCGAGAAAAAGGTTAAGATTGGCTTCTTCTCTTCGACCCCTCAAGGAGGTATGTGAATTTCCCCTCTAACTCCAGTTATCGCGATATCTAATCTGCTTCTTCAGGTGGAGTCGCCTTGGTACGCAAAGTCTACCTCGAAATGTGGGCTTCGAAAACCTGATAGCCTTATGTTTAGATGCGTCACGCGCTTATCCGATTCCTCTCTGCCTTGGACGTTGACGCTGCTTGGTATACTGATTTTATCTACCTTTTAACCTTGTTGCACATCTGACCACGACTTGTGACAGGTATGTTCCCAACCCGTCGCCAAGCGTGTTCCGTACCACCAAAAACAACCACAACATCCTCCAAGGTGTGGCTGCACCCGACCTCCGCCTCACCCAGGAACAAAAGGATGGCTTCGATGCCTGGATCACCAAGAACGGTCTCCGCTGGACTGCCGAGGGTGGTCCTCTCGCTGAGGGCGGTGTTGATGTTGCCTTCATCGGTATGTCACGTCTGAGTGTCTTGTTTACGCGTGTTCTTACATGTTCCATTCAGATGACCCCCAGATGCCCGGTCTCATTCCTTTGATCAAGAAAGTTCGCCCCAACCTCCCCATCGTCTACCGCTCCCACATCGAGATCCGAAGCGACCTCGTTCACAGACCTGGCTCTCCTCAGGAGGAGGTCTGGCAATACCTCTGGAACAACATCCAGCACGCCGACCTCTTCATCAGTGAGTTGCACGAATACATGCTTTGTTCAGTTTGCTAATCGCAACGCGTCTTAGGTCACCCCGTGAGCAAGTTCGTTCCCAGCGATGTTCCTACCAAAAAGCTCGCCCTTTTGGGAGCTGCCACCGACTGGTATGCTGTCGTTGTAATCACCATGAAGCATGCGGCTAACATATCATCAGGCTCGATGGTCTCAACAAGGACTTGGACCCTTGGGATTCCCAGTACTACATGGGAGAGTTCCGCAGCCTCTGCGCCAAGGAGAAGATGAACGAGCTCAACTGGCCCGAGCGCGACTACATCGTCCAGGTCGCTCGTTTCGATCCTGCCAAGGGTATTCCCGATGTCATCGACTCCTACTACAGGCTCCGCGAGCTGCTTTACAAGGACTCCCCCGAGCTCACGGAGGACGAGCACCCTCAGCTCCTCGTCTGCGGTCACGGTGCCGTCGACGATCCCGATGCAAGCATTATCTACGATCAGGTCATCCAGCTCATCTCCTCCGAGCCCTACGTCAAGTACACCAAGGATATCGTTGTCATGAGGCTGCCACCCAGTGACCAGCGTAAGTTCTCTTGTTCCTAACCTCCTCGCACCGTTCTCAGTATCATTTTCTTGCAGTCCTCAACGCCTTGATGGCCAATAGCCGCATTGCTCTCCAGCTCTCCACCCGTGAGGGCTTCGAGGTTAAGGTCTCTGAGGCGCTCCACGCTGGCCGCCCCATTGTTGCCTGCCGCACCGGTGGTATCCCTCTTCAGGTCGAGCACGGCAAGTCCGGATATCTCGTCACCCCCGGAGACAACGAGCAGATCGCCAAGCATCTCTACGACCTGTACACCGATGAGGCCCTCTACCGCGCCATGAGCCAGTACGCCAAGAAGCACGTCTCCGACGAGGTCGGCACCGTCGGCAACACCGCCGCTTGGCTCTACCTCGCCGTCATGCTCCACCGCGGCGTCAAGCTCGAGCCTAATGGCGCCTGGTTGAACGACATGCTCCGCGCTGAGACTGGCGAGGAGTATGTTGCTGGTGAGCCCAGGTTGCCCCGTGGCGGTCTCAACATGCAAGGATAGACGGCCTCTCTTTTTCTCTTTCATTCATTCACTCAATCTTTCGACGGCCTGTTGTAAAATGCTCATACTTCATATCCCTAGTCTGTGCTCGTCGCTGTATAAATCTAGAAATACCTGTACTCCTGTGATTCCCCCTGGCATGTAAAAAATGTAAACTTACGGAGATGTAGAATAGCTGTAAATCGATTCTTGTAGACGTTCTGTTCGAGTCACTTTGCGTGTCGGGCGCTGCAAGTTTCAACGACGCGGTCTCGAGCGGCACTGCACGCGTTCAGGGGCTTTCCCGATATAGGTCATCGCCGAGGCGGCGTGGGCGCCTCCGCGATGAGAGATGACTCTGATCGTGTCTTGCTTCTTGCTTATAACCACTACATCTCTCTCCTGATCCCTCTATTCGAGGACCCTAATTAAGCGCCATGGCTACCCTTCGGTAAGAGGAATCATTCCAGGGCTTATGGGCAACATACTGATGCTCTGTGCAGTCGGATTAACAAGGTACAGGTCGTCTGTTGGAGTGTTGCTGTGAAAGGCGTTACTGAGAGCCTCTGTGGATCGTGTAGGAGTTGACTAACATTAACGCTAACCCTCTCGAGGTAAATTGGTCTTCGTGTAATGAGGTTGGTGGATGTTGATTAGTGGCAATTGGATCTAGGGCGTGACTGTCCAGCCTGCGGACGATAACATGTTCGAATGGAAGTGTTCAATAAAGGCATTCGTACGTCCTCATTCGTGTCGAGGCATTTGCTTGGCCTATTCTCTGCTTATCGCTGATATGTGTGATTTCTCATGCTTCGCTTTGACTTTCTCTTCACTTCACGCACACACGCACGTTTTGGCCACTCGACCGTCGCCCTCACATTCCTTCACCGCAATGGATCGCGTGCCGAACTTCGAATATCTCATTCATTTGCCCTTGCTCCATGGATTCGCCATACCTTATCCCCTCGTCACAGCCGGATTCGCCGTACAAGGGAGGCACTTTCCACTTTACTTTGTCGTTGCCGCCCAACTTTCCGTTCAAGGCGCCTACGGTACGTCTGCCGGTGACTGCCACGCTTTCATGTGAAGGAGTGGATGGTTGGAATTGAGGCTGACTGGTGATATGTGGCTAGGTGACGTTCACGACGAAGATCTACCATCCCGGAATTAACGAGGAGGGTTCTATCTGTGTCCCTGTGTTGCGAGATGATGTGAGTTATAACCTTGCTGAGGGTAGCGTTATGCTAATGGGCTCCGCTTCTGTGCTAGTGGAAACCTACCGTAACATTAACTTCGGGTACGGCTCGCGATATGACTGCCTGACTTTCCTTTGGGAGTTAGTTGGATGCTCGGAATGTCGTGCTGACTTGCGGTATTTGTGATAGTGCTTAACATCATCCAGGAGAAGCTGAACAACCCCAGTCCGGACGATCCGTTCGAGCCTGATATTGCGGCGGTGAGCACATTGTCCTAATGGATGAGTGGGACGATCTAATGCGATGATATCATAGGTGCTTAAAGACGACAAGACCAAGTTCCTTGCAACCGCCAAGGAATGGACCAAGAAGTAGGCGGACAGTTTCTCTAGTATGACTTATAGATGCTGATTGCCAATTCTATGTGTAGATATGCCTCATGAAGTGCTCGTCGATGCGTTGGACGGTGTAGATCGCATTGCTGGAGTGATCTTGTGTAGATCTGACTGTTCTGACGCCCAATTGTTGTACTTAACCTCCTGTAACATAAAAACTACCTGTATCGATACTGAAAGTAATTATCCGAATGGTTACCAAATGCTAGGCACACCCTCTGGCATATGTCGCGGTCCAGCGTCGCCATGTTGAAGAGTTGATGTTTCTGCTAAAAGCGGATAGGGGCGTGTGCCGATTCGGGGACAAGCAAGAGTCGCAGCAGCGGCGAAGCTTTTCTACTTGTATACCCCACCTTCTCCTCCATGTCTTTGCGATTTTCCGCTTTCAATTGACCGGTACCACCCTCGAAATACCCCGCTTGTTCACAGGACTGCAATTAGCTATATCCAGCGTAATAACACACACTCACAACCCCAATTTGACAACCCTCGAAGGACAACTCGTGTTCTACACGTTGCGGACCATCAGCACTATCTTTCCCTTCCAGGCGCACACCACATTCGCATTCCTAATCACGAATCGAAAGACCGCATCCTGTCATCGCAGCCCTTGCGTTGTTCACAGAAATCGTCGGCTGACTGCCCCGGATTTGGGCGCTTCAAAGAGTCAGGTTCCCTTCGAGTAGATACCACCCCCGGAGTCGGTTCAGCAACGCCGTAACCCAATTAAACGAACGAGGCTCTAGCACATATCTCGTTGTGAAGAGTGAAGGGTACTAGCCACTGCGCTATAAAGGAAAGATGCATAGATTTCGGTGCGTTTTCTGCTGCTGCCGTCTATCTTTCTCCACAACTCGCCTTTTGCTATCTTTGTCCCCCTTCTGGCTTCTACGTGCGGCCTGGGTGAAGTGCGCGGGGATTAGTGCAATATAGAGTTTGGAGGTCCCTTCCTTCTTCGCTTTCCGATTGATTGGCCAACGCCGCGCCTTCCTGAGCCGATTTTCCTTGTAATTTCTGGGTTGCCGGCCCTGGTCGTCCATTGCTCCTTCCTTTTTAACTATCCCCGAACTACGGCGCAACGAGGCTAATTTCCCGCTACACAGCAAAAACTTGAAGTCGGACGTCAAGCGGGCTGGCTTGAGCCCTCCGCAAGACCTTGGTCCCCTTCCCCCCACACATACCGACGGCTCGGAGCGCGGCGGTAGCACAGAACAACTGCACCACCTCGACTTCCTCCCGGCCACAGACGACTTCCGCACGTCACTTATCCTACCTGAGTAAGCATTGCATTTGGGCTGTTGGGCTTGTTGTTGTGTTGTACGTGAGCGGAATGCTGACGCGCAGGGCAGCCTTTCTCGCCGCTTTTCTCTTTTGCGGACGCCAGCAGGAGACCCGGTGACTATCGACGACCTCCGGTCCAAGTTTGCGGAACAACGAGCCAAGGGCGTCGACCAGACTATCTCGGAAGAGGAGGAGGATATGTTGCTGGAAACACTTGGGAAGCTGAAGGGACGACGGTATTCGGGGAGCCATTCGGCGGAGCGGTCGGGGGACAGCGCGAGTGCGCTGAGCGACGAGGGACAGACGGAGGAGTCGAGTGTGAGCAGCGCAACTGTCAAGTCTTTGGGAGGGAAGGGTGGAAGCGGGTCGGGTGCGAATACGAGTGGGTCGTCACCGGCGAAGGCGAAGAGATATAGCAACAACTTGTTCGGGTCTGGGAGGCTGAGGGATTATACGTACCTTCGGTCGGTAGCCTCTTCGAGGAATTCTGCTGGGGGAAGCTCGAAGGCCGCGTCTATCACACCATCAGAAGAGTCGACCCATAACCCCCGCCTCGCCAACACGACATCCTTCGCTGATAGCATAGCGTCGTCGTCGTCGACGCCGCCGACGGATTCGAATGCAGACGAGTCCGTGCTCTCGCTTCCTAGCACCGGGGCGAACGATCAAGGTTCTGTCCGGTCAACGTCATCCTCCGTAAATGAAGCGATCTCAGCTGCGGAATATCGATTGCAGAAGAGTCTGGGTCCAGCGGGCTTGAAGAGGGCGTCCGTGGCGTTGGAAAATGTGATCAGGGAGATTGAGGACGAAGAGTTGGAAGAGGAAATTGTCATGCCGAGGTCAACCCCGATACCCAGGAACCATACGGACCACCTGCCTCAGTTCCAAAACACCGCTCCCTTCCAACAGAAGATGCTAGGAGAAGGCTTCGGGGTAAGCTTTATAGGCTTTGCTGCAGCCGTGATAGATTCTAACCTTGATTTCTTGCTCTCAGCGCGATAGCTCAGCATCGATGTTGTCCTCAGTGATTGAAGCAGGGATGGCCATTTCTTCGGACAAGCCCATGGACGACGCAGACGACACGAATGGCCAGCGCGGGCCGTCGCCAGTGCCCTTGGGCCATGTCCCTGGCTACATACCAGGAATGCCGCGCCCGATGACACCCCGTGATTTCGACATGAGCTTTGCGGAAGAGCAAAGGTCGCACTCGACAACACCGCGCGCTACGTCTCCGATGCACGGCTCATTCACGCTGTCGGAGGCGGGCTCAGCCGCGGCGAGCATTTCCAATATCCTTCGTCGAGAATCCATTTCAAGCCGACAGTCGCCTCGGCCAACCACGCCACTATTCCTGAGTCGAAGCCCTCATGGGGCTCATAGCTCGATCTCGAATAGCCCTACTAGCGGTCGCTTCACACCAGTGGATGATGCTAGTAGGAGTCGGATCGCCACGGATCTCAATAGCAGCACGAATAGCAACCCCTCGTATGACTTTGCGGGGCGCCGACGGCCTGCTTCGCCACTTTCCAATCCGCCTCTCCATGGACTTTCAGCGTTGTCGACTTCACCTCCTGGGACACCATCGAGGCCTACCACTCCCTCGAACATCGTGTGGGGCGTCAGGCCAGACTCGGGTGCGTCTCCACAGTCGCAGCAGGGGAGACACAGCCGCGACAACAGCTGGGCAAGCGAAGGCGAATCTGATATCTATGGCTCTGTTGGAGAGACTGACGATGACGGGCAGCCTGGGTATGCGTTCCCAGGAATGAATGGCACGACTCGACCGCTGCGGTCGCCTCCTCGGTCCGACTCTCCTGGACCGGAGAAGGGTCAGCTGTCCAGGTCCTGGACTTTCAAGGCGAGTCAGCAGGCTGCGAACGGTGCTGCGAGGTCTATGTCCCCTGTCAATGGGGAGGTTGCTCAGTACCAGATTTCGCCATCGCAACGATCCAATCATCGGTCTTTGACGCCAACGCAAAATGCGCCACGGTCGCCTGGATCGCCTACTTTCGGCAGCATGGACTCGGGATCGTCGTCGAGAGCGGCGAGGCGATCATCAAGGCAGAATGGATATACGAGTTCGCCCTTCAACTTGGGCCCTTTGCCCACTCTTGCTTTGAACCCCCGAGCGAACATGTCGAGCTCCTCACTCGAGTCTGCAGGGTCGAGTTTCCACTCATGGGAAGGGGAGAAGGACAAGGTCCTGAACCTTTTCAACGACACCGAGGTTCAGCCAGCCTGGCATGCGATCTCCGCGTCTTCGTCGTCTGGGAAGTCTTCGACGACATCTGGGACGACAGCTTCGACTTCAAGGACGTCGCCAGAAGAGGACTGGCATCCAGACGACATCGTTAGGAACTACGCTGGGTTGAGGAGGGGCGACTTTGCTATGATACATGAGAAGCTTGTGACTGTTGCGAAGTCGACTGAGCATCGCGGATCTGCCCTTCGGAAACGCAGACCCTCGACATCGCAATCCAATTATTCTGTGCGCGACACTAGGGTAAGTCGCAAGTAATTCTCTTACTCTGCACCTCTCCTAACCTTATTACGTTGCAGGTTGCAAGCCCCCCTCCTCCTTCATCTCCTACCGTCAACATGTATCCGAATGCCCGAGAACAGCAGCAGCTCCATGTCCTCAATAGCTGCATCGATCCTAAAGTAATGGCTCCCGTTATGGCACATTCCAATTCCTCCTCGTCGTTCGACAGGACCAACAGGAATCTAGCCAAAATACTGTTTGGGCCCGAAGAAGATGAAAGCGAAGCTGATAGTCAGACGAATGGAGCCTTCCCGTCAGCTGTTCTCGATCAGGCAGATGCTTCGAAAGCTCCGACAACACCTTCCGCCTTCACTGAAGACAACTCCACCCCGGAAGAGACTCGTCCTATTTCCCCCAATAACAATCGCACCCCGACCACCCCCTCTGGTTTCACTCTCAATCGCAATCCTTCCACTGCTAGGATTCCGCCACAGACACCTCAGGAGCAAGCAGCCCTTACACTCGAAGTCCAACAAAAGGTCGAAGCTGCGACCCTCGCCCTCAGGAAGCGCCCATCTCAAGAAGGGCTGTCCCACTCACCTTCGATCTCGCGCACTAAGCGGATCGACCCGAGTCAGATTTCGAAGCCGCTCCTCGTGTCGTCATCCACTAGCGTCGACACCATACCTCTCAAGACCCCCGTCCTGTCCGCTGGCAATGGTTCTGGCCCCTCAAAGATCGGTTCTCGATTCAAGAAACTGCGGGGGAGTCTGCGAGCCAAGAACGTTTTGGCTGTGGAGGAAAGTGTTGCACCGAATTCAGACCCCAAAATATCCCCCAACTCCCAGACCGCGAACTATGATCCTGAGAAGCTGAAGTCGCCCGGGGCACCTGCAATAGTCAGTGCGACAGACCCCGGGAGGTTCAAGGTTAACGTACCTAGCCCACCTGCCTCCGCTGGGCCTGGGCTGAAAGGCTTCATGGCTCGGTTCAGGACAAAGCGTGCCAGTGAGGTACCTCACTCATCCTCCTCTTCTATCTCGTCCGATCATCATCCCTCATCTCAACTTCCGTCGTCTCCACTTTCGCCGTTAGCGCAGTCTCACAGGCAGTTCTCAAACTCCTCCACCCTTTCCAGGGCTGCTTCTCATAGCGCCGGCTCTGAATCGGGTAATACACCTACCACAGCCAGACCTGAACATTACCGGAACCAGTTCTCTAGCCCTGTGCCCTCGACAAGTCCTTCCCTGCCGACAACGTCCGAAGTTGCCGAAAATGACGACGACAATGCGATTCACCAGCTCTTCAAGGCCGCGAATAATTTGGGAATCGATCAAGGCGCCTTGAATGACCTTCTGAAGCGCTCGGGATCCCTCACGGCGAAGTCGCTCCTCAATCCAGGAAATGGGGCACCTGTTGCCCAAACGCCGCCTGCGGGAAACCCCCACGGGCAGCACCTGACCGTTCCCCCCATCCAACAACCAAACCTCTCGTCGAGCAGTGGCTCGGATTATACTGCAACACCGGGGATGTTCAATTCTTCACCTGTTTCTGATCTTTCTGTCGGCAACAACTTCCTGTTCAACGAAGAAGCTGCGACTGCCGATGAACCGACGGGGAAGGGTCCCACGAAGCGCCCAGAGCATCTCCGTCGAGCCAGGGATCTTAAGAATGAAGCCAACCCTGTGGTTCGGAGGACGCTTATCTTTGCGGACCCGAGGCAGTCAACTGTGGACCCTGCGGCAACGTTAAGGAGGAACAAGAGCAAGCGTAGGACCAGCGTTCAGTCGGCGTCTAATCGTTCGATCCACGATCGAGTTCCTACCCCGCCCCCCTCAAAAACTCCGCAGGCAAAGCGTTTCTCCCATGAGGCTTCCCCACCAGTCCCACAGCTCCCACATGCCTTAGGTGGACCGCCAGACAACCTCTTGAACGTTCCATCTGGCCAGCTTGAGAAATCGAACTCGGCCGCGTATGATTCTTTGTAAGGCTTTTGATACTGTTTAGCGCCCACTTCGCTAATTCATTCGATCCATAGGTATGAACTGTATGGGGACAGCCGATCGGGGAGTATGATGGTCGACCCTAATCACCCTGACTTCGGTAGGGGGGAACCTCTCATTAACCCCGAGCCGGGGACGGGGGTCGAGGTCATCCAGCTTGCCAACGGGGACATCATCTGGTGGGTGGTTTTGACTTTTGCTTGCAAAACCACGGCTTATCTCACCGCCCTGCAGGAACGTCGTTAATGGATTACGAGACGATGATGATGAATCGCTGTACACGGGTCGGAATAGCATAGGATCAGAATATTCCACGCAGGAAAGCGGTGGCAACATGCAGGTCTTTGTGAAGGAGCATACCCGTGCCTCGTCCAAAGGCAGCAACTCCTCATTTGTGTCACGCAAGAAAATGAACGGAGGGAAGTCTCGACCCGAGACGAAGGTGCGTATTCAAATTCAAGCGCCCTTGAACCTTATCCCTTACGTGAATACTAGGTCCTCTATGGCAGTCCGGAGCAAATCGGTCGCCTTATTGAGAGTGTTTCTCAAGGCATGGACGCCGGGTCATTCAATTTCGCGCCGTCCTATGCCAGGCCGGGTCATGGTGGTAGCCACCACGGGCAGGCACACTCCGCGACCTCGTCGTTATCCACCAATGACTGGGCGATTAACGAAATAGACAACATACTAACCTCTATCAACCGTCCATGAGCTTTCTTCGTATCTACCCATTCGTTACTTTGGATATCCACTCTCCTTTTTCTCTTATTCTTCTCTGCCTTCTCTGCCTACTCTTTTGGCTGCTGTACTACAATCCTTTTCTCCAATGCTCTGTCCGTCATGTTACATATATATATCCTGAAAGTCTTGTTTGTCCGTATGCTGTATGGAACGTATTGCAACTTGCAAAGTGCACAAATAATAGATGATAGCGAGGAATTAGAAACGACGAAGAACCCTGAAACAAGAAACAAGAAAGAGAAAAGATGAAACGCCCGCGGACTTAAAACCTTCAGGCCTCAGAAGCCGTGAAGGTCTATCCAGCGGTTCAAACACAATGCTAGTAGAGCCTCGACCAAAAGGTCCCATGTGTCGAATGTGTACTGCAGCATGGCGTGAGATGGCCCGACGACAGTCGCTTGTGCATAGCGTCTGAAGACGCCAATTTTACTGGGCACGCCTGTTAATGAGTACAGCTGTTGGCGGAAGCATAGAAGGGCAAGAAGGAGTTCATGTGAGTCCCGGCAACGACGATAACGAGAACGACTCTCACTTACGTCGTACGACGTTGGTGCCTCGAGTAGCCTTCGCCACTCGTACCGTCGGCCATTTGTTGAAACGAAAGCCCGAGCTCTGCAGGAAGAGCAGAGAAAGTCAGCAAAAAGAGGGATAACCTGGGCTCCAATATTGTCGGGCTGGAGTCGGACAAACTCACTGTGGGCTAGAACCTGGGAGGACGAGGTGTGACATGGGGAGCTGGCGATTACCCACCGTTGCGCTTCCCAGATGGTTGCCAGGACTCCAGTCCAGCTTGGCGACATACTGCTGGTCGCCCCCATAGACCTGAAAAGCAAATCGAGAAGCCATTTGTCGTCCTTCGACATGTTTGGGCAAATTGGGAATGTGCAGCACTCACTATCGTCCGCGCAGAGGAAAGCGACTTCTCTGCCGTCTCGAAGCAGAAGTAGATTGGCTTGGTGTCCTCGCCAATGATGATACAACCACGGGGATCGTCACGTCCAGTGAAGAACAGGTCGTAGGTAGCGGAAGCCATTTCAGAAGCACCAGAAAGTCAAACGCGCAATACGAAGCCCATGCTCGTGTTCTTATAAACATGGACTCGGACTGTATGAGCCCTGGCTCCCGTGATTAGCGCGTCCCCGGTCCATGGGAATTTCTGAGATCTATCGATAGTGGCGCACAAAGAGAAGCTGCATGCGCAAGGTAATAGCTAGAAACCGTGGCCGCAGGCGCCTTCATTCCTCTAAAGGATGAAAATCTGCCGACGACATCCTGGTTTGGAGGATCTAAGCCCGGGCTCATGTCAATATCTGCCACTGCCACTGAAAGCCTAAAACCCCTGGCAAACCCCGAGACCTTACCATTTTTGGCTTGCCTGCCTGTCCAAACCACGTTTCTGCCACATGTTCTGGGCGCTTATTTCCTCGGATCCAATCACCATCCCATATCGCATGTCTTGAGGATCCAAGAAAACATGTAGCGTACAAAGTCCCCAAAAGTGAACTACGAGTTGACCTTCCATAGAGGTCGCTTGCGCAGCTTGCGTGTGACATGGACAGCGCTCCCACCAAAGTTGTTGCCAAATGCCAGCACCACCGTCTCCTCACCGCTCCCTCGGGAGATGCCTCGTTTGCGCAGCTCGATAGCGTCTTTGGCAAACTTGAAACGAGCTTGATCGGATCCTGTCCACCGCAAGGGAGTTCGATCAGAAAATGGGGGCTTTAAAAGACGGAGAAACGTACCAATATTGAAGGTTGGAGATTCGACGGCGCTCTTGAACATGTCGAATGGCACCTGCGCGTAGACCTGGAGTAATACATCACGGCCTGTTTCCCCAGAGGTGGCATCTGGCTGAGGCTGGGGGTTTTGACGGACTTCGAGAACCTCGGGCAGTGTCACGACAAGGAAGTGGAAAACGTCGTCCCTTAGCCTCTGGGCGTAGTGACCAAAGACTGTCGGAATGACTTCCGAGGGAGTGACAGAGCCGTTGGCGGGTTGGTGAGGAATGGCTTCAACGAATTTGAGCCAGGCGCCAATGGTATCAACTGATAGGGATCTTCTGCAAACTTCGTATGCGTATTGACAGAGATCGTCCATGCCGCCGAGGAGACATCCTGCTGCAAGAACGGCGCGTGCATTTTCGGGGTGGATAAGGTTGAGAGAGATAGAGGAATACAGGTACCCCAAAGCTGTTAAATAATTGATTAATGATTCGCGGGTGTAGGCAGAGACAACGGCGTACCGATGGCGAAACCCTAAGTCAACGATGATTAATAGCCGCACTTTTGGAAGCCTAAGGTTCACGTTGACGTACCTCTTGGGTCACTTCGGGCTCCTGTTCAAGATTGACGTAGATGACTCGCTGGCCCGTGGTTTGTGGCGAAGTCGACATTAAGTGGGCAAGATAGGGAGAGCGCGACAGGATTACGGCGTGGAGACGGTAGGCATTCTGATGCACATGCTGGATTAAAGACTATCAGGCAAGGACGTTCGTTGAGTTCAGTAAATGCTTGCGTACCAAGGTGGTATCTGCATAGTTCTGTGCGGAGAAGGTCGTCGCGTCAACCATAGTAGACTGTCAGAAACATCTAACTTACGCCTGTCTGAAAAGCATGGTACAAGTGGTTGACAATAGACTCGTTGTGCGAGGGCTGATAAGGACTGCAAGAGAGCAAACGCGTCATATTAGCAAAGGGAACCCAATACAATGATTGGCACAAGGTCGAGGTTGAAAATCGCGACCTATCGGTAAAGCTACGCACTTAGAGTACCCATTGACGGGATAGCTTGTCGCGGGAGGTGTGGTTCCGTTAGGTTCGTGAAATGGGGCGGTAGATGGGCTGACTTCGCCATATGAGCTGGTGCCATTGGTGCCATTGGTGAGGGGGGCACGACCATTGACGGAACCCGATGATGACGCAGCGGAGCTCATAGTAGATTTTGGTGAGCTAAAAGGACAAGAAGAGGATAAAAACAGAGGAATCCGGGTCGTGAAGAAGAAAAGGCGTAGAGATGGTTGAAGTCGCCGTCGAGGACCTGTTTGAGCTTGAGTCCGAAACGAAGTTACGCGTGTCACGCTCCCCTTTCAGCCTCATCAATTGTCACACAGCGTCCGCCACACTCCTTACAATCGCTCCTTTATCGATGTCTCGAGTTCGCGCGAAGTACTCAAACTAAAATCGCGATCTGATTTCTTGCCACTCTATGACCTCTCCAAAGGACCCTGGAGTTGCCTCCATGCATACAAAGTGACTCATCAGATTGCTCCCTATACCGCTCCCTGCCATCAGCGCACCACAAAGAGGCTCATACGAGGGCGGTTCGGCAGAGTAACTCAGAGTGCTAAATGCCACTTTTGAACCAATATCAGGCTTCTCATCGTGGGGCATATCCTCGTCGTCCAATTCGACTTGGCCATCCTCAAGCTCTCGGGCATTCTTAACAAGCTTTATCGCAACGTCAACACTGGATTCATTAAGCAGCTGGTGTGAGACCAGGCACGTACCATATGCGATCTATCCGAAACGAAGCTGTCGAGGTAGATTTTCGCGGATATAACTCTGAAAGAGCTGTTGGGCAGCACACCAACAGTCAGCTTGGATTCCTCGAAACTCGAACATCAAGGGCTGCCAACGATAGGCTGAAGTGGGCAGCCATCGAAAGCTTTATATAGCCTTCGGTGAAGTCTCCGTCCCACACTCACCTCTGATATTCCGGCAAGAGGCTCGATGGGAACGTCAACTCCAGGTAATCTGTACCATGAGGAGTAATGTTTGGTCAGCGCCAGGCCCATACACCCAAAGGCCATTATTAGCCTGCACAGGACGGAGAACTAACGCACCTTCCCAAGGGCAAGGCGATGGTAGATAGCTGTCAAGGTCATATACATACGATCCTGCTCTATTCTGGGCTGGAGGACCACCTTCCAAACTCTCCCCAATCCCGGGTTCGCGCACAACCCGAGCCAAATTCAGATCCTTGGGCTGCAGAAGGAGGATGACATGGTAGTCCCAAACCACGGGTAGACGGGCGCTCCTCGCTGCTTTCTGGAAGAAGAGTGCGACCTATTTTGTCGAGGAGAATCAGTAAGCATTGTGCAAGAATGCCATAGAGCTGTGTGGAAGGGCATCGCGAAGTCGAGGAGCCGAGGTGTCAAAGCACCATCCAGTCGGGTCAAGACAAATGCAGCACCGCCAAATCCATCCGACCGTCTTCGACGGCGACCGTTTGAACTCGGACTCCCCTTTCGTCTAAACAGCACTATCGTGTCCAAATCTCACCTTCTTGGCTTTATTAGAGATGAACACGGCCGAGATAAGCCAGTTGTCCGCGACTGCTGGAATCGAAGAGAACCGTTGACAGAGGAGGTAGATATTCTCTTCACAGTAGCAGCTTGTATAGACCGCATCGCGGGGTAAATCTGGGGGTTGGAACGTTCGCAAGTCTGCCCCGTCCGAGTCAAGGCCCGGATTCGCCATAGGAGTTTCTTCAAAGAGTGTATAACGTTATCGCGAAGTCGCAACAGTTCGGTCACCTGTTCAAGCCAGGTTCACAGGGCAAGCCTCGCGGGAGGGGAGAGTGCCTGAAGGAAGAGAGACCAATCTGTGACAGAGTGAAGAGTAGAAAGGGGCCCTCTACCACGGTTGTGGGTGGTAGTGGACTTGGTGGTTATCGCCAAAAAGGTTGCTCGCAACGCGCTTCTGGGTGCTCTGTCGATAACGTTCTAATGCAGAAGAACCACTCCTTTCACCCAGTCCCAAATCGATTATAAATCGACTGCCCGATCTCGCTAGGCGGTGGCTCGGAACCACTTTGACGCTGAAATATCGGGGTTCGCCTTGGGACGGTGTGGGGAAGGCTGGCCCAGAACTCCGGGGTACGACAAAAAAAGCCGGGAATGGCCTGGAATGGCTGGAAAACGATAGAAAAAGGAGGGAAAAGATTGGAAGGAAGCAGAAGGAACAAAGAAGCGTCTTTAAAAAATTCCGCTGTAAAACAGCCATGAGATAACTAGTCACTTGCATGAGGAGGATTGTTCGAATCTACTTGAGATGAGCCGTCGCAGTAGGTCAGCATGTCAAGCACATTTCAAATACCCAGCTGACCACCGGTGACCACCCCGCCCCCGCATTCGGAGCGCTTAGCAGCGGAACTGATGCGTTGACCTCCACTCCGTCTGACTCGCTTCGCGAGCTTTCGCGAGCCGCCCGGCGCTTATCCGGCGGGTCTGAATCCTCGAATGTTGCCTTGATTAATTCACGAGCATCTAAAATCGGAGACGGACAAAGAAGTGGGTTTGAATCGAGGAACATGCTTGCGATTTGATTTACAGCCGAAACATAACAAAGAGGTACGGTATTGATATCAAGAGGGAAAGATACGATAGCGCGGAGGCCGGGAAACAGATTTGGTTGTACAGGAAGAGCTAAAGACACGGTAGGGTATGAGTGGATGACAAAAGGTATACGGCGCTAGACGACAAGCGGCTGCGCAAAGGAAAGGAGGAGGAGAGGGGGACGCTAGCTGTGTACCAGATGGATGAAGGCCAGAGTCGCCATGAGAGAGACCCGGTCCGCCCAAATGGGAGAATGCATTGTCTGCGTTGAGCATGGCCAGGGCGCGACGCGCTAGCGCCAACCGGCGGTCCGGCTCCAATGCGCGTCGTCGCCTGGTCCTGGCTAGGACGGGTGCTGGATGGCTGCAGAGCATCCGTCCGACTGATAAAGGAGCATGGGCGAGTTGGCTGGCCTTGACAAGGCGACGGCGAGTATGGAGGCAAAGGGCAGATGCAGAGCGCTGCGGGCTAAGGATGGCCCCGCAACGCGCTTGAGACGGTAAACAGGGTATAGCGCAAGCGCAGGAGTCGTGGAGGGGACACCAGGGTGGTTACGACGCGGGTATGACAGCCCCCACTAGTTCGGGCGAGGGCATCGCCAGCGTGAGCGCGGTGTGGTACCCGCAACAGATAATAGATAGATAGGTATCATGGATCTTCTGGTTTCTATCAAAGCGGGTTCTAATCAGCTGAAGTGAATTGAGAAGGATATGGGCGGGACTTACGGGTATCATCATGAACGGCGTAAATTACTTTCCAACGAGGTAGGTAGCTCCTTTCTTCTTCAGCACCAGTTCTGGTGAGGAGGTATCGCTACGCTGGAAAGGCGTGAAGATGGGCTTCGCCGCCTGGGGTCGGGGCGAGTACATCGGCGTCGTAGGGTGCGATGATGGCGTTGATGCTCCACTACTCGACTGGGACGTGGCGTAGGAGAACTGGGAGTGGTACGCGGGCCTCGCGCCTCGCGAAGGCGTCGGCATCAGGTACTGGGAGGGTTGCGGAGATGCGGGGACAAGCCCTGAGTTGTTTGTGAAGGGGTGGGTGGCGAAAGGGTCGAAAGATCCTGGAAGCGATGAGTGAGGCATGTCGATAATAGGCAAGTGTGAAGGTGAAGTCAGGTTTGACTGTTCGACGAAGTGTACGAATTGGGATGTAAGGACTCGAGACAGTGGTCCTTATATACTGGAAACCGCTTGACTTCATCCGAACTGTTGTCCTGGTTGCTCGGGATAACCAGAACAGAGGAACCGGAGATCGAATCTTTGAATTTGAACGTGGATGCAGACAAGATCAGAGCAGAAACACACGGGAAACCGCTATTCATGCGCACCCATTTCTCACATGCCGTTTCCCCGCAAATCTCGATCATCCAGAGGGGAATCGTCGGCGCCTGCCTTCCTAATCCGCAAACACGTGTCTCCTGATTCTTCGTCTTCCGTCTTGTCTTTTGGGCTAGAAAATGTCGTAGTCCTGGCGCTGGGTCACAATTCCCAAGTAGATTAATCTGTGGGCAAGGGTAGCCTGAAGGGGGAATATCAAACAGGAAGGTAGAGGCAGGCATCCAAGGTAGCAATCTATGAGAAAAACATTCTGCCTGCCATGTGCAAGCACTTAGCAGATGCAGTTTTGCGTACTGCCGAACCTGGGTTCCGACGCGACTAAGCCGCCGCCTTCAACAGTCCTCCGACCCTGCGCTCCGCAAGTAGACGAAGAAGGACTTCTGCGTCTGAATTCTCGTTGTTCATAGAGCTCCAGTTTATGCCGATATGAACCTGGGGAAGAGTGGGGCTCCTTTGACACAAACATAAATGGATTCATGGCTGGAGTGGGTTTGGTCCAGCTCTTCTGCTTCTGTCGCTGCGACAGCAATTGGAAGAGCATGGTGTTCCGAGTCAAACACGTTGCATCAAAGCTGGCGTTATGAACGCCAGTGCCTTATGGATTGAGCCTTCATTCCGTTAGTTATCTCTTAGATATGACTTGCGCTTTACATCGTGGACTGCGATTGGGGCAGGATTTGGGTTCATCGGAGCGGGATAGGCCGGAGCGGGAGACAGGAAGCCCAGATTTACGAGAACGTGGCCGGTGCGTAATCGAGGGATGGAGATAACGGGTTCGACGCCCTCAGCCTCGAGGCAGCGATGTTTGCGATATAAAGCTACGATCAATGGGCCACCTCCTTGGTGCGGGGAAGACACTGCCTTGGGTTTCGTGGTTTTTTCATAGACCTTCACGGGAGGCGTTTATGTGGCCAGAAGCTCATGGTTTCGGTGCCATGCGATCGTATCTGTCAACGGTAAGAAGTTCGGAGAGAAACCATACGAAGCTCACGCTAAGGCTACAAGGTTAATCGCATTTGTTCGGCCATAGAGGAAGGCGAATGCTCGCCGGGTGCAAAGGAATCGGTCGAAAGGCGACCTAGCAAGGGAATCATATTGAAGGCCAGAAACTACGCTTCGTTTACCAAGAGGAGCGCAGCGCTTCCAAGCTGCCGTCTCACATCCTGATAGTCCACGTCATGAGCTGAAAAGCAGTGGGATTAGATGTTGATTCTCAAGTGAGTGGATTGATTGTACGCACTATCCTCAACCTCTCCCCAGACTTGAATCTGACTGTCGACCTCTGCTGACGCAGCCAGAGCGGCCTGCTCGACATTCAGGTGTCTCTTGACCACCGCCATGCCAATAATGAAGGACTTGGTTGCAAGCGTTGCCCGTTCCAAGGCTAAAAAGAAGTGAGTATCTGATATACTCGCCTGAAGGAACCATTCGCACCAGCCAGTTCCCAGGAATTCAAGGATTCCATTGCTTCAAAGAGCTTTTCCTTGGTCGCGGTCGGCTGACTGGGGGACAGTACTGAATTGGACACGTTAATCTCAACGTCGAAAGTCTTCCTCGCCCAGTCGATCAGAGGAACCCAGCGCTCCTTCTGCAGCCGAGCTAGACGCTCGGAATTCTCGTCAAAGAAGCTGTAAGCGGGCCGTTAGCAGGGTCACATCGGACGTTATTGGAACACGCACCATACGGTATCTGTTTCGAAGTACTTGAGCAGTGACTGCTCTACTTCCTCTCGAGCGCTTGTCTCGGTAAGAGTGTCTGTTGCCCGGGATGCAATCGAGGTCTATTCTCGGTGGTAAGCGGCTATTCCGATATTAGTCCAGAGTTCCTACATACCAAAGGCAAGGCGTGGTGTTTTAAAAGTGTTTCTTGATGATCCCATTCCGCTGCAATGAGTGATGCAACCAAACGCTTGCTCTTGGGGAGGAGTAACGTATTTCCCGAGGGCGTCTTGAGCGCCCTCTTGTCCAGCGTCACAGCGTAGCCGTCACCGCGCTGGTCTAGTCCAACATCTTTCCAGAACCGTCTCAAGGTAACCTCAGCCTCTAAAAGGTTCTTAGTAGGAAAAAAAACTGTGTGTGTCGAGAAAGCCATACTGTTCGTGTCGGTTTGGGGAAGCCCTTCCGCTGCGGCGACTGAAGAGTTCCAACGGGCCCTTCCACACGTCCTGAGAGCCAGCTCCTTCCATTGTGAAGAGGGGTATGCCTTGGTACATGAGTACCGTCCAAGTTTCTGGGCCAGCATTATGAGAGTAGAGAGCAAGCAATTAGTAACGCGCTGACCGCTTGCTCCGACTCCGGACGTGTCGAAAATTCCGCGTTCCGTCACCGTCACGTGCAAGTGCCTTATTGGGCCGTGGCGCGCCTTAGCTGGCGCGTCGACTAATTGAGTTGTCGTCTCTCTTGTCTTACCACCGCCATTCTCGACCACCCCTGGTGTCGCTACTACCAGCTCCGCCATACATGAGTCCAGGGAAGCAGTCGAATATCTCGTCGTTCTTCCAGCCTTCTCAAAGCACCTCTGGGGGAAAGAAGCGCGCATTATGCCCCATCGACTTGACCAGTGAAGCTTCTGACAAAGATGGCACACCGCCTCCAACCAAAAGGCTGAAGAGTACCAGCGAGGGATCGAACAGTGCGGGGGCACCACCGGCGACCACTGTTATTGGTCCAGTCTTACAGAAGTTCGGTTACTCTGCCGGGGATACCACTCGCGCTCCAAGGACAGCTGCCCAGCAGGCTCGCCATGAGGCGTGCAAGAAGAAATTGCTCCTGGATAACAGCACATTCCTTCCAAACTCAGTAACTCTTGAACAGGAAAGTGCGACTCTAGATCGCGCGAATCTCGCAGACCCTGCAGATGCCACCAAAGACTCGGATTCTGAGGGGGAAGGATCTGATGACCCGTTCGAAAAATTCCAAGAGATGGTCTACGCCAGCAAGGGCAGAAAGGGTAACACGAAGGGGAAAACCTCGACAGCACCTCAGAAGCGAACCAAAAAGGCAGTTGAGATAGGCCCCAGTGGAAAGGTGTACACTCCACTGGAGCTTCAGGTAAGTAACCCCCGATTTACTACCCCATCCGAACTCTTGAACGAATTTCCCTACTACAGGTTCGCCAACTCAAGGCCGATAACCCTGGAACCGTGCTGATGATAGAAGTTGGATACAAATTCAAGTTTTTTGGAGATGACGCAAAGGTGCTAATGCAGTCTGGATCTGGAGCTTCGGCACTAACTCTTTCAATAGGTTGCGGATAAGGAGCTGGGGATGGTCTCATTCCAGGATAGGAACTTTTTGGTGGCGTCCATTCCAACTCACCGTGGCGAAGTTCACCTCAAGAAGTGAGTGCAGTTTGCCAAGTCAAAGCTTTTGTACACTCATTTACATCTCATCAGGCTACTGGCTCAAGGTTATAGGGTTGGCATAGTGAATCAAATTGAGACAGCTGCTCTGAAGAAAGTCGGAGACAACAAGGCCGGGCCTTTTGAACGGAAGCTAACGAAGCAGTATACGGCTGCAACGTTCGTCAGTTTCTCTGGTCCGCCTTGGAACGCGCTAACGTCTGCACCAGATATGTCGACGACCTGAATTCGGTTGACGAATTGGAACGGTATACTCCGCCACCATTCATGTG
This sequence comes from Ephemerocybe angulata, assembly GCA_013368325.1. Lineage (NCBI taxonomy): Eukaryota > Fungi > Basidiomycota > Agaricomycetes > Agaricales > Psathyrellaceae > Ephemerocybe > Ephemerocybe angulata. The sequence continues at coordinate 712,029 of JAACJK010000164.1, forward strand.
TCTTGTGGAACAGCCAAAGCCGAACGACCCTCTAAAGGTTTCGATCAGCGTTATTAGCATATGTCCGACCACGGGGGACGTCATTTGGGACGAATTCGATGGTGCGTGGGCTCGCTCTCAGATCCAATGCCGCCACTCATGTGTTTCTCAGACACGGTTATGCGGATCGAGCTAGAGGTAGGCTTTGCGCAGATGTGAACATACGGAAGAAGAACTGACGTTTGGCCAGACGCGTTTGGCTCACATCCAGCCTTCTGAAATTTTGTTACCGAGGGAAGGGCTCTCTCCCCAGACATCGAAAATGCTCACCGATTTCTCTGGGTAGGTGCCCGCAACCTTGGTTTCGGGGTGTTTTCTGACTTAGCCAACCCCAAAGGCGTTCAGCAACAGGCAATAAGATACGTAACGAATATTTTCAGCGGCCAATGACATACACCACTGCTTTCGCCCAAGTATCAGATTTCTTCACCGATAAGACCAAGTTTGGTGCTGCGTCAGAAAGCTTCCGATCTGGTGCGTCCCTCAATCATATCGATATGAAGGCGTTCCTTAACTTCCTGGATTCCAGGCAAGTTGATGGCAGAGATTACGGACTTTCCCAAGGGTCCCTTGGTGGCATTAGCCCATGCCATCAAGCATCTGTCCACATTTGGGATCGCTGACGCCTTCCTGGAGACCCGGTTTTTCAGCAGGTTCGCGAGCAGGGCTCACATGCTTCTTGCAGCCAATACTTTGACGAACTTGGAGATCTATCGGAACGAAACTGACCATTCTACGTCTGGGTCGTTGATTGAGATCTTGGACAAAACCAAAACCAGATTTGGGGCGAGACTACTCCGAAATTGGGTTGGACGTCCTCTCATTGACAAGAGGTGGATTCTTCGAATGTTCTGGAGAAAAGATCTGCTGACGCCTTCGACAGACTGCTCTGTGAACGCGTCGATGCTGTGGGGGAAATCATCACGAGCGAATCTCCGAAGTTGCACACATTGCGGTATACGTTGAAAGGGCTTCCAGATCTTGCCAAGGGCCTTTCCCGTATCCAATATGGCCAGGTCCGCCTCTAACCTTCGTCTCTTGTCCCTTGCTGAACGACCTTGTCCCCCAGTGCACACCACAAGAGTTGGCTGTTCTTCTGCCTGCATTCAATAAAATTGCTACAGCGTTCGACCAAGAAAACTTCACGTCGACTGAAGATGTTGGGTTTGAATCTTCATTGCTTAACGAAATTGTATTCGCTTTGCCTAAGATAAAGGGGCCCATTCAGAGCATCATCAAAGAGATTAATCTTGCCAAAGCGAAGGAAGGAGCGATGGAGTCCCTATGGACTGACTTTGAGAAGTTTCCCGAAATCTCGGATCTAGACCTGGTCAGTATACCTTTGCTTTGTGTCTCCCCTTCCCTCATGAAAATTTTAGGCCCTTCAAACAATCGAGGTCGAGCTCACCCATGAGTTAAAATCAAGTATGTCTTTGCGGCCTTCGAATAACTTACACCTCCTTATACACTCTCAGTCAGGAAACAACTTCGAATCCCGTCACTACAATGGTCTACCTGGGGAACGGACGAGGTCAATCTCTGGCTTAACTTCCTCTTGACCACCTTATTGACGGTCTCTTTTTGCAGTATCTCGTGGAGGTCAAGAAAAAGGACGCGCAGACCATACCAGATGAGTGGAATCTGCATTCAACGTATGTTAGTCATTGAATAGCCAGCTTCATCCACTGATCTAGCCAACAAATAGGACCAAGTTCTATCGGAGATACTATACGCCAAATGTCCGCGCAAAGATAGCGGAGAAAGGACAGTTGCAAGAGCGCCTGCAGGTCAGTATCGAACGCGTTGCAATCTCGAATGTCGACTTACTCGCGAGAAAAGGCTGTTGCAGCTGCAGCGTTCAAGTCTTTCTTGGAAGTTATTGCAGCGAAACATTATAATGTTTTACGGGAGGCTGTGAACAGACTAGCCGTCGCTGATTGTCTTCTTAGTCTGGCCCAGGTCGCATTGCAGGAGAACTACGTGAAGCCGGAATTCGTCGATGACGACGTGCTGGAGATTGAAGAAGGCCGCCACCCCATGGTCGAGGTGCTTCGTTCAGACCCCTACATTCCCAACTCCGTGCAGATGGGAGCTGGGTCACCTAGAAGCAAAATAATCACAGGCCCTAACATGGGAGGGTACGTCCTCCCTCCATGACGACGCCTATGATCACTCTGACGTACCTTTTCTATTCTTCTGCCCCCGTCCCTTGACAGGAAGAGCTCGTGTGTCCGAATGATCGCCTTGATAGTCATTATGGCGCAGATTGGATCGTATGTCCCTGCTGCTTCTGTAAGGATGAAGTTAATCGACTCGGTTCTTACTCGAATGGGAGGTGAGCAGCTCCACTTTCCTATTGCTTTTATCTCCGCAAGTTAACTGTAATTGAAAGCTTCTGATGATATCGTTCGAGGGAGATCTACGTTCATGGTTGAAATGTCAGAAACGAGCGAGATTTTAGCGACTGCATCCAAGGACAGTCTTGTTATCCTTGACGAGCTCGGGCGAGGCACTTCGACGTTCGATGGGGTGCGCTAACGTATTATCTCAAAAGAAACATCTTGACTGACTACTTTGAAGATGGCCATCGCTGACGCTGTGCTGAGGCACCTCGTGGAAGAAAAACAGTGCAAGTCGCTGTTCATTACGCATTATCCTATGGTCGCTACCGACCTCGAGAAGACCTTCCCCGACGATCTTCAAAACCTACACATGAGCTATCAATCTGACACCCGCATTGATGGCAGGAGAAGCATCACATTCCTGTATGAGCTTACGTCCGGCCTCGCGCCAGGTAAGGAAAGTTTAGGTGTCCCATGACCATTCTGCTCAACCCGCCCTCTATAGAATCCTTCGGGATTGAATGCGGTCGTCTGGCAGGACTCCCCGAGAAACTTCTTGAAGTGGCCACTGAACGCTCGGATCAGATGCGTCGAGAAGTTACCGCACGCGTGAAACGGAACAAGTAAGGAGACCGACACTTTCTGCGCCCGCTCCTCGGATCTGTGCTAACGTGGCCACGCGCCTTATTCCAGGGCACGCAAAGCCAAAAACTTGATCTCCCAGATCTCTGTGAACAGCGACAATCCAAAAGTACTGTTAGAAGAATTGAAAGCTCTCGCAGAATCTATACAAAGCCCCACAGGTCCTACTACCATTACTATACCAAGCTAGATATCATGCCTATGATGACGGTGCCTTGACTTTCTTTGCCTTCACCTTCGTCTTCTTGACTTTCGGCGCAGGCTCAGCATCCTCCTCGACCTCTTCCGCTTTCCGCTTCCGTTTAGCTGGCGACTTCTTCCCCGACGCCTCGGTTTTCTCCTTCCCGCCCGTCAGCTGCACCATCTGGTCGCACATCTTATGCAGGCCCGTCGACGACGCGAATCGGGATGACTTGGCCAGAGTCTGCTTGAGCGCCGACCATGACTCTGGTTTCCAGATATCCGTGAGCGAGGCCTCAGCGTAGCGCTTCGTCTGGCGCGCCGAGAGCAGCGCAAGCTTGAGGAGCTCCTTCATCTGGGGCGCCGTGAGCTTGGACTGGTCCGCGCACGCTTTCGTAGCGAGATCCACCAGCGATTCCCGCAATGCCGGCATGAAGTCTGCGACAGCCTTGGCTTGGTCCTCCTGCAGGGTCGTTATCGAGATTGAGTTAGCGTTGGTGTTACGTTATCAAAAGCATAGAAAGGAGTGCGGGCGGACCACGGAAAAACATACCATGCTTGGCAGTTGCGTTATCAGAAGCTCGAGCAGCTGAAGCGCCTGCGCCTGGCGATAGCTGTTGACGGCCTGCGCTGCGAGGTCGAGGAGGCTGCGGCGCAATCTCCAGGCCTGTGCGGGCTGGCGCTGGAAGAAGAACTTGAAGAAGGCGGCGTTGAAGGTCGAGTTCTTTCTTGTCAAGAAGTCTTCGAGGGATTTGCGGTAGGCTTCTTCCACTGTTGACTCCTTTCCGGCTTGCACGAGTAGTTTGACGAGGTAGACGCTTGAGGTGCCCAGGATCTCCATGATGTCGGAGCCGTGGGCCTTCTTCGCCTGTACGTGGAGAGCCTCAAGGATCTCTGCGGCCTCTTCGACGTTGACTTCTGAAGGGTGCTCCTTGGCTTTGGAGATACGTCCACGGAGGATGCCCTTGGCTTTGTCGCGGAGCTGCATCTCGTCTTGACCAGAGCCTGCAACGACTTCGACTAGGGGGATGATGAAGCGGGGGATTTGAGCGTTCGTGGGGTGCTTCTTCATGAAGATCTCGACGAGGTCGAGCACGCGGTTCTTGAAATGCGTTGCTTCACGTTGAGCGTTGGCGTCTAGAGAAAGGATGAGTCTCGACTCCAGAATGAAGATGGACGGAGGAACAACATACTCTTGCCCTTCTTCTCGTTCGCCCGTGCTCCGAATACTTTAGCCAGCTGTGAGTCAATGGCCATCATCTGGTCGTCATCCATGAGATCCTCGTCATCGTCCTCCTCGTCGCTATCCTCAGTCGCAGGCTTGACACCCGCCACCCGGATCGCCTCCTCAATTTTCTTGCGCAGCTCAAGGTCGATCTCTTCGTCCTCATCGTCGTCCCCAAGGTCGATGTCACCGAACGATTCCGAGCCACTCGAGTCCCCATCTTCCTCCTCGTCTTCCTCGTCCTCCTTCTCGCCTTCTGCCTCATCATCGTCTCCATCCTCCATCTCCACGTCCTCGTCGTCCTCCTCATGTTCGTTCTCAGCAAGTTCTGCTGGTGACCGGCGTTCAAGTTGCTATGTACAAGCCAGTCAATGAAAAGTGCTCTCTCAAAAAAGATCGAGAACCTCACAGCAACTAGCAGATCAACAGTGCTCTCCTTGACAAGCGCGGAGAGGTATCCGAAGGCCTGGTTCGCGATGGTCCGCATGTACGACGTCGATGCCTCCAGGAACCCGATGATAACATCGGTAAGGACATCAATAGGTTCAAGCTCCTCGTCCTCTCCCTCTTCCTTGTCCTTACCCTTCTTGTCCGCCTTCTTCTTCGATTTCTTTGATTTTGAAGGCCAGAAGGGCATGCGGGAGACAGCCTCGAGGCAGGACTAAAAAGTAAAACGTCTAAGTAAGCAGTCAAATTTAGGTATAAGGAAAGACAGACCTCAAATGCATCAGCATCCTGCTCCTCACCGCAGTACTGCAGGAGGATAAGGGACAGCACCAACAGCTGAGCACCGCGGGCAGGCTCGGTCTGGTCCTCCGACACCTTCTTCAACTGTTCAACCTGCGCATTCGCCTTGGCAAGGAGCTCCTTCTCCTCATCCTCAAGCTCAGCAGCGAGTGTAACGTGCTTGGAGTCTTCTTCCAGAGTGCGGATGGTAGAAACAACCTTGGCAACCCAGAGTTCACCGTCAGAGGCAATGGCCGAAGCCTTGGTAGTCTTCTCATCTATAGACCCGCCCTTTAGTATATGCATGGAAGGGAAGGGGAAGGGAAGGCGACGTACCGGATTTGATGACAGCAGACAAGCCGCTGAGCTCTCCGAGGCAGGTCAAGAGACGGTTTTTGCACACTTCCCTGACTTCTTCGGATACTGGTGGGTTGGGGGCTTGATGGAGGACGGTAATGGAGCTCTTGGAGGATTTCTTCTTGACGACAAAGAGACCGTAGACGGTAAGCCATTCCATCACTGACTGGATGCACTCGTCCGACTTGGGGATACCGCCGTTTCGGATGAGAGCAGTGAGCTGATCCACGATCCACGTTCGGCGCGAGTCAACTTCGTCCTGATTCGACCTGGACGCGCGCGAGTCAGAACCGTAAACTTTGGCAGAACGAAGATAGCCACTCACTCATCAAACTCGTTGAACTGCTCGAAGAGATAATTCACATAACTCTGAATCCCCTCCAACTTCATCGAAGCCAAAATGCTCTCCACAGTCTTCGTCTTCGTAAGCTTGTCAAACTGCTTGCTGCCATTCGCGCCCGTGAGCTGGAGGATGATGGCGAAGCCGGACTGGGGCTTGTCCTTGACGAAGGCCTGCACCTCGGTGACAGTCTGCTGTGCGATTTTGTGGAGGTAGCGGTCGCGGTTCGAGAGGTGGTTGATCCAGGAGCGCATGAAGTTTTTGGTGAAGAGCATGGGCATGTCTTCGTCGGTTACGCGCTTCAGCGCTTTTTGGAAGACTTGGAAACCCCAGTATTTGCGCTGAGGGGAAGAGTTTGCGGAGAAGAGGGAATCTGGGTGATAATCTTTTTGAGCAATTGATATCGTATGCTGAGTGTAGGTTGTACGTACCGTCTACAACCACCTTAAAGAACTCTTGGAGAGAGCCGGTTGCTTGCTTCTTCGTAGAATTCGGTCCCGGCACCAGTTGGTCGAGGATAACGTCCCATGCGAAGTGCAACTGAGGTTTCCATGTGCCACTAGGCGCCTTAGTTGGATCTTTGTGGCCTTCCTCGTCGATTGTCGATTCCTAAACAGCTATTCAGCCAAGCATTCTCCAAGATAACCTTGAGGTGACGAACCTTCATTATCCGTGATACGGTCTGGAGATTCGAAGAACCAAGCAAGTTCGGGTTTTTGAAAACAGGTGAGAAGATCTTCTGCCAGTCCCGTTCGGGGTACAGCTCCTGCAGCTTCAACGAAAGCGCGATTTTTTCGGGGGACCACATAGTGGCGACCGTGAATAGTTGCTTGATAACATAGTCCACAGCATCATTCTTCCATGAAACCTCGGACGCAGCCAGAGCGTCGATCGCGAGTCCAACGGTGAACCAGGCGCTTTCTCTCAGCCATGACTTCTTCTCGCCACAGGCAACGAGCTGCTCGATGACTTCCTTGCAGCTGGCGAGGCTGGAAGCTTCGGTTTTTGAGGAGGCGGAGGTGGCGAGAGGGGTGGTGCGGACGAGCAGACCAGAGCGGATGACGGACATGAAGCCGAAGAGTCGGGCGAAAAGCATGTCGCGTTCCTCCTGGCCGGTCATGGATCCTTCAGGCTTGCTGCTCGAGGCAATGATGCTCAGGATCTGGTCGCATGTTACCGTGTCTATCCGAGACAGAAGCTAAGAGGTGTTAGAAGCGAAAAATTAAGCAAACTAGGGCACAGTGCAACTCACTTCGGTAAGCGCAACGGCAAACCCAAGTCGACTGCTTTCTCTCGGACTTGCAAGACCTCGAATCAATCGTCTGATGGAATAGGTTACATCCTGGGAGTTCAGGACGTCAAGCCCATCTGGCTTCGAGCTCGATGCGGCCCCAGCACCGGTCTCCTCGTCCTCACTGTCGGAGGCGTCTGCGGTCTTGTTTTTGGTAGTCGCGGCGGCGCTTGGGGTAAATTTAGCTTGGAATTGCTCGAGGGCACCGACTAGCTTGACGGAAGCATCGAGGCGGTCCTTTTTTGAAGATGAAGAGAGATGCCAGAAAAGAGGGAGGGTGGTCGTCATTTCATAGATCGTGAACCAATTCAAGCCAATAATCCTCAAGACCACCTTCAGAACTTTTTTGATCGGACCGTTCCTGGACTTTGGTATTGTGTGGATCAGAGGCTGATGCGCCCTTCGCCAAGCAAACCCGACGCGTGCTGCTTAAATGACCTCCTCGCGTCCATTACCGCGCTTTACAATAGTACATAAAAATGAGGTTGATACAGGCCGATATGCATGAGATGTATGTAGTGAATCGAATAATCAGTCAAAGTGCGCCCAGTGTCCCTTGACACCTAACCGGCACTTCTCGCAGTCTTGTCGCGGGCCCATGCTGAACTTTGGTCGGTTTCGGAGCGGTGACTGTGGCGATAGCGCCTCCGAGAAGGAGGGTGTCGGCGAGAGAGACATCATGCTACCTTCAGTCGGGTTTAGCGAACTCCGGAGCTCATGGAGGTCGTGTGTGCTGCTTGACACGGAAGTCGGCGCAGTACTGGAAGGCGTCGCTGGTGTAACGTTGATCTCAGGATGTACTGACTTCTGGAAGAGATGAGGGAGCAGGCGTTGAGGCAGATTGGCGTATTGTCGGGCCTCAGCCTGGTACGGGTGATTGGGGGAAGGATATAACGATTGTGTTTGGGTATTCGATCCATCATTCTCTTCAGAGTCCATCTAGTAAGGTGAGCTGGCTTCATCGGAGCGTGGCAGATGCCACTGACCATGTCTACGTCGCCTGACTGCGCCCTCAGGTTTTCAATGGACGAGTTAGTTGACCTTGACTCATAGGGTGTTGCGTTGCCGATACTCAGCCCGTTCGCTTGACGCACCCAGTCTTCGGAGGGAAAGCGGCTGCTGGACGCCGAGTGCACCACGCCAAACGAGCCGTCCGAGAAATCAGCAGAGTCCATCGCATCCTCGCGCATCCCTAGCACAAGGCGTTTCTGCCAGTAGTGTCAGTCGCTGGCATGGCATGACAGGTAGGGGTCCAACTCACCGCTGGCCTATCGAACTCGAGTGCTGTCTCAGGCGAACGCGCCCGCTTTGCGGACGCCATGATGGAACCTGGACGAAAGGACCGCAGAGAGGCTGCTGGTGAGAGTGGCGGTCGAACGTCGACGTCCATGTGAATCATGATGGAGAGGGAGTCTTATGAACAGGCGAGCATGGGGATAAAGGAAGGTGGTGGCCAAAGAGAGATCGTGATGGTCAAGGCTTTGCCCAAGTTTGCAGTTGACTGTTCCCGTCACAGAGACAAATCACAATAGTCCCGCTTTTCTCAACAAGGCTCAATGTCCATTGTATTCTGCAAATGTGTGTAGAACAGCCTCCAAGCAACGACAAAAGGGCGAGAAAGATGACCGCGAGATTGACGAGCAAAGTGGATCTGTGTGAACGAGCGAAATCTCGATGGGCAAGACCAAATTAGGCGAATAATTAGCTTTCCTTCACTCCATCTGGACGATGTACGCCTCAGGCTCCTCCCCACCTCCACACGACATAGACGCGTCCGCATCGGCTCCTACCTCAGCCCCAGACACCCCAGCCCCCATTCCGACGTCCAGCAACAATGGAATTGCTATCGCTCAGCAGCCCTCACGGCCTACAGCAGCACCAGCGAACCGCAAGCGGAAACGCGGGCAGGCCCCGTCGACGGCCCACGCCGCTTCGCCCGCACCCTCAGAACCAGGAAGCACAGCGGAAAACGGTGCAACCGAGTGAGTACACCTCGCCGAACAGTGTCCCTTATCGACTGACTGGCTGGCCTTCCCAAACAGCCTGCTAGCATCCCGCACGGACCTCTATGCACGCCCCATCCTCAGTATATCCCGCGGCCCAACATTCATCCCCGTTTCCGAAGACTCAGAATGGTGCAAAACAGACTCTGCAGCTGTCAACCGCCTCGGATACCGCTACGTTCCCGCTGGAATCAACCCTCCAGGCTTCATCACCCCATGTCGCACCATCGAGTCGAACCCCACGTCCTTTCGCATCAGCTGGGAAGACCGGAGCCAGTCGCTCAGAGTCACCAGAGACGGCTTGGGCTTGGGCGGCTTCAAGGGCTTCCGTAGCGCGCGGTGTAACGCGCCTATGCGGGAAGGAAAATGGTACCTTGAAGTCAAAATCGAAGTGGGAGGCGGGGACATAGCTCCGGACGCTCTGGAGTCATCAAAGGGGCATGAGAGCCACGTACGGCTGGGCTGGGGCCGGAGGGAGGCGCCGTTGAACGGGCCAGTGGGGTTAGACGGATACAGCTATGGAATCCGCGACAAGACAGGCGAGAAGGTTACAGTCTCGCGACCCAAGCCCTACGGGAAAGCCTTCAAGTCCGGCGATGTCATTGGAATGTACATCTCACTCCCACCGCTGCGCCAGCCTAACAAAAAGGACCCGCACGACCCCGCGCACATTCATCGCGAGCGTATACCCATAGACCTCAAGGGACAGGAAGTCTTCGAAATTCTGGAGTACCCTACGTGCAAGGAGATGACGACTCTTATGGAGGCGCCTACTAAGGCAACCAATACGGCGTCGTTACCTTCCTCCAGTACCAAAAAGCCAGCGACCGGCGCCAAACTGCCTGACCGTAGTAATGCGCCAGCTGAGAAGAACCCAAAGACGAACACCCCGCCCCTCCGCCCTATACCTATCCTCGAAGGCTCACGAATCGCATTCTTTGTAAATGGGGAATGTCAAGGGACAGCATTCCAGGATATCTACGACTTCCTTCCTCTTAAGCAGACCGACAACCAGCGAAAGGCTAAAGGGAGGCGTGGCAAGGAAGGCGTCAAGGAGCATCGAGAAAACCCTTTCGATGATGGCACACTCGGATACTATCCTATGATCTCCGTTTACAACGATGCCGCAGTGAAACTCAACCCTGGACCAAACTTCGACTTTCCCCCACCCCCCGACATTGACGCCTTACTTGATGGACGGCCCCAGCCAGTTGAGCCCGTGAAGGCGGAGCCACTGGCCGAGGCGTCTTTAAATGAAGTCAAGATGGATGTAGACGGCGAGGCGAAGCCTATTGTGAAGAACAACGCTACATGGCGCCCTGCTGTCGAGCGATACCCTGAGTTCATGAAGGAGCAGTGGGCCTTGGATGCCTTGGAAGAGGAGGAGGCGAAAGCCGAGTTGCAGAAACAGAAGGCCAAAGAGGATAGAGCTGGTGCATCTGGTGCTAAGGGGCGGAAGGGAGAGACGAAGAAGGCGGCTACAACCAAGGCAGCGGCTGCCAGGAAGAAGAAGGCGACCGCTACGGAGGAGTCGTCGAAGGCGGGGACGCCGGTGCCAGACGAGGCTGGGACATTTGCTGTGGGTGGTGTGAGCAAGAAACCAGCTGCCCCCAGGAAGAAAGCGAAGAAAGCTGAAGGGCAAGCTGCTTTGGGTATAGCAGGTCCGCAGCATGCAATGGAAGTCTCAACACCGCGCTCGGCGACTGAAACACCAGCTGGGACTCCTCCCCCTTCGATATCGTCAACGGCTGCTGCCGCTGCTGCAGCGCATCTACACCTTCACCACCATACTGTGGTGGGCCGGCAAGACATCTCCAACAGGCCGAGTCCAAGCCCCTTGCGGCACTCCACGGCGTACATGGAGCAGGATATTGACGATGAAATTGCAGACGCGGCCTCGAGAGATTGGGATGCGCTGCCCGCACATCCCCACCATTCATCTTCACAAGCACCGCGCTCCAGAGCGCCTCCTGGGTCGAAAGAGGGGCGACAGAGGGCGGCTGCGGCTGTAGCCGCCGCCGCTCAGGCATCTGGACCTCACGTACCACCCAGTACGTGGTCCAGTCCTCCTGTATCTGGACCTCCCTCTAGCATCGGTGCACCCCAGGCGCGGGTTGTCGGAAACAGCGCGATGAATCTCATGTCACTAGCTGCGCTTGCGACCGGGTCCCCACCCACAATACCGTCGAACCCCCCTCGGATATTGGTGGGACCCGGCATGGGAATGCATGCACCGACTCCGGTGTCCGTGCAGGTTCCGTACCGCCATATAGGCGGTGGTACGGCAAGGATTGGAGCAAACCCTGCGAGGGACTGGCAGCTGGATGGAGTTGAGCGGGGCAGGCCTGGCGGTGGCCCATGGCAGATGGATGAGATCGAGAGGTCGCGTCCTGGGAGTGTTTATACGGATAGGGAGGGCGAGGATGATGATATAGAGGACGAGTTTCTTGCTGCTGCCGGGGCGAGCTCTGGGAGCGAGAGGGATACGCGGCGTCTCGAAGAGGAAGAAGAGGAGGAGGATGACGAGGACGAGCAGGAGAGGGGTCGGAGGCCGCCAGCGAATTATGGAAGGGCACCTCATGCCGAAGTCGAGGAGGAAGAAGAGGATGATAGAGCCTCGGCGCCTGAATATGGTGATAGGTATGAAGAGGGTGCGACGACGGACGGCGGAGACTCTTTCTATGAGGTCGAGCGTGGGCGAGATGTAGAGATGGAGTCTGACGATGGGGGTGGGGTGCTTGGTGACGAGGATGGGTATCCGCGGGGCGAAACGAGGTCTCGCTCCCCACCTTAGTGTATTCTCAAGAATGTTGTATTTATATGTATCTGAACGGGAACCCGCTCTTGCGGCGGACTCTTATGCTGCCCCTATGATTTGGCGCCCAGGCCGGCCCGTGTTTGCGTTCGTGGGAATGGCGAGGTCGACGTCATTCTCCTCCGCGCCTTGTCGCGTCCCGCTCGTTGTCGTGACCCGTCAACGTTGTCAACCATGGCCTCCGACTTTGTGCTCTCATTTACGACCCCTCTACTACAAGGAAAGGATCACTTCACATCGGCCGTAACGACGGATAGCCCTCTTTCCGCCCTCCTCGCGTCCCTCGACAAACCACGCCTCACAACGAAGGATATAGCCAATGCTGCCGAAGCGTTGCAGAAGCACGACGAAGGCCTTTCCGCCTTGGCGCAGGTCGACCAGCAAGAAGAGCTGCTGAAGCAGGCTATTGTGACAAAGCTTACTGTCGCATTGTATGCTGATGCGCTGGAGATGCAGATTCAGCAGTCGTTGGAGATGGAGAACGAAGCGCAATGGTGGGCAGACGTTGAGAGGTCGAAGAAGAACGTCGCGTGGTATTTGCTACAAACTCTCCCTCGGAGACTAGCGGACCTCTTTACGACGATTGTGCAGCATATCCACGCGCAGAATCCGCAAATTGGGTCCTTGAGGTCGCTCTCCATGTCATCATTGGTGGAGACTACGCGAGCCTCTCTGGGTACGATTCGACCTGGCGTGTTTTTGAGTACCGTGTTCCCCCAACCTCTGTCGGTTCTTTCATCTGCGCAAGTCTGGAGAAGGAGCCTTTTGCTTCCGTTGGAATTGGCGCAGCAGGAGTGCAGATACAATAGACTCAAGCTTGAGAAGCTTCGGGACGAACGCGCAACTACGCTGGGGGACTTGGCCCTTCTCCGTGGTCGCAAACAAAAAGCAGACGAGCTACTCCAGCAACTTCTACTCGTACTCTCACCCGATTCAAACTTCACGTCCTCAACTCAGTCCCCTGTTGACCTCGTCCAACACCTGTCCACCACCATCCTCCCCTCGCTTTCAACGTCGCACCGCCCCTCCCTCCAGGCCCAAAATCTGCTCCGACCGTCCCGTCTCACGCAACTATGGCCTAAGCTTCTGCTCATACCCCCTCTCACCATATACGCCATCCGCCTGGCTTACACCACGACACCAGTGATCGCTGCCTTCCTCCAAGACGCTAAAGAAACAACGGAGGCCTTCATCCAAGGCTGGCTCGTGGAACCGCTCAAAGATGTACTACGCACCATCCGGGCTGGCTCGGGAGGAGGAATCGAGGGCGAAGGGGGAGTCATTGTCCGACCTGAGGGCGTCCGCGCGGATATGGACTCCCTTGAGCGCATGGCCGTTTCCCTCGCTGTTGACGTTCTCGGGTACGACCCCACCGATACAGCGCGGATCGACCAGTTGCGTGAACAAGTGCGCGTTGGTGACCTCACTGATATCATGCGTGTCTATGAGGAGGATATGCGCAGCCCCGTGACGAGCGCCATCCGAGGCAGACTTGTGCGGGGCATCTTGTTGCAGGTGCAGAAAGCCAAGGTCGATATTGACCAGACTTTGACAGGCATTGATAGACTGCTGAAGAGCCAAGAGCTGACGTTCGCGTTTGTGGGTGTCGCGCCTGCTTTGGGTATCACTTATTTTGTACTTGGGGCTCTGAGACGAGCGCTGTTCTTGGACGACATGGACCGTGCGCAGAGGCGGTATGGGGGTGCTGCAAGGAGGGGAGAGGCGTGGGCTGATATGCGTAGGATCGAGAGGACGTTGATTAGGCAGCCGAAGCATGAGGAGGCGGCTGAGGGGTCGGAGTCGGCTTTGTCGCCGCTGTCGACTGGGCTTGTGTTGCTGTCGCTGACGAGGCTGAGGGCGTATGCGAAGACTTATTTGCCGGAGAGCTCGAAGGCGGGCTCTGGGGAAAATGGGAAGAAGGCTGTTAAGCATGGGTATCCCCAGCTTGGCGGCATGAGGGCGGCGTTTTTGGAGGACTTGAGTGATTTGGAGGATCCGAGCTTGGGGAGGCATGCGAAGATGAGGGTTGTGGAACGGATGTGGAGGTCGTGGGGGAGGGAGTTGGGCTGGTAGTTCATGCGTGTGTTATGAGAGTGATAGTAGAATATGAACTAGACTAATACTGTAAGCCCAAGGGTTCCTCAAAGTCGCATCGGGCTAACTCTGATTGCATAGCCTAATCTCATTTCGCATACAGGACTTGATTTGTACTACACTCCTCGGAAATGGCGCTACACATTCAGACTCGGTATACCAACTTTTCTCCGGAGATAGGCCTCATGTGAATGGGCACATCCTCGCCTCCTTTCAACGCAGAACGCTGGGCCATGTCTCCTCCCCCGAGCAACACGAAGCCATCAGCCGCAACTTCTTTCAGCCCCCCAGGCATGAGTCGTACGGGGTTCGGGTCGATTGGGAACACCTTCGGGTTTGTGGGTGATCCATGCGAGAGCCACTGGTAGAATGCGACAGTGAGAGCGCGTGAGGAGGGTGGAGCCCGGAGAGTAGCACCTGTGGGTCGCAAGAAGTCTTGTCAGCGCCTCGTTCAACGTCTTTCTAACATAAACTGGCTTGCGTACCATTCTAGATGATATCATATCCAAGGCCGCTCCAAACGGCACCATAGGGGGGAGTCACGTCGCTCCTGACCCTCTCTTTGTTCCAGGCAACTGCTCTTATGACTGCTATGACTCCTCCTCCAGTGCGATATAAATCGGATATCACCCCCGTCGTGTCGCCTTCCGAGATACAGTCCACGGCGTAGTCAATTCCTCCTGAATATGCCTGTCTGACCTGCTCCGGCCAGGACGAATCGCGGTAGTCAAATACCGCATCGGCGCCTAGATCTTTGAGTTTACCAAAATGCTTTGGCGAGGAAGTAGTGACCACCATGAATGGCTTTGCTTCGCCTTCCGGAGTGTGGTACCTCAAAAGCCTTGCGAGCTGGACAGTGTATAGGCCCAGGGACGTCGCGGCCGAGTACACGAGGATTACAGGAGCGCTTCCGTCACTGTGCGCTTGGACTGGCGGCTTGCTGTACGGCGACCCAGGGAAGGGAGGGTCAAGTCCGAGACGGATGTACAGCGCCTGGGCAGCTGTGAGAGCGCAGAGAGGCAGGGACGCTGCGTCGTCGAAGGAGACGTCTTCTGTAATTGCGATTGCGAGGTCTGACTCGAGGATGGCGTATGTGGCGAATCCTCCAGGCCGGGGATTGGCTGAGGTAGCTGTTTCGTGTGGAGAGTAAATTTGGGAGCCGTTTTGAGATAGTTGGCGAGCTTACCTCCTTGAAGTAGGCCAGCGACTCTGTCACCGACTTTCCAATTAGACACTCCCTCGCCGATCTGGTCTACGTATCCTGCGATGTCACTTCCTACGACCCTGCCGGGCTTGTCGACTTGGTGCGCAGAGTAGAGGGCGTCTACAGGGTTCAAGGCGATCGAGTGGACCTTGACTCTGCATGCTGGTGCTCAGTAGAGGTTTTAGAGTGGATCCTACACACCGAATCTCGTTGGGACCTGCATGTGGGATTGGCACTTGTGCGACTGCAGCAGTGTTTCCAGCGACTGTCACCAGTGCGTCCATCATTTCGACCTTCCGGGATGTTGCAGACATCGACTGGAATCCTTGGATACGGGGTGAGGTAGAGCTATTGGGAATGTGGTGGCCACACACAGACAGCCCCGCCTCTTATATACTTCCACGGTCGCGTAAGTAAATCGCAGACCGCCACTGGTAGTCCACTGGTCTTGCTCAGCGCTCAGTCATCCAGTTGTTTATGTGCTACTGACGTCACATAGGGTCCCTCGTAACTTAGTAATGCGTGATAAGGAGATAGGCCCCGAAGCGCCCGTTCGGCGCTTAGCGCTTGTGCCGATTCAGAAGCGATGGCGTTGATTAAGTGTGGGCATCGCTCATCTCCTGTTGAAGCGCGCGGATTGCATTTATTCTTGGTGTACATAACAGCGTTCTTATCTTCTCGCACATTGCGACAGGACCCGATGCCATCGACCCGAGAAGGTGCTTGAAAATCAACTCCAACGGATGGCGAGTAGTAGCACAAGCCTTCAGCAAAATTATCTTGACTTTATAAGCGGTTTCCGCAGGACTGTATAGGCCGATAATCTTTTGTTATGACTTGCCTATAGATGTTCGCTCTCACTGTTGATGCCATGGTGGCTTTGCTTTGACTTTGAAAATCAACATCATGGCGTGCACGTGAATCAGGAGGGCGGCAAAGGGCCGGATGCAATAGTACCCTCCACCTCTACTTCCACCAAGCAGGGCTGTCCAAAATACCGTTTAAGTTTCAACCGCCGCCCCCCCTCCCCCCTCCCCCCTCGCCAACTCCCCATAAAGGACAGAGGTAAGCAACATTTCATTAGTCCGTTCACACCTCCTGAGTCTCCTCTTACACGCCTCGTAGCTCCCCGAAGCAGAGGAAGACGACATAAATAACATCTATTCCAACCAAGCGACACCTCCTGTCCCTGCCTCGAGCGCCACCCAAGTTTTGGCGCATATATCCCGATTTCGCGATCAAAATAACCGCCCAGGGGTAGAAACTTGTGTCGTCGGCTGAAAAACGAACTTGAAATCATGGACAACGGTCGAGACAGTACTCCCCTCATCAATCGCCTTCCACCAGAACTTTTGACCAGGACATTTCTGTTGCTCAACCAGGAAGCTTCGAGCGAGAGATCAATAAAGAAGGATCCACTGCCCGCCTGCTTTCTCCTGTCGCATGTTTGTCAGAGCTGGAGGGATCTTGCTCTGGCCTGCTCTGAACTCTGGGCAGACACAGGATACTTTTTCGCTCCAGCTCTGTTAAAGTTAATGCTCTCCAGGTCACGGAATGCCCCTTTAACAGTTCGGTTTGCTGCAATGTTCTCCACACCCAAGGACCTTGTTCCATGTCAAATGGCGCTAGCCCGGGTCGATCGACTGCGCGAAATCGAAATCATCGATATCATTCCCTACGGCCGATCTCTCATCCCAATCCTATGGCCATCCGATTTTCGTGGAAACTTTCCTATCCTCGAATCCCTCGATATATCAAGTTCACCCCGGGCTGGTAGCTACACATTTCCGCACATCTTCTCAAAAGGCAGCACTCCCTCCATCACACGGGTCAAGTTGCTTAGTTGCAACATTTCTTGGGGACGCGTACCGTTTTCTGCAAACATGACGACCTTGCAACTCTGGGCCCAGGAAGAGGAACCGGATCCCCAGAACCGCCCTTCTATGCACGAATTTTCGGAGACTCTGGGTTCCATGCCTTTATTGCGAGAACTCGATCTTTGGGGATTTCTCCCATTGGACGACGGCCCACACCCCCCTACCTTCCTTCAAGCCCTACGGGACCTTTCCCTCCACGACACAGCTGAAACGATAAGCATATTCCTGCGAGCCATCCAGATCCCCGACAGCGCAAACGTCAATGTGCGCATCGATGAGCCTGTTGAAACGGCACTCACCATCGGACAATTACTCTCCAACGTCAAATTCGCCTTGCGAAACCCAGAGACAAAGTCGCCCCCGGAGTTCTCCCCATTGCAACTTCGCCGACTCGTCTTCAGCGTTGAGCCTCAATCTATCTATTGCAACACGGCGTCTCTCAAAATCGAGGGATGGGTCGAGATGGGTAACATCAAGGATCAGTTGATAACCCTCGCTTTCCCATATTCCCAAACCGGGGACTCCACCGAAACAGCATTGAAAGTTGGGGAACACTTGGACCTGTCCGTTCTCCAGGACCTCTCATTATCAAACTGGTACGAAGCCCTTTCAGGCAACGAATGGATCTCGTTGTTCAAAAATCTGGGAACATTGAAAACTATCGCAATCGGTCACCCGTCGGCATATCGAGGCCTTTTGGATGTTTTATGCGAAAAGTCTGTCGGTTTGACTCCTGGCGACTCCAGCATCAAGAATCCAAGCTCCCACTCTAAACCTTACTTCCCTTCCCTTTCAACACTCAAACTCAAATATGCCAATTTCGAACGGGGAGGTCAGGGGTTGGCCGACATGGTTGCCAATCTCCAGGATAGGTCGAAGAGCTGTCCTTTAGCGGAGCTGCACCTTGAACGATGCAAAAACATTGAGCGCGTTCATTTCGAAACCATTCGACGCGCCAAGATTCCCGGGTTGGAGGTTTCGTGGGATGAGGTCGAGAACTTGGACTTAAACTTGGGCTTGGACTTGGACACGGACACGGACGCCGAATTTGATTCAGACTCGGACTGGGAGAACGAATAGGTTTGAATTCGAGTAAATATCTATTTTCTAGCCTTGGTATGTACGAACTACTAATTTAAAATCGCTCGTGGCACTTTAAACTTTGCACTAGTGTTTGACCTCCAAATGTCCCTTCAGCATGCCCGCTATCGTTATAACAACAGGACTGTGCCATGCATCCTCCGCAAAGCCGGCCCTAATTAGCGGATTGGCCCAGATGGGACCGTCATCGTAAACCACCAAATAACCCATACATACCCAACCATCCTCGTAAACGTCCGCCTCCCCGATCGCTCGCCGGAAGGTATGTAATGTGCAGGGCGACGGGGAGTCAGCCACTTTCCTCCTTCCCCACTCTTCTGTCATACCAGTTTTATGTCGTCTCTCGCCGCACAAGCAAAAGAAGTCATGGCCAGCTTGCTCCCCGACGACCCTAAGATCAAAGATCTCAAGCGCAACATGGTCCATCCGACGTCGAGCTCGCAGATGACGACCGACCATGGCGTGAAGATTTCAGACACTGATCATTGGTGAGTATACTGTTCCAAGGCGAGGCAGCTTTCATGACGTCGAGTTAGGTTGACTGTGTCGAATGGCTCTAACCCTGGACCCGCCCTGCTCGAAGACCAAATCGCCCGAGAGAAGATTATGAGATTCGACCATGAGCGAATTCCCGAGCGTGTTATCCATGCCCGTGGCGCTGGGGCTCATGGATACTTCCGAGTTTTTGACGACCGCGCGTCGAAGTATACCTTCGCACCCACTCTCACCGACCCTTCCCGAACCACGCCCATCTTCATTCGCTTCAGTACCGTTCAAGGCTCCAAGGGCAGTGCCGTGAGTGACTAACGTACCCCCTCACCTTAGGCGGGATGAACTAACAAGGTGATAGGACACTGTCCGTGATGTTCGAGGATTTGCCATGAAGATGTACACCCCCGAGGGTAACTGGGATATTGTTGGCATCAACGTCCCGGTCTTCTTCATCCAAGACGCTATCAACTTCCCTGACTTAGTGCACGCCATGAAGCCGGAGCCTCATAACGAGGTCCCACAGGGCCAGAGTGCTCATAACAACTTCTGGGACTACGTTGGGCTGCGACCTGAAGCCGCCCATATGGTTATGTGGGCCATGTCTGATCGAACCATTCCTCGGTCATTCCGCATGATGCAAGGCTTTGGGGTCAACACTTTTACCCTGATTAACGCCAAGGGCGAGCGTCACTTTGTCAAGTTCCACTATATCCCTGAGCTCGGTGTTCACAGCTTGCTCTGGGATGAGGCGTTGAAGCTCGCTGGCCAGGATCCTGGTATGTTCTCGCTGCGGTTCCCGCCTTTGATACAATGCTTACTCTTTACTACAGACTTCCATCGTAAGGATTTGGAAGAGGCTATCAAGTCTGGTTGTCTTCCCAAGTGGACTTTCGCCATTCAGGTCATTGCCGAGAAAGACGAACACAACTTCGACTTCGACATTCTAGACGCGACCAAGGTCTGGCCTCAGGATCTCGTCCCTCTTATCCCTATCGGCGAATGCGTGCTTAACAAGTGTGTGGACGAGTTTTTCCCCGAGACCGAGCAAGTCGCTTTCTGCACGAGCCATGTCGTTCCTGGCATTGGCTTCAGCAACGACCCTCTCTTGCAAGGCAGGAATTTCTCGTACTTCGATACTCAGATCTCTCGTCTCGGTGTTAACTGGGAGCAGGTACGCCGTTGTGGATTAACATCGGTTGGAATTTAGACTGACTTGGACCTTACAGCTTCCTATCAATCGCCCTGTTTGCCCGGTCTTCAACCACCACCGTGACGGAGCCATGCAGCACAAGATCAACAAGTCGACCGTGAACTACCACCCCAACCGCGAAGACGAGGTCCAGCCTGTTCCCCCACACGAGGGTGGATACACAGAGTTTATGGAGAAAGTGATCGGCATGAAGCAGCGTGTCCGCACACCCAAGTTCCAAGAGCACTACAACCAAGCCCAGATGTTCTACAATTCGCTGAAGCCCCACGAGAAGCAGCACATCATCGAAGCATTCTCGTTCGAACTGTCTCACTGCGATGACGAGCGCGTCTATAAACGTTATACTGACCTCCTCAACGAGATTGACTTCGACCTGGCCAAGACTGTCGCCATGAAGGTCAACGGAACTATTCCTGACGCACCCTCTCGTGAGAAGTACCCCAAGACCGATGAGACCCTTTCCCAGCTGTACTTCGCCCCGAAGACCCCTACAATTGCCAGTCGTCGTATTGCCATTCTCATTGCGGACGGCTTCAACATGGTTGAGGTCACTGCCGTGCGCGCTATGATCGCTGGTGCCAAGGCCACATGCTGGATCATTGGTCCTCGCCGCGGGAAGATATACTCAGCGGGCCAATCGATTGGCATCGGCACGTGTCTTGTGGCAGACCACCACTTCGAAGACCAACGTTCAACGATGTACGATGCTGTCTACGTTCCTTCTGGCGTTGAGCATGCGAAGACACTCAAGAAGACTGGGCGTGCTATTCACTGGATCCGCGAAGCCTTCGCACATTGCAAGGCTACTGGCGCTATCGGAGAGGGTGTTGAAGTTGTCAAGAGGGCTTTGGATACGGTGGAAGGAGTCCAGCTTGCGGGATTGCGCGACGACCACTCAGTTGTCTCGTCGTATGGAGTTGTCACAGCGGGCAAGTACGACTTATCTTCTGTTCTGACGGATATCATCAAGATCGCCCCTGGACCCACCGGGTTCGTAGCCAACTTTGCATACGAGATTAGCAAACACAGATGTTACGAGCGAGAGATTGAGGGTTTGACGGATTCGGTCGCTTATTAGCTGGCTGTCATGCATAGAAACACAAATTGTGTATCTGTATTTAATTATAGGGTATATCATCATGTAGGACATTTATATCGGTTTCTTTCAAGCACGCTTTTATCCCGGAGCTTGGATCAAATAGTGAGCAGGCTGCAGGCGAGGCAGGATGACTTGAGTATCCGCCCTTGTCGTAGTCCAGAAAGGCGCCCGTGGGGTTTGTATTGATCCCAATTCGGAGAGGCACCTTCCTAAAATAGATCGGCGGTCCAGCCTGAGCGACAGTGGTGTCACCATGGCCCATCGGCCCGGAAGCTAGGATCCGAGTTCTCCAGCGAGGTAGAATGCAAAGCATTTCATCGTGGCCCACGCTTCATAAAATCTTTAGCGGGCATCCCATCCCTCTTGGGCCCCTCCTTGATTCCCTTGCCCCTCACACGAGAACTAGCAACGCCCTTCCAAGCTATCTCCCATCTCTCCTCGTCGCCAACCTTCTCAGACATCTCCTCATGCTTTTCGTGCGAGATTCGTTCAGTGGGCACCACCTTACAACGGGCCTGGATGAAGGTGATAGGGACAATAGAGCCGGGGGGGCTTGGGTGAATATGTTGAAGCAAACTAGCCGCCGTCTAGAATGAGTTGGGATTGAATGGGGTTTACTCGAATGAAGACGTAGTTCATGAGGAGCGTGGCGATGATACAGCTTATACCGGCCATTGAGGTGAATACCAGAGGGCGAGTGGCTGACAGCACCGTTTTAGCCACCCTTTTCCCCTTGGTTGAAGACGGCGGGCAGGACCATTCGAAATCCTTGTATCCACGACTGCAACATCAGCGCAGGATGCGATGGAGTTGAAGCGTCAGACAATGACTTTGAAAACAATTTGAAAAGTCCGATTGTTCTATCCCTTTCACACTTCTTACAGTCGATAGGGAACTGGTGTATTGCTTGATTGCTGCTCCGGAGTTTGAGCAAAGCATTGGGTAGGAACAAATCCGAGAATGGGTGGTGCCGGAGGTGCGAGTCCGGACGGTTGAACAATGCTGTCGCGTGGTCCTCATACAAGACCAGAGGGGAGGAGGGTAGGGTCATTTTGAAATGAACCCAATTGAATTGCGGTGTCGAAGTTTGGTGGGAGAGTGGTTTGGGACGATGATACGACGGGCTTATCGAGCCAGGAGGGGACAGCAAGTCCCCATTCAACATTTGAATCCTTGCTCGGCGACGTCCAACAGCGTGCGGGAATATTCCATGTAGAGGAACGTTATAATGATCGTGGTTACTTCGATGCTCAACTCTTCCGGGTCATTGATCGTGAGGACTCTACGGGTCTGGCTTGGATAGTAGCAGTCGAGAGGTAAATGGTGGTTTCGACACCTCGCAATTGTTTTGCTGCTCTTCGAAAGGTTCAATAGCTTGAGTACATTTAGCACACACCTTCAGTAGTGAGACAAAAGACAAACTTACGCTAGAGCCATAGGAAGGCTCCCACATCCAGAGGTAGGTATCACCGTCACCGCCAATGAAGAGACGTCGTTCCTCGTTCGATCTTCAAAACTATCAGCCAGAAGCACGGGGAAGCAGGTGCAATGGACATACATCCCGTAGCCTTCCTGGGCGAACATGACCTGGTCTGCGGGTACGCCATCCACCCCTTGAACTTTAGAGCGCCACGCCTTGTGGTGGAATCGAGTAGGAGAGCGGGAGCTCTGCCATTCGATGACACCGGTTACATAGGGATCACTGAGACTGGGAATTTTATTGAAGTCCTTGGGGATCAGGGGCTTCCTCAGCACCGGCAGGTGCGCCTTATATCTTTCGACAGCGGTAGTAGGGGCCTCTTCCTTTGACTTGGGGAAGCGACTGACGATCTTGTAGTAGACGTTGCCGTTGGCGTCGGCGACGGCGATCTCGGTCGAGCTCTTCGTGACGAAGACGAAGTCCATGGATAGTAGGTGTTGTGGCGGATATCTAGACTTGGAAGGATGGTGCAATGCGGGAGAAATGAAAGTCCCAGAGCCCACGCTCACCCCTTGACGGACCCAGAACAAGACATCTGAGTGTGATGAGGACTAGGGATGACGAAGATCTTCGCTTTGTCACGGAGCAGTTGTCATTAGACACAATCCATAGTGTATAGTTGTACAAGGGTGGGTCTCTAACGGAGAGAGTCAGTGACGGTGCCTTAGTGTAAGGGAGTGTGCACACCTCTGTACTAAGTAAGTGGTAGTCACACGAGCCCATTCCCAGTTCAGTCTCTATCTATACAATAAATCACAAGGGGCAGAACGATAGCGATACAGCAGCGGGCAAATTGACACATAGACAAGAAAGCATGAGGGATTGAGATATTGAAAAGATGGTACCAATGCAACAACATTCTTCAAAGATCAGACGACGAAAAACTAAACACCCCGATGGTATTCCCGAAACCAGCGAGGGCATGCGAAGGAGAAACCAAAAGTGGCGACACCCGCGTAAACGGCAGGCGCGCAATAGAATCAATCGAAGGTCGACGTGGGGGAGGGGGAGGGTTGGGCAATGATGACGACACAGACGATAACGAACCGTTCGACGATGAGGGAGACGAAGCCTCACTCTCACCGCCAGGCTTGAGTGTTAAACTCGACAGGACCGAACTCCTTTCCTTCGCCAGCGCAGGATCAAACGTCCACAACTCCCACCGATCCAGCGTGGCTGTCGTCAGCCCATGTGTATGGTTGAGGCTGACCGGGGTCGCAGTCCCCCCTTTCGACGTCCCCTGGCCCCTCTGCCTCCTCCGAATCCCCACAAATTTGGACGCCGCAACGTCCCAGCCTCCTCTCTGACACTCCACCTCTCCTACAAACACAGCCGCCGCATTCTGCCAGAGCGACGAAGACGAGTGAAGTGGTGTGAGAGTACCATTCTGGCACCGCCCATCGTCGTCTGTTGGGAACGGTACTGTCAGTTGGTCCAGAGACCGCCTCCCCTCCTTTTCAGAGGCTCGTCTCGAATGGACCCCGTGCCCTGAGACGGGGAAGTCTGCAGCTTCGAAAGCGGTGGCAAGACGGGCTCGAGGAATCAGCGGCGACCCCGATCTGGAATTTGCATTGCTATTGCTTCGCGACCGCCTCCCCGCCCCTTCCCTCAGCGGTCGAAGTCGCATGTGCCCATTCGAACACGAACATATCCGTGATTGGTTGTTCGTGTAGAGATTGAAGATGCGAATGACGTAGTCGACGGAGTAGGCAATGGAGAGGGCTTCTGGTGTCGGTTGCCCGCACGTTCGACATGCTTCAGAAGGCACTGGCGATATTCGAAGATGATTGACTTTGCCTTGAAGTTCGTCCACCACCGTTATCCGGTCGCCTGTCAAACCATCCCACAATGACACTGAACCCTTCTCCGTTGCGACAGTGATGACGAGGCGAGCGCTGCCACTTAGCAGTGTTCGGCAGGCGTGTGCTTTCGAAACGGTATCGAACACGGTTCCAGGTTGCATGCAATGATCATTGAGGATCATGGGGAGGTAATCGCCCGTCTCAATGAGGTCAAGACTACCATCATCGAGGGAGAGTGCGACCAACACACTGCCGTCGGGGACAACATGTAACAAGAAGGACTTGACCACGGAAGCGTCTCGGGAGGTCGAGTATCGCGAAAAGGTCGGGACACGCTCTATGGACCACCGAGCAGCCGTACCGTTTTCGTATGTCGCAAGCAGGACTGGGGAGGAGGGCGGTGGTATCTTGAGTTTCCTTTCCGAAGTAGAGGGACTGGGGATGGCTTGAGAAACGAAATGGAGTTCCGTGACGGCGGCAGAGGTTCCTTCGAGGGACAGTACTGGCAGAGCAGTGATTCTTGTCCCAACCAGTACCCAAACTGCGATGAGACCAGAACTTGACCCAACCGCGATGAGACTCCCAGTATCGTCCACAGTGACATAAGTCAGTGCTGGCGTGTTGTCGGATGAGGAGCCTGGTACGCTGAGCAAGACGTCGGCCGCATCAACAGATACATAGGACTGCTGGTCATCATTCCAAACAATGATTTCGTTGTGCAGCCCAACAGAAACGACAACCTTGCCGTTCTTGCTCGAGGCGATGAGCTCGACGTCGCTCGGAATCGCACGAGGTAGCGTGGAGAATGAAATGTGCGACTCCAGCGCCTTCTCGTCTTCCTGAACCATATCTTCCTCGGCGTGGCGCTGAGCTTCCAGCCGCTCTGTATCCTTCAGAAGATAGAGCAGCAGCCCGTAGAGCGCAGTGGTCGTGGCCACGATAGGCAATACCATGATCTTCAGCAAGTAGGCGACGAACTGGAAGGTCGTGGAAAAGCGAGTATTGGTCGCTTTGTCTCCTTTCGGCCCTGTGTTGCCCCGAGATTCTGGGTTGATAGTGAGGATCGTCGGCGACTCCAGCTTGATATGGACCAACTGGCGCTGATTAGGATTCAGTAAGTGCCAGATCTGTTCCGCGGTCGTCTTGTGGCTAGGAGCAGGAGTTTCTGGTCTTGGTCTTGCCACCCCGCCAAGAGGCTTTGACAGGTATTGGTTTGCATTTAGGTTAGTGTAGGTCGCATAATAGAGGGTGGCAGTGATTGCTAGGAGCTGTGGGCCTTTCAGCGCATGATCTATCACCTGAATCGAAGATGCGGCTCACCATGAGCAAGCTGATGTTCGTTGTAGCACGCCCCTTCAAGAGACTCTTGGCTGATACGACAAACTTTTCCCAGCTGGAACGAATTTGCCTCGCGTTTTCCTTTTCGGATTGGGGGGTTGGCCGCATTTGAGCCAGCGATGGCGCTAAGGTGGCGTCATGGCGCAGCAACTCTTCCAGCTGAGATGCGGATTAGCAGAAGTAACGAGCGGTCCAGAGCGCTACGAACCTCTAACCGGGCAATGTCGATGGAAAGTACGGCCATGAAAAAGGTATGCGCCAGGAACCAGTGGGCAACCAATACGATGATCGCGAAGGTGCAGAATTGCTGAACGGCACCGACAGAGAAAACTGCCAGGATTCCGAGGATGGTATTGTACGAGACGACCTTGAGAGTGTTCGACGTGCCGACCTTGCTCATGCCCTCGGCAATGCGCTGTTTAACCGAAAGCGTAACTGAAGTGCGTCCAACCGCGTCGACCTGCGCCGAGGTCAGCCCAGTTTACACAAAGCAGCTTACGTTACTAACCAAATTGAACATGTTCTCTGCACCCACGAACACGATTACGATTGGGAGCAATGACCTTCAGTAAGATCAGTACCAAGATATCATATGGAAGTTCTCAGAAAGACTTACAAAGGTACCATTGTGATTCTCAGTCCGATGAGGTGGCACACGCTGGTGGATGTGATTGTACTAACAACGATTTCGACCAATGCTGTGAACGTGATACCGACGCGCGAGTGCACCGCGTTCATCCGTCGGAAAGACCATACAACGTAGGCGAAGAAGGCGCCGTATGCCGCGTATACCAGCGCTGAGATAGCAGACCATCCTGTGGGGGTATCCTGGTTGAGCTAGGGAAGGGGTTTATTAATAGGTTAGGATTCGTGATGAAGGAAGACATACATCAAGCGCAATAAGTTCTGGCTCTCGACTCTTGGGGGTAACTACCGCATTCATCGGTTTAGAGTCTTGGACAAGCTGCTCCCACTGTGCATGCTCTGCATTACCGAGGCATTCGGAATTCGGGAAGAAATAGGTCAAGGCAAGGAACGTGGCATAGTCAAGCTTCGCGGGGTGATCCCAAGACCCCCTTCCTGCCAACACCATGGGGGGAGAAACAGGTATGCCGGCTATAGTGACATTCTGAGAGTTGCCTAGGGTGTCGAGTATATTACTGTCCGAGAGAATGAGGTCCTTGTCGTAATTCCAAAATGCTAGGGGCGATAATACGAAGCATGCCCCGTCGGGGCGTGTGAGGCATGGTGTATCTCCTGAATGGATTGATGCTTCCAAACGGCGTTCAAGCTCCAAGGTCGAGAAGAGAATGCGATGATTGACTGCGCCGTCGTCTTCGCCCATGGGGCTCTGGATGAAGATACGTTCAACCCGGAGCGCGGTCCCTGCCCCGCACTTAGCGTATGTAACAGCGTCTTCATGTGTCCGGACCGAGTCATAGCCACTCCATAGGTTGACGAGATCCTTCTGAGCGTGGTGCGCGGTGAGTTCTACGGGCGGGTGGAATGCTCCGAGCACGGATGATAGCTTGGGTTCGGACGAGGAGTAGAGGGCGGGATAGAACAGGGACGTGATAACGACACAGGAAATCAATATGACACGAATCTGATGTGTTGCGCAGTGCCTGTGTCGATGAGAGGTATGAATGTGGCCTGGGACGGTGCAAAGGCCAACTCACAGTCCGAACTCGAAGAAGAAGCGCTGTCCGACGCTGCGAGCCCAATGCACGACTCTCGCCGGCTGTGAGAGCATAGTGGCACGGGCTACCGGGCGTGGACGGGAAGAGGAAGCTTGGGAGATGGTGGTGGTACAGAGTCAAGGATAAATAGGCCGGAGAATGATGCAGCTGAGATGGAGATTGTAGGACTATCCAGCCATCCCATCGAGAGAACCCAAAATCTCGCAGACGTCAAGCTAAAGCGTCCAGAGAGGTTCGGGCCTTCGTCTCCCACGCCTCACGTGAGCGCGCTTCCCTTTGGGGATGACGCCGTCCTGCAGAAACTTGTGCTGGCTTGGGGCGGAGTGCACTCAACTCTCGCCATGGCCTTTGCTTTATCTCGCGCGACGGCGGCTGCCCTCAGAGGCTCGTCGACCAGGGGTAAGTCGCGTTGTTCCTGTAGAAATCAGCTCTGACCTCTCTGCAGCGCTGCACAAGTCCTCCGTTCGCTATGCGGTCACCAAGATGCAAATGCCCGCAATGTCACCAACGATGACCGAGGGCGGAATTGCTTCATGGAAGAAACAAGAAGGGGAGGCATTTACTGCCGGTGATGTTCTTCTGGAAATTGTGCGTGGTCCTGGATCAAAAGGACGGAGTGCCGGTGCTTAACACATGGAATTCCCCTCCTATTTAACAGGAGACCGACAAGGCTACTATCGATGTAGAGGCCCAGGATGACGGTGTTGTTGGAAAGATTCTGGTATGTCTCTCTCCAACCGTGACCGCGACTCGAACCCCACTGACGCACGCAGGTCCAAGACGGCGCCAAAAACGTCCCAGTTGGCAAGTTGATTGCCCTTCTCGCGGAAGAAGGCGACGATATCTCGAACCTCGAGATTCCCAAGGAGGACGCCGCTGCACCTGCAGAGAAGCAGCAATCTGCTCCCCCAACAACATCCCCTCCGCCCCCTGAGGCTTCCTCCAAAGCCTCGTCGGATTCCTCAGCGTCCGCACCCCAGCCTGCCGTTGCGCATACCCTCCCGCCGCACTCCAAACCCCTCTTCCCTTCCGTACACCGGCTCATCCTCGAGCATGGAATTCAAAATATTGACCAAATCAAGGGAACCGGAGTGCGAGGGATGTTGACCAAGGGTGATATCCTCACGCACCTCGGCAAGGCCTCGAGCCCCAACGGCACCTTCAAGCCTCCTCCTTCTCCCATCGCAGAAGGCAGGAAGGCCCTCGGTCCCAAGAAGGATGCACCCAAGGAGGTGAAGCCCCTTGATGGAGCCGCTCTGCGCCGCCTTATTGTCAACTCGATGCTCGAGACGTCGCTGAAGGCACGTAACCCAGCACCAGGTGAGTTTTCTTTAGTCCGCAGGGGATACAGAAGGGCGTAACTAATGCGGACGATTGCAGACTACAAGGACGCGGATTTCGACTCTATCCTTGCGGACTACCTCCCCCCGTCGACGAAAGCATCAGCTCCCTCCGCCACCGTCGTGTCGACGCCGAAACCCGCCAAGAAGGACTTCCTTGACGGTCTCTACTAACCACCTCACGCCTTGACATATCAGCATTGCTAGCCCTAGAGATACCTTAATAGATTTATATGCCAGAATCTATCTATGGTGTATTGGTTCGGAACGACTCGCGAATTTGAAGTTGAAAGCCGACAACTGTTCCGTATTGCATCCGATGTAAGGTTCCTGGTTTGCGACGCGTGAATTTACTTAGGGGAACGCGTGAACTGGGCGATCACAGACGCGTCTTCTCTTCGCCATCATTGTCTTGTCGATAACTCAACTTGCTCTTCTCCCTCACTCTATCATGTCCCAGGATGAAAGGATTCCAGCAGTAGGCGCCCAGATTTCGATTGGATGGGCATCTTCACTAAGTTTCGACTCTAGGTCCTCACAGCATCGGTAGCAGATGTTCGTTACCTCGCGTCTCTCCTTCGCGGAGTGCATTTCTCGAATGTACGCGTCTTTTGCACTCTTTGGACGCATATATCAAAGCCAACTTGTCTTATCCTCGACCTTGCCTCCGACGATGTCGTGTCCCCCGCAGATGGCCTCGGTAACACTGTCGAGGTCCGGGTTGACGATAACTGTCGAGGAGGCTCGGACCCTCGTGGGTGCGTACGCTTCTCCACCAGCTCCTCACCAATTCTTAACCTCTCATATATCATGTCTCTAAACGTTAACCATAAAGGCTACGCATTCATCTTCGCGCAAGTCTTTGATGAGTTCGAACTACACGCCTCGAAACCCAACAACCCAAAGCCCAATCGGCCTCGGCGCGCCACGAACGGAGACGCGGTCTCTGACGGCGGCTCAACAGAACCAGAATCAGACGAGGACGAGCCTGACGCTCCGACCGTCGAGGCAGCCTTCCAAATCAACCTGAACATCCTCATCGACTGCCTCAACATTTTCGGAACCGCAGGGCCGCTCCCCGCGCCCAGCACCGCCGCCAACAACTTCAAGCGGTGGAAGCGCGATGGGGAGGGCGACGACGACGGTGTCCATGGCGAAGATGGGAGGGCGAATGGCGGGAGGGGCAGGATAGATGCGTATCTAGCGGGCGGGGACGGGAAGCGCACGAGTATGCGCATGTCGTATGAGGGGGATGGGTACCCTTTGACTTTACTCATTGCGGAGGATGCGAATGGGCCGACGACGACGTGCGAGATCACAACGTATCAGGTGGAGCCGCATATCGACCTTGAGTTCGATAGCGAAACAGTGTACGTCTGTCTGTTCACCTTCTCACCTTGGTCGCTGGGAGGAGCGGAGGAATCAAACTAATTCATTGTATGCGTTCAGAGTACTCAGGATCATCTTTAAAGTGAGTTAATCGTGCTCCGCTCCACCTATTTTCCCTATCTAACGCCAATCTCACTTTGTGCTCTATCCAACAGTCCTCTTGGCTTCGTGACGCACTGTCCGAGCTTGACCCCTCCTGCGAGAAGTTGACGTTCATAGCGAACCCATCGGTTGATGGTCCTCAACGTCCTCGGCTGAATTCGCAGCCTATGCTTCGCATCCAAGCGGATGGTACTCATGGCAGCACAGAGGTGCGATAACTTACATCCTTTCTATGAGAAGTCCCGGCTACTAAGGAGGGCTTGACCATTAGATGGACTTCCCCAACGATAAGGAAGTGCTTGAAACCTTTGATTGCACGCAAAGAGTTAGCTTTAGGCAAGCCTCTACTTTTCCACGGCAGGCTGTTCGCCATACTAACTCTGCCTCTTTCAAGTTACCGATTCAGTCATATCGTCCGGACACTCCGAGCCTTGTCTAGCTCAACGAAGACTTCGCTGCGTATTGACGAGTCTGGGCTGCTCAGTCTGCAGTTCCTGATGCCCAAACCACAGAGTACAGGAGCTGACGGGTCCGACGGGTTTGTCGAATTTCGAGTGCGTCATCTCCCTTTCTTTCCTTCTTGCTTCAGCTTCCACTTTTCTGCCATGAAGATACGAGGTGCTATGGTTCAAGGACTAAAGCTCTTCTTTGTTTATTACAGTGCCTCGCGCTCGACGAGTAATTTTGCCGAGCTACTAAGCACTCTGTGTGTCCTCCTCCGTGCCCCATCTATTCTACAACAGCTCTCCAGACCCTCGAAAACCCCACGCTTAAGCGAACTCCTCCACCGGTGGGCAGGAGGAAGAAAGGTTCGCAACGATCATCCTTCGGATGGCTGCTCCATCCAGCTGTAGAGACCTCGCGTTCAGAAGGCTATCATGCAAAAGACAAGTAGGCAAACGCACCTGGTTTTCTTCTGCTGTACGCCGCCCACTTTTAGGAAACGATAGAATGTCCGCAGCAGCCGACAGCGGCGGTTGCACCGTTGCTGGTGATGATGATGATGTGTTTACTGCACAGCTCGTAGCCGGGGTCATCGGAAGAACCTCCTTGGCAGTGAGCATGCTGGGCGACCGCGGCGCGTCGTCCAAAGTCAGAGGCGCGGGCCTGAGTACGGGGGACCTGGGACCCGTTGAGATACCGCGTGCCCCGAGCTGGGCGCTGCGGTGGCCGTAGCCCATGGCGTGCATCTCGAACAGTGATGGGGTTCTAGGCGACATTGTGGGCGTGCGTGGGGACATCATGGGACGGTTCGGGGAGGCGAGGGATGCGCTGGGTGGGTAGGGCGTTGGTGAGAAGGGCGGGGGTGTCGGCGCCAGGGATTGGGTTTGGATTGTTGCGAGCTCGGAGAGGTCCCGAGCGACGAGGGCGATGACGGCTTCGACTGGGACGTGCGATGTGCCGTCTGGGGTCTGGGAAACGTGTGAGGAGTTGTTACACGTTGGAGAGGCGTGCTGAGCTTACCAGAATCTTGCCCAGGATACCGGGGGCGGCAGCCTCGACGTCGACCATTCCAACTTCGTTTTCCTGGGAGGTGGTTACATCGGTTGAATATGAGCAGCTAGCTGCGGGTGGACGTACGATTTGCAACAATACATCCCCGGCGACGAAAGAATCACCCTCCTTCATCTTCCAGCGGGTCACTGTGCCCTCCGTCATGAATGGCGACAGGGCAGGCATCATGATTCCCTGCCTCTTCAAAGCATTGTGCATCCCTATTGCCCTGTGAGCACGACCAGCCTCATTCTCAAATATGTGAACGTACAGCGCCGCCTGAACAGATTGACACCTCGCGATTGGGCATGCGCTGCACGCTGAGTTTGGGCTGCAAGGTTAGATAGGGCGAGGGACATGGTTGAGATGTTGGCCAGCAACAGGTCTGAAGAAAAGGGCCTTATTGCCAGCGGCCATTTCTTATATACTCGTCTCCCGTCGTCGGCGCTTGCTTGGATCTATGGCGGTACGAGGGTGGGATGATGGTTGCCGGGATAGGGGCGCGATCAGATGCCGGACGGGATGCTCTGTTCCGCCCGGCCTGGACGATCACCGGAGCGCCACCGTGCGCGTCACGGTCTTCAACGTAATAGTAGGCGCTCTGCCCTGACTTTTGCATTCCTTAGAAGTGCAAGTGGGTCTTTAACAGGTTCCACAAGTGAATGAGATCCACCAAACGACGGAGCACTAGCACGTGTAGGGAGGACAATGTCATGCATGACAAGAACATGCGTCATACCCCTGCGAGACGTCCGCCTCCCCGATCGCTGGCTAGAGGGTATATAATTCGCAGGGCGACGAGGGAGTCAGCCACTTTCCTCCTTCCCCACTCTTCTATCATACTAGCGTAATGACCTCTCTCGCCACCCAAGCAAAAGAAGCCATGGCCAACCTTCTCCCCGACGACCCCAAGATCAAGGATCTCAAGGGCAACATGGTACATCCGACGTCGAGCTCGCAGATGACGACCGACCATGGCGTGAAGATTTCAGACACTGACCATTGGTGAGTATACTGTTCTAAGGCGAGGCGAGCTTTCATGACGTCGAGTTAGGTTGACTGCGTCGAATGGCTCTAACCCTGGACCCAACCTGCTCGAAGACCAAATCGCCCGAGAGAAGATTACGAGGTTCGACCATGAGCGGATTCCCGAGCGTGTTGTCCATGCCCGTGGCACTGGGGCTCATGGATACTTCCGAGTTTTCGACGACCGCGCGTCCAAGTATACCTTCGCACCCACTCTCACCGACCCTTCCCGAACCACGCCCATCTTCATTCGCTTCAGTACCGTTCAAGGCTCCAAGGGCAGTGCCGTGAGTGACCCACGTACCCCTTCAACTTAGGCGGGACGAACTAATAAGATGATAGGACACTGTCCGTGATGTTCGAGGATTTGCCATGAAGATGTACACCCCCGAGGGTAACTGGGATATTGTTGGCAACAACATGCCGGTCTTCTTCATCCAAGACGCTATCAACTTCCCTGACTTCGTCCACGCCGTGAAGCCGGAGCCTCAGAACGAGGTCCCTCAGGGCCAGACTGCTCATAACAACTTCTGGGACTTCGTTGGGCTGCGACCTGAAGCCGCCCATATGGTTATGTGGGCTATGTCTGACAGAGCCATTCCTCGGTCATTCCGCATGATGCAAGGCTTTGGGGTGAACACTTTCACCCTGATTAACGCCAAGGGCGAGCGTCACTTTGTCAAGTTCCATTATATCCCCGAGCTCGGTGTTCACAGCTTGTTCTGGGATGAGGCTTTGAAGCTCGCTGGCCAGGATCCTGGTATGTTCTCGCTGCCGTTCCCGCCTTTAATACAATGCTTACTCTTTACTACAGACTTCCATCGTAAGGATTTGGAAGAGGCTATCAAGTCTGGTTGCCCTCCCAAGTGGACTTTCGCCATTCAGGTCATTGCCGAGAAGGACGAGCACAACTTCGACTTCGACATTCTAGACGCGACCAAGGTCTGGCCTCAGGATCTCGTCCCTCTTATGCCTATCGGCGAATTCGTGCTTAACAAGTGTGTGGACGAGTTCTTCCCCGAGACCGAGCAAGCCGCTTTCTGCACGAGCCATGTCGTTCCTGGCATTGGCTTCAGCAACGACCCTCTCTTGCAAGGCAGGAATTTCTCGTACTTCGATACTCAGATCTCTCGTCTCGGTGTTAACTGGGAGCAGGTACGGCGTTGTGGGTCGACATCTGTTCGAATTTAGACTGACTTGGACCTTACAGCTCCCTATCAATCGCCCTGTTTGCCCGGTCTTCAACCACCACCGTGACGGAGCCATGCAGCACAAGATCAACAAGTCGACCGTGAACTACCACCCCAACCGCGAAGACGAGGTCCAGCCTGTTCCCCCGCACGAGGGTGGATACTCCGAGTTCATGGAGAAAGTGATCGGCATGAAGCAGCGTGTCCGCACACCCAAGTTCCAAGAGCACTACAACCAAGCCCAGATGTTCTACAACTCGCTGAAGCCCCACGAGAAGCAGCACGTCATCAACGCATTCTCATTCGAGCTGTCTCACTGCGACGACGAACGCGTGTATAAGCGCTATACCGACCTCCTCAACAAGATTGACTTCGACCTGGCTAAGGCTGTCGCCATGAAGGTGAACGGAACTATCCCTGACGCACCCTCTCGCGAGAAGTACCCCAAGACCGATGAGACCCTTTCTCAGCTGTACTTCGCCCCGAAGACTCCTACCATCGCCAGTCGTCGTATTGCCATTCTCATTGCGGACGGCTTCAATCACGCCGAGGTCAGTGCCGTGCGCGCTATGATCGCTGGTGCCAAGGCCACATGCTGGATCATTGGTCCTCGCCGCGGGAAGATATACTCAGCGGGACAAACGATTGGCAGCGGCACGGGTCTTGTGGCAGACCACCACTTCGAAGACCAGCGTTCAACGATGTTCGATGCTGTCTACGTTCCTTCGGGCGATGAGCATGCGAAGACGCTCAAGAAGTCTGGGCGTGCTATTCACTGGATCCGCGAAGCCTTCGCACATTGCAAGGCTATTGGCGCTATCGGAGAGGGTGTTGAAGTTGTCAAGAGGGCTTTGGATACTGTGGAAGGGGTCCAGCTTGCGGGCCTGAACGATGACCACTCGGTTGTCTCGTCGTATGGAGTTGTCACAGCGGGCAAGTACGACGTACCGTCTGCTATGACGGATATCATCCAGATCGCCCCTGGACCCACTGGATTCGTGTCTAACTTTGCATATGAGATTAGCAAGCACAGGTGTTACGAGCGAGAGACTAAGGGTTTGACGGATTCGGTCTCTTATTAGGTGGCTTTCATGCATGCATAAAAAAACAATTGTGTATTTGTATTATAGGGTGTATCATCATGTAAAATAGTATTCATATCGTTTTCTTTCATCCACGCTTTATCTCGGAGCTTGGATCAAGTATTGAGAAGGCTGCAGGCGAGGCAGAATGACGAGAGTATCAGCCTTGTCAAAGTCGAGAAAGGCGCCCAAGAGCCTTGTGCACAGTTTGTATTGGTCCCAATTGGGAGAAGCACCTTCCTAAGATAGATCGGCGGTCCAGCCTGAGCGATGGTGGCGTCACCACGAGTTTCGACCTGATCGCGCCTTGAAAGGAGAGCGAACAGGCGACCACGCTCTATGCGGCAACCTGTAGCCTACGTGTAGAGGCGCGTCGCCTTAGGAAGGGGGAAGGTCCTGGGGTGTCCTGGGTCTCTGCCCTGGATCGAGGAGCCGCCAGGTTGCTGGCTATCATCCTGGATATATTTCGGTTCTCAATGCCTTTTTCCGGATTCCGTCTCGCCGATTCTCGAGGTGTATCCGCGCGCTTCCGCCCCCCGCGTTCTCGGTGCTTAGATTGTGGGGTAATGGGGTAATTGACCGGCAGGGAAGGAAGAAAGGAAGAGAAAGAACGGAACAGCTGGAACAGCGGGTGCGCGGCACGGGACGGCGCTTAAAGGCGCTTGCCTTCGCTTACCGAGTTTGGACATCGAGGATGATCGACGGGTCTTCGGACGTCGGTGGCGGCTGGGTAGGACTGGACGTCCTTTGAACCGTTTGTACAATTGGTTGCGTTCCGAGGTGCGGGACTTGAGATCGAGTAGGCCGCGAGGCTCGTTTCAGATGCTCGAGTAAGTACGCACCGCGGGGGTGCGCAATCACTTATTATTAGCATCAGCGTGGAGCAAGCGTCTACGGATTAGCCTATCGCCAAACAGGCTATTTTGAGTGGCGATCATCGTCAGTTGCACCAAGCTGAAGGGCGGGGTATACTCTATTATGATACACACTGGGTCAGGGTGCCGGTGTGGGGCCCAGCACTCTCGTGCCCATTGTTGATGAGAAGGCGCAGCTCATGATGCGAGGAACATGCAGGCCATTTTTCCGAGGCCAAGGCGCCTGGTGGTGTGCACCTTCGGCCGGGGTAGTGGTCCGATGAAAAGGTTGTCCTTTTTATTAAATGAGGCCGTGAAGTCAAATGCTCGTTCTGAGCTTTATTTTGGTCGAGAACAGACACCGTTTAGACGGCTTTAGTAGTGTAGTGCTGCTTCCGTAGAAGTGCGGGGTCGATGGTCCGAAACGGTGGTGATGGTGGTCGTGTGCTTCCTGTGAAGAGAGAGAATACAATCTGTGTGCTAAGGAGCTCGGCAGTCGAAGTGGAAGTGGCAGAACCTGCGAAGGTGGAGCTAATCCTGAGTGATAGAGATCCCGGATATGGGTGAGTGGCGTATTTCGCTCACTGGCGAGGAACTCAATGTGGAAGTGCGTTCTTATGGATTTGACATGTCTGAATGTATTCAGCCACTTACGCTCAGGTGGATAAGGAGATAATGCTCTCGTACGGCATGCGACGTGATGGGAGTGCCTCGATGTTCAAGTTCTTGCAAGCGATTGCAGGTGCTGCTGACGTCGAGAATACCGGCGGAAACAAAAACCTTACGCCGCAGAACTTGGAATGGGCGCTATGAACGGGGAAATGAAACGGCTTCAGCGCAAAGCGAGGTATGATAAGATGGGGAAGCCTCTGAGGTCTTTGTCTTTGGAAAAGTAGCTCAACTGCCTTTCTCCCAGCCCCCACCCCAGTTGTCGTAAACCAGGGGTACGTCGGCAAATTAGGCGCTCGTCCCATTCTGGCGTCGCTTACTGATGATGGGGGCCACTCGCAAGTAACCACCATCGGGCAAGCCTCACTGCTCCTCCGAGTACTGGTGGTAGGGGTCCTACTCCGAGTCGATTAAATTAGGGTGAAGGGTACAGAGGGAAGAGACGCCCGATTCCGATTGGACTCGAGCTTCTAGTCTCATTCTACCAACGAGTGATGCCACTACTACGATGCTCGGAGTTTCTCAAGACCTGCCACCGCTAGCTAAAATTAGCGCAGCTCGCTTCAACAGGCTCAGCTGCTGGCAGTGGCTATTGATGGAAGATTCAACGCGGTAACCCTCAGCATAGTCTATGCACGGTGATGAAGAGATAGAGAGAAGAGAAGTAAGGGGGATGACGTCCACATCGAGCTTGCCGGCCGAGATTCGACTTCTCTGTCTGTGAGCTGACGACTGAAATTCGGTGTAACTCGCTTCATCCTGAGCAGATCTGGCGTATGTTTAGCGTAGACTCTCTGCCTGTTTTTGGCGGAGAAGAGATGAGGCAACTTACGAGAAAGCCGAGGTCCGACGAGGTTGGGGTAGGTGCATCCAGCTCTACTACGCTCTACTGCGGCCTATACTATGGCCCCTCGATTCAAGCTGTCCGGTGCCCAGATTGAAGTTTGAAGTCCTATACAAAAGGCTGATATGAACTTATCTATGAAAGCCAGAGTGTGTGCTGGGGTAATACGCGTAGGAAACGTAAACGTGGCCCCCGGATAATGGGGAGGGAGCTCAGCGTATCGCCGTGGCCATGACCTTCTCATCCCGACTCGGAAAGTCCCATACGCCGCACGGCCATGAGTCTCAAAATCTTCGGAGGGGTGGAAGAAACGGGGCAGCCCACCCCTTCGATTGACTTCTGCGGCATAGATAGGAACGGATCCTTGCATCTCGAGGTAGAGTGGCGTGTTCTAGGCATTCAGCCTCTTCCTACTAGCAAGGCGTGTATCGGGCGTCTTGATGTAGCTCAACGATCTGTGTGCGTCGCATTGTAGCACGGAGCGCCGCTGTCTGACAAACGTATTAGAGATTGGCACTGTCAAAGCAAAGTTCTTGCTTATTCACGCACCTGAGCGTCAAGTGGCGATAGATCGCAGCCGTAAGGATGTGCGGGGAACCACGGTGTTATGCCTGGAAGGGCGCGGTGTTATCAAAGCAACGTGCGTCCAGCGCGGTTCTTGGTGAGAAGTAGTGAAGACCAGATGCTACTGACCTACGAAAGGGTATTACCCACCTCTGCCCCGCTCTAAGGCTATCTCGGAAATTGAGACACGCTTAATGGAAGCTACTAAGCGCAGCAGAGTAGATAAGATTTGGTCACGTCGAAGCAGGATTCGTTTGGGAATGCGAGAACATAGGATGAGCCCTACCGTTACCGCTGTGGTATCGAATCGATGGATTCTGACTAGGACCCCAGTGTCGCCCACCTTTTTAGCCTGAACATGAGGGCGTGATGTCATAGGTGAGCCACGCTTAGATGCGCGCAAGAGGAAGAGATAAGTAATAGGGAACGCGAGCCCACGTCGAGATGAACGGCATCAAGATGACTAGTACCTGCCATCTGGTTCCGCCTGGGTCCGTGGACGTGACCTCCATCGAAGACGGGGCCAGGCGCAGGAGAAGATCAGGTCGACCGTCTCCCTCTCGCAAAACTCCGAGGGTCCTCATGGGCTCGAACAAGTCTCTGCACTTTTGTTCAACAAAAAGCTGAATCAATTCGCAGGAAAACTTTATCTTCGATTTGTGTCGAGTCCCAATGACACCGTCTGGATGGGAATAAGCGACGGGACTATTTGAGGACTTGGCTGCACTTACTGGACATTGAGAAGCACTGAGATGTGTGGCAAAAGCCGGAAGCAAAATCGCAATTTTTGAGGGTGGCATGAAATGTCGGCGAAGGTTAAGCATTCCGGGAAAATGCACAACTGCTGTGTGTACAGATTATCCTGAGCGCTGGAAGCGTGCTCTACTGGGGTCAATGGTCAATAGAGCGTATCGCACAGTGAAAAGAGGAAAGAAAGACAAAACCAAGACAAAACGCCACCGCCGGCGGCTCGTCAGAACCGCGAATTTCACGAGCTTTCCCGCCAAACAAGCCTTGAGTTGCCTTGGGTCGACAACGAAGAGCCCAAGAGACTGT
This sequence comes from Ephemerocybe angulata, assembly GCA_013368325.1. Classification (NCBI taxonomy): domain Eukaryota; kingdom Fungi; phylum Basidiomycota; class Agaricomycetes; order Agaricales; family Psathyrellaceae; genus Ephemerocybe; species Ephemerocybe angulata. The sequence continues at coordinate 750,996 of JAACJK010000164.1, forward strand.
CCAAGAGCGCCCAGCTGAATGCGAAGAGCGATGGCAGATCGAAGATCTCGGAGAAATAAACATAAGCATCCGCCTTCTGCATACGTGCGCTATTGACGAACAGTGGTCAGCATCCGTATCAACCTGTGTGCCCGTATCCTATAAAAGGACGCTGGGACACACGCGCGCACGCAAGGGCGGAAGAGCGACGGAGGGCGAGACAAAGAGCGAGTGGAGTGGAAGCTCCAGAGATCAAGTTCCAGTATGGAAGAAATGTGCGATATTGGGATGTAGCTGAGTACGCCACCCACTAGGTTTACCTAGCGCAATTAATCGGTGCTTCAGGCTATCTCGCCGCTGGGGCTCGAGCGTCCTAGCGGCGGCGCAGCCCATGCGTCTCTCTCATGGCCGCGATTTCAAGCCCGCTCCTTCATGGATCGCGGTTCGATGAGATAAAGCTGCCATTACCATCCAGGATTAGCGCCGTATTCACGTCACATCAAAGCAAAAAGGTAAGAGGAAATCCATACGCACCGTCGATCAAAAGCTCTTCACTTCACCCTTCACAAAGAATAACCTTACCCATGCGCCTCCATGCGCCTAATCTTGAGTAACAACGATGTTTCTGTTTAATCTCCCGGAATGTTTAATTCTAAAAGCGAAAGAAGTCGTATATCACTCGGGATGACGTCGATCTCCGCTCGGTACTTGCAGGGCGTAGATGCATGCATAGTCGGGGACCTGGAGTATGTCAAGGAGGGGCTCTGTTGAAAGAGGTGAGCGATAGCTGAGAAACGGGGTGCACAGGTTTGCGAGTAACAACACGATAGATCAAGGGTATTCTCGGTACTTCCTTCGCACAGTAGGGTTGATGGCAAGAGCGATATCATCGGTGGGAACAAAGAGATGGTGCAAGGAGTCAAGGACCCAGGATACCAGGACGCCTTGCCACAAGGCCCTTTGATAACAGCCAAGCCAAGAAGTCCGGGAGGAGGGGTACGACGGCTTTCTCGTGAGTCGCGGGCGGGGTTGCCGTTATGAAACTTGAATCTTGAATAGTCGTCAAGCTAGAGCATGGTGCCATGGTCGATCGCAGGAAACCAAGACAGGTTTGCATGTAGCCGTTTCGGTGAACAGCCGGTATGCCCATGGGTTACGAGTTTGAGCTCGCAGAATCAAAGCGCTGCAATGCTCTCGCCCGGTCGAATCTCGTAATAATGAAATTTTTGGAAGGAGATTGCAACAGACCTCCATGGGACATGCCCGCGCCGAATTTCCAGGTCCCTCCTGCCTATTCGAACGTGAAACAAAGGGGACCACACGCGGTGCTCCGTCCTTCATCCACGAGAACCGTGGCGCGCTATCTGGACGGAATTGCAGCTTGATTACAAGAGCATCGAGGACGCAACTTTCCCTTGAAGGAGAAGGGCCGGCGAGGGCTGGCGACGCAAAACAAGGGGTGGTGATCATCAGGAGAAAGCGTGCGCAATTGATGTCAGTCGTCGCGCGCTGGCTACTTAACTGCATTGCGGTGTGATTGGGTGGAATTTGCCGGCGGTGACGGGGTCCTGGCGCGCGGTCGGGAAACGCCGAATGGGGAAAGAGGCGCGCGTGCGCTTTTGCGCGCTTCTTGCACTTGAATATTTCTCGGAGCGGTGTGGCGTTCAACTGTGATTGTGAGCGACGATGCCATTGGACATCCGAGCTGTTGTCCCTCTCTCTGTCCCTTCAGATTTTCGGTGGCTTCTGGGAGGCATGAAACGGTCGGGTAGCTCTGATAGCGAGCATGACGGTATGTCAGTTCCGTTGCGTTCCTTCCAGGCTCCAGCGTCCATTTACTCATGAATTTTTCCGCCAAGCAAATTGCCACCGGATAGCACCGGATCCAGCGTGCTCGTAAACGCCCGTCGGGCGCAGTGACGGTCGGCGATCATAGCCACCGGAACGCATTTTAAGCAGTCAAGAGTCAAGAAGTCAGTCATTCAGGCTTTCTGTCAACCTTTTGTCGGGATGAATGGGACTCTAGCCAACCCGCTCCATTGAGCCAAAACTATTCCAGCAAGACACAATGGACTCACGCACCCCAGAATTTTCCGCTCATTCGTCCGTACCCTTGAATTTATCCGGAGCTTGAGGAGGATTCCTGATCAAGCTCCGGCGCGTATATGTCCTGCATGGACCTTCCATCAAAGCACCACCGACGAGGCTGTCCTCGAAAATCACAAAAAAATTCTCGTAGACGCTCCCTGCACAGGTGCATATGCCTATCACTTAGGCGCCCGACGCGTAAACGTACCTCCAGGCGAGGTGACTCTCGTCGCGCGTGGTGTTGGATCGCAATAGGGAACAAGGGCCCAGCCAAGCCATCGAGCAGGGCCACACACTCCGCGGAAGCATATGCGTGCATGTTGGAGCGTCAGGAACATAGCATTCGGCGGTAAGGTGATAGGCGAGGGTCCAGAAGGCGTCGCGCGAGGAACGGTCGCGTTTGCTGGGAGTCGGTGGGAGTCGCCGTGGATCGGGGTTGCCTCTCGACGTACATAAGACGACAGAGCTTGCAGCTCGCCTCAAGCTCTCGCGTTACTGGGATACTACACTACATTCGTGGATACGGGTGTGTGGCTCCGCCGTCCACCTGGAGGCGAGGGCGACGCGAGCGGTAAATCCAGCACAGGGTCGCTGGATTCGAGTCACCCTTTTGGAAGTTTCTAGTCTGTTCTTGGCACAGCAGGAAGCTCCGGCGCTTACGCAGTATTTCCTTTTCTGGGGTGCAGCATCATCCCGTCTGCCGACGCGACGCGTTGCAGACTTGCAGTGCACTCACCCTGATTCCGGATCCGTAAATTGTCTTCGTATATGACTTACATAGCACTCATTGTTAGTGATCTCACCTCCGTCTTCTTGGATACACGAGGGGGCGGGACCCCGTAATGGTTTGAGTAAGCTTGTCAAGCGGTTCGAGTCTGGGAGGAGTGGAAAAGATTAGATTATAACTCGGACACAAGGTTGCTTGGCTGCGGCATTACAACATACTTACTAGATACCTGGGATCGCCTTCGACGACTTCCTAGTACGAAACTGCCTACCGTAAAGAACCTGGCCCACTAATATCCACCGCCAAATGGTGCAGTGGATTTGGCGCTCAAACGTGACTGCGGCATCCGAGCCCATACGGACATCGGACGCCCCGACATCGGCGTCGAATCGTTGTCATTGTCCGTCCATTAACAGCACTGCGCAGGAACAGGGAAGCCCCACCTCTTCGCCGAGGGACGTCCCTCAGACTGGTCCATCCACAGGGCGGTGTTACAATTTAGTGTATGTTTCGGTCCTGGACCTGTCTATATGAAGCTAAGGGCGCTCTGGAGGCGAACGTAAGGCTATCTGTGCCACATATGTAGTGTAGCATTCCTTTAGCGCTTGGCACGGCGTGCCACTGATGCTTTTGGTATCATCGATAATTCAGAATTGGTGGCAAGACACTGATGGTAGCAAAGACGTTGGGCTACTGTGCAGTCTTTACAAATGTGTTTCTCAAAGGCTGAGTCCCATACGGTTGGGAAGGACAAGAGACAAAGGTGTGGATGGTTCTATCGATAAGCGCTCGTGGGGGTCTAGACAGAAGCTGATGATCATGAGAAAGACTTGCGAGTCAAAGTGACTCGGGATTCGGGAAGCGCTTTGTGACGGTCGTTATCCAAGACTTTAGTAGATGAACGGTGCCGCGCAGATGCGTGCAGTGGGTGGAGCGAGGTAGGCACAGAAGAGGTTATCGGGGCCTGTCTTACCTTAAACGCGCTCTTGGCTTTGCTTGGGCTCACAGCTGATTGGCTGGAAGAAAGTGGAAAAGACGAATGGGACACAGTATGTCAGACACTCGCAGATCTCCGGAGGACATCCGGGTACATAGGATGTAAGAGAGTAATAAATACAGAAGGTGAAGGGGTTGGGTGTAGACTTGGGGTGACGCCCAGGTGTCATGATAGCTTCGCTTAGCATATCTATCTTGTGCAAGGATAATTTCGGGGTGCGTACGGAAAGGCGCCGTAGGTCGGGTGCTCTTCCAGGAACCAGATTAAGAGATACGCGGGGACGAAGGCTAACTTGAAAGTATGACGGAGTTGGAGCTGCAACAATGGCACACTTGGCAGGCTAATCCCCCGCTTCCAAGTACCTTGGGCCTGGTTTATCACATATCCTTTTTCCTATATGAAACAGGACAAGCAAGAAACAAAAGATCGCTTGGAGAGTCTCGTGAACACGACTTGGAGCTTGTGCGAAGAAAGGCGGCCCCGTTTACGATATGGTTTGGGTAAGATGAAGAACACGGGGAGCCTTGGCGGGGGCAGCTGAGGCAGCCAGTGCTTGCCGAAGAGAGGGTTGCGAGCGCGTCGGGAGACGGACCTAGGTCTCAACGGCATCAGGGGAGCACCGGGGACGTCCAAGGAGGTGATATAATGATTAATCACTGTTAACGACGCCATATCAACGAACGAACGTGCAGTCAGATTGTCTTTTAAAAAAGCAGCAAGAGCAAGATTTTGGCAAGAATAGAACCTGAGATGAAGAGCGGTAGGGAGGTGGGTCCGTGGGTGATCTTGGAGGCAAAATTAAGCCTTGGGGCGACACAGAAGACAGATCCTCTCAGAAGCAGCTAGAGACGACCCGAGCTTGAACAAACCCACTCAGAAGAGTAGAGAGAGAGCGAATCGAGGTTAGCCTGGTTAGGTCCCGGTGGGAAGGAAAGTCTGCGGCTGACAGAACATAACGAGAGGACGAGCGGGCTTGGCTGATCGAGGAATACGTGTATGTGTATGCCGGACGGAGATTGGTGATGTTCATTGTTGAACAAGTACCCTGAATGCAGAGTGCATTCCAGGGCTGGTTGGGCTCTCGAGGTGGTTGCTGGCGACGACGAGAACTCTTGAGAATGCAGAACAAAGGGTGGATGATCCGTGGATGTTGGAGAGGAGGAGGCCAGCGCGGCGTCTGACCATGGGATGGGGTTCCCGATCGAGAAGGACGATGGATCTGACACGTGCCAGGACCCCCGACACCGCTCTTGGCCAAGCGAATCTCGATTTCGCGTGTACTAATTAGGAACTGGGCTGAGACTGTTTAGAGGAGCATTAACCCGGGCTTTTCTCTCTCACCAACGCCCCCCTCGATGGCCACTGCACTTTCACGGCCGCGCTCGCTGCCCCAACATCCCTGGCAACATGCAACCACCGCACCAAAGAGCTCGTCGCCCCACGGCCATTCGCCGTCGTCGTCGTCGACGAACAGTCTGAGCTCGTCGAGCACACCCACCAACACCGCCAGTCTCCGTCTCTCTCCACCTCCCTCAGCCCTGCCGCTCTCAGCGCGCAAGATCCGTTTCGCGCCCCTCCCCGACCCGAGACGCTCAGTGCTCATCACCGACGACGGCGAGGAACTCCCAATACCGAACGGCGACAACGAGAACCAAATCTCATCATGCCCACCGTCTCCCGCAGTCTACGCGGTGGACGCACCGAACCATGACATCTCCAGTCTTAGCAGCTTGGCCTCGTCTTCGAAGCGACACAGCGACTCCACCGAACCCTCAGCGTCAGGCTCCACCACGCCAGCCTCCATGACCAACACCACCAACAGTGAGGCCTCGGGTTCCGAGCCCGCGTCGCCTGCATCTATCCCTATCTGTCTACCTCCACCTCTCCCCGCCGTCAAGGCCCCGTCTGCCCCTGTCGCGCCACCACCAACGTCCGGATGGCCAAAGTCCAAGGGTCTCTCCTTCTTCCGCTCACTCAAGCCTCGTTCATCAAGGTCCTCCTCCTCCGGCTCCTCACACACACTCACCCCCACAAGCTCGATCGATCCCAACAAGGAGTCGGCCCGCAAAGGGATCACCACCGAGGAGATCCTCACACTTGGCACTATCAACCTCTTCCGCACCTCATCTCGCGAAAGCACTGGCGACGGCTGGAATCTCACGCGCTGGTCAAGCGCGTCAAGTGCTGGCCCATCCTCCAACAACGGCCCCGCACGCAACTTCGGCGTGCCCCTCACACGGACACAAAGCACCCAATCCTACAAATCCAAGACACCGTCGCTCCTATCAGGCCTTCGGTATTCCTCCGCTACGACCCCTAAACCCGCGAAGCAAAAGCAGAAGCAAGCCCCTAATCGGAAAGGAACCCGCATGCTTAATGGCCGAGTGTATGGAGGTAAGCGCGATCCCAACGCAAATCCCTTCGCCAACGCCAGAGACGAGGAGCCCAAGTTTGTCGAGTGGGGCTACGGTGGAATGGGAAGTGTCAAAGGGGCGACGAGCGCTGGTGTGACCGGGGCTGGGTGGGAGAAGCTCGGCGGACAGCCCGACGACGATCTCGAGGACTCAACGGGCATGGCTTGGATCAAGAAGCGCAGGGAGGCTAGAGAGCAGAAGGCGCGAGAGGAGCAGGAAGCGAAGGAGAAGGCGGAGAAGGAAGCTTTGGAATCCTCGGTGACGGAGACTGAAGATGTAGAAAAGGCTTCGAGCGAAGCCAACGGAGTCGACGAAGTCGCTCAAGTCGATGTCCCTGCTACCCTATCTGCCGCCTCGACTCTTGCTACCATTACCGAATCGGCACAGCCTACGCCGACAGCAAGCACCGCTGATATCACCGCTCCTTCTTTGGCGCCAAAACTGTCCTCCCTTTCCATTACGTCTCGTGAGGCACCTTCTCTTCCTTCGACACCCTCTATCCCTGCTACTTCGCCCTCAAGAGACATCCCTTCGCCGCTTTCCAGCAGCAATACTTCGGAGGACGGCCATGTGTTCGAGACAATGGCGATCCCGATGTCTCGGCCTCACCATCATCGTTCACGAAGCGCGTCGACTGCCACCTTCCCGCACGTCGTCGAATTGGATACTAGTGGGCCGAACGTCGAGTTGGCGAAACTGGAGAGCGAGAGCGAGTCGGATTCGGAGACATCCTCAGAATCTGATCGGGAGGAGAGTGATGATGAGGATGAAGAGGACGAGGAAGAGGAAGAGCGGCGAAGGAAGATGGTCATTGGTGCTGGAATGGAGAAAGTGAGTCGCCATCGTGCTGAGGTCGAGGAGGCATGAGAGTTCAAGGACGAGAGCTGTCGAGGGGCGATGGGTGTAGCGTTGCGGGTGTGGAAGTGGGGGAAGTAGTTTCGCGTGTCGGTCTTGTCAAGATATACCAGTTGTGGTTGGTTGGCGTTCCTTCGGGAGGTGGATGGCGTTATTGGAGTGGATGGCGAATTCTCGAGCTGTATTCAGGAGCTGCACTATCTGGAACTTGCGTGTATGTTTGACATGACGGGCAAGTGGGCTTGGTGGCAGCTATTGGATGGTGAGTCTCTTGGTACGGTGGCGACAGAAAACGGCGGCTGATTGGGGCAATTTTTCAGGTCTTGGAGAATCGCGCGAGCATGCTTTTATATGCGCCATGCCAGTACTTCGGTCTGTCGACCGTTTCCCTGGCCTTGGCTTTTTTTCTTGGGTTGTTTTGCTTCTATGAGACGAAGGCGAGGCTATTTAGGTAACCTCGAGGCTTGGCGGGGCTTGGATGTTTGTCGCTTCATACACTCTGCCTGCCTTCCTCGGTATGGTTCACCTCGCTCCTCGTTGCTGTGTTTCTCTTCATTTCGACTTTCTTTCTCTTGGCGCTGGGCTTGGATGCCCGCCCAGTACGTGTTCATACAATGTGTGGAGACGGACATTATCACCTTTTGTGGTTGTACTATAGACGGGGGAGCTTCTTCGACTCCTTGGATTTCATGCATATACCACTCGTGTACTTGCGTCATACCTTTTTATTCTTTATGTTGGATTATATTGGGCATTTTTGTAACTCATCACTCTCCCCCTCCCTCCCTACTCTTTTCTTTTCTCTTTCATTTTGGATTCAAGACGGGCGGCTGTCCACTTGGTGTAAATTTAGTAGAATATTCGGCTTGATGCCTCCTTGGCATGACTGGTGGGGTCGGTTTCTCGGGTCACTGCTCTTCGGTACGCTTCGTTGTCGTCTTCTCGAGCTTTACTCGGAATCTAATCGTCTTCTTTCATCCGTAGATCCAGGAAAGACTAGTCAATCGTCTCCTTCTGGTCCACCCGGGGCAGCTAGTGAACTTCTCGCGCACTGCGGTTGTCATTATACCATATACCTTACTATTCCTGGTCACGGACTCTGTGCGATTTGAATCTAGTCGCTTCACATTCATACATACTCACCATCTTTGTCCTCGATTTTTCATCTCCATGCTTCATTACGATTCATACCACCCCCGTGTTCTCTTGGTTCTATCATTTTCGCATACATCCGATTTGCAACCGCGTCTCTTCTATCCTATCCCTGTCACGGTGTTCCACCTGTCCATACATCCATATGGTACGGTTTCTGCTCGTCTCTTTTGTTTCATAAATTATTCGCCTGTGCGATCTCCACCCCTCTGCATCTCTCTCCCTTCTCCCACATGTACATTCTTGACCGTCTGTCTCCCCCTCGTACCTTACTGTGTTTGTTGCATTATCGCTCTCCCCTCTCATGGATTGACGTCCCTCTAGTGTACTCGACTTGCTATAGACCATTATTCTCTGCTAAGCGGCGCGATGACTGAGAGGGATGTTCCAGCGCTCAGCGCCTTGGCGCCAGCGGCCAGCGCTTGATGACTCTGCATCCCGTGATTCGGCGGTGGCACTTACACATCAACTGACTGTTCAATCCTCTCCTTGACAAAAGCTGAAACGATTTCTTGCTTCTCGGTGCAGTTGTGAATCCGGTATGGGCCCTATCTCGCGCATCGAGGTACTTCGCATGGAGATTTGCTGATTCTCTTTAGGCTTTGTGCTGTTCTTTGCTGGGACCTCCGTAGATTGCTTACCAACGAAGAACAAGTGACCGTGTTTCCCGAAGTCCACCTGAAGACGCAATTGGTCACAAGCTTTGTGATATCGATAGGACGGTTGGTCAACTTTTGCCAATCCACCGGCGACATTGCGTTCCGTATATAATACATCCCGGCCGCCTTCCCCCCTCGTCTTCTTTAGAACTGGCGTCTTCTACCGTCTTCAACCCGCTCCTCTCCACGTTGAGATCTCGAGTCCTGCCCTCGAAGCTCCCAAGACACCAGTGTTATAGATACTTTGCCTCGAAGAGCAAGATATCGTCAACTTTAAGCACCCGGAAGGTTTCCGAAGCTACGAGTAGCAGCATTTCGACCCCCAGCCAACGCCTCGATCGCGTACGTCGAGCTTCCTCTCTTGGCCCATCGCTTGACCGGATGGCGTATTGACGAACCGGCTTCCTTCCTTGTCCCTTCTTACCTCTAGATTTATCGCACCTTTGCAACCTCAGCAACATCCAATATGCCTCCCATCTTCAAAGGACCTACGACCGAGAAGTATGACTACATTGTCATCGGAGGAGGAAGTGGAGGATCGGGAACTGCAGTACGTCGTTGCTTGGTCACAGTTACTTCTGCTTCTCGGCCAATGCTCATGGCGGGATTCAGCGACGTGCTGCCTCGTACGGAAAGAAGGTCGCTATCGTAGAAGCGAGCTCCCACCCCGGAGGAACCTGTGTCAACGTTGGTGCGTATACATCAAATGCAGATAGGCGCTCATGAGCTGATGATCCCTCACAGGATGTGTCCCGAAAAAGGCGAGTTAACAACATGGTCCATTTCCATGAAAGCATGTCCTAACTGTCGACTATAGATTATGTGGGCAGCCGCCGACCTCCAAGACCGCTTCCGCCACCACGCCTCGGGATACAAGTTCACCGACGTCGGCAACCCCACCTTCGACTGGAAAGCCTTCAAGCCGCAGCGCGACGCCTACATCCGCCGCCTCAACGGTATCTACGAGACCAACTGGGCAAAGGAGGGCATCGAGTACCACGAGGGCTACGGCAAGCTCACCTCGCCCACCACCGTCGAGATCACGCGCCCCGACGGGCAGACCTACACTCTCTCAGGAGAGCACATCTCCATCGCCGTCGGAGGCACGCCCACGATCCCCGCCGAAGAGGAGATCCCGGGCGCGTCGCTGGGCACGGACTCGGATGGTTTCTTCGACTTCGCTGAGCAGCCTAAGCGCGTCGCGGTCGTCGGCGCTGGCTACATCGCGGTTGAGCTGGCCGGTATCCTCAATGCCCTGGGCAGCGAGACCCACCTGCTCATCCGTGGCGAGACTGTGCTGAGGACTTTTGATCCTACGATCCAGGAGACCTTGACGCCGTGGTTGGAGAAGACGGGCGTGAACCTGCACAAGGGGACCCACGTCACCCGCGTCGATGGCGCGAAGGGGCAGACTCTTACCATCTCCACGGACAAGGGCGAGAAGATCGAGGTCGACACGCTCATTTGGGCTATTGGGCGTCACCCCAAGACCCAGAATATCGGCCTGGAGAGCGCGGGCGTCAAGACCGACAGCAAGGGCGACATCATCGTCGACAAGTACCAGAACACGAACGTCAAGAACATCTACGCGATCGGCGACGTCTCGGGCAAGTGGCTTTTGACGCCCGTGGCCATTGCTGCTGGACGGAAGCTCGCGAACCGGCTGTTCGGTCCTGAGAGTCTGAAGGATGATTACCTGGACTACGACAACATCGCGACTGTTGTCTTCTCGTGAGTAGAGTTGCCTTATTCTGCATGCGAGAGACATGGATGTTGATTCGGGACCTTCCTTCCAGGCATCCTCCGATCGGTACGGTGGGTCTTACGGAACCCCAAGCCCGCAAGCAGTATGGCGACGATGCCATTAAGATCTGTAAGTCTTCTACCATTCAATGGCTGGTCGGACCGAGGCTGAACCGAGGCTCTTATAGACAAGACTTCTTTCAAGTCTCTGTACTTCTCGCAGGTGGCTGAGGAGCACAAGGAGCCTACGATGTACAAGCTCGTTGTGGCTGGGCCTGAGGAGAAGGTGGTCGGTATCCACATGCTCGGTCAGGGAAGTGACGAGGCCTTGCAGGGCTTTGCCGTCGCAGTGAAAATGGGAGGTGCGTGTATACGGGCCAAGCATTCAGACGTTTGATTAACTCTGTCGCATTAACCGTTTGCAGCTACCAAGAAAGACTTGGACGATACCGTGGCTATTCACCCTACTTCTGCGGAAGGTAAGCTTGCTTCTTGCTGTGCTGTGCGGCGAGGAGGTGGCTGACGAACGTTCATTCGCAGAACTCGTTACCCTTCGTTAAGGCATGGTCTCTGCTTATCGCGCGTCGGGACTACATGGAACTTACATTAATATCTGCACCGAGTCAATGGAAGGATTTGTAAAACACTGGCTGGAGACAGCGTGCAGCGAAGACTAGACCAGCTTAGGCCATTATATCCTCGCTAACGACACGACGGTAGGGATTGTATCGATGAATCAGGAGCCTCTGCGGCGTGTCGCAGGTCATCCGCCCTGACTGTCCCGCGAAACATGATGCCTTCTATCTCGAGCTCACACTGGGGTACTAGGGCTACCTGCCTTAGGGTCTGCGCAGTGACTTCATTATGCTGCATCGCTGATCGTGTGGGTACTAGGATTGCTTTTGCTTCACATCCCTCGATCGTGTGCGCAACTCGCTGATCGTTTGTGACTGCCTAGAACAAGCTTTGAAGTGTTTGGGACCTGTGGGTGGGTATCCATCTCAACACACTGCGCACTGCGTCCGTCGGATCTCGAGAGGCTATTGTCTGCATTGCGGGGCAGGGCGTGGGACGCCCACCGCATTTTGCCTGAGGATCCCAAAGGCAAACTAACCATGTTTGACCTGCATTGCGCAAGGACTCCTTCCCTGCTGGAAATGAAACCCTTGCTCCTCACCGCTCACTCAACCTATTCAAAAGTGGGTCTCCCTTCCCCTCGGTGCGTCATCTGCATCATGGCGGAGACTCTTCAGATATTCACTTCCTAATGCGCAGGCAACTTGAAGAGAACACTGTGCTGCGCAGGTCAAGAACGTGGGTCCTTGTTCGTCATGCTATGCTTCTGTTGCGCTGGAAGTGCCACAGCCAGTTCTATCTTTATCCTCCCATGACCACCCGCCAAGGGGTAAGCTATTTTGGCCATTAGAGAGGCGCCCATAGCCCGTGGCCGTGTCTCTCGCTAATCTTTTCTACGCGGAAGCAGCGCCGTAAACGTCGCGAAATCTGCGCACTGGGCAATGCTGGGCCATCCCGCCGTACCCCCGATATGAGATTGCGCTGGTCCTATAATATCGATTTTTATTAGTATGCAGGATCAAGCGCCCACCAGCACCTTCGAGAACGATCGTGTGACCTCTCCGACTTTCATTATACTCTCCATGTCCAGGTCAAAGAGACTCGATCAGCATAGCCCGTGTCGTCGTCTAACGGACCCAAAGGAAGCCAGAGTGACGGAGGGAGAGAAGCACAAGTCTGTCAGTCAAGAAAACAGGCTTGGGACCTGCTTGGCATTACGACTCGGGAGGGGACAAAATCCGTTTCGATATGGAAGGAGGACCACGGACACCGTGTCATCTCTTACTTCCCGGCGAGCTGTTTAGTATGGGCTGCTTATGTACGAGTCAGTCAAATCAGTCTCTTTGACTTGTGAAGACAAAACAGATGTTTGTATCACCGGTTGACCGGGGGTGGTACGAAGGCTTTTTCTGATTCACTCATCCATCATGTACTTGGAAGTGACGCGTACCTCTCGTTGGCTATTGTGCTTACAGGATATGTGGTCCGTCCTCTTGCTTGGCTCCTGCGGATAGATGATGAACCCCGTAAATAGTCGCTGTACTTATCGTAATCTAATCAGCTCAGTCGGCCCAGCGCGCCTAGCCCGGCGATAATTAGCGCTCGGGATATCCCACATCACCGATAGCCCATATCTACCCTCATTACTTCAGGCTGCCTCCAGGAGCGGCATCTTCCAAGCGAGCACTCAGGGTTGCATCCTCGCAGGACGGCACACTTAGACCGCAATGCACTCAGTGAGAATGGGTCATTACAGCAGCAGGATGGCGACAGACATCACTATCGATACACTCTTCCAATCGATGATTGTATTGAGCGGGTCAACTGACCTCTTTGACGTTGTGTGCATGCGTACTCGCACCGGAGAGATAGGAAGAGAAAGAACATGAGAAGGCTACGCGAGAACGTCCGAGGTATTTCTGTATCGAGAGAAAGGCACTCCGAGTACGAATAGGGAGCGCAAAGCAATTTGCGGGAAGGGCTGGCCTGCTTTGCCCTGTTCCGGTCTGATGGGTGAAGGTGCCATATGTTGGGCATACGATCTGCCTGCCACCATGGAGCAGCATTGTAGATAAGCAACGCACCTGAGGCCCTTGTGACACTAGGAACGCCATACGGCGCCATAACGTTGGAAAAGTTCAGGCCATTGAATATCAAAGCAACTCGAGTAGGTCAATCAGATTTGGAGAAGACGACTTGCTCGGCGCTGCAAAAATAGGTTCTGGACCGGGGGTGGCGCATGGCTTAAATCCTCGACTCTCGTTCCTACGTCACCCCAAAACCACCCACGCTCCGGCCCACCCTCCCAGTCCTCCTCGCAAATCACTGTGCTCGCTGATAAACGGACTGCAACTTCACAACATCACCATGCTTGGCAAGTTTCCTAATGGTGTGTTGCGGGTACCAATGAACCAATGAAAGAGGTCCCGTCCAGCTTCGATCTCCTTCACATCGAGCACTTCACGACCAAACCTGGACGTTTCACAGGGTCTGATACTTACTCGGAGTCGTCCTGTAGCTGCCACAGATTGACCCAATACGGTCGCCAAACACCCTGAAAAAGATCAAGGTCGATCTCAAACTAAAGCCGAGCTCCACGCAAGGCGCCAACCAGGAGGACGAGCAAAGCATTCACTCTGTAATTATTAGTACACACATATACAACTGTACTGATCGGCATAAAAGGCGTTAAAAATAAGCGACAGCTTCCCGTCTCTAAAAGCCTGGTCAGCACAACACTTCAGATACAAAATCAATGTGCTGACCTAACAGGAAGCCTGCAGGATGTGAAGGAGAGCTCCCGCAATGAACTTGCGAACGAGAGATAGCTGATATAATCCTTGATAATGTCGTCGAGCAGTGCTACATCTCCTCTGCCGGACGGTATATTCTGTCTCTGTCTCATGATCGACACCCCCTCCCAAGCCTCCCCCGCAACCCCGCACCTCTTCCAACACCCGCGCCCCACCCGACGTACCCTTGTGGGATGGGGCTCCTATCTGGAGCCAACAGAACCGTCAGAGAGGGTCGTCGTCCGAGTAGAATTCGTCGTCGTCTTCGTCAACCGACGCCATGGTGTTAAAGTCGACCTTGTAACGAAGCAGACCGCCGATGCCACCGAAGCCCTTGACGAACTGCGCGCCCTCCTGCGACTTGTTGGTGATAAACTCGAGGTTGGCACCGAAGTCCTTGTACTTCTCGGCGAACCACTCGAGAAGCGCCTGGGACTCCGCCGACTGCTCCATCTCCAAGCCAGTCGACTTGTCCATGAACCTTTCCCTGTCCTTCTCCTGTTCCTTGTTCGCGTAGACAAGAACCTCCTCTGTAAAATGGTTGTTAGCTTTATTGTAAGTGATTTAAATACGACCGGTGCAAACTGACCTCCAGCAGCGTTTCGAAGGGTATATCGGGTAATATCCAAGTTCTCCCAAACAATCAGGGTCTCGACAGCACCGAGCTCGAGAGCCTTCAAGGTATCGTCGATACCGAAGCAGTACTTTCCGGTATCCTGGCTGATCTCGTCGAAGTACTTTTGGATCAGTTTCTTCTCCTGGACGAACTTGACGTTGGAGAGCGATTCAGCAGACAGCTCGATAGCCTGGTTGAAGCCGTTCTCTCCTCCGTAGCTGACATCGACGACCTTGATGATCTTGGCGACGAGACGACCATCGAACATATCACTCTGACTGAGCTCCGTCTTGAAGTCGGCGCTACCAGCGAGGACGAGACCGGTAACGTTGACCTTGTCGTTGGTGATGAAGTGCTGCACCGCGTGCTCGGCGACCTTGCGGACGTAGTTGTGGCGCTTCTCGTCTCGCAAACGCGAGAAACGCAGGGCGGACTGACCACCACGGCCGTGCTTCTTGGGGAGGTCGACGGTGAACTTGTGGATGATTTCACGAGTGTTTCCGGCGAGGACACCGAAGAGCGTGCCGTTACCGTCCATGACGATGAATCCGAATCGGGAGTCGGATTCGAGGAGTTCGGAGAGCGCCTCTGTGTGGAATTTGTTGTCGCAGAGGTAGAGGGACCTGCAGAACATAAGATCGGGGTTTGCGGGGACAGATTTCAACGGACGTACGTGTTGATAGGCTTATGGGGCTCGAAATCGAAAGACACCTTCTTTTCTTTTCCTTCGTCGGTCAAGATGGTACCGACGAAAAGCACCAGTCCATTTGTCGGCACTCGGTTGTACAGTTTTAAGCGCTGCTGGGTACTGGTGATAGCGGCGAGCACAGAAAGCCGATTGACACGAGACTTGATGTTAGATGCCGTTCCGTATTCCTGAGTCAACATCGCAGAGATTTGGGAAATTTGCGACTATGTCATAAAATATCGATCAGCACGTCGCCTCTCGACAACCTCCCCAATCTACGAGCTCTACACACCTTTGGGGGGATGATAAGACTGATCATGGATGTTCCAGCACTGCTCGGTGGGTTAGCAAGAATATCGCCAGGCGTAAATCCAGTTCTGCTCACCCCCTGGCAGAGTCAAGGCTCTTGATGAGCTTCTTGATTTTCCACATCTGGATGTTCTGCTCAGCGGCATCGGGGGGCTGATTTTGACTCATCGTGGGCGGCGACGGTGTGTGCTTTCTACAAAGCCCTTGCAGCTACCGGGGTGTGCGACGAGGATGCGACGACGAGCACGGCGTTAAGATCGATCATGGCCCAAGGCCCGGCAAAGCAATTTTGATTGTGTTTGTACTTGTGTAAATCTAAAGCTGTTCCTCCTCGTTCCGCGCCTCAACTGGCGCTGTAGATTCGGAGCAAGCCCTCTTGCTCGGGCCGGACTTGGGCCGGACTTCCTTCGAAGAAGGGACTTGGGACAAGATCACGATTTGAGGGGAGACATTCTACGCTGCGTCCTTCTACGCTCTTTCACTCAATCTGTCCAGAATTTGGCAGACAACTTAAGGAGATGTCAGAAAATAGTTCTATCTACTTTTTATATATTTCACTCAAGTAATTATGCCAGGGAAGTACCAACCGTGTGAGACAGGTAACTTTTGATATATTCTCCCATCCCTTCCGCAAAAACGCAGGTACAGCAACGAAACTTCGGTTTATGGGTTCAGTATAGAGGTCAACGAGGTCTACCAAGTTACAGCTCTCTCGGAGCATTGGGTATTTTACTATGGCCTATGCTCCTGAGACCATGCCCGGCGTAAGTGGCTGTGCCGTCGCGATCAGCCTCATTAGGGGCTTCCGAGACATCGACGATGCCCGTCTCAAAGATGTTCCTGTAGAGGCTACGTGCGCGGAATGAGAAGAAATTTTTATTGAACTTGTACCACTATGCCCTCCGACCAGCTCGACTACGATGACAACTTTTGGAAACACATTCTCGGCCCCCAGTACATGAAGTGCAAGCCCGAGAACAAGAAACACCTCCTCTTCTCCCTCCTATGCTATCTCCAAGTCCCCTTGCTTGATTTTCTCGAATGGACCTTCAAATCGGACATAACGACGGTCCGAACTCGTGCAGGTCGCTTTCTTGGGTACCACGCCACAGGCTTGGATGAAGAACGACGATTTCCGCCAGCAGTCATCTTCCGGCTGTGGCACGGCTTCGGCGAAGGGAAGGCTCGCAAGCATCTTCATGAAATGATTCATAGCTGCGCCCAGGAGATTGCACTAGAAGAAAGCGACGCAATTATCAAGGACAAGACGCTCAAGATTAAAACAAGCGAACTTACGCAGGATTCATTTGAACGTCTCCTCACACCTGACAGAGCTTGAGCCGTTTCTTCAGTCGTTTTCGGATGGAAGGGAGGGTAAGGTTGTTCGGGAGTGTAGTTCTAATGCCCGGAAGGCGAGACTGGACGGGCGGTTTGCGTTTTCGAGGAGTCTCGGGGACTGAGGGTTTGGGCGGCGGCGCGTCTGACGGCCTGTCCGAAGTTCCTAATTGCGAGGGAACGGGTGCTTCTGGGCTCATATCTATTAGGGATCCCGTTAGTATAGACCTTTGAGAGGATACATACAAAGTTTGAACTCACCTGCACCACTTTCAGAAGAACGAGGAGGCGAGAAGAATACACGACCTCGACGCGTCGCGTTCCGCTGGTCGTTCTTAATTGGGTCACATTTCGGGGAAATAACGCGTGTTGCGAGCCAAAAAGTTGATTAAATAATAAAGTAATATCGAAAGATCAAAATGAGGGGCGGTCGAAAATGAAGGGAGGTCAGGAAAAGTGTAGAGGGCGATTAGAACGTCTTGGTGGTTTTGTGACATCTTGTCCCAAGCCCCTTCTTCGAAGGTTCGAGCTGAGCTCGAAAAACGCCCATAAAAGGCGTTTGTTTGGTATAACCAAACATCGAAAGAAGGGGCTTGGCACGAACCTACTGGCGCTGGACTCTCATGCCCAAGGGGGCGAATGCACTGCCTGCAAGATGAAAGTTGGGAGTTAAGTAAGTCCAATGGGCTTGAAAAAAAAAATTATAATGGGGTTTCCAATCCATCCGGGGTCTGTTACACGTGTATGGTGCTCTGTGATGCGCTTTCTAATTTTCACCATAATAGGTATCCGAGCACCCAAGCCTGTTGAAATTCGAGAGGAAGTGAAGATTTGCAGTTTTGGCTTTAGATCATGGGTGTGCATTCCGAGCAGCTTCCGTTTCCGTTGCGCAGCAGTAGTATACAAATGGACGAGATGCCATAGGCTGGCCGCCGCTGGGTGAGTCCTTGTAAACGTCATCTGATTCAACTCTACTCCTCTCAAGGCTTCTCAAGGCTTGTGGCCAAGCTTCACCTCGGAGCATCATGCTTGGCTCAGTTCTGCGCCGCCGCCTGCGATCCTGCCCCTTGGGTTATGCGACTGCGCTGGGGTGAGCTAGAATGTAGATACAGCGGAGTGCATCATTTGAGAATACTCCCATCCTAGAAGGTGCTCAGCAATCGAGGAGTTGAAAATGAAGAAGCCCTATGTAGGCTTGTCATGGGAAGGTTAAGAATCGCCGCATCTTCCTGTTCCATTCGAGTCGGGGCGCATGTTAGGCGCACACACTCCCATTTAGCGGCGCAGTCGTCGGAGTACACAAGTGACCCTAGACCCTTGGTGAAGATTCGGGCTTCACGGCCGCGTTAGATGGACTTATGGGAGAAAGGAGTTTGAAAGGGAAAGTGCAGATACCCTGAGGTTGGGCTTGCCAGGGATTATTATATGGTTTATCCTCCAAGCGCTCCAAGTCCGAGGGTCTCGCACGCCGAGCTTAGCTGCGCTTTCGCCTCTTTTTCAATGCTTCGTCGGGGACTAAGTCCCGAGCTCGTGTGATCAAGCTGGATTCAAATTGAATTGAAAGGTGCGCTCCATCATGATGCTGCTGCCCAGTAGACTCCGGGCGGGGGCGCATGCCACCGCAGACTCGATGGTCGGCGCAGTCATAAAGGGTAATCAGCACCTTTGAGTCGTCAGTGGTCATAATGCGCAGTCTATAGTTGGGCTCAGCCTTTGCGTAACTTTGCGTAACTGCTACTTGCGTACCGCTGACAATACGGGGCTCTAAAGTTGCGGAAGCCACTTTTAGAATGTGTATCGACGGCACCGTATACATGACGCTTCTGCCGTACGCTCCTGGGAGCCACCTAGAGAGGTCTCGGGCATAGCGTTGCCGGAAAGGCCATATTCGCCGAGCTTCGACTCCTCTTTTGGCGCTCAGGTAGGAGGGAATTAGCGCCTCAAGTTCGACGACCTGGCGACCGAATGAAAGCAGAAGTGAACAGTGCGTTGAGCAGACGGATGATGCCTTGAGAATCGAACAGTCAATTCTCCAAGATGAAGGTGCATGACCCAGAGAGCAGGACCAGATAGCGGGAGCATCCACGAGGAGTAAGTCTCAGAATCAGCTTTGCGCAGCTAAGAAGGAGAAGTTGATGCTGGCGTCTAAGTTGTGAGTTGGTTCGTATCACCGAGCTGTTGTAAGTACCCGAGTCGCCTCCAGATATGGGCAATCGTGTGCATGATTAAAAGCATTGCGGAACCGAGTGATATTGCTCGAGAGGTGTCGACGTAAAGATAGAGGTGTGAAGAAGGAGGGCAGGCGGGTGCAGACTCGATAGAAAGGCCTGCCAGCCGCCTAGCTGTTGCGGATTGTGACTTGTACAGGGTCATATGAAGGAAACTGACAGCTTGAAGGGGTCAGGGCGAAGGTAAAACAGAGCTCCAGACTATATACTTGGCCACAGGGACAGACAGCAGGCTGGCACGTTTGTTCCGCCAAAGACTGGATAGGTGTGGATGAGGTGTCAGCTCATCGATCGTCATTGAAGTGCAAAGTATCGTGCCTATTGTCGTTCCAGAATACGAGTGCACAGGCCTGGGCGACGTCAGAGCTGTGGGCGGCGGTGTGGGGCGATGTGCGCGGCTGGGCGTTGGCGGTGCCGGTGCTCCCGGCCAGCGCAAAGCTGCCTCATTTTTAGCAAATGGGCGGACATAAAGAGGCCGACGCAGACCGAAAGGAGATGCAGTGCGCAGTCGCGAGATTGATGGGCACGTGACGGCAATCATATCCGTCGTGCTGCGGAATATTACAGTGAACCGGCTGAATGAAGAGATCGACTCGACCCCTTGGCCCGACTGCGCACACACTAAGCGCCAGCGCAGTTTTGCGAAGCCCTATTTCCCTGGTCTCCTTCCTACTCCCACCACCATGCATTTAGAATCTCTCGACAACCCCCAACGCTCCTCCAGGAAGGGCAAGGAGCGTGATCCGTCTCATCCACCTACAAGAGACCGAGAGCCCCAGGGGCAGCTCGACCTGGCCGACAAGATCATAGCCCATCGACGAAAGAACGCAGGGTAAGCATCTCGTCCATTCGAGTCGGCCTTTCCTCACTTTCTTCCTTATCTCCTCACTGCAGGGCTCAGCGGATGCGGGACAGAGCAGAACGAGAGGGCATGTCGACAACCGCAGCGTCGACCGCACAAAACTCGGCTTCTCAGCCGCAGTCGTCGAGTAGAACCGAACGTTCCCCCCGCACATCCGCACTCCCCCCCTCATCGAGGCAACCAGTTTCGTCTCCGAGGAAGCCCCAAGCGGTCGTCTCGCGACCAGCCGTCGTGGAGGCCGACCACGAAGAATTTTCTCGGCGACTCAAGATATCCTCCCCGGGCCCATCCCCTCGCCCAGCTCAACCCCTGCACGGGAAGAGCTCTGTCTCAAAACTCTACAACCCCGACACCGACTCCTTCCCTATCCGACGAACGGCCGAGCCAGAACAGCTCTCGGATACGACGGGAAGCTCCTATGTCCAAGTTCCAAGACAACTGGCGGGTGCGCAGCAGCGGGATGACCGTCGCAGCGGCCCAAGGCAGTTGTTCGATCACCGGAAAGATGACCCCGTCCGCTTCCAAGTCCTGACCCGCCCACCCAGCTCAACACCCCGCGCACGCCCCACCCCTACTCCCAAAGGCTCTGGCGACTACGTCTCAGCATCGTCGGCGTCGTCGTATGCGCCATCAGTCGCGTCATCGACCTTCACCCTCTCATCGACGACGGATGGCTCGTCAGCGTCATCAGGCTTATTCGACGGCCGTCAAGGACCGGCTACCGACGATTCTGCGGGTACCGGCGCCTATGCCAAACAGCTGAAGCGTCTGTACCGCACGATTACCGATCTCGAGACGAAGGTGAATAAGGAGGATCCTGATGACATGGATGTTGGTATGGGTAGGGTGTTGTTGAAAGGGGGCAAGGAGCCCACCGCGGTCAACACCGAGGTCGAGAAGGACAAGTGGAAGACCCAGATCTCTGACCACAAACAGTGCGTTTTATTCTTTTTTCTTCATCGAAACCTACTTACCCTTCCTACCAGCCTCGCCGAAACCATTCACTCCCTCCTCGAGCTTTCTCTCGACCCCAAAGTTCCCGTTTCCCTTCGCACCATCCCGACAAAGTACAACATTGTCATTCGCCTCTGGTCATACGGCTTCCATCGCATTCTCGAATCACTCCGCCGCTCTTCCTTCACCTCCCAGATCGCTCTCGAACATCTGCAAGATTTTATTTTCTACGCCTACACCTACTACACGGGTCTACTCGAAGAACCAAACCTCGTCAGCTTCAAGTCAGCCTGGCTGGAAGCCCTCGGGGATCTCGCACGGTACAAGATGGCCGTTGCTGCCATGGTCAACGGTACGATGAGCAACCAAGGTGGGCTGACTACAAAAGCCGTCACGGAAATAACGGAAGCGTCGTCTCTTGCGGTACCAAGGGCTGGTGAGGGCAAGTCGATCAGCGATGGCCCTGCAGCGCGGATCGACGACAGCCCGTCCCCGAGTGTCGGTCTCACAGCTGCCCGACTCATGGATATCGAGCCGGAGAAGGAGCGGTGGCGAAATGTCGCGAGGGACTGGTACGGCGCGGGTGTGGCTGAGCAGCCGGGAGCGGGGAAACTTCACCACCACCTTGGTCTCTTATCGAGAGAAGTCGAGTCGGAAGAATTACGAGCCATTTACCACTTTACGAAAAGGTACGTTCTATTCTCACAGAGTTGCCACAGCCGTACTTACGAATTCGGCATCTAGCATGACAACTCTACACCCATTTATGACCTCGCGGGAGTCTATCCTGCCCATGTGGTCGACTGCGGGACAGACAAGGCGCGCGGTACCTGACGCTCGCGTCCCGGAGTTGTTTGTCCTCCTCCACGGCATGTTATTCACCAATATCCAGCTCGACGACTTCCAGCCCACGCTCGCGCGCTTCATCGAGCGACTCGACATCGAAGGCGCAGAAGAAAAAGAGTGGATTATGATGGCTGCCGTCAACATCACTGCTATTCTGGAATACGGTAGGGCCAGCAGCCTGATGCGTAAACTGGGTGTCGTGGGTCCGAAGGATGCGGCAGGCACCCAGCAAGCTGCGAGCGTGCGCGTCATGCGGAAGAAGGCCGCCGCAGGCGTCCCCGGTGCCGTCAGCCCTCCCGGCGGCGAGGACATGATGGATGTCGACGACGACTACCGCCGCGAACGCGACCAGATCATGCGCTCCCCCGCCCTGCACCAGCTCAAGCCGATGACCCCTCCCTCGCCCACCACCGAGCTTCCTGATTGCCCGCCCGCCCTCAATTACGCGATGCAGCTTACCTTCGCTATGCTCTCACTTGTTCTCCGGCGCCCGCTTCGCCAGCCGTCGGCGTATGCTCGGTCGACTCTCAACCCCTACCTCACCGTTATTCTCACCTTCCTCTCAACGATCCTCAAGCAGAGCCCGGCCCTCCACGTTCTCGAGCGCAGTATCCCATGGCAGGAACTCGCAACGTTCTTCGGGACGATTCCCCGCCGTGTGATGACATCCCAGGGCCTTTTCGACGAGACCCCGGCCTCGGGTGAGCGGTGGGCAATGCTCACGTCGGGCGTCTCCCCTCCTCTCGCCGAAGATTGGTGCATGCGTGGTATGGAGTGGGTCGGCCGTAAGGTCTTCGAGCGCGGGTACTGGAAGTCGAGCGAGGATCGCAAGGCAGAGATGGAGGTTCTCGACCAGATGGAGGGCGTCGAGATCTCGGATGGGACGATTGAGGACGATGATGAAGAGGATGGCGCGGAGGGCAAGGCGAGGCCGAGTGCGTTGAGCGACTTGGAGAGGAGGTGGATTCGGATTGCGAGGAGTGCGGTTAATGTCACGCAGTGTGTCGATGGGTTGACGTGGAAGGAGGGGACTCGGGAATGGAAGGTCGAGGGCAAGTTGGCCCAGAAGGTCGAGCAGTGGAAGGAGGAGGATAGGCTCGAGCGGGAGGAGGAGGAGAGGAGGAGGATGGGCAGGAGGTGGACCGATGATGCGATGGAGATTGACGAGAACGAGGGAGAGATGTCGTCTGAGAGCGAGGCGGAGAACGACGACGATTCAGAGGAGGTTAAGGCACTCAAGGCTCGCCGCCGCTACCTCAAGAGCATCCTCGCGTCTTCGAGGCAGTCTTCCCCGGTCGCGTCGCAGCCCCGCACCCGAACCAGCAAGAAGGCTTCCGACCCGCGCCCAGCCCTTCCTATCCTCTCTGGTTACACCATCCTCGTCGTCGATACCAATATCGTCCTTTCCTCGCTGAACATGATCACCTCTCTCGTCGAGAGCATGAAGTGGACTGTTGTCATCCCGCTCCCAGTCGTCATGGAGCTCGACGGGCTCGCCTCCAACTCGGACCCTGTGCTTGCTGAGGCCGCCTCCTCCGCCATCAACTATATCTCTTCGCACATCCGCTCCCACTCGGTCTCCCTCAAGGTCCAGACCTCGAAAGGCAACTACCTCTCGAGCCTCACTGTCCGAACTGAGGACATCGACTTCTCCACGAGCAATATGCGAAGCATGGACGACCTCATCCTCAAGGCTGCGATTTGGCAAGATGAGCACTGGCAGGATCGTTCGTCGATGCTCAAGGTCGATACTCTCCCTGCAGCTCAGACCGACAGTGCTGTCAAGGTGGTGTTCCTCACTCTCGATCGTAACTGTGCGTTATTTTCTCTATAGCATTTCAGCTTATATACTGACTTTCATCCCTACTCTCAGTGCGCCTCAAATCTCGTTCGCGTCAACTCCCAGCCGCAAGCGAGAAGGACCTTGCAGCGCTCATGGCCCTCGCCACCTAATTCCTCCGCCGATCGCCTGGCTTTTCCTCCTCGTTAGATGCCTCGCTGCAGTTTAGGCCCCCGCGTCGGGCACGGAGAGTCGAGTCGCAGAGCCAACAGCCTCAGTCGCCAAGCTTCCATGAAGCAGGGAAGGTTCGATGCTCTGCATAACTCACTCGTCCGATACTAGTTTCCTGGTCAATTCCGTTTTTACTCCAGCAGCGGACTGGGTTACTTGTTTTTTTATTTGTCTCCCTTTACCTTCGCTACGCGTGGGTTTCTTGGTTCGCTACTCGCGATTGTTATCCCATCCTCTCCTCTCTTCTCCTCTCATTCATTTATTATCTCGCCCACGCATGGTGGCTAGCACACATGTGGGTTCGCGAGTGGTTCTCATCGTCTTCGCTTCCTTGGTTCTCCTGTCACCGAAATACATAACATCCCAGCCACTCCTTTACCCACTTTGCTTCCAACGAAATCTCATCACAATCTCTTATATGTGTCCGCGGTTCTCTTCGTAGTAATATCATATGATGCACATCGAAATCCCATCTTCTTTTCTTCTTTCCAGTCTGGCATTCTTCGCATTGCGTCCCAAAATACCCCCTCTCTTAGTCCCTACTTCTCTATGTATTTTTGTACCAACCATAGTTCAGTTATCTTACACAGCACAATAGCAGTAACCTCCATGTCTCTTTCGCATCGCTCTCTTACCAATTCAATCCTGCATTCTTCTTTTGTCGTGTTCCTCTTGCCAATGTATACACCATTTTTGTCAACCACCTCGTCGAATCTATCGTCTTATCGATACCCCTGATCGAACTGAGCCACGAATCCATTAAATTGAATCTTCTCCACCTTGCAGCCTAACCCGTGAGTACAGTACAAAGCAAGCAACTAGATATGTATGCATTCTCTTCCATTCGACCCTACGCCTTCAGCGTCGTCGTATGCGCCTTAAACGTCTCCTCATCTTCACTGCTCTCCTCCTCTTCGCTCTCCCCCTCTTCCTCCTCCTCTCCCACTTTGAACGCCTCCCTGTTCTCCTCCTCGAACAGCAGACGCGTCGAGGACGAAGGGTCTGTGCCCTGCTGCGCGGTCTCCGCGAGTTGGACGTAGTTTGCGGCCTTGGAAGGGTCGGCGCTGCCGCTGCGTTCTTGACGCCATTGGCGTTGGAGAAGTAAGAGCCCAGGGAGATAGAGTAGGGGCAAGACCTATAGCAATTCCGCGAGTTAGTTATGGTAGCAATTAATCTCGAAAGGCAAAGATAGAAAAGAGCGGGGATGGATGAAGAATAGAGAAGATAGACGCACCCCAGCCCAAATCAGCCACAGCTTATGGTACCAGCGCGCGAAAGGCGCTTCGTCCTCCTCGAGCCTGAGCTTGTCGAGCCCGCTGCGGACCTGGAAGAACACGAACACGATGAAGAGCAGGCCGAACGCGATGTGTGCTAGGTTTCTCGGTGGGTGCGGCTTCGCGATGGGGCCTTTCGTTTCTACTCTTCGAAGGTGGATGTACCGCCCCAAGGCGACCTGCCCAACATAGAACAGGAGTAACACCGTACCGCAAATCTACAGGAACATCCATCTATGTTAGTAAACCTCTGAATCCTCAAGCCTCTTGTAACACACCTTATGCGCATCGTCCAAATGCGAGCCCCCATGCTTATACACACTCGCCGCACCCAAGAACCAGCCCAGCATCACAACAGGCGCCGCAACAAGCATATTAAGCACCCAATGCACGCGGAACCACAGCGGGCTGAGCGTGCGGCCCCAGCGCGCCGCAAGCACGCCCATCGGGAGCACGAACAGCAGCCCAAACGACATCAAGTACGCATGCGCATGCACCGTGCGCTCGTGCCCCGAGTGGTCGTGCGGGTGCCTATTGCCATCGTGCCCCTCCTCGGATGTGGGTGGGTCATTCGGGAGCCCCGGGCGCTTGGAGGGGTCGTCTTGCCCTGGGAGCGGGCGCGCGGGGGGTTGGGAGGGGGAGCCTGAGGTGGTGGAGGTGAAGTTGAGGCGGAGGTGGCCGACTTCGAAGTGCCGGGCGATGTGGGAGAGGTAGTCTTTCCCTGGGCGGATGGGGGAGGTGGCCCAGATGAGGCGCTCGTGGTCGATGGTGCCGTTTAGCAGGCCTTTCATCGCTGGGACGTGGAATGCGAAGGTTGTGTGGTTCGAGTCTTTGGGCTGCCACTAGTGTAATAGAAGTTAGAGGGAAGGGATAGCGATCTAGGTGGTTAGCGGTGTGCGATGAGGAGACAATGGGTACTGCTCACGGCGGATAGAGTGGGCTCGACAGCGGTCGCTTTGCGAGGGGGGTCAACCAGGACCATGGGCTCTGAGTACCATTTCGCATAGCGCTGTGACATCGTCATGGACCCGTCCTCGTTCTTCCACATAATCATCATATGCGACTTGACCATGTTCACTCCAAAGCCTCTGTAAGCCAAATGAATTAGTCTACTTCAATCCTCTTAGTGAAGATAGATTGCATTACGCACAGCGCCATCCAGCCGACATCCTCAGGAGGGCTCGTCAACGACGTCAACTCATCTGTCGCAAGCCCAGTATCAGAACACGTCGCCAGTCGACACACACACATAGAGAAGGAGAGCGTACAGGAAACAACATCGTTCTCGAGCGTCGCATTCACGCAGAATATCGTCTTGCCCTCCCGCACTGTACACGTCGACCCGGTCTTCGTAACAGCGGCGTACGCCCCCGCAGCCCACAGCAGACTCGTAGATGCTGCCGACAAGAGAACCAGAAGTTGCGCCCGTGCCAGGAAAGCGCGGAATCCTCTGGGTGGCGCCATGATGGTACTTGGATGAAAGAGTAGACGACGGCAGGCTGTCAAGCTTTAATATGATCTGCAGGCGCCCTGTACTAGGCCTGTTATATCAGGGCACAAAAGGGGCGATACATACTCATCCTCGTTGATAGTTGTCAGTACGGCCATCGCACTCCAGGGAGAACGATATCAACGTAAGATGGATGTCGAATTCTGGAACGTGGAAGGCACAGACTGGCCAGAGACACACTATCTCCACTCTCGTAGTCTGCCTGCGCAGCGGATGCGGCGGCCTTCGTATGTTGGAGGACAACAGAGTCATGGGAACATCAGATC
The DNA here is from genome assembly GCA_013368325.1 of Ephemerocybe angulata. Taxonomy (NCBI): domain Eukaryota; kingdom Fungi; phylum Basidiomycota; class Agaricomycetes; order Agaricales; family Psathyrellaceae; genus Ephemerocybe; species Ephemerocybe angulata. The sequence goes on from JAACJK010000164.1 coordinate 777,877, forward strand.
AAGTTTGGCTGCAGCCAGATCCGCAGTTGTGCTTCCGAGAATTAAATCGACGCGACGCGTTTGGTGGATTGAATTCTGCGCGATAGATGAGATACGAGATAGGCAGCGCGTGGAGGGGGCGTGGGGCAAAAGCAATGTATTGCTATATATCGTACAGTTTATATTTTCGCGTCAAAAGATTGTCAAGAGAGCCTAAGCATTTACTCGTAGATCCAGGGCTCAGCAACGTTGGTGTACTGAGTAACACCCTCGGGGAACCAGCTGGAACGAAGTCAGTACAGGTTCGACCCAGCAATAGAGACACTACGCACAGGGCAATCTCCTTCTCGGCGTTCTCAACGGTGTCGGAACCGTGGCAGATGTTGCGGCCGACAGCGAGGGCGTAGTCACCACGGATGGTGCCAACGGCGGAGGCGAGAGGGTTGGTAGCACCGAGCATGGCACGGCCAGTCTTGACGGCGTCGAGTCCCTGCCAGACCATGCCGACAACGGGGCCGGAGGCCATGTACTTGATGAGGCCGGCGAAGAAGCCCTTGCCTGCGAGATCAGCGTAATCTGCCATCGATCGCGCATGTCAGTATGCAGCAGCGACAGCGGGGCCAGGTCTACGCACGCTTCTCGAGGTGCTCGGGGGTGGCGTGGACGAGCTTGAGGGCGATGAGCTTGAAGCCGCGCTTCTCGAAGCGGGCGATGATCTCGCCGACGAGTCCGCGCTGGACGCCGTCGGGCTGCACATCCACAATCAGCTCTCGTCCCCAGGCTTTACAAGATCCCACTGCGCACCTTGACCATGATGTAGGTACGCTCGTTCTGGGACATGTTGAAGATGATAGTGCAGATGCAGAATCCGACTCTCTGCAGGCCCACCTATTTATACCGCCCCATTTTCCATTATCAAAAATCTAATCAAATCGCGTCCGGGGCGCGGCGGCCCCAGATCCTCACAGGGCCAAACACAAATCCGGAAACGGCCGACGGCGCGGGTGCATGGTTGCAGGGTAGCCGCACGGTCATCGCCGCAAAAGTTTTGTCACCGCACCCACCACCATGTTCGGCCCTCTCAGCATCTCCCTGGCGCCCCTCGTCCAGAACAGCAAGGTCCTCTCCAAGTGGGTCACCCCCCTTGCCAACTGGTACGCCGACGCCGCGCGCTACAGGCAGTATGGCTTCAAATACGACGACCTCGGTGCGCCCTGCTCTACTACCCCGCTTTCGATTGGTCCTGACGCTTTCTGGAAACTGCAGTGATGGAGGAGAACCCCACCGTCCAGAGGGTGCGTTATATGTCCTCATTCTGCATGGCTTGGGTCCAATTAACCTCATATAATCAGGCACTCGGCCGCCTTACTCCCCGTGAAACCTACGACCGTGCTTTCCGTATGAAGCGTGCTTCGCAAGCAAGCGTCCTCCACGCGCCCATCCCCAAGGACCAGTGGACGACCCCCGCAGAGGTGCGCTCCCCGTTCCCTTCCACCTCCGCCGATACTCACATTTCTGCAGGACGTCCGATACCTCACCCCCCACATCGCCAACGTCGTCGAGGAGAACGCCGAGCGGGTAAAGTGGGACACGGTCATCGTCGTCAAGAAGAACTAGACACTAGACTGCAATACACACACTCCTTATTGCACTACATTATTCCCTCCCCTCGCATAGCCAGAGCTAGCCGTACCTTGGCTCAATCGACCCATTTCATCACTTGGATCCACATCGCGCGCGCAACGACTTTTTGGGAAAATGATATAGTACATTAAGTTTGGTATGTTGCTCCTATACATCCTTCTTCTATCCAGAACCATACACGCCGTCAAGTATCTACAAAGCAAGGGCCTTCTCGAGAGGGGACACGACCTTGGAGCCCTTGTAGAAGTCAACAACCTTCTTTCCAACGACAGCGAGGTCTAGAAACCACGGTAAGCAAGCAATCGCTAGAACAAGATCTTTAAACAACTGACTGGATTCAGTGAAGCCGAACTTCTCGTAGAGTTTCTGATAAGGTGCAGAGGCACCCCAGCCCTTCATACCGAACTGCTCATGGGAGTACTTGGCCCAGCCAGCGGTCTAAGAGAGGAATAAGCACCAGAGAGACACAAATACTTTGAAAACACATACCGATGCGGCTTCGACCGAGAGGATGGGGGCACCGCTCCTGAGGACGCTCTTGCGGTACTCGAGGGGCTGCTGGTCAAAGGTCAACCAACAGGGCAAGCTGACAACACGGGTCTTGATGCCCTCCGCCTTGAGCTTCTTGGCGGTGGCAACAGCAATGCCGACCTCACTGCCAGAGCTGACAATGGTGAGGTCCTCGTTGTCCTCCTCGACCAAGACGTAGCCACCGAGAGCAGCCTTCTCGATGGACGAGCCTTCGAGCTGGGGCAGGTTCTGCCTGGTCAAGGACAGAACAGAGGGAGTGCTCTCTGACTGGATGGAGACGAGGTAGGCGGCGGAGGTCTCGTTACCGTCGGCGGGGCGCCAGAAGGCAAGGTTGGGAGTAGCACGGAGAGCAATCTGGGTCTCGACAGGCTGATGGGTAGGGCCATCCTCACCAAGACCGATACCGTCGTGGGTAGCTGTCAGGATGGTGAGCACCTTCTTCTGGGAAGCTGCACACAAAGCATTACTCACCAACCCAGATAACGCGGTGTCCGCTGAGCGCAGACAACCTGACGGCACCAGAAGCGTACGAAACGAAGTTCTGTGTAATGGAGTCAGACGATGTTCTTATCTTGGGTCCAGAGTAACTTACCAAGAAGGTGGCGACGTAGGGGATGATGCCTCCATAGGCAGCCAAACCGTTACCAATGGCACCCATACCGTGCTCACGGACACCATAACGAATATAGGTGCCGGAGTAGTCACCGAGGCCGGTGCTGGGGTGCTGGAAGTCAACGGACTTCTTGACCTTAGTCAAGTTGCTACCAGTGAGATCAGCAGATCCACCGAGCAACTCGGGGAGGACGGGGGCGAGAGCAGTCAAGACGATCTCAGAGAGCTTGCGGGAAGCCTGGGCACCGTCGGTGGGCTTGTAGACGGGGAGGGCCTTCTCCCATCCCTCCGGGAGCTTGCCGGAAATGCGACGAGTCAACTCAGCGTGCTCCTGGGGGTACTTCTCGGCGTACTGGGCAAGGAGAGTGGACCACTCCTCCTCGAGAGCAGCACCGCGCTTGCCGAACTCGGCGTAGAGGTCATAGGTGGCCTGGGGGACGGAGAACTTCTCCTGGGGGTTAAAGTTGAACTTCTCCTTCAGCTGGGCGATGTCATCGGCCTTGAGGGCTATAGGTCACAGGGTAAGAATCCTGTCGTGTCCGGTACTGCAGAGACTTACGCGATCCATGAACACCGTGGGTGCCCTGCTCCTTGGAACCGAAGCCAATGATGGTCTTGAGCTTGATGAGGGTAGGCTTGTCCTTCTCCTCACGAGCAGCGGCGATGGAGGCGTAGATGCTCGCAAGATCGCTGGAAACCGGTTAGCTCCTAGCCTATGGCGTTAGGAAATATACTCACGTGTTGCCGTCGTTAACGTGGAGGACCTGCCAGCCATACGACAAGAAGCGCTGCTCAACATCCTCAGTGAAAGCGACGTTGGTGTTACCGTCAATGGAAATGTCTGATCCCCAAAGTTAGCAAACGGCACGCGTGCGTATGAAATGTGGACGCACTGTTGTCGTCGTAGATCTGCGGTTCACTAATAAATAAACGCCTTTTCCAGAGTAAACGCGCAGGGACGTACGACGATGAGGTTTCCAAGCTTGAGATGGCCAGCAAGCGACGCAGCCTCGGAAGCGACACCCTCCATGAGGCATCCATCACCAGTGAAGGCTGGAAATAAACTTTTTAGTCTCTCTGCCTCGCCCCTATCCATGCATTGACGCACTGTAGGTGTAGTTGTTGATCAGGTTGAAGCCCTCCTTGTTGAAGACGGCACCAAGGTGGGCCTGGCCAATGGCCAAACCGACAGCGTTGGCAAAACCCTGGCCGAGTGGACCAGTGGTGACCTCAATGCCTGCCAAGCGCTTAATCAGGAAACTATATTTATCGATGGGCGCCAGAACCTACCCTCAGTGTGTCCAGCCTCGGGGTGGCCGGGGGTTTTGGAATCAAGCTGACGGAACGCCTTGAGGTCGTCAATCGACAATTTGTACCCAAGGAGGTGGAGCAGCGTATATTGGAGGGCGCATCTACATTTGGGCGTTAGCATTGGCGTACCCGGCGGCGCACACGTTTGTAATCGGCTCGTACCCGTGCCTGTAAGATAATCGGTATCAGTACATCTGCATTGCGGTTATCGATGCCTGTTGCGACGCTACGCACCCGTTGGAGAGAACAAATCGATCGCGGTTGAACCACTTGGGGTTCTTGGGGTTGGCGTTCAGGAACCTGGGGACAGAAAGATCAATTAACGCGATTTGACTGGATAACCATGGAGGCATGCTCACCTCGAGAAAAGGACGTGGGCAACCGGCGCCATGCCCATGGGCGCACCTAGCGAGAACTGTGTGAGCGCGATCGTTGGGGACGACGATGTCGAGGTCAACGCGACGTACCCGGGTGGCCAGAGTTGGCCGCAGCGACGGTGTCGACCGCGAGGGTACGAATGGTGGCGATAGCGACCTCGTCAGCTTGGTGGGGGGCAAATCCAGACATGGTAGTAGATGGATAAGAAGGAGGGGGCAGCGATGACAAAGTCAGCAGGCGAAGATTACCATTATTTTATCTAATCTTGGCCCTGATTCTTGGGGGACGACGTGATCGGTGCCATTCGAACCGACAAAATGCCGCGGTCCGCCGCCCGCCAGGAGAGTCGGCTCCGATTTTTCCGGTCTGCACTCTGCTTCGGACTTACAATGCACGCACAACTATCTGACAAGAAACTCGGTCCGTGACCCCTGTATTCCACTGATAGTCGAGCTGACTGGAGTAGTGTGCAAGGAGTTCATCGAGGCTCTCGAGCGCTGCCATGCGAGTGGCTGGAACCGCCTGACGGGTATGTGCAACAACGACAAGGATGCTTTAAACACTTGTTTGCGGGCAGAGGTGCGATGGACTTGCCTTGGATGAAGAATGTAATGCTGAACACGTCTCTAGAGGAAGGACCGCACTGCAAAGAACAACGAGAAAGCCAAGGAGCGTCGCAGTAAAGCAGAACTGGCTCTGAAAGAGTTCAACTCATGATGGCCCCTCTGGTTGCATGACATAGTATTCCCCACTCCACCTGGCTTCTTATTTAATATCATAATACACTTCTACAGGACCTCTCCTTCCTATCACCACGCATGGTGGCCTCCGCTTACGATTATGCTAACAGACGCGTTAGTTCAGGCGAAATTGTACCAACAAAAAGTCTGGTCTCTCACTCGCTGCCCGTACAAAAGCTCGACGCATCGCTGGCCAACCAGACACATACTCCACGCATCTCATCCGGTCTCCCAATCCGACCCATAGGATTCAAGTTAGACCACTTTTCCAACAAATGCGGCTGCTTGTCCAGATACGCTGCGGTCATCCTGCCAGTACATCGAACGTTCCTTCATCTCTGGGAAAACATATTATCAAGGCTGGGACGCACGAAGTGTATATGTGCCCGGGCGAAAGCGAGTTGACCCGGATGTCCTTCTTGCCAAGCTCGCAGGCCATGCTTCTAGCCATCTGGAGGACCGCTGACTTGCTAGAATTGTACGAGACCCATGCGTGATCCTAGGACGTTTCAGCAAGGAAGGACTCGTATCATCCGAAGCTGGGAAGGCGCCTTACCCTATTGGTTATCGACCCAGACATGGAAGCGATGAGGATGATGCTCCCCTTGTTCCCGAACCTAACCATCTGCTGCCCTGCAGCTTGAGCCGTGTACAAGACCCCACAGGTATTAACATCAAGAACCTGCCCAACCATATGGTAAATTAACCCGCAATCTGACCAGATGAGTTAACACCCCAGATCCAGGCCCACTCACCTCCTTGAATTGCTTCGCCGGGTACGACAAACAATCTGTATGCTCCTTCAATATCCCCGCCGCAGCCACACAAACGTCCATCCTCCCCTCCCTATCCCCAATCTCCGCAACCCTCGCCCATACATCCTCCTGCTTCGTCACATCAACGCTCACATACTCCAGCCGCGCATCCACGCCCTCCATCCCCTCCACATACGCTTGAGTCTGTCGCCACTCCGCCGACGGCTCAGCAGGCAGATCTAGGCAATACACAGCCCTCGCGCCCGCTTCGCAAAGTGCTAGCGCCATCTCCAGCCCGAGCCCCCTATTGCCACCAGACACGATCCCCACGCGGTCCGTCAGCGCGAACTCGTCGAATATCGTGGGCTTTGGCTTCGCTTTCTCATTTTCGAGGGAACCCTGGCTCTTCTCTGATGCTGCGGAATGAGAGTCTGGCCCTGCGAGGCCACTACTGCTAGCCGCTGCGACGGCGGCCGAGACCCCGACAGGGGTTGGCGGTTGGACTGGGAAGCGCTCGAGGCGTTTGCGTCGAGAAGTCGAGGAGATGAACCTCTCATGCGAAGTGTACATGGGTGCGGCGACCGGTACGCCTCTTCCGACGACCGTGAGCCGTGCAGTGCTCTTCATGCTGACCAGCATCCTGTGTGGGACGGGAATCATTGCTGAAGTGGGGAAAGGCGATTAAGAGGGTGAGGAAAGCTCTGAAAAACGTTGCCCAACATCTTCCCTCCCTTTCTTATTGGACTGAACACCCTCAGGGATCATGTAAATGGAAGACATCCCTGTGTTCTTTACGTTCGACCGCTCAGATGACCTTGGGCAGCTGCTTCCTTACGACATACAAGACGTAGGAGGCATCGTCATGTGAAGACAACCGTGACAGGATACAACAGAAGGACAATACTATGATTCCGAACTATTAATACAATCTTCAAGGGTATGTAGTGGGGCGCGATAAGTAGCATGGCAGGTGTAGAGATCCGAATATGAATAAAGTAGATTACTGATACAGAGGACCAGAGGCAAAGACACAAGGATTGCATACAACAGCCGTGGAGCGAAGGAACGACACTCAAAGTAATAAGGGGAAGGGCTTTGAATGAGCTCGAGCTCAAGATTCGAGCTTCGGTACACGAATGAGCCATGGTGTGATTTTCGCATTGAGAAGGCGAAGCAGTCCAGAACCGTACCTAGTAGGCAGCTCCTTACCTCCCCATTGATCTGTTAGAGTGACAATCTTGTCGTTCTCGTCCAGATCAACAATCACAATAGACTCGATGACCTGATTCGAATTCATTAGAACATGTATTAAAGATCAGATAATGAGAATGCACACCTTCGTACGACCAATCACCGCGAAAGTGTACTCTTGCTTCTGGTGGTACACGATACGATTGGGAATGGATGTTGAAGACATCACACGAGATGAAAGGGTTTCTGATTTGGAGCATAGTTTCGCCTACAAGTTCCATGTAAGATGACGATTAGACACTAAGCGCGCGCAGATAGCTCAGAAGCTCACCAAGCCATACCACTATAAGGAAGCATCAGGTTCAAGATTATCTTGCCACACACCGACGATCATGACGTACCTGAGCCGCATACTCATCATAACCCGTGCACACACTGAGCGGATCCTGCACAGTGGCAGCATTAGGGGGGAAGCCAGTTTATATACTGAGAGGTTATGCACCTGGAACGTAGCATCTTTCCTCCACGAGCGCTCAAATATCTCGGTTGTCGGACGGCAACAAAACAGTTCTTTCAGATCGTCCAAGACCCTCTGGTGCGCCGCGGAGCCAACTTCTCCGTCCTCAGACGCTCGGTGTGCACTGAGGCTCCTTCGCCGCCGCTTCTGAGCAATGGCTTCTGGGTCTAGCTTTACCCCAGAGTAGTGCGCAGCACCTGCTACGGATTCGAGGAGAGATGGTGTCGGTACGGAAGGTAGGATGCTTGCGGCATGGAATGTCTGTGATGGTGGCGACGGCGAACGAGGAGGTGGACTCAGAAGCGGGCTATGGATGTGAGGGCTTTTCAGAGGACTCTTGGGACTGGAAATGTCCCTCGACCGCGAGCGTGTGTGAGATAGCGTCGACATTGTGGTTTTGGAAGAGATATGATAGTTTAGACTTGAGATGCTCTCCACATCAATACGAGCCTACTGCGATACATGTATGACGTAACGTATGTGCTCCGGATGCACTGAGGCTGGGCTCCTCCAGCCATAAGAACTCGGCTTCAGCGGGCATGCTATTGGTATGTAGGTCCCGGAAAATCCGGTCGAGAAGTTGAGAAATTGATATATAACGTATACAGCAAATCACAACGCAGAGGAAATATGTCGCGGTCATTAGGGAGTTGCGCGCTCTCAGTTCGTTCCTTGCCAAAGACCGTAGCTCTTGCCCGGGGTGGTCTGCCAGAGTCGAATCGTGCCTGCAATAAGTGATAAGCACAATCGAAGTCTCCGAGAGCGGTGGGATTAACATACCATCCTCTGAAAGCGGGGTCGGTTTTCAGATAAGCGACAAAATCTAGAAGAAAGCAGTAATATGACTCACCACTTCCACTTGCATACATTTCGCCATCGGGACTGAACTCGACACAATGCACAGGACCGTGGTGGCCCTTCAACACCTCCCTCTCTTCACCGTCCATGCCGTGCACACGCACCCACTCATCTCCGAGGTTTCCAGTAACAAAGCGATCTTGGTGGATAGGATGTATGGAGGCTGAAGACGGGGAATAGGGTAGTGAAAGGCTGTGTGTTCCCTGACCGTTGGGGAGAACCGGTATAAAGGCGACAGTGTTACCCGAGGTAACGACTAAGCGCTGTGTTGGAATCGACAGTTCCATTGACGTGATTGGGTTGGGGAAGGCCAAGCTAGTCGTCAGTTTCCTCGTTCGAAGGTCCCACCACCTAATAAAAGTTATTAAACGTTATCGGGGTCGTAGCAAGAGTCAACGCACTTGATCTTTCCATCTTCTGCCGCCGTGACTCCGGTATGTTCGCCTGCCCATACAACGCTCTTGATTGTCCCATCATGGGATTGGCTGTTGTTCGAGTCAAATAGAAAATCGGGTTCGGCATCGGGCCTGCCCAAGTCAAACACCCGGACTTTCTTCTCTTGTCCACCCGTCAAGAGGTGCGATGTAGTTGGTGATAAGGCGACGGTGCGAACGATGTGGTTATGCGGGAAAGAGTGAAGAACGTTTCCGGAGTATGTATCCCAGACTTTGCTACGTAGCGAGGGGGTCAGGATCGCGCCCAGAGTGAACACACAGTCGATAAACGCACGCAGTGAAATCTGCGCTTCCGGAGGCGGCTCTGGAGCCATCCAAAGAAATTTTTGTGCTCCAGACAGCGCCCTTGTGGCCAAGAAAGGTTCCAATCCAATCACCAGTCCACTCCCTCAGCATAGGATTGCCGTCTTTGCAACTTGAGACCAGCAAGTAAGTTCCATCGTCCTGGATTGGGGAGAAAGAGAGATGGGTGACGGGTCTTGTGTGGCCTGGTGCAACGAGGGGAGTGGACTTGATGGGGGGTGACATTAAATCGTATTATAAGCAGATTGAGGAAGAGAATGGTCGTGATTCGTGATACAGGCGCACCGCGCACAGGCCGTGAAGAGAGAGCAAAAAGGTATGAGGAGAGGTGAGAGTGTCACGCCTGCCAAATGACTCTGCCTCGTGGCCTAATGACTTTGTTCCCACGCTCCTCAGCGCTCGCTTGGACCGTTGGCAGTGGTGCTCTTGCCCATCAACCTCGACGTGCACGCAGCGGCTCCCACAAGATCGTCAAATGGCCTTTATTTGTCTAGAAAACCTGATACATGCTTTTTACCACCGCTACAAACTGCCCCTAACGGGACGTCTGTTGAAACAGGATGGCGAAATCCAGGCGAAAGCGCCCGGAAAGGCATCCGCTCACATACCGCCGGCCTATTAAACGCCAATCTCGCTGAGATCTAATACCAGTCGCCCTGACCCACAATTCTCTCGGCTCCTGTCGACCTTTCTGACCTTCTATATATGACCCAGAGGAGCGACATCGCCCTCCTTCCTTTCCTTTTTGAACTTGGTCGGAGAGCGCCTCGATCAACGAGTCCAAGCAAACATGGCTTCCTCGGCGCCTAGGTCTCGCCACAACTGCTAATTAACGCGTCTATCTCTCTCTTTAGACGAGTCATTGACGCCCGGTGTTGACATACTAAAGAGGTCACGTTCCTCCGCAATCCATTATCCTGAGCTTGGTGAGCACTGTGTTCAGGCCATTGTTCCTCGAGGACATCACGCGAGCTCACGAGCAGACTTTGAAAGTGACTTTGTCAGAACCACAGCAGAACAGCGTGACCTCGAGTGGCGTTGACAGCAAAAAGGCGCCATAGAGGCCCCCAAATAGCACCCAAGATTGCACTCGAATCCGTCTACAAAACGCCCGAGATGTCACTGAGCGGCGCAGGGGAACGGGGAACATGCCCCTCATGTTCCCTCCTTGGGACTCCCGTTGGAATATGGGTTATCAAGGTGTTATCGCCATTCAATTCCTGTCCGCCACACGCAAGAACGTGACCGCGTTAGTCAATAAACTATCCATATCATCGTGACTTAGGCCCCTGTGGATCCACATATCTCTCCTTTAGTACCGGTCCTTATCGATTTCCAGTCAAACAGCCCGGACATTTTTAAGAGGAGCTTCACGCCACCGGGGGTGAGTCGAATGCATTTATACTGTTTATGTCCGCTGAACATAAGTTGCAATTGCAGGGCGTTATGTCGCAACCCAGGTACCTGCGCCGTCCATCACCATCTCTCGCGCCCGCCGGTGTGTTCTCGTTGTCCCGGGCGACTTGGTGCGCACACGCCCAGAGACCGAAACCAGCTGAAATGGTGATTCCGTTCTCCGAAGCCCGAACTTCGAAGGTCTCTGCTTGGTGCACGCGAAGGCTGCTAATTGTCAAACCGAAGGCGCTGCAGGCTAGAATGCTCCGGCTTAATGCCCCTTATCTGGATCGCTCACTTGCGCAGTCGCACGCAAGCTCGCCCATTGCGGCCTCGGAGCGGTTCACCACCACCTCCTGATCCCCCACACCGAATCCAGCGGATTAGCCACGGACTCGGACTCTCTGATGTGTTGTGACAGCATAGGGGGACATATGTGGACATATGTACTCCTACCATGCCTGGGAGAAAGCCTTTCCGATCGCTCGTCCCTCTATGCCGGAAGGGGTCACAGAACAATGGACCTTCCTGTGCCTCCCCGAGAAGTGGACGAGCGGGTCAATCGCTCTCGACCAGCGATGGGAAAGCCCGTGGGTGGTCAATTTGACTTTCATGAGGGCTTCTCAGCGCTTCTCAGTGACCATACGATCGACAGAAGGCGAACTTGGTAATCAATGGTAATCGGAGTTTTGATAAATTGTGGTTCCGAAGTGGTAGGTTGATTCTCCGACCAAATAAGCGCTGATATTGCGCCATCCTGGAAGGATATCGCGAAGGTGGTGCTCATCTCATGTCGTCCATATTTCGTCAGGATCGTAAAGATGGGATCTTGAGGTAATAGGTTGGTAATAGGTCTCCAAAAGTTTTAGCTCATTTTGTGGAAGGTCTCGCTCGCTGTTCCTGTCCTAGATCTCAAGTGACAGTGTGCTTCGCCGCTTTCATTCGATCTCTTCTCTGGTGCCCAACGCGGCTGTCGGCGCCTTAACCCCCGCCTCTGGTATTTATACCAGTGTGTCATTTATCCGTGTCTTTGTGCCCCACCACCCCTCCGCTCCACGATGTCTTTCTCCAGAGCCAAGACGTCCGCTCAGCGGTACCTTGGACACCCTGAAGAAACTGTGCCTATTATCGGTAGCACAGACTTTGCCAAAGGAGCCCTCGGCAGTCCCCTCGTCAAGGTATGTACACCCTCCAGACCCAATTATTTTGTCGTGAAGCTGACGGTCTTGGTTCCAGGTCAAGGACTATCTCCTCAGTCTGTTTCCCATCATCCAATGGCTTCCGAGATACAGTACGTTATCTGGTGCTTCTTGACCGTCATCTTGCTCATACCTTGTGCTCTGAATAGATTTTGGGTGGCTTTCTGGAGATGTTATTGCTGGTTTAACTGTCGGAATGGTGGTCGTTCCCCAGGGAATGTCCTACGCTGTCGTATGTACCTTTTTCGGTTAAGCGACTAATAGCACGTCTAACACCTCCCAGATTGCTACCCTCAAGCCCGAATACGGGTTGTACTCGTCCTTCGTCGGAGTCTTGATCTACTGTGTACGCTCGCTTCGTGTATATCTATGGCAAATGATTTACTGAGACCTCCCCAGTTCTTCGCAACGTCCAAGGATGTCTCCATTGGTCCCGTCGCCGTCATGTCCCTCACCGTCGCTGAAATCATCAGGGATGTCCAATCCGTCCATGGAACGAGATGGGACGCTCCAGATATCGCCACTGCCCTGGCGTTTATCTGCGGTTTCATTACTTTGGGAATGGGATTGCTCAGGATTGGATGGCTCGTAGAGTTCATCCCCGCACCCGCAGTCAGTGGATTCATGACTGGTTCTGCAATCACTATTGCAGCTGGCCAGTTCCCGGGTCTCATGGGCATCACCGGTTTCGAGTATGTTCTTGCATAGTTTTTAATAGGTTCTGTCGGCTAACCTTCGCTTCTCCTAGCACCCGCGCCGCGACATACAAGGTTATCATTAACAGCTTGAAGGGTCTCCCGAGGACGAAGCTTGACGCCGCGTTTGGCATAGTCGGCCTCTTTTTCCTTTACGCTATCCGCTTCGGATGTGACTACGGTTCGAAGAAGTTCCCCCGTCGAGGTGCGTATCCATATCTATATTCTCTCCGATAGCCCCTACTCACCTTGGTCATTTTCCACAGCACGCATGTTTTTCTTCATCAGCGTGATGAGGAATGCATTCGTTATCATTGTCTTGACACTGGCCTCCTACCTCTACTGCCGTCACAGAGAGCTCTCGCCCAAGAAGTATCCGATCAAGATCTTGCTCACCGTCCCCTCTGGACTCAAGCACGTTAAACCCCCAAACATTGATCGCTCCCTCCTTTCTGCTATCGCCGGCAAGCTCCCCGTCGCAACGATTATTCTTCTCCTCGAGCACATTGCCATCTCCAAGTGTAAGCATCAGTCGGTTTTTTCTGCTAGATTGGTCACTTACTTATTTTTCTCGCTCCAGCCTTCGGTCGCCTCAATGGCTACAAGATCAACCCTAACCAGGAGCTGATCGCCATCGGTGTCACCAACACGATTGGCTCGGTCTTTGGCGCTTACCCCGCGACCGGTTCATTCTCTCGCTCTGCCCTCAAGTCGAAGTCTGGTGTCCGTACCCCCGCTGCTGGTATCATCACTGCCGTCGTCGTCATTGTCGCTCTCTACGGTTTGACCGCTGCATTCTTCTGGATCCCCACTGCCGGTCTCTCCGCCATCATCATCCACGCCGTCATTGACTTGGTCGCATCGCCCTCCCAGGTGTACTCCTACTGGCGCATCTCCCCGCTCGAGTTCATCATCTGGCTCGCTGCCGTCTTCACCACCATCTTCTCGTCCGTTGAGAATGGTATCTACGCATCGGTCGCCGCATCTATCGCCCTCCTGCTCATCCGTCTCGCTCACCCTCGCGACAGCTTCCTCGGCAGAGTCACCGTCTCCCAGAAGGATGACTCTGGCCCGAGCGAGCAGCGCGACATCTACCTCCCGCTCACCAAGACCGGTATCGTCAACCCCCACGTCAAGGTGTCACCTCCTACACCAGGTGTCATCATCTACCGTGTCGAAGAGAGCATCCTCTATCCCAATTGCTCGATCGTCAACTCTGCCCTCGTCGACAACGTCAAGGCGAACTACCAGCGTGGCCGTGACATGACCAACGTTAGCCTTGCCGACAGGCCCTGGAATGACACTGGCCCGCGTCGGTCTGGTGCCGAGGATCAGGCTGAGAATGAGAGGAAACCCCGCCTCCACGCCATCGTCTTGGACTTGTCCTCTGTGTATGTTTTTTCTCACATGACGCGTGCTAATCTGGGCTAATAACTCTCATATAGCTCGCACATCGATACGACCGCTATCCAAGTGCTTATGGACGCCAGGACCGAAATCGAGAAATGGGCTGACCACCCCGTCGAGGTATGTCCTGCGATCACTTTATTTTCTGCACAAAGATCTCACGTAACATCTACAGTTCCACTTCGCTCCGATCTTGTCCCCCTGGATCCACCGTGCTCTCGTTGCTGGCGGGTTCGGAGTGGGCCACTCCAGCGCCAAGGTCCACCGCGAAGTCGCTGTCGTCGTACCTTACAGGGGAGGAAGGAGCTTTGACGCAGAGCCATCCACTGCTAGCACCGACGACCTGGAATCAGGCGATATCAAGAAGGTTCCGGCCGACCCCAGCAACGAGGGTTCTGAGCTGGAGCCCCTTGTGCCCCACAACACGCCGTTCTTCCATATCGACCTTGTCGCTGCGGTTAAGGCTGCTGAGAGCGGCATTGGCCGGGTTGCTAAAAACTAGATGCATATTTTACTCTTTTAAATGCCTAGTCTATATCCTCTACAATTTTCCGTTACGCCTCGGTTGGTTTACTTGGTCAGTTCGGCGTCGTGGGTCATGATTTCTCTCCTCCTTACTATCTCTGTATATCTGTACATTATGTACCACTGCTATTCCCTGTGATGCCCCTGCTTTGATTAATTCCCTATATACCTTTGGACTTTCAACTCTTGGGCGTGTCATGAAGTGGAGAACGAAAGTCCCCTCTGTCAGATGCAAAAGCAGCCGTGCGATAGCCTACTTATTATGGCGAAGGTGATACTGGATCAAGCGCGCAGGACCCGTGGGACATTGGAACCTTCCCTGTTTTCGCTCATGCTTTCTGGTCTCTTCGCCCGTCGGACATTGGCGACATGTCCACGCTCGTTTTCAACGACGTCGACCGTACTATCTGGTCACAACAAGGTCTTCGGGAACTCCATTTGTGCCAGCGCGGGTGCTGACGGTCTATCTGCAGTGGTCTAAAATCAAGGACCGGAAGGGCGCCAATGATGCGCAGAAGGGAGTTTTGTACGGTGCTGCCAACAGGGTGTGTTCTTCTCCATTACTCGCAGAAGTATGAGCTCTTATACTCGATATTCGACTAGGATATTATCGTCGCAGCTCGGGGTGAGGCTTGAGGCTTGAGACAACCTGTTCACCGGCGCTTGCTCACTCTGCTTTCCCCACCCGACAGCCGGAGGCTCGCCAGACCCGACTAAGAACAGTCAGCTCGCGTCAATCATTCGCAAGTACAAAGATGCAGGAGTTCCCAATGCCAATATAGAGAAAGCTCTCGCGAAGGTACATGACTGGATGTGGGAAGGGTGCAAGCTGTTGGCACTGACGTCGAGGCTCTCGGTTAGGCGAATCCGGCGAAGGGCAAGGCAGGGAACGCGGTTGTGTATGAAGCTCTTGCATTCGGGTCGGTTGGCATTGTTGTGTGAGTCCCCAATCTAGTCTCTCGCCCCGGGTTATCGTATCGAAGGCTGCTTCCAGAGAATGCCTGACGGACAACGCGACACGGACAATCCATAACGTCAAGCATGCCTTGACGAAGCACGGGTGCGTCTAGATCGTTTGCCTCGGTCTGTAACTGCTTTAACACGTCACCGACCTCAAGTGCACACATGACTCCCGTTAAATTCATGTTTGAGAGGAAGGGTTTCGTTCAACTATCGCTTGACGCAAAACTTGCAAATCTGGAGGAAGTGACGGAGGGTTTGATTGAGGCTGCATTGGGTGCTGATGCGGAGGACTTTGAGCAATATATGGATGAGGAGCACCCAGACGCTATCCTGCTAAAGGTACTACCCACACCCTGCGTATCTTCTTTCCTCGGATACTTAGACCCATATACAGTTCACTTCGCCACCAGAAGCCCTAGCTAAGGTCACCGAAGCCGTCACTTCCAGCGGCGTTCCTTCTCTTCACTTGCAGAAAAGCGAACTGATATACAGCCCCGTCGAGAACGTCGAGCCGGATGAGGAAATGGAGTTGCAGGTGGCAGACTTGGTGCAAGAGTTGGAAGCAGACGAGGACACTCTACGGATATGGACGAGCTTGGATTCTCGATAAGTCAAACATCACACTGCCTAATCTCATTATCTGCATATACATGACGCCTCCACATTTCTCACTGATCACAACTACTTTCAAGAGCTACCGCGTCAGTTGACCCCTTCAGCGTTTGGAAATAATGCCCCCGCTTGCCTGTCCGTATTCAGCTCGACGTATGCCCCAGCCCCACCACCTCCAGACTGGATGACGCTATGGAGCTCAGCGGCATCCAGGTATTGCTTGAAGGCTTTTTTCCCCGCGAAACCGGCCAGTGCGTAAACGTTTGGTGTATGCTTTATCATCTTGTTGCCTACATCGGCGCGGCTCATCCTCCCCTTGTCGTCCGATTGGAGAACCTCGATAAGGACGCGGAACTTCGCCCTAACAGCACTTGTGAAGGTATCAGCACAAAGTTGATCCACTAAAACGGGGAAGATACTGACGGGTGCAGGTGCTTAAGATCCGACGCCTCGATTCCCTCGATCGATGGGGAGGTACTGGGCCCTGGAACACCAGGAGGCAGGCTCGGCGGCGCTGTATCGGGTGGAACGGCGGCGCTCGCAATGTGAAGGTGCTCCCAGTGATTGAACCTGTGCACCTTGTAGTTCCTGTTTAAGAGCTCGTTCGCTGCATAGTCGAGTGTAGCGTTACGCGAGATGACGAGAATCGTAGGAGGTGAATGGAACCCTGCGTCGATTGTGTCCACGAACATCGCAACTGACGGCGGGTATCCCGATTCGATGTGTCAGGCAGAACGAAGGTGTCAAGAACATTTTGAGACTTACTCAGCATGGCTTTCTCCACGCTCTCTCCGGCGAGGAAAGAGCATTCGACCGGTATAACGCCTTGCTTCTGAAGACCTTGAAGATATTCGGGGTTGTTAGCGAATGGCTGCGCCCCACTACTCTCCTTCTGGTCCCCATCAACCTCGTTCAGCCAAAACCCTTGCATTTTCGTGATGTTGCCATGCGAAGCTGTAACCTTACGAACAACTTCTACAGCATCAGAGGCACAAAGATTGGATGGGAAGCATGTTTCTGTTGTGATAAGCGAAATATGGGCGTCAATTCGACGCGATGTTATCGATCATGTAGCAAACGAACTTGCCTAAGTCCCAGAGGACCGTAACGGAGGGAATTCTGGTAGTACCCATATCTTCAGTGCGCTGATGCTGTTAGATAGTGGTGGTTGGAGAAGAAGTGGGGATTGCGTCCCACGCTGATTTATATGTGTATTTCTCAAGCTTCTTTAAGCGCCCGTGCCTCGTGGCCGTCAGAATTGAATTGCCGAAGGACTGAGCAGCCAGGTAATGGTTCTTACTTAGTCTCCCGTAGGAAGCTTTGTGAGATTCGCGTAGCTCAAAACTTTGTTCCGAATACAAGGTACATAATACAAGCTGCTAGTGGAAGCGCAAAGTATTGGGCGGGAACTGGACAGAGATGACGGACGCTCCAGGTATTATGACACGTCTACGGTCAAATAATCAGGCTGCAGCGATATTCAGCCTTCGCCTCCAAAACCGCCCATCTTTACTATCCCAGCTTTAGCCGCAAGTGCCGCGTAATCTGTGAAGTTCTTTACGGTAGGAAGCTGGTCATAGATTTGACGATTCGCAGACATGATTTCAAGAGCGATGGATGGACGAAACGGCTGTTCTTGCCCGCGTTCGTGGTAGTACGATTGGAGCAAACGTACCAGGGGCTTAAAGTGCGAAGCCACGGATACTGGTTTGCTTGGCTGAGAGGGCAGCGCCTCTTCCGGTGCTGAAGCATAACCTGCTGAACCACACGACGATTCAGAAGGCGTTGCAGACGGGCGATAGACATGGCCTTGGCTCGGTTTGGGAGGGCTGAAAGGAATAGGCGTAGATTGGGCAGCTGACACTTGGGTGCCGCGAGGCGGCCTTTCCGGGGAATTTGAAGGCTCCAGCCTAGTGGAAAGTAGGGGACTAGGGTAGAAGCGGGAGGCTGCTAGAAAGGGGTCCTGGTCGTCCTGGTTTGAACGCTTGGGATAGAAGCTTTTGAAGGCTTCGACGGTTGGCGACATTGGTTCCATTGATACCTCAGCGTTTGGCGTAGGGAGTGAAAGTCCCAGATTACCCGGGCCCTGGAAAAGCTTCGAGGATCCTGTGGTGATAGTATCCTGGTCGAAGTACCCTTTGACCTTGGGAAAAGGGAGGGCCTTGGCCTGCTTGCGAGGGCTGGTCCTCGGGAGTGGGACGTTGCATGCCCGATTTGGGGTAGAGGGTGCGGATGGAGCACCCCTTGGAGCTGGGAATCTGAAGGCCTCGAGGCCTTTACGTGACGGGGTGGAGGGCACGTTGGCCTCACAGTCGTTGGCTCCGGCGAGCACATCGAGTGCCCAGTCATAGTAAGTCGACGCTTGTGATGTGAGGCTGATATGTGCGTTGGAGAGGGTTATAAGTACGACATCGTACTGTCGTAATCTGAGGACGGCCATCGCGTACGCGAAGTCGCGGTCACCAGAAATCACGACGATCGTCGCAGGCGCTGGGTTGTCCATTGCATGGGTGAGCATGTCAACTGAACGAGAACCTTGTTCAAAATCCATATGCCCACTTTTCCACCAGAGAAATAAGCGTACCTATCATCATCTTATCTGCAACATCTTTGCGACTATTGTGCGGGGTATCAGTGAGAGATACGCCCGACGCCTGCAGTTCCGAACGAAGGGCAGAGTTCTTCGTCAATTGGGACTGTTCAGCGATTGACAGATACGCTTTGAACAGCTTTATCGGACCAAATGGCTGAACTAAGCTGCGAATGCGCTTAACAAGCTGGCACCCGGATCCACCGGCTGGCGCTGGGCAGTTCTCTTCAGGGGCAAGTGTTAGCGCCATTCTTCAACAACATCGCCCATTGAAGGGCACACTCACCATAGTCCCAGAAGATGGCCGCTTCCTGGGTACTCATTCTGCTCATCGCCAGCACCTTGAGATGGATGTGCAGGAGCAAGGTTCACTGTGGGTCCATCATGAGTCTAATATAAACGGTGGTACCACAGCGATAACGGGCGTTCGAATTCAACACCCATCAAAAGGTCCTTGTCCACGTTACCTTCCTATTCAAGTCCTCGACGCCCTTCTATTAGTGGACCTGTCGTCGAACTTCCTTTCAAGAGACCTCGACGCTCGTACCTGCCTACAGGCCAACACGGCCCCTCTATTAGAAGGAAAAGACCTATCCCGGCATGGTATTAGTACGGTCAGATAGAGAACAAGTGGTGAGTATCTAGTCTAATCAATAGAGTGCAAAGAAGGTAAGACTAATGGGTAAGTATAGCGTTCGTAGATAGTATAACACGTAGCACGCTTCTGTGTTCTTTAACATGTTATATTGACCCATTCTTGACGCAGCATGATCCAAGGGTTAAGGCCATCCCCTCCGCCAAGAGTAACGAACCCCTCCTGCTCGGCCAGTGCAACATAGTCCCCGAAGTCCTCCACTCCTGCATTCTGGTATACGCGCTTGTATCTCTTCCCAAGGTCAATGGAAAGGATAGAGCGTTGGGGAATGTATATGCCCTTGGAGCGGTATTGCTGTAGTTGTTTTACGAGGGGCTTGAATCGGAATGGGACCGACATATGCGATCCATCCTGTCGCATGCTCTTTGTGGGCGAGGCAGAAGAGGACCTGACGGAATTTCCGCCATCCGACTCTCCAAGTCCTGAGGCTCTGGACCTGGGCGAGTTGGGTTCTGTGGGAGGGTGGTTCTCGTCTTCCCAGGGGATATCGTTATCGTATCCCCCAAGCTCCGAAGACGGCGGTGGGCTTGAACAACAGCTTTCTGATTGGTACTCTTCGTCGTGGTATTCGTCAGGGACATGCTGAGAAATGCTGGAGTCTCGGCGGTGGTGCGACGCGACCTTGGCTGTCTGGCTCGACAGCGGGGCAGAGGATTCGCGTGATTTACCCTTCCTGTCCGTGTACTGAGCACTGCTAGTGGAGTCTAGCCGGCTGTCGGGTGTGCGGGGTGTACTGAGAGGCTGGAGAGGTAGTTTGAATGGAGTGCCGAAGAATGAAGTAGGGGCGTCGCCGCGATCCTCCTTGAAAGTTTCTTTGACGACGATAGTGGGGACGCTAGAGTGTTGTCTGTGTTCCGGTCGATTCCTGCCACTGAGGGCCCGTTTCTTCGAGCTCCCCTCTCCCATTACCAAAGTCGAATCTGGATCCGTTGAGTATCTCGTAGCAGGCACTGACCCGCCATCGCCCTTCATCTTCGACCCGTCGTCGCGAGCGTGAGAGGCGCTGGTGTTTTTGCGGAAGTCGGTGGCGATTGAGAAATTGACCCGTGCTGCCTCCTTCTTCGTGGGTGACTTTGGAGATGACTCCATGGAAGCATCGAGGACATCTGAGTTCCAGTGCAGGCGCACAGACGCCTGAGCCGTAAGGCTGATGTGGGTGTTGGGGGGCGTGATGAGAACCACTCGATATCGCCTCAGGCGAAGCGTTGAGAGAGCATATGAGAAGTCGCGATCGCCGGAGATGAGCACGAACGTCGCGGGCGTCGGGTGGTCGATGGCATACGAGAGCATGTCGACTGCCCCTAAGTCAGAGAATGGCACCTAGGAAGTGTGATCTAAACGTACCAAGCATCATCTTGTCTGCCACATCCTTCCGACCATTGTGAGGGCAATCCGTCAGGGAAACCCCCGATGCTTGAAGCTCAGAGCGCAATGTGAGGGATCGCGAGCTCAGCACTTGTTCGGACACTTCGAGATACGCTTTGAAGAGGTTCACAGACCCATAATCTTGGGAGATAAGGCGAATGGCGTTTACGACTTCATATCCCGTAAGGTTTGCGGGTATAGAGCAATTCTCTGCGGAGGTTTAGCACGTTCTCTTGACATGTCGAAGGCTGGCAGCCTCTACTGACCGTAATCCCAGAAAATAGCTACATTTTCTGAAGTGGGTGGCATTTATCCGTCGCAGTGGAGGAGGTAAAGGCGCTTGTGAATGCCGTCACCGCGGGGATCAGGGAACGAGGTCGGTTCGTGGTCGTGGGTGAAGGCACAAAAAGCAAGTGGCTTGGCCACACAACAAAACGCGTCGCGGAGTTCAGATACGCCTCCACGTTGATCACGTCCCAATTCTCATGAATACGCGGAGTACACGGAGTACAGTGGCATTCAACATGATTATAATTGAAAATAATACAAAGATGAAACTTCATTGTTCTAAGGTCGGATGAAGGCATATCCACGCCTTCCCATCTTTCCCACCAAGCTCGACAATCCCTAATGTGACAGCCGTGGCAGCATATTGGGCAAATCGCACATGCCCAGCCTTCTTATACACTTGTGGATCTTTTTTCAGTAATTGGAGCCCGACATTTGAGCGGAGGGGCCGACGATGCCCCTCCTCGCGCAGAGAGTGAAGGATATCAACGAGTGGTCTAAACCCTGGTGGTACCTTCTTCCTCAGTCGATTGAAAAGCTGCCTATTCACTGAACCTCCTGTGTGCCCTTGTTCAGGTGCGCCAGAGGTCGGAGCAGACAAGGAGGGGGGATTGGGAGAATATTCATGGGATCGTTGACCAGAAGTAGGAGCTTGCAGTGACGAGGTGTTATTTTCGCCAGACATGCTCCTTGCCGCCGAGGGTAGGGACTGAGGTGGCGAAGCAGAAGAACTTGAGGTGATGCCTGGCCCGTTATCTGTTTGACGCAGGCCGACACGATTAGAGTCCAACTCGTCGTTCGATATAACGAAGTCTTCCAGCCTTGATGCCAACGGATTGACGAAGTCTTCTAAGAGAACATCGTCACCGTTGTCTGGAACGGATGATGCCCCTACTTTGCAAGGGTCAACGGAGGCACCATAGTCGAGGGGGTGAGTGTAAGGGCTCTTTGTTGGTATGTCCGACGTGCGAGTCGGTTCAAGACGAGGCACACTTCTTGAGTCGAATGGCAAGCCCTCTGAACGGCATGTTATCTCAGTGTTCCAATCGAAGCAAAGGGTGGCCTGCATCCAGAGATCCGGCTTCGTGTCTGGGGGTGTTATGATCACCGTAGTATGGCTTCGAAGGCGGAGGACCGAGAGCGCGTACGAGAGACTAGGATCAGCAGATATCAAGATGAGAACTGTGGTATCGATTGGCCTATCAAACGCATAGGCCAATAGATCGACTGTGGTCAGGGGCTAAGTTAGTATCAACGAAACGAGCCGTAGTCATAAAGCCTGCCTACCAATTAGCATCTTGTCTGCGACATCTTTCGGGGCCGGGACATCTGTCAACGATACACCAGAAGACTGGAGTTCAGACCGTAGCAGTGCATTCCCCGTAGCATCCTTGCCGAGTGAGTAATGGTCTCCAACAGACAGATACGCCTTGAAGATGCTTATGTTCCCGAAACGCAAGGCAAGGGAGCGGATGTTGTGCACAAGTGTGTAGCCCGTCAACCCGTCTGGTGCCGGGCAACTGCCTATCAGAGATCAGTTGGAATTCGAAAATGTTGGGAGGTATATCTATACCGTAGTCCCAGAAAATGGCTACTTCATTTCTATCTGCAGGCATGAGATGATATGCTGAAAAGGCGTTCACGAAAGGAGTCAAGGCCAACAAGGGGCGGGCGGGCCATGCAAGCTGTGGCGTAGGACCGACTGAAGGTACACAGCCACTTGATCCGCCTGACGGACTCTTATTCAAGTTATTGAGTCTGACGCGTTTGTCTCGGACCTTGCCAAGTGCCTCCTATCTTGAACTTCCACAACGACTCCAGCTCTCTCCTGGGACCAGATGCGACCAGATGCGACTATTTAGTAACATGAAAAACTACAGAAGACAGACTTTCGTACAGGGGATAATCGTGGAACGACAGCATGCCTCTGTATCACTCCCTTTCCATGAATTGGTAGCCAAACCAAACTTCAATCTTCTTCAACCCGTCGAAGGTTGGATGATGGTCCTCAAACTCGCTTTTCGGGATGGTGATAGTGTAGAGACCGCCAATGCCCATCGCCCAGAGCGGCGAGCTACGAGGTCCATCCAGGGGTGGGGACGAATCGAGGTCCAGCCCGTTGGTGTGCAGAGGGGTGATAGTAGCCGGGATAACTTCGCGGCGTGCCTGCAGGATCGTATGGTGAATCGTTCCGTTGCTCATCCGTTCCGAGTATACGCCACTGTGCTCGAGCTTGCAAGACACCAGGTTACCTTCCCCCGTAGCCCCAACGAAGGAGATGCCGACTGCTTGAATCTTGGTGCGGTACCGCTGCTGAGCGAGGGTGGCCGCGTCGAACATGAACGTCAAGGTGAAGGTCGAACGGAAGGTCTCGAGGTCCACTGGATCGGTGAAGGCAAGGCGACGGATATCCTTGAGAAGTGGGCGTTCAAAGTATGTCTGGTACGTTTTCCACATCTCCGCGGGGTCGAGGAGCCTGGTGAATGACTTCTGATAAGAAGTGGCCAGGGTAGTGACGTGGGTGGACGGGTCGAACAAATAATCCGCCTCGAGATCGGGGTGGACACGGCCAATGTCGTATAAAACGTGCTGGGTTTGGTCCTTGAGGAGGTAGATTTCGACAGACCGCTGGGCGCGGAAAGCAAAGCCCAGAAGAATATCGACCTTGGAGAACGCCGCTTGGATAACTTTGAGCCCTGCCTCCCTCACAATCTCCTCCGTCAATCCTGTCCGAGCGATCGACGCTTCGTGGAAAGCCCGTAGGGCCCTTTCGGAAACCAGGTTCTGTTCCAACGCCCTCGTCTTCATCTGCGCCCTCTTGAGCTCCTGCTGCTTCAGCAAGTGCTCATACACCAGCTCTGCCCCCTTTAACAGGAGATCCATCAACGTGCCGTTGTCTGCCGTCCTCGCTCGCTTGATCACGGCGATGATGTTCTGCAGGTTGGTGACCTTCCTCTCGGACTTATCCAAAATCCCACTCGCGTCCTTCTTGACCTTGTTGTGCTTGTCCAGGACTGCTTGTCGCGTTCCATCTTCCATGTCGTCCACAATGACCTTAACCATCGGGGCAGCGTTGTCGTAGATGGTCTTGCCGAGAGAAATGACGCTCGGAACGATGGCGATAAGACTAGCTCCCCCAGTCGGCACTGCTGCGATAACTGCGACGACGGCAACCGCGATGTCCTTGACGCTCCCGCCTATACCGCCAATGGACAAGGGCTTCTTCATCTCCTCATTTGCCGCTTCAATCTGCCGCTTCACTTCCTCCATAATCCCCTCCAACTCCTTCAGCGCCTCGCCTAGATCCTTCTCGGTTTGCTTGGAAATTTCGAGGTTTGCTGTGGCATCCTCGATGCGTACATCGCATTGCGCCCTCTGACCTTTGAACACCTCCTGGAAGCCCTGGAGGTCCGTAGCCTTGAGGAGAGTAGTGTTTCCGATGCTCGAGAACGTTGCGACGAGGCTTCCGAGATTGGTGAGATTGGTGATGTATTCCTTGAAGTTGGGGATGACATCAAAGTTGCGGGGAAGACCGAGGGGGTTGATGTCGTTCCAAATATGCTCGAGGCGCAGGATACTTTCAGTCTGACCGGCGTTGAGGCGGATCGCAGCCTGAAACTCGTCGACGGCCAGCCCAACGTAGTGATCGCGATCGGCGGCTCCAGGGACATAGCTCCTGAAGTAGAATTCACCGACAGCATGCCGGTACTTCGCCCACTCAAACGCGAATGGCTCGGACGCAAGTGATGCCCAGAATTCAGCGTAAGAGAGCGTTGTTGTCTTCAACTCCCCACTCGAGCCATCCGCCCCGTCCCCTCCTCTATCTCCGCCCTTCCCAGGAGGCCCTTGACGAATTTCGGGATTCGCCGCCCCTTCAACAGCCAGTGCTATGGGTGATCGAACTTTATACTTGGGCCACCCATTCTGACCAGGGGCTCCACCACCACCTCCCTTTCCTAAGGACCCGCCATTCAGAAGGGTTCCCGGGACAACATCCGAGGGAGAGGTGACGCTTGCGAGAATTACGATGCCTCCATGTCCTCCCAGCCCGCCTTTCCCGCCGTTCCCTCCTTTTCCACCAGTCTTCTCGATATACGGCGGGAATGGGTAGGGTGTTCGTCCAAGAGGTATCGGCCACACGTCTTCAACCCCAATATCGTGACCCCGGCCCCCAGATCCTCCGTTTCCACCATCGCCACCCCCCACGTCGACCTGCCACCTGCCACTGACCACTTCCGCGACGACCTTGACCTCACCACCCCTCAACCCATCAACTCCCTGACCTCCTTCAAGTCCCTGAATCGCGTCTCGGCGGCCATTCGCCCCATCACCGCCGTTCGCTCCACTGGGCCCATGATTGTAAAGGACTGCATTGTTCGAGATGTTGTACTCAACCGCATAGATCTCGAGGTTTACTCCCTTGAGGTTGTACGTGGCAGGGAGAGTAACCTGGCGAGCGATGAGGCGGAGGGTGTCGCCTCGTTTGAGGCCAGCAATGTAAGGGAAGTTGGAAGTGATGCTGATAGCATCCCGAATGATTTGGACTGTTCGTGGCATGGGGATGGAGCGTGCTTATGGGGTATTGAATGGCTTTCAAGGAAGACAGAAAGCTTCCCTATTTGAAGGAATGCTGAGGCAAGCCAGCAGCGACATGGGGCTCGGAAAGAGTCAAGCACCGATTTTGCGAGTTGCCTGTCCTCGCTTAACTTGACGGGAGTGCCCTGGCGCCCTGAGCTCAACATAGCTCACTGACATCCGCCACTGGCCAGGAAAAAGAACTTGAAGGCGGCCAGAGGCAGCCGTGAATTCGAGCCGTCTGTCATCGTTTTCTAGAATGGCAAGATGGAATAGCAACTCACACGAAAGCATTTGAATATGGGCAGGGCAGGGCGCTATTGCCTACAAGCTTCACCTCGGTCGACTTCCCATTTCTTAGGTACACAATCCCGTGTATTCGAAGAAGTAGGTATAGTGTCAATGGACTCTTTCGATATAGAGTGCATACGGCATGAACAATTAAACTACAGGGGTTGGAAGGCAATCGGGACGTTCGTACGAAGAAGCGACACTACCTCTTTACCTCTAAAAACATCTACTCTGAAGGCAGATCGGCACCCCACTCCCTGTCCATGAATTGGTATCCAAAACAAACTTCAATATTCTTCAACCCGTCGAAGGTTGGATGATGCTCCTCAAACTCGCTTTTGGGGATGGTGATAGTGTAGAGACCACCAATACCCATCCCCCACAGCGGCGAGCTGCGAGGCGCATCGAGGGGCGGGGATGCATCGAGGTCCAACCCGTTGGTGCGCAGAGGGGTGATAGAAGCCGGGATAATTTCGTGGCGAGTATGCAGGATCGTCTGGCGGATGGTTCCGCTGCTCATCCGTTCCGAGTAAAGGCTGCTATGCTCGAGCTTGCAAGATACCAGATCGCCTTCTCCCGTAGCCCCAACAAAGGAGATGCTTGGATCTTGGTGCGGTACCGCTGTTGAGCGAGGGTGGCCGCGTCGAACATGAATGTTAAGGTGAAGGTCGAACGGAAGGTATCGAGGTCCGCTGGATCGGTGAAGGCAAGGCGACGAATATCTTTGAGAAGGGGGCTGCTAAAATACGTCTGGTATGTTTTCCACATTTCCGTGGGGTCGAGGAGCCTGGTGAACGATTTCTGATATGAGGTAGCCAGAGTAGTGACATGGGCGGACGGGTCGAGCAGATAGTCCGCCTCGAGATCAGGGTTGACACGGCTGACGTCGCAGAAAACGTGCTGGGTCTGGTCCTTGAGGAGGTAAATTTCGACGGACCGCTGGGCGCGAAAGGCGAAGCCCAGAAGAATATCGACCTTGGAGAACGCCGCTTGGATAACTTTGAGCCCTGCCTCCCTCACAATCTCCTCCGTCAATCCTGTCCGAGCGATCGACGCTTCGTGGAAAGCCCGTAGGGCCCTTTCGGAAACCAGGTTCTGTTCCAACGCCCTCGTCTTCATCTGCGCCCTCTTGAGCTCCTGCTGCTTCAGCAAGTGCTCATACACCAGCTCTGCCCCCTTTAACAGGAGATCCATCAACGTGCCGTTGTCTGCCGTCCTCGCTCGCTTGATCACGGCGATGATGTTCTGCAGGTTGGTGACCTTCCTCTCGGACTTATCCAAAATCCCACTCGCGTCCTTCTTGACCTTGTTGTGCTTGTCCAGGACTGCTTGTCGCGTTCCATCTTCCATGTCGTCCACAATGACCTTAACCATCGGGGCAGCGTTGTCGTAGATGGTCTTGCCGAGAGAAATGACGCTCGGAACGATGGCGATAAGACTAGCTCCCCCAGTCGGCACTGCTGCGATAACTGCGACGACGGCAACCGCGATGTCCTTGACGCTCCCGCCTATACCGCCAATGGACAAGGGCTTCTTCATCTCCTCATTTGCCGCTTCAATCTGCCGCTTCACTTCCTCCATAATCCCCTCCAACTCCTTCAGCGCCTCGCCTAGATCCTTCTCGGTTTGCTTGGAAATTTCGAGGTTTGCTGTGGCATCCTCGATGCGTACATCGCATTGCGCCCTCTGACCTTTGAACACCTCCTGGAAGCCCTGGAGGTCCGTAGCCTTGAGGAGAGTAGTGTTTCCGATGCTCGAGAACGTTGCGACGAGGCTTCCGAGATTGGTGAGATTGGTGATGTATTCCTTGAAGTTGGGGATGACATCAAAGTTGCGGGGAAGACCGAGGGGGTTGATGTCGTTCCAAATATGCTCGAGGCGCAGGATACTTTCAGTCTGACCGGCGTTGAGGCGGATCGCAGCCTGAAACTCGTCGACGGCCAGCCCAACGTAGTGATCGCGATCGGCGGCTCCAGGGACATAGCTCCTGAAGTAGAATTCACCGACAGCATGCCGGTACTTCGCCCACTCAAACGCGAATGGCTCGGACGCAAGTGATGCCCAGAATTCAGCGTAAGAGAGCGTTGTTGTCTTCAACTCCCCACTCGAGCCATCCGCCCCGTCCCCTCCTCTATCTCCGCCCTTCCCAGGAGGCCCTTGACGAATTTCGGGATTCGCCGCCCCTTCAACAGCCAGTGCTATGGGTGATCGAACTTTATACTTGGGCCACCCATTCTGACCAGGGGCTCCACCACCACCTCCCTTTCCTAAGGACCCGCCATTCAGAAGGGTTCCCGGGACAACATCCGAGGGAGAGGTGACGCTTGCGAGAATTACGATGCCTCCATGTCCTCCCAGCCCGCCTTTCCCGCCGTTCCCTCCTTTTCCACCAGTCTTCTCGATATACGGCGGGAATGGGTAGGGTGTTCGTCCAAGAGGTATCGGCCACACGTCTTCAACCCCAATATCGTGACCCCGGCCCCCAGATCCTCCGTTTCCACCATCGCCACCCCCCACGTCGACCTGCCACCTGCCACTGACCACTTCCGCGACGACCTTGACCTCACCACCCCTCAACCCATCAACTCCCTGACCTCCTTCAAGTCCCTGAATCGCGTCTCGGCGGCCATTCGCCCCATCACCGCCGTTCGCTCCACTGGGCCCATGATTGTAAAGGACTGCATTGTTCGAGATGTTGTACTCAACCGCATAGATCTCGAGGTTTACTCCCTTGAGGTTGTACGTGGCAGGGAGAGTAACCTGGCGAGCGATGAGGCGGAGGGTGTCGCCTCGTTTGAGGCCAGCAATGTAAGGGAAGTTGGAAGTGATGCTGATAGCATCCCGAATGATTTGGACTGTTCGTGGCATGGGGATGGAGCGTGCTTATGGGGTATTGAATGGCTTTCAAGGAAGACAGAAAGCTTCCCTATTTGAAGGAATGCTGAGGCAAGCCAGCAGCGACATGGGGCTCGGAAAGAGTCAAGCACCGATTTTGCGAGTTGCCTGTCCTCGCTTAACTTGACGGGAGTGCCCTGGCGCCCTGAGCTCAACATAGCTCACTGACATCCGCCACTGGCCAGGAAAAAGAACTTGAAGGCGGCCAGAGGCAGCCGTGAATTCGAGCCGTCTGTCATCGTTTTCTAGAATGGCAAGATGGAATAGCAACTCACACGAAAGCATTTGAATATGGGCAGGGCAGGGCGCTATTGCCTACAAGCTTCACCTCGGTCGACTTCCCATTTCTTAGGTACACAATCCCGTGTATTCGAAGAAGTAGGTATAGTGTCAATGGACTCTTTCGATATAGAGTGCATACGGCATGAACAATTAAACTACAGGGGTTGGAAGGCAATCGGGACGTTCGTACGAAGAAGCGACACTACCTCTTTACCTCTAAAAACATCTACTCTGAAGGCAGATCGGCACCCCACTCCCTGTCCATGAATTGGTATCCAAAACAAACTTCAATATTCTTCAACCCGTCGAAGGTTGGATGATGCTCCTCAAACTCGCTTTTGGGGATGGTGATAGTGTAGAGACCACCAATACCCATCCCCCACAGCGGCGAGCTGCGAGGCGCATCGAGGGGCGGGGATGCATCGAGGTCCAACCCGTTGGTGCGCAGAGGGGTGATAGAAGCCGGGATAATTTCGTGGCGAGTATGCAGGATCGTCTGGCGGATGGTTCCGCTGCTCATCCGTTCCGAGTAAAGGCTGCTATGCTCGAGCTTGCAAGATACCAGATCGCCTTCTCCCGTAGCCCCAACAAAGGAGATGCTTGGATCTTGGTGCGGTACCGCTGTTGAGCGAGGGTGGCCGCGTCGAACATGAATGTTAAGGTGAAGGTCGAACGGAAGGTATCGAGGTCCGCTGGATCGGTGAAGGCAAGGCGACGAATATCTTTGAGAAGGGGGCTGCTAAAATACGTCTGGTATGTTTTCCACATTTCCGTGGGGTCGAGGAGCCTGGTGAACGATTTCTGATATGAGGTAGCCAGAGTAGTGACATGGGCGGACGGGTCGAGCAGATAGTCCGCCTCGAGATCAGGGTTGACACGGCTGACGTCGCAGAAAACGTGCTGGGTCTGGTCCTTGAGGAGGTAAATTTCGACGGACCGCTGGGCGCGAAAGGCGAAGCCCAGAAGAATATCGACCTTGGAGAACGCCGCTTGGATAACTTTGAGCCCTGCCTCCCTCACAATCTCCTCCGTCAATCCTGTCCGAGCGATCGACGCTTCGTGGAAAGCCCGTAGGGCCCTTTCGGAAACCAGGTTCTGTTCCAACGCCCTCGTCTTCATC
This sequence comes from Ephemerocybe angulata, assembly GCA_013368325.1. NCBI lineage: Eukaryota > Fungi > Basidiomycota > Agaricomycetes > Agaricales > Psathyrellaceae > Ephemerocybe > Ephemerocybe angulata. The sequence continues at coordinate 808,008 of JAACJK010000164.1, forward strand.
TGCGCCCTCTTGAGCTCCTGCTGCTTCAGCAAGTGCTCATACACCAGCTCTGCCCCCTTTAACAGGAGATCCATCAATGCGCCGTTGTCCGCCGTCCTCGCTCGCTTGATCACGGCGATGATGTTCTGCAGATTGGTGACCTTCCTCTCGGACTGATCCAAAATCCCACTCGAGTCCTTCTTGACCTTGTTGTGCTTGTCCAGGACTGCCTGTCGTGTTTCATCTTCCCTGTCGTCCATCATGACTTTGACCATCGGTGAAACATTGCCGTAGATCGTCTTGCCAAGGGAGAGGACGCTCGGAACCATGGCGATAAGACTGGCTCCCCCAGCCGGGACTGCCGCTGCCACTGCCATGATGGCAACCCCGATGTCCTTGACGCTCCCAGCTATACCTCCAAAGGCCAGAGGTTCCTTCATCTCCTCATTCGCCGCTTCAATCTGCCGCCTCACTTCCTCCATAACCCCCTCTACATCCTTTATCGCCTCGCCTAGATCCTTCTCGGTTTGCCTGGATATCTCGAGGTTCGATGTGACATTCTCGATTCGCACGTCGCATTGTGCCCTCTGACCTTTGAACACTTCTTGGAAGCCTTGAAGGTCGGTCGCCTTGAGGAGAGTTGCGTTTCCAATGCTCGGGATTGAGGCGACTCGCGGCCTGGAACTCGTCAACAGCCAGTCCAATGTAGTGGTCACGATCGGTGGCTCCGGGGACATAGCTTCTGAAGTAAAATTCGCCAACAGTGTGCCGGTACCTCGCCCACTCGTGTGCGAAGGGCTCCGACGCGATTAAAGCCCAGAATTCAACGTACGTGAGCGTTGCGGTCCTCAACTCCCCTCCCGATCCATCCATTCCGTCCCCCCCTCTATCTCCAGGGTACCCCGGAGGTCCCTGACGAATTTCGGGATTCACCTTATGTAAATGGTCGAGGTGTTGCTGTGATAGTAACACTTGAAATAGTTACGATCCCTCCCTTACCTCCCAGCCCGCCTTGTCCCCCTCTCCCTCCATTTCCCCCAGTCTTCGTGATAAACGGTATCGACGGCCCATAGTAAGGGATTGGCCACACCTTTTCGATTCCAATGTCGCGCCCCCTACCACCAGATCCCCCGGTTCCACCATCTCCGCCCCTTACATCGACCCGCCACCCACCGGTAAAATCACTTGCGCGACGACCTTCACCTCACCCCCGTTTAACCCAGTGCCTCCTTGACCTCCTCCAAGTCCCTGCATAGCATCTTGGTGGCCTCGCGCCCCGTTGCCGCCGTTCCCCCCGGCGGGCCCACGGTTGTAAATGGCTGCATTGTTCAAGACGGAGGGTGTCACCCCGTTGGAGGCCTGCAATGTAGGGGAAGTTGGGCGTGATGCTGATAACGTCTCGGATGACTTGGACTGTTCGTGCCATGCTTAGAGAATAAGGAGTCGTTGTGATGTTAGAGGGTCGTCGAAAAAGGACAAAAGCCTTCCCTATTTGAAGGGATGCGGAGAGAGGGTGCCGCGAACATTGTGCGGCAGCGGCATGGGTTCGGGGCAACTCAAGCACCGAATGTTCAAGCTGCCTATCCTCGCTTACCTTGACAGGCTTGCCCCTGGTACCCCTGGGGCCTGCATCTGCTGGCCGTGAAATCCAGTCACCAACTAGTATGCCGACCCATGCCGCCATCCCTATCCAGATCTTGAAAGACTGAGGCTGTCAATTTTTGTTCATGCGCCTCTGGCTCCCGGTGCATATTACGAGTCTTACGACCATCTAAGAAAACCGCCGAGGAGTGAGATGTTACGAGCGAGGTGAAGGCGATATGTATCAGCCTGGGCGCGCTCTCCTGCTCGGCTGGATATGCAAAACGGTAGATTGCACTCAGTCCTCTAGGACGATCTCGGTAGATCAAAGGGAAGATAAATAAGGTAGTTCACGAACCAAATACGAATGGACTTTCGAAAGTTTTCTAGCTGACCAGCGCCAAGATACGGTGGTAATCCTCCTTCACGCTCTGGAAGGTTTCCTCGAGCTTGTCATGGCGTTCCTCTTTCTCCATCTGAGCCAGAATTTCCTGTAGACCAACTAAAGTGAGTTCCAACCCTACGAAAAAGACTTTGGGGGGCGCACAAAATTGAAACGGTAGAGCCGCTCCTTGACCTGAAGACGGTAAGCTCTCATCGTCCTCGGGTCCGAGATGTCCATCTTGAAAAGAATCAACATCTCCACCAGGCGTTGGAATTGACGCTAAACGCAGCCCATTTCAACTTCTACAACTTCTACTTCAGATAGGAGGAGGGAGAGCGTACCAAGGCGATTTTCAAATCCTTTCTCCACTTCTCTAGCCAAGCTTTGTCGCTTGGAGGGACGATCTTCCCTTTGGCTTGAACTTTTGCCACTCCACCGCGGCCACTGCGACCTGCCTTACCGACACCGCCCACACGTCCGCCACCGTATGTGACGGCTTCCCCGAAGGCTTCCTCCATGAATTGGGGGTTGTTCAGAAGCATGATGAGGTCGTTCTTGTCTCTGAGATCTTCGAACGCCTCGGCGGGGTCTTCAACTGTGAGCTCGGCAATTGTAGGTTGCGAGACAACGTAGCGGTATATTGAGTTGTAAAGTTCGGCTAGAGCACATGTCAATCCCATTGATGGCCTGAAGTAGAGGGAGATATTGATACTCACAGCCATGGCCGCCGCGTTGATAGGGAGGAAGAATGACGAATTGGCTAGGTGTGTCGTCAGTATTTACATGAAATGTGTGGAGGTTGGTGGGTCTACCTGAGTCGTAGTCGGGTCTTTTCTGGGAAGCAGTAGAATGGGTACAATGAAGAGTACCCTACGAAGTGGTAAGTCGCGGTGTGGGGAGCTGATCTCCGCTTTCGTTTCTCGAAACTAAATACACACGTTAGCTTCTTCACCAGGCAAAAGACCTTGAAAGCCTCACAGGACGGCGAACTCCCAAGTATCTTCCTCCTCTTGAATGTATGAACCACCCTCAATGTAGAGGAGGATGAACAACTGCATTCTTCTGTGATATTCTCGGAATCCCGGGGTGTTCCAATTGGTCTAGAAGACAAGTAAGCTTAGGCACCTCTATAGCTTGAACAATGACGCACATGGTAGACCTCAAACTCAATAACGTCTTCACTCGTGGCATCTAACGACTGGGCGTTCGCGCTTCCCTTGCCTTTCCCTTTGGCCCCAGGCGACGGTCGCGTATACGAGTGAATCAGTTGGCCAGAGGGGCGGAATGATGTGGCATCCTCGTCGACACGTTTGAGGAATTCAGCTTCGTCCGTGAGGTAGTCTGCGCGAGTGTGAGAAGTGGCACTCTGAGCCTGTTGGAGGAACATACCTTCGGGTATGAATTCTGATAGTGTTGCTTGTACATCGTCGGTTGTCGAGGCAGCAAGCTTTTCAGCGTACTCGACGGACAAGTACTGAGCTAATGATCCTGAAGCGAACCTCAACTAGCTACTGGTTAGCCATTGGACACGCATGAAAGGTTTGGAACTCACGTCAATACGCAAGTCCTTGTATCCATAGATCTTTTCGTCTTCGCCGAATATCTACAGTTTAGAGATTAGATGGAGAAAAGGACATGTCAAGACCTGCATACAGGGTATGTGAATCCCGGGTGAAATCCTTCGTAGCTGTCTTCCTCTCCCAGGCTTTCTGTGTCCTCCTTTGCTCTTACTATCTGCTCTAAGCATCTGTTACGACCAAGTGCAGACATACTACTCACTGAGAGAGAGGTTCAGGGCTTCATTGGAGTCTGTTGTCCAGTCTGCCATAGCTAGGAATGTTGTGTTGGTGGTAAGCAATTACGACCAGTTGGACCGAGCACCGCGTTCGACGCGTTGTTTGGCATTGATGTCCATTGGCTTTAGCGGGATGGCGGAGCGACGGCGACGGACGTCGTCCACTAACTACTCTACACCCAAGAATGCATTCTATCGGATGATATATTACCCATATAGACGTTTTGTCGCTCGTTCGTGGAAAAGGAAGTGTTGAAACGGGAGGATGATGACAGTTGGCTCTAGGATCCGGTGTGCCGGTTAAGAAGGCCCCCAAGTTTCTAACTTCCACGTTTCGGTAGTCCCTGCACTTCCCTGCAGTGCTCTACTGACTTGATAGGTTCGCGCGCAGCCAACAAGAGTCGTTATCCCTCTCCCTTTCCTGTTGTGAGGATGTTCAGCATACGGATTTCCAGGACGTATCTCCGAGGTACCACTGCATGCAAGCTCTCTGGCAGCGTCAGGTACTACAGCATCGCAGTCGATAACCATACCCCTAAGAAGTCGAAGGTTTGGGCGTCGGCGGATGAGGCCGTCAAGGATATAAAGTCGGGGGATGTGCTGCTATGTGCAGGTGAGTCCCTGTCTCATGCTCTCGGCGCGTCCTGGATCTCATAGTCATGTTCCTACAGGATTCGGTGCTGCAGGAATTCCAGGTACCATCTACGAGCCTGCTTCTATATGGATTCCCCTCACCTAACTTCTAGACACGCTCCTCGGGGCCCTCGCTAAGCGGAAGGATGAAGTCACGAACTTGACTGGTGTATCGAACAACGCTGGGAACTATGATTCTGGGCTGGGTATGCTTCGGTAACATTCTATACGCAAATCTTCCCCTCATTCATCGACCTCAACAGATAAGTTGCTGAACACCAACCAACTGGGCAAGATCATTGCCTCCTACCCCGGAAGGTATTCATCCCACCCCCACATTCCTACATCCAATTACTAAGCGCCTATTCTTTCGCAGTAATAAGAACTTCGAGTCCCGATTCCTCACGGGCAATATCACCTTGGAACTCACTCCTCAGGGGACCCTTGCTGAACGTCTCCGCGCACACGCCGCCGGTATCCCGGCATTCTTCACGCCTACTGGCGCATCCACCGCCATTGAAGAGGGTTCGATCCCTCAAAGGTACAATGAGGGCGGGGCTAAGAACGGGATTGCTATCCCGGGTATCCCGAAAGAAGCCCGAGAGATCAATGGCAGGAGATACGTCTTGGAAACTGCCCTTGCAGGAGACGTCGCCTTTATTCACGCGTGGAAAGCTGATGAGGCTGGTAATGTTGTGTTTCGGTAAGCCGAGAGCTTGCTAGTCCGGAAGTGCTCTTATCTAACACAATGTGCTTATGTGCTTTAGGTATGCGTCCAATAACTTTAGTACTGTAATGGGCAAGAACGCGAAGCTCACGATTGTTGAGGTTGACTACTTTTTCTACTCCACACCTTGCCAGTCATCTTATCTCATTGATTTAGGCCGAGCACATTGTCCCAGCAGGAAAACTCTCCCCGAACGCCATACACCTTCCCGGAATTTACGTCGACCGAATTGTCAAAGCGACTGTTCCCAAACACATCGAAATCGTCACGCTCGCCTCCTCTGGCGAGAAGAAAACAGAACTCGCACCAGAGAAAGCCGCTGCACTCGCTATCCGCCAACGTATAGCCAGACGCGCTGCGAAGGAGATCAAGGACGGGTATTACGCCAACCTCGGCATCGGTATTCCAACCCTCATTCCGGAGTACCTTGAACCTGGGGTCAGTGTTTGGTGGCAGAGTGAGAACGGTATCTTAGGTATGGGGCCATATCCCACCGAAAAGCAGCTCGATGCGTAAGTCGCTCTTGAAGTTGAAAGTTTCCTTGCTGGAGACATACTAACCATGAAATCGTAGGGATCTTATCAATGCTGGCAAGGAGACGGTTACACTCATACCCGGTGCCTCTGTCTTTGGTGAGCTACTGCGCGGCTTGGATAGGCTGTGTTATTAATTCAAAATAGATTCAAGCGAATCTTTCGCTATGATCCGTGGAGGCCATGTTAACGTCGCAGTTCTTGGCGTAAGTGTCTCGCCCTTCTCTCGATCTCAATACCAATTAATGTGCATTCGCCAGGCCATGGAAGTCTCTCAAGCCGGTGATATCGCCAACTTCATGATCCCTGGAAAGCTCCTCAAAGGTCAAGCTTCCCCCTCCCTTAAATATGCTCCTTGCATTAACGCGATACATTACAGGAATCGGAGGCGCTATGGACCTTGTCTCCAACCCCGATAAGACGAAGGTTATCGCCGTCCTCGAGCACTGCTCGAAGAAGGGCCAGTCGAAGGTCCTCAAGACCTGCTCTCTGCCGTTGACGGGCGCCAGGGCGGTCAGCACTATCATCACTGAACTCGCTGTATTCGACGTTGACCGTGTTGCTGGCGAGCTCGAGCTCATTGATCTGGCTGAGGGTGTCACTGTTGACGAGGTTCGCGCTAAGACGGATGCGGACTTCAAGGTTAGGAGTCATTTGGGAACGTTCGCTTAGACTAGGTTGGAGGCGCATCCGAATACTATACAGGAAGGAAGAACTCATTGAGCAATGTATGTATATCCTGGGCTATGGCACGAAGAGATACTTTCCCTTGATTGTTAGGTTGCTTGAGGACTGGTCAGGTCCTCCATAGGCGCAATCGAAATGGTGGAGGCACTCAGGAATAGCCATTTCCTCCCGTCCCAACATCATCATAATAGTATCATGCTACTGTCTATTGAGCCTACTTCCTGAGTTCCAGCGACAACAAAAGCCACTTCTTCAAGTACCGCGATGGCATAACATGCCGCTGGAAGGTGATGGGGGCGCACGGATAACCTGTCAGTCTGACCCTCCTGTTCGTCGATCGCAGGTGTCAGGAGAAGGCGTTCGGACCTATTGGGCGGTGGGCGACGTTCAGTATTGGGATGGGGACGAGGAGAGGGAAGCATAGATCCGCATTGGTAACCTTTTGCGCCACTCGTGTGTGGGATGCACAGTAGAGTTAGCAGTGCGTTGTGGCTCTAGCGGGATGTTCGCTGGATTTAAGCGCGCGTGGTCACGACCCGTGCACGCGGAGGCTGTGCTATATTTAGCGCTCAGCGTTGTCTGCGGCTCAGCCACGAGCCTCCTTGACTCTGTACACACATGTCGGAAACACGAACGCCCTATGCTGGCTCGCGGCGCAAGCTCGTTCTTGCTTTCGACGTGGGAACGACTTATAGTGGCATCTCATACACGTATGTTCTCCTGTTGTTGCCAACTTTGAGGGGGTGACTGAGTGCTGTGGTGTCGTCTAGGATATTGGATCCTGGGCATGTCCCTGAGGTTAAGGGTGTGACTAGGTATGTCTGGATCCCTTGCAAACTGGAAACTGACGTTGATGATTTCATGCCACAGGTTCCCTGCCCATGAACAGATTAGCGGTGCCTCCAAGATCCCCACAATCATCTACTACGATAAACATGGGAACGTCTGCGCAGTAGGCGCAGAAGCTATGCGAGAGGGCATATTCGAGCAAGCAGAAGATGAGGGATGGATCAAAACCGAATGGTGAGCGCCTTTCCTCTTACTAACTCCCTCCTCCCCTCTGTGGCAGGGAGAGGCGACGGTTGTGCCGATGCTGACCCCATGCGTCCGTCTTTCATCCCTGAAGGTTCAAGCTCCACATCCGCCCCAGGACAGATGCTTCGGGGCAAATTGCAGCTCAGATACCCCCTCTACCCCTTGACAAGACTGTTGTTACTGTCATGGCCGACTTCTTGGCCTACCTTTTCCAATGCGCCGCCACTTTCATCCAGGATACCCATGCGAACGGTCGTGATCTGTGGGACAGCGTGAGGAACGAGATCGACTTTGTTCTCTCTCATCCAAACGGATGGGAAGGATTTCAACAGACGCAGATGCGAGAGTCGATGGTGAAGGCAAACTTAATTCCCGATACTACACAGGGGCATGCTCGAGTCTCCTTTGTGACCGAGGGTGAGGCAAGCTTGCACTTCTCTATCGAGAATGGCCTTCCTGCCAGCGCGTTGCAGGTATGCGACTTTCTTCCCAAGAGAAACAGCTCGGTGGGCTAACATCCGCTTTCAGAAAGGAGAAGGGATCGCAATCGTCGACGCTGGAGGTGGCACTGTGGACATGAGCGCATACAGTCGGTACGCCGGTGGGGACGGAGAACCTTCGACCTTCAAAGAAATCGCACCACCTCAATGTACGTTATGATCCTTCGTCAAGGTGGTTTACGCTTATCCATGAGGACAGGTCACTTCCAAGGATCTGTCTTCGTCAGCATCCATGCAAGGATGTTCCTTGAAAGTGAGTTCTGCATCTGCAGTGCAGTTTAACAGCCCTCTGATTGGAGTGGCAGGCTACCTTGCGGAATCGGACTTTGTTGATGACTTGGACCACATCGTCCGCTGCTTCGACAAGACGACGAAGGTTAGGTTCAGCAGCGATTCCCAGCCTCAGTATATCAAGTTCGGATCTACTCGTGACAATGACGCAAGCTGCAACATTCGGTTCGGCCAGCTAAAGCTTACTGGAGAGGATGTGGCTGCCTTCTTCGATGGGTCTGTGAAGTGCATTGTCAATGCGGTGAAGGAGCAAAAAGGCATGGCACATAAACCTATACATGTACGTTGTCCGTCGCTACCTGGAGTCATCTACGGGCGCTCATCTACGCACACAGTACGTCGTGCTTGTCGGAGGCTTTGCTGCCAATGACTGGCTCTTCGCAAAAGTAGAGGAGGGACTAAAGTCTGAAGGCGTCACCGTCATTCGACCAGAGAATCATGTGTAAGCTGTTACTTCCCCTAGATGAGCTGCCGGCCTCTAACATGCCCTGACAGCAACAAGGCAGTCTCCGACGGCGCCATATCGTTCTATCTGGACCATCATGTCACAACTCGAGTGTCAAAGTTCACATATGGACAATTCCGCACAGCTTTCTATGAACCCAAAAACCTGGACCACCTGCAACGCAAGGAGAAGACTTACACTTGCGCCTCTGGAGAGACGCTGGTGCCTGACTTCTTTGCGGTCATCTTACCGAAGGTCCGTAGTCTTTACTACCCCACACCCTCTGCGATAACGAACAAAGATAATCAGAACACGCAAGTTCAAGAGGGCAAAGAGTTCCGTCAGGGCTTTGGGCTCCGGTCCGAGAAGAAATCCGACATTCAGAAGGTCACCTCCAACGTGTGGGCGTACCAAGGGACCAAGGCGAACATAAAGTGGAAGGACCAAGACCCAAGTACGTTTTCGCTCTCTCCAAGCTTTGTGTACTCCTTAATGAGCATCGTACAGCCATGTTCACGAAGCTTTGCACGGTTGAGATGGATCTTGGGCACGTCCCTCTTTCTCCTCGCCCCAAGACCAGTGGTACGGGGACCTTCTATTACCTGGGATACGACCTGGTCCTGTTCTTTAGCTCGGTCGAGATGAGGGCGCAGATTGCTTGGGAGGAGAACGTGCGTTTCTGAGTTGCTATACTGCTGATTAATGGACTAATCTAGTGCTTTACCTTTGCAGGGTATCGAGAAGAGGTAAGATTCCATTCGCCCCACGATTTAGACAGCCTGTTTCTGACCAGGATTGATTTACAGGAGCCCTGCCAAGATCGTTTACGACCCAGATATTACTGCGGATTGAAGCAACTAACGACCCAGCCTCAGGCCTCAGGCCTTGGGAGGCCTTGGGTGCCGGGGGCTAAGCGCTAAGCCCTTATATCTGTCCAAATACCCGTTCGCATTCCCATTTGTATAATAGCGTGTAGATGTAAACTGTAATGCAAGTAGGTATACCCAAATTGTAACACGCACACATAGTTTCTTGCCAATTGCTTGCCAAGAATTGAGGTTGTGTAGCCACGCCAATATGAAGGTGAAAGCACATTCATTCAATCTACTTTACAGTGACATCGTACAGCTAAAGGATAGGCTATCACCCAACATATCTTTCGCCACTCCCACCGAATCGGGAGGACGAACAACACAAGAGGGCTTCCACGGCACAAAGGCCCTGGCGAGTTTATCGATGTTGCTACCTCATAAATGAAGACGTGCGTGTGGGGTATTTCAGACGCCGTCCAGAGTGTTAAGGAGCGAGAATGTAAAGGGAAGATAGAAAACAGGAAGGGGAACGTGAGTTAAGCGAAGACTGGTGTTTATTCACGGCGCTATCTGAGGGAAAGGTTAGCAAGCCATGGAGGATGATGCATGGTTGAATCGATGCTCACCTAATACATGAATTACCGAGAAGAGGAGGAAGTACTGAGTAGGATATGTCCCACCCGAGGCCCCCTCTCCACGCCCAAGTCGCTTTGCATCCCTTCAACCTTGCGGCCGAAAGGCGCTCCCCGAAATGGGTAGAAAAAGAGGGGGGAAACAGGGCTGGGAATAAAGTACATCGATCTTGCTCCCTAGAGTGAACGCAACTCCGTGGTGAATTCAGAGAGAAGCGCTCAAATAAGAGGAGCGAAAAAGTGTGGGAGAAAGCGGAGGGACGTGGCAAGTCGAGTTCCGCAAAAAAGGGGGAGAGATAATTGCAAGTTGTATGTAGTACATCTGGAGAGAGAGGTTCAGCGGAAATTCAGAATGGACAGGGTGGATAGCATACTTTCGTATCAAGGGATGCATCTGTTGAGGTGAGCGACTATATAAATAGCTAAAGTAGGATGTATCAATACACCTAAACCCCCTTCCCCTCCCCAACAACACATCACCACCTCAACCATACGGCCGAGAGCTCTGCGAAGCGGGCTATAGGAAAGAGGAACTAGGGTACTGAAAAGTTTATCTTGCTCCTTTGAATGGCCGCACACTCCGTCGTGTAGACAAGGAGAGACGGTAAAGTGAGAGGGGCGTATATGCTACAGTGCGAAAGGGCGCGAAGATGATGAACAGAGAACACACGGAATTTTTGAGATGCAATGAATTGCGGGATGTATACGATACAAGAATCTGATAATACAGCTGTGAAGATGTAGTTAGCTCCCGGTATGACACGACGATAGAGGAGCGGACTCACCAATGACCAAGGAACTACAACACAAACTACCGATCTGGAAGACATTCGACGTCAGAACCGCATCCAATGGTGAGGAAGGGGATGAAAACTTACAAAACTCGAGCGTCTCGTCGGATCGTTTGACGGTTTGCTGGGGGAAAGGAAGAAGGAGAGATGCGCGTCAGCTTTTTCTTTTTCTTTGCCATCACAACGGAAGGTGATGGCAAACAGACACAAACTAAGCTCACCTTCCAAGCCTCCTCGAAGTCGACGGGCAGAATGACGTATCGATTCTTCCGTACAGCTAATAGCGACGCATTTAACACAAAGAACAGCGCGGAATTTAGGGTGCTCACCTTGGAGACCAGCAGCTTGAACGATGGAGGTAATTTCGGCAGAGGATAGACGATCTGGTCGCGAAACGTCTGAAAAGCCAGTGAGCGAGTGTTCATTGGAGGCTAGAAACATTACGGGTAACTTACAATCTTCCAGATCGACGTCGGGGCCAAGGTTCATCTTGCTGGTAACAGTCTGGAAGATAAGACGCTTCTCTCGGCGGGATGGGAGGGGGAATTCAATCTTTCGGTCAAGACGACCGGGTCGAAGCAGAGCAGGATCAAGAGTGTCTGCACGATTCGTGGCCATGATAACCTGAAGGAATACATTAGACAAACGAAACAGACGTCATGTGGCCTGGGCATGCATACCTTGACATTGCTTCCCTGGTCGAAACCGTCCATTTGATTCAGCAACTCGAGCAGAATACGTTGGACTTCTCGATCGGCACCAGTTTGCGCGTCGAAACGCTTGGTGGCAATGGCGTCGATTTCGTCGATGAAGATAATGGCGGGGGAGTTTTCTCGTGCTAACCGGAAGACGTCTCGGACCATACGAGGACCCTCTCCAAGGTACTTCTGTACGAATTCGCTTCCCACCACTCGGATGAAAGAGGCTGTTGTGTGGTGCGCGACGGCTTTGACAAGCATGGTCTTTCCAGTTCCTGTATAGCATTTGAGGTGATATAGGAAGAGGGTGAACAAGGCGACGTACCTGGGGGACCATAAAGCAAGACACCCCTTGGCGGGTCAATACCGATCTTCTTGTACAAGTCAAAGTGCGTCAACGGCAACTCCACCGCCTCCCTGATCTCCTGCTTTTGCGAGTCCATGCCGCCAACGTCCTGGTAGCTCACATCCGGCTTCTCCTCCTTGCCCAGCATAGCGATCGACGAGTCCGCCTCGGGGGGCAAGATATCCACGAGTGCATTCGAGTGTCTGTGCAGCGCGACCGAGGACGAGGGCTTCAGGAGCTCCCTATCTAGCGTAGAGAGTATCCGCACGACGTAGTTCGATCCCGTTGTCGAGCCAACGATGCCCGTGTGCTGGTCGATGGGTTCGAGGAACTGGCCAATAACCAGCGGCACGGACTTGATACGTTTGACCTCCTCTTGCGCGCGGATGAGTTCGCGCTTCAGGTTCGCTTGTTCGTCTTTGATATAGCTCTCTTGGATATCCAGCATCTCGAGGTGCCGGGCGAGCTTCTTGTATCGGATGTACAGGTCGTCCTCCTGGAGTTCGGAGTACAGGGAGGCTTTCTCATTTACGACGTCCCCAAACGTTGGTTCCTGGAAGACGTTTGAGACGCTTATCGCAATAGTTTTGTCCGTACTCACATTTCTCTGAATCTCAATCCCAATCTCATCCATTCTGTGTTACGCGGTCGGGGGTAGAAATGAAAGATGCAGGAGGTGACGCGGCGCTGGACTGGACGACGCGTTCCGCTTCCAAATCGGGAAACCAATAAGCTGGGTGTGAAACCGTGAGAACGGTATCAGAAAGGTCGCGAAACAACTTTTGCGTTCTGCTGTCGTCACAGTCAGTCAGCTGCAATAATGGCCCATGTAGTTCCGTCCTTGGACCAACCTTCAAATTACAAGGATTCCCAGTCTCGTGTTGACAGACAGCGCCAGGCTGATCTGCTCGCAAAATCGAACACCCTCTATGTAGGTATCCAAGCTGGAACCTAGCGTCCTGTTAAAGGAAGCGTCTCCTGAGGAGCACTTTACATTGATTGAGCTGACACCGATTACTTTATCTTATAGGTTGGTAATTTGAGTTTCTATACAACCGAAGAGCAAATATATGAGCTGTTCACGAAATGTACCAGTCCCGAGGACGGAGGAGGCATCAAGCGTATCATCATGGGTCTCGATAGGAATACTAGGTAGTTATGCCCACCCTCCCAGCCTCGAACTCGCTGACCGCTCCTTTGCATCCAGAACCCCCTGTGGCTTCTGTTTCGTAGAGTACTACACGCATGCCGAGGCTCTCGCGAGCATGCGCTATGTTAGCGGGACGAAGCTCGACGAACGTATCATCCGGTGCGACTTGGACCTCGGGTACAAAGAAGGGCGGCAGTTCGGGCGCGGGAAGAGTGGAGGACAGGTAAGAGACGAGCACAGACAGGACTACGATCCTGGTCGTGGTGGTTGGGGTGCGCAGGCGCAGCGGCTGGAGATTGAGCGGAGGAGGGAGATGGAGGAGAGGTACGCCGACGCAGAGGATGGACCTGGGGCAGTGGCAGTGGGCGGTGGAGAATGGAAGCAGGCGGAGGCAGTTCCTGAGGAGAATAAACTCAAGAGAGGACGTTCGCCGGAGGATGAAGGGGACAATGACGCTCCGATGGTACGTGGCTCCGTCTCTTTGTCGTCCTGAACGTGTTTAACTCTCGCTTCCAGCAAACGCGCACGCGAATGGAGGACCAAGATGGAGAGCGAATGTAAACCTCAATGTCCAACCGCGTTTCTATGCCCATTCTCCTCTTCGTCGCGTCTTCTAATTTAATAAATGAGTTGCGCTTGTATAAGGTGCTGTTTCCGGGATAGAAGCGGCTTTTGGTTGAGCTCTCTAAACACCTGCTGTGCGTCCTCCCCCGTGTTCATGAGAACCAGGAATTTCGAAAATATGGTGTTAGCATGCGGAGGACTGCCTCGAAACATTAGCACCCGTCGCAGCACCAGAATCAATAACTCACAGAGGAATTTTGTAAATCATCTTCTCCCCTTTACTCTCCGAGACGCCATACCCTTCTAAGAAGTCCCCAACCGTCGCGACAGGCGTCGTTCCCGGAAAGCCCGTCAAGACGACGGCCTTCTCCGCCCACTTTGACCCACCAAGGCCAGCCCAGGGGCCCGTCCCGTCCATTATGCCCCGCTCCGAAGCCTCCTTCCGTCCTTGATGCCCTCTGTTGCGTTTCACCACCAACCACTCCTCCGGAGGTATTATTGGCTCTGGGCTTGCTTCAAGACCCGTAATCTCGAAGCGACGCAGCCGTTGCATGGCTTCCTGGAGGTGGTTTGGGGAGGCAAGAGTGACGAGGGCTGCATCTGCAGGTCGGAAGCGTTTGTATATTGGTGCAACTGGGACGGTGTGGTTTAGAGAAGGACGAGTGTTGCTTGCCGTTTAGGTACCCACTATTCTTTATGCCAGGCACATTGTGCTTCACGAGAGCGTACTTCAGGTCTTGGGGTGTCGTGAAAGGGGGCAGGTATTGAATGAGGAGGTGCTGGGCCTTTTTCCGGAGGCCTAGTCATATCGCGAGGACAGATCAATGCCAATGCACGAATACATAGATTCGTGAAGACTTACTGGCATTGAGAGGCCTGAAGTTAAGATTCATATTACATGGTCTTCGAGAGCAAGTCACCTCTCCGTCAAACGCGCCGAGGAAGCGAAAGTTGCAATTGATGTCACACGCCCGACACGCTCTCTGCACCGAACTACAACCTCTTCACACGTCCTTTGCACCAGGCTCTCCATATACCACTCGGGGAAGGTCCAAAAACATGTCTTCCAGAGGCACAGATAGATGGCGCGACGACCGTGACGAAAGACCCCGAGACAAGGACCGCTACCCATCCGGCCGCGAGCCACCCCCGCCTCGGAGACGAGGCAGCAGGTCTCGCAGCCCGCGCCGAGGCCCGCCTCCTGGTGGAAGAGATAGAGATAGGGATGGGTATAGGGACAGGGATGCCCCACCGAGAGGAGGGGACAGAGATAGGGACTATGGACGGGACAGACGAGGTATGTTTGCCATTGGACCCCTTCCTCTCCGCCGCTCATCATATGTATCCTATTTGTATCGGCCTTAGACTATAGGGACAGGGGAGAATACAGGAGAGGATCGCCCGTAGGTCGGGATGACCGTAGAAGAAGAGACGACCGCGACGGTGACAGGGACAGGGATAGGGACAGGGACTACGACCGGAATCGCGAACGGGAACGAGGAGGCGCCACTCGAGATGGCGCTCCCCCTCCAGCTTTTGGCCCCTCCTCACACCTAAAACACCCAGGTATGTACCTGTGTTTTAATGAATTGCCTTCTTGCCCTCATGCACAATGCTATCTTTCTGTGACTACAGAAACCTCTGCATCAGCCTCCGCCTCAGGATCTGCATATGGAGGCGCAGACCCCTCACGCGAGACAAGCGGACCTCCAGGTGAAGAGGGCGAGGAGATGGAAGCTGAAAACGAGGACGATACCGCCATGATGGCAATGATGGGTCTCTCAGGTTTCGGTACGACGAAGGTAAGCTCCCTCCCAATACACAAGCGTCGTTCTTCGAAAACCACCGCGTGGGTGGTTCATGCTGACGTGTTCTCTCTTCGCAGGGAAAGCATGTTATCGGGAATCAAGAAGGTGCAGCCAACATCAAGAAAGTCCGGACCTGGCGCCAATATATGAACAGACGCGGAGGGTTCAACAGGCCCCTGGACAAGATCAAGTAGTCCGAGCACTGATTTGGCTGCCTGCCATTTATCTCCTGTTCTCCTACAAGCCGCCCCCTCATACCACACTTTCACTGCCCATATACGTCGGTCTTCTTCTTCACCCAACTCTACTTTCGTCAATAATGCCTCAAGTGAAGCCAGCCTCGCATGCACAGGATACATTTGACTCCACAAAAGGGAGAGAAAACACAACGATTTGACTCATTTGAGATGCTTGGGTAGAACCTGTGGTCCGTTTACTCACAACGGTGCTGTTTGGATCAAGTTGTATTGGATACATAGTATACGAGCTGATAACACTACACCTACGGGAATACAAGACGTCTGAAACACTGAAGTGTCCCTAATCAAGTCGAATTTCGCGAGGATTCTACGGCGCTCGCTCAACAAAGCAAGTGGGCAGGGGGAGCTGGCAAAAAATAGGAATGGGAAGCCGGAACTCGGAAGGGCAGAACTCTATTCGATCGTTCTTCGTCCATGTGCTTCGCTTCTCCAGGGGATTGGATGGGTTGGGGAATTCGACGGACGATTGGTGAAGAACGGTAGCACCAGTGCTGCCGCTGGTAAAATGAGAGGTATGTGGCGGTTTAGAAACCGTGGACCTTGATGGTCGTCTTCTCCAATCCGTTATCGACGAGGAAGGTGAAGATCTTCGTCCGCTGGTCACCCTGCAGCTGGATGACTTGACCCATCTTCTCGTCTTCGACAAGGGTGCCGTTGCAGGCAAACTCCTACAAAAAGGAATAGAGAACCCAGTCAGATGAACTGTCCTTTTCTTTTCGCAGTGCAGAGATGGGAAAGCGGCGGCGATCGAGGGGAGAACAGTGCAGCGGGATGCAGCGCCACCATACTTCCGAGCTCACCGGGGCTCTTCTTCTCCCGACGAATGCACCGAACCAGCCCATCTACCGGCCGATGAAGACCAACTCACCTTCTTGAAGGCCTTCAGAAGCTTCTTGGGATCATATTCTACAGGATGATTTATTTAGCTCAATGCTCGCTCCAAAGACAAGATGAGTCAGTGACATACGTTTCGGCAAACCCTGGAGAGTGGTCAAGGTTTTCCTTCCATTTCGCTGCTGGATACGAATATGGATATATTCGCTGGTTCCGACCTCGGTGCTGCCTCCGCCCTCGTTGAGCGGGTCCCCTTCGTCTGCAAAGGGATCTAAAACAGAATCGTAGATTAGCATGCGCTCCCATTTAGCTTCGGCCTGCAGACCCCAGCATCCTTCAGCCCCCTTCGCCCCTCCCACTCTGTCAGAGAGACATTCCCCCCACCCAACCCAGACTAGGACCGAAGATACTGCCCCGAATCTTCTCCATGTCCGTGCACGAGTAGATCAAGACAAGAGAAGAGATCGCTCAACTCACCGAAAGTCTGGAGGTTCTGAACGCTCATAAAAAGGGAGTAGGGAGAGGTGGTGGTGGTGGGAGTCAAAGGTTGTAACCCTTATAAAAATGGATCTGGATTTGAGATGATTCCGTGTGCTCCTTTTGGAGCGGAGTTGGCTTCACAGGATGATGTAAGCTGACATACGCCTGGCAATCATCTCATTCGGTCTTGAAGAAACTCGGAATTTCATTGCTTCTGCCAAGGCTACGATGACAGAACAAGTACAACAGCAGCGGAAGCGCAAGGCGCCCCCTACGTTCCAGCATCTAGCTCCAGAACAAGGTGCGATGTCTTTTCTCTTGTTTTACGGCGTCGTAGTAACCATTTCGCGGTTTGTGTGTAGCCAGGAAATTGAAGAAACAATGGATCGAGAAAGAGAAGATGAAGAGCAAATGGAGGGCCGAGAAACGGAAATTGCAAGCAGAGGGTGTTATGCCCATTGTCAAGAAGCCTTGGGAGATACGTGATGAACAGGCGGCCGATGGTGACAACGAAAAGAACGACGACTCCGCGGAACCTTCACATTCCAAACGCGCAAGGGGAAACGACTCAGAAAGCGATAACGAAGGAGTTTCAGACCGCTCTGACGCGGAATCAGACGTTCCTCCCCCTCCCAAACGCACGAAACACTCGAGCGCAAACCAAAAAATCGAAGCACTTCCCCCTCACCTCAAAAAACGCGGATCAAGTTCCTCCTCTCGCCCCGAAGGTTCTGCACCTCGCCAACAACGCCCAGAAAAAGACGCGGGAAAGCCGAAAAACTCATGGCAGAAAGCGATTGAAGAATCAGCGAACCAGCCCCCAAAACGCGAACGAGACTTCAAAGGCAAATCGCGGGCACATCCCCAAGACGCAGCAAACGAGGACGGCGACCGCCCTGCATCACTCCGCGACCTCAAACGTGAGGCCTTCTCAAAAACGAAGCTGCACACTTTCAAGGCAGATGCATTGCACAAACACTCCGGTCGTGGACAATCATTCAATGCCCGTGGACGGGGAGGAAGCGGCCCTCCTGGAAGAGGAGGAAGGCGCGGGCAGCCTGATATGAGGCTGAGGATGGACTACATGTTGGAGAAGATCAAGAGGGATTATACTTCGTAATATCAGTATCCCCTGTTCCATTGGATGGTATACAATGCAAGGATGCTTGCTTGATTCGGGCCTCCTCCCTGATACCACAACTACTCACACACCAAAATCGACATTAATCATGTTGAGCCCCTTCTCCAAATCTTCCTCCCCTTAGACGCCACATACAGCGCAATAAGCGCCGTCAGCACAACCCAAGCCGCATCCCCTACATCCAACTCCACTCTTTCACTCTCCACCTCCTCGACCGCTTCAGGAATAACAACGCCTCCAGGCACATCCACTCCCGTTAATCTAGCCCTTGCCCTCCCCATCCACCATATAGCCCACAACCTTCCTCCAGCAGTCGCCTTTGCAACCCACCGCCAAATCAACATGCATAGTACATTCACAACCCTATCCAGCGCTCTCACCACCCTTCCCGGTACACCCCTCGCCCTCCACAAAGCATACAAAAGCACGACCGCACCCACAGGGTTCTTCCTACCGAACTCCCCCAACCCCCTTGCCGTCCTCCTCAACGAGCTGTCAGGCGGAGGCGGCTGCACGACGGGGATAATGAAGATCTGCGGTGGCGCGGCAGCAGCAGCTACTGGTGCCACCGTCGCCTCTAGAATGGTGGTCCCAGAAGGGCGTTTGGCTGTGGGAGGCGTCTGCAGGTACCGGATGACGGGAACGACGGCGCCGGCTGGTGGGAAGAGGGTTTTGGCGATGCTTTCGACGATCGGTAGGGGCACTTTATCGGCGTGTGGGGCTGCAGGTTATCGCATGTGGATGTCGCGTTAATTAGAGCAGAAGAACGAGTTGTTAGACTGTGTAGTTTGGAGCGATTCCAACGTGCATGGAAGAGGTGCATACCGAGTTGTTTCCTGGTGTCCTTCAACCAGCGAAGGATTGACTGGCGTTTGGCGACTGTACTGACCGCAGCAGTGGTCGCGGTTGCAGCACTTGCAGCCGCGGTTGCAGTTGTGGTCGCGGTGGGTATCGCGACGCCTACGCTATCTAAGCGAGAGCCTAAATACCTGCCATTTTAATAGGACGATCAGAGAGAAGTATTACCTGAGGCGTTCCCCAATATGTCCTGCACAATGGAAGCCAGTGTGCGTTCAAGAGCAGCACGAGAGTCTTCGTCCGACATGAGAGTTTGGAGAAGAGGTGTACATTGGCGACCCGTGAATGTGATTGATGGCTTCGGGTACTACTGACGTCGAAGCGGACACGGATTCGAAGAGTGTACCCCGGCTTCAAAATACATATTAAGCAAGAAATAGATTCAGGAAGCCCAGAGGCTCAGCATACATGTTGCGTATCGTAGCAGTCATAGCGTGCGTAGTTAGTAGTAGGTTCATGACGAATCGTATGTAAGAATTGAAATGGGGTATCCAGCGAAAAACTGGTGAGTGGGGGAGTAGCACTACTAAGAGGAAAGGTCCTGGGTATCGCATACACTCTAATCTACTTGTTCGCAGTCTTGATAACCCGGGATAGGCCACTGAGCCTTGACCTCCAGCCATAGCCGTACAAGAACTCGACCAAGCCGCTAACGAAGGTCCTGATAACATTGTTAATACATGCAATTCAATATCACGAAGATAGATAGAAGGACTCACCAGCTGTTGGTCAACGAGCGGAGGGGATAGTGCAAGACGGTGGGTACTGAGGTGTTGATCCAGAAGCGATCCATAATCACCGACTTGGGGTTGGTGAGCGAGCGCAGGCCTTCTGGACCACCGAATCGACCGTAACCACTACCCTTGGCTCCACCGAACGGCAAGTCTTGGTTAATCTGCGTCCGACAACACACTTTTTAGCCATCACATATCTACAGGAAACCAGACAATGAAAGACGCACGTAGAAGACACCGAAATCGTTCAACGAAACCATTCCGCATTCCAGATTCTTCGCGACCTTCAAGCACAGATCCTGGTCGGGTCCCCAGACACTAGCTCCAAGTCCATACTTCGTGCTATTCGCAATATTGACGGCCTCTTCAATCCTGTCGTATGGCATCAAGAGGGCAATAGGTGCAAAGACTAGGATCTCCATGAGAACCTCTCCAATTGGGAAAGATGTAAAGGGGCGCACCTTCCTGCTTCGCAATCTCCATCTCGGGATCGACGTTACCCACAATGGTAGGTGCGAAGTAGTACCCATTCTCCAGGTAGACATGGTTATAAGTCTTTCCGCCAACAATATGGGCACCAGCCTCTTCCGCATCGTGAAGAACCTTTTCCAGTCCTGCAAACCTGTCGCCATTGATCATAGCACCTCCGTCGACGGTGCTAATGTACCCTTCCGGTGACATAGCCATAACGGAGCCAACGCGCATACGGGTGACACGAGATTCGAAGTACTCGAAGAGTTCGTCGTAGAGGGAGGAGTGCACGAGGATTCGCTCGATACCGATGCAGTTTTGACCCATATTTTGACTGTCAGAATGTTAGCACCTCACGTAGATTCAGCGAAGGAGACAGCAGACGTACTAAACACCGCGCATGAGGAGAGGGGCAATGGCCTCAATATTAGCCTTGGGCAGGATGATAGCAGGGTCCTTGCCGCCGAGTTCCAGAGTCACAGGAGTCAAGTGCTTGGTAGCAGCCATTGCTACCTTGCGGCCGACAGTATCAGAACCAATGAAAGTAATGTGCTTGATACGGGGTGACTGGATGAGGGCATTCGCTTGTTCGGGGTAGCAGCACACGAGCTGGACAAGTTCAGGGTCGTGTCCACAGGTGACCAAGCATTGCTGGATAATCTCGACGAACCAGCTGGTGGACCAGACCACGTTCTCGGAGCACTTGAGAATGATACCGTTGCCAGCGAAGATTGACGCGATGATAGGGGACCAGGAGTTGTGCAGAGCTGTAGCCAGTAAATGGTCGAAAGGTCAATTGCAGTCGAGGACGGCACATAAGTGAGTCACGCACGATAGTTCCACGAGACAACACCAGCGACGACACCCAAAGGTTCATAATGCACTTCCGACTTCTTGTAGAACATCATCATGTTCGTGCCTCGTTTTTCCGGTTTCAGCGCCTTCTCGCCGCGGTTAATGAGCCACTCGAGCTTCGAGCATGTCGTTAGAATTTCACCAAAGGAAGCGTCAAGCACTGCGATAGCCCCACATCCCGTCAGCACGACACGACACGAAAATTCCGTCCAATAAGCGAACACTCACACGTCTTCCCGGTATCCCGACACGCGACCTGAGCGCACAGTTCCTGATTATCCACAAGCCACTTCAACAGACTGCTCATAACGCGTCTCCTCTGCGTATAGGTCGTCGTCTTCCAGTACTTTTGTGCCTTCGCTGCCCGTGCAATCTTGCTCTCGATGAGATCCTCGTCGTCGGCCAACACCGTCTGCAGGTGCAGCCCGGTGGCGGGGTCAAAGCTGGTGATGTACCGTCTGCCTGGGAGGGCAACCGGAGGCATGATTTCTTCGTTCGTCAAGTGGGATTCGATGTTGGCGTTTGGGATGGGTAGACTCGTCCATTCGGGGTCTGCGGCCTACACGCGCATAGGTCCACTGGTCAGTTCCATTGCAATATGACTGACAGACGTAGTATCAACGCACCTTTGGAGGGGTAACCTCAAACGGAAGTGGCGAGGTATGTGCCTTCTGGTATCTGTCATACACAAGCCATATTCCGAGGGCCAGGAAGAGGGTAAGGGGGTATTTTGGGTCGAGTCCAGAAGAAACAACGTCCGGATCCCTGTTCAGACTGGACGTCAGTCGGGGATTGTTCATGAAATCGATGAGCTGGTCCATTATGTTCATGGTGAACGACTAGAGAGGCGGCCCTCCGCCGACGACGCGTTAAGAGATTGAGCAAGAAGGAGGCGAAGTTCGAACCAACTTCAACTCAATTTCGACACGCGACTTCAACAACTCGCCCACACGTGACCACGCATCAGTGATGCGAAGTTGCGAACTCCGAAGGGAGGAGACTGGAGGAAGAGTCCTCGGGATAGATATTTCTCGGGTGGTAGATCATCGCAGGGTATGTATGTATGTATTAAACGCGAAACAAAAGGTAATAAAGTGCGGAGAATCACAAGAGAGTGGAAATGACGGTATGAGCGCTACCCAGGAGCGCTAGGGACTGTCAAAAGTTCTAGGGGAAGTCAGTGTCCAAGGACAACTCATTGTGACGAAAGACGACGTAAGAGAGCCGGATGAAAGTATAGATAATTAAGGGAGAAGGAGGTGTAGGATTCAAGTGAGAGGGTAAGTCAATTAATGGCTGCCCACTACTTGCCCGCTGGTGAAGCGTCCTTCACACTCGCTGAGGAATCTTTCCTCGACTTTCGTCCAAGCTTCTTCAAGCTTGCCACACTGCTCTTGTTCTTTTTGTGTGTCGGTTTCGAATCTGCTTCTGGGGAAACAGTTGCAGCGGGTGCTGCAGCTTCTGCTTCTGCTATCTGTGCATCAGCACCATCCTCCGTCGACGCCGGGACAATTTCAATGTACTCTTCCTCCTCGGCCTGCCGGACGGGCGCACTGGATCCACCAACCAACCGAATGCTAGGGACGGGAGAACCCTTCTCTCGTGGAGCTGTCAAATCCTCGACGGAACTTGATTCGGGGCTCGAAAGTCCGTCAACCAAGCTTCGTTGACCTTGCGACGATGATGTCGACGTGGATGGCTGGATGGGGATGGTGTCGATTTTCGAGCTCGAATCCTCCAGGAGGTCCGGAATAACGGCAGCGGATGGTGATGGAATTGAGTTGGATCTTGCTGTTGCGACCTTGGAGGAAGATCGTTCGAATGATGGAGGCGGAGGTGAAAGGGGGGTATCAGATGTCTCGCGCCGAACAAGCGCGTATGTTCTTGGCGTAACTTCTCTCGACACAAGGCCAGGTTCATCGCGGAATTCTCGCATACCGTGAGTTTGTCCCGCCTCGATATCATCTTCAGCCGGGGAGTGAATCGATTCTGGAGGTGAAATATCGTTTTCAGTTGGAACGTCCACAGGCCGAGGCGCTGGAGGTTTCGACACGGAGATGGATGGAACAGCTTGTGAAGGTCGAGAACGGTGCGTTGAAACGGATTGGGCGGGTGGTTCGGAGTCGTTTACAGTAAGAACAGGGATTGCAACCTCGACGCCAGACTCATGAGGAAGATCTGCAACGCCAAGACCAATGCTGTCGGAAGGCTGCAAGTACACCATCAGTTCTGTTCAGATTCGACGCAGGTCGTGCGGCGGCATACCTTGTGGCCAACTGGCGTTCCCTCTCCTTGGGAATCGAATTCGGGTAGCAACCCAGCTTCGTGCCACTTCCTTAGGCTTCGGTCTCCCCACGCTTCCAATACACTCCACCCCCTATACTCCCCGCTGAGCTTCAACCCCCCTCCCGCTCCTGAATCACCGCCAGAGTCGCCTGCCCCATGGCCACTGCCGTCATGATAGTAGCTTTCGTAACCAATATCGTCTTCACTGCCTTCGCTGTTATCGTTGTTTCCGATTTCGAAGCCTTCGCCCGCTTCCAACTCTTCCGTAAAGGCGGCCAGCCATCTCGCCCAGCCGGCAGGGCCATCCCCATTCCAAAGAACGACCTTTGTGTCGAAATCACGCCCAAAGATGATAACCTGGCCTGCAGAACCCTGTTCCCCCGGGTTCAGATCAATCCCAATGTAATTCCCCGCCTTGTCTGCGATGAGTGGGATCCACCCACGATTCGAATACACTCTTCGAATCCAAAGCGGTGGGATCGACTGCATCACTTCCAGTAGCTTGGGGTTGGCGCCGGTTGCCGAATCTTCGTCGACTTCTCTCCAAAAGCGCCATTCCTCGAGCACGTTTTCCAACGGAAGGAACGTCAAACCAAAGAAGAGGCCTTCAGCGCACCCCGCGGCGGACTCGGCCTCCTGTCCGTCTACGCAGAGATATGAGTCACGGACAGCCGGGGGGAGTGCGAATCCGAATTGTAGTTCAATTTCAGCGAGCTCTTGAGGCTGAATTCCGTAGTTTAGTGTGTCGCCGAGTTCTGGGTATTCGCGGTTGAGCCATGAGCGTAGGCGGTTCCACGTTGTTTCGAGAGGTGGGTAGCGGGCCTGGGGGGTGTGGAATGCGTCCATGTGTGTCGGCAACAGCGATGCGGAGCCTTGTCGCGATGCGAAACCACTGCAGGACGATAGGTCAATGATGCTCCACCACGAGCGCAGAACAAGCTTACGGTGAGGGTAGATGGCCATATGCGCCGGGACCCTGAGGTGGATACGTGTAGTTTGGGCTCGTCGCGCCCTCGGGGTCTGGAGTTTGTGGAGGTTCGGCGCTGAAGGCGTCGTGGTGGGTGCCGAAGACGGGTGACGAGGTTGGGAGGGAGAAGGCGGCGTGGGTCGCAGACAGCTCCTGGCGTCGTCGAGAGGTGCGTTGGGACGAGTCGAGCGACGAGAACAGCGACGAGAGCCAGCCCATTGTCGACAGGCCGAGGCTTGGAGTAGACGGGTCTTTACAGAGCGAAAGCAGAAAGCCTTGAGGGAGCTGGCGAAGGTACTGATGAACGTCGCAGCCAAACCCTGTGATTAGGTAAGCCCCCTTCCTTCGTTACTTGGCTCCCCTCTAACTCTTCCTTTCTCGTGAATCCCATCATGCAACGCGACTCTGTGTTCTCGCCCACGACTCTCGGGTGCGGGCGACATCTTCCGAACAGGCTAGTGAAAGTGTGTATTTTAATATCGCTTTTGATTTGTGCTAATAATACCCTAGGTCGCCCTGTACGAACACCTGGCAGACTTTCACGGGGGGCCACCGAACAAGCACCACTTGGCGCTCTACGAGGCCTGGTCTAAGGGAACCCAGGGCTATGGAATGGTACTTACCGGAAATGTCCAGGTCTCTAGAGAGCATCTAACATTGGGACGTGACATGGTCATCCCCAGCCATATCTCCGACGTCACCATCGAGCCATTCAAAAGGCTCAGCAATGTTATCCATTCCAATGGAACCTCACTTGCAATAATGCAGTTAAGCCATACAGGGCGCCAGTCGAGTAATATCATAACGGGGACCTTGTCTCGTCCTCTGGCACCCAGTGCCATCCGGCTGGGTAACGAGATCTCAGGCTCTCTCGCCAAGCTTTTCTACTGGCTGTTATTCCGCACACCCAAAGCCATGGTACCAGGGGACATAGACCATGTCGTGGATCGTTTTGTCCTGGGAGCGCAGGTTGCCCTCCAGTCTGGATTCGATGGGATTCAGTTGCATGCCGCTCATGGCTGTAAGTTTAATCTAATTCCGGTTTGGGCGTCACCAACCCTCCTTTCACAGATCTCTTGGCTCAGTTTCTTAATCCCAAGGTATGTTGAACATTGTTTCCTGCTTTGAACCCGTGATGGGGACTGCCCTCTCTCGCATCGAGTATTCGGTGGCGGATTAGCAGCGTGTCCCCTTGAGCCATTCTCGTACTTTGTTCAATAACGCCAATATTACTCCGGAGCCACAAAGCTCCATCATCAGTCTTGCTGCGTGTTTACACAGAAAACTCACAACTAACATATTCTCAACATCAGACGAACCGTCGCACGGACGAATTCGCTGCGCAGGAAGGAAATGAACTGAACCTCCTGCGCGTACTTGTCTCCCGGATCCGCGCAGTCGTCCCTGCCACTTTCGTCATCGGTATCAAATTAAACGCCGGCGACTATTCCGCCTCCGTCGATGACCCGTCGATCAGCCCAAAAGAGCAACGAGCGCTAAACCACATCACAACGATTGCTGGGTGGGGAGGCGTGGACTTCATCGAGATCTCGGGAGGAGATTACGAATCCCCAGGTAAGTGCTTGCGGTCTGTCGCAGGCGGCCATCCCTGACCGCCGCCACCCGCAGATTTTATGTCGACGCGCCCTAAATCGAGCCGTCAAGCCTTCTTCTCGCACGTCTCGCAGAAGGCCGTGCAGACCCTTGAGTCCATGCCACGCAAGGTCGACTCCCCGCCCCTCCCTCTCATCCTTCTCACTGGGGGTCTCCGCACTCCCGCCGCGCTCCACTCCGCGCTGAAATCCAACCATGCACATCTGCTCGGTATTGGGAGAAGTGCCATCCTGTGCCCGGATATCCCGTCAAGGCTCGCGTCCAGTTCATCGACCGACACCACACCGTTTGCTCCCGAGCCTGTCATTGCTCCACCTCCTGGCCTTCCGGCCATTCCCCTTGTCGGGGCGGGGGCCACTATGTCATGGTATGGGATGCAGATGCGGTACATCGCCGAGTGGGTTGGGGGAACGCCCAAACCTGGTGTTGCGTACCCGGACTACAGTCTGACAGGACCCAGCGCCGTCCTTTGGACGTGGATTTGGCTGTCTGAGCCATACACATATACAGGCTTGTTTCGACTGCTACTTTGGCCGTGCCTTGCTGCTGCTGCCATTCTTTACGCTTTCTGATATCCTATCTATCGCTAGACTGGGGTTTAGACGCTCTCTGACAGTGGGGAATTAAACTCCATGGTCAGCCCTTTTTCTGACGCTGTGGACATCTGATATCTAGACTAGTCCGTAGGATACCACTTGAAGACCTGCATACCAATGGAATTAGAGCAGCTCCTGTATACCAATGCTAACCTGCGCTCACCACATGATCTACCTTCCTGTTGGCATACACACTAAATAGTCGAACATCACCAGCAAGGTACACCCGATCGTCCAGGAGTGCGATCTCGGTCGTTAGGAACTCTGGGCACAATGGTACAAGGTTCATTTGAATGAAAATCAAGACAGAGGGGATTAGACGGGCGTACCTTCGTTTCTGTTCACCCACTGCACTTCGATCTCGCGTTCGTCGGGGCTGTAAGTGAACTGATAGGTGCGTCAGATAATGGAAGGTCGATAGCCATAACAAACTCACCACGTTTGTCTCGTAGAGATAGGCTTGGACCTTGTCGTGGCTAGGCCCGGATCCTGGTGCTGAGGAAAACAGCGTGTGCCGGGGAACGTGGAAGCTATAGCGCCAAAGAGTTATGAGTTGAGTTATTTGGGTGCACATTGAGATGGGTATACTTTTTGGAATAAGACGCAAGATCGATACCAGAGGATCCGGTTGCCACAGCCAGGCGATAGTGAGTCCCCTGGAGCAGAAATCGAGACCGTCACTTAACTGGCGTAGTAGATGCTATAGATAAAGTGAACGCACGACAACTCTGATCTCCATCACAGGTAGCGTATGCCTGAACGCGTACATTGTCGCATTTTCCTTCGTTGACACGGCCTTGTGGCAATCAAGAAATCCAACCAGGGGACCCGCCGTCGTTCCTTTATGAAGTCCAATGTAGCCTTTGGACGCGTATCTTCAATTATTTCTTCAGTCCAAGTGTTTGTCTCGATTTCATGGCCGGGCTTACCTCTCAGAATCTCCCAAAGGGAAGGGTGCTATCAAGTAGTAATTCAGTCCATCTACCCACAAAGATCGATAGAGAAGCAGAAAAACAAGTACCCACTCAGAATTTCCTGGGGTTCATCGCCCAGAGGTCGGATCGCCTTTGGCGGATCTAGAGGAACCCCCAACCTCTTCCAGATCTCATTCTTCCTCGTCTCCGCCGGTGTATACAATCCGGCATCGTACACCTCCTCCCGCATTGCGACGAGTCCCAAAGCAAGCGAAACGACAGTCAGGACGACGGGGAGGACTCTCATGGGTGGAAGGAAAACAGGAAGCGGCGCAACTGGGCTGTAGTACGACAGTTGTGTGAGGTCTGTCATGTCACAGTGTGGTCATCGTCGTCCACGAAGAAGGTTAGGCCTAAGCGATCGGGAGAACCGTCACCACACGTCGGACATACAATCCTGTTGGAGATTGGAGGGGTGTCACACAATACGATATCGTCACCCCGGAATACCCGTTGAGGCTAAGGAGTGGATTGAAGTGCCGGGGAAGCGAGTAAGGACCTAAGTTTAGCGCCCGTTATTGATTGGCGGGACCCAATTAGGGGGCTTCGATCCTCAGACGGATAAACAAGCGCTCATGTTCGGTGCGGGCGGAAGCTCATGAGATTGGGCGAACCCACAACGAAGGGAGGAAGCAGATTATAGTTCAATATCGTGTGGTCGGGATTCGGTATCAGAGAAAGATGAAACGAGAAGGGTCGATTTGACTTTCCCTAAAATTCACGTTATCGCCGCACCGGCGACATCATGATCAAAGGTCTGGTATCCGGCCAGCGCCCAAGCAAACGTTAGTAGCCGCACCGAAGCTCTCCAGTGCAGGGTCGTATGAAGACCGGTTGCTACTCATGTATTGTCAATGCTAGGGGGCCGACAGGAACCCGTCAGCGTGATAAACTCCCATGCTCAGGCATGCCATAGCTTGGCCATAGCTAAGCTAGTCTACAGGATACCACTTGAACACCTATCATCAAATCAGTCAAGTTTATATCGTTGCTGCTAGCCCGAGACAGTATGTGGAGCCGCCACTTACCACATGGTCCGCCTTGCTGCTGGTGTAGGTTCTGAACGCGCGAATATCGCCTGTAAAGTATATTCGGTTGTTCATGAGGACTATCTCGGTAGTCACGTACTCTGTTGGTACGAAGGCACAGGTTGGGTAGTACGCGAGTGTTGGACTCGGTGGGCTTAAGTTAACGAAAGGGAAAGGACGCACCTCCGTTTCTGTTGACCCACTGCACTTCGATCTCGTTCTCGTCGGGGTCAAGTGTGAACTGCGTGAGATAGTGTCAGAGGAGGGCAATTTCCTGAAGAGCAGAGAGCTCTTACAACGCTCGTTTCGTAAAGGTAGGCTTGTACTTTGTCATGGTTGGGGCCTGCACCTGGTATGGACGAGAAGAGCGTATGTCGTGGGAGATGGAAGCTGCACCGTCCAGAAAGCAAGATCGTCAGAAGTCAAAACTCCTGGGGTATATTGGATTGACAGTACTTTTTAGAGTACATCTCTAGGTCAGCCCCGATAGGCCCACTTGTTACCGCCAGGCGATACTGGGTGCCCTGGAAAGACTCGGTTGATAAGAGCGCATGTCGCGATGAATGTAAGGGACAGACCACCACTCGCATCTCCATCACAGGCCCTGCTTGGATGAACGCATACAATGTCGCGTTCTCCTTCGTCCTCTCGAGTTTATGGCAGTCCAAAAAGCCGAGTAGCGGGCCCGAGGTTTGCTCTCCGTGTACACCAATGTAACCTTTCGAAGCGAAGCTGCAGATGAAGACAATATTATTTCAGGGAATCCGAAGAAGTCGCATATGTTTGGAAGGCGTACGCTTCAGTGTTTTCAGCATGGAATGGTCCTGTAGAGTGCGGTCAGGACACAACCAAGGAGACAGGGCCAGGTGCACTCACTCATAGTTTCCTCCTCCTCCTCATCCTCAACCATCGCCTTAGCCTTCGGCGGGTCGGGCGGGAGCCCTAGCCTGTCCAACACCTCATTTCTCCTCACCTCCGACGATGTATAGACGCCCCCTTCACTAAGCTGCTCTGCATCCCTCCCCTTTTTCGCCGCGATGAACGCCAGCGCGAACGAAACAATGAGCAGGACGACAGACACGACCTTCATGATGCGTCTTCGATTGTGGTGGCAGTATTGAAGTAGGATGAGGAGCTGCCTGAAGGCTCCAGGGAGTTCAGGAAGCCAGCTGCCAGATGGCACTGGTGGTAACTGTTCAAGGGGGTCAGAAATTAGCGCCGGATCGGTTGTTGGCCCTGGCGGATAGGCACACGGCACGCGCCGTAGCCGAGGCCGCATGTGAGGGTATGTCAGATAGGGGCCACCATGGTCGATGCTTGAGCTTCTGGCACTGCCGTGTGCAGTGTCCATTGCCTGCACCAAGGGTGCGAGGATGCTTGGGACAAAGCTCTTAACAGAGGATATACAATCGGAGAACCATGGTTTCACAATTGGAGTGGTCACAGAAAACACCAAGATAGTGAACAAGACGCGTCGATCTCCCGCGACCCAAGTGTTTTAAATTGTACCTCACAAAGGTTAGCTGCGGCCCTGGGGTACTAAACTCAATTCATTCGTCTACTTGGTTGAAGTCGTACAATGAGCAGTCGTTCGAGATTCTAGTGGCGTAGTCTCATTCGTCCATCTTGACCTCCTTTTCCTCCTCTTCCTTCTTCACCTTGGACTCCTTGGCCTCTTTCATGGCCTCTTTCGCCTTCTCCCTCAGACCCCTCAGTTCATCCTCTTTCTTGATAAGCGACTGCTCAATCTTCGCCTTCTTATTCGGGTTCGCACTCGGCGACGGCTCCTTCTGTTCCTTCTGGTCCTCCTCCATACTCTCGCTCTTCACAAACCTCTCCTGCAGAGACCCCAAAAATGGCTTTGCTCCTCCCGCAATGGTAAGCGGCGTGGGCCCATCGCTCATATGTCCCGGGTTGGGATCGTCCAGCTCGTCCACCATTCCCAGACCGACGGCACCTGTCTCCCCCACCTCACCTACTGGCTCTGCCTTGACTTTGCCACCCTTCAAGGGCAATGCAGCGCTCATGAGAAGAGGCGTCTCAGGTTCCGGTGTGGGAGATGTAGGGGGTTGAGTACCCTCTCGATATTTCTGTCCCTCCACTCTAGAATCGGCTTTGTGTTTGAACGAGAACATTTTCGTGTCCTCTTCATCATCGTGGGGCTCATCCGAGAGCCCAAGTCCGCGTGTGGGTGAGATAGAGCGAGATCGAGAGCGAGAGAGGCGTGCATCTTCGTGTAGGAAGGCGATGGGGGAGAAAAGGGGGGTTGAGGGTGTGGAACGGGTTGCGAAGGCTATCGTTGAGGTTGAGCTCGGGTTTGTGGGCATGTTGTTGGCGTTCGAGTGCCCATTTGAGGGGTTGGAGGAAGTAGAGGGTTCGGATGGGAATGAATTGTGGCTGGAGGTCACAAGTATGGACTTTTCCACCGCGCGTAGGTATTTCCCTACAGACTTGTAGTGGCGCTTCGGGTCCAGGAGAAGCTCACAGAGACGCTGGATGGTGAATGGTGGTCCTCTGTAGTAGACCATCTTTATATATATTAGATGAGCCAACGCAACGATAGAACGTACTCGTCAAAGCTCTCGAGTTGGTCGAAAACGGCTTGAAGCGCTTCCTTCACTTGCTCCTCGTTCATGTAGCTCAGCGGGGGATCGTACATGTGCAGCTGGCTCAGCTTTTTTGGGGGAAATGGGGGTAATCGCAGGCCGCCATGTGTACTGGGTGTAGCGTTGAAGGGCGGTGGTGGGGGCGGAGGTGTCAAGTTGTATTGGGATACATTCTGCTCAAGTTTGGTGCGGATTATCTGGCGTAGTTCATCCCAGTCTGTGCTGGAGACAGTCAACGTTGAGCTGCGATAGTAAACAGCGGCGAGAGTACCCTGAAATGTCGTCCGAGGTCGCTATGTCCTGGAGAATGGCGTTGTGGTCGCTCATGTTGGACCCTTGGCGTTGTGGAGATCAGAAGAGCTTGGCGCGAGACAATTGAAACGCTTTCCGCTGCGGGGCGTGTGACAGCATCTTGGATCACAGCCCTTAACGTTACTCTCTTCCACTCCACTGGTTGGTTGGTTAATGTCATATAGACGCATCGGTTCGCCACAGTTTGGCCACCCTGCTTCTTCCTCCCCCACAAACGCTAAACCCAACACACCCATGGCCAAGTTTGCCGATTTCTTCAAGCCTGCATACCCGTCGAAGGGCATCTCGATAACACCAGCAAGGAGGAGGAAATTACTTTGGTCGTATGCTCCAGATTGGTGCGTCTAGGAGAGTGTGATGTCGCACACGAATAATACTGACGAAGTTATAGGATATTAACGCTTGTGCTGGCGTACGTCGCTCAATTTTGGTGGCTATCAGGCCCACACTAACCCAAAGCACAGCGCATTGTTTTTCTCCCTGGACAAGGTCGACGGCTACCGCCGAGTCTTTTCCCTTGAAGACACTTCGTACGTCCGATCTTCGAAGCCAATCACCCTGGTCGCTTACAGGTAGCCCATAGGCTGCGTCATCCCTATACCCTGCACGAGCGAGTGCCTGACACTTGGCTCTACATCATATGTGGAGTCGTCCCCCTCGTTTCTCTTCCTCTTATCAACTTTTTCACTGTTCGCTCATGGTGGGATTTCCACAATTGTACGTCAACCTCGTTCTCTACCAAGGGCTCTTCGCTGACTACCCTTCACACAGCCTGGCTTGGCCGTATGTCTCCCCACTGCCTTGATCAGCCTCAATTCGCTTACCCTGATATCCGCAGTTGTCCTTGGGCTCGCCCTTACAGGCTCAATAACACAATTCGTTAAAATCACAGTTGGGAGGCCAAGGCCAGGTGGGTATTCTATTGTCCCTGCCAAGGCGATTGGCTAACAACGAACAGACATAGTTGCACGATGCATCCCTCCTGCGGGTGCTGTCGACCCACCTTTTGAATTAACCGACTGGACGATCTGCACGCAAGTTGATGTCACAATCCTGCGTGACGGGTTCAGAAGCTTTCCGTCAGGGCATTCTAGCAGTGAGTACGACTGCGTTGCTGCGAACAATGACAGTGATTGACGCCGCATAGTGTCCTTTGCTGGCCTGGGCTTCCTCTCGTTCTATCTTGCAGGCAAGATGCACCTTTTTGACAAACGGGGACATGCTGTGTGTTATTTTCTATTCTTAACCCGCCATCTATTCTTAGCCATCTAATCTATTATGCTCATCGCCACAGGGAAAAGCATGGCTCGCACTAACTCCCTTCTGTGCTGCCGCCCTGGTCGCGATTTCGCGCTCCATGGACTACAGGCACCATTGGCACGATATCCTTGTTGGCTCCGTGCTCGGCGTTGTCCTCTCGTTTTTCGCTTACCGACAGTACTACCCATCCCTTTCTTCGGAGCTCTCGCACCGGCCTTACAGTCCGCGGATCAAGGACGCGGAGGATGAGGCGGCGCTTGCGGCTGGTGAAGGGGTGCTCCCTCTGCACCATGCGACCACGGCAAGCACTGCGAGCGGAAGCGGGTACAAGGCTCCTGCGGGCGGTGTGCAGCGGTATAACACAACGCCGAGTCCCCCTCCAAATCAAGGTTATGCCCCGGCAGGGTACCCACAGCAAGCCACGAACGTTCCACCGAACCCCTTCGTCCACCCAAACACAGGGTACTCCCCCCAACCTCATTCCCACAGTAGCCGTCCCAGTCAAGAGGAGGGGTATACAGAGGCGGAGTATGAGCTGGACGGAACGGTGCCTAGGCCAGGCCAAGGAAGTCTTTCCAACACCTGGAGGAAGGGGGCTGGTGGCGTGGAGGGAAGTGTCCCGAGGAGTCAGGACGATGATGAAGACCAGGAGGCGTATGGGGGATATAATCGGGATACGAGATATCAACAACAAGGGAGGCAGGGGAGCGGGCTGACTTGATCTAAGGATTTTATTTGTACGACATATGCCCCACGTTAATTTTTTTAACTATTTAAGCATCCGCAATGGACTATCTGTTTTTTACCAAGTCCGTGGACGCCCTCCAGAGTCCAGCTGCTTACTTGTCATGCCATCTAGGAGCCATGCTTGGGGTAAGATACGCGGGCTATCTCTCGCGAACTAAGGGGCCCTCCCGGAGAATCCGGCTTGGATGCTGGTGCAGCTTGGGCGCAGCGTCTCAAACCTTGTTCTTCTCGTCGGTCTTCAAGAAATATCTAGGCCGCTACACACGCACAACTTGGCGCCTTGGCATCGAACGGGCGCTACTTTTGCGCGTGACGTCATCACGTCCAAGGTTTCCTTACACAACTGCAGTACTTATTGTAGTAATCGCAGGAACAAGGAAAGAGAACGGCGGAAACTACCCATAGGATGGAATAAGTAGCATGCAAGGCAGTTGCAGTTAACAGACACGTTGGTGAATCCGTACGACAGGGGAAGGCATCGCTCGCACTGACTCCTTTATGCGCAGCCGCTCTTGTCGCGATTTCGCGGTCTATGGACTATAGGCACCACTAGCATGAAATACTCTCTGGATAACACCAGTAAGGCCGACGAGCGGCAAGTCCTGCTACCGGGATCTCTTTTCACAGCAATTGAGATTAATGTATAAAGTGTATTCTGGAAGGTGATTAGTCTGCGAGGTGCCGGAGAGGAGAAGTACTCGCCGACAACTCGTGCTCGATACATGCATACTAGGCGCTAGTTACGCACGCAAGCGCTCGGTCCTATATAGTGGCCAAGGGGATTGAGTCCCCATAGGCCTTATTTCTCACTTACTTGTCGGCACCAGCTGAGTGGGAGTTCAGACGCTCTGGGACAACCCAGAACTTGCGTTGGATGTCTTCAATCAGGCACTGTAAAGTTGGGCCGATGGACTTGCACCGTTGATTTACTCAAGAATGGTACAGTTGGTTTGGAAGTAGCTGAATACAGTGTAAGCCGTGTGGCGTCGACGCTGACCCCCGGCTTCAGAGCGCTAATTAGCAGGCGCCTAAAGCGCCACCCTCCGTTTCGATCACAAAGCAAGTTAAATCTTGGCCAGACGCATTCGTCTCGCAGTTGAGATGGTGTATGATGGTTTCATTGAGACTTTTATGGTAGTTGTGACGGTTGTTCGACATATTATGGTAGAGAGACAGAGGAAAAGAAAAAGAAAAACAGATGGTAAAAGAAAAATCTCTGCCGAATAAGTCAGAAACTGGGAAGACTGGAGGACAGAAATCAGGCTTACATTCTACGGAAGCACGATGGCGTTACAGGAGACTGTGGGTTGATCGCTTGCGGCGAGAAGGTCAGTTCGAACTAGGCATGTCTGTTACGTAGAACTGCATCAGCCATGAAAATTGATGCCATGCTCAACGTACCTTCTCAGTGGCCGACTAAAGAGTTGCTAGAAGCGTCAAAACACCAATGTATCCAAGGAAAGAAAAGAGCTCATACCGGGATACCAGTATTGGCGAGAGGGGGCCCTGTGACACGCCTGATCCGTTGCACGACGCCAGAAACACATCCCACCATCCCGTTTTACCACACGCGAAGCAACGCTGCAAACATCCTTGCTCAGGTATGTAGCTGGTGCTTAAGCTCGTCAAAGACGAGACCAGCTGCGTCCCTGTGCTAACAGAGCGACTGACACTGGCCGTGCGACATCCGGCTCCGCGATCCTTTCCTACGGGACCCGTTGATTAGACGAGATCCCGCCTCCAGGGCGCGGTGGTACCCCCGGCGCTCGATGAGAGTACCCAAATCGAGCGAGCGCCGAGAACACGCTGGTTGAGTGATCACCGCTCCTGCCCGCACGTTCCCTACACGGGGCTCCCCCTGGGGGGAACCCCCCACCCGCGAAGGTGTTATCAGCCCAAGGTCTCGCGAGGAGTCCGGTCGGGAGAAAGTGTACGAATAGATGCTCGGGATGATAGTGTGGGATGTGTACCTTTGAAGTGCAACGGGGGCGTGTCAGGCTGCCGGGGTCGTCCATGTGCTGGAGCTGAGGATGCGTGAATCCTCGCAAGGTCAGTTTGCACTGTGGATGCGGGAGATTAGCGTGGTTGGAAACAAGAGATGCAGGAACGGCGAACCCCAGCCCCAGAACATAGACGTGGTACTCCTGAAAGCGTCCGGATTGGCGTTCGAATTGGCGAATATGTTGAAGGTGATGTAGGTTGGCTGAACAAAGGACGGGCCCAGCGTCCATGTGCTAGAGCTGAGGATGCGTGAATCCTCGCGAGGTCAGTTTGCGCTGTGGGTGCTCGAGATCAGCGTCGTTCAAAACGTGAGATGCAGCGACAACGTACCCCAGCCCCAGAACATGGACGTGGTGCTCCTGAAAGTTTGGCGTTCCGGTTGGCGAACATGTTGAAGGTGATGTAGACTGGCTAGGGCTGGAGACGATTACGAGGTGACTCCGGGTGTTAATTCGCACTGTAGGGCGTCAGAAATAAAGGGCGGGCTCAGCGTAAAATGGGATAGAGACGTACCCAAGCCGGGGAGCATGAGTGACGCGCTTTAGAAAGCGCAGAGGTTGTTGGAGATGCGGCGGATGGCAGGGAGCCATCGAAATCTGAAGGTGGCGTCCAAGTCAACAAAGATGACCAGCAGTCAGAACTTATAGATATCACCCACGAGGTAGAGAGGCTTTGCCGCTGGGCACTGCGAATGACGAGCAGTATACAGAGGAGCGTGCCCGTCGAATCGAGAGAGCAAGCGAGACGCAGATGACGATCATGCTCCTCGACGAAGGCAGATGTAGCGACGATGGTACAGATGTGATGCTGCTCCTCGAGCTCGAGGGAAAAAGGGAAGAGGCAGTTGATGAGCAAACAGCCCAACCTCCCAGTCTTATATCCCCTTCTATATCCCCCTTTCCAGCCCCCCGTCAGCCTCCCAAGTTATCCGCCACCGCGGAACGACTCACCGCGATCGATCGAGTCGTAGCAAAAATAGCTGGGCAAGATTGTCTGTGGGCTGCGACGAGGTCGAGAGGGGGCAGGAGTGAACCAGGAATAGTCTTCGTCGGCTCTTAGATCCAGGGGGTTCGAGGAGACCATCATCCGTTCAGCGATGAGGACGCAGGACGAGCCAAAGTGCACGGTTGGCGTTCTCCCAGTGAGGACAGAGTCGATCGGTTTGAGGGCGAAAGAACGGTGTCGACGTGAAGCGGCTCACCGAGAAACGTCGTCCGCCTCAAATAGCGATCCGGCTGACCACTACTATAGCAGCAGGTTTGAGGACACGCATCCATCTCAGCGACACAGAGAGAGGTATAAGGCTGATCCACTGCTGCTGAGGCTAGGAGAGTCCCACTGAGGATGACCCACTACTTTACGGTAGCAGGCATCTCTCCTCCGTGTAGTCCTATCGTACTTTGCGTTCCGACAGTACTATCCGTCCCTGCCGTCGGAGTTTTCTGATAGGCCATACAGCCTGCGCGTCGGGGGCCCCAATCTGGAGGCAGTCCCGCTCGTCCTCCCGCTGACCCATGCAGATACCACAGGCACGACTCCTTCGAATGCTCTAGGCCCGTACCCGTTCGCACCGCAATACAACATGGCGTACCCACCCCGACCCCATCCTCGTTTAAACAGTCAAATGCGTTGCAGCCAAGGAGAGGAAGTATCCATCGCCGCATTATGAGCCGAGGTATAGGCCTGGACAAGGAGGTGTGTCGAGTTCGCGGGGGACGGGCGTCAGCACCCCTTGAAGTCATCAATGGCTTTGTGGTGCATGCATGGGAGACGGGGGTTAATCTATATTTGACCAATTCACTCTTTTACGGCCAGCGATATCCATGCCTGAGGGAACAAGTTGTTATGGGTATACTTAGCTATCTCAACCTAGTCGAAACCCTCGACTTTCACACTCGTATCCTCCATCTTTATCAAAGTCTCATCCTTCAACGCCTCCTCCAGCTTTATCCGAGTCTCCCCAGTTCCATCATCCCCTTCCAACTCAATTTTGACCTTGCGCTTCCTCGACCCTTCCACAGTGGCCACCTTCTTTTTCCCGTCCTTCTCCGATACGACCCGTGCACTGGGACAAAGGCCTTTCGTACTAAGCACACATTCCCCGCACTTCGGGTTGACAGGCGTACAGACGACCTGCCCGAACCCGACCAGCATGTGGTTTATTTCGCGGTGCCGATCTTTTGGGAGCCATGACTGCAGATTGAGCCTCGTCTCTTCAGGTGTTTTCGTTGGTCTGCGATGCC
This sequence comes from Ephemerocybe angulata, assembly GCA_013368325.1. Taxonomy (NCBI): domain Eukaryota; kingdom Fungi; phylum Basidiomycota; class Agaricomycetes; order Agaricales; family Psathyrellaceae; genus Ephemerocybe; species Ephemerocybe angulata. The sequence continues at coordinate 845,667 of JAACJK010000164.1, forward strand.
ACCCCAGCCTGTTCGTTATTCGGTGTACGTGCACGTCTACACCGATGCCGTGGTTCAAATCCCAGGCAACCTGGAGTGCGAGGAAGGCCATCTTCGGACCCACCCCTGGAAGGGAGCAAAGTTCGTCCACAGTCTTGGGGACGTCAGAGGAAAAGGAGGAGCGAAGCTTCAAAGCAGTTTGCTTAATGTACCTAAGCGGACTTCAGGAGGAGTAGAAAGGAGAACGAGGACTGGTTAACGTACTCGGTTTTGCGTCTCCAAAAGCCTACTTTGTTTATAGCCTCTGCAATGGTATCGTTGTCGGCATTTATCACGTTCTCAATGCTTAATGTTCCCCCGACGGCGGCGCGGAGCTTTGTAACAGCTGCGTCTGTGACCTCATCTTTAGTTTGCGAAGAGAGCATGAGCGAGACTAGAGTGGCAAAGCGCCGATTCTATATAAACACGATGAGCAACTGTGGCAAAAGCGACATATACCACCCAAACTGACCCTTAGTTCCGACTCCTTGTACTGGGCCTGGTCGCAACCCATAGTGTCCACAGGCGCAACAATTCGACTTCGCATGTCCTTGATGAGGTCGTACACGTCTTCCCAATGCTCTGGGGCGGGATGAGGAGTCGCGAGTGTGCTTGGGATTGCTTTAGTGGGTTTTGCCTTCGCCTTCGCCTTCACTGGGGTGCTGGAAGAACCTGCTTCGAAATCGGCTCCGTCAAGTTCAAGTTCCAAGACTTTTGCCTTTCCTTTCGCCCTTCTCGAAGTCTTTGCAACCTTTTCTTCTGGGCTGGACGGTGGAGAGGATAATGGAGATTCAGCCTCCTGCTTCAACTCTTCTTCTTTGACCTTGACCTTTGGAGCTGTCCTTCCCTTCCCCAGAGCGATCTTATTCTTCAGAGCAATGAGCGGTGATACCCTCGCTACCTCAAGATGACTATCCTCGATTGCCGACTCGTCATACTCGATTTTGGCGCGTTTCCGAGGCGAGCGTCTGAGTTCTGCCCTCCCATTAGGTCCGAGAGAGTCCAGGGCAAACAGGGTGACTGAAGGGCTAAATTCGCTTTTCTGTTGGACCAGAGCATCTGGACCAGTGGTAGATGAACTTGCATTGTCGTTCGTTTGCCCAGGAGTGCATGTATTTCGTGTCATGGTGCCAGGTGGTTGGAAATTCGAGAATGGTATTCGAGCGTGGAGAAGAACCTTCGCGAAAGAGATATACCGCCTCAATGTGTGGTGGAGTCAGCTTCCAAGCTGAATAGATGACGAGCAGTAGAGGGGCAAATGAGGGCAAATGACAGCGTCGATGTGGGATAAGCGGTATGACCGTACGAGTTCAAAAGCAAGCGTGTTGCGGTTAAACTCCCGACAGTCGGTCAACGGATCAGGTCGATTCGGCGCTCGCGTGGCTTGCGCTTGGCCAGCTTCTGCTGGCTTCTGGCGCGTATGGCTGGTTCAAGCGTGGTGCAGGGGAGACTAAAAATTTCGTCGTTTCGTACTAGATACCAACTGAGGTCCTTTGCAAGGGATTGCGTGAGGACCCATATAAATAGGGGCTTGCCTACAATTGGCAATGGTCGTGGCCAATTGAAAGCGGCGGGCCTTGATATCCTCGTTCTCTCTGCTCCATGGTCTTCCATGGTTCACTCACACTCAGGGCCATCTGGCCCACCGCTTAATCAGTTTTACGCACGCGAGGTCAATGGCGACTTGCACGCGAAATGGCCCGAAATGGCCCTCCTTCCAGCTCCCTCGAGCTCTCTGATCTTGGTTAAGTAGGATCGCCGGCCTTTCCTTGCCCTTCATCGCCGCCACTTTCTCTTCGCCTCATACCTTGTACCAGCTGTGCAGAACCATCGTCAGTTCTCATCCATGGCATCCCTAGAAGCTAGTCTGGCGAAAGGCTTGTATTCAAGTAAGTTCCTGGCTTTCGTTTTTATCGGTTGGGTTTGTTGACACGGAGCCCCTTTCAGGTCTCCCCAACGAGCTCAGGGAGGAAGTCCTCTCGTATTGCGACAAAGGCGAGCTTGCAGCCATCAGCTCAACCGACAAGGGCTTCGGCGCAGAAGCGGAACGATGGCTTTATCGAACCGTCTCCTTGCACGAGTCTCGCCTTGTTGAACTCATCAAATGCCTCGACACCCTGGCGAAGAACCCCAAGAAGGCCGGTATGGTCGAGTCACTGGCCGTTTCGTTCTACGACCACTACCAAAGACGCACCCCGGAGGACTGGGCGATCATCAATTCGGTGGAACTCATGGTGCACCTTGCACAAGCCTTGTTAGAGATGCGCTCCTTGACGTTCCTGTCCTTCAGGCCGCATGAAGGGATGGATACCAAGTTGGTTATGAGAGCGATAGGGTAAGTATGATATGGTCGTCGCATCTCAATGTGTTTGCATAGGTTGACATTTGCGTCTTTTTTCTCTGTAGGACCCGGATATTCAAACTCAATAGCTTGTTCATGACCCTCCCCAGGGACTACACAACCATTATACTTCCCAAGGACAGCACGGACTCTACAACCATTACCCTCCCCTGGCTACTCGAATGCCAGCCAGCCCTCGAAGTCATCGGGTTGTGGGGCTGTGGCAAGTACGACCTCGGTTCAGGCATCCATCTCTTCCTGGGGATGTCTCCATATGACTTGAATGGCTCTGGCAACAATCCCCTGGTCATCGGAATGTCGCTGAGGGGCTCGAACTTCATGAACAAGACGGAGTCCCATATAACTCTCTATAGTTATGATTGCACTGGACTGAACTTTGAAGAGGAATTCCCTGTAATCAATGATGGATCCCTGCTGGGCGAGCACATGTGGCGAGATTTATCGCTAGAGGACTTCGATGTGGAAGGTAGCGGCTCGGACGAGATCAACGAAGTATCGGTGGTGGTCCCTGACCTTGGGCCGGAATCCCTTCTCGACGTTACTCCAATCCTTTACAACTTGAATACAGTGTTCAACATGTGCGGGAAAACGCTCACGTTTCTGGTGCCGCCGCTCGAAACACCTGTCGTAAGTCTCTTTTACCGCTTCGCCCCAGAATTCTAATTAAGCTATCCTTAGGATCCCAAGAACCTCGAACCCCTTTTCGACTTCGTCCTCACTTCCTGCTGTCCCATGTTCATCCTATTTGACTTTGACTTTGCTCCGATCGGCTCCTGGGAGGACCCGTTCGAGGAAGACGAAGAGTTGCGGATCACTCAATATATCGCGGACTACCTCAGTAACTCCAAAGATTTCCTTCGGTTATCTGACCTCCGCCGCGTCGAATTCGCCAGGGGCGGCTACATTATTGAGGTAGATAAAGGGGTGCCTACAGTCACGCATGACGGGTGGGGGGCCAATGCATAGTAGAGTTGGTTGGTTTGGAATCCAATTCCAGTGCCACGGTTGTTCCCGGCGAAAACTTCAAGTTGTTTCCTGTCACATTAAATAACTTCAAAAGAACTCATTCTCTTGTATCGAAATCTTTAAGGGTGTCTTAGCCCTGTACTTGCCAGGGGGCTGAGAGCACATGGATTGGTACCAATGGACTCGAGCCAACAACTTATGGGCCCAAGTTTTCTGTACTTATGCAGTGTCGGCGTGATGCCTACGCCATCAAACGCGTCGCGTCGATCCTTAAGTGGATTCAGATCGAGAACACGTCTTGAAATCGATGGTGTCAAGCTCGCAGATGCTCTGACATAGCAGGTAGATCCTATTGTCAGGTATAACGCTCTGGAGGTCGTGTGATTCTGAATGGAACCTCCAGTTAATTTGAGACCAGAGAGGTACCCAGAAGGCGGCGAGCAGAATGAAGAAGAGAAGAACCTCCTTTGCTCCTTAATAGGTATTCTGAGTCCCCTGCCAGTAGAATGGTGATATTTATTGGGTATGCTTTTGATTGCCTCATTTCGAGTTTCCTGTGCCACGGTGACTGTACTCATACGTCCTACGCAGGCAATGTGCTACGACGACTCGGACGCGCCCTTGATTGCACCGGTTCATTGACAAGCCTCCCTAAGAGCTTGAGCCAAATAGAGTCCCGGAGACATGTGAAAGACCCAAGGTCTTTCAGGAGACCTCCTTCCGGTACAGAACATGAAACTTCTTCTTACTAAACTTAGCTTTTGTGGGGGGGCGACACACTAAGCTTCGACGTTTTATCCGAAGCGTTGCAATGCCATATCCTTTTTCCGTTGACCACCCACAGATGAAAGCAATGCGCCCAGCCGCTCGCTGCACCGCGCTATATCCAATCGCTTCCATGCTAGCACCATGTTGTGATTCTTACCAGTGGGCTTGAATGCCTGGCTCCGAGCACCAGGCTGCCCATCGGGGATGCCTCTGACCAGTGGAGGCGTGCAGCTCAGTACTACAGCGGGCGGTACCTTATACATGATGGAGGCAATACTAGCATCCTGTGCACTCGTTTGCGAGGCCTATTGCCGTCGTGTTATCTTGAGCTCTCTTCTGTGCCGGTTAGTACCAATACTAGGACAGGCGTTAACTTGATTGCAACAAAACACGAGGCTCGCAACACCCTCATGTCGCCACTCAGGGGGCGATCGACATACTCCATGTAACAAGTCAGGGCGAAGTCATCTCAAATTGGAAGGTATGTAAGATGAGAAGGCTTCCACTGATTAATATTGACGCCCAGTCGGTCTAGTACAGAAATGTACTGTTCTGCCTCGCATTCAAAGCTTTCTGCATGCTCAGTACCCACTGCGGAGACGTCTGTTGTCAAAGACCATTTGACCCTTGTTCTTCAAAAAGGGCTTTAGAAGTCAACATACATGGAATGGAATGGTGAGTTTTGCCCCCCGAAGATAAGCGCTCGTAGACAATAGATTGGTTCTAGTGTATTCATGTCTATGTACGCCAAGATAAGCCCACAACAACGGGATGTACACTTGCAGAATTCTGGAATGGAGAGGAAGGAGGATAAGGCGCCCCCACTGTCGCGCTAAGCACCGACCCCTGTTGGCCACCTCTCGCTTCAAACAGCGACTTTGTTCTCACCGAGGCAAGGTATCACAACATTCACAACTCAGCCCCTCCTTTGATCGACTCAAACACGCAAGCACCTCTCGACCAACCCGTACAGGTTGCGTTGCAGCCACCCTACTTATAATAGATAGAAGCAGCCAAGAAGCAGCTTGGAACAATAGGAAACCTAACTTTAGCCACTGCCCTCTCCGCATCACTTCATCTCGCCGAGTTCAGTTCTAGGATCACATCTATCTATCCATTCGTGGCCCATCCACTACATCTTTGTTATCACCGTCACAAGAATGTAGTCTCTGCACAAAGTGAAGGCAAGTGGCCCTCCCGGTCTGATCGAGACCTGATTGCGAGACCAGAGGCTTGGACGTGCTTCGCGCAGGTCGTAAGCGCCCCTAAGCCGCAAGAGCTGGCGATACCGCCCTCTCTCATATGACCGAGCTGCGCACCGGGTGTAGATCACCGCACTCAGGTAGAAGGAGGGATCTAAACGCCGCTTGCATAGTATGCTTCTTATCCTCCAAGCTCCGCGACCTGCGAGTTGTTATCCATCTACTAGAATCGTTTCCAACTGATACCAGTTCGCACTCCTGGTTGCTTTGATGTCAGTTTCTTGCCAAAGTTTCTCCAGAGAGTCAAAGAGAGAGTGCGTCATAACTGCACACTTGTCTTCTTCAGGCTCTTTGATTCCCCAGGCCGCTGTCAATACAAGTCCCACTTGCCTAAAATCCAGAGCGGCGTTAGGCCATATCTAAGCTTTCGCTGTTTGTCCGAACGCGATTCCGAAGCCGAAGGTACTCGGTGTTACGACTCTTGTTGACCCTTGGTTGACCCCCTCAATGAGTCATTAGTTACGCAGATCCCGGAAGTGTACACTTGGTCGGACATCCTCAATGATCAGTCAATTCGTAAAAGAATCATGTATTCGTCAAAAGGTATAGAGGTAAACAGCTAGCCTACATACTTGCTAGACAGTACCTACGCACGTAGAGCATCATGGAACTGGGCGTAAAAAAGTAGCAGATAAATAACGAATAAGTATAATCGTCGTGAAATCATGAAAAGCGTCAAAGACATCTAAAAAGCATAGCAAAAGGACAACAAACATAACGGACTATAAACATGCATCTAAGAAGAGAACCAAGCAGATTATGGTCATAAGAAGACCGAAGCAAGTAAAGGTAAAGAGATGAAAACCGGAACAATAGCCAAGACACATACTTTTTTGCACACCATGTCCGGCGACACGGGTAAAAGGCCGATTATCCTTCCTGGTGGCCATGCTCCGGAGACTGTGCAGGATAGCATAGCATTCTCGAAGCTGGATTGAGGGTAGCTCGGGAACCATTTCGAACACATGGCTCCATCGTGCGCAGCTGCAGCGAGGTCACTCCCGTCGTACCAAGAGAATACGCCACGAACGCCGCCACAGAATTAAGAAAGCAAAAGTAAGAGCCACAGGAAGGACGAAAGGATGAGATAAGAAGAAAAGTCCAGTCAAAGCGAGACTTGGCAGAGGTAAAGAAACGAAGAAGAGAGCAAAACTGGGACGTCTAGGAATCTGAGCCTCCTAGATTTTCACGTACATCACACACTCGCCACAGTGCATCCGTCCATCCTCGTCCCACTCCACCCCTCGTCCCGAACGGCCGAGTCCACCGAAGGGAGGTAAGTCGAAGGGTGTACATATACTTGGTGTGCACCAAGCCCCTCGAAGGATTGGATTAGGGCAAACCTACGAACGGTGTAGGGCATTTGGCAAATTCAATACACCTGCAGTTGCCTGCAAGGGCGTGCCCAAGTACCCATGTCATGTCAAAAACATATACACTTGGTTGCGCCCATGCCTGCCTGCCACAGCGGCACCACCGCCGTCATGCATGCATTCATCACCAGAGCTCATGGATCATAGGCCATGGATCAACGCACTGTCCTCGAACACGAGGCAGAGGCGAGGCGTAATCTCGCCGTCGCAGCCCAGGCAGGAAATCCACTGCGCACGCAGGGGAGTCCGGTGACTGATGCGGCGTCCAAATCTGACGAAGTCTGAAGAAAGTGTATCAAGTTCTCCTTCGAAATGACGAAACACTGCCCGGGATGACGGAGGCTAATGAATGCTGCGCTGGGTTTTGGCAGGGCTGGTGTGGTGTCGTTTCGAGGGTCCTGGATGAGGTGGAGACAGAGGTGGAGATGAACTTGGTCGGCAAGCTGGATGCATATGGGTGTCATGCAGGGTAGGGTCCTCGAGCGTGAACGATCGGGTGGGGGGCAGCTAGCGGTGATATCGATTCGAGGTAAATCCGGGTACTATTCCAACCGCCGGCCAATTCGACAGGGAAAAGCCAGAGAAGGCAATAGTGAGTCGATTGGGCGGGTGGATGAGATGGATCGATACCAGATAGGCGTTATAGCGCGTGCGTGACCGGGACTGGCGACGGAAGGTTCGGCTGGATTTCTGGATAACCGTATGTATGGGCGTCTTTCTGGATTTAGGACGGTGGACCTGGGTGATTTAGAAGGACAATGGGAATAGCGGAGCCCGTTCCAGAAGGAACGGAGTATCGCTTTTTGGTTGGTCATGGGTCGGTCTTGGGTGCCGCACGGGATCCAAGGAGGGAGTGGACATCGGCGCGAAGCCGGTATCGATGAAGATCTACGAGGAAGGGGCTGGAGAATGTGGTCGTCCGACATCTGTGGTAGAAGTGAAAAACGGCCGAGACGGACGACAGGGTTGGGGAACAAGATTTGTGAAGGAAGTCGGTCTCATTCCAAGATTAAACATCCAACGGTAAAGCATGGCTGAGTAATCGGAACACTATGGGAGATGGGTGAAAGGGAAGAAGAGTATGAACGTAAAAAGGAAACGCAAAGCGGCAGTGACAAGGGATAACAAGGATGTATAATAATGATAGAGTAGCGATGTACGTATATGCACAGATGGTGAAAGCAGGCCATGAAGCTTGAAGGAAGATGATACAGGCGGACGCCCTAGGTAGTAATACAAGGAGGAAGACGAAGCATGGGTCTATATAACTAAATAGAATTTACAAATAAAATGCGCCGCAGTACAATCGAGCACCACGTCGAAAGAAGTGAGGTCAAAGAAGGCACGATAAAGTAGGAAAAGATTCACCACACACGGCCAACGTGTAAGATATGAAGACAGGTGAAGATGTGTCGCAGAAGTGAAGATATTAATGCCGTGTTAGCATAGCGTAGAGCAACAACGAGGGGGTAAGGGCTGTTGTCGCGATCCACTCGTGTCCGAGTCATCGAAAGGTATCATGAAAGCAAGAAAAGCGGTGGCGAAGAACGAATATGTGGCAGCAAACACTGACGACCTGCCAAGATCGACCAGTGAACTTTGCATCCTCGCATCAATCTCGGCGCCCAGGTTCGAAAGAGGCGAGGCAGGCAATGAGTTCAGGTCTCACCCGAAAACATACGCAACCCAACCGTATCGATCCCGCCTCCAGGCCTAACGCATGGAGGTTTGGCACCTTCTCGACTGCGAGTTGCAGGTGGGATCCGAAGGGGGTATCAGAAGCTAACGCTCCTTTTCCGAGTCACCCGCCTGCCACTGCCTCCACCCCCTAGGAACATGTTGGGATCCTTGCCATCTCTCGGTTGCGGGGTCTGATATTGAGGTTGCGGGATAGGCTCGTTCTTTGCCTTGAAGCCGAACATGCGTTTCAACAGTGACTGCGATTTCGACGGCGACTGATATGACGAGTATGGGTACTGGGGAGCCTTCTGAAACGGAGAGATCGTCAGCGTGGATGGATCAGGAAGACATGTAAGACGACGGACCGATGGGTCAGGAGCATAGGTCATGGCATTACCGTAGCTCTTGGAACCAGGCATGGAAGGTCTGATTGGCAGGTGGACGGGCTGAGGACCAACTGCTCGATGCACGGGGTATCCATTCTTGTCGACTCCCGCATACGCGTACTGCGGCATCGTCTGTGAGCGGTTAGGTTTAGGTGCGTTGCCTCCCAACATTGGGGCCTGGCCCGAGAGAGGTGGTGCTGAATGTGGAGGAACTTGACCAGCGGGGAATTTTCCGTGAGTCGTCGAACCGGAGTTTGGGGTGGTAGCGGACGACTGTGACGAATGGCCGGAATTTCGGTTATGATAGTAGTACGGGTCTTGAGGTCTTGAAGGAAATGCGGGGAGGTCGAGGGAGAGATGTGGGACGGTGTGCGAGCGAGATGAGTGGGATGGACGGGGTTTCGAAGAAACGGACTGCGAGGACGACCGAGGCCGTGTTGAGCTTGATGGTGACGAGTCCCTGTCGACAAACACGTAGTCGGACTCCTCTCTGTGGCGAGGCTTCTCCGTCTTCTCCGACCGGGGGTGCCTCGTCGAGGATTTTTCGTAGTCTCGCGGTCGGTCCTTGTCCCTGCGCTCCCGGTCCCGCTCTCGAGAACGTTCCTTCCGGGGGGAGCGGTGACTGGACACCTCCTTTGTAGAATGACTCTTGCGATGGCGAGTGTTGGACGAGCGAGCATAGCGGGAGTCGTGGTCGTCTGAGAGTTCAGATTCGTCCTCGTAGTAAGCCTTCCTTTCCTCCTTCCGTCGCTGTTTCTCCTCTTTCTTGAGCTGGAGGGCCTTGACATGGGGAGTTGCTGGGGTGAAGGCGTCGCAGGGCCCCTGAACCATAGTGCCGTCGACCCAGCGAGCTATGCGTTGCTGGGTGGCAATGTAGCGCTCCCATGCCTGTGGGGAGTAGTCGTATTCGGTCATGGCGTCGGACGGGTATCGGTGTCCTGGCTGGAATCCTGGGGTATATATAGCGGGGACGAAAAAGACGACCAATTCTGGATCCGTGGGTCCACCTCCCACGACAGCACCAAACACGGACCAACCTCATGAGTCGGCTGACGTCAGACGGAGGACTGTCCGTCCTGGGAAATCCAGAACCAGCACAAGCTCTCGCCCGCTTTACATCGACTGACCATGTATTAATCTTCTTCTCGGAATCTCGTCGATCTTGAGCAAGTTTCGCCTCTTATTCCGAGTCCACACCACCCCTTAGGCGCGCGAACGCACGGTGTAGTCCATGAGGCTATCGCGCCTCTAGGCCCATCTCCACATATGTATCTAATCTATATCCAGCCGACGCTACGCCTCTTGCCCGCTCTGTCACTGTGTCATCTCCTCTAGGTACACCCGGTGTATATACCATTTGCAGCCTTCCAGGAGGTCAGATGGGTGGCTTCTTATCATCCTCCATTACACCAGCTTTAACAGCTGACAGGGGTGCTGGCCTTCTAGGCAGGTGCCAGGTAAATCTCGAAGCTGAAGCTCTGATGGATACCCTTGGTGATCCTTACACCATAAGATGCAGAGACTGTGGCTTCTCGATGTCTCATACGATCGGAATGGCCGCTGGTCCTCCGAGTGGGTTGTGCCTCTGAGATTGGGACATACAGCACATATTCCGTCCTTCCTTCAAGTTGACCTGAACGAGGGTAAGGATACCGGAGTGGTGTGTACTCGTAATGTATGACGTGTCCGAGAATACCTTTAGGCTTTCAGAGAGTTGTGTTTGGGAGATCCCTTCATTGTCCTAAGCGCACTGCAACTTCCTCGGAATCAGCCAGTGACAAATGCTTACCGACGCACTACAAACCAGCACCTTCAATTTATTACGTTGAGCCGGGTGGCCGCGTCTTGCTTTCAAAACCCCTCCCGGTGTGGTGAACTGTTCCGCTCACGCGGATTATCGTCAGAATTGTGGTATCATTGCATCCGGGCTCACGCCGAACCTCTGTACAGTGTTGGTCACAGTTGGTGAACAGCTGGATATGAGGCTATCTAACAGTAGCGCAGCGAGAGCTTCTTGTCTGGACCCTGCCTTCCAGTCTGAGAATCTTGAAAAGTGTCATCGAACACCGCCTCAGGAAACCAAACTGTCGCGCACATGGCTCATGGCAGGCACAGACAGGCGCCCAGGAAATTCGAATTCGAAGGCGGGAGGCGCGCACCGCCACAATTTCCATTATGAGCATAAACGCCGGCGATGGTTCCGTGCAACAACTGTGACAGAGGCCGAGTCGCTCTTTCTTCCCAACGTCCACCTGCTGGGTGGAATCCCTCTCAATTTCTGTGCATCTCGAAAAGGGATCTATACATCCTCGGGTCGAAGCTAAAGTCGCGCTTCTTGAACTCGCCGGACAGGGGTAATGGATAATGCTGGCTGGCATGCGCAGCGGCGCGCACGAAAGGTGTGCAGCCATCTACACACTAACCGGACATTTCACTGACATACTCATCTTAATCTGTAGGAAAATGAAGCTTATGCAAACACGCACAGGCTACCTGGAGGGCAGTATGCACCGGTAGACACGATCGGGCCCATGGCGGAGCCGTTCATTGGAGGATTTCAACCATACGGGCCATCCACTCCGCCTCTTCCTCACAAACACGATCACGGACACGGACACCCTCCCCCTCTTCCACCAAAGGATGGATTACCGCACCTGGGTAGTCCGACCTCGGCTTCGTCTCAATATCAGCATCACACTTCTCCCCCGGCCTCAGCGGGCGCTCTAAACAACAGGATCCATGGGAAGGAGGGGACTAGTGACAGTTTTGAGCCCTACTCTGGGATGCCAGCACCCTATAGCGGTCATATACCGGAGCCCACGAATGGTCGTATGCAGGAACCGAGCGAATCGACGGAACATGAGACGGTGAACCAACCTACTGTAACGACGAAGGAATTGACGAAGATGTCGGCGGTGGAGAGAAGTCGGTTACTGAGGGTCGCGAGGATGGAACCTCATCTCCAAGTATGTCTTCGAGTTCCAGTGCACGCCTTCGGTTCATTTACATGTCCTTTAGTTTATGTGTGGGCCACTTCTGAGGTATGAGCACACACACAAGGTGTCTATCACTGGGGCTTATGATATGCAGGTTCGACACCATTGACGAGCACGGAATATGGCATGGGGCAGCGATGATCGTCAGTGAGTTGATCGCCCCTTACCGTATCCTGGCAAAGATTGAATGAATTATTAGCCGCCGACGCGGGGTCCATCTACGAGCCCTTTCCAATGCTAACATACGAATGGGACCCAGACCGCGGGAATCCCACCACATTTGCCAGCCTCAACATAAATGACAGACTCGACGTTAACGGCTCTGCCTCACAGGGTCGCGGTAGATCTGCATCCACAGCGACAACGATACCCAGCCCGGTCGGCGGCGGAGGCGTCCCGGACGATTCGTGGAATAAGCTGAACGGAGTGAAGAGCTTCGACCTCGGACCCCACCCTGCTGACCCTCACTCAACAGTTTTACCCGTCTCCCCGTCTGGCACGACTTTCACGCTTCAACCGAGCCAATCTTCATCTTCCGGGCAATCGGCATTTGCGGCGTTCCCTTATGGTGGGCCTAGCGGCTACGGACTTCTCAATGGACACAGCCCAAATGCGTGCCAGGAAAGCGTTAGTGGTCAAGAGATATGGGTGTACGGGGGTGCTGGCGGCACGTTCACTTTCTGGAGGTTCTTGATCAAGGTGCCTTTGGCGGAGAACGAGATGATGGTCACATATAGCGTCAACGGAGGCCAGAAGATGGGATTCCATGTTCCCGGGCGGAGAGACAACATGAGACTTGCTATACACTCCGTAAGTGCTTCCACGAAAGCGGGCGAGGCGCAGCTCTGATGGTTATTCTGTCAGTGCAATGGCTTTTCGGCTGGTGTGAATCCTGACGATTTCAGGGGACCTGGATTCAAGACAGGTTATGACCCTGTGTGGATGGACCTGTTGTCTAAGCACGCTGAGAAGCCCTTCCATGCTCTGGTGGGTGGTGGAGACCAGCTGTATTGCGATTCGTGAGCCGTCTCCATACCTCCTACAGAAAAATATCGACTTGGGAACTGATCACACGCGGTAGTCTTATGCGTGAGCCAGAGATGCAAGACTGGGTGTCGAAGATGAAGCCGGAAGAGAAGAAGAAGTATCCATTGAAACCAGAAATGGCGGCTACCCTCGATAGGTTCTTCTTTAACCACTATTGCCAGCACTTCAGGAGTGGTGCGTTTGCGAGAGCAAACAGTTCAATGTACGTTAACTGTGTGTTCTAGTGGAGTTGCCGCTTATGTTTGTTGGCGAACAGACCTATGTTGAATATGTGTGGTGCGTAACTACTCTATCCTAATCGTGATATTCTTGACTGACCGTTTGATTTGATTGTAGATGATCATGGTATGCTTCTGCGAATAGGGTTCTCGACTCTGAACTGACGTGCCTTCACTTCTTTCTAGACTTGGTATGAGCAAACCCCTCCCCCTCTATGTAGCAATGCACTAACGGTAGTGTTGTCCTAGATCGACGGGTTCGGAAGTTGTACGTTTCTGTGTCTTGCCCTCCTGGACAGGCATCGAATATTGAATGCTCATCCTACTCCATTAGATCCCGAGGACCTCCAGTCAGCTCCTGTGTTCAAAGCGTAAGTTCTTCGACGCGCCACAGAAACTACGCAAGTCTTATCTGTCTTTGTAGAATCGGCGCACGAGGCTACTTCTTCTTCCTTATCTTCCAGACGTTCACAAATCGTACGTTGATAGCCATTCTAATCACAATTCCCTCATCTCACTAACACCTGCACTAAAAGCTGAGATTGACGGCCTTAACGATGCCCCGGGAAAGCATGTGTACCAGTCACTCGTCCTTGGGGATCAAGGCCCATACATCCCATTCCCAAGTCACTCCTCTCTGTCGAGGCTGGGACCGAAGGAGTGGATACTTATGTTGGATTGCCGGTGAGCGTCATATCGAGCCCCCAGGATCTCCCCAAGTCACTCTCACTAATTTTTCAATTGTGACACAGCGCGGAACGAAAGAAAGAGCAAGTCTGTAGTCCAGGGGAATACGAGAAGGTCTTTGCCCGAATGCGCAATATCCCGTCAGATGTTGAGCATCTCATTGTGCAACTGGGTATTTCGAACGCTCTTTTAACTTCAGTCGTGCACGGTGACTGATCAGGGGGCACACATCTTCTAGGTATTCCAATTGCATACCCACGCATGGTCTTCTTGGAACAGGCTCTTGAATCAAAGTTCAACCCCCTCGTCGCTCTGGGAAGGAATGGGACGATGGGCTTGAGTGGCTTCGTGAATAAATTCAACGCCGAGGCCGAGTTGCTCGATGATCTGGTAAGCTCCTGCCTTTCTTTCCTTTAGCATTCTTCGAGTTTCTAAAACTGCTTGACTGCAGAACGATCATTGGACTGCCAGAAGTCATAAGGTATTTGCAACGAACCGTTGTATGCACTTATCTAGCATGCTAACCACCACCTTTAGCGAGAACGCAATTGGTTCATCGCGCAACTTCAAAATTTCGCAAAAGCGAGGGGTATCCGCGTAACCTTCGTATCCGGGGATGTGCACTGCGCTGCTGTGGGTATCCTCAAGACCCTAAAGTCGAAAAATACGCCCGAAATCAAGCCGGAGAACGATCATCGCTATATGCTAAACGTCACAAGTAGTGCGATCGTGAACACCCCACCGTGAGTACCAATATTGGCTACACCCCATCTCATTATTGAATGACATGCAGGCCCAATGGCGTTATCACCCTTGTATCGTCCCTGGCAGGCAAAGTTCACAAGACGCTTCATAGTATCGAGACGGATGAGTGCATGGTAAATCATTGCCGTACTTCTTTCTCAAGACTCTGAGCTGATAGTGTATGCAGATGCCAATTTTCTCTACAGAAACGAACGGCTCGTCGCGCAAACAGCGGTACATCATGGGTCGCCGCAACTGGTGTGTTGCAGAGTATGATGAGCGGACGGGAGGCGTTCTGTTCGACATCAGGGTTGAGCGGGAGAAAGGATATGGTGCAACTGTTGGGTGAGTGTTCTGGTTTCGGTTGAAGAGAGTTATGTTGTTGAATCGAGAACAGGTATTCGTGCCAAGCCCCTGCACCCCGTTGGGGTAAGGAAGCCCAGTGAAGTGGATCGAGCGCAGCGTGGTGCTCTATGCAAAACCATGTCGCTCGAAAACTTGGATTGCATTTGCTTTTGTCGTTGGATAAGTCCCCTGCTTTTTTATTTAAACCAATATACCCTCTTCTGCTTCTCTCAAACGCGAGTTCATCCCGTCACGAACATAGTCCATGGCAGTGAAGTCCAACGCAGGCGGTGCTCGAGTTTTCCTAACCGATCAGTTAACGCCAAAGACAGTGATCTGCGGATCCTCGAAGTGTTTCGTGTTCAGCATCAATAACACCTCCGTCGATCTTTATCGCCCCTCACAGATGCAAATCCAGAGAATCATCCGAGATATGCATCTCGCCTTCTTCAGCGGAGCTCTCCATCTAGCTGAACTCATTGGAGACTGGAGGGTAATTTAGCTCATAGACCTCTTGTGCCATGAGGCGACCTGTGTGCGGCGGGTGACATGTGAAGTCCCCGGTGGCGATTTGGGGTTAATAAAGGGGAATGTGAATGTCCTATCTCTCTTGTATTGGCGACAATGGCAGTGTTCATGGGGATGTCAAAAAACCTGTACTCACTGCCCCTCCGTCAGTCCCCAGATTCAGCATTTCTTGGTCCCATGATCATTCTTCTGTGCCAAGCCCAACGCTCATTGACTTTCCGTTCTCGACTCTTTTCATTGAAGGTTCGACCCCGAGCGTCGTATTTTTTGTATAAAAGCTGGGGCCATTCGCCTCCTTCTGACTCCCCCAGAGCTGGTCTCTTACCCACTACTTGCCTCCCCAACCAACCTTCCAACACACCAGCACTACTCAGCGTTGATCGCTTCCTACACCAATCCTCTCTACCCATCAACTTTTAATCACCTCTTTACAATTTTTAATATGGTTCGCGCATCTATCATCGTCGTCGCTGCCTTTGCCGCTGTTGCCCCCGTTCTGGCTGCTCCTGCTCCCCAGACTGCTCGCCCCCCTCACCCGTGAGTTTCCTGCCTCCTCTCTTATAATCGGCCCCCGTTGACATATTTCCCCTCTTCAGACGATCAATTGACACTCAAGCCGGAGAACTCGATGCTCGCGACCCGCGATTCAGCTTCAAGAACGCCTTCAGATCCATCACCCGGGTTGCAAGCAAGGTTGCCCCCATCGCACTCAAAGCCGCCCCCCTCCTCCTCCGCGAGGAAGGCCTCTCCGAGTTCGAGACCCGCGACGTCGAGAACGGTCCCATCGGCGAAGTCTACATTCGCGATGAGGACGGCAACGTCTACGTCCGCGCGCTCGCTGATGAGGAACTCGCCGCCGCGCTCGAGGCGAGGTTCAACTTCGGCCGCTTCGTCAAGGGCGGACTCGGCGCTGCGAGGAAGGGATTGGGGATCGCACAGAAAGTCTCTGGTGGCCTCTCCCAGTTCGGCCTACGAGACCTCGAGGACCTCGAGGACCTGGACATTCGCGATCTCAACGAGGAAGAGCTCGCCGCCCTCGAGGCGAGATTCAACTTCGGCCGCTTCGTCAAGCAGGGACTCGGTGTTGCGAGGAAGGGCCTGGGAGTTGCACAGAAGGTCTCTGGCGGGCTCTCCCAGTTTGGCTTGAGGGAGCTCGAGGATGAGATTGCAGAGAGAGAGTTTGATGACGAGGAGTTGTACGAGGCTCGCTCGCTTGAGGCGCTGGATTAGACTGTACCATTGGTCTTCACCTTTCACTGTTGGACTTGAAGCTTGTATGTGGAGAAGCATGCGGGGCGTACTACTAGTAACTTTGTAGTGAAATACAAAGTCTTTTTTATTGGGGAATATCCGGGCCTCGGGGCTACCAGTCTTCGTGAATGGTAATTAAAACGGAAGAAAGCCAAGTGAGGCTTGCGGAATCGCCAACGGAAAGGCCCAATGATGACGGATCGTGGGCGCTTAGCGCTTATCGGGAAAGCCGCCCAGTGATGGCGCCAAGCCTCAATCACAGGTTGAGGAGAACAGCTGAGCTTCCGGGCTACTGTTCTCGACATCAGTCGTCTGACTGTGAGGTGACTGCAAAAAGCGGGGCAGTATTCTGTACCTTGCAAGCCTGTGTACAACTCGGATTTCCTGTGTTGATGATTTGGTTCGGATGCACACCTCCTACGTGTTACTGTACATCTAATGTTCCAATCCACCGGTCACGATCTATGATACAGCCTTGACTATCCTTCACAGCAATCCCAAGTGAGGTACAATTCTCCAAGAAACCCAAAAACACATCTCTAGGCCCCTCAAGAATGTCCCGAACATTTGATTCCTCGAAGATGCAAATTTCTCTCAAGGAGGGAAAAATCTTTATCCAAGCGATGGCATCCTCGCAAAAGTCTTTCGGGCCCATGGGGATCTCCGAGGCGTGCTGAAGGCAGAAAGTGGTGATTTGTGGCATGGCAATGCCTCCAGGCGTCCCTCCACCCTCGCCCTCGAGGTTCACAAGGGTGACCATGAGCTCCTTGATGTCGGGGCAGTGGACTTTGACTTTATCCAACCTTTCCTCCTGGTTGACATACGAGGGGCGAATCTGGAAGTGTATCGACTTCAGGTTTGCCCCGTGCGCAGCGAGGATCTCCTCTAGATCAGATATGGTGGGTTGGTATGTGAACGCCATTCTCACGAGGCCAGGGAATGAGCCAGTAGGGAACTCTGTTGCGTAGATGGTGGTCTGACGCGGGCGGTGGAACACCATCTCCTCCAAAGCTGGCCAACTCTTCCCCCTCCAACCTCCCCAATCTGCTTTGCACCTTTGACCGCGCCAGTCGGGGTCCTCGAAAAAAGGGGGGTCCATGTAGATGAGACGGGGGTGCTTGTCCATGAAGTCGACCCACTCCGGGATGGGCATGCTGAAGGTGTTTATCCAGTACAGGTACTCCAATTTGGATGATATGACGTCGGATAATGGGAAGGAGTTGCAGTCGCCATCGCTTGTGGTGATAATGGTGAGAAGATTCGGTGCGAGGCTGCACAGGAGGGGTGCGTTGGAGTAAGATGAGCCGGTTGTCCCGGCAAATCTCCCGTCTTCCCACTCGAGGCCCGGGAGCAAGAGATCTAGGCGCCTGATGAAAGACCCCAGAGTCCTTTCATCCTCTTGGTCCCGGATGGTGGGGAGGCCTGCGGCGGCTTGAACGATTGAATGCATTTGTTCGCGGTTTTTGACGCTGATGTGTTCATAGAGGTACGGGACGACGCATCTATACCACTGGCGGCAGACGCCAACCAGGTTTCGCTTCGTCGACTGTCAAACAAAGGAGCCGCGGCGGCTCAGCTGTGGATTCCCGCTTGAAGTCGATGCAAAGAGCTCACCAACGAGTCCCTGTAGCGCTGCGCAGCGTACTGAGACAGAACTGTACTACTGTCCCATTTATGAACAAGCTGGGGATACACGAGAGGGTCAGGAACGTCTGCAGCCGATCGAAGGATATCTATCCATATTTCTAGGGGAAAGTCAAGAAATCGGTGCATCGACATGTGAAAGGTGTTACAACTCTTAGAAGACACAAGATGGGAGAACGGAAGCAAGGAATAACAGCAAAGAGAAGTCAGCGACATATGCGGAATTTGAATGGAGACAAACTCCGAACCTTACGGACAGTAAGCCCACAGCGTAAGCCCACAGCGCTGTCCTCGCAAAGCCGTCGTAACCCTGCCTTAGTCTGAAGTGAACCTGGCTGGTCTCAGCTGTTGAAAAGATATCGATATAAGATACGGGAAAGGTTTGTTGTACAACACTGCGACCCAGAAAGGGAGCGGCAGGAATTAACTGGGTAAAACGAGAATATAATCCACGATGAAGGAGAGAAATCAAAGCAATTGGGATGTGATCATAATGTCGGGCGCGTAGCTAAACGGAGAGGAGTGGAGAGAGGCTACAAGACGCCAGCTCTTAGGCAAAGGAATTCAAGATACCTAGACCAATGCGCGAAATTTCGCTGGCGCAGGATTTACGATAGCAATAAAGAGAAAAATATGTCCGTAGGATTCCATAGCCTACTCCTGGCCGAAACCAACCGTCTCCCTATATGATAAATCACGGTCAGCGTTATATCCCAAAGAGCGAGAATGTGATACACGTACTCGACAGCAAGCGTCAACTTCTGCTCCAAGGTAGCATAATCCTTGTAGGGGGGCAAATCAATCCTGTTGAAGCAGGTATGACTCTTGGGAAGCTGGGAGGGGTCTCCAGACTTCTCGATCGTGAAGCGCCTTGGGCCATCAGAGCCCTGCAGGTCCTTGAATCCGTTAACCGGGATACGCGAGGTGCCGGTGGCGAATTGCAAGAGACGAGACTTCCTCTCAGGTGGCCAGCTTCGAACACACTTCCAGAACCACTGAATAACCTCGTCGTTGACCTCATACCCTCGGTAATCCGTAAACTTGGTCCAGTCGTCACTACAAGATAGATGTTAGTCAAAGAGATAAGGGTCGGGGACTGGATGAGGACATACACATCGATCTCCGACATGCCTCCAATGAGGAGTTCCAGCTCCCGCTCATCAAAGACAGTGACCAAATCATGAGGAATGAGTTCGCTGAAGCCTGACATGAAGGCGTCGAACTGCTCCTTGACACGCTTGGATATACGGTACTCCACAACGCAGTCGACATAGTCCTTTTTGTTGTCTTGTGTGACAGGCACCTCCTCTCCTCCAGGCTTCAACTCGATGGTGACCATCTCGCCGAACCGCTCCTCGGTAGTGGTAAAGGTCTCGTCAATGATGTCGGTGATGTCGTTTTCGCTATAAACGGTATTGATTAACACCATGACCTAGGGAGGTTTGAAGCAACAAACTTACAGCATCCAGGTCAATCCTCGATGAAGTTCCGCATCCACACTCTCCAGATCCGACAAGGTCACCTTCTTCCCCAGAATCATTTTGTAGAAGCTGACAATGAAGTAAGCGTCAAGGAATCGGCGATGGAAGATGCCCAGTCCCAGGCAACGGCCGATGAATTTGAAGTAATTCAAATGCTCGGGGTTGACACCAGACGCAGGGTTGATTTGGAGAGTGTAGTTGTCATGGGCGGAATATTCGAACAGACAGTAGAAGGGATTGAACATCTCGTGCGAGAGTAAGAAGAAGAATTCACTGGCAATAAAAAGTCAGGACCTGGCGTTTCTTACTCGAAGGAGAGAGCTTACCGAGATAGACCACCATAATCCAATCCATCCTCGCCGTCGAACTTGATCATGAGTCGTTTCTTAAGGTCATTAGGGGTTTGCCTCATGATCTCAGCATAACTGTCTTCGAAAATGTGGTTACGCCTGATCTTGATCTGACAATTACCAGGTTGCGCCCGCATAGCCGGCTGGCTTCTGAAGTAGATGAGCTTCCTCCTGAAGTCGCGCTTGTACTGGGGTACATTGGCATCAAGCGATGATGGCAACCGAGGGTCGTCCCAGGTTGTCGTCTTCGTATTGTGGTCGACGAAGTAAACGCGTGCGGTCGAGGTGAGGCGCATCTCCCAGCCAGAGGGAAGGGGTCCGAGCTGCGAGATAGTCTGGGGCTGGAGAGACGATCCCTGCCCATTCGGACCCATAACACGGATAATCGTTTGCCGTCTTGGATCGACCCAAGTCGTCGTCCTGGTGTTGTGGTCAACGTAGTAAGGGCGCCCTTCCGGAGTGTATCGCTCTTCCCAGCCGTGGGGCAAGCTTCCTGAACCAGCAGTGGTCGAGGTGCTTTGGGGAATGGCGGGTGCTGTGGCAGCACCCGCACTGGGAGCAGCGGCCGAGGAGTCCGTCACAGACGAATTCCTATAAGTTGGGTTGCTAGCTTCCAGCAAATCATCTGCAAGCAGACGGCGAGAGTGCTGGTCGCGAGCTGCGTTTGTTTCGCTGTCCTGAGTGCTCGTGTTCACCGCCGCGCTAGCAGACGGCCGATTCCAAGTTGTAGTACGGGTATTGTGGTCAACATAATACGTCCGTCCAAGAGGATCGAGGCGACGCTCCCAGCCCGGTGGCAAGGGTCCGTACTGGTCCACATTGGGGTTGAAGTTCGCTCGAGCTTGTGCCGCCGCCTGATTGACCTGCGTCTGGGCAGTGTTAGAGGCGGGTGATGGTTGGGAAGCATTTAGAGCTGCTGCTGGGGGAGCGGTAGACACGGCAGCCTGCGTTGCGGTGGCTGGGGAAGTTGTCGCATCTGGTGCGTCTGGCTGAGGATGTTCTTCTGCAGATGCCGTCGTCGGGGTTGCAGATGTAGTTGCTGCGGTAGATGATTCGGCAGCGCTGGCAGCACTGGCACTCGGTGCACGCGATAAAGTGCTGCTAGTTGATGTCTGAGCGGGGAGGTTTGATGAACTAGCGGCGGCAGAACTGCTGATGCCCATGTCTGCCAAGGCAGTCGACAAACTAGAGATCTGGGAGGGGCCAGGATTTGCGATAGGTTGGGTGACGTTGGTCGAGAGGTAGATTATGAGTTTTCCATGGACAATGAGGTTGTCATTGGACCTCTTGAGATCCAGGGTCAACATTTCTAAGAAGTCAGAAGAAGGTTAATACTCCACATCGCCACAGACAGCCAAGAGACGCACCATGACCGCCCAACTCCAAATCCAACACGTCGCTAACTCTCACATTCACCACACCCAGAAAACCCTGGTCCTTCCGCTTGAACTTGCGCTGATCGAAGATCTGGACGGCCACCACAGACGAATCCTTCACGGTACTTTGAAGAGGAATCAGAGGCGCTCAGAAGGGAAAGCATCCAGACATACATGTCAAAGCTCTCATTCCAGTACGGATTCAATGTCTTTTTTATAACGCTGGTGGTGTGAGTTTGCTCAGCATCCACGGTTATGACGGCGAAAGGGTCAGGCAGCCTGAATACATCGCGCTTTGATAAACCATCCGCAGCAACGACTGCACGTAGTCCTGGTGTTAGCGCTTGTCCGGTAAGGTGAATAAGTCATTCCAAATACCAGTAATCCTGATCTTCTTGTTTCTGTAAGACAAAAATGAGCTGCAGCGCTCGCTAAGATAGGAGGGGAATGGTACGCACGCATCACCCGTTGTGACAACCATTGCAGACTCAAAGTGGGACCCAATTCACAAGAAATGTAGACCTGTAGGCCTATAAAACAAATGTAGAGCCTTTAGAGCAGCCCAACGAGTGTCCCAATGCTCGTTGGCGACGGAGATGGCGGCAGAGAGAGAGAGTGAGACGGGCTAAGCAATATTCCCCGCGAGCTACCACCGCGTGACATCTGTCACGTTGTGATGAGGCGGTGCGTACTTCCCCGACCTTCTCGGGGCCATTCCTGACCTCCCGCCCCAGTTCTCGCAAGTATGCACCAGGAAGATGACAAGTAAAGCTGGATAGCACCAACAGTAGTGATTGAAAGGCAGTTGAAAGGTTTGGCTTTGCAGACTCCGCTAAGCCCTGGAACCTGAGAGAGAGACCGCCAGTGGCGGGCGAGAAGTTGATGCTGAAGGCCTGAAGCCTATCTCAGGCACTGGAGTCGGTAGGGAGATAGCCCGGTTGAAGGTTTAACCCCAGAGAGTACGGTGGATACTCCTGTTGCATAGCATGTAAAGTCGAGCTGAAGGTATTCGAGGACATTCAGCTACATTCAGTCAGTTCGAGAGTCGCGTCTATAAATAGCGCGCCTCATTAAAGTGCTGTGCCAAGCCTTCTCGAAGTCTGCTCTTGACCATCACCACGAACAGAATTGCATTCTAGCTCACATACTTGAACCATAACCTGTCCTGAAACTCTCCTGAAAGAAGAACATCTCGCTGACCCTCCCTACTGACCGGAGTCCCTGTCACAGAATGCCGCCTCCCATAGAAATGCCGATGAATACAGTAAGCTTACATTCAGGACGCCTTTATAGCAGTCACTTGATACCCCTGTTTTCAAGGCTAACCAACATGCAGCCTCTGCTGAGGAGTATGTCAGTCGAGGGTTGATAGTTCTCGCTGCAGAAGAACACAGCAAGGCGTCAGAGGCCCTTCTAGCTGCCATTGAACGCAGCCATGATGAATCAGTGCATATTCAAATTCCTTCCCCGCATTTCGTGAACCGGCTAATGGTTTCCTGTGTAGGCAAAACGAACTTTACGCCTGCTATACAATAAGCACTGCAAAGAGCGAGACGACCTATACAGGAGGATAGAAAAACTGAAGAGCGACGGGAAAGACCCGAACCTGCCCCAAAAGTCTGAACGCCCTTCGACATATTCAAATTCAAGACCGAACTCCCAGCCAGCCCCACCATCGAGCTTCCAGGGGAACCCCCACACTCCCCAATTTACTCAACCTCAATCCCGGCTGATGTCTGACTCGTCAAATACTGTGGATGAGTCCTTCATGGTCCTTGGAGGGCAACGCGTAAGCCTTCATCCAGCTTAAATTACACAAACCTGATGGCTTCAATACGACACTAGTCAGATCCAGGGGATGCATTCAACCAATTCTGGAGTGCTATGCAGGGAATGCTGGATAACCTATCTCAGCCAGTCGCATTTGCGACAGCACCCCTTGGTCCTGAGGTCATACCTTCAGAAAATAATGCCTCGGGCTCGCAGACGCCACCCCTGGTCCATGGCAGAAGGGATTCGAGTCTCAGTAGCGATACCGACAATGATGAACACATGTTGTCCGGGTGGGCACGAAGGATTGGCATTACTAGCAGTCGTGAACGCACGAAATCTAAGTCGTCTGCAGTCAAACCGAAGGCGGTGTCACAGGCGCCTAAATCTGGGTCTTCCTCCATGGAAGAATTTGGGGACGGAGATGATTTCCTTGAAGAGGGTCTGTTACTCTCATGCCTGTCTGTGCAAATGACTGTGAACTAACCTGTCTTAGTCGACGATCTTTCAGGCTCATTCTGTCTCATCCCCTCTGGCTCGGAGCCTGCCGCCCTTCGAAAAGAGAACGCGCAGCTCAAGGCCGAAGCAGCCGCCATGGCGGAGCGCTTATCAGCGACAGAGAAGTTGCTGCGGTTACGAAAAGACCAGGACATGCAACTCCGCAACAGCATCTTCGAGGTATGCGACAATCCTGGACCCTGCTGACACCAGGGGAAAATTAGTCACTGACAATTGTACCCACAGGCTCAGCGGGCTATAAGCGCTTCGGGAATCCTGCCTCGCGTTCCACCAGGTGGAGACATCAATTTCCTCAACTTCAATAAAGCAGCGGTCCCTGTTCCCATACCCTCGCTGAATGCAGGTCGCGAAGCGCAGTATAGCAGGAGGATACAAGAGCTTGAGGCCGAGCTACGGGCTGTTCGAGCCGAAAACGAGAAAAATGTCCGTTCGAGTCTCTCTTATGATTATCATCTGTGGCATAACGTGCTTACTGACGTTTCTGAACCTGCTTCTTCTCGGTCCCCTTTTTTGCTTTGTCTCGTCCAAACTGACTCGACGATATGACACAGAAACTGATGATCACGAAATTCCGTGAGCGTTGGGAAAAGCTCAAGGAGTCTGCGAAACGAAAGAAAGAAGCCAAGGCTGTCGCCGATGGGTCTGCCCCTGGAGTCAAAGATAGGATCGTCGAGGAGCCCGAGGCGGAGGAAGAGCTGGACGGCACGGGTGGGTAAATGCCTTGTGCCTCGGGACCTGAGTTCCCGGGTGTGTGGGCAAAGTCGCTGTTTCTCTGCCCCTCCTTTGCTCTGTATATTGCTCTCCTTTTGTGTTTTGTGTTTTGTGTTTTGCTTTCGACCTTTCTTGTATCCTATCTTCCCTCGCGGTGCTTTCGTATATCTTATTTTGCTTACGCACAGAAGGACACTCAGGCCCTCGGCGCTGACTAAAGGGCATCGAGGCTGATGTACTTAATCTCGTTAGGCACGAAATTGGAAGACACGGCCCTTCATCTGCAAATCCTTTCAATCTGACCCAAAGAATCGGACAGGAGACAATCAGGAGGAAGCTTCTTCTCTCCTACTTATGTATCTGGGTCTGTGAGACGTTTCAGAAATCTGTCCAGATCCTGAGGCTCGAAATCCTCTGCAATCCTACGAGAATCTGAGGTCATAAATATTTGACTGGAGAAGGAGTTTGTCATAACTTTACTTGGGTTTACAGAAGCTTCTCGCAAAACGGTGAGAATACAGGATCATGCGAAAAGGTCGAAGTCCACTATCTGGAAGGACTTGACGAATGAGTTGAAATCGGTCTCCATCTTCGACGGATCTGCCCTTTGAAGAGCATCGGCTGATTCGAGAGGTACATTGAAGGTTACCACGACATCCACGTTTTTATGTTCCACTCTGAAGACGGCCATGAGGATCAAGACGCGATCTAACGCTGTCTTGTTGAACTTGGAGACTACTTGTTGTCCTTTGAGAACAATAGCAGACGGAGTCTCGTCCTCTCTGTCATTTTGCACGACCGAGATGCTCGACACCGATGAATTTTGGGCATCGTTATCGTGGGCAAGGGAGTCGAAGTGAAACCTAAATTGCGGGATGTGAGAACGGAGATGTAGAGTGGATGAAAGATAAGTGTACTTTATGATGTCCTGGTGCTTTGTCTTGTCTACTTTCTCCAGAATCTCCACGACGATGCTGGCATTTGTATTGGGATACAGGAAGACTTCTTGAGTGTCAGGGACTTGACGGAGGTCGCTGGAAGTTATTCTATGAGGACTTGGAGCGAACTTTGGAAAAGGTCGGGTGGCGCCTACGAGACATCGACGAGCTCCTTCGCTGCAGATGATGTGATTGCTCCGCCAAAGAGGTCGCGTTTGTTGAGTGAGGACATCGCGATCGCGGCGGATTGCTGTTAAGTGAAGAACAAGACTGAGGAGTGCGGGTGAACCTGTCGGTGATCCTATGCCAGTTATTAGGTGAGTTTATCGGGTTTCGACGGGTTCTGGGAACCTCTGCTGTGCAGGTAAATGCCCTAAGCTAGGATTCAACTGTGGATGATGACTGAAGTTGACTGAAGCGGCGGGGCCCTTGCCCAACTCCAAAGATATTTTGCCCCTATCTTGTGACGATCAGACGGCGAGTTTGTCACGCGTCGCGTCTGTCACAACGGGAGACGCGACTGTTGATCCCAAACTACCACCTCCCCATTCCTCCTCGGGCCGATATCTTGGCGCCATGGACAACCACCGGCGCTCAATGCTGCCACCGCCAATGTTTGGCGCCTCTGGGCACTCGAATATTCCCCTACCATCGACAATGAAGAAGCAGTCAACGCGATCTCGAATGTCATTAGCAGGACCAGCAATACGAGCACCGCAGCTAGCGCCTCCAAGTACCAACCCAAGGCAGTCGATGGCTCGGTCCTCGAACATGAACCCTTTGCTTATGAGCACCAGCAAACAAAGTGTTGGGCGAACACCGATGCACAAGTACGTTGATAAAGCTGCCAAAACCTTTCCACGAATATATTATTGACTTTCATTGTAGCAGCGTTCGTCGAGGTTCAACATGGGGTGGAGCTGGCGGGTTAGCGGCGCCGTCAGGAAGCCAAACTGTGAAGGATCCACGCCCACTTCGAGACCGGCAATACCAAGGAAGGATGCGACAGGACATTCTTGCGTACCTCCAGAACAACGATTTCGACATTACTATGTCAACACTTACCAACATCCAGGGGAAGGATTACCGGGCAATCTTTGAATTCCTGATTCTCACTCTGGATCCCTACCACATGTTCCAGTCTAGACTCGAGGATGAATTCGTACCCGCCTTGAAAGCACTGAGATACCCGTTCGCCCACCAAATCGACAACAAGTGGCTGGCGGCACCGGCAAGCATGCATTCGTGGCCGTCGCTACTGGGAGTACTTCACTGGCTAGTTGAGATGTGTAAGGTGCGTTACTTTCAGTGCTCTAAGCAACTTTGGGCTGACCCTCAGTTAGCTGCGTGGGGACTACATAAACAGCGAACACCCGACTCTCCAGGACCCAGAACGGGTACCTGAAGAGTTTGATGACCCATGGGATCATGCCGCCTTGGCCTTCAACTACTTCGAAGAGACGTATACCCTTTGGCTGGATCTACACGATGAGTTTGATGAACCAAACCAAAGCCTTGAGGACCGTTATGGTAAGATCGTAAGCCATATACATGACAGAGTAAACGTTAACGCATTACATATAGCGAAGCGGAATGCAAGGGTACAGTCCGAGCTTGACGAACAGACAAGTCGGCTGAACGAAGCGAAATCACGACTGAAGAAGCTAGAAGCCTCTGCAGTACGTCTTTCGGTCAAGGTACCCGATAGAGATAGATGCTGATTGCGCCTAGCCACCGATTAACAAACTCGTCCGTGATAACGGTCTGTTAAAAGGTGATAGTGAAAAGTTCCAGAAAATCCTTCAGCAATATGAGAGTCGGAAGCGAAAGCTTAACGATTCGATTGCCGTCGAAGGCGCTGATTTGCAACGCGAATGTACGTGCCTCGATATATTTAACAACAGCAGATCTTTTTATCCGTCACCTAGTGGTCCGTCTCGATCAACTAAAGGCAGAGCAGGAGAGACTACAGGATATCGTCAAGGTTCAAAACCTGAGCCCGGAGGAGGTCCTCGAAATGAACCAAACCCACGAAAGTCTGGCCAAAACTCTAGAAGACCTTAAGCAGAAGATTGCTGATACCCACAAGACAATCATGGCGCTTGAAGTCAGCGTTACGAATCGGGTGTCCGCGACAGAAGAAGCCCTCGATCTATATACTAACCTCCTTTCAAGTTTAGAGCTCTTCCCACCGCTTCAAGAGCCGTTTGAGCACATCGACCTGACCCTGGAACTGAATCCCGCGGCTTCAAACCCACAGCAACTGCTAATTGGCAGCGACATCCGGCGGACCATCAAATCAACCCTTAGTGCTGTCGCGGAATCGAAACGCACAGAACGAAGTAACGTCGAGACTGAGAGGATCAAAGTTGATAACGAGCTTGATCAGCTGTCGTTAGAGTGCGAAAATGTCGAAGAAGATACCTCTGAAGTCGAGAAAAAGGTGGCTGCATTAAACGACCAAGCAGACGATCTCCGAGATGTACGTGCTGTAATTGTTTGGGATGTCAGTCCATTGATCCTCTATCACATCTCCAGGCCGCGCAGCAGGAAGCGCAGGTTGCCAGTGCAGAGGCGAATCGGCTGGAAAGGGATCTCGCAGCAGCTCGAACGGCCGCACTTGCCAATGGAATGGGTGTTAAATCTCGCCTTCAAGCTCTGCAATTTGAGTGAGTTGTTTCATTCACCGGACATTTCGATTTGTTGACCTTCCTTCAGTTACCAGGAGCAAATTGCCAAGGTCTCCCGATTGAAGGACGAAACCGTCCGGGCTATCATTAAAAATAGCCACGAGATTACAATGTTCAAGGAAGAGGTTTCTCGACATCTGAGGGAGTTACGAGAGTTCGCCGCGAATGAGTAAACGCGGCGTGCGTTACCCATAATCCGATCCTATCGTCGGTGGACACCGGCGGTGGCTTGTACAATTTAATCATCTTTGTAGTACTACCTATGTATGGATCTTATCACTTTAGTTCAATTTTCAATGAAGATCTCATCTATATACGAGCGCACTTTACGCCTCTGCAAATGCAGAGACTGAGGTACACATCGCAGTGGGCAATCTCGTGATCCGCGATGATGGCTGATGGGCATGTCAATGTTACCCACGATTGCAGCTGTCCTCCTTCCACTTTCACTTCCACCATCGCAAGTAAACCCCAACTAGAAGTAACTCGACTTATCGGTCATTTAGACCCGCACTACCTGCATGATAAGCTAATGTATGAAATATGTATCAAGAGGCTTCAGGTGTTAGTAGGCATGTCCTGAGGATGAGCAAACGGTGAGCTTCTTCCTCAACGTCCCTGACAGTTGTGTTACTCAACTGAAAGCCCGGACGCGGTCTATCAAGGAAACTCCCATGCTTATCGCAGATGTTACAGCACTTGGAGCACGATTGCGGTGCCAGCTGCGCAGGAAGGCGAATCCTGCCGATCCTTGAACCTCTCAACGGCAAGTACGCCGGCTAGGCGCATGAGTCGAAACGCTTTTCCGTCAGAGGCGCTTCTCACATCATCGCCGACTTACGCGATAGACTCGAGTAATAGTAAGTCTCGCAGCTGGGTGAACGGCGTGAGCATGGGGGCCACGCCGTTGATAGCACCGTGACGGGTGAGCGGAAAGCAGTGTCTCGTCGTGTCGAGAGCTTGGAGGTCGCCATACTCGGGCTGCTCGGCTGAAACCCCCTTGGGTCAAAGCCACAACACCTTGATATTTTTCCTTTTCTTTGAAGCAAACCCCTCCTTACCCGTTCATCCAGATTCTTGATTCGGATTCTAGCAAGGGTTACGGCAATGACGAACCGATCCTGATTATTACCTCTGCCAGATTATCTGGTCCGTTCATCCGCCTCGAGCAGGTGCATTCACGCAGTTTCATCCCATTCTGGCGATATGTTTGGTAGGTTAATGAATGACATATGGTGCTGTTCAAGCCAAAAGGGCAACAGTCAGAGCCTCCAGATTACCCCGGAAGACTTCCGCAGTATAGAAACATGGCCTTTCTTCTGAACCGACTTGAACTCGTATCCGGTGAGCGCGAATTGTACACCATTACTTACACTGCGAGTTTCACGATGGTTGATCAAGGCACCCCCAGGTTACGGTTTCGAAGCTGTGTGGTAGGAATCGCGGATGGGCTGCTAAACGCAATGCTTCTCGACCCGCCGCAGGCACTTGGTGCGTTCAAGTGATATCTCGTACTGCTCTGTCGTTTCGTTTGGTCCAATGCAATTTGTTTCCTAATCCGCGCATGCAATAAGGAGTCCCATATCTCCGGCATGACGTTCGGAGGAAGTATGGCACTGTCTCTTGAAGTTCGCAGCTTCTCTGGATCAGTGGAATACTATCTCGATCTCGGGGATGGATTTCCTAGGTTCAATCTGCGGGCCTGGCTTCTTCACTCCGTATTTTTCCAGATATAAGGCGAGGAATCACAATGCCTCTGCCGTTCCCCGCCAACCCCTCCCTCCTAACTCAGTACCGCTCGCTGTTGTCTCTCGTGTCCTGGCTCGAACCTGACCATGTCTGACGAGTTCAAGAAGCACCCTATACCCCCGCAAGACCCTGAGAAGGGCGAGGTCGATGTAGCGCACCAGGCCATCGTTACACCCGACCTCAACGAAACTGCGATCTCCAATGACCAGAACAAGAATGCTCCCTCCAAGGAAGTCACTGTCGCCATCCCCGCTGTGAAGCCTCCTCCAAAGCCGACGCACAAGGTCTCCAGATGGATACGGTGGCGATTGTGGTTCAACATGTACAGGTAAGGAGTACGCTTCTGTCCGTTATACATTTATGTCTTATACTTCGAGCAGGAGATTCTTCGTCCTCTCCTTCGGGCTCAACATGATCGGCCTGGTCCTCGCAGCCAGCGGACACTGGCCATATGCAGTTACATACACCGGCGCTATCGTCGTCGCAAATTTCAACGTCGCTATCCTTATGCGAAACGAGGTCTTTGGTCGCTTCCTGTACTGGATCATCAATGCCTGTTTTGCAAAGGTAAAGCACTTTCTTGGTACACCGTTCCATTCTCGGTTCTCATATCGGATTACAGTGGCCGCCCCTTTGGTTCAGGTTGGGCTGCACCTCCGTTTTACAGGTGATTGATCATATTGCCCACTTCTGCTTCTCCGAGGGACTCATGTGTTTTGCAAAGCATCTCGGTGGGATCCATAGTGGCTGCGCGCTCTCTGGAGTGGCCTGGCTCCTCTTCAAAGTTGTTTGGAATTTCAGGCATATGAAAGTCAGCCATGACGCGGTCCTCGTTATGGGTGTCTTCACAAATATTGCTGTCATGGTGAGCGCACTGAGCGCATTCCCCTGGGTCAGGAACAACCACCATAAGTGAGTACCATGACGAATGGGAAGCTCCATGAAGTCATCGAGCTGATATCCTCTCCAGCGTCTTCGAGCGTCACCATCGGTTTGTCGGGTGGATTGGATTGATCTTCACCTGTAAGACTTTTACCTCGGAGTATCTATCTTTCTTCCGAGGCCCCGCTCACTTTAGTCTCCAGGGGTCTTCGTTATTCTTGGCAATACCTACGAGCCCTCGACAAGGACCTGGAATCTGAACGGTCTTGATCTTATCCGATCGCAAGACTTCTGGTTTACAGTGGGCATGACTGTGTTGTATGTTATTATCCATAGTTATCCCGAGGAAGGTGTCGACTAACGGATTCGGATCCAGTGTCGCCCTACCATGGTTCTTCGTCAGAGAAGTCCCCGTCGACATCGAATTGGTATGCGCCCGTCCCTTCGCTATTTTTCTCAACGGAACACAAAATATTAAATTAATCTCACAGCCATCTAACAAAGTGGCCATTATCCGGTTCAAGAGAGGAATGCAGCAAGGCCTTCTTGCCCGTATCAGCCGGTCTTCGATTATGGAGTATCATGCCTTCGGTATCGTCTCGTGAGTGTTTTCTCCGATTCTATTGTAGATGCTGGAAGACTGAAGTCTCTCGTAGTGAAGGGCCGCACGCGAAATACCATTACCTGATCGCCGGTGTTCAAGGTACTTCCGTCAGAGTGCCTCCTTCAACACTTTAGCGCTGACAATTACCAAGGCGATTTTACGCGGAGTCTTGTCGAGAATCCTCCGAAAACCCTTTGGACTCGAGAGCTGAAGGTTCGTGGGCTATTGTTACCGTTGATCTTGCCTATTCTGATCAGAGCCGACCACCGGTCTTTAGTTCGCTGGAGTATCGAATACTTCAACGCTGTACAAGCGGGGTATCCGAGTTTGCACGGGGACGGGTATTGGTGCAGCTCTGTCGACATGCCTGCAATCACCTTATTGGTACGTGTCTCCTGCGCCACCGTGTTTACCTGATTCCGGTCTGATGGGAAGCGAATCGATTCTACAGGTACTTGATATGGATTGGTGAGCACTTTATGACATCTAGAACTGTGGGGTTGAGGTTCTGAACCAGCTTCTTCAGGGTCAAACCAGGAAAAAACCTTCGGACCGACTATTAGTGGACTCATCAAGAAGCATATTGAGCCTGAACGTCTTATGCTATGGGATAGTAAGGCTAGAGGTGGTCGCCCAGATACCATGAAAATCGTCAAAGAAGCATACGAATACTGGAACGCTGAAGGTTGGTGATACTTCTCTATGTTTGATCCTCGCCATCTGACTAGAAGGGTACCAGTCGTATTCTTAACTTCCAATTATATTGGAAACACCGAAATCATGCAAGGCTGCACAGAGGCGGGGATCCCATGCTTCGGTACTCTGTGGGACTTCGTAAGTAACTCCACCTAACGCCTACTCTAGACCTTTCTAACGGCCTCATTAGTAACGAACACGTTGGATGATGAGACTTTCGATTACATTTCTTGTGTATTTAAATCATCCACATGAATGGATAGTATCAAGGCCCATGGACCGAAATTATAATTAGACTAATAAGTAATACCCTCTAGATAGCCCCTCCCGTACTGTATTATTATGCACGGACATCGTAACCAAAGTGACCTTTATAGCTTCCTCTAGACCCTGCCTTAGTTCCCATTCCCCTTTCACCTCCATCCTTCCCAGCGGTGTTTTCTCAAGGGACTGCGAGCTGTTCTTTACGCAGCATCATAGTCCCCGCCATTTATTTAACCTTCCGCGATGCTGCGATCTGCTCATCTTGTTTCGGTGCGAGTGAATTCGCCTCGGTGTGGCCGTAAATCCTTGGTCGGTCCTTTGCAGTTTGCCGACACCACGCGTTATATGATTAGGTTTTCCTCCAAAATCTCACCTCGACGAGGCCCCATCCATGGCCATCGCCGATGGGGTTGTATGGGAGTGTTCGGTTGGAGGGGCGTGCCCTTTCGTGCTAGGGCAGCAAGAACACGAGTAATATTTCTAGCATCCTAGCATGTGCAAAATAAGCGAGTGAGTGAGTGTTACGTTGTTGGGTGGGAAAGGTGAACGAGGTAGATATACGCACATCAATCCCACTGTGCTCCCTCCCGGCGAACTCTGAGAGGTCTAGCGCCTTCAACTGAGCTGCGATGTTCATCGTTCTTCGGGTCGCACTCGCCCAGGGCTGCGTAACGAGGCCCATAAATACCACGAAAGTTCGCAAGACAGCTGCCGCGGAGAAAACACCCACCCGTTTGGAATTTTGTTTTTTCGTTTTAGATTTGTCTGGCGGATGTAGGAGGGTCAGGTGCTTCAAAACAAGCGTCCTTACGTCCAGAATATCACCCTGAAGCCAACTGGGAACGCGGACCTAGCGAATTTGGATTGAGTTGGACGGATGAAGTACACAGCGACGGTACCGACCTTAGAGATGAAACATTGTTTCACCACGAAATCTCTCACGTCGAATGGTCCGTCGCTGCACCAGCAAAAGCGAACCAGCGACTGGCCGTGCTCGTCCAGTAGCTCGTTTTTCATTAGGAACTGGTGCAGCTGGGCGAGCATCTCAGGGAATAGAGGCGCTGAATCCACTTGGGCCTACGGTGAGAGGTAAGCACGGTTAGACATGGGTTAGGCATAATGTAGTGCCCGCTATTTACAAACCTGCGTGATTCCGGTTAATTCGGTGCAGAACTCTGAAAGAGTCGGTCGCCACGTCGGCCTGACGAAAGTCCTGAACTCGTCGACGACTTCGAGCTCGCTGGCCAAGCCATCCTCCCTCTTATCTTTCCACCGCATTAGACATACAGGGAACTCCTACTCGTTATGTCAGTTGGAAAGGCAGTGCATAGGAAGACTGTAGATCTTACGATGATTTCGTTGGGATAATCAAATCCCGTGTCCCTATTGCAGGTGCCTTCGATGTCAAGGACCAGGAAGGCCTCGACGGTCTGCTTGGTGGGCTTGGGAGGCTCTGCTGCGTCTCCAGAGTCATCCTTTTTCTTGGGGAAGCGGCGGGGATGGGTTGGGTAACGCATTGCAGCTGAGATCCCTGAAGCAAGAAACCCCGGAATCTTATAGAAAAGATTGAAGGGCGTGGAGCCAAGCCCGGATGACCAAAGTACGTTCCGCTGAGTGAGAGTTCCAATGGGTTTCTGAAGGTCCACGCCCCTTGATGGCTTCGCTAAGCGACGGTACAGTCTGACGCAGAGCAGAACAGCGAGCAGAGAAGATGCAAGACCCAGAACAGAGAGAGAGCGAAGATTCGTAATCCACGTCCAGCAGGTATTTAAAGGACTGCCCATGTCCCAAGCCGCCAGCATAGTGGGCGTAATGGGCGGTCTATTCTGCGACGGGTTATGATGGAAGGGCCTGCAGGGACAAACCGTAAGATCTACTGAGATGGTTTCGAGATTCCGAATCGACCGACGCGGCCACATTGCACAAGCAACCACAAGCACATGTTTGCCATAATTAGCGACACCGAGCGACAGCGACGAAGTTAAACTGAAGCCGCACTGATCTGCACGTGCCCTTGCTTTTCTTCCGCGTCTTCAACCACTTCATAAATGGCACACCGTGGCGACGACCTTGAGGACGACTTCGTCCTCGATGAGCTCGTTGAGCTCTCAGAAGAGGAAGGTTCCATACACGAAATCGATGATGATTCAAACCACGAAGACGAGGAGGAGGCAGCTCCTTCCGCACCAGCAGCCTCGACGACTTCAGACCCCTCGGTACTTTTGAAGAAACGTAAAAGAAGGGAAAAAGAGAAGGAGAAAAAGCTCAAGGTGCGCCTTGGATAGCGCGTCTAAACCTGGCGCTATGGAACCGACCAGCCCTCCCCATGTAGAAGCGGAAGATCGCCGAAGCAACCGCGCCGCAGCAACAGGGATCCGTCGCTGCGCAGAGTCCAGACGCCCTCTCAGAATACCTTTCGACGATGCAGAAAAAGACATACAAGGATATGTCAGATTTTGAACTCGACGACATACGGATACCTGGTAAGCCTCTCCGTTAAACGCCACTGTTAGACGCTGAATTGAATGACTGAAGCCCCTCATCACTAGCCTCCGCGATTGCGGACACTACATCATGGACCGGCGAAAGGACTCTTGATAACCTGACTGAGTTCATCATGAAAGGTACCGTCACTATGTTTTCAAATTCATCAAGTTTCAAATGTCCTAAATAAACTGCATCCATCAGCTCTCCCCACCCTCCACACGCGAATGGGTCAACGACCGAAAAACAATGGCGCCCCGACGATGCTGTTCATTACGAGTGCCGCACTTCGTGTCGCAGACGTAACACGTATCCTTCGAGATAAGCGCCTGCGAGGAGAGAAGGGTGGCGAGATCGCAAAGCTTTTCGCAAAACACTTTAAGCTCTCCGAGCATGTCGATTACCTTCGAAGAACCAAGATTGGAGCGGCTGCAGGTACACCGGGGAGAATTGGCAAACTTCTGACTGAGACAGGCGAGCATCCCATTCTCAAAATTCCTGAGATACGAGACTAACGGATCTCCTCGGAGACAGGATCACTCGCCGTTTCTGCTCTTACGCACATCATCCTCGACGTTACATTCCACGACGCCAAGAACAGAAATGTCCTTGAAATTCCAGAAACTCGGGATGAAGTCTTCAAGACTGTTCTTGGGGCACCTACAGTGATGAAAGGCGTCAAAGAAGGGAAAATTCAAGTCATTCTGTTTTGAACTCAACTACATCAGCTGTACTATTTGATTGATAACCTGAGTGGGTGCAAGAAACCTCCAACTACTGCGTCTTCTATCATAATCCATGGGTCTGTAGATGCCCACATAGTAGTTCTTGTGCCGGAGATCTCGGTGCTAAGCTGGGCGCTTATCGGCGCCGATCAATTTTAGACTAGCGCTGGCGGTTCACTCGTTGGTCCTATAGGCTATAGATGCCTCGAAGACTAACCATAAAGTCCAGCGTTAGCCCTTGTTCCCTGTGTACTGGAACTCGCGATATAATTTGTAGAAAGTGTGAGAAGTACAACAGTGATATAGAAATACAAGCAGGGAGTGGAGGATGTGATGACCATTGGCGAGGCAGTTTTAGCGATAGCTAGGATGAAGAGAAACATATGCACGGGAAATTCGAATCAAGAGACCGATCTCGATTGCCCCACCTAAATACTTTTCAAGCTGATCACTGTCGCTCCCTAACCCAGCTTGAGCATACAAATTTGCTTGTCGTTTCGGCAACTCTTCGCCTAATGTCTTCCGTGTTACTTTCCACCTCCCAGTTGCTTGAACCTCCTTCATGAAAGTGACCAGTACGCGGTAGTGAGTCGGAACCCCAGATGGAACGAACGATGGTGCCATGTTTGGATGAAGGGAAAAGAATCGCCCTGAGTCTTTCAACAAGATCCCAGCCTTGATAGCAGCCTTGAGGTACCTCTTTACCGGGTCGCGCGCAGTGTCGCAACCAGCTTCAGAAAAAACGTTTGGTTGTCGCTTGGGAAGCTGTGACGCGAGCCTTGCAGCATGAATGCTTTTCTCCCCAGCTTTGTTATAGTGCTTCATGAGACTGAGCAGGACTTTGAAATGGGGAGCGACTGTCGGGCGATCTAAAATTGCTGCAATGGAGGAGGACCCTTGAGCTTTAGAGCTTGGGGATTGGTAGTTGACTGGAAACTCCTCGATACTCTCTGGTTGCCCTACAGATTCGGTATCGGACTGTGATGATAAGGATTGTTCATCGTCCTGAGGGCCACCGCTTACAACGGGGGCCGATGAACTCGGTCGCTGTACATGGTCCAAACCATTGCCTTGCGCAGAGAATGCCGATTGTCCTACCAATTTGTTGAAGGGAAAGGCGTCGTCGAGCTGGGTTTGCTGGTAGGGCATTGTCATTTCGCTCGGAGATAATGAAGTCTGCTCGGGGGTCGCAGGTGGCAAAGCGTTACCCACGTATGCAGTGTGGCGCTCCGCAGGAATGTCATGGAACGGATCCTCCATCGCAGAAGTGGATGCGCCTCGTTTGCGAAGCAAGTAGTCCTCAATGTTCACTTCCTTCTCTGTCGTCACCGAATCTGACACAGGGAAGTTGGATGTTTCCGATATGTGCTTGTGGGTGGGCTGTGGGAAAGGCTGTTTAATGGGAGTGTTGTTTGTAGGGTCCACGAGGTCCGCTTCATAGCGCACATCTCCACACTCGTTAGTGGTGTCTCTTCGTAGCTGATGGGTGCTTCTCGACTGTGTAGGCTCTTTGGACCTCTGTGGTTGTGGAGGAGAACTTTCCTCCTTCACGACACCAGGGGACCAAGCAAACCATATCGGCACTTGTGCGATAAGACTTGAGGTCGACATTTGCTCTGGAGTCAGGAGAACAACACGGTATTCCCGCATACGCAGTACGGAGAGGCAGTAAGCAAATGCGGTCTCCGCGGTGATCAGGATAAGGGTGGTGGTGGACGGCGGCCTTTCAAAGGCGTAAGCTAGCATGTCGACTGGACATGAATAGCGAGCGCTGTAAGCCAACACTGATTATATCGATCGAGGAGTCGTTACGAACCTATGAGCATCCTGTCTGCCACATCTTTTCTCCCAGGAACATCGGTCAAAGACACTCCAGACGACTGCATCTCTGAGCGAAGAGGGAGCGCCCGCCCATTCGAAACGGCGGCATTGTAGTCCGATACAGCGAGGTAGGCCTTGAAAGACTTTATGGCGCCAAACTGCAGTGAAAACGACCGAATCCTGTCTACAAGTGCGAACCCCGAAGACTCTGCTTCGGCGGGGCAACTGTCTATCGGATGGTGATGAGCACTGGCTGCCCATTCAGTGGGGTGATTAATATTTAGAAGCCTCACCGAAGTCCCAGAATATGGCTGTCTCTTTGAGTGAGTGGCCCATAGCAGAGTGTTCAGGGAGGACAGGTGCAAAGTATAAGAATGGCCAGCCATGTGTGCCCCTGAAGGCAATGTTGCGAGGTGGCTGTACTGTGCTTAACCAGGTAATCGATACAGCGCCAAAAATAGGCGCTTACGACGTTAGGTATGTCCTGATAGGTTATGCAGCATGGACTGTGGTGGTCATACATACTAGCTGCGTAATGGGGTGCTTGAGATGAGGAGGAACGCATGCATCATCCGCGACGATGGCTCGTACCCTTGTCAACTGCCCTGCTCAAGGTATTTATTGAGTACTTTGAATGTGCTTCTGAAAGATGGCCCACGAGTTCACTGAGATATAAAGATGTCGGATTTATGTAAAAACCGTGCAAAACCTGCTATCCTTGTACCTACCGTCCTACTTATACGGTGTTACAACGATATATATGTCACAAGATAAATACGAACAAGTCCCGGAAACTGAAACTGGAGGCCCCTTCAGGTTGCATCCGATGAGGGGTCCTTGAAAGATATGTAATGAAGTTGGTATCTCTCGCGATCAAATGCCGCTACCAATATGTGGGATGAAGAGAAACATAATCAGCGTTGTCACGAACCAGTATGCCAGACTGTATCGCAGTATCTGCGTACATTTTGAAAGGTTTACTGTTGGCCGACAACCCAGCTTGGGCGTAAACGTCGGGCTGCCTCTGGGGCAGCTGCATGCCTAGGTCAGACCTCCACACAGTTGTTCTTCCTGCGGCTCTCGCCTTTTTCATATATTGGACGAGCACCTCGTATTGCGGGGCGACGGTGGGCTGTGGAGTGCTGAGGGGAAGGGAAACTAATTCGTCCGAGTCCCTGATCAGCACTCCAGCAGCAATCGCAGCATCGATGTAGTTCCGCAGCGGCTTAGATGAACTACCATAGCCAGCCGTAGCATATACGTCTGCTTTCCTCTTGGGCAGGTCTACTCCAAGCTTCGCCCGATTAACGCTTGTCTCCCCTTTCCTGCGGTAGTCCTCCATCACAGCTATAACGACATTAAACTGAAGAAGGGCCGCTTCGTGGCTGGAGATGCTCGGTGTGGGTGTAGACGAGGGTAGCGCTGGAGGTAACACAGAAGGCCCTGGCGCTGGTACTGGAGGCGGTGATGATAAGGGTGGAGCTGGAGGTGGATCTCTGGGAACTGAGCCCTTGGACTTTTGCAAAAGTCTAGGATGAAGGACAACTGTGAATGCTGAGTCCCTCACTAGGATATCAGCGCCGACTGCGGCCTCGATGTATAACCGGATTGCGTCGGAAGTCCCCGGTGGAGAGAAGTCGAATGGACGCCGATTGAGCAGCTGCTCTGCAAGGGACGAGAGAAAGACGCTCGGCTGACCATAATACTTGGCATAATAATGCATTACCGCGAGGATTGCGTCAAAAGTTGGAGCGACTAGACCATTTGATTTGGTTGAAGACGGTATGTGTGGCGTTGGTGGAGTGGTAGTCTGCTCAGAAGATTTCGACGATAGCATGTTGGGATGAAGGGAGAAGCATTCTGTCGAGTCCTTGACAATAACTCCAGCCCCAATCGCAGCTTCGAGGTACATGAGAAGTGTGCCACAGCCAGCTTGGGTATAAACGTCAGGCTTCCGTTTGGGCAGCTGAGCTCCAAGCTGTGAGATCTTCACGCTCGCTTGCCCAATCTTGAGGTAGAACTCCATCACACTGACGAGTATTTCGAAATGGGGTGCAACTACCGGACGAGGAGAGGGACCTGCTACTGCTTTGGGTGTAGACGGCGAAGGGATACTGGTAATCGGAGATTTTGGCAGGAGCATGTGTGGATGAAGAGATACGTAGAACTTCGAATCATTGACCAAGATATTGGCCTCGATCGCGGCGTCGATGTACTTCACCAATGGCGCAACGCCGTCGATGATGGTGGGCCCGGTTTGACTGTAGACATCGGGGTCCCGTCTTGGCAAGCGAACACCCAGCTCAGCGCGGTTTACACTAGCCTCTCTGTTGAGCTTCTGGAACTCCTCCATCACCTCTACGAGTACTTCGAAGTGAGGGGCTATCGCCGGACGGACAGAGGGGCCTGAAATTGAAGTAGTGGCTCCTGGGGCTTCAAGACCCAAGTCAGAGGGCAAGCATTCCGCGCACATATCTTGGGCCGCATTCGCGGTGGATAGCGTAGAGGACTGTGACGATGTGTCCGCAAGGAGAAGCGGCGGAGTGGGTGAGGGAGGTGCCTGAGGCTCGAAAGTCGGAGGTCTCTGAGAGAATGAAGGCACTTCTAAGTCTTCATGGGCTGGTGAAGGCGACCTATGGCAGCGATCGTCGCCCTCTGGCTGCGGAGGAAGTGTCGGTGTATTTGGCGGAGGGTAGGGCATTGACGGGAGGAAAGCGTTTGGGACAGAATCGTGTGAAAGTGGGTATTCTCGATTGTCACTGTCGATAAGGACAACGGGTTGCAGAGACAAGGAAGCCTCGCCCGCTGCTGCCAGTGAGTCTTCGATTTCCAATTCGGGGGACCATCGCTCGGCTGGTTGCGATAGTCGCCCTGGTGAGTGAACATGCTGCGGTGGGGAGTGCGAGTAGACTGGAGGGCTGTCTAAATCGTGTTCCTGCTTTATTGGCAAAGCATCGGGTGGGCATGATGAAGCGCGTGTTGACTCGTTTTGTCTTCCATCGCCTAGATCTGTAGTGCATGATGCTTCGGAACTTGTATAGTGGTAAGCGCTTATCTCCTGAAGTCGCTTAACATGATCATGGTGGTCGCTCTCTGACGATGGAGAACTTGAAGGTGGGGAATCCGAGTCCAGGCTTGACCTGTCGACAGAACCTATGCTGTCAAATTGGGTCTTTTGCTTGGGTAATTCCTCCGGCGTAGTAGGTATAGCGGTTGATAAAGCGTTACCCGCCTCCCTAGTGTGGCGCTCCGCGACAGTGGGGAGAACATGGAAGAGATCCTCTGCTGCAGAAGTCGCTGTGTCTTGTTGGCGAGGTAGGTAGTCCTCAATATCCACTTCCTCCTCTCTCGTTGCCGAATATGACACTGGAAAGGTGGAAGCTGCTGATAAGTGTGTGTCGGTGGGGTTAAGGAGAGGCTGTTTCGAAGTACTGTTTGTAGGCCCCACGAGGTCCACCGCACGGGGCACAGCTGTGGGCTCCTTGGTAGCATCTCCTCGTGGCTGAGGCGTGCTATACGTTTGGGTAGGTTTCTTGGGCCTCTGAGGTTGTGGAGGAAGATCCTCCTCATCCACGACGTCAGGGGCCCAGTCAAAACATATCGGCACCTGGGCGATAAGACTGGAGGTCGACATCTGCTCTGGAGTCAAGAGAGCCACACGGTATTCACGCATGCGCAGCACCGATAGGCAGTAGGCAAATGCGGTCTCCGCGGTGATCAGAATGAGGGTGGTGGTTGAAGGTGGCCTTTCAAAGGCGTAAGCCAACATGTCGACTGGACATGAATGGCGAGCGCTGTGAGCCATTACCGCATATATCGAGCGAGAACACATTACTAACCT
This sequence comes from Ephemerocybe angulata, assembly GCA_013368325.1. Taxonomy (NCBI): domain Eukaryota; kingdom Fungi; phylum Basidiomycota; class Agaricomycetes; order Agaricales; family Psathyrellaceae; genus Ephemerocybe; species Ephemerocybe angulata. The sequence continues at coordinate 886,843 of JAACJK010000164.1, forward strand.
ATGAGCATCCTGTCTGCTACATCCTTCCTCCCAGGAACATCGGTCAAAGACACTCCAGAGGACTGCATCTCTGAACGAAGAGGCAGCGCCCGCCCATTCGCGACGGCGGCATTATGGTCCGTAACAGTGAGGTAGGCCTTGAAGGTCTTTATAGCGCCAAACTGGAGCGCAAATGACCGAATCCTGTCTACAAGTGTGAACCCGGAAGACTCTGCTCCGGCGGGGCAACTGCCTATCGGATGGTGATGAGCACTGAACTTTCAGGGGTGCGCTTAGGCAAGCCATCTCACCAAAATCCCAGAATACGGCCGTCTCTTTGAGGGAGTGGCCCATAGCAGAGTGTTCAAGGGAGACAACAAGAATGAAGAGGCATGTGTGCCCCTGAAGTCGTGGTAATCATGCGACCGCTGCTGATCGAGGTGGCGGTACTGCGCCTGATCAGGTAATCACTTCAGCGCCAAAAATAGGCGCTTAGTCTCCTTTTTCCACGTATCGAAGCGTTCTTCTGGGGAGTCTACTGTCTCGATACGTTATAGTAGCATATATTGTAGTGATAGTACATAAATGTTCAGTGGTACTTGGGGTGAAGAGAGACGTATGTGCTATTCGCGGTGATGATTCCCTCGTTAACTGCCTGCTCAATGTATTTCTTGAATGCTTTGGTCCCGGAGACCCCGGCTTGAATATAGATGTCTGGTTGGCGCTTCACCAGGACTGCACCCAAGTGCATTCGGTTCACTTGCTCATTCCCTTGGCCGCGGGATTCCCTCATGTAATCCACGAGGGTGACGAAATGCGATGCGACAGCGACAACGGGCGTCGGCTTGATTATGCCTGTGGGTCCTGCTGTCGAACTAACAGATGTGGACGGGGTAGGGAAGGAAGGTGCGCTCGCCCTCAACGTCGACGGTTTGAAGGCGAGGGCAGGGTTAGACTAGGAGACCTTTGTCAGAGGACAGAATATGGCACATAAGGGGCTTCAGGACTCACTGGTTCCTTTAACTGAGGTAAGACGAGCTTCGGTGGCGGTGGGCTCATTCGCGAGGAAGTCTGAGGAAGAGGCTTGCTGCCTGCAGCAGGGGTAGCAGTAGCACCAAAACTAAAGCTAGTTGGTGCAGGACCACCTTTCCCGCTGGGAGTGCTTGAGTCTTGAAACGCTGTGCTGGTGGTCGAAGCCGCGATACTCGCTGGGGGCGTGAGTGGGAAATCTGGTGCCGACATACTCCTCGTCCTGGCCGGCGATAGTGGAGGGGGAGGAGAGAACGATAATGGCGTAGGCTCCAGCAACTTCTTCGTAGAGATTGGAACAGGGACAGGGCCGTTGGATGTCGTCGCTGAAGGTTTTACTGTGATATTCGACGCCGTGCTGGGGACTTTCTCCAAACCAATTGGTTGCGGGGTTCCTGGGGGTATCCCTGCGTTTCGGCCAAGGACACTTGAGCTCCTGCTATTCGTAAAGCTAATTCTATCCCCTGGATGAGGGCTCAGTAAGGATGGCATAGCACCCAAGGAGCTGGGTGCAACGAAGGGGAGCGTTGCATTCCGGCCGAGGACGCTCGCGCTCCTGGAATTCGTGAAGCCACTCCTATCTCCTGGGCGAGGACTCGGCACAGATGGCGCAGTGCCCAAGGAGTTGGGGATAAAGTAGAACCCAGGAGGAGTTGAGAACGTCATCGACCTGGCACGCGACCTGGGACCATCGAAACTATCCCTGTCCACTCCCTTGCCTTTGTCCTTCGGCGGCGTCACGGCCACATAGTCCTCCTCCTCCTCTTCAACGCGTGCCTTCGGCGTCTGGTAGACTTGGTCGTCGCCCGAAGTCGACGATAAAGATGACTGGGATCGAGGGCTTCCAGGTGAGGGCGTCCGAGTCGTGGGAGACAGGGAAGCACCTTTTGGAGCGCCTGCAGCTCCAGGTCCTACCAGGCTGACGTTCGCAGCAAACTCGTCGCGAAAGGCTTGAATTGTGGAAGATGGGAGAGCGTCACTAGGTGCGGTGGGACTGCGATCGTCGCAGTACTGTCTTGGCGAGGGCGCCCTGAATGATGCACGCCGACTCCGGGCGATTGGGTGAGGTACTTCGCTTCGCCACTGGTCGGCTTCATCCTGAAGCATGGTCGTATCGACTTCTCCGTCGAGATGGAACTCGAACAGACTACAGTGACTATTTCCTGGAGAGAGAATATACGTCTGGAACCCTCGCGCCCTGAGGAGGGATACCCCATAGCAAATGTCAGGGTCGGCGGAGATAATGAGCATCGCGTGGTGTGTTGATGTTTCGTCGAACGCATGACAGAAGGCGTCGACTGCAATATGTGTTAATACACGCAGATCAGCACGGTTTCACGACCTACCTAGGATCATCTTGGTTGCCGATCCAATACGGCCACTAGACGCTGTGTCGACCAGGGTAACGCCAGCGCACTGTAATTGAAAGCGGAAAGCTGGAGAAGGCGCATCGTCGCCACTAATATCCAGGTATAATTTGAGGCTCTTCACGGTGCCCATGCGGTCAGCACCAGCTCTGATAGCGTTGACAACCTCGAAGCCAGACAAGCCTGGTTCTGGTTTGGCAGAGGCTAAGGAGGCCAATTAAGCGAGGGAATTACACTGCAGTCAAATGCCACTCACCGTCCCATAGGACAGAAACAGAACAGTGTTCGTCTTCCATTGGAAGCTTGAGAGGAATGTTGAGGGAGAAAGAGACCCACAATATCCAATTTTTATACTGCTTCGCACATCCCATACGTTTTCCACATGCCTATGGTGGGCACCTGCTCACAGCGTGCTCTTGCTTCAAACACGCCTCCTACTGCCATTACACATATCACGTTTTGGAAACAGTGCAGGATGCTTCTACAAGATAGGGCGATCCATTGTCGAGGAACTTGTGTCGGGCTTCGTTGACACACGATCGAAGAAAATTCTTGCAGTCGAGCGACCTGTGAGAGCCATGAACAAGGGTCGAGTAAGCCAGGAAAGCGCGTGTCCGTAGCCGAGTCAATTTGCGAGATGAAATAGTGCTGGATTAGATGATGCGAAAGCTATAGGTACAGTAAATAGGAAAGAAAGCAATGAATCAGAAACCCTTGGGATTTGTCCGCAGAGTCAACTGCAGGAGACAGCGGAACGGAATGAGTGCGTTTGAACCGCGGAGAAGGGATGACACACGCACCCTTGTCCATTTTGGCACCTTATGAATACCCTTCCTGTATCCCTTTGCCGTTGCTGAGAAGACTGTGTACTTGTCCTTCGCAGGCATCTCGTGTTCCTTCGGAAGTTCGAGGGCGCGTTCCTGTCGGCAGAACTGGGGTTGAAGATAGGAACTAGGACATGAGACTGAACACGCACCAGCGAACCACACTGCACACCACTTGCTCTAACTGCCTCGATCACAGCGTCCACCTTCTTCAGTCGTGACCGAGCATTGGCCTTGCGCGTAACCGAAAGCTTCCAGGGGGTTTTCCTGAGAGTGACATCAGAACGCCGTTGAACACGAATAACGAGGAGGACTGACCAAAGAAGACCACCAGACGCTACGCTCGTAGCTCGGAAGGCACCAAACATGTTGCAGACAGTGGAGGAGGTCGGGGGTTGAGCGCAAGTTCGCCGCCAGCGCGCCTGCTCGGCAAATATTTACCGTGGGAAGCGCTAGTATAATCCCGCGTCAACTCAGCACTCTAACGACTTCCTGTCTCGTCTAGCTTTAGCTTCAACCACCACCACCGAATCATGTTAGAAGTCGCTGTAATTCCAAACGGCGGTGCCCTCCTGAATGGGGCCGCTGACCACGCGATGGGCGATGATACCAGGTCAATCTCCCTGCGGTTCTCGACGGGTCTCATTCTCCCTCCCCCAGAGATAAAAAGTGAGTGTCGTCAGACCCCGTTTCATGCAGGACACTCAATTCCGCGTTCTTTCTAGCCGTAATCGACAGAACGGCCACCTTTGTTGCCCGCTCTGCCGACCCCCCATCGTTTGAGAACAAAATCCGAGAGGGGCAGAGGAACGACCCCAAATTCGCATTCTTGAACCCCGTCGACCCATACCATGCCTATTATCGCCACAAGCTTGACAAGGTGGCCGCTGGAGAGACGGAAGAGGAAGCTGCGCCCAAGACTGCTCAGGAGAGTGAGTCGGTTACTCCTCAGGAGCCGCAGGACCTCGGTGTTGAGCCCCCGACACCTGAATTCATCCTCGACCTCCCGAATATCAGTGCTATTGACCTGTACGTGTTCTTCTCATCTCATCTTGATTTACATTTACACTTCTACGTTAGTGACATTATGAAACTCACTGCCCTCTTTACCGCTCGCCGCGGTCGCCAATTCCTTGCTGCACTGTCAGAAAAGGAAGGCCGCAACTACCAATTCGACTTCCTCCGCCCCACCCACTCTCTCTTTGTTTACTTCAATCGGTTTGTGGAGCAATATACCAAGGTTCTCTACCCCAACAAGGAGGCGCTGGCAGAGTTGAAAGAACGAACGAAGAAGGCTGCACGATGGGAGCTGCTGGAGAAGGCGCGCAATCATGCTAAGTGGGAGAAGCACAGGCGGGAGAAAGAGAAGAAGCGGGCGGATGATCAAGAAGCTGAACGAAGTGCGTTCCTACCTCCTCTTTCCTGGATATTACCTCTAACCGACTTCCTTTCTCTCAGTTGCGTTTGCTGAAATTGATTGGCATGACTATGCCATCGTTCAGACCATTGAGTTCACTGCCGCAGACGCCAATGCTGAACTTCCTGCGCCAATGAGCGTACAAGAAGTTGAATCCATGACACTGGCTCAGAAGAGAATGGCAGCTATGATTATGGAGAACACTGCTGAGGATGTTGAAGCTCACAAAGCGCGCCAGGCAGCGGCTGAAGCTGTAGCGGCGGCCGCTGTTGGGAACGCAGGCGGTGCACAAGACCAGGATGACACGGTCATGGAGGAGAGTGATGATGAGGAGGACCAGGCTGCCAAGCAAAAGCAGGATGAGACAAACCGACTACGCGAACTCGCTCGCGCTCAAGCTATGCAAGCTATGCCATCATCGTCAGCGGGACCTATGAAGATTCGTACGGATTATGTGCCAAAACGTGGGTTTATTACTATACTCCACCTCGCATTAATTAAAACTGACGTCGAACCTGTTCTTATCACAAGTGGGCTCGAAGAATGCGAAGTCCAATCTGGCTACGTGTTCGATCTGTCAACAGCAGATCCCCGTCGACGAGCTTCAGGAACACATGCGTATCGAGCTGCTCGATCCCAAGTGGAAGGAGCAACGAGACGCCCTCGAGGCACGGAAAGCCCAGGCATCCGAATTGCAGCGTGGGGCCAACGTTGTTTCATCGCTCAAGAATCTCGCCAGGACTCGTGTGGATATCTTCGGTACCGAGACAGACGAGGAGCGGAGGAAGAGAGAGGAGGAGGAAGAGCGCCAGCGTCGTCGGGAGCGCGAGAAGGTTGTCTGGGATGGACACACCGCTTCGAAAGCAGGCACGCTCGACAAGTTCTCCAACAATGTCAACTTCGATGAGCAGATTGCTGCCATTCATCGTGCAAAGGGTCTCGGACCGTACGTTTCCCTTACGTTCCCTAATATGCAAACACTAATCACTTTCCTTACAGACAAGACTCCAATGCCATCGGTCCTGGAATCGGGCCCGCGGCAGTCCCTGCACCTCTCACTTCCCTCCCCCAGCCCCATCCTCGCTCCCCGCCCCGCCCCATTCCGCCGGCTCAGGTGCCTTTGCCGCGGCCACTGTCTCCTCTGGCCCGCAGCCCGCGTCGGCCTACACACCGCCGCCGGTCATGCTTCCGCCGTTGCACTACCAAGGCCTCAATGCCGGACAGCCGTTTGGGTACCAGACACCGGGGTCGTCTGGGCCGATGGCAGCGCTTGCCGCGGCCAACAGCACGCTCCAAGCGCAGGCAGGAATGGTGCGGTCGGCGGAAGAGATGGAGGGTGGAGCCGGGAGCGATATGCCACCTGCCAAGCGCCAGCGCGTCGCGAAACTACCTGGTGGGGCGCTCTACCCCGAGGAAGATTGGATCAGCATGCACCCTGTAAGTTTTTCTCAATGTGTTCCTGGGTTGTGGCACATCGCTAACGAAAGCGTTTCCATTTCATTTCCTTATCCGTCCGGCGAACCCTCTTTTCTTGAATTTGGGCGTTTGATCCCCGTTCCCGACTTGCAACGATATGCGACTATTATTGGGGTGCTCGAATTATAGCATACGATCTCATTGCAGGTGCAGCTTCCGAGCGAGCCCTCGAAACCGGAGTGGAAGCTGGAAGGGCAGACGGTCACTATCCCGGACCTGCCTATGAACCTCCTCGTGTCGACGCTGCGCGATCGCATCTTGCTCCACACAGGTAGCGCCGTGCCCGTGTCGCGCATCAGGATCATGTATATGGGCAAGCTACTCACCAACTCGAGCACGATTGCGAGCTATAATCTTGAGGACGAGGATTTAGTGGTCCTTAGCGTTAACGCGAGGAAGAAGTAGATGTCGACGAGTCGGAGGTTACTCCCTTCTGTAGTCACGTCTTTGTACTGATAGATAGGTGGTTTGGTGAATGGCTTTTTGTTCTCTGTTAATGTTACAGGTGATGATAGTACATGGGAGAATAAGTACGGTGGATAATTTACTTCGTACGGCGAGCAGTCTAGGCCCGACCTGAATAGTGTGAAGTGTAACGATGACTACTACTACAGAGGCCCGAAGAATATAATACGAAGGTCCGTGTATGCATAAAAGTAGGGCTGGACTGCGATATGGATACTATGAACGAACGCGGACAGGGAGGTGGAAGCGGAAGCGTGGATGGATGGAAGGGAGGGCGTCTATGCTTGCGCCATTGAAGCGATAAATAGGATAAAATAGAGAGCCCCAAGACCGACGAATGCAACGTAGAAAATGTTTGAACGAAACGAGACGAGACAGGAATAGCCTGAGAACCCCGGGCGCAAACCTAAAACCCAAGAAGGCAGAAGTACGAAGGCGAGGTGAAGCGTAATATGCGAAGCTTCAATGACACTATGCAAGAAAGTGGATGTGAGAGAGGCGAATAATGACTCGGAATATGAATGCAGCGCTTTCCCGAAAGCCGGCAAGAGGGATCAGAGAAAAGGTTAAGCCCCCAAAATGTTCAAGTGGCGGCAACAAGCGATAGAAAATGGTCAAGTGGTTGATGGGGTCTGCAACCAGAGTGGAGTAGATTGTGTGAGAGCCCGCCGTGGGGTTGGGTGGTCCCCGTTTCCCGTTTCGCCGATATGGACGTTCGTCCAGGGTTGGAAGGGGGCTTTGGACAGCCTTGCTGGAAGGAAGGAAAAGGGGGACGCCTTCCATAGATAGACAGATGATAGCTATCCATCTCTGGGGACGCGATCGAGCATCGAAGCTGAACTTTGCTTGCCTAGAGACCCCGTAGAGGTGGTGACGGCAACGCGAGGAGAACGCGAAACACGATCTTTTCGGGGGAGAGTGTGGGGGAAGGAAGTTGAATGGAAGAGAAGATGTTTGCTGGTCGGACGAGCGAAAGTCAGATTGAGTTTGAGTGGGCGAGGAAAGGGGAAGGGAGGGCAAGCGCGGAGGATTCTACTGGATCGAGTTGTAGTCGGTGAAATAGCCTGCTGTTACCGGGAGCCCAGAGATTGTGTGTCTCTGTTCAGATCGCCCCGCCAGTGGTGGTCGGCCGGTATAGTTGGCGGACTTGCGCAAGGTGTGTGCCGCAGAAGGAGAAGGAAAGGGGTATGGATAATCTGCATAGAAGGACGAGTCAGTCATCGTGGGTCGACCAGACAGCGCGGCGGGCCCAGCCTCGGCGAGGCCGCCTCTTGCTGCTCAGAGCAATGGTTGGGAACTCACTCACCAAGTGTTGACGGTCCCGCCTGCTGGACGCGGTAATCGCCGATGGGCGAGAGCCCTGTATTTCCCGAGCCTGTGAGCACCGACGTCGGGCGCACGGGGGGCGTCAGCGGCAGCGACTGGTGCGTTATCATCGACCTGGTGTGGTTAGGCGGTGGCAGGTTTGTGCGACTACCGGACGGTAGCGGCACCGTGTCCTGCAGCCAGTAATCCTCCTCCTCGCTGGGCACATGAGTTGCTGGGGTTGGCGTGGTTGTGGCGGGCTCCTTGTGGGCTTTGGGGGTGTTGATATACGGGCTGTGGAGGAGCGATGGGGGTATGGGGATGTTGGGCGGGTGGTTCGCCAGGCGCAGCGAGTTTCGCCTAGCAGATGTCGCTTTGATCGCCGAGGACGAGGGCTTTGGACTGGTCGAGGCGAGAGGCATGGGGTCCTGAGGGAGTTGCGGCTGCGAGGAGGACGAAGAAGCGTGATGAGAGTCTGGTTTAATACTCAGCGAGGCGCACTTGGACATGGCCATCCCTGGTTGCATGGAGAGAGCTTAAAATCCATATTTAACTACCGCAGCAACCCAGTTGTCTCGACCCCATGCCTATCATTTGCTTCCGCGTCCCAAAAGGAAATAACCAGTCACCTTCCAAACGGTTATTAATATACCCGCTAAATATTGTACATACATGAATGAGACAGAATACATGGGACCCTCTAGGACATCCGACGGCAGATGATAACGAAGACGATCAGGAGGAGGAAACCGATGGCTGCGTCCAGCAGCAGGGGTGGTTTGTGACTGCTTCTCCGTAGGGCGAGCGGGGCAGGACTGCGGGCGGGTGCAGCCGCCCTGCCGAGCCCTCCGCTCGCCGCCTCCGGTTGGGTTGGCAATGCAGTGGGTATCGTTGTCCGATCAGTGCCCTTCTTGTCTGCCTTCTCGGAATCAGGTTTGCCCGGTTCCAGTGGGAGTGAATTGGCCTCCAAACGAGGGTCCGAGTCTTGAGACTCTCGTTCTGAAACCGGGGTTTGACTTGTTGACTGTGATTCTGATCGAGGCTGCGCTGCTTCATTACTGGAATCCGGTTTCGAAGAGGATGGCGAGGAAGTGTTCGGATCGGGAAGAATGTCTTTATTCGCAACTTTACATGTTGGGCATGTCCAATCTCTAGACCTGCGGAAGGTCAATGACGGAAGGATGCCGGTTGCTTGGGGAATAGGGCTTACAATGCTGCGAGACGCTTCCGTTCGGTTGGGTGGGATTCGACCGAGCCAACTCCGGCGGCTAGCTGCCCCTTTAAAGGAAAGAAGCCTTGAAGCCCGACAAGCGCTGTTCCAGTATTTGTGAGCCAAGTAATTGGTATTGCGCAGGGTTGAACTCACCTGTGCGTACTCCCCATGCAGGTTGCCATAGCTCTTCGTGGTCTGGAGGACCCAATGTAAGTCAAGACACCCTGAGGATCGATACGCGGAAACCCACAATTGGTGAAGCTAATGCAAATCTGTAAATGAAAGTGAGATGAAGAAGGGCAGCTCTAGAAGGGAAACGCGTACCTTTGTGTTCAGCTCAAACCTTCCACTGGGTGTAAGCATCATGATAGAGGGTGGTCGGAAGGGGTACTCCGCCGGGAGAAGGATTCGGAAATGATAGAGTCCACCCTCAAATTCAGTCCCTGGCGACCCTCGGAGTGTGCAGTGCCATTCCTACGTCAATGGTCAGAAATGAGCAGGGAGGATACAGAGGTTGCTGCAATTCACAAATATGTCATCCTAGGGGTGGCTTGCGATAAGCCAATGAGCGCCGGGGGATTGGCATAAAAGCTCTGACCTCTAGCGGTGCGGCGTGGTAGTCTGTACATGGGTCATTTGCAAGTTCTCTCGCTTCTTGCATGATTCGCTTCACGGCTACGTTGGAGCGGCGGAAAGTCAATACCCCACTCGGAGCTCTGGCATCCTAGCGGCCACCCACCAGAGTTGTTCTTGTTCAGAGACTTGGCTGCCATGCTGCTTATTTGCTGGACGTTGAGTGTGGGTGTACTCGATGAGCTAGTTCCGATGCGCTGGATAGACTGGCTGAAAGGTGAAATGCAGAACGAAGGTATATTCGGAGTCCGGACATGGACTGGGGAAGCAACGTGGAGGTGCGTGCGCTTAGATTGCCGAATCCGTCATGTGACTAAATAGGAAATTCGGAAATATTACTGTAGCGGCTTCCAAGTTTTCAACAACTCCCTCCTCCGTATCTTCTCCTTCTGGGCGCAGGGGCGGGTCTCTGGCTTTACGCGACAATATCTGACCAGACATGTCGATTCACATAAAGAACCTCAAGGTTCGCCAGCGCAAGGGTGCGTGTCGGGTCGTCACATAGCTTTGCCTCGTCACATCTGACCGAGTCCTGGAACCGCATTTATAGCTGCTGCCACTGTCATGTGTGCACCCCAGCTGCAAGCCATGCTTGGTTGCTGGGCCGCGACAGGCGACCTGCACTCTCTTGAAAAGTGCAAGGGAACGGCAGAGACCCTCTTTCAGTGTATGAGGACAGCGGTGCGTTGCGTTCTTGCCTTCTACAGCCAGTAAACCACGAACTTACAGCATGTTTCTCGCTTTTGTTCTCCATCCTCGCGTCCCGAATCCGTTGGCCATTCTCCACTATCACGTCACCCCTTCCTCGCCGGCTCACCCACAATCGACACGCTTCTCCAGCCCATGCCCAAGAAAATGCACAAGCCTACTATTAATTATCATCTCGCTAGATTGGGAAAGACCATCCAATAGACGCACTATGGATCACTATCGCTTATGAGCTGCTAATTTACACGGATATCATAATGCTACAAACGGACGGATGCTCTAAAGCAAGAACTTGGTCGTACCTTGGGAAGCCAAGGAAAGGCTAACTGGAAACGTGCGTCTCATTTCCCAAGAATAACCCTCAACAGGAGTCAGGACCGTCATCCCGCAGTCGCCTTGCGAGTATTCGTTCAGTCTTTCCGGCGTCGAGCCTCTGCCAAAAGGCAATTCTATTTCAATGCCTCGGAAAAGTGCTGAAATGCGTCTGTCGCGAGATGTGCTGAATTATTGGCTTCTGTGACGCTGAACTGCGAGAGGCAAACCGCGTCTGCGGGCCTGCATCCTCACCCACAGCGTGCTGCGAGGACGAACACGCGGAAAAGGTATGTACTGATCTCCGCACTGCTCATATAGCATTACTCCAGTCTGGGGATGGCTTCCTCAAGGTTGCTGTTGTGCGATGGGTGCAGAGCCTCCGGTCGTAGTGTTTTGGGATGGTCGGTGCTCCACTTCCATCGTCTCATTCGAGCGAGATTGCTCATCGGACATTTATCTCGACAGCCAGCGCAACAGTTGCTCATACCAATTCGGGATTCGACGCTGCGAGGGCCGTTTATGGCGCCGCCGGGAGTTTGGGCGAGGTCAGATCCGTCAAGTATTACACAGATGTGGCGCATGGAGGACAACCCTCGTCGTTCAAGCTTCGTTCCGAACTCAAATGTGCAGGAGTCACCGTCATAGACACGGCCTCCTGCAGTTCCATTGGGGGGTCGCCAACTAAGATGGCCATGAGTGAGTGCTGCTTCTCTTTTTCGGTGGTCCGGGAACACTTGAGCTCAGCAGATGGCGCCTGTTTTTACTTTGATCTTTGGCAGCCGACGCCTTCATCTATGCATTGGACAATCCGGCGCCCCGAACGATCGTTTTCGTTTCCGCCGATCCAGACTTGTGCTACGGAATCTCGCTCCTGAGATTGCGAGGGTATCATGTCTACCTGCTTTCCCCTCGCAATTGCGGGATCGATCCACAAGAATTCGGCCTCCCGGGAGACTTCGACGGGTCAACACTCGAATATGGCCCTGGGTCTAACCATCCATGGAATGGGCCTTCGCATGGATCTTCTCCCCCTCATCCCCAACGCCACCCTTCTCCTCCAAGTGGCCCACACAGCTTCTCCCCCGATAAACAGCCACTTAGGCGAGCGTCGGTGAACGGCCGCACCAACACTGAAGGAACCCCGAATGTGCTGCCATCCCACGAAATCGACGAGTTCCGACAGAGGTTCACGAGCTCAAGGCCGTCGCTCGACACGGCGTTCACCAGCTCCTTCCGACCATACCACCGCCAATCCATCTCCAGCTCAGGCTACCCGAAGACAGGTCCAAACAGCCTTCCCCCTACTGTATCCCAGGACCAACCACACCCGGACAAGGGCAAATCCAAAGCCCACACCACTTCCGACCGCACGCCTCATGGATTGAACTGCGTTGGAAGCCCAGCCCTTTACTCCGCGACGACGATAAGCTCGCGCTCCAACTCATACGGGCATGACTCCAACTCGTATATGCTCCCGAGCGTCTCGACGGCACCGACGTCCGCCGTGCCCTTCTACCGCTCGGACGATTCGAAATTCGGTGGCGACGCGAAGTACCAGAGTATACTCCACTCTGCTCTGGTCGCTTCACCCCGGCAACTCGGTGCGACGCCTGGGTTGGGCGCACGGACGCCCTCGGTTGCCAGCTCGAATGGGTCGCAGGGCGGAACAGTCATTGCGGCGCCCACGCCAGTGAGGGCTGCGAATTTCGAGTTGCCTCCGGTGCGCGATGAGACGTCGACGTCGCCGGAATTTGATGACCCAGGGCTGGCGGGCGTGGGGGTGAGGCCACCGACGTTGTCGCCCGAAAGGATTCAAGTGAGGCCCAGTCGCCCCGCAACGCCTCAGGCTCAAGGGCGGTCGCCACCCTCGAGGAACTCTGGATCGGCGAACGTGGTCACCAGTCCTCATCGGTCTGGGTCTGCGGCGGCAGGAGGTATGGGTTATGCGCGGACTGCGGCGCCAGTGCCGTCGAGGGCCATAAGCACTCCTGTCGCTTCGACGAGCGCTCCACCCGCTGTGGCAGCGCCCACTATTAGTGCCTACACACCGCCTTACCCGCCTCTTCCGGGCGTAGCGCCGCACTTTCTCGCCCTCGTGTATATCCTGAGGCAGAGGCACAATAGGGGCGCCAAGGCATATGCGCGCACTGCGCTGTGTAATGACCTGCTCAAGCAGGACCCGGAGGTGCTTGTGGCAGCGGGTACGGCAGGGTACAAGAACCCGTTTGTAGCATATTTTGAGGAGGCGTTTAAAGAGGGGATTATCTTGAACGAGAAGGGGGCTGTGGCCCTTGGTTGGAAGTACAGGTAGGCTTTCTTCTTTTCCTGACTTGTTTTGACTCTCTGTGTGTGTTCTTGTTGTTTCGAAGATCGCCTCGTGTGTGCGCAAACATGTATTGCCTGAATAGTTCCTGTACATCTACTCGACATTTACTCTACCCTCTCGCTCGAATTGATGCCCCGAATAAGGGTGCGCTGATGATAACGACCCCTGACTCTTCTTTAGACCCTGCTTTCCTGATAATGATGGGCGCCTAAGGGCTAAAAGGTGTATATTAGACGCCCGTGTTGCTTTGCCACGCCACATCGTGTGCGCTCACGTTTGCAACGTGTGGCCAAGCCTTCTTCCCTTCTTAAACAGTAACCTCCACCATCTCCAGCATGTCCGCCAACACCGTAGACGTCTTCTGGGACTTCGGTGAGTTTCCACTCGGCTATTACGTCTCAACGTGTCTGAACGTTCAACTGTGTCGCTTTTTTCGCCTTTGCCTTGTTCTTAGGGAGCTGCCCTGCGCCTGCGGAAGCCTCAGGATATGCTATAGCAAGCAGGCTTAGGACTCTCGCGCTGCGATTGGGCGCAGTCAGATCGTTCAGGGCTTATCTCGCCGTGTCGAGCCACAGCGACGCCACTTCGAACGGCCGGGCGCTTGCACTGCGCTCTGAGCTACAGTCGTCTGGGGTGTCGTTGATAGACTCTCCGGGTGGAAAGGACGTGGCTGATAAGATGCTCATAGGTTCGCCTTACCCTGTCTCCTGCTCGCGCTCGTGTACTGACCGAAAATCTTGTGTATGGTAGCCGACATGTTCACCCATGTGTTCGAAAAGGCGGCCCTGGCTCCTTCAAACGTTATCATGCTTATCTCAAGCGATCCAAGCTACGCATACGTACTGTCTGTCCTCCAAATGCGGAGCCAGCGCATCGTCCTGCTTGGCAGTGGGTTGGATGGCGTTGCCGCCGGGTTGGCGTCGCAAGCGACGGCGTTCTTGGACTGGGATACCGAAATCCTAGCCGACATATCCCAAGGCAAGGTTCCTTGGCAGCAGCCTGGAGAGGCCAACAATACCGGCCCTTTCAGTGAGGAGGACAGAGTGGTACATACACCCATCGACAGGACTGGCGAAGAGCGCCACACAGACATCCCCACCCGCCCCACTTCAAGTGTGCATGGCTTAGACGCTGGCACCCAAGTCCTTGCATCCCTCCAGCCGCCCGACTACGAATCAAGGGCCGCAGAGGACTCTGTTCAAGATACGTCTTCCAATCGAGAGGAAGAAGATGGACCAGCCCTGCCAAAGGTCAACTACTCCTTCATGGGCTCCTCATACCTCACGGGCACGAGGGATGATGTGTCCCCACCCCCTGTTCAAGCTAGCAGCTCGTTCCGCCGGGACGACGCTGACGAGATCGTTTCTCCTTCGCCTAAAAGGTTGAACACCGTCCAACCTATAGCCTGGGCTGCGGGTCCTAGCTGGGCCCAAGTTGCTCAGAAGAGTGCACAGGATGTCTGGTGGCCATCGGATCCGGAAGGGTCTTATACTGCTGAAGATTGGCAGCCTGCAAACAGTGCCAAGCGTAAGGCAGCGTCAGGGAAAACCGACGTTCCGCCCGAATTCAAGCCTCTCGTGGAGGTCCTGAAGGCGTCGAGGGGTAACGGAATTCCGAGGCCGCTGTGGGGAGTGGTTGCGTTTGAGTTGATCAAGTTGGACAAGAGGATCTATGAGAAAGCGGGGGTGGCGAAGTTCATTCAGTATGCTACTATGGCGGTTGAGAAGAAGATTGCGCAGGTTGGTGGCGAGTCGGGGTCGCAGTGGATAAAGCTGCACTCTAGCTTTAAGGGGTAGTGGGTCTACCAGTCTCTTTGTCTTGTTTGTTAAGGACTCCAGCCTATAGTCACTCTATGCTTCAGTCTTAGCCTTCATATTGGACAGTGCTAACAGTAGTATGGATTGTACATGTACTTTACCGTGGTCGAAGGCTCATATTATGACTTGAAATTCTTGATCAGCGTACAATAAGCAGCCTTGTTCTTCGATTTGAGCAGTAAACTCCCTGTGGTACCCTTTTCCATGGGTCAACTAGGTCGGGCGCTTATTTAATGATCGGCCCAGGGCCAATTTTCGTGGGATTAGTTGACTAATCAATTTGAGCAGAGCACTCTGGGGAAAACCTCTCTTGTCACCGACATTCACCGCGCCATTAAACGACTGAGATGTAGTGCTTCACACTGGGTTCATTACTCCGGAATCCCAGTCTTATGGATTGCTAGTAACATCCTCGCTGTTCCCTCGAGATCAAAGCTTCGTTCAAGTTGGGATTCCAAGGTGACTGCAGGGTATGTGAGACGGCTACCCCAGGGAATGGCTCGAGAACCCCTGGCGTTCAAAGGGTATGCTCTTCAGACTGCTTCACGGTCTCATTGCATAGACTGCATGACTGGGAAATATCTTCGAGGACTCAAATTATGTGCCGCTTGGTTTGATGGAGAAGCGGTGGAAGGTCTCCATGTTTCCCCTTAACATCGGAAACAGCCCTCCAGGTCATTGGTGCGGAGAAATTGGCTGATCATAATCTGACTCTTAGAGGAAATCGAAGGGAGGATTGCAGGTCGGACCCAAATCGAAGGGTTCGTTGAGGCTGCTTCTGGGCTCCCGCTTGATCCCTCGCTGTGGGCATAAGGAAGTCAGTTTTAGTCCTTTGTCGAAGGCTGATATATGAGGAGAAGGCCCTGGGAAAGAAGTGGATCTGCATATTCATCCTAACCACCAAACAGGATGTTCTGGTATGCCTTGGTCGTTGGCGCTTTGACGTCGCAAAGCTATGCAATGCTTCGCTTTCCCTGCTCTCAGCTCGTCACAGAGCGTTTCGACCCGTACGTTAAGACGCTTTTCATCAGGGTTTCTTTTCACATATTTTCTCACAGACTCGTAACGCCAGGGCAAGTCTCGCCTCACGTCCATCAAATAGTTGGCGGGGTAGGCACTCCACTGGGCTCATACCATATCAGGGGCACTCAAAACAACTCTAGAATGCCTTCAACCTCACCATGGACCCTAGTATTGACCTCCCAAACCTCGCAACTTGCACCACTTGCCGCTTCAAAGAAGACAAGTCTAACTACTGGACGGCAGTGATGTACTTCAAGCACGAGAATGGCAGCTTCATGAGGGTTCCCCAGATTCCAAATCATTTCACGGGGAGCCCTAATGGCGGGATGACTGTGTACTACATCCAGCCTCCGGTCTACGAAAAAGTGACTGCTTTCACCAAGGTGCGGGAAAAGCAGCTGTTCGACTCACCTCCACTCCATACACACTGAAGCTTGCGTTTGCAGGGCTTCCGAATGATCACTGGTGAACCCATGATACGCTCTGAGAAGTACGGCTACTATGATATCCGCTCGTGGGCCCTGACATTCCGATGCTGGGACACTTTTGGTCCTTATGATCCGTCGAACCTGCCATTCGCTGGGCCAGGATCGCCAGTAGATTCATTCGCGTTGCCCAATCGCGCCTGCAACGGTGGTATCAGGAGCAATATCTTCTTCCCTTCGTGAGTCATTTTCGTTAAAAGGACATACGATAAGTTACGAGGTTTTGGGTTTATTCGATAGATGCTGGGATGGGAAGAACCTTGATTCGCCTGATCATAAGGTAAGTAGGGCACATCGATATACTAGCACGAGGGATTCACAAAGTAAACCTGGAAATAAAGAGCCATATGGCCTTCATGGAGGGCGACGTTGGACCTGACGGAATCTTCTTCCGAAATAGCACTTGTCCCTCGACCCACCCAGTTCGGGTACCCATGGTGTTCTACGAGATCGTCTGGGACACGAAGATCTTCAACCATATGTGGCCAAAGGATGGGAGCCAGCCTTTCGTACTCAGTATGGGCGATCCGTGAGCTCTTTCCTCCTCATTAGTCTGCTCAGCTGACGGAGCTGAATGTATGTTATGAAGAACTGGCTTGGGACACCACGGCGACTACTTGTTTGGGTGGGAAGGCGACTCCCTGCAGCGAGCGATGGATGTTTGTACTGATGTCTCTGGCCGACCCGCGGATTGCGCTTCCGAGTTGACTGTCCTAACCGACGAAGAAATAAACAGCTGCAAGTTGCCTCCCATGGTCAACGAGAACGTTGAGGGCGAATGTGAGCATCTCTTAGCTGAAGCCTTGACCCGGTTTTATTTATATGCTCAGATCTATCGGCCCTTCCTGGATGCAACCCACTTCAAGAGGGACCGCAATCTGCTACGATGGTTGCAAATTGCAATGCAGTGTCCACCACTGAAATCAGGCCAACACCCACACCGTCTGCTTAAATTGCCTGTTACATCGAACCGATTAGTAGATGTACACTCAAGTGTGCTTGCCTTAAGCATTCATTTCGGTTGAATAAGAGACTGCGGGTCAGATATAGATCTCTATCCACATGACATGGGATCTCCACGAGGCCAAGTGCAGAGTCAGAACCTGCCCGGAGTGGCATGAGGTACGCAGGAGCACTCATCCTGATACCTGACCACCCACCCGGCATAGTACCCCCTTCTAATCCTTCATCGCCATGACTTCGACTGGCCAGGCGGGAAAAGCATCGATCACAGCCACGATGTTAGTTACGGGTGAGCTGGGAGGCACTCTATCTGAGCCATCTTGGGCGCTTAATAAACTCTGGACAGGACTTGCCTTCTTTGTTGTTAGATGGTCCATCCAAAAGGGCTCGCTTCTTCTTACTGGTACTTGGATTTCAATCTTATGTGCGGGTATCCATATCCTGCACTTGAAAAAGATTTGTGTTGAAGCAACCCGCCAATTGGTATGGAGTATTCCAATTCAATGTCTATGTCTAACGAGAATCGCACTCGAAGGAGACCTCTGTCCATCAGGTCCAAGCATTGCTGGATTTATGCAAGCGCAAAGATGCGAGGCTTCAACAGGAGGAGTTAGAGCAACTAGACCTCCAAGGTACGATTGTGGATCTCAGCCGCAAATTGGTTAGTCACACCTTCACTGGCCCAGTACTCCAGGATCCTGGATTCACCTGGACTATGCAATTTTTAGATCGCTATGCAGACTGAGATGATCACAAAGGATTCAACAATCGCTCAGCTAAGCTCCGTATTGCAGAGTCGCGACGCACGAGAGAAGGCCTTAACACAGCGATTCCGCCAAGCGAGGAAGAATATCGTGAGGGAGTGGAAGGCTCGCGTCGATTCCCTGGAACATCTGAACGACGAGGTCACTCTCAAAAGCCGCGTACTTGAAGACGAACTCGTGGACTGCCGAGGGCAATTGGCTGCGCTGAGGGGCCATGGGCTTAGTGGTATTCCCGACGGTGGCCCTATCGGCTTCTCTTGACGGTATCGTTGCAACTCTTGAGCCCGGCATAGGGCCAGCGGGGCCGTTCCCTTCTGAAGCGTTCCGAATGTCATTGTCGTCGACAAATCTAATTAAAGATAAAGATGGGGATACATGGTCTGTCTATTGGAATTCCGGTTGGCAGAATTCACCAGGGCCATATGGCTGCAAAGGAAACATTAAAACGAAGTGTAGTGGGGTTTGAAACGCAGCACTCACCTTGGTCGTGAGGTTGGTAAGTCCAGCAGAGTTCTCGCTCGTTTGTCTGCCGCTCTGGGGTCCAGGCTTAGGCTTCTCGCCCTTGGCAAAGGCATCCAGCACCTTCTTTGTCGACTCGGGCGTGAGATCCTCCTGCATAGAAATGAGAAACAATGTAGGAATAGTCCGGAGGGAAGGTGCGCACATAGAAGTCGTCCCCGACAGCCATCATAGGCGCATTGCTGCAGGCACCCTGGCACTCGACCTCAACAACGGTAAACTTGCCGTCCTTGGTGGTCTGACCGGGGTGGATACCGCCGAGCTGACTGCACACGGTGTTCAAGATCTCTGTCGACCCTCGGAGCATACACGGTGTTGTCGTGCAAACCTGGACAAAGTGTGTACCGATAGGCTCACTAGAAAGAGTAAGAAAACAAACACGGAAGAAATGTTAACGGGCGACTCGCGAGGGACGTACCGGTTGAACATGGTGTAGAAGGTCGCGACCTCGTATACGCGCATAGCTGGCATCTCCAACAGCTTCGCGACGTAGTTCATGACGCTAATACTCGTCCAGCCCTTGTTCTGGCGCTGGCCGAGGTCGAGCAGGGGAATGACGGCGGCTTTCTTGTATTGGGGAGGGTACCGTGCAATGATCTCCTGGGCACGCTTCATGTTTTCGGTGTTGAATTCAAAGGGGATCTGTGTTCGCAGTTTGAGCATTCGTCTTTATTCTCAGAGCGAGTATATGACCTTGGGATTGTTGTACTTCGTGTCCCGGTGCTACAAGAAGTGTCAGTTGGCAGAATTGAGTCCCGGGACCTGCTTTAACCTACCACGAAGAGAGCATCGGACCGCCGGGCAGGGGTGGTCGACAAGAACCGTCTCTGCGCCAGAGAGGCCCTGGGGATGGCGCGCCTTGCAATGGAGGAGAACATTGTAGAGGGTGGGGAGACTTGGTGGACGTTGCAAACTGTGAGCAACCTTCGCCGCCGTCGTTGGCGAGCGTCGCCGAAATTCCCACGTATTTCCCCACCAATCAGAATGCCCAAATTGAAATTTCCGGCGACTTCTGATTTCCGGCTCTTGCTACTTTACAGTGACTACATATAATCCAGCATCGACCGCCGCCATTTTGTAGTGATCTCGTCGACTTTGAGCAACACCCCGGCAGTGACACTCCTCAGGCGAACCTCGTGAACTCCACCTTCTCCCTCCACTTTCAAGCCTTTCTCCAAGTTGCTAAAGATCTTTGCTGCCCACTCGCTTGTACCAAGAAGCAAATGAGTATGGTCCAAGCTCAATGACCGCCCTCCGTCGACGGATATGGCACCATCCAACACACACAGTGCCAGTTCCAATGCCCCTCCCAATACTGAGGCTTCCTTTCCTCCAGCTCCTCCATCTTCGTCCATTCCTTCCGTGTGCGACACTGGCCTTGTCCCAATCGTGACGGCCAACTCCAAAGCGTCTGGAGCTATAATCGCCAGCCATTCCGGCGCATTCTGCGACGCGTTCACCAGGATGCCCAACGTCTTTAGGAAATGCGACAACACAAGCGGGTTCAATATCAGACCTGTTCCCGTTCCATGGTATCTCGACCGTCCCTCCAGATGCGCCGTGCGTTCTTCACGCATTTGCTCCTCCCTCAGGAATAACCAGAACCGATTGGTCAAAGGCGCTATGAAATATTCTGCTGCAACCTCTGTAAAGGTCGTGCGCTTGGGAGGCGCTTGTGCACCCAGCTTGTTCGGCTTAGAGATCTCTGATATCCCAGAAGCCTTCTTGATACGGAGGACCTTCTCTCGAGCCAAGACCGGGTTCTCTGGGGGTTTCTGCTGGTCAAGAGCGTTCCGACTGATATTTTCCATCAGCAATGGTACGAGCTCTGAACTCTCGTTGCCTGCTGTCAGGTACTTGTTATGCAGAGACGGAGGGAGAGTTTTGCTTGGGAACGCAATGCGGTGGGCAGGCACGCGAGATTCCGGGACGGGAAGGGAGGCCAGTTCCCGAGCACCGAGTGCCAGCGCGTTGAGGATGACATACCGCTGCTCAACGGAATACTGGTTCTTGAAGAACTCTTCAATCAGGGCACTGAGAGCAACATCAGTCAGAATGTGTTCCGTTCTTCAGAAGGAAGACTTACAGTGCAGCTTGACGCGGTGCGCAGGAGACCAGAGCAGTCATAGCACCTTGCCTCTTTGCCGAGAAGCCCTCTATTTCGTAGTTGTCATTCAGAGAAAGGAGCGAATACTCGAGATTGACCGCGTTTTCGGCTGTTACACAGATATCAGCCGCCATGTGCAAAGGGGAGACTAGGAAGACAATACCTAGTTCTGTCCCATAGTCCTTTTTCTTTCGAATGAGCTCTTCGGCAGTGTTAAGAGCCATCTCTATTCTGTCCGCCTCGTGCGCATCTTCCGTGCTGGTCTTCTTCCCGCCCTTCAATAAATCTCCCAACTGTTTCAGGTATACCGGGCGAGGGACCTTCTTGACGTTCACGTTCAGCGATGGGTCCTTCTCAATCTCAGCAAGCTCAGAAGGCGTTGGAGAGGCAGATCGCGAAGAAGGTGGCGACTCATATCCCGCAAGGGAGTCGTCCGAATCGTACCCTGCGGCCGTATCCTTGAACTGCACCTTGGGCGGTTCAGGCTCATCCTCCACCTCCTCCATTGCCGCTCTCATGGCAGCTGGGGAGACCAGTTCCTCCAACGCAGCATCCGACTCGTCTGGAGGAGGGGCACCCATGTCTGCCTTTTCAACGTCGGCGTCGACGTCCCTGCCCCGGAGGAGTTTACGAAGTGCCCGTGCCCATGGTTTGCCAGACTCCTCTCCGTCCCAACCGCCGAATTCCAACTTCTTGCCGCTCATTCGAGCAATCTCCTCGCCAACGAGCATCCCGCAGAGTCGGACGGACTTGTCTTGGTGCCCAAGATATCGACCTACGCCTTGGATAAAGCCTGTGTTGAAGGAGAGATCCCGCATTGGAGGAGAATCCTCTGAGAAGTAAGATGCTGAAAGCAGTAGTAATGAGGTAACAACTACGTCGAGCGTTAGCCTGGTCCTGTCCTATACGGAAATTATAGTCTTACAATGGTGTTGAGACAGGAGAGAGTGCTTCACATGCTCTGGGTCAGCCCACCGCTCGAGAACGTTCTTCATCAGGGCTTCAAGCGCTATAATATCAATCCAATCAACGAGGATCGAGCAAT
The DNA here is from genome assembly GCA_013368325.1 of Ephemerocybe angulata. Taxonomy (NCBI): domain Eukaryota; kingdom Fungi; phylum Basidiomycota; class Agaricomycetes; order Agaricales; family Psathyrellaceae; genus Ephemerocybe; species Ephemerocybe angulata. Next base: position 908,623 of record JAACJK010000164.1, read on the forward strand.
GTTTAAATGACGAGGGACTCACCAGCCAAGTTAATATCCCCTCCACGCGAAGCTCCAGAGATCCAACATACGAACACTCGAGCATGCGACAGAGGCCAGCTTCGCTTCAAGATGATACTCGACACGGTCTCCCACAACTCCTCGGTATCCGGTTGAGGCGCCCCAACAAAATCGGTCAAAGTGATGGCCTCTTCCCGGACTAGTGCCCGTTGAGAAGGCGAATCGTCTAGGGGCGGCTCGAGGGTACGCAAGGAGCCGAAAAGTGAGATCAGAATCGACTGGAGAGAAAGGACGGACGGCAGGTTCGCGAGGAGCTCGTTCCAGTGCGCAAAGTATGCCTGTCGATTCGGGGAGTATACTTTGGATTGGATTGTGGGGAGTGTGGCTTGGAAAAAGGATGGCTGGGTTCTTGTCGTTGGAGGGCTTGGAGGGAACGCGCCTTGCGCTACTAGTCTCCCAAGAAGATATGCTAAATAGGGGACGGACTCTTCATATGCGTCCTCTCAGATTCAACTCGGTCTCCTTTTTTAAGTTGGAAGAATTCACACCTTGTTTATCCTTTCCCGCCGACAAAGACGAAACCAAGTTCTCAACCCTCACAGCCAACCGGTTGAAGAAGGTCGCATTCTCCAGAACTCTCGGAATCATGCCCTCCAACCCCACTGAGTTCGCAACTTTAGCAGGAACATTGACCAGATTCGACACGCAATCCCCCCACACCCGCTCCTTCTCCGGACCATCAAGATCGTCCCTCGAAACCACAACCGCAGTATACAGCCTATCCACAGGGTACTGGATAGACAGCTCCCCCAACACGCGCAGAGCGTAGGGCGATAGAGGCGACGTCGAGACCAGGGTCGAATACGCCGCGACAGCCACCTCTCCCGCAGCTCTAGACGCATTCGACATCGAATCTGGACAGAAATATTGATCCAGCAGAGGAAGGGCCCTCTTCTCTAGCAGAATCACATCCCATGTCGGTGCGATGTGCTGCAGGATGGCGCGCTGGAACTGCGAGATATGTCGAGAGATCTTGACAGAGGACGCGGTTCCAGATGGTAGTGGGTGTACATTGAATCTCCTATACACAGGCGGCAGCAGTCCGATGCTGTCGAGCGGCGCGCTGAGATACGCTAGGAGGGTGTCGACGTTCTCGATAGGCGCCTGTAATTTGCTCAGAAGATCTTGGACCTCGTCCTGGGTGTTCGAGCTCATGATGGTGGATCATTTCTAAGCAGCAAGCGTTGATTCGACCGCGAATTCCGCAACGGTGAAGTCAAAATCAGAGGGCGACTACAATATATTCATCCACAGATACTATATAACATGTATACAACACACAGATCCAACAAGCCAGTGGGCGCAAAGCATCGAGAATAATAAGTGAAACGAAGAAATGACATAGACACGCCTGGAACGCGATGATGAGCATCTACGTGAGGCGGTCGACGATACAAGTACAAAGATTGCGGGAGGGAGCGCCAAAAGGAGAGCTAGACACGAGGAAAAACGAGGCTTCCGGGAGGGAAGTGGTATGCTTTCATAGAATTGAAATTGACTTATTAGGCAGCAGTTGAGGCAGGTTTCTCAGTCTTGGACGCGGGCTTCGCCTTGGAGGCAAGTTTCGCTTTTGCGGATGCAGGCTTTGCTTTAGCAGCAGGAGCTTTGGCCTTTGACGCGGGCTTCGCCTTTGCAGAGGCGGGCTTGGCCCTGGCCGGGGCTGAAGCAGGTTTAGCCTTGGGCTTAGTCGCCGGTTTCTTGGCTTCGCCTGTAACGGCCTATGAGAATTAAGATTAGAAACTTCATGACAGAGCAAGACTTAGTATATGCATACCTTCTTCACAGCACCCTTCTTGCTGGAGGGTTTTTTCGCAGTGGCCGCAGCAGCCGGCTTCTTCGTGGTGGCTGCTGCCTTCTTAGGAGCAGCCGCTTTGGCCGCTGGAGCTTTCTTGGGCACAGTAGGCTTCTTGACAGGCTTTGCAGCAGGGGCCTTAGCCTTGTATGTGTCGGCCTTTACCTTCGCAGCGGCGGGTTTCTTGGCTGGGATGGCTGTGGCTTTAGCCTTGACGGGAGTCTTACCCGTCCCGGCGGGTTTCTTGACGGCGGGCTTCGTGTTCTGGAAAAGCGTTAGCAATGAGAACATGTACAATGCAGGGGGAAGCATAATTTACCTCTTTCGCGGCGTCTGTCCTAGCCTTGGGGGCGAGTTTAACCTTGCCAGAGGGACCTTGGGAACATATGTTAGGCTGTGGATGCCGCCCCGCTGACTCATGGCAACGACTTACCCTTGGGAAGGACGAAGACCCCCTTGTCGAAGCCAGAGGCGATAGCCCTGTTGAGCTGGCTAGCCGCAGTGGCGTTGAGTTCGATGTGGTACTTGTTCTCGACGAACTGTGGCAAAAGCGTGAGTTGGATGCGGAGAGGCTCCAACGTGTGCACGGACGCACCTTCTTGATCGTTGGTCGAGATACCCCGGTACGGGCATCCTCTGGGTGGGCAGTGATGCATTCCTACGGTGGATAAGGATCAGGGACGTCCTGGAGCATTTTTCGGGGGAGCGCTTCCCCGAGGCTGGCGAGAACTGCGACGTACCTTGATCATGTCGACCCAAGAGGGGTGCGTGGCACCATGAGACTTGGAGGCGGCACCAGAGGCCTTGGAAGGAGCCTTGGCCGTCGCTTGCTTGGTTGCAGTGGTCATATCGGGCGGGAGCAGAGAGGACGGGGTGTCGTGGAGGTAATGAACAGAGAGCGAGTGCGGGGGAAGGGGCGAGAAACGGGCATTTGTTCATACAAGACCCCCCAACCGCCAGCATCACGTGTCGAAACACCTTGCGCACGGACGCACATCTTCAAAGGTCCTAGCCCACAGTGGCCCGAAAGAGGCGAGAAACCAGAGCAGCATAGGCCCCTTGCCCACATGGCCTTCTCGGTGTAGGGAGTTTTCCAAGAGAGATAGCAGGCAAACGGCGAAGAAATCGGCCAAGAAGAAGATGATGGCCAAGTCAGAGGATTTGCGAGTAAAGTTGGCGCGTCTGGAGCGCGATACGATATTTATTCTGGCGACATCCCGTAGCCATGATAGTGCAGATGCCGAGGCAACAGGTTTGGCAGTAGAATTCGCGTCGAGGGGCGTTGGCGGCGGTGTGCACGGCGAGGAGGAAGGAGGACAAGGACGAGAATCGCTCCTGGCAACTTTTGCGCATCGGCAATTCCCATTCTCGCTTAAGTGTTCTGATCACGTAAGCCATTTGTTCCCATTCCACAGCGGGCGCCAGCAACGGCCGTCTTCAGTCTACTCCGAGTCGTATTCCTCGTACTTGGGTGCTGTCGCTCCCAGCGACGATAAAGAACCATGGCCTTCAATATTGCAGAGTATCTGGTCACAGATGACCTCACAATCCTACTTGGTCTCATCGCAGCCACTGTCTTCCTCGTGAACAACCTCTACAAACCCCAACCCCTCGTACATCCCATCCTCCTTGGGCGCCAGAGCGATGTGGGCCGAGCTCGCAATCCAGGGGAGAGTGCTGTGTACAGAAACTACACGACAGGTCTTATGGGAAGGGTGAGTGAATCCCCCCGTCAGACGTTATTCAGCGCTAATTCAGCCTGCACAGTTCCCTCTTCGCCCCAGCAAGGATGTAGCCATTCTGGCAGACTTGGTTCGACCGGAAACAGAGGGACCGCGCACACTATGGTCGACAAAGGTTACCGCTCTTCTGTGTGTCCCCTGATCGAACCGCCTAATGTATATTTGTCCCTGCAGATCTCCAACCATGGATTCCAGGATCGTGTTGCATCAGTGGGCACTGGGCTTATTCGCCTCGCTTCTTTGAAGCCTCATGAGTCTACCGTTCTCCTTCTTTTGAACGACTGCGTTGGTTCGTGCCTCCAACGTGTAATAAACCCGTCCAAGTGCTTATCCTCTAGCAGAGTTCCTACTGAGCGACCTCGCGCTTGCTTCACATTCCATCCTGACATATACCCTGTCGTCATCCACCCTGCTCACACCTGTACTGGAGTCTCATCATCCGACCGCTGTCATCACTCATGCGTTTATGCTCCCCAGTCTCCTGGAACTCATCTACGACCATTGCGATGTGAGCGTTCAGCATACCATCATTGTGGTCGGAGAGCCTTCCGCCAGTGCACTGTCCAGCGTCGCAAGCAATGTCACTGTTCTTAACTTTGCTGACGTGGAGAGGGAAGGAACCCGCACCCAAAAGATTCTTAGCCCAGTCCCGAGTACGTCTTCTTTAGTCATCGACGTGTACTAACGCAATCGCTAACTGCGCATAGCGCCTAGCGACGTGTTCACCGTTTCGTTCTACGAAGCAGAGAATGGCCTTATCCAAGGCGCACAGCTGACGCACGCCAATATCACTGCTGGAGTAGCGGCTCTTCATGCCTTGCTTCCTGCCGCAAACGCGTTCACTCCTCTTGATACCATCACTTCGGCACATTCCCTCAGCACCACTTACGGCAGGACGGTTGCTTACACTGCTCTCTACGAAGGAACAAGCTTCGCCACATTGGCAACATCTGCAGCATATCATATCGGCGATAGTACGTTCATTACTGGAAAATTGACTACACGCGCCGCAACTGACTATACTAGAACCGGAGGTCTTGGATTCGAAAGATGCTATTTCTGGAACTCAGTACCCCATTCCCTCTCCGACTATCCTTTTCGTCAAGCCTGAGCACCTCAAGGCGATTGCGACAGACGTTATCAAGCAGGCTGCCCGGTCTTGGCTCCTATACCCGTTCGCCTGGAGGCACAAAATCTCGGGAGCGACAGAAGGCTTCATCACAAAAGAAAGCTTATGGGATCGTGTGGTGTTTGATGGTGCTCGTACCAAGATTCTGGGACCGACTGCTGCCACCCTTAGAGCTGTTATTGTGAGCGGAGGTAAGAAATACTTTTTCGATTCATCAGAGGGATTTTGAGTTGACCGAATTCGATCCAGGGCCCGTGGAAGCTTCGCTGATGACTCCTGCCCGGATTGCCCTATCCGTGCCTATTGTGAACGTTCTCTCACACTCACTGGTATCGGGGCCTCTTCTTGCCTCCCATGCCTTTGACCTGCAAGACTTCCCACCAGCCAGCACCAAATCCGGGATTGAGTTGCCCGCGCACACTGGGCCCCCCGGTGTCAATGTCGAGGTCAAATTGGTCGATGTGGACGACGAAGCTGTGGAGAATGGAGCCGACCCCGTGGGGGTGGTGTTTGTGCGGGGACCGCCCGTTGGGAAGTTGGTTAATGTCGATTCGGGTTATGTCGATGTCCCAGCCCAGAATTCTGAAGAAGATGAAGGATGGACTGGGCTCGGGCTGCGTGCCAAAGTCCATACCAATGGAGCGTTCGTTGTAATGACCGATTAATGATGTATCTCACATGTAAGCCATTCTATACTACAAATCTTGGAGTACAATGAGGCGCAGTCAAAGCCACTTGAGGAGAGGTCGACACAATGGAATATCCCTTGCACGTGCTTTGCGACGCGTCGTCGCGTCACGCGTCTGGAGTGTGATCAACAATGTAAATCAGCACAGCCACGGGCGCGGTCACCACGTGAAAGGGGAATGTGGACGCGACAGACCCATAAATAGAAGTGGACCTTCACTCGTTTAGAGCTTTTCCAACCTTTCCCCCAACTCCAATCTCTGCCCCTCGATACCACCTGCTCTCTATACCCAATGTCTGCCGTCGTTGCTGCTGCTGCTGCTCCTGTCGTTGAGGACGCGACTACCACCAAGCCTGCTGAGGCTAAGAAGTCTGGAAGGGTTATGCAGACTGCGAAGAAGTCTACTGGTGGTCCCAAGGCTAAGGCTAAGGCCACCAAGCCCAAGGCCGCTGCTGCCTCTAAGAGCGCCTCTCACCCTGCCTGGAAGGACATTGTCAAGGTATGCATCTACGTGTCGTGGCCATGGCGTCCTGTTTATTCAAGTGTACTGTAGGAGTGCATTCTCTTGCACAAGGAGGAAGTCCGCCAGGGTGTCTCTCGTGCGATCATTAAGAAGGTATGTTGGGTATATGTGCCATGTTTTCCCTTTTCTAACTTTGTATGCTCTTTAGTTCGCAGAGGAGAAGTATCACCTCGACCCCGAAGCTGGGGCCAACACCTATCAGTTGAACCGCGCTATCTCCAATGGCGTCGAGAACGGCATCTTCGTTCTGCCAAAGGGTCCGTCGGGTAAAGTTAAGCTCGCTCCCAAGGCCAAGTCGGGTGAATCGAAAGAGGTATGTTGTCTAACGACTCGGCATTGTTCCGTTTCTCATTGTCTCTTATTAGAACTCCAAGCCCCCCTCCAAGGCCGCGTCCAAGCCTGCTGCTGCGACCAAGAAGCCCGCAGCCAAGGCCGCCCCTGCAAAGGCCGCTGCGACTAAGAAGGCCGCCGCACCGAAGAAGGCCCTCGCCGGAAAGCCCAAAGCCTCGACCTCCACAAAGAAAACTACGGCAACAACCAAGCGCGGAGCCGCCAAAAAGGTGTGTATTGTTACATGTCATGGAGAGTTTGTGTGTGCTGACCGAGTCCGCTGCTTCTCCGTTTGTCTTCTTTAGGCTGTCACTGGAGCCACGCCAGCGGCCAAGGCAAAGACTGCTGCGACTAAGAAGGCTGCCCCTGCGAAGAAGGCCGCTGCTGCTGCCCCCAAGGCCTCGACAACCAAGAAGGTCAGTTTCGTTCTGGGTGTCTGAATGCTGTATTCCTGACTGACGACTGCGACACACGTCAGGCCCCGACTAGCGCTGCCAAGCCACGATCAAAGCCTGCATCATCAAAGCCGGTGTCGAAGCCGGCCTCAAAAGCCAAGAAGGTCAGTTTTGATGATTTCATAGCAGCGTGGTTATTGAATTGACACGCCACTTCCCTCCAGGCGAGCGCTTGAAATAGCGTTGTCATGTTTTCTGGATTCTAGTCTGTGTCTGTAGCTGTCGTGTTATCTGTTTCTCTCTGTACATCGCGCATGGGTCTCTTGCTGTATACTACCTATTTTACTCTCTCATAGTGGACGAACGAAAGACTTTGTTGGACGAAAGAACAGGCAGAAAAAGGAACATTGAGAGTGCCCGATTGGGAAGCGGAGTTTGTCAGATAACTGCAATATCATGTGCCGAGAATGCGGGATCTCGATTTGCAGCCGAGATCAACGGGGACCCCGGACATCGCGTGGAATAAAGGGGACGCACGGGTGTCAGGAGTCCTGGTTGGTGTGGTGGGTGTATTCCTGCATTTCGGATTTTCCCATTCCTTTCTTTCACTCCTCGATCTTCCTCCTCCTCCCAAGTACATGGACACACCACAACCACAGAATGCCACTAGAATTCGCAACAGCATCACCATAAAGCACTCTGCTCGTCGTCGACACTCGCCCCAGCCGTCCCCAAGCACCTCCGCCCTGCCGCCCGCCCCGCCGTCGCGCCAGACACATTCCATATCGCCCTGTTTGCCAGCAGACATTCCAGACTTTCCACCGCCAGAGGTCATTCTCCACAAGGATGACGCTGGTAGCAAGGTCTTCCTGGCCATTGCGCGCTCGCTGCTCTCAGTCGTATGTCCCCATCATTCATACCTGCTTTTTTGGTTCAATTCCGATCATTCTTACAGGACAACCGTGCCACCACTGTCAAGGACCTAGCCGATCTCGCGGTCCGCAACGGACTGGGGTCCCAAAAGTGTGTGGCGTCTTTCCTTTGTTGCCGTGCCCAGTGCTCATCTTCCAGTAGCTCCTCAGCGGCCACACAGGCCATTACCACTTATCTGCGCCAGCATAACGACCGATGCGAAGCCGACCATGACCAGCCACTCCTCCTTTCGCACAGTCTCTCAGGTACCGACGCCGACGACGATCTCATTCCAGCCCTCTATTCCCTCCAAGGCGGCAATCCTCGCAAAGTCTCTCCCCTCCGACGCACCAACTTCCGCAAGAACACCGCAGTCTGGTATCTCAGTCGCGCCACTGGTGCACCGTGCCCGTTCGCTCGTGCAGGCATTCGACTGTGCGACTACACACACCACTCTGCCGAGGATGTAGATGAGCGGTCCAGCAAACGGCGGCGGTCCAAACACCGGGACGAGAGTGTGCCACTCGGACAGAAACGAAAACGCCCACTTAGAAGCTGTGTCGCAAAGGATTCTTCAGACGACGACTCGTCTTCCGAAAACGACCCCGACAACCGCCCTCAGAAGAAGCTGACCCTCCGAATTAGACTCAACTGCCCGTCTCTCAGTGCGAATCGGCGCGTTGAAGAACAACCCCAAAACATGTCAGAAGAAGAAGAGAGTGACTCATCGGACGAGGAGATGGAAATGGAAATTGGTGCAGAGGAAGAGGCTCGAGAGTCCAGTCCGGAAAAGGAAGAGGAGGAGGAACCTTGGAGATTGCCGCCTTACCCCAGACGTTCAATATCCATCCCGCTCTACACCCCTTCCTACGACGGCCCTTATCCAGTATTCCTTCCCAACGACACCACCGATCCCTTCCGCAGGTCGCCTTCCATCGCCAACAGTGTTGGTTCCCTCCCACCCGATTCCGAAGACGACGATGACTATCACATCTCGATGACTCGCACGCATGTATTCTCTGGAGATCGCACCAGTGAGTCCGAGCTAGAAAGCGAGGATGCGGAAACGCAGTTTGAAAGCCCGGGGCCTAGATCGCCTTCAGCACCCTTGATCCCGCCACCTACCCATGTCAAGGTGAAAGAGGAGCCTAGGGATCTTCAAGGCATGCTTGACGCCTGGGACGACATCGACTCGAGCTTTGCAGACACTAGGTTAACACCCGACCCTAGCCAGGTGAAGGTGCTTAAACCCGAGGCCATCGACGTCTGGGACTGGGATTCCCGCGAGCAGTGGGCAGAGTCTCCGAGTATCAAACAAGAAGACGTCAGCCTCGATTCGCTCTTCCTTGATTCGTCACTCCTTTCCTCGCCTTCACCACCTACCTCAAGCAGCGCCTCAGATTCATCACCATTGCATCATGACAAAGTGTTGCTGGATGAAGAATGGAAACACGAACGGAATTACGGCACCATCCGTCCGCGTTTCAAGACAGAACCTGCGCTCGCGTCCTCTTTGACCTCCCACCCTGCTGGACCATCCTCCCTCTCCGCCCCACCACCCACTTCTCGCACAACTCGCGATGATAGCATATCGGGCACTAATACTGAATCAGCCTACCCAGAACCAGAACCCTATCCGACTTCTTCAACTAATCTGGCGCAGTCACCTGCGTCCCTAATTCTTTCTATGAATGCTGTTTGTTCTGGCGTATCGCCATCTTCCCTCATTTTACCCCCAATCAACCTTTCGCCTGACGTAGTTATCGTCAACACGTGCCAACCCTGCAATCCTCCGGTAACTGCCACTCAAATCGAGGGTGAGTGTCTGTTTGGCTGCCCACTATATTGGATCCATGACTTACTCCTCGATCTAGACATCTCTGTGTACCAGATGGTCCTCGGCAACTTCCATTTCTTGAGGCGTATAGACACCGATTTTGTCAACCTTTCGCCGATCGTCCACTACCTCGAGACACCATTCCCGTTCCCGAGCGCAGAGCTCAATGCTACGGTGATCGACAAGGGGTCGACTGCGGCGGTCGGTGTCTGGGTTCCCCTCTCTGTGGCGCAGGTGTACCTCAGAGATCACCCAGCAAAGGCCAACGAATTTGACATCTTCTTGTCGGATGAGCTGTTTGAGCGCTTCCCGTCCGCCCTCCAAGACTTCCACCGTACGAATGCGCCCACTCGATTGTTGAACCAATTCGGGCGGCCGTTCGGAAGCACGTTGCAGACGCAGCAGGAGCCGAACGTGTTGCCGTTTGTGTCAGCAGCAGAAGTGCTTGCGAGGCAACAGGCACCGCCAGCGATCGCCATTTCCTCGTCGACGTCGGACGCGTATGCGCTTGCTGCTTCATTGGCGAGACAGCACGAGGAGCTGGAGGTGCCGTTGAGTGCGACGGAGCGCGAGATCTTTGACCTTTGCGTTGTGCCGGATTGGGACGGAGACTCTGCCCCTTCGACCGCCACCCTCCCTGCTGCTTCAAGTCAAGAAGATGATAGCATGGAGAAGGAGGAGCTTGAGGAGGAGCTTGAAGGCACAGGAGGTGATGGAGACGTGTCTGATACCTCGTCGCTCAGCTCCCTCGAGTCTATAAGTCCGTCGCCACCCCCCTCTGTGGGAAAGCTTACTTTGTCGAAGGAGGCGCCGGCGCCGCCGCAAGCTTCAACAAGCTCTTCATCTCGCAGGATGGAAGGGTCAGTTCCGACGCCAATGGAAGGTGTAGTGGAGGTGCAGGCTGACACTCGTTCTGGTCCCACACCTATTCGCGTTTCGCTGGCGAAGGGTGCGCTGGACGCGGGAGACGCTAAACGGTCGCATTCGAATCTGCCGCTGAGGCGATCAAAGAGGGTTGCTGACTTGACTGCCTCACATCACATACCGGGCTCTCCTTCTGCCGCGAACAATGCGCGATCGAGGACTCGAGGAGGACGTGGTTCCCGAAATTCGCTTTCTTGATGGGTGCTCATGGACATTCTTGCTTGGTATCACGACTTTTCACGACCTTATACTGTTATCTGTAATTTTCAGGTGATGATGCTCTGTATTATTTGTCGCATGTGTTTTTCTATCAGCATCCCCTGTTTCTCGTAGTACTTGTAGTCAATAATTGATATTGGAGCCCCCCCCCCCCTCTTGTGCTTGCAATGTCATTCGGTGCAGCGTGCTTCTCGAAGACGCGCACACGTTTCCGATTCCGAAATTTGCTCTGCTGTGTGATGATGAGGCTGACCTTTGGCTGCGATAGGCGGCGTGGGAAAGTCGAGCCAGCGAAGAAAGTTGAGGATTGACAGATTTGCAAGGGATTTGTGCTTTTTGGCTTTTTACTTTCTCCCATTACTTACTACTTCCTCTATATCCTATACTTGTGGCCATTTCCTCTCTCCCTTCCTTATTGCCCGACCATCCTACCTAATTCTTTGCTCTTCTGCCGATTGCTTTGGGGAAATCCATAGCCCGGGACACACCAACCCGGTACACCACCGACGCAAGAATCACTCTCTCCACCCGACAGGCCACTTTAATTCGACCAGGAAAATACACCCAAAGCCCCCCGGAAATCCCCCACGATATCCTAAAAGATTCCCCTGCCAACACCAGCACACCTGTAATCCCTAATCGTATCGTCTATAATGTCTTTATCGGCCAACGACGGTCCTGGCGCATTCGCTAGGGGCCCATCCAGCGGCAAGACTCCGCCCCCGGCACCCTCTGCGGTCTTTGCGAAGAGGTGAGCTGGCCGCCATTATTTCGCCGCTATTTCCCCCCCTGTTTTTCTCATCGCTCAACATCTTGCGCGTCTGCGCTCCTCACCCCCTTTCTTCAGATTGGCAGAGACCCAGATGCAGGGACGGTACAGGCCCCCTGCCCTGCGAGCCCTCGCGTCAGGAGGTTCTCCCCCCAACGACAATGTATCATCGTCGACGGCTGGGGACGGTTCCACGTTACCCCCTACTAATTACCCACCCGGGTTCAGGAGGCCAAGGGCTGGGACCTTACCTTCTAACGTCCATCTCGCTGCCCAGAGATTCGCAGCGACATCCAACACGTCTACGACTCCGGTCCCGACCTCCACCTCGAACGCTGCCCTGGCTGATCAAAGGCAACCCCCTGTGGGCTCCTCTGCCAGCTCGAACCCGCTCGCGGCACCCACCCGCCCCACATTGCGCCATGCCACATCGGTAGCCTCCACCGTGGCTACTTCCGCAGTCACCGAGCGCAACAGTCGACTCAGGTCTGGTTCTCTTACGTTGCCTTCCGGCGGTCTTTCCAACGCGTTCGGGCCCTCCATCTTCTCTTCCTCCTGGCTCACATCCGCCAACAATGGAAATGGGAACGGGTTCTCGGTCCTCGACGAGCTGCGTTCGGTCACCTCCGCCGATTCGGGTGCAGATGACTTTGGAGTTCACACCCTCGACTACCTTGGCCTCGACGATGCGCACCACAGGCAACATGCTGCTCCCCCGGCCGCGACCATTTCCGAGCTTCGGACTCAGGCTCAGCAAGCTATTGCCGGCAATTTGGCGAACCCAAACCGTACGCGTGCCAATACGGTCTCGGTTTACCGTACACGCCCTGGACCGACTGGCTCGCTGCTGCCCACCCCAGCCGCCGAGGAGGAGGAGGAGTACTTTGACAACTACGATGACTATAACCGCCAGCAGATGGGTGGTTACGACGACAGCTATGGAACCTCGGACTATCTGGCCAAGGGCTTCAAAACCACCGATCATCTTGCCGCGACCAGGCCTCGCGCTATCTCCGTTGGCATCCTCGACAATCCAGTCCACACTCTCCAGCGACGTGTTACGACCACCGATGCGCCTTCTTACCTCAATGAATTATCGCACTCCAACTCTAATATGGCCTCATATTCCAGCAATTCCGGGTTGGTCAGAGCTGAGAAGATGGCTCCCAGCAGGAGTTCTCCGGGCGTGCACTACTCGAACGGGAACAACAGCGACCTTCCCATAGGACGCGGTGCTTCTGCGTACTTGTTGGCACCTTCCGCTCAACAGAACCGCTCGGTCTCGCCTAAGTCTGAGCATCAGAACAATCAAGCTCAGACACCCACGCGATCACTCTGGATTGGAAACCTCGACAGTTCGGTTACCAGCGAACAGCTCATCCACATCTTCGCCCCCTATGGTGCCATCGAAAGTCTCCGCCTCTTGCCTGAGAAGGTAACGTAAAATATGCTTCGATTATAGACTTCGCTGCTCACTTTTTTGGTCCTTCTTAGGAGTGTGGGTTCGTTAATTTCGTCGACCAGGCTGATGCCATCCGCGCTAAGGAGGATGTTCTCAACCGTCTGGGTGGAAATATCGGCATGCCCAACGGGCAGACCGTGCGCATTGGGTTCGGCAAAGCAGATAGTGCACCTGTTGCACCTGCCAAGGGTACCAACACTAGCCCAGGCCCCACTTCCCCTAACGCTGGGGCGAAGTCGAACAACAATGCGAATGCTAATAATGGCATGGACGCGCAGCTCCAGTCGACCCCCACACGTGCCCTGTGGATCGGATCCATCCCTTCGACCACGACCCCGGCCACGATCCTGAGCGTGTTCAGTCCTTATGGGCCCATCGAGTCTGCACGTGTTCTTACTCACAAGAACTGTGGCTTTATTAACTTCGAACGCCTCGACGATGCCGTTCGAGCACGCAAGGCCCTCAACGGTCGCGATGTGCTTGGAAGCGACGTTGGTGCCATTCGCATTGGTTTTGCCAAGGTTCCGACTAAGAACAGCACTGATGGAAATGGTGGCGAGGAAAATGCCAATGTCGCTGTCCAAGGCGTAGGCGATCTGAGCGTCGGAGCAACCATTCACGCTCTTCGCGGAATCAAGGGTGCTGCCACTATCCCCACTGACCAACAGGTCTTGGGAGGCGCGGTCGAGAACTACAGGTCCAACTTGCTCTTGAGCATGATTGGTTCTGGGCTGCACAACAGTGCCTACAACGCGACTGTCACCGTTACCGAACAGCAGATGATCATGCGCGAGTTAAGTGGTGGTGCCCCCGATGCTGAGGTCGAGGTTCAAGCTCTTGCCGGTATGTTTCATTTCGGATATTGGCTTTCACCTCGAGGCTGACTTCTTGTGTCTAGACTTCCGACCACCGACCATGTACTATACCACTATACCCCTGGTCTCTGAGAGGCAGCACAACAGGCGCTGGGACGCTTCGAAGCTCCGTGAACTCAGGAAGCGAATGGACTCTGGCACTATGACCACGGAAGAGGTCGATCAGGTCGCGGCCGATTTCCTCGACGGCGAGATCGTGGATCTTGCCTCTGACTGGCTTGGGAATACGGTCGGTTGTTTTTACTGATATAATTTGAGAACTTTATCTGACAAAATGCTGTTACTCATAGGTCGTCCAGAAGTTGTTCGAGAAATGCTCGCCTGCTCCCAGGCTTGCTATGCTGGAGCGTATCTGCCCCAGCTTGGCGATGATTGGCATCCACAAGAATGGAACCTGGGCCGCGCAGAAAATTATTGACTGCGCTCAAACTCCGGAAGAGGTCGCGTTGATCGCACAGAACCTGAGGGCCTATGCTCCTCCTCTCTTGCTCGATCAGTTTGGCAATTATGTCGTTCAGTTAGTGTTCATCCATTGCCCTTCTAGTTATCAGTTAACTAACCAGATCTACAGGTGCTGTCTGCGCTTTGGATACCCGTCCAACGACTTCATCTTCGATGCCATGGTCGACCGTATGTGGGAAGTTGCTCAGGGTCGCTTCGGCGCTCGTAGCATGAGGGCGTGTCTCGAAAGTCCGCATATCACCATCAACCAGCAGAGAAGGATCGGAACTGCGATTATCCTTAACTCTATCCCGTTGGCCACCAACCCCAATGGCGCTTTGCTCCTGACCTGGCTTCTCGACACTTCCGGTTTCCCTTCCCGCTACAATCTCCTCGCTCCGCGGTTCACTCCTCACTTGTCGCATCTTTGCACCCACAAGCTGGCGTCTCTGACCGTGCTCAGGATTGTCAACCAGAAGATTGAGCCCGAGGCGTCACGCCAGATTGTTGAAGCGCTGTTCTCCTCTCCTGGCGATCATGTTCTGACCGACGTTTTGGGGGATCAAGTCAATGGGGTCGCTGTTGTTCACAAGATCCTTACTAGCCCCTTCATCGATCCGGTTGACAAGCAGGAGTACATGGAAGCCACCAAGCGGGTCCTCATCGAGTTGAAGGTGATCGCTACCCAAGCTTACAGGCGCTTGATCGAGGAGGTCGGATTGCCCGTCCCCAACTTCCAGCCTTCGTTCGCCGGCAGCCTGCCTCCCACCGGCAAGCCTGGCAAGGTTAACCAGAATGCAGGAGTCCCGGGATTGCCTCAAGGATACCCTAATAACGACCAAGGACTTGCGTCGATGATGGCTGCTCTTCAGATGGCTGGCCAGAACCCCCAGGCTGGACCTCCTCAGCTCCACGTCGATTCTCAGTATACCAATCAAGGCCAACAGCCTCCTCGCCGCGCCGCTGCTGCTCCTCAGATGAACATGTTGAACAACTATCCGCCTTCGGCCGACCCGTTCAATCCTTTCGCGATGAACTCTCCCCAGGCCAGCAGCCCTCGCCAGCTCGGTCCCCGCCGTGGATTGCCGCCCGTTGGACCCGCTAACCCCAACTACGGCGGACATTCTCCCAACATGGGACAAGGAATGCCCCTGATGCAGCCTGCGTATGGTCAAATGCCAGCCCCTCAACAGGCAGTCCCCTCCCACATGTACCAACAGTACATGTACTCACCCTACCAGCAACCCCCCTCCATGGGCAACTACCACGCGTAAAGCGTAACTAACTGCACGACATGTCACGACCTCTTTATTCATGTTATCTATCCCCCGGCTTCTATCGCTTCATCCGTTTGTTCGCACACTCGTTCTGGTTGTCGACCTGCTCCCTCTCTCTCTATCCCTTTGCCAAAAAGCTATCTCGTATGCTTGGTTACGTTTTGTTTGTGGACCTCACTTGCTTTTCGATACCCTCCTCACTCTATATCTCTATATCTTCATCCATCCAGGTTGCTAAAGCTAAGCCTCCTCGACACTCTCTTTCTTACCGTTCTTGTTTTCTCCTTTCTTCCACGCGAGCTGGGGTGGCGAGTTGGTGCTGGAACCAATGCGCCGCCGCTGCTCCACTTCGCTTCCATCTTACTCAACTCTGTCTCTCTACTTACTATTCCCAAATTTCTTCGATTGATCCTCCTCCTACCTAACTACTCATCTGTACAACAATGGATGGCTGTAAAAGAACGGTTCTTAAGACTGATAGAATCTGTGATGTTTTTTACCTTTTTTTTTCTTGTTCGCGTTCGTCGCCCCGTTCGTTAGCTACCACCCTTTTCGTTGCTTGGATGGGCGTAGATACATAGGTGCTGCTGTTTCAAAGGCTTTTCGTTTGTCACATCGAAAGTAAACTACTACATAGCAATTCTCAAGAACTTTTCTTTTCCTTTCTCTGTCTCTCTGTCTTCTTAAGCTTCACATCTATATCTACTGTCTACCTACCGACTCCAACTGCTTGTAGTTTACGACCTCAAGACAATCCAACCATTTTATTTATTCCTCTCTACTTACCAATCAAATCTTGCGCGTTAGAGCGGGAAGATGACGGATGTCGTCACTCCGACACCGACACTGAATTGACCTTTGATCCCGACCTCCACCACGTCCTTCGACTTAACCTATCTTAACCAGCATGGGTAGCGCGTCGTCGAAAGCATCGAGAGTGTTCCCTAAACGCTCCCCGGCGCCGTGGGCTGGCGCGAGAACAGCAGGGCCGTCTGAAACGGCGCCTATTCCGCCGACACAGGGTACTCCTTCCGGGACGGAAGGCGAACTTAGAGGAAGTGGGAGTGCAAAGGCGAGTGCGCAGAGGACCGCTGGTGAGTAAGATTAGTTGGGGTTCAGAAGGGCGGGTGTAGCTCATTCTGTTGTGCTGTGTTGGACGTTGTAGAGATTGAGAAGGACGCGGGTGACCCGGACTTTCTTACTGCGCTGAATAGACTGGGTCCTGTGAGGGTCGACCATGGCATGGAGACTGTTAGAACGAGACAGGTTAGTCCAGCCTATGATATACTTTATACGCTCTGGACACCCGTTGCACACTTCTCAACCGTGGTTCAAGGCAGCTCAGATGAACGAGACGACACGGCTCTTCCAATCTCGCGCCGCCTCCGAAGACGAAGCCTCCTCCCAACGCCCCTCGCACAACCACCTCTACGCCGGCGCGCTGCACGAGCTTCTCAATGCACGGAAAAGTGCACGTACACGGGCTGATCTTGAAAACCTAGCGAAGGAGTATGGGATGGACGCGCAGAAGCTCGAAAGCCTGGCACGGGTGGTGAACGCTCCGAGCGTGGACAGTCGGCTAAATGTGAAGGTCGTGGATAAGAATGCGGATGAACGCACTATTATGACGGTACGTTGCGACCGGGATGTTTGGCCGTTCTGGGGATGTTTACTTACTACTCTCTACGACTAGGCTGTCTGGGTTAACCCGCCTCTTCAAACTTCAACATGACCCAAATCATACGCAGAACACGATACAGTTTCATTTGGTAGGCTTCCCAGCGACTGGATTTTATTATGTAGATGCCAGCATGTCAGATTCATATTATACCAACGTAATAACGAGCTCAAGCGCCCAATAACAGAGAGAATGTATCCACCATCCAGCGCATCCGTACAGAAATGATAATGCTACTACTACTCATACAGAATCGCCGCAAAAGAACCACATAGTGCAGACGAGACATGGGACAAAAGAACTCGAAGAAATCAAGCAATGAACGCGAAGAGGATATCATAAATATAGGGAATTCCGAGAACGACGGTCATGTCATAACAAGAAACAACGCCGAGAAAGAGCGAAACGAGGCTTGGGTGAAGGAAGGGACAAGCATGTGGGTGCAAGTGTAATAGATATGGAAAAGAAGTGTGTGTAGGTCGTAAAGGAGAGTGGGCCAAGAGAAAGGCATAGCAAACGAGTGGAATGATGTCTATTATAAGGATGCGAGGGCAATGCAAGGAGAAGGGATGGAGCGGGCAGGGAGCTGTGGGCAGGTATCGTGCTCGAGCGAGAGCAACCTCAATTGAAGTCCGCACGGAAATGATCGGCGTCAAACGAGATATCGTCAAAGTGCAGCGAGTCGAGCCTCATTTCGAAGCTGATATCGCCATCCCCAGCGTCGTCGTCAAGCCCAAGCCCCGATTTTCGCGTCGCAGGAGAAGAGGTGAATGAAAAGGTATCGGTGGTATCGGTGGATATTTTGGACAAAGCCGTCGCCTGGATCTTCTGCGAGGTCGATGAAAGGCTTGGAGGCAAGATATCTAGGCCTGCCGTATCGAAGTCCCCGAAGTCAAATTGAGGGCTCCGACCGTCCTCGTCGTAAATAATGGTGCTTCGTATGGTAGGCAAACGAGCAGGGGACTCTTCCGTCGACGTAGGTGTCTGAGGCCCAGACGATTCTGAAGAGGTTGAAGGTAAACTTGACGATTTACGTTTCAGCGTTGGCGTGGTTCTACCTGAGACCGCGCTCTCGGTGAAAGGTTCTTCGTCGTGGGGGGTTATATTAGAATTGGAGGAGAAGGAGAACATTTTCTGGATGTTGAGTTTTGAGAATCGTTTCTTTGACTGGGAGTTGGTCGAGAAGCCGGGGGATGCGGCTCGGGAGTGGGTATCGGAAGTCATTGATTCTTGATAGAGCGATGACCGGCGCCCCTCCGTTTCGAATGAAACGAACGAGGATCGACCGACGGATGATGATGTGGACCGGGAGGGCATGACAGGTTCAGATGGTGACGGGCCGGCAGGATGTGGCACAGACTGTTCGTCTGATACTGCCAGAGGCTGGGACTTGGCGGACGGGGCAGTGAAGAGCTGGGGGAAGCGACGGCCCATCCGAGCGCCTGGGCGGGGCAAAGTTTGCTTATTCTCCTCCTTGCGCACTTGCATGCTCATGCTTGAGGATGGCCGTGGCGGAAGGTTGTCCTGCACCCTGGATTTTGAAGAGGATGATGATGAGCGGAATGTGCCTGTAAATGAGCGCAGTGCTTTCGTCGCCCGTTCCTTGAATGTTCCAGCACGGTTGAGCCCGGTCGAGGGCGCTCGGTATTGGTCGAGTTCACCCATATCCCGCTTGCGACGACTGACTTTGACAACCTCGATGACATCCGAATCGTTCCCAACGTCGGACGTCGACGCTGTCCGTCTGGGCGAATGGGGCTGGTGCTCCCCGCCTGAATGCGGCTGCTGTTCGTTCTCCGAGTCCCATTCCAAATCTGAATCCGAGTCGATGGCCGCATGGTCGATATTATAGTCGCGGGCCATTAGGGTCTCTACGATAGACCGGGTTTCCATGCTCCTTCGAGCCAGGGCAGCGTCCATCGCGGTGATGTCGTCGTCATATGCGACGGTCGGGTCGAAAACGTCGATGTCGCGCTCCAGGTCTTCACTTCTCCGAATCTGCTGCTCGAGTGGGAGAGCTGCATTGAAGCAGCACCAGCTGGGGATGTCGTCCTCCTCGGGGGGGACTACGAAGACGTTGGGCATTTGCGGGCCCTCGGCGGGCTGGGGGTCGTCTGCCTGGCTCATTTTTGGGTGTCAGGACGGTGTAAGGAGCGTTTGTGCAGGATAGACGGGGGGAAGAGGAGAAAAGGAACAAAGGGAGACTAGGAATGGGAGAAAGCGAACTGGGTCAGTTTCCAAAGCTAATTTGAACTTGTCAGCCCTGCCATCACGTGTCCGCTCCCCTTTCATGTTCTTCCTGTCATTGAAGCTCTCCCTCAGACGGCCCATTAACACCCATTTTCGCGGGTACACCTCATTTTCAGGCTCGAACATGGCACGTCAACAAATGTCGCTAATGTTCCTGGGCACCGCCAGCGGCGGAGGCCCGTCAGACACGAGAAACTGCTCCTCACTTATCTGTGACTTCGTTGCAAATGGTGACCTATGGTGTACGCGATTTTAAAAGGATACTTAGCTCTCCATTCTTATCCAACCTT
The DNA here is from genome assembly GCA_013368325.1 of Ephemerocybe angulata. NCBI lineage: Eukaryota > Fungi > Basidiomycota > Agaricomycetes > Agaricales > Psathyrellaceae > Ephemerocybe > Ephemerocybe angulata. The sequence goes on from JAACJK010000164.1 coordinate 928,216, forward strand.
CTGGCGCAGTGGTAGACTGTGCCGAGGGCACTATACGCCAGTTCGCGAACCAGCCCCAACAGGGCTTTCGCTACAAAGCACACAGGGTGAACAAGATGTTCATCACCCACTTGCACGGTGCGTAGCGCATCACATTCATAATGCAAAATCAAGCTCGCCGGTTGCTAACGCCGTGCTACCAACAGCTGACCACATAATGGGCATAGTCCCCTTCCTTCGGGGTGTCCTTGGTATTCCAGAAGCAGGAGCTACTCCCGCGTATTCTTCGATCCCCACAACAGTACGCATCCTGCGCCCTTTTCTCTTACGTGCTGCGCGCCTTCATGCTGCTATCTCCTCGCCCCCCAACAGCCCAAACTTGAGATCTATGGCCCGGCAGGTCTGCGTACGTTCGTTCGCCAGATCATGAAAATGACGTTCACCTCGACGGCGGAAACATATGCCGTGCATGAACTGCTTCATACTGGCGACGTCGCGACACCTTGTGACCTCCCGGAATCTCCCAAATTCGACCAGAATATATCGGACCAGAATGTCATGCATGTCTCCGAGACCCCGGGCACTGACATCTGGGCAGATAAGGATGGCTTCTGGAGGGAGATCGCCGGGGACATGGGCAAAAATTCAAATCACTCTGAAAGATCAGAAGTACTCGTTGACGCAGGGCCTATCCAACACCGCGGTAAGTTTAACTTTGTTGAAGCAAGCATGCGTCGCGGTACTCATCTCCTATAGCACCTTGCCTCGGTTATGTGTTCAGAGAAACAGGGCCATCAACCCGGAAAGTTGTCATTCTTGGAGACACGCACGACCCATCGGAGATTGCACCCCTGTGCATGAATCCTTCGCCTGTGCTTCTCGTTCATGAAGCCACGGATGCCCCGATCCCGAGCAATGCTGACAGTGAGGGGAGGATCTCCAAGCGCGATCCGGCTGAGGTGCAGCGCAAGGCCATTCTGCGGGGACATTCTACCCCAGGCATGGCAGGTGCCTTCGCTAAGGAAATAGACGCGTCTGCGCTCGTGCTAAACCATATCGGCGGACGGTACGTCCTTCATTTCCACCTCATACTGTGTCAGACAGTCACCCACGCGTTCACCCGAAACCTGACGATGATCAACCTTATTTGCGCACCCGTTCACGCCTTTGGACCCTTTTTAACTGCGTTCGAATCATTGTTTTTTGTGCAACGCAAAAAGGTTCCCGGCTCCAAATTCAAAGAACCCCAATGAACCCCGCGCCACCATCATGCGCGAGATTGAGCGACAGGCGACCGAGGCGTGGGGCGCAGGCAGGCCCGCGGTCGCTGCCACCGACTTTCTGCGCGTGGATATCCCGGTGCTCGGAATTGCGACCTACTCGCGGATGCAGCAACAGGGCTCCGCGGGGTATCATGGGCAGCAGAATCGAAGGCCACAGTATGAACCCCGGGCGGCTGATACGAGGCACTCGCAGCAGCCGTACCAGGCTAGTGGGAGCAGACTACCGAACAGTTCGAGTGGGAAGGACGCTGGGGTGATGGGGCTGCCAAATCGACCCCCTCAGCAGCAGCAGCAGCAGTCGTCTGGCCGAGGAAGAGGTCAGGGACCTCCGAGGATGCCGCCGCAGGCTCCTTCAACCGCAATGCATCCTCCAGGAGGGACCGCTCCTCACCATACGGACAGCGCGAATTCTAGCACGTCACAACCTAATTCTAATCCTGATAGAAAACGACGGCGTCATGGTGGGTGAGGGGGCGGTGATAGAGAGAACTGTGAATCAATGCATAGTTTCTCCTATCCAGGATGTGCGGAATCGGCGTTTACTGGCTCGCCCGTATCTTGAAGAACAGTCAGTAAAAAGGGGTGGTCGCCACAGCAGTATTTGGCTGGATTAGCCTCACCGAACTACATGTTTTGCATCTGTGATTACTGATAGAAGTTGATTGTTGTATTTCACGTTTATGTAGATATATTAACAGCAATCCGTCCCCCAAGAGGGACATGCCATTTCAATCGTATAGATTTGGGGTGAAATCATAGCGCAATCGTCTTGAGGTTACGTCGAGAAAGCATGCATCTACCTAGCTATTTCCTCCGGCCGAACCACGTACGCTTTGTCTTCTTCTGAACTGTTGTTTCATGAAGAGTTGAACCGCCCGCTGACGACAAGCTCAAACCTGCGAGTCCCTGCCGCGTATCTTCCATGTCCACATCCTCATCCGACTGCCAATCACTCTCCTCGTCCTCTGTTTCCACTGTCGCTCGGTGCTTTCCCTTATTATTATTACCTTTTTCAGCCGGCTGTGGCTGCGGCGTGTTTCCTGATCTCGCAGCCTGAGGGGGCTCGGGAGTATCGCTCGCGTATGCCTCGTCGAAAGTCATATGCCTCTCAGGGCCTCTCTGGTGATGCTGCGCATCTGGGGGCGCCGAGTGGCTCTGCGGAGGTGGAGGAGGACGGTTGAACTGCTCCTGATATTGGTTATTGGGAGGCGCGAAATCGTTCCGAGGCTGCTCCGTCTGCCTTCGCTGCTGCTGGAGTGGCGGAGGGGGAGGCTGGAAGAGGTCCTGTCCGTTGCCGTATGCATAGTCGTGGTTGAGATTCCGCACGGGAGATGGTGGGCCCTGGGGTGGCAGGGGCCCGTTGGGACGGTAGCGCGGGCCGTTCCAGTAGCCGCCGGGAGGGAAGGGTGGGCCTGTGTGCGGTTGGGGCTCTTGGTATCGGAAGCCCGAGCCTGGGTGGCTGGGGCGGTTCATGGCTGGGTGCGGGCGGGGGCCCCAGCCCCCGTTCACTGGGGGTGGGGGTACCCCGGGCCCTGGGCCTCCGCCTCCTCCGCCTCCTCCTTGGATTATGGTGCCTGTGGGAGATGGGCTGGGAATCAGTAGTGCGATTGGTGGGCGGAGGGTGTGTACTGTACCGTGGTTGTCTCCGAAGTTACCGTTGGTTACGTGCCCGACGTTGTATGACCTGGATCCTGGGTGATATGTCGTTTGGTGCTCTGGATATCAAGGGTGTGCACTGATCAGCGTCCCGACTCCGAGAGTAGCTAGACCTTGCAGATACGCACGATGGTAGTCTCCAGCGACACTATTGAAGGTTCCATTATTGATGTTGAAGTCGTGGCTTCCGTTGAACATGGTGAAGGGTATAGAGCTGCTGTAAACAAGCTTCCAGCAGAGATGGACTGTTATATCTGTGATTTTAGCGCCCACTCTGGCTCGTGAGAAGTTAACACGAGGCTTCGGTTCTTTGCCTCATGCCACTCGGAGAAGGCCAGTGTGGCCACTGCCTCGTTGAGGGCAGTGCTCGGCCGTGGTCTTGTTGCATTCTAGACTGATAAGCGCTGTGGTCCTTCTCTATTGTTCCTCTCTACCTTCCAGGTTGTGGTTACAGTGGCACCCACAGGAGAGGGATGTGCGGCAGTGTCCAAAGAAGCCGATTAACTGCTTTCAATGCCTTGCATAGGATTCCTAGAAGAGGGAAGGTCGAAAGGCGGCGCAAGCGCCCATCTTTGGCAAAGATTTTATTGCGATAGTAATATCGAGCACACACTACATACCAGGATGTGCAATACTGCCTTGTATTGTTGACGTTGCTGTTCATCGTTGTTGTTGAGGTGGTGGCACAGCGGTGTCCACATCACAGCAGTGTACTGGCAGAAATTTAAGCTTTCTGCCCCTAGCATACCACCACCGCAAAGATTCAAGTTGCATGGCGACAACTCAGATTACCCGCGGCTTATTATGTAGTAACAGATCTACTCAATAGTCACCTACAATACAAGGATAACTGCTATAAGAGATAGTCGAAAAATAGAGATAAATGAATAAGGTACAGCAGACAAGAAGCTACGAAGCGAAGGTAAATAGGAAGAGCGGTATCGAAGTAAATGGTAGTCGTGCGAAGCGTGTACAAAGGGGTGCAGATACGAAGAAACAGATGGGGAGATATAAGGTTTAGCAGAATCTAGAGTGCGAAAGCGAGGTCCGTCGGTCGTACCGCGTCGTAATATCGTTCATCATCGTAAATAAGGGGCTAGTTCATGAAGTCATAGTAGAGGTAAGGGCGGAGGCCTCAGGTGCCTGCGCTTTGCCAGAGCCTCCTCCGAGTCGATGCTGAGTATCGCTGGAAGCGAGAGTGCCAATAGGCGCATCGGCTATCGTCGCAGTTATTTTAGGCGCGGGGGTAGCCCCGTTTGTCGTAACCGAGGCCGCAGCCTTGGCATTGGGGTCTGAGGTGGACGCGTTCTTTTGAACGTCGGAGTGGCACGCTGCCGTCGAGTCTGTCCGGGAGGAAAAGGCGGTCGTGGTGCTCCTTGCCGTGGAAGACTTTTCGTTGTAGGCGTATATGCTTTTGTCCCGAATCCAAGGGCCGTATTTCTGTAAAGGCAGCGATCAGCGATCAATGCATGCCACATCATATCGTATCGAGAGACGTAAGCGCCGGGCGATAGCTAACAAGCGCTCTGGGATTATGCCCCTTGGCGGTACCCGATATTGCTGCACGAGGCGAGGGGAAATGAGATGTGCTTACCCAGAACAGGAGGGGTATGGGGACGCAGGCTGTCGCGAAGCACGCGAAGAAGCTCATGGCCCACTGGTCGCCGACCGCCCTGAAGAGCGGGGGGCAGAAGAGCGGGAACACGGCGCCGCAGATGGAGCGCAGCACGACGGTGGCGGAGATGGCGCTCGCGAAATAGATGGTGTAGGTGTCCATGAGGTACGTTGTGAGGCTCTGCAGGATTTGTGCGATGCCTATGCCGAAGGGGATGCCCGCGACGATGGGGACGGCCCAGTGCACGGAGGGCATGCTTGTCCTGTTTGTTTTTGGGGGGTGAGAAGGGGGTTGGGGGAGGGGAGGTGGAGGGAGAGCGTACCATGCGAACCACCAGAGACCGATTGGTGCGAGGAATGAGCCGAGGATCGCCATATGCAAACGTCTGTGGAAAGAATGTGAGTAAGGAGATAGCACTCAAGACGGCCATAGATTCTAGAAGAGAGGCATCTTCGATCACAAAGGAAGCCAAATTCTCAATAAAGGGCACAAAGGCGCTAGGGAAGGTCTCGTAGGAGAGAAAGATGGAGGAGAACTCACGCTTCGGGTGGTGCTCTCCCGGACTCGCTCTGCTCCATGACGCGCCAATAAATCTTGTTCTGGATCGTCTGGCTCGCAGTGCCTAGCATGATGCCAAAGCCGACGCCGACGAAGGCAAGGCCGCTCTGCCCCGGGGTGAACCCGCGGTGCTGCTGGAAGATGATAGGGAAGCCGGAGAAGAGGGCGTAGAGCGTTCCATGCATGATGGAGGCGTAGACTGCCGCGGCAAGCACGATCGGTTCCGTAACGATGAAGACTGCGTGGTGGCGTGTGTGTCAGTGCAGTTCGAAGTGAGTGAGCGCAGCTCTGGGACTCGAAGGAAGGCGTTGGAGGTGCGACGGTGGGGTGATGGGGCGCTTACCGAAGGGCCTGCTGAGGTTCTTTTGGATGACCTGGGACAGGGATTTTGGCTCGTTCCTGTCGTGCAAGGAGACGAAGTGCGCGTCGGAGTCTTTGGATGCCAGAGAGAGCTGCTGAGCGCGGCGGCGCAGAAGAACGGGTGCGTACTGGACTTCAAAGTTAGAAGGCTGCCAGTGAAGCAGAATAGAAAGACGTCTGGCGCACCGTTTCTGGCGCGAAGAGGTATCCGCCAATCAGGCTAACAAGGGAGAACATGAACATCAGCCAAAAGTTGAAGTGCCATCCCAGGTGGGGGTTCTCTGCGACGAAACCCCCTACGATTGGGCCTATGACTGGAGAAGGGAGTGTAATAATCAGCGCCGGGAGAAGGGGGTGTGATTAATGTAAACGAGAGTGTTTACCTGGACCAAGGAAGGGCACAGTAGCGTAGATGGCGGAAGCAAGACCACGCTCTCGGAAATTGAAGATATCAGTAATGGTGCCTCCAGCGTTAGTGAGGGCTGTTGGCGAATGCAGACGGGCGGTCGGTTATCAGCACCCTAGTTCCCTGGACGAGCGAAACAATGATGGAGGGGTGACACGCACGCGAGGCTCCAAAGATTCCAGTCAAGAGGCGACATGACAGGAGGGTTGCGACGTTTCGACTCAGGGCGCCCTGCAGCTGGAAGGCCGAATAGAGGAATCCTGTTGCCAGAAAGACGGCGCGCTGAACAGGGGCGCGACGCATCAGCGTCGGCTCGATTGGGATATCTGGCACTTACTCTTCCGTACATCTGGGGAGTAATTGAAGCATGTTAGGAGACTCTGTGATGGAGCAAGGGAGGCTACAGACCTCGCCCATGGAGGCAAATATGAGTGGCCTGGAACCAGGTGAGCACGACGTACGCGGCGAGCTTGGATTCAAGCGCACTCACCCTAGCGCGAAGCCCAAAACGTACAAGGATATGCCGAGGATGGCAACGTTGTCCGAGATGCCAAAGTCCTCCATCGTATACTGCATCCCGCCCGTGTAGGCGCTGCTGCCGAACGACACTGTGAATGTGCACATGGCGAGCTGTGCGGTGATCAGCCACTTTTTGGATCGCGGCCAGTTGTACGGATCGTCCGCATCGTTTAGGTCCCAGTCGACGATATAAGGATCGTCTGGTGTCCCGCTGCCTGTGTACGACCGGTCTGAGGGGGGCAGCACGAACGCTGCGCTCTTTTCGACGTCGGCTGGGTATCGGCTATCCGACATATCCGGCGGAGAGTGGAGGGTCTGCTCGCTACCCCGCGACGGGGAAGAGGATCTGCTGGAGTCCATTAGCAAGGGGGTAGGACTGGACGAGAAGCAATGCACCAGAGAGGGTCGGAATCTTATAGGAGACGATGCTCATAAACTCCTGGTGTACGTCTTTCAGTAAAGGATATTAGGCTGCCGTCTCGGCGCAGAGACGGAAATGGAAAGGGACGAAGAGTAGCTGATGCAATGAAGCAATGAGGATCTGGAGAGAGAAAGAAGGATGCACGGGGACTTGCGAGATGTGCGTTCGTCCTGAACGGTCGCTGGCCCCAGATTTGAGCGTGCATCGTGTACGAAAGAATTTGCCGTCAACTCTGCGGCGAGCAGTACCATCATCAAGAACGCCCTGCACCCCATCATGATGACCGCGACACAATCGACCATCGCATTTACCTTTTATTCCAGAAGCATAAAAATCTGTCCTAATCATGGTTTAGCGCGTTGGGTTTGGGTCGACCAACCTACCTGGCCATCGAGGACTTGATAAAGGGTTGCTGGGTCGGATGGAATCATTGCCGAGGTGTACCAACCCTCAGGTAGCCGAGCGAGTGATTGGCGAGCGACCATTGTCTTGAATGGCCGGGACCTGTCCCTGAAGGGAACGAGGACAAGCAGAGGATTCAGAACTTGCCAGTCCGCATCACATGTCATGAGGGCCGTGCAGCTGGCAAGAAATGGAGACGTAACAGAAACACAAAGACTGCAGAAGGGGGACGCAGAAGAGCATCGAAACCCGGTGTCGATCCAAGTCCGGGTCTGTTTCGATCGAGCTCGCAGTCTTCCCCTCTTTACGAGAGAGAATGCTTGCCCAAGACTGCGTCGAGCTTGAGGATGAGCAGGGTCGCACGCTGGGGACAACGTCGACTTCTATTCGAGTGTTCCAAGAGCAAGAGGCTTCCATCAGTGGGTGCGTGCTTATGGGGTCCATACATGAGGGACAACGCTCACTGGATATTCTGCGGTAGCTTTGGGGACTGGAGCTTGCCGTTGGTCACCCACGTCCTGTAACGCCACCGGTGTATGCCGAGAACAGGAAAATGCCATTATGTGCCCCAAACGGAATGCTGGTTGATATTTACGACGGAGACTGGTCGTGATGGGGTCCAAGCAAGAAGCACATCCTCTTAAACGCCTTTGAATGGCCCTCCTCCTCACACGGGTGGAGACGGTGCACAAATGAGGGGCATCGCTCTCAGGACCCCAGGCACCTGAATAGAGACCTCCTGATGGAAGCTAGACTTGTCGTAGAGGAGCATCACATTTAAGAGACGTTTCGAGGGTAGAGTGCAAGATCTAGCTGGAGAACATGTGGCATCTCGCGTCGCACATAGCAGGTTCAGCAAGCCCGAGCAATAAGGGGCCTCCGCTTCGGTCGCCTGGAAATGGCCGACGCGACAGCTTCTTGCTTGGTTCAAGATTCGAGGAGGGCACGAGGCACCATCCGCCTCAATCGCGACCATGCACGATCTGCGGACGAGGATAGCCCAGATCCCAGAGATCCAAGACGGTCCGTGTTTGGCTCTGTTTGGCGCGCGAATTGGGTCAAGTGACCCGGTGTGGTCTGGGTGGTAGAGGCACGCTAACTCCCTTTATCCTGTCCTCGACGTCCTCCTCGTCCCCAACGCCCAAAGCTCCCACCCTCCGCGCCCTCTAGGCCCCGCTGCGACTTCGCCCACTCCGGCCCTCGCCCAGCTCACGATCCCGCCTGCTCGTCGTCCAGGTCTCATCTCGCCGTCGTCTCCACCTCCCACACGCTCCAACACGTCCCTCACACCCTTCCCAGCCCCACAGTCATGGCTACGCACGGACCCATCAACGGTGTCAAGATCTCTCGTGCGTTCTCCCATATGTTCCACGTCCCCGTCTCCAACTTTCAACTAATTAATACCATCACTTTTGTGCATCTACTGCATTTGCATCCCCATCTTGTCGCTATCTGCTCTCCACCCTCGCCCTCGACTGGCCGATCGCATCTCATCGATATATGCTGCACGCGATTCATCCAACCCCAGCCATCGACGACCCTAACAAAGTCGTTCGGGTAATTGCCTCTGATGGCAAGAGCGGCGAGACAAAGGATCTCCAGTACACCAACTGCAAGGTGATCGGCAATGGTTCATTCGGTGTCGTTTTCCAAGCAAAGCTGCTTGGTGCGCCCAAAGAGCTGGAGGAAATTGCTATCAAGAAAGTCTTGCAGGACAAGCGGTTCAAGGTCGGTTTGCCATGTTCCGGATCTTCCTGCCCCAGCCTCGCTTACGCACCGTCGTTAGAACCGAGAGCTGCAAATCATGAGGCTCGTTTCGCATCCCAACGTCGTCGATCTGAAAGCCTTTTTCTACTCCAACGGCGAAAAGGTTGGTGTTGAAACATTCGTTCTCGTGACTTGAATTTATCATTTTGAACCCCCTAGAAAGACGAAGTATACCTTAATCTTGTGTTGGAATATGTCCCCGAAACCGTCTATCGCGCCAGTCGCCACTACGCCAAGCTCAAGCAACCCATGCCTATGCTGCAAATCAAACTCTACATGTATCAGCTCTTGCGATCGCTAGCCTACATCCACTCGGTCGGCATTTGCCATCGAGATATCAAGCCCCAGAACTTGCTTCTCAACCCTGCCACTGGCGTCCTCAAGCTATGTGACTTTGGCTCTGCGAAGATCCTGGTTGCTGGCGAACCCAACGTCAGCTACATCTGCTCCAGGTACTACCGAGCCCCAGAACTTATCTTCGGGGCTACTAACTACACGACCAACATTGGTAAGTGGCACATCCATTTTAGGTGTCAATTCCGTCATCTGACTCTCTTTCCTGCGCACAGACATCTGGTCGACGGGTTGTGTCATGGCGGAGCTCATGCTTGGACAGCCCCTGTTCCCTGGAGAGAGCGGCATCGACCAGTTAGTCGAGATCATCAAGGTGCTTGGTACACCGTCGCGTGAGCAGATCAAGACCATGAACCCGAACTATATGGAGCACAAGTTCCCGCAAATTAAGCCCCATCCGTTCTCCAAGGCAAGTGGCGGTCACGCCTTTCTGACGACGCCCGAGCTGACCTTTTGCGAATAGGTCTTCCGACCCCGCACGGCCCCAGAAGCGATTGACCTGGTTTCGAAGCTGTTGGAGTACACGCCAGGGGCTCGGTTGAGTGCCGTGGAGGCGATGGTGCATGGGTTGTTCGACGAATTGCGGGTGGAAGGCGCCAAGATGCCGAATGGAAAAGAGTTCCCTCGGCTTTTCGACTTTACGCGCGAAGGTGAGCGAGCATGGCCCGACGACGTATGATAGAGTGCTGACCGTGTTGCCCAGAACTCTCTGTGCGCCCGGATTTGATCCGGCGACTTGTTCCCGTACACACAGAACCGGAGCTGGCCTCGCGGTCGATTGTGCTCGATGGGTTTGTACCGATACCCCTGGAGCAGATGAAGCTCTCGTTGGACTGAGGCCCGGCACAGTCCTCTCGGGGCAGGGACCGTGGCCAGTTTGCGATGCGATGCTTAGCTATAATTTCGTTTCTCGTCCTTCTATATCTGATGAATTGAATTGAGCGTTTGTACATGTAATTACTTGTTACTTGGATCTGAAAATGCAGCTGTGCTAAGCTCGGAATTGAGCTCGGATGTATTTGGCCAGCGTCAGACTAGTCACTTCCGAAAATGCAAGTCGATTGCGACATGTGGCGTAACCTCTGCGCAAGCCGTGTCTACAACTTACATATAGCCCTTTTAATTCCTTTTTGTATCCTTTAATACCTGCTACAAAACCACCATGCAGTCCCAAAAGTCTTCTTACGTCTGTGACACTATACCCGCTGCACGTCTCGCCTCTTCCACCGACCTCATCGCCATGCACGACCCCGAAGAGCCCCTTCCAGAGCCGCCGTCCCGCACACCGACCCCAGTCCCGCCGCGAAAACTCTGCGTCCGACACCAACGCATGGCCGACGAGGGCATGAACTTGAAGCTGCAGCATGTACGTTGTCGACCCTTCTTTTTATTCACCGAGGCTAATCGGTCTGCAGTCGTTAGATGCTTTGCCCATCGAAGAGCGAGAGGCCGTCAACGCTGTCTGGACCAACTTTTCGCAGTCGTCGCACCCGCGGCGGGCACTCATTCTCCAGGGTCTGCTTACAATGTGCTGCTTCTCGCAACTCTCTCTGCTCACCGACCAGCTCTCGCACCTCATCCGCATCGACCCCTTTGCTGTCCTCCCCCGCGAACTCGCCATGACCATCCTCGGCCACCTCGACGCTACCTCGCTCTGTCGCGCAGCCCAGGTCAGCACGCGCTGGAAAAACCTCGCCGACGACGACACCCTCTGGCGGGGCATCTGCGAGCAGCACATTGGGCAAAAGTGCCGCAAGTGTGGCTGGGGCCTCCCCGTGCTCGAGAACAAGCGGATGTGCTATCGCCCTCAATCGGTCTCGCCATCGCCCAACCCCCCGCCCTCGATCCCCCTGCCCTCATCCACAGCAGGGCCGTCTTCGCCTACGACTTCTTTGAAGCGAACTGCCGAGAGTTCGTCGGAGTTACTCGCACCTCCCGTCAAGCGACAGAGATCGGACGATGTTCTTCCCTCTGAGCCTTGTCCCTCGTCCTCGAACGCCCTCATTGCGCCTATTGTCTCGGAGCCGGTCCAGCCTCTCCGCCGGCTATGGAAGGACGTCTACAGCGAACGTCTCACCATCGAACGGAATTGGAGGCGCGGTCGGTGTACGGTCCGCATATTGAAGGGGCACACCGACGGAGTCATGTGTCTACAGTTCAATGAAACGCTCTCCCATCCCGCCTTCCCCGTTCTGATTACCGGTTCATATGACCGCACGATTCGAGTGTGGAACATGGAGACCGGACAGGAGCTGCACTGTCTCAAGGGCCACACCCGCGCGGTGCGGGCGCTGCAGTTCGACGAGTGCAAGCTCATCACTGGGAGTATGGACAACACGCTCAAGGTCTGGGACTGGCGGCGGGGCAAGTGCATCCGGACGCTGACGGGCCACACGGAGGGTGTCGTCTGTCTGAACTTCGACTCGAATGTTCTCGCGAGCGGGAGTGTCGACTCCACCATCAAGGTGTGGAATCTCAGGACGGGAGGGGCTTTTACGTTGCGGGGGCACACGGATTGGGTGAACGCTGTGCAGCTGTGGGACTCGAATGGCAAGTCGACGCCGACGGACTTTTCGTCGCTGTTCGATGGCTCCAAGTCACCGCCTCCTGCTCAGTCGTCGGGGTCGTGTGGACCCTGCATCGACCCCGGGAAGATGTTGTTTTCTGCATCAGATGATGGGACCATCAAGCTCTGGGACCTTACTCTCCGTGCATGCGTCCGTGTGTTCACGGGCCATGTGGGGCAGGTTCAGAGTATGAAACTGCTGGTCTCTGAAGACTGCAGTGAAGGCGATTCAGACTCAATGGATGTGTCTACTCCTGACGCCAAGACGCTCTCTCTCCCCGTCGACAACGCGCAACCCTCTACCTCGTCCTCATCCTCCGCCGCCGTCACTGAAGTTCCTGCCAAGGGCAAGAAACCCCTCCTCATTTCGGGGAGCCTCGACAACACCATTCGAGTCTGGGATATCGAGTCCGGGACCGTCACCAAGACGCTCTTTGGACACATCGAGGGCGTGTGGGGTGTGGCCGCCGACAAGCTGCGGCTGGTGAGCGGGAGCCATGACCGCACGATCAAGGTGTGGAATCGCGAGGACAGCAAGTGCACGGCGACGCTTGTCGGGCACCAGGCGGCTGTCAGCTGTCTGGCGCTTGGGGAGGACAAGATCGTGTCGGGGAGCGATGACAATGATATCAGGATCTGGAGTTTCAGCGAGTAGGCTGGCAGGCACGCTGGTAGCTCGCGCGGTTGGTGTATCTTATCTTATTTTTCTTCTATGTTTCTTGTTGCATCTTTCGCTTTGTCGTGTACCATATGAACTTGTTTTCTGTCGTATCATTATTTGTACTCATAACTCACTTTCTCCGTCACCTCGTCACCATCCATACATGTGTTCCTTTAGAAGTCACTTTCACTTGCACCTTCAATAGACGGCCTCACATCCTGCATTTCCAAAGCATTATCAACATGTAATACTAGTACAACAACATTGTTCGAGGACCTGGGACTTGGACAGAGGGGAACATACATACATACATGCGGGTATAGAAAGGTATAGAATGCGATACAGATATGGTAGACGAGTAACCGAATAGTAGAGTGCTACAGAAATTAGGTGAAGATAAGTCAAGGTTGGGAGTGATGTGCGGGATGTAGGGTATCGTGGGTGCAGTGAGCAAGGATGGTGTCATGGTCCGCAATTTACGAGATAAGGCGGGTATTGAGATAAATGAACGTGAAACAAGTGAATGGCATGGAGAAAAGTGTGAAAGGGGACTCAATCCGAAGAGAATATGATGATTGAAGTGAAATATCGAACCACCCCCGGTAAGATGAACGTTGGCTTAGACTCTTTCATCATGATGGCGCAGGGGGTGGACGCACTCCACGGCCACCACCCCTGACAGTGCCCGACTGACCACGGGTCCAAAGTATGTCGCGAGAGAGAAGCGTGTTTGCGACTTCCAAGGCCATTCCCGAACTCTCCAGCCCCACGTTCCCGAGTTCTTCCTTCCTTGAGAGATTACTGAATTGTTGAATGGCAAGACCCGAGAAAATGTCGACCTCGAGCCCAATCGGTGCTAGCCAGGCTGGCCGAGAATAGAAAGGGAGAGAAAGGCAAAAACTCTTCTGCATCGAAAGTCAGGTCCCATCATCCTGTGATGCTGGCCTTCATCGATTGAGGGACTCTGAACCCAAGGCGCACCCTCTCTGGCACCTTCAAGTCGGACAGGACTTTCTCTGTCGCCCTCACAGACTGGCTCCTCGAGAAAAGCTGGTCGTCCGCCTCTTCGTCGACACGGACGTTTGCGAGCTTGTCTTCGAGGTAGGCCAGCTGGCCCTGCTGTCGGAAACGCTCGAGGTCAGGTGGCGGGTACGGGAAGACTGCTCTGAGCTTATCCATAAACTTGGCGTAGCGCTCGAAGTTGAGCAGGGCCTGGCCGTGATAGACGACCACTCGCTTGTTTAGATGCAGAACGGAGTGAAGATCCTTCAGGTGCACGGCTATAATGGGAAAAGATAGCAGAAAAATGACACGAAATGCCAGACGGGATTCGTGAAGGGGGTGGAAGAAAAGATGCGTAACCAGTCAGATAAGATGCCATACAGAAGGTGCAGATTTGGGGTAAAAACTCACCGATCCAGGGGATGCAGGATTCGCTGTAGGTAGGATCAATCACTTCCTCGAGAACTTGGCGGTAACGGTAGTGGTTTCCTTCGGGGTCAGGCAGCCTCACGAGCTCTTCCAATTGCGACACCATTTTCGAGCTCAGGAAGTTTCTTGTCAAGGCGAGGCTCTGGACTGGCGCGGAATCGAGCGCTATCGCTATCGCAATGAGGCTCTGGTAGTTCCGAAGCTTGCGGCATTCCTGTATAAAGTGTCATACAAATGAGATGATACGTCGTCAGTCAGCTTATTTTTCGTCATTCGTTATGAATAGCGGGAGAGGCTTGCCTGGGCAGTGTTGATGAAGAATTTTAGCACGGATGCTCGGGCTTGAAGGGCGTCGTAATGCAACAGAGACTGCTTAATCCATGTGATGATCTTGCTATTGACGGAACACGCAGCATCGACGTTATTGAACCCCGGTTTGCGACACTGGTTAGCCAGGTAGTCGCATGGCATTATTGCTTTGAACTTGTCCCCTTCTAGCAGGGTCAGTGCGATAGCTAGCCCCTGCGGAGTAATCTCGTCTGCAGTCATAATTCGCCTTCCAGGCGACAATGGCGTTCTGGGTATCGCATCCTGTTGAGGCTACACGATGTGTAAGATAATCGCTCGACATCGAGAAGCATCCCAGGATAGCTTACACGTTTATCAATAAGCTGTATAAGATCAGCCGCCCTATCCACCATTGTTGAGGAGGACTTCATCCGAGTCGCCGTCTCACAGAACCCTCTCATCTGCCAGAGCAGCTGAGAATCGACTGGAAGCTGCCGACGGGAAAGCCAATAGAGCATGACCATGAACACACTGCAAGAAGGTTATCAGTATTAGGCCCGGTGTGCTTACGGCCGACGGAGTGCACGTACTTGTATTGAGTGGCAACCCTATCCCCAGGATGGCGTCGAGTGTCTTGCTCTGCCTCGTCAAAGCGCCACTGCAGCATCGAAAATAGCTCCTCTGGCGTGATGAAGTCGATACATGCCGTGAGTATCACCTCACGGTACTCTTCATCTTTGCGAAGATCTGATAAAGATAAACAGGTATATAGTTAGCATGGGCCTACTTCGGAGATGACTTGCTATGGAGAGGTTGGTTCCTGCACTCACTAAAGTTATTAACGAGCCTGTCGACCAGCCCTTCTAGAGTTCCGGCGACGACAGCCCCTGAAGCATTTGTGTATACGCTGCGGTCGGGATCTGTGATGGCTTGGTGAAGGAGGGGGTCCTCGTTTATGGAGTCGACAGTGAGGATACTTCGGGGGGTGGCGTTGTGGGTGGTCCCATTCGTGAAGGCTCTAACAGGAGAGCGGATGGTGCGGTCGAAGGCGGAGGGCGGGGAGTTCAAATGCGTCAGTTCCAACTTGGGGGCAGAAGATAACTCTCGATTGAGATAATCGTGTGGCGAGGTTGGGGATATGGGGGATCTCGTTTCCAAAAAGAGGTGGTGTGCGGGCTGCTGTTCACTTCCATAGGATGGTCGTCGATTGGGTTGCACAGGGGAGTAAGAGGCGGAGAACGTTGAATGAGATCCCGGAGATGAGCCCAAGAGTGGCGATGGCGTCTTTGGCGAGAATGAGTAATACTCTTGCCCTTCCTGGATGCTATGGATTGATAGACCTCTGAGTGAGTTAGCCATCTTCGTCGATGTCGACGAGTTGCTGCTGTCTTCACTATTAGCTGTGGTTGGTCTTGAACCCGAGCTATTCTTGCGTGAATTT
Organism: Ephemerocybe angulata; assembly: GCA_013368325.1. Classification (NCBI taxonomy): domain Eukaryota; kingdom Fungi; phylum Basidiomycota; class Agaricomycetes; order Agaricales; family Psathyrellaceae; genus Ephemerocybe; species Ephemerocybe angulata. The sequence goes on from JAACJK010000164.1 coordinate 943,923, forward strand.
TTTATTGTGAAGATGGTCGACAGCTTTGTTTTCGCAGACCTCATGGATCCTGGAAGGAGGGTAAATTGTTAACTTTGGGGTAACTTTGGTCGGGATGAAGGAGGGAAATATACTTGAAGAACTGGCCTCCCCTCGAATTTCCGCTAGGGTCAACAGCACTTCCTGGATCGTAGGCCTGTCTTTCGGCTTCTCCCAGCAACGTTTAAGCAGTCCCCATAGAGCATCGTTGAGGCCAGCTGAAACAGCAGGTTCACTTGTAGGACGGTTTGGAGTCCTGTACTTGCTGATCTCGTTCATGACATTGAAGTCGTGGATGATGTGGCTGAAGGGCTGCTGTCCAGTCAGAAGCTCGAGGAACGTCATGCCAAGGGACCATATGTCGCTCTCCTTTGACAGTGGCTTCTCCTTTAGGATCTCAGGGGCGAACCAACGAGGATTAATTGACGATGCCGACGTCAGGCCTTTGTTGCACTGCAGAGAGTGATGAGAATTTGTATTCTATCATAAGATGGCGATGCGTTTGTTTCAGTACTCACATCTTCCAGGAACTTGGAGAGCCCGAAGTCAGAGAGCCTGGCTACGCCGTCCTCGGAGATGAGGACGTTTGCCTGCAATGAAATGATGAGCTTGTAATTCGGAAATGACATGTACTAGTATACCTACACCTCTGAGATCACCATGAACGATGTCCTTGGCATGAAGATAAGCAAGGCCTTCAGAGATTTCCGACAGAAGCTTCAGCTGGTTAGCCTCAGGATATTTCTGGACATAGCCAATCGCAGTGCCATGGGACATCCACGGGGACACTGAGTACAAGTGTTTCCCGATGTAAACGATTCCGTAGAGGGGGAGGACATTCGGATGATCGAATGTCCTCCACATGGAAACTTCCTGCTGGAACTTCTAAAGATACACTCAGTATGGCGGAGGCAGTGATTAAGCGCTGGGGGGACGTGCCTTATGCACGACTGCGCTGTCGGACAGCGTTCTTGGGAAACGAACGGCAACCTTGGCGTTTTTAATAACGTTAGTGACTGAGAGAGGCAATTGGCGGAAAACGGCTTACTTTCTCCTTGTCGAGCCATGTACCTGTGGCGAATCTGGTCAGCTTGTGTTCAACTTGCCGAAACGGGCGCTTACCAAGGTAGACATCGTTGTAAGTTCCTTTGAATTCTGGGTGGCGGCTCTCGAGCTCCACTTGGCCTGTCACTGAAGATAGGATGAGGCTATTATCTTTTTGTGTGGCCAATTACTGTTTTGCTTACGATCGGTCAAGGGAGGGAGCTTGGCGGTTTTTGACCGCAGCTCCCACAGACCCTTCCGGAAGGACTCGTTCTGCTCTTGGGGGATGTCGGGGTCCCTCAATTCCTATGAGCCCAAATCGTTAGCCTGACGTCGAGTCACCCAATCATTAACGGATGCTTACCGTTTGCAAGTGCATCATAACCTGTTCAACAGGCTGCGGGGATGAGATGGCCAACAGCTTCGAGATTTCTCGCTGGTTATCCATGATAGCTTGAAGGGAACCTCGGAACTCCTCTCTTGTGCTTTGCTGTACGCGTTCCGAGTGAACGAGGCTCCGATGTACTTCAAGATTCATGGCAACCTGGAGGGAAGAGGGATCAAGTTAGTTACGTCGAGATAGGGTAGAACCGAGCGGACGAATACGTACACCGAACCTCAAGATAGCGCCATCTAATTGTCTTTGAAGCATGTCGATACCATCTCTCAGGTCACCTTGCTGGAGGAAGCATTTCAAGGGTCCCCAATCGGCCCACTCCCTGACTTTGCGATTTATGTGCTTCAGGACTCTGTCATCGTGGGGTTAGGCACTGCTCGAGGAAGGGTTCGTGGATGGCAACGCACGGATCGAGCTCATCTGCGAGGGCAACAGCCCTCGTCCCCTCTATCCCCTCTGACCCATCCCTCACCGAGAGCATCAGGCCCACAACGCGGTCTGCCATGTCCTCGCATTGTTTCTATACGGTGACGAGGTCAATAAACAACACATGTTGATTCCAAGGAACCATAACGTACCCTGTAAACACTAATTTGCTTGATATTCTGGTAGCTGGAGGTTACTGTTCATTGTATTCAATCCCGGGTCAGTTCACAGCAGTTGGACCCTGCTCCCATTGCGCATCGCACTTACAGAGCGTAACGGCAGCGTCAAGACCTGGGACTGGAGCTAGGGCTAACAAGTCTTTCAGACTCATCAGAGGGAAGGGGGTTGCTGCACTTCAAATTGTTGCGTGGGGTGGTGCAGGTGGACGTTAGGGAAAGAAAGCATAACACTGCGATTCCAGCGTCTACTAAGAAGGTATCCCCGCTCTCTCATCTATCAATGTCATTATCACTGCCCGCCGTCAGGTACCACGGCACTTGTAAGTACACCTTCGGACTCGGATGGTTCGGATTGCTCGGGGTAAACTACGGGCAGGCTCCGCAGCCATAGCCTCGAGGCAAATTCCGTAAATGGTGCAACGGGAAGGGGCAAACAGAAGATCAAGTTGACATTGTACTCAGCGGCCTACTGCTTTCGGTGTTTTGGAAGGCACAAAAGAACATCAGCTGACGGTTCTCGCGGAACAGGAACAAGGAGAGAGAGGCGATGCAGAGGTGACTCCAGGTTACGATGGAGAGACTGCATACCGTCTTTTGCAGGTAGCGTGGCCGAGTTGGTCTAAGGCGTTGGATTTAAGTTATTCTTGATTCCCAATGGGCGTAAGCCCGCGCGAGTTCGAACCTCGCCGCTACCATACAAGCTCATTTTTTTCACACTTTTGTGGGATAGTTGACGCAATTTGGTTTTATCGCAAGTACACAGATATAAAATATATGTCCTAAAGATCAAGGCGGTTAGATAGCACAGGCACTTTACATTGGATTGTGTTCTTCAAAGGCTCAGTCGGTGGTTCGGTCTTCATCCCTCTTCGTTCAGAAAATGCCGCTGATGTTGTCCCGTCCTCCAGGCCCTTCCCTGACTCGGCGAGTGGGCTTGAATTCTTCTTCAATTGGTTCGCCCCACAATGAAGCTAAGGAATCCTTTCCACCGGGGATCTCCCGGACGCGTCTAGTAATACCGCCAAATCAGTTAAATCTAATGCATTCCAGATATGCTGCATGCATACCTGCTCGGTATGACGGTGGATGTGAAGGGTATGCCGGAGGGTTCTTCCTCCTCATCGTCTTTGGCAGTGGGTACTTGAGCTCGAGCGGGCTCGTTATGCTGGATCCCAGGCCTCGCAGGCGCCTGAGAGAGGGCGTCGTCTTCGTCGCCTGCTTGGAAGATGTTGCTGTGAGAGCCACCGGGGGGCTCGCGGACACGACGGGTGGGCTTGAAGCCTCCAGTAGAGATCGATTCGTACGATGCGGTGGTGTTGCCTTCCTGAGCGGACTCTGTAGCTGAAGCTGCGCTTGCTTCGGTGGGTTCAGAGAGTTTGCCGAATTTTGCGTATCCTGAAGTTGATTTAAGCATGGACAAAGATGGAAGAGCATGGGCGCACGTACGAGGGAGTTTAGCAATGTTTCCGAAGTTGGTGTCGACGGTTGTGCCTGTGTATCTTTGGGGTCATTGGACTAAACTCAGGTGGACGATGAAGGGAATGGTGCAACGAACTTCAGGAACTCGATCAACGAGCGCTTGGTGAACACAATGCTGGTATCGTCCCAGTCAAGCATGCCTGTGTATTCTCTTGTGTTGGCATGCCAGGTCTCTGAGAGAAAGGGGCTCTTTCACGAACCAAGGGCAGCAGGCCATTCCTTCTCCTTCTCTTGATCGACGGCGTTGGAAGGAGTATATCTAGACCGAGTTCAGCGTCTATCCCGAGTGAAAATGGCAGAGGAAGACGTACGTGGAAGTCATGTTGGTCTTGCTGGTGGTGATGAAGGTTCAAGGAAGCTTTCACTTCAATCAACGTTCATGCGAAAGCTAAAAGCCGTCGTCAAGACCACAGTGGAAAGGAGCCGGTCACGGGATCGTGCAGGGAGATCGCGCGGCGGGACCGCCGCGGCACTTGGTCCTCAACGTCATTTCATGAAGATATAAACCACCACTATGCTTGGGAGATATGTCTGCCGGTGCTCCCTCAGACGACAAGGGTTATCCGTCTCGAGAGGGCTAGCCTCCTCGGCCTACACGAATCCGACAAAGGCCGGAGACGAGGCTACGACAACCACCCCGGAAGACCTTACCCCACATCAGCGGAAATTATTGGAGGGTGCATTACGAGTTGACCAGGCAGGAGAGATAGCGGCGAACTGGATCTACCATGGCCAGCACGTTGTACTCAGTCGGGATAGGGCAACAGGAGAGCTCATCAAAGTACGTTGTGCTTTCCGCTTTATACAAACAGGTATTCGACGGACACCTCCCAGGAAATGTGGGAGCAAGAGAAGAAACACCTGGCAGTAATGGACAAACTACAGGTCCAACATAACGTCCGGCCGACATTGCTGACAGACGTTGCGAAAGTTGCAGGGTTCGGGCTTGGTGCTGTAACGGCTCTCATGGGGAAGGAGGCTGCAATGGCATGCACAGAAGCAGTAGAGACGGTCATTGGAGAGCACTACGAGGAGTGAGTGCACAGTCATGCTTCGGACGACATGAACACCAACAACGGCACTAGCCAACTCAAGGAGCTCGATGAAATGACAACTAAGCACCCCAGTATCCCACTTCTCAAGGGTGTAATCAAGGAGTTCAAGGACGACGAACTGGAGCATCTGGATATTGCAGTCGAGAATCATGCACAACGAGCACCGGCTCATGCCCTTCTGAGTGCCGTAGTCGGAGCAGGGTGTATGGTGGCCATCGAGATCTGTAAGCGAGTCTAAAGAGTTTCTTGCTGAAGGGATGGGTAGATGTAATTTATGTTTCCTCTCGGGCGCCAAAGTCTGGGTCTAATGAGTGTCATGGTATGGAGGTGCTTGCAGAACATGATAGTGTTTTAAGCCGAGAGGGATTCGTTCTTGAGCTTCCCGTTGAAGTTCCATCGTTGCTGTAGAGAGCGTGTCAGCCAAATGGCAGTTCTTGAATACGGGTAACTCACGTTGGTCTTGGCCGCCGTGTAGTAGAGGAGACCAGGGACAACGATGAAGCCAAGAACGGCGGTCGTCACCGTTGTTCTGGTCCAGCGGAACTTGAGGTAGACACTCTCGCGCTGAAGGGCTGGTTAGACCGAGATTCCATATGAGGCGACTCCGACGTACATGGGCGTTGAACCGGTCAATTGCGGGATCATGCTAAGAGGAAAATCAGCATTAGGGTGTAGCTGGCAACAGTTCTCTTACTTTGAAGTTCTCTAGAGCATTGGATGAGCATAGTGCACGAGGTATACTGGAATTTACTCACCGTGGGCCATGGTGGTCGACGTCAAGAAGGAAGCTTTTGTTTGTGCGTTGTTTACATCTTTCTTGACTTTCGACCACGACCATCACTGACTCCACCACGGCCGTCTAATGGCGTATAACCATCGTGAATGGGACCACGGGAAGGATGCATGGAGCGAAGGGAACTCGGGGTGGTCTGAAACCAGAGGCCAGACCCGCTACAGAGAGGACGACTACACGGCTGACCCCAAGCGTCGCAAATACAATGACGGGGTATACAACACGCAGCAGTGGCACAACGACAGCACGACTGACCCTGCGCAGGGATATCAAGGGCACCAAGGCTACTCAGAATACCAAGGTTACGAAGATCCTGGCTATGGGGGAGGCCACGACCACGGCCACGCCCGGCAGCACCAAGACCGCAATACGCAGGACTGGGGTCATGAGGACCGCCCTCGAGGAGGAAGCGGTGGAGGTGGAGGCGGCGGGTTCCCGAAGAAACGCTTTGCCCCATCCGAGCCCAGTCCTCATGTCATCTTCTTGGGTGTGGACCCAGACTTCACAGAGGCTGATGTCTGTCGACTCTCATGTTCTTTGCCTTCATACAACCGATGACTGAAGCATCCTTCCTACCCAGCTTCAAGCCTACCTCTCCGCGCAAGGCTGCAACCTCGAAACCGTGACGATCATACGAGACAGAACATCAGGCACTTAAACGTTTACATATTTCGATTCGGGGCATTTCATTGACGTATCTTCGCCATTGGATTTTACAAGGTGTATCCAAGGGGTTTGGCTTCGCGCAATTCGCCACCACGGGGCAAGCTCAAGCCTTCGTCGACCCCCACTTCCCCTTCGTCCAGATGCCACCGCCAGCATCGCACGGGGCTTCAGCGAGGGCCGCCTTCTACAAGGCCCTTGAACAGGGTGCCCAACATAATGGGAGGAGAGTGAAGATTGATTATTCGCAAAGTGCGTCACCGGCTGAGAGAGGGCGAGCGAAGGCCAATGCGAACGACGGGACGAGGGACATTGGAAACACGCAATCCGCAGTGTTGTTGCTCCGTGGATTGGACCCATTATCGGGGCCGCAAGCCATCCATCAGGCAATGCTCACTTCTTGTGGGCCTGGCAAGCAGGGCGCCAAAGGCATGAAGCGAATTATTCTCATCAAGGACAAAGTAACAATGGCGAGCTTCGGCTTTGCGTTCGTTGAATTCGTGGACGTCGAGGTATGTGTCAGTCTAACCTTCTTGAGAATCTGTCACATATGCTTTTCTGCAGTCTGCATCGGCAGTGCTTGCTGCAACGATGTCTCCGCAACTTCATCCCAACGGATTCCGTATCTCAGACAAGCCTGTCGCGGCTTCATTCGCCCACCCGTATTCCTTCCAACCTGTCACCGACTTCTTAAAACGGGATGAAGCTTGCCTCGCAGGTTCACAGAACCTAGGAGGTGTCGATAACTGGGTGCGATACTGGGATGAAAGCTCGACTGTGGCTGTCCTTGAGTTCAAGGTGGAAGAACCTGCCAAGTCTTCCACTCACAACGACAAGAAGAAGGAGAAGAAGAAGGCAAAAGGTTGGGTTGACAGCCATATATGTTTTAGCTCGGTCAACTAAATATTTCGTAGATGCCAAGTTGGCTGCACCTGCAGCACCGTCAGCCTTGCCACTTTCCGACAAGCCGGTCATGCTCAGTCTCAACAAAGGTCCAATGAAGATTGGCCTCGGGGTTTCAGCGCCGAAAGCTATGCCCTCAGGCTTGTCTCTGGACGATGAGCCAGAAGAAGAAGAAGAAGAGCATCCAGCGGCTGAACCGAACAAACGTAAGTACCGCGGGCAAACAACTAGAAGAGATGCTTAATGTGCCATTATAGCAATGGCTGTCAAGCGAGTTGCTCCTCTCATCGCGAGCAAGAAGGTATGGTCATTGCTATACCCCCACGTAGCCGAGATTCTCATGTTTTCGAACAGATCGCCAGCAACATCACTAAATGGAACCAAGTGCAGGAGGTCCTGCACGTTGACCCTGCCGCCACTCCCGCGCAAGCGGTCACACCAATTGCTGCTTCAACCCCCGCCCCGACCTCGCTTCCCGTGCCTGCATCTCGGGCAAAGTCAATGCAAAAGTCTGCCGAGCCTTCGCCAGCGCCCGAGGACGAGTTTGAGTTTTCGGACACGAACGCTCTCATGTGTCTTCTGTGTGCACGACAATTTAAATCTGTAGACCAGTTGAGGCGGCATAACAAGGAGTCTGACTTGCATAAGGTGCGTAGTCATTCATCCTCATTATTTAACTACACAATACTAAACGTGGATTATAGAAAAACTACAAGGACCACAACCTTCGTGAAGTTGCACGCCAGAAGGTTGCAACACGCAAAGCTGCAGCTTCCTCTTCATCAACGCCCCAACCGAAAGAAGAAGCGCCCAAATATCGCGACCGCGCATCTGAGCGCCGCGTCCTCTTCAATCAACCCGATGCACCCATGCCCGAACCTTCGACGTCGTCGTCCACACCAGCGTCATCGTCTGGAAAGAAGAGGTACACGGAAGGCCCCCCGCGGCCTCCTACTCCGCCACCGCCACCTCCCGCTCCTGCTCAAGATGAGAGCAATGTTGGGAACAAGCTTTTGAAGATGATGGGGTGGAAGGAGGGTACAGGACTGGGTACGGATGGAGAGGGAAGGGTTGACCCAATGTGCGTTGTTCTTCAAGTTTATCGTTCCCAGGTTTATTGACGCTCATGGGACTTATATTATAGACAAACGGCAATATACGCTCAAGGGGCTGGGCTGGGAGCGAGCAAGGGGAAAGACATCACCAAGATTAAGGAAGGTTACTCTGGATACTTGCAAATGGCGCAAGAGACGGTACGTTTTGCGTTTCGACTTGTCCTCTGTATTTTGGCGTCTCACAGTTCCAATTTTTGCAGGCAAGAGAACGCTATGGGTCTTGAGCTTGGCCCACCATGCCCGATTATATTCTTGAAGGTTCATTCTACCAGTGTCTATGCATATACTACATTTCCGTTTTGTTATCTTGGTTGTCACTCAATGCTATCTTGTTCATGGGATCCACCACTCATCTAAGGACCTGATGACGGGTATAACTAACTGGTATTATATATAATGTCTGTGGTGGACAAAGGAATGTAATCGCTACATGATAGTCACGAATATCCAAGCAGCAGAGTCCAGCGTCTGTGTCTGTGTCTGTGTCAATGTGGGCGGATTACAAAGTAATGAAGGTCAACCCTGCCAAGACAACTGCGGCGATGGGAGAGAAGGCAAGGCTGATGGCACCATTCTGGTTGTTGGAGGCAGCGGTAGGGGAGGCGCCGGCGCCGCTGGAAGTGGTGCTGGTGCCGGCCTTGGTGGTCGAGGCAGTGATGGTAGCGGTGTTGACGGTGGAGGTTGAGACGAGGGAAACAGTGGCAGTTCCTTCCTCAACTTCGATGAAGTTAGCCTGTCCAGATGGTCAGCATGTTCAAAAGGGAAGAAATAGATGCGGTGCACGTACGGCAACAAGGTTACCGAGCTTGGCCTTCTCGGCGTAGTCCTTGAAGTCGTAGACACCAACGGGCAGGGTGCCGGTGAAGCCTTCAGGCGCAGTGAACTCTGTGGGCTGCTCGTAGAGAACGACGACGTATCTGGAAGAAAATACGGTTAAGCAAGAGATGTATGGTCATTGGTGCCGTCACAAACACACCTGTGAGGGCCAGAGCCTGCTGCAGGCCAGGGGCCAGCATAGGGAGTGATGGCAGTGGCAGTCGCGTTGTTGACAGTGGTGCCATCGACCTTGACACCGTTCACGAGCCAGTGGCGGGTGACACCTGCAGAGACATCGGCGCCGACGATGTCGAGGTCGATCATGGCAAGGGTGTAGAGGCCCCCGAGCTTGTCAGTGCCCTCGGGGGTTACGGTCACGGTCGGGGCGGAGTTGACCTCTATGGAAAGCGAGGGGTGAGCGGTGCGCGGTGGTTGACATAGATGGTGCACTCACGTTCTTTGGTGACCTTTTGGCCGGTCTTGAGAGTTCCAATGCCACCGTAGTTCAAGGTGAGGGTGGCGTCAGGGGAGAAATCCTTGAAGTAGTCGGGGACGATGCGGGCGGCCTGGAAGTACGCCTCGATGGTCTTGATGTCGACGTCGGTGGCCTGGGCAGAGATGAAGGGGAGGAGGGCAAGGCCGGCGGCGAGGGGCAGGGAGAAAATCATTATTAGACCGTAGACGAAGGACGTAAAGCTGGTGGTGGGAAGGAAAGAGGGAGACGCGGAAGCAACCCCAGAATTCAACCAGAATTATATTTGTGCCAGCAGAAAGGCTTGGCTCCGCTGTTTTCGCACACTGTCTCCTTCTTCATCTATGTCATTGGCATTTGTACCCCGCAAACTTGCGAAGAAGACTGCGACTGGATCCAAGGCGGCTGCCCTACCGGAGGCGAAACCAGCGGTATCTGCTCCGGCTGCCGATACTTCGGCCAAGGGTAAGGAAAAGGCACCCGCAGGTCCGTCGGCGGAGGAATGTGCGACCCTGTTCTGCCTGGCACTGTCGGACTACGCGTTATGGGCAGATTCAGACCTCAGGATGAAGCTGAGCGGTAGTAGTGAGGAGGCTACATGTGAGTACGCTTTCTGAGGCTGTAAATACGCGTCCTCCTGACAACTTGAGACCCTAGATATCTCGTTAAATTACCTGCTGCACCACTCGTCTGTGTTGCAGCCCTTGCTCGGCATTCCTCAAACTCTGCTCGTCAAACACCTAAGAACCCACTTGTCGGATGTATTGGACTTTCGAATGCTGGTTGCCACACCGCAGCCTTGGTTTAACCGTAGCGGCGCGACATCCTCGCAAACAACAGGCGGAGGGTATGAAGTGCGGCTGAAGACTTGGGACCCAGCATCATCACCGATATACTCGAAGTTGGACTGGGAGAAACGCGCCGTTTACGTCGTAAGTCCTCTCACTTACTCCTCTAGTTATAGCTGACCCAACGCCCAGGAAAATGTCCCCATCCACTACCGAAGTATTCCTATGCTCGTCAAGTTCCTCGTAGCCCTGCTTCCTGCCAAAGACGAATCAACGCCATTCCACGAAAGGACATCTCGGATTCAGCATATCTTTCTTCCTCCACATTACCAAGACAAGCCGGGAGACCTTCCCCATTTCAAGGGGTTTGCAGTGGTTACTTTCCTCCAGGAAATAGACGCCCAGCACGTCCTGGAGTCGTGGCCGTGGGAGACCCAAGGAACCTCATCCTTCTCGACTTCCTCGTCCACCGCCAACTCAAAGTTATTGAGTGACAATAGCAGCGAGGCCCTCAAAGAAGCAGCCAAGTTTGGGTTCCGTTCGACGAGTAAATCGAACTGGGAGGCACTTCGTGCAGAGTACTTGCTATATAGGCAACAGCTCATTGAGGAGATCAACGCGCACCAAGATAACTCGCTACCTGAACCTTCGCATGGGCAGGCAGGGGGCCTTGCACCGAAAGCACCATCAGCGGAAACAGCACCCGTGCTTAAGCGCCCGTTGAAAGCAGAAGCAGGAATGAATAATATGCGACATTCCCCGCCTCAGGAGGGTCCAACAAACTCCAAGGAGTCTGACATCACATTGGATTCTCCTTACCCCTACGGCTGCTTGGTGTTCATCAAGAATATTCACTACGAAACGAACAAGACAACGCTCAAGACACTGTTTGGGAAGGCCTTGTCAGGGGAGAGCGAGAGATTGAAAGGCGGCGGAATCGATTATGTGGACTTCAATAAAGGAATGGACACTGTAAGCGCCTTCTCCTCGTCATCCATTCATACTGAGCTTAACTAACGTCTTCGTTGCACAGTGCTACCTACGTCTGAGTACTCCAGAATGCGCCTCAGTTCTATCCTCGCACTTTGATTCTACACCAACAGTCCAAGCGACGGGACTAGACGATACAGGGACGCCTTCCTCAGGAGGAAAGGATATGAAACCTATACACGTTGAAGTGGTCATGGGAACTCGAGAGGAGGTGTATTGGCAGAAGGTACCAGAGAAGATTAGGCGGGGAGCGGTCGAGAAAGCAGTGCAACTCCAGTCGGGAAGAGGAGGGAGTTCGTCCAAGCCTTCTGTCGGGGATGACACGAAGGAAGAAGGCCGGTCCAAGAAGCGAAGGAGGAAGTGAGACAGAGGCGCATTATAGTCTCTTTGAACAGAAGAATCAATGAATGTCTGGCATAGATGACAATGTAACATGACATGCAGCAAGGGTGGTATTAGAGTACAAGCTATCACCCAAGTCGCGCTCGCGCCTGCGCGACATTGGTATCCGACGTTCTCCTCAAAAATCCACCTATTCCGCCAACGACATTCGTCACCGTCTCTGTGATTTGCCTCGGTTGCGTCTGTGAGTGCTTGACGTGGAAGAGCTTGATGTTCGTGCCATTCCATATGCCCAGAGGCGACATGCCGCGAACGTAAATTTCGCCCCAGATGAGTGAAGTCAGCCAGACGATAGAGGCATCGGTCCACTAGTGGAGATAAGTAAATTGGAGCGCTGTCATGAGAAGGTAATAAGGGAGACTTACCGTGAACTGTCGAGCAGCGATAGGTGAGGGAGGGGGAAGGGCATTTTTTATTGAGATGTTGGAGAGGAAGTCACGGATTGCTGTTGCGCTGTTGACCTTCCTTGAGTTCTGCAGCTCTTGCACTTTAGAAAGGAGGTCGGAGATCAAGACTAGCACCGTGTCCAGAGGAAGCCTTACGGGAGGCGGGTTAGTGTCAGATACGCCACAGGTATAAAGTAACTGGGCTCACCCCTGCTGCCACGATGTGACCCACTCCTGCGTAGCCACAAACCCATTCCGTCCGACACTAGCCGCCAAACCCTCCAAGCTCCCATTCCTCCCCAACAGCCCGAGCCCATCCACATCCGAACTCCTCCGACTCCTCTCGCGCATCTTCCCCCTAGCCTTCTCCGAAACCGGGCTGCTCATCTCCCCACTCGGACTCATAAGCGCCCGATACACGCTTTCATCCTCCATCCCAATCGTCGGGCTCCCACTGGAATGCGCGGCCTCCTCAAGCGACGACGCGCGGTTCCACGACTCGTTCTGCAGCAGCTTGGCCTTCTCGGCGGAGGCGTCCGCGGGCTCGGGCTCGTTCATTGGCCTCTTGCCCTTGCTGTCGTTGTTGGGAGAGCCACGGTTGGCGAGCTCCTCTTTGGCTTGTTGGACGCGCCTGATTTCGCGCAGGCCGCTGGCGAGGGTGAACTTTGCGAGGTCTTCGAAGATTTTGTGGGAGGTGAGAATGTCGAGGATAAGCGTGGGGTTTTCGTTCATGTGGTTGTGGATAACGGAGTTGAAGACTTCCAGCCTGTGAAAATAGGGTTATTAGTATGTGGGGAATGAGTGTGAGGAGAGGTGTTGCTGACATGAAGAAGAGTAGTCGCGGGTGGCCTTCGTCAGCGAGTAAGAAGAGGGGGTTAGCAAAGGAAGTGAACAGCTGGATCAGCCTCGCAGAGGCTGTGACGCTTAGGTTCTTGAGGTATGGGGCGCTGTTCGACAGCGCGATAATCAGAGCGGGGTATAGTGAGCTTAGCGTCCCTGATGTCGTTGCGACAATTGAGTAGATAGCCTTTGCCTTGGGTCAGCCCGCGGTTTACACTGGAAGAGTGAAGAGACATACGTGTACCAAGAAATCACCACCTGTGACAACTCCGTTCCACGTTGTCGGAACGGGATTCTTGAGAGGATCTCCGAGCTTCGCGCCAAACGCAGGTTCGGCTGAAAGGGATTGGATGATATACGAGATGGCTCGACAGAGGCCATGTTGATCTAGGTTGCAGGTTGAGCATTCTTGGTCCTTTCACGCGACAAATAGATACTGACGAGGCTTATCTTTGACTTCTACGCAGTAGTAGAGCAGGTAGCCCGCTAATTCCATGCATTTGTCGGACTCCAGGAAATAGGTTTGGAATTTCTAAGAAGAAATGTCAGTTCGACTGCGTATGTCAATGGCTTCGCTCTTCTTACTTTGTTCAACTCCAGCAACTTCCAGAAGAATATGACTATCCACGCGACAAGTCAACCTCCGGAAGAAGAGAAAGGAAGAAATTATACTGACTGGTTTCATGCACATACGGGTATGGCTTTCTCGCTCCAGGCAGCAGATTGTTCATCGAACTCATCTGCTGCATCATAATCCCATTGATCCCATTCAGTACAAACTCGAAGTCTTGGGTCCGGTGCTACAACCCCCATTTGATTAGCCCCCGCTGAATCAGTTCAGATTGGTCGAGCTCACCAGTTTCATCAAGAAATACCTGAACGCATTTGTTTTCATCGTCGGCGCAGAAGTTCCATTCTCCTGTGACCCCAAGTCTTTCGCTGTCCCACTCTGGAAGTCAAGGAGCACGGAGAGGAGCTGTAGGCACATTCCGACGAGCTTCACATGCGGATCTTCCCCCTTGAACACCAAGTGGTTGTAAGGGAGCTTGCCTGCCATCGAACCTATGGAGATCTCGGAGGCGGACTCGCTGGCGTTCATAGCGGTGTTGAGGAGGGAGCATAGGATGGTGAGGACGTCTCGGCGGGGGACTTTCTGGATGAAGTGCAAGGTATAGAGTGAGGGTTTGGTGAAGAGGGAGGCTGGGGGGACGTAGATCTGTCGGGAGAGGATGACGAGAAGGAGACGGAGCACTTCTACTTTGTTGCTATCGTATACCGATGCGTAGGCCGCGTCTGAAGTTGACCCGATTCCTTTCTCCCTTTACTCGATTTCAGCATAAATGAAGGAGGATGCAATTAGCGAGGACATACCAAATGACATAGTTTACCTTGTGGTGGTCTACCTGGATCTTGGGTGAAAGAGTAAACCCACAGCAGAACATGAGGTCTATTAGGTTGTTGAACAGCCTTTCTCCCAAGGAAGGGAGCTTCTTCTTTGGCTTAGCCGGCTTGGGCGCTTGTGGCTTTGGTGCAGCCGGTGTCTTCGGAGCGTCCTCGTCAGCCTCATCTTCATCGCTATCATCGTCGTCGTCGTCATCAATAACAAACTGGGGTGCCGCCCCAGTTGACTCCTGCTCCTCCAGATCGTCCACCTCCTCGCTCTTCCACATGAGCTCGATTTCGAACGCATTGGACTCGCCTTGCACATCGAAGATGACGGGCAGGAAGCGTTGGAGGATGCGGAGGCAGTTTAGAACCTCCTTCGTGGTGTTTCGTTCGGAGGACCCGCCTCCTGCTTTCCTGATCGTGGACGCGAATGCTGCGACCGTCGCTGAAGTGGCTGTCGGGGTCGGTGAGGGGAAGGTGTGGTCGGTGAGAAGGTTGGATAGTCTGTTGCACACGACGCGGACGAGGGTGGCGACATTCTCTGGGGCTTCGAGAAGAGCTCTTCGGACTGTGGCGAGGTCGATTCATTAGCTATACACTGGCGACAGGGGTGCCCGAGCACTGACTTTGGTGAGGCGTGATTAGGGAGAATACGTCCGAAGCTGAGTCGAATAGAACAAAGTACTGAAGAGATCCTATTAGCTACACAGTTAAGAGAGTGTCGGAGTACTTCACCTGTTCCCAGTACGAATCTCTCTCAGAGATATTCTGACATACAATGAGCAAGCGACCACAACGCGACGATCTTTGGCGGTACTCACACGGACTTGCCAGAGTTTCGCTATACCACTAGGTTGTGACGGAAAGGCCAGCTTTGCTTCATCTCCTAAAAGTCCAAAGGGAGCCGTAAACCTCTGGGGTAGTTTTGAGAACATATTGGTATCGAGCAGAGAGAGCTGCGCGGCTACTGACAGGGGATTGAAGCGGCACAGCCACCATGCAATCGTCGTCACGCGGTCTTCAAGCGCCGCTTCAGTCTGCCTGAGGCGCTTATCCAGGTTCTGCACACCCCATGCCCCTGACATGCTCCAGGACTGTATGACAAGGCCAGTCACGGAACTCTTAAGCCATGCATAGAAGAGGCGTTGGCCTAGCTGCCTTCGACAGGAAACAAACCACGAAACGCTTCGAAGAACTCTCCAACTCCATCTCCCAGTCTCAAGTCACCCACCTTAACAACCAGCTCACCCAATTCCGCACGGCCCTTACACACTTCGCATCCACACATCGCGATAAGATCAAGAGCGACCCTTCGTTCCGACATGCATTCCAGCAAATGTGCACGAGCATCGGCGTGGACCCGCTCGCTGGGCCGCGGAAAGGAGGCTGGTGGGCAGAGCTCCTGGGGTTGGGGGACTGGCAGTACGAGCTTGGAGTCCAGATAGTTGATGTTTGTGTGAGCACGAGGGAGAGAAATGGAGGACTGATTGAGATGGCGGAACTTATACGGATGGTCAGCAAGCTGCGGGGTGTGAGTGGGGGGTCGATAACGGAGGATGATATTGTGCAGAGTATAAAGACTCTGGAGCCGCTGGGGGCTGGGTATCAAGTGGTGGACATATCAGGGAGGAAGATGGTTAGAAGTGTGGTTAAGGAGTTAGACGACGATCAGACGACGATTCTGGGGCTCGCGCAGGAACATGGGGGAAGGGTGGTGGAGGACATGCTTATCCAACGAAGACAATGGAGCCGCGAACGGGCTCGGACTGCTTTGGAGAATATGTTGCTCAGGGACGGTCTCTGCTGGTTAGACGATCAAGACGAAGAGTATGGACGGGCATATTGGGTAACTTCAGCGATGAAGTGGGAAGCTTGAGCAAATGCAAAACCATGTACAATACAGCATCGACATCACATTGGACCAGGACTTCCGCCCATCTGCTGTTCTGAAGACAGCGGCTCCGCGGGCATCTGGGTTGCCTTCGGCAGCTTCACTTTCGTTGGAGCCACAAGTTAGGACGGCGTCGTAACACTTCAATTCTAAATGGACGTACCTTCCTCAGGGGCACCGCCTGCACCTGTCATACCCGACACCCCAAACTGAACGCACTTCACTTCCAATGACCGCAGGTTTACCAACACTAGCGTCCCCGTCCTGGAGAAGTTTGGTACCATCACTACCCGACATTGAATTTTCCTCTTCTTCAAATCCTCTCCCTCCACCAACTTCGTTCCGAACCGTGTCTGTCCGCCCACCAGGTATATATCGGGAGTATCTTTGAGGATGAACGGGTCGTCGTTGACATATGGGTGGCACCATAATGTATCTGGCGCAGTGGGGGCCATATGTCTCCACTTGAGTGTTGCCTCGAGGAGAGCTAGCCGTGAATTATGTCGGTTTGGAAGGTACTTGAAGACATCGTTGAGAGGTTGGCCGGAGTGGACGAGTAGTGTCCTCGCGGAAGCTTCTTTCTGTGAAGCCGTCTTTTCATCTTCGACGATACCTGGAGCCAGTCTGATATATGTGGGGTTGGACTCGCAGACGAATGACGGTAGTTTAGACACTTCTCCGAACATTGCTCGAGGTAGGGGCTGCTGTGGCAGAATGGTTCCAGCGGGATCCGTTTCTCCAGGAAGAACGTGGATGGGTAGTGTCCTCCCGATATCAAGTAGGTGGCTTGCGAGGTTATGAATGGGGTGTGGTGTAAATACGGACGTGTCTTGGGCATTCTTCCTCTGTTCAAAGAGGACAAGGGATGAGCAAGGGGTATATTGTGATAAAATGCCGAACTGACTGCTTTCTTGTCTTCAATCTGGGACTGGTAATCACCTCGCCCCGCCATTGTGATTGGCGCTAGTGAGTCCCCCGCAATGATAAGTCTTGAAATTTGTGAGGCTGGGACTTGGTCGGCGTCCAGTCCGGTCTCAGCGGTGAGATATTCAATGAGCATCTGTATTCGTGCGTCCGAGGATGCTTCAGAGCCAACCTCCAGTCCAGAAATAACACCAATCCAAGGATCAGACGAGGGACCTGGTTATCAAACGCCTTAACGCCAAGGCTCCTGCTTTAGATCGTAAGGGGAATACGCACCGTCGACGTTCATTTCCTCATCACTGTCCGTTTCCACCTGTGGTGCAAGTCCCGCGAAACAGTGATCAACCACCTCAAAGTCACCATTGGGTGTCTCCATTCCCAGAACGCCGAGAATCACACCCGTCGTGAGTCGTATCGTCTTCAAGGAATCACCGACCAAGCGTATACGACCTGATTCGTCTTCCAGCATGACTTTGTCTTCTGAAGAGTAGAACTTGGATACTGGCGGGGGTGGGGGTATCGAGTTCTGGAAGGAGACAGTCACCCGTGAGAGGCGAGTCAGCGCAGGCGCTAAGGTCGAGCACTCACATCCCGAGCCAAGTCCACCAGGACATTAGGTTTCAATGGCATTTCCATATAGACAGTCCCAACGACGTAGCAAATCTTCCCTTTCGTGACTTCCAATACTCGAGGAACGAGAGTCGGTTTATCTGCAGCAAGCACCCGTGAGTTGCATTCACCACGGACATGTCATTTCGGACGCACCTGCTAGATGTTGCCACCGGCGCTTCGCATTCTGTACGACGAGTTCTTTCAGAGCCTGCAGGCGAAGGAAGTAAATGTTGGAATATTGGTGCTTGTAGGACTTTTGGTTGCTGGCTAGAATGAATGAGGGTGTGTTGGAGGCAGGTGGGAGAACAGAGGTCGCTGGTCGTGAAAAAGAACTAGACAATAGCATTAGACTCATTATCTGGACACTTCAGTAACGAAATACCTACTTGGAAGTTGAAGCGGACATCGTGGTGGAAGGAACGCGTTCAAATTCGACGCCAGCTCGACGCGTCGCGTTATTTGGCTCGCCAAACACCATGCGGCATCCTCATCAAACTTCCCGGCATCGCCCTCTTGTGCAACAACCACGAGCGCTAACGAGGTCCAGCAACCATGGCAGGGCCCAACCTCGAAATATTCAAGTTCTCCCTCTATCTCTTTGTCCCCATTGCTGCACTGGTGCATTTCGGAGATCCTGCGTGGTACAGGGAGCATGTCGTTCCTGTGAGTAGAGACACATACGCCGTATTGGGGATCTGGGATTGACGCTTTGGCTGTAGTACCGAGACAGGCTCTTTCCTTCTGCTGAGAGAACCCTCAACTCATTACCCACAAACCAGAGTGGTATCCGAGAGGAACTGGAGCGGATAAAGGCGGAGCGCAACGCGAGGGCTGCTGCTCGTGTTGCTGAGCAGGAGAAGAACTAATTGGTGCGTTCCGTGATGAATCTCAAGCTACAATAGACGACTGACTGGTACTCAAAGCTTTCTGGACTTTTACTGCACTGTACTACTACACTTAATGGAATCCTAAAACCGCAAGGGAAGCCTCGCAAAGCTTTTCCGAGACGCTGTCGTACTGCAGGCCGAGATTTCCGCTTTCTCGTTCTCGTGCGGCCCAGGCTCTGGATGTGCTCCTGATGAGTTCTTGCCTCCCGTCTCCTCCCGTCTCACAGGGTGAGTGATCGGAACGTCTATCTGCATACGCACTTGTTCTACCCACTTAAGTTGTTGTGCAAGATACCCCGCCCAGAGGGACTGCGCAGAACCCTTCTTCGTGGGAGTCCACGTAGGGTTGGATACTTATATCTATAGCTTGACGTATGGAACAAAAATACCTTCAATCCCAAGACTCCATGACGCTACAAAAAAAAGATGGAGAACACTGACCAGTACAGACTACCAACCAACGTGAAGCCCTTTCACTACGACCTGCTCATCAAGACAGACCTCGAAGCATTGACCTTTCAGGGTGTCGTCAAGATCAAGTACGCTTCTTGTATACTGCACGGTATAAAGCATGTTCACCGCCTTGTCATGTAGCTTTGACGTCGTCCGAGAGACCGCTTCCATCACGCTCAACGCTTCCAACCTCGACCTCGATAAGGTGTACGCACTACACTCGTTCTACAACCTGACTTTTCGCCGATTGGTTCTACGCAGTACTATCTTCTCGGATGCTTCCAAGGGCGAGCAAACTCCTAGGAGGAACCCTTCCTGAAAGGCGTCTCGCTCTACCTCAAGAAGCATTTGTTTGGGAATAGTAGGACGACTGATCTTTGGGAAGGTGTCAGTGAGGCTACCGGACTTGATATTTCGGGGTTGATGGACAATTGGATCACGAAGGTTAGCTTTGAAGTCCATGATATCTTGCTGTTGTGTGGGCTTATTATACGTTGTAGACTGGATTCCCTGTTTTGACTGTCACTGAGGAAGGTGGGATGATTGTTGTTCAACAGGACAGGTTCCTGGAAAGCAAGCCTGCTGACCCTGAAGAGAACGAGACGATCTGGTTAGTGGATTGTTCCCCTTGCAAATCTTTGTCCAGGACTCGTCATATAACTTTCATGGGTTAGGAATGTACCTTTGTTCATCATTTCCGAGTCTTCTGAGAAGGGAGGAGAACTAGGCATTCTCCGAGAACGAGTGGAGGCGTTCTCCGTGGATACCAGCAAGCAGTTTAAATTGAACGCCCGTTCCGTCGGTGTCTGTAAGCCCATTTCCTTCTCCTCATCTTAAATTATAGTCTGGAATGCACCGCAGACCGTGTGCTCTACACCCCTGAGCGGTTGGCGAAGATTGTCGAGGAAGCGGTCAAGAAGGACTCGCTTTTTGGCGTCAATGATCGTGTGGGGTTGGTTCACGACTATATGGCGCTTTCCAAGGCAGGTCTTGCGAAGCTCAGCGATACGCTCTCCATAGTAGAGAAGCTCAAGCATGACCGGGAATGTAAGTACGCTCTTATGAGGAATTCCGTGTACTGGCTGATGGTGGGGTGGTGTAGTCCTTGTCTGGGAGGGTATTGGACAAAATCTTACCGGGCTGGTTTCTATTTGGTGGGAGCATCCAGAAGTCGTCGATAAGTTGAACGCTTTTCGCCGGGTGCGCTGGTTTTCTCATTTTACTTTTGTGTTCAGCTGCTAATGATGGCCCCACAGAGCCTCTTTACTCCAATTGTTGACAGGATGGGCTACGAGTTCAATAAATCCGACTCGCGACACGAGAAGCTCCTCCGCAAGCTCGCTATCACCCAAGCAGCTGAAGCAAACGAATCCAAGTACGCTTCACCCCTTCATCACACCAACGCCCTCATAATCAGGCTAACGACTACTCAGGGTTACCGACGAGCTGAGGAGCCGCTTCGCGCACCTCGTCAGGACAGGAGACGACTCCAGGATCCCCGCAGACTTGATGGACATCACATTTGCGACTGGGGTCAAATATGGCGGTGTCGAGGAGTACGAGGCCATTTTACGCGCCAATGAGAAACCCAGGACCCCGATGCAGAAGATCGCGGCTATGACTGCGCTGGGGAATGCCCAGGACGAAGGGCTCATTCGCCGGACGCTTGATGGTATTCAGTCGACGGCGAGGGGCCAGGATATCATCTACTATTTCATGGGCCTCTCTGCGAACTTCAAGTCTCGCAGGATGTTGACACAGTATTTCCGGGATAATTATGAGGAGGTGGGTGGTGCGTCTTGGTTGTGTAGGTGCAGTTAGCTGACTTGGGATGTGTGGATGGTGGTAGCTTTACAAGCGGTTTGGGGGAGGCCTCACGTTTCATATGTTTGTGTTCTCCGCTCACAACTTCTTGTCTACCAAAGAAGATTTGGAGGGTGTCGAGAATTTCTTTAGGGACAAGGATACGGCTAAGTATGATAAGCGGCTTGACTTGTGTCTGGATACTATCAGGACCAATATTGCGTATATCGAGCGGTCGACAAGGGATTTGAAGGAGTGGTTGAAGGAGTGGTTGAAGGAGTGGGAGGGGCGGCATTCTAGTGTTTCTTGGGGATACGGGAGGTGTAGTGTACAGTAATCGACGGTAACCTCCTCATCAAGGCTTTGAAGCCAGGAGTCGCCGTTTCGATTACTTCTCGAATTCAAAGAGACTGCCATCGTCGTATTTCACAGTCCAGGTCTCTCCATTCCCTCGGGGTTCCGTCTTCAACAGGGTTTGGTACTCGCCCGCTTCCGACAACGATATCTTGAAGCCACCGCAAACGACGAACACAACTGTTCTGTCTTTATCGTTTGAAGGGCCGAGAATTTTGTTGAAGAGCGCAGCGTGGTAAGCGGGTACGAGGGTGGTAGAGCATGCAAGCTCTACGAGCATCTTTTGGTCGTCTACATCGGCATGTTAACGACCTCCGTCAAACTAAGAAAGAGAGCTCGACTTACTTGCGAAAAGGGCCAAAGTCTCCATACTTATACCATCCGGTACGGTGATACACTTCACGCCTCCAGGCCAGTCCAAGGCCATCCTGACTATTGCCGGAGCTGGCTCTGAGGCGCCCAACGACCCGAACGCCTTGGAGCTGAAGCTGTTGAAATGCGCGAGGTAGACATCGTTTGCTTCGTCGTGGACCAAGTCTACTCCTGGAGGTAGTTTCCGCTCGGTGGCGTTGAAGCGGTCCTTGTTCAGCGACATTGAGTGGTAG
Source organism: Ephemerocybe angulata (assembly GCA_013368325.1). Lineage (NCBI taxonomy): Eukaryota > Fungi > Basidiomycota > Agaricomycetes > Agaricales > Psathyrellaceae > Ephemerocybe > Ephemerocybe angulata. The sequence continues at coordinate 965,604 of JAACJK010000164.1, forward strand.
AAGCAGTCGGAGCCGATAGTTTCGATTGCGACGATTGGGACTGTGATTGCATGTGAGCCGGGTACTGGGTGGGGTAGCTTGGATGGACACACCGTCTTCCCATCCGACGGCTTTGCAGCCTTCGAGGATCCCACCGAGGAGACCCGCGCCACCGACACTACAAAAGATTGCGCTGGGCTTCTTGGGGATCTGGGTGTGTATCTCTTTAATCATGGAGCTGTGACCTTCCCAGATAATAGGGTCGTTGTACGCTGGTACCATCACCCTGCCCTTTGGTTACTTGGCAAGGTAAAGGTGAACATGCTTAGGTGACTCACGCATCGGTATCGTTTGCTACTAGCTCACTCGCTGCCTTCAGAGCATCTGCGTAGAGTGCGCCGCCGATTACAACTTCGGCTCCCTCGCTCTTCAGCAGGCTTAGCGTGCTCTCTGAGACCCAGTCGGGGAGGAAGACGGTGCAGCGGCAGTTCAGCTTTCGAGCGGCGCATGCTGCTGCGAGACCGGCGTTTCCCCCGGATGCGATGACACAGTGGACGTTGTCGCCGAGCTCGGATTTCTTCTTCTCGATGAAGTGGGATACGCCTCGGTATTTGAAGGAGAAGGAGGGTTGGAGGTTCTGTGGGGGTGTGTGCCTCAGGGGTAAGATGACTCGGTTTGAGCGGGGGAAAGACGAACCTCGAGTTTGAGATATGCTTTTGCGCCGATTGTTTGAGAGATGTGGTTTGAGTATCGGAGCGGGGTCTCCGTCCACAGTGGTGCTTTCGAGTCCTCGGGCATGTTTGCGTGGTCGAAGTGAGGTACTTAACTTGTACACCAGGTAATGAAGGTTATCGCGCTGATTCTTATGATGAAGAGAACAGATCCCAAAGAGGATCTGCCGGGGGACTTGACATTGCGGCTCCACGCGCGGTACAGATTGGGATCAATCTCATATCGCCGTGATCAGTCAGCGAAGGCTTGTCAAGAGCGATTTCTTCAGATCGAATGCAAGGTCTTGGGGATGCCTTTCCGTTGCCATCGCTGTCGGAGGGTATGTCACGGTCCTCACAACTGACTCTTCCTGCCCACCACCTGCAACAGTAGTGACAGGGCTCGACGCGTCGCGTCACGCTCATTAAGGTCAGCTGCCTGTGACGCAGCGCGGCGCGTGACACGACGATACGCGTTTCCCCGTACTCTTCTGAGTCTTCAGTCTGGTATCGATTCAGTGTTGCGCAGCGCTTAGTTTCAGATGACGCTACGTACACATTGACGGGGAGCACCGCGGAGCTAATGATAGTGCGTCGACAGTTCTGAGAAGTAGGAGAAATGACTCGAACCCGCAGTTGCACGCAATTTCAAGCTCAAGTTCCATAACATAGTCATGCTGTGAAAGTACTTTTCTTTCCCGCTTCAAGCCAGAAGATGGGCTTTTCCGGGAGAGCTTGCGATTATGGCAGAAAGACATTGAGGTCAACCGGAACACGACAGTGACAACGCGCCCGGGGCCGGGTGAAAAGTTCCCAGGGCGGGATTCTGTCCACAACTCCATGCACGCCAGCAAGGCCAGAATATGGGCCTCTTGTGCAGAGGTGGCCCGCACCACACGGTGTAGAAGCCAGCCGAGTATCCGCCATGCAGTCTCCAGACGTCTCAGCACGCAGAGCAGTGATGGGCCTCTGCGAGCATGGGCCGCCCATTCCGGCAGGTCACTCGTCACTCGCATATATAATCCAATTCCCCAGCATCGATTATCTTTCTATCCGATACGGCACTATTGCTCACACCTCCAAGATCTAATCATGGCTACTCCTACCAAGACTGAGAACCCCGACCAGTACAGGCTCTCGACCGACGTCAAGCCTCTGCACTACGATGTGGTCATTAAGACCGACCTCGAGGCCTTGACTTTCAGCGGCTTCGTCAAAACCAGGTATGTGTTTCGCCTCGGTAAAGCCTACCCTCTATTCATTCGGCGTTTAGCTTTGATGTTGTTCGCGATACCTCCACTATTACCCTCAACTCCGCCCAGCTCAACCTTGGCAAGGTGTAAGTCGATAACCCCCCAGACCTCCAGCCGCTGGCTAAATCGCGATCCACAGTACCGTCTACTCGGATGCGCTCAAAAGCGAGCAAATCCCCACCGGCCAGGATTTCGATACCGTTCAGGAACGCGCTACTTTCAACTTGTCGACTGCCCTCCCCGCCGGATCGAAGGGCGAGATCAAGATCGCCTTCAGCGGAGAGTTGACCGGGAGCATGGTGGGATACTACAAGTCGTCCTGGGAAGACGAGGGAAAGACCAGGAACTACGCTCTTACACAGTTCGAGGTGCGTGCTCATGGTTAAACCCCAATCGCCTTGGGCGCTTACATAGATTCTTACAGCCCACTGCTGCCCGCCGCGCTTTCCCTTGCTGGGATGAGCCCCTCCTCAAGGCGACCTTTGGCATTACCATGATTTCCCGTGCCGAGACTACCAACTTGAGCAACATGCCCGCCATTTCCGAAGAAGTCATCGAAGTCAACACCAATGTCTCTGAGGAAATCAGGGAGCTCGCTTCAGGCTCCGAAGGCAAATGGAAGGTCACCAAGTTCGAGAACACCCCTCCGATGTCCACCTACATTGTGGCCGTCGCCAACGGCGAGTTCAAGTTCCTCGAGACGTCTGTGAAGATGCCCTTGAGCGGCAAAACCATCCCGCTTCGAATCTACAGTGCGTGCCTAAGTCTCTCTCACTATTTCCGTATGGCCATCTAACCTCCCCCTCCAGCGACCCCCGAGGTTATCCACCAGGCCCAGTTCGCCCTTGATGTCAAGGCAGCCGCTCTTCCCCTCTACGAGAAGATCTTCAACGTCGAGTACCCTCTTCCAAAGCTTGATACCCTCGTGGCGCATGACTTTGACGCAGGTGCTCGCATTCTATACTCCCTTCTGAGGACTTATCTTAATTCTAGCTAGGTGCCATGGAGAACTGGGGTCTTATCACGGGTCGCACGAGTGTCTTCCTGCTGGATCCTGAGCGGGCGGACCAAGCTTCCAAAAAGCGCGTAGCCACCGTCCAGAGCCACGAAGTTGCTCACATGTGGTATGTCTGAGTACTTGCTCTACGCACACTTTGAGGGTTCTCAATTCTTTCAGGTTCGGAAACATCACTACTATGGAGTGGTGGAACTACCTCTACCTTAATGAAGGTGCGCATCTTGATACGTCCATGCGTGCCGACGCTGATTGAGTGGTTTCTGTTCAGGTTTCGCGACCTTGGTAAGAACTTCTTTCGCATCATGGGATGAAAATTCCAATTGACCTCTCCTTCCGATCAGATGGGCGAGGTTATTATTCCAGGTATGGACGCCTGCTTCTAGTATTGTACCTTTTAACCCAGCGGCACACGCGCTCCTTGCTTCTTTCTAGACAAGTGAGTCTCTCTATCTGCGTCTCCCCTGCTCCATTATAACCCCCCACTCCTCAGAATCTTCCCTGAATGGCGCGTGGACTCCGAGTTCATCTCAGACCATCTTAACCGTGCTCTCGCTCTGGACGCCAAGTTGTCATCTCACCCTGTTGAGGTCGACTGCCCCGATGCCAATCACATCAACCAGGTGAGTGCCAAAGGCGCCTGTTTCTTGCTATTCAGCTAACGGTACACATCTCCGCCAGATCTTCGATGCTCTCTCCTACTCCAAGGCTGCTTCTGGTACACCAAATTTAGCGCGATTAAAATTAAAACATCTGCTAATCGTTCAATATAGTTCTCCGCATGCTCTCCAACTATGTTGGGGAGGAGCGCTTCTTGAAGGGCGTTTCCCTCTACCTCAAGAAGAAATTATTCGCGAACAGCAAGACCCATGACCTCTGGGAGGGTATTGGCAGCGCTACCGGTCTAGACATCCCCGACTTGATGGAGAACTGGATCACCAAGGTATATTACGACGCATGCGCAATTTTATTCGTCGTTGGGCTAACGCACGTTCTGTAGATTGGTTTCCCCGTGTTGACTGTCACAGAGGAGGCCAACGGCATCCGCGTCCGCCAGGACCGGTTCTTGGAGAGCGGCCCCGCTGAGCCCAAGGATAACGAGACCATCTGGCAAGTCCATATTACCTAGATTATCATGGTCCATTTACGTTGTAGGATCGTCGTTTCTGTACGGAAGCGGTCGACGCCACAGTCGTTCTTGGACCGTTCTGCGCCGCAAAGGGCTTGCTAACGTCGTATGGTGTTATTGCGCACCCGTTTTGCTTTGATTTAGGAACATCCCCTTGTTTATCCTTTCCGCTCAAGCCGGAGGTGAATACAGCGTTGACAAGACGGCGATTCTCCAGCAGCGTGATCAGGTTTACCCCATTGACACCAGCAAGAACTATAAACTCAACGCGAACACGGTCGGTGTCTGTAAGTTCCTGTTTGTTCCTTCCCTCCTTTCTGCCCTTGACCACGTTGCCCCGCAGACCGTGTTCTTTACACTCCCGAGAGGCTGGTCAAGATCGCTGAGGAAGCTGGCAAGAAGGACTCTATCTTCGGCGTCAATGACCGCGTTGGATTGGTCCATGACTATCTGGCTCTGTCTAAGGCTGGCCTTGCTAAGCTGAGCAGTGCCCTCACTGTTGTTGACAAACTCAGGAACGATACTGAATGTGGGTCCTTTTGTTGATGTTGAAGCTTCTGAAAATGTTGACGATACCTCGCTGCAGTCCTTGTCTGGGATGGTATCGGTGAGAACCTCGGTGGCCTCATTTCAATCTGGTGGGAGCACCCCGAGATTGTTGACCAGCTGAACGCTTTCCGCCGAGTAAGGATCTTTCGTGTGGGATTGCTGGCAGATGTTGACGATTATATCAGAGCCTTTTCACTCCCATCGTCGACAGGCTCGGCTATGAGTTTAACGAGTCCGACTCGCGCGATGTCAAGCTCCTCCGCAAACTCGCAATCACCCAAGCTGCCGGTGCTAAGGAGTCTAAGTGCGTACACGTCCAAAGGCTTTTCTGCTACCGTCGTCTGATGTGTCTTAGGGTCATTGACGAGCTCAAGAGCCGCTTCGCTCATCTCGTTCAGACTGGCGACGACTCGAAGATTCCCTCGGACATCATGAGCGTCACCTTCTCCATTGGTGTTAAGTATGGTGGTGTTGAGGAATATGAGGCCGCGCTCCGTGCGCACGACAAGCCCAAGACCCCTATGCAGAAGATCGCTGCCATGACCGCTCTCGGTAATACCCAGGACCCCGAGCTTCTCAAGAGGACCTTCGACAGCATTTCCACCAAGGCTCGTGACCAGGACATCATGTACTACTTCGCTGGGCTTGCAGGCAACTTTAAGTCTCGTAGGCTGTTGACCAGCTACTTCCGTGACCACTATCAGGAGGTGAGCATTCGGGAAAATATATCAATGATAAAGGGTCTAACTTGCGACAAACAGCTCTACAAGCGCTTCGAGGCCAACTTCAGCATGCAGTACCTCGTCAAGTACTCCATGGACTTCTTGTCGACGAAGGAGGATCTTGAGACCACTGAGGCGTTCTTCAAGGATAAGGATACGTCCAAGTACATCCAGTCGCTGAACCAGACTCTGGACACCATCCGTGCCAAGAGCGCTTATATTGAGCGTTCAACCGAGGATCTGCGCGAGTGGCTGAAAGAGTGGGAGAACCGCAAATGATTACGTAATCCAGAGAGTGGAAGAGTAGAATTTGTGCAACTTGTAGTGTCTCCTGCTGTATAAAATGCCAGCCTTTGATCCAGTCCGCGATGCTGTCCTTAATTCCCCCGTCGAGCAGCATAATTCCAGCCTTGTGTCGCCCCTGGCGTCGCCGTCGTTGACCAGGCGCGCCACGGACCTCTCAGTGTTGCTCAACTCGGAGCCCACGATGCCAACAGCAACGACGGCGCGCTCCGCCTCGTCTTTCTCGCACCTTATGGCACCCCCCACGGACGACAAGCTCACGTCCTCGGAGCCCCTGGGACGTAGATACACGGGCTCGTCATCAAGATCGGCCCAACCACCCTACCCCAGTCCAGCGCAAGCACAAGCTCAGCACAAGCGCGAGTCGCCATCCCCGACGAGATACGCGCAGCAGTTCCAGCAGCAGGACTCGCGATACCCAAACTCGAGGCCGTCGTCGTCGTCGTCCAACTCGAATAACGTCAAGCAGCAGTTTCACCAGCAGCAGCAGCAGCAACAACAACAACAACAACAACAACACCCGAGAGGCAACGGGAAACGCCCGACATCTTCACCGGCTATGCCCCCGCCCTCGACGCCCCCTTCAGCGGCCAAATTTGAAGAGTCGAACGACCCGCTGCCGATGCCGACGCTGCCTGCACGGAGCAATATACCGTATCGACCGACGAAACGCATCACGCCTGCGGGAGACGTCCTCGTTCCTTTGACGCCGCAGGAGATTGAGATGTACAAGAACTTTAGGGGGAAGGGGTCGATGAAGCTTGTGGCGAAGCGCAAAAGGACGGGCAGTGACGAGCCGGAGGACCCTCCCGCTTCGAAGAAGATGATTGGGGACGTTGGGGTCGTCGTTGAGCATTGTGCGTTCTTTCACATTTTTGTGTGTCTCAGTTGGCGGTGTTGTCTGACTTCGTGGTAGATAACTCGAGGCCAGATGTGGGCGTTGTGCAGCGGCAGGAGTCTCCAATTATTGGGCTTAAGAGCTTTAACAATTGGGTCAAGTCTGTGTTGATTACGCGCTTCGCGCACCCTGTGTTGCAAAAGAGCCCGTCTGCGGGGTACGGAGGGCGCGGTGGGCGAGGCAAGGTGCTTGATATGGGATGTGGGAAGGGTGGCGACATGACCAAGTGGGCGAAGGCGAGGATCAGGGAGATACTATGCGTCGGTGCGTGCTGTTCTCTGTGTCTGAGCTGGGAGATGAGCTCTCGCTCGGGCTTTTCATGCTCATGCTCATGATTTGGTGTAGACATTGCCGATGTGTCAGTGGATCAGGCCCGAGGGCGATATGAATCTATGAACAGTAGGTTCGATGCATCATTTGCGGCCCTGGATTGCTATACGGAGCCGCTGGGGAAGGCATTCTCCCCTGCAAAGCTCTCATCACCGGTGGATGTCGTGTCTATGCAGTTCTGTATGCACTATGCATTTGAGAGTGTGCAGAAGGCACGGTGTATGCTGGATAATGTGAGCCGCTATCTGAGGTCTGGAGGGGTGTTTATTGGGACGATACCTAACGCTGAGGTGCTCATGTACGTGTGTTGTTCAGTCGGTCTGTGCCGTCCCTTTATTGTAGGCTAACAGTATACTTCCAGGTCGTCCCTCGATGCCATTCCTCCTGATGCGGAAGACTTAACGTTTGGGAACTCGGTCTACAAGATTAAATTCGAGCAGCGTGATCCTAAACCGATGTTCGGCCACAAGTATTGGTTCTTCCTTCAGGATGCTGTCGACGATGTCCCCGAGTATGTTGTGCATTGGGACAACTTCGTACAGTGAGTTGTTTCGATCCTCCAGCAGCATTGTTATGTTAACATCGGCCTTGCAGGATGGCAGCCGAGTACGGCCTTTACCCAACATACAAGGAAGAGTTCCACACTGTCTTCCAAGAGCATCAAGATATTCCAGAGTTCAAAAATCTGATGGTCCGCATGAAAGTCGTTGACGCGAATGGGGAGAGTGCCATCGACGAAGACCAGTGGGAGGCAGCCAGTACGTTCAATGCTCCTAACTAAACCTCCCTAAATGTAACGGATTTTTTTGCTCAGATATCTACATCGCCTTTGCTTTCGAAAAGCGCTAGATTTTTTATTGTTAGACGTCTCTTTCACTCTTCTATGATGGACTGTTATGGCTTTCATGCGTAACTTATTTCATTCATGTTTATGCATCCTTGTTACCCTTGGGCCTGCTGGTATCTCCTGTATCAATAGTTCTTTTTTGCTGTCCATGTCCTACCCTTGTACACTCGAGCGTCCTTAATCGTAAATTTCCTTCCTTTGCTTCGTCCATTCTCCAGCTTGCAGCGGGTGGTGGGAGGGCCATTGAGCTCAACTCAGACCGAGGGGAAGTGGGGAGCAAATCTTGAATGCTAGCAGATGTGCACTGGTCGAGGAAGATGCCTCTCCCTCCTACCCCGGACGCAAAGAGCCTTGAGGGGCCCGATCAGACGAAGACAATGTATGACCACGGATATGCTCACCAGACCGTACTCCTCATGGCTACCTGGCGCAATGGTAGCGCGTTTGGCTTCGACGGCTCAACGGCAATTTGCGATAGGCACCAAAAGGTTGCAGGTTCGAGTCCTGCGGTGGTCATTTTTGCTTCTTTTTTACTTCTCTGGGCTTCAGATTCATGGTGTAACTCAGAGTCCAGACTCAGTCGCGCGAATCCCAAAGCCACTTTTGGGAGACGGCGTGTTGGGGCAGATCCCAAGACCATACTTAAAGTTAGAAATGGGCTTGCAGACCACTACACGTGGTAGGTGAATCAGCAGTATTCGACATTCTGGATCCCTCAATATCTAATCGAGAATAAGCTTTAAAGTGCCATGCTAAGGTCCTTCTCTACCAAGCACTCCGACAAGCTTTTCCAAAGCGTCTGCGATTCTAGCTAGGTTTGAGTCGATGGACGCCAGCCTATGGTTGAGCTCTGCTGGGAGTTGTGTCTGGCCTGAAGCTGAACCAGGCATTTGATCATTATTGGTGCCATTCATCGAAAGTGTCCTGGTGGGCTTCGGGGGGACTGGTGGCTTCAAGTCGTCTACCTTGTCGTCAGTTGGATACTGTGGATCAACATACGGCTGCAGGCCTCCGGGAGGAGGGAACTTGACGAGTTCCGTGGCGTAGCAGATCGACCTTGACTTTCCCTGAGCGACTTGACCGTACTCGGGGCATAGCACGTAGCCAAGACATCCGAACCTCTTCTTGTCGTCGGGGACAAGCTTTCCTTCCTGCAAGAGAATTTTGAATGCGTAGACTCGGCGGCACGAGATGTCGATCAGGGCCCATGCCTTCCACTCCCACTCTCCATTCCCATTTTCCTTCCCGATCTCCATGTCCAACTCTGTCTTGCCGGTCTTGAGTGCTTGGTAAACCAGCTTCTCCAATTGCTTCACAGAGAGGTCAGAACCGTCGATCCTTAATACGTTCTCTTCCGACCACGCTTTCTCCACCCTGATCATGCGCCTTGATATCATGTCCGGCTCGTCGAACCAGAATGCGGCCAAGTCCTCCTCCTTGATTCGCGTGAACGGAAAGGGTCTGAAGACGTACTCGAGGACGAGGGACGCCTCCTCCCCCTCGATGTCCTCGAGGATGAGTTTAATGCGCACGGGCCTGTGGCGCGCACAGACGGCTCTGTTCCACCACCGTATGTCCTTCTTCACATCCTCTTCCGTCCTTGGAACCCCCACCTCAAACTGGATAATCGAGCTCTGTCTTGGGTCAATGGTCATTGGGAAGCGCGCATAATCCAAGATCTCGATCAACGACTCCCCCTTCGAGTTAACGGCATCCTTGTAGTCCTTGTCTCCAACGAACCGGTATTGAGCCTTCGCATCGGCGATGGTGACGGGGAGATTCGATCCCGGTGCGTTATTGTTGAACACCGAGATTGAGCCTCCGAAATAGTCGACGCGTTGGCTAGCGATCTTCGGGTTCGCAGCGAGAGGAGGGTCGGCAACACCTTTCAGGATAACCCGGAAGGCTGGGGAGCTCGTCCGGGTCTTGAAGTCCTTGCGCACCGGGCGAACGGGCTCGTCACTAAGCTCTGGGCCAATGCGGACAGTGGCAGGGAGGACATAGGGCGATGCGGGTATATACGAGCGCATACCTCCGTCAGAGATCGCGAGCACTTCGCCTGATTTCTCCCCGGTGGCGAGGTCGATAGGGCACACACGAACGAATGGAACGGAAGAGGTGACTGTCTTCGCAGTCAGTCGTACGCCTGTTATCTTGCCAGAGACTGAGAGGAGCCATTCGGCGCTCGCGTACGACTCCGCAGTCTCCCTGGGGTCTGTCCTGTAGATGAGCGTGCGACGCGAATGCCGTACGGACTTTGAGATGTTCTGGAGGTCAGGGAGGGTGAAGGTGTTGAAGTAGTATCTCTCCTTCCACCAGATCCTGCCCACGGAGATAAGGATTGTAGGTTCTTGGAGTCGCTCTCCACGCGAGACCCAGCGTAGGAGCTTGCCTACGGACGCCTTCTCAACCTTTTCATCCTCGTCCAAGCTCGTGTCGCTAATGGCGGCCCATTCTTCCTGGGTGTCAACGTAGTTATTAATGTTGCGCGCTCGGGGAAAGAAGGTGCCGTATGGGTAGTCGCAATGGTGTTTCTCCCGATGGATTGAGTATTGGCAGGGGTGAGGTGTGCCGCAACAGGGATAGCTTTTCGACCATGAGTCGTATTCCGCCTTGTGGAAGGAACAGGCTTTGTCGTGGTTCGAAGATTGGGTAAAGCTGGACTCGCACTGCACACATACCAGGCTTTGTTCGTGCTCGACTGTGGTGAGTTGGGCAGCGAGTTCCTTGAGGCCATCCACGATTGCCGTGCTGACATTGTCTTTGACGATCTTCTCCAAACGCACAGAAACCAGATCGACAGCTTCGTTGACTGCGCCATCTTCCAATTGCCCCATGACCGAGTCATCCATCGTCATATTCCGCTCCTCTGCAAACTCTTTCACCAGCTCCCTGTCATACTGGACAGCCTCAAAATCGCCACCATGGGCCTCGACAAAAGCCTTTGCCGCCCAATCGTCGTCGTCCACGGGAACGGCTCTAGTCGTCAGCATATCCAGCTGCTGCGACTGCCTGATCTGAAGGCTCATCAAGAGGTCGCTGCAGCACGTATTGAGCGCGTCGGCGCACGTCGTGAACTTCTCCCTATTACTGATACTGAGCCGTCTCGCAATGGGAGACTGTTTGCGGTAGGCTGCGATGAGAGCAGCGGCGTTCTTGACAGCCTCGTTCATCCTCTCCACCACCTGCTTGATCGCCTGCAGGCTGAACGAGGGGCGCCCAGAGCCGTCCTTCTCCTCGTCAACCATCTTCTTGAGTACAGGCAGGTGGCTCAGCATGAAAGTGATGCGCTCAATGAGGTCGTTGCATTTGGCGTCGACTTCCTGCGCGCGCTGCTCAATGTCGATGATGATTTTGAGGAGGATGAAAACGGGGGCGACGAAGGGGAGCGCCCGGCCCACGTCTGACAGGCCTGTGCAGACTTCCATTGCGGTCGCGAGGACATTATTGTTGTCGCTGGCCCCTTGTTCCACTTTCATCGTAGCAGCGCTAGCAGTTCCCAAAGATCCTTGTCGACCAATGGCTGGGGGTGGGCCCGTTGAGTTCATCGACCTAGAGTTCGAGTGCGACCTGGAGAACGACGTTACACAATGAGTTGGGATCAAAGACGACAGACAAATGGCTCACATTTTGTTCTGACAGTGGCAAAGTTGTTATGAAAAGGCTGTTGGAACGTAGCCAGATAAAGGCAGGGGAATATATAGTAACCATCCTCCATGATCACCGTGAGTTGGGAAGGAACAAGGATCTGTGCCTGATTGACAGTTGTCGCACTGTACATATGACAGTGGCAGTGCTCATCAGTGCCCGCTGCGACCCCTGAATGGCAAGCGCTTGGTACTGGAGAGCGCTCAATGAGTATATTGTGGAGGACGCGTGTCAACACGTCGTACTCAGAGGTGCAGATTGGCCAGGGTTTTGCCGGGCTCGAGCCGAACCGATATTTCTCACCCCCGTCGAATGTCGTCCGAAATCTCGTAGGATAAGCGATGGCTTCGGAAGGATAGCCCGTACTCTGGTCTCCTACTTCCACAATGGCACCTCTGAGGACTGTGAGTGCTTGCTTGGCTATGTCCTGTTTGAGATACTAGTTCGACGCTTTAACCTTGTCTTATGGTAGCAATGGACGCGACTTATTCGGTTTGTTGCGGAGGAAACATCCAGGGTTCACATTGGGCAGCCCATCGACGCGGCTTTGGATGGTGGGCCATGCTGTTTAATGACTAGTGATTAGAGTCTGACGTCGAACGTTGGCGTGGTTCTTCTGGCTAGTTGGTCTTGCTTCTCGTCAAGGCAGACCTATCAAAGTCCTTGAAATCGCAGGCTCAGCGTTGGATCCTTCAGCCCAGGTTACCAAATCTGTGCTTACAGTAAAGACCCTCTTGTCCCCGCTCTCCAGGGAGCAGGTCAAAATCGTGCGTTGCCTGGGACTGAACTACAAAGACCATGCCGTATGTGCCGTTTTTTCTTCCCTTCTCCATAGCCATTTGTTTATGTCTACTTGCGCTTCTAGACCGAGATTAAAGTGGCCAAGCCCGCGTAGGTTTTCTCCTGGAGACCCTATGAGCTTGTCCTGAATTTCTTCAAGCTTCCCTATTGTTTTCCTCAAGCCAGTATCGACTTTAATTGGCCCTAATGCGCCCATTACAATCCCGCGCGCTGCTCAGCCGCCTAAAGAGCACCAGCCGGACTATGAGGTTGAACTGGTGATCGTCATTGGAAGGGCCGCAAAGGACGTATCGGAGGCAGATGCGCTGGATTATGTTCTTGGGTACACTGGTGCGAACGATGTTTCGTTCAGGAAACATCAAATGGCGGTGTCGCAGTGGACGTTCTCGAAGGGTTTTGGTGCGTCCTTCCTCGATAATAGTGCGCAGAGTGTCTTTGCTGAGCTTGTCTGAAAGATAACACGAATCCCTTTGGCCCGTGTCTTGTGTCTAATAACGCCATTCCTGACCCTCAGGTCATCCCTTTGAAAGCAGTGGTTAACGGAGAGACCTTGCAGGACGGAAACACCGCGTAAGATTTTGCACGACTTCGTATAGCTACTTTTGACCTAACACAACATGGAACTTGCAGTGACCAGATCTTTAATGTCAGACAGACGATCGCCTGGCTCTCGCAGGGAACTACCCTCGAACCGGGGACTATCATCCTCACCGGAACGCCAGCTGGGGTTGGCTTTGTCCGTCAGCCCCCAGTGTATCTCAAGCACGGTGACGAAGTCACGGTGTCTCTGGGCAATGGCATCGGGACTTTGGTTAACCGAGTAGTTGAGGAGAGGGGATCTGCGAAGTTGTAAAAACCAAGCTTTCATACACGGTGGGTGTGTACAGTCTCAATAAACTATCGGATCTCTACTATATTATCCATATGTCCCCATTTCATTTGTACATGTTTGCTCACGATCGTTTGGACCTCCCTCTCTTCCTGCTTCTCCTCGTCAAGCTTTATACTGCACTCTCCTGCCCTCCGATTCGATCCTAGTCTATGATTGTTCTGCGCTTTGACCCTCTGTAATTGTTCTGCGCGTGCACCACGCGTACCATGTTCAATTGTGCATGACGCTGGTAAGCCGTGTATTGTCAATTGTTGCACTCGCTCTCGACTGTTGTTACTCCCCTTTAATTATGGTCGGTCATAGTCCTTCATCTAATTTTACGATTGCTCTATTGTTCTCACCCAATACTTAAATACGACGTGCTCCCAGACCGGTTAAATTACTTATTTCTCGCAGCTTTCTGGCTTTGTTCTGCCTCTCTGATCTCATTGCGGTCGACTGCACTACGCATTCCGGGTCTCTTCGCTTACGCTGTTGGTGTAGACGGCGACGTACCGAAGTCGCAGTTACAATTAAGGGACACGACGGGCACAAATATTGGCAATGGATATTCCTTTCAGTTGTTAGCTTGCTGCTTAACCCTCCTGTTATCATCAAAATGTAAGGCAGGAAAGTCATCTAGGCTCAAGCTTTAAGTTCCGTTGTGGCTCTTAATTCAGATGTAACTTTACCCGCACTTTCCCAATATACGCAGCTCGTAGCTCACCCCGGAGCGAAGCTCGGGGCATCTTGTGTAATACAATCTGTTCGACTTCATGAGTCATTTCTGTCTCTCGCTCTCCAGAAACTCTGAAAGCCCTTCTTGCAAGGCGGTTGCCATTATCCTCCCCATAGGTCAGTTTGGGATCCCATGCAATCCATGCCTCCGCCCTCGCCCCGCCAGTGGCGTCCTGGTCAATCAGTCCAGCAGCAACAGACATGTGCGGGCGCTCTCCATCCTTCATTTCCCTCGACCAAAACACCGCTGCGCCACAAGTGCCGCACGATTCTCGACGTACCCCTTCGCTTGAGACGTACTGCTTCAATGCTTTGGGCCGCTTGTCGAGGTTGTCCAAGTCAATGGGCGCGTTTGTCAAGGCGTCGAAGATGTTTTCGTTTGGTACGTATATCCAGGTCTGGATTTGATTACCTGAACATCGACGGCAGCTGGTGCAAAGGCAGTGTTCTGCCAGGAATTGGATGGGTTCGCCTGGCTCCTTTCCGGGAACAAGCCAGTACTCGTCAGGATTGACGTTCTGCGCTCGTGTTAGGTACAACTTAACGCCCCCGCAGTTGCAGTAGAGTGGTAAAGTTTCAGGATTGACCCTGCCTTTGACCGCCTTCCATCCTATCGGGAGCTCGTTACGAGACGAAGACTCCGCGGACGACCCTTCGAAGCGAGGCAGCCCTTTCCCTTGCAAGGTGCGGAAGTGGTCAGCCAGTCCACCGTCCAGCGTGTCGCCGACGTAGATATGCCTGGAAATGGTCCAAATCCCGTCGGTGGTGTCCACCCCCCACATAGCAGTCCATGCGCTCTTCCCATCCTTGGTGGCTTCGTCTGAGACCATAAACATATGCGCAGAGCAGGTGGTACAGAAAAGGCGCCTGTACTTGGGGGTGTGGTACGTTGTAAGGTGGGAAAGGTCGCCTGGAATGTGGTGGTCTTCGGTGGAGTCGATGGAGAGAGGTTCACCGTCGAATGGACTATCGTTGAGGCACATTGCGCCGGTGGTGTGTCGGCAAATGTTGCAATGGCATAGGGAAACTATGTGTGGGAGGGATGATGTTGTGATTAAGAGCTTGAACTTGTTGCGACCGCAGTGGCACGCAGAAATAAGGAACGTGGTCATGACGAACGATTGGGCGGGCGGGAAAGATCGATGGGGAATATTTATACGCTCCCCATATGCTGTGGCCACTGACGTATTATGAAGGACTGACGAATGTAGTGGCGCGTGTAACGCAAGGGTATACTTGACTGCACTCCTCACCTGATGCTCCCAATTGAATCATGAACCCCAGTAGCGTGATTCCTACCACAACTACACCCCTTGATGATTACCCATGTTCGCAGTGTGCTGGACTGAACTCAAACGAAGGGCCATTACCATAAGCAATGTATAAGAGCTGAGGAACTATCAACGCGTAAGATAGGTGCCCTTCAGAGACCCCCGTTTCTCGAGCCTCTTCAGGTCATAAGCCAGGGCTTGTTAGATTGTATCCAGGTATCCAGCGTCTTCCAGAATGACGCGACAATCATCTTGTCAACGTGCCGACGATGAGGATCAATCTGAAGAGGGCAGTTTAACCTAAGAGAATTTTGGAAGATGGGCTACGTCAACGTACCTTCAACTCTGTGACGTTCCAATCCTTGATCTTTGGGTTCGGCGGGTCGTGTGTCCACGAGACGTAGATTCCCTTGACTGTTAAGGATCGGAGGATTTAACGAAGAGGCCACGGTGGTTCGGAATGAGGGCTCACCATGATGGAACAATATCCGGGGTTCGCTCCATTTATATGGTCGGAATTGCCACTGCTGCCCAGTAGTCATTACGCAGACAACTCTGTCCCAGCAGTCTGGACCAAACTAGAATTCGTTTCAGTCAATAAAGAACGGTAACTTTGCAGACTGCGCAACTTACCTTGCCAAGAGCTTCCACACTATCCACTACGAAGTATCGAGAATGCGTCTCAATCTCCTTCCCGCTTGAGTCGATAACAGTCTTCTTGCGGTACAGGGGAATCATGTCTTCGGGTTTTGAATTACCCTCTGCAGCAGACCGTGCTTTGGCGTCCTGAGACGGTTCGAAGACTGACTCTTGTAAGAAGCGCTTCACATTGTGCATGGTGATGAGGGAGGATGGGGACGAGGAGATGATGATAATTGGGTAGTTGTTCTTGGGTTTGCGAACCAGATGCTTGTTGTCTGTTGACGGTCCACTTGACTGAGCGGCTCCGCTGCTGCTCCTGCTGGCTTCCTTTAGCTTCTTCAGCTTGTCTGACCAGGCCGTTCTAACACTGGCAAAGTTCTAGAGAGAAGGCATCCAATTTCCAAGTGAGATTCGAAGACCGAATTTAATATGAACATAACGTACATTTGGTTTGACGCCCCGAAGAACGGTGATGCGATCCTTAAGCTCGATCTCGCTCTCCTTGATCCGCTTGACGACTTCCAGGTCTGCAGAATCTGGTACATATCGCCTCTTTGCTGGTGACGCAGTCTCAGCGCCAGCGGATGTTGCTGCCGTTCGCGCCTTCTGCGACGTCGATGCTGGTAAACCTGCCGCTGTGCGCTGTGGACTACCGGGCGGAGTCCCATCCTCACCGCTTAAAGCTATAGACCGGTGAGCACCTTACCAGCAAAACCGCGACGCAGAGACGTACCGTGGAGGATTCTACTTTCATCAATACCCCCTTTCCCTTCTAACCAGTCTACCACCTTCTTACGCTCCGTGACTGCAACAAGGCCAGCTGCTAATCCGTGGTCGCGCGCTAACCTCATGTAATCTCCACCAGGAGCGTCCCTCAACAGCCATGCGAGATACAATGCTTCTAAGGAGTAGAAGTCCGCTTCATTGACTACCGTCGAGGTGGAGGAGCCAGGTTTTCTGAACCGCGTCGGGATTGTCTTTGGTATAGCTACCGAGTTCGCGAAAACTACGTGAGATGCATTCGAAAGTGAGGCTGTTTTGTCGCTGGAAGACGACGACGTTGAATATGTGATTGTAGAACGGTCTTTGATAGCTTGTTGAAGCGTTGAGAGGGGGTCTGGCGAAGTCATCGTCGATGTCGTGGTCGTTGTTCTGGCAAGCGCTGTGACTGTGGGAAACGCGCTTGCCATTGCCATCAATCGCGACCAAGCCATGTACCGTCCCACGTTCTTGTTCTTGCCAGTTTTCTGAATATTCCCTCAGCACCCTCAAACACATGTATAGGAAGTTGGTAATGAAGCCACAGATGTCAAGGGGACGGGTGCAAGATAACTGATAAAAGTCCATCTTGTCGAGTAAGGGTTCTCTGGTCCTATGTAATGCGTATCATGGACCTTACTGACTACACTGGCGTGACTGAAGCCTTGACGCCTTCTGCTAGGACCTTAGCCACCTCTTTGCTTATCGCAAACTCGTTGAAGATAATGCGAGGGTACCAGGAAATCCACGACTCTGCCCTCGCTCCTCCCGCTGCCACTTGGTCGACCAGTCCCACAGACACGTCCATGTGAGGCGATTCTCCCTCTTTCATCTTCCTCCACCAGAAGACTGTTGCACCGCAAGTCCCACAGGACTCGCGGTGATGTCCGTCGCTCGATATATATTGGTGAAGGCCTTTGGGACGGCGTTCTGGTTCGACGAGTTCAATAGGCGCCTTGGTAGCAGCGTCGAAGATGTTCTCATTTGGTACGATGGCCCAAGTCTGGATCTGGCCACCGGAGGTCTGGCGGCAGCTGTTGCAGAGGCAATGGGCAGCAATAAACTTGATGGGGTCGGTTGGCTCCTTTCCTGGCACCAGCCAGTACTCGGCAGGATTCTCACTGGGCTTGAGCGCCCGGGTGAGATAGATGCTGATGGTCTTGCAGTGACAATAAAGAGGCAGAGTTTCGGGGCTCTTGTGATCTGGTTGAGCCTTCCATCCAACCGAGAGATTCTTCTCGTCCCATCCCTCGAGGCGTACCAAGGGCTTGTCATCGAAGGTGCGAATATGGTCTGCAATACCTCCGTCGAGGGTGTCACCGACGTAGATGTGCTTGTCGATGGTGAATATTCCGTCGGTCTTCTCCAGGACTCCCCACATGACGGCATAGCTTGAAGGTGCCCCGTCGGCCTGCTGGTTTGATCTGATGAACATGTGTGCAGCACAGTTCGTGCAGAACATGCGGCTGAGTCTGTTGGAGGAACGATACTCGGTGAGGTTATTGAGGTCCGCAGGGACTTGTTTCTCTTCGGTGGACTCCATAGATAGGGGGACTCCATCCATGTTTGGGTCGACAACGCTCATGTTCCCTGTGGAGTGCCTGCACACGTCGCAATGGCACATGTGGGTTGCCTTAGGGAGAGTGGAAGTTGTGAAAGGAATCTTGAATTTGTTTCGCCCGCAGTGGCAGGAAGCGGTCAACAGAGTAGTCATGGTGGAGTGAAGAGAATCTAGGGCTCAGAATGGAGCATAGTTATCGGTTTCGTAGGTCTTATATACCGCGCACATCGTGGCGTGCGCGCCCTGATCCGACATGCCTCGCATTCAATGTCCCATGACCGATCTCGCTCCCGGAGTCCCGAACCACGAGCGGGAGTCACATATTTACTGACTCGACTCGTCCCAGGAACCAGGGTCCGGTGGTGAACACTGAGGAGATCTCAAGCGTATATATCCAAATATTATCGGATTGCAGGTACATACTTAAGAAACGAATCTACGACATGCTGTATGGCTTGGTATAAGTTACTACTTAGGAATTTGTCAAAGATCTACCAACGACTCGAGCGGCGTTGAAGTTCAACTTGCGAAGTTCGCAGTGGCAGGAGGTGCCCTATTTACCTAGTGGGATGTTCTGAGGCACGTAATATTTGTTCACGGCCTGTTTAGCTTTCACACCGCGTCTGTCGTGGAAGCGATCTATCCCTCCAAGTAAAAGTTTGGTTACAAAGGCCTCGTCGTCTTCAGCAGATGGTAGATCTGAGGTCTTCACGGTATCAATGATATCCTGCAAAACCAAGATTCGTGTAAGTGTTTGATAGTATGAGGAAGAAAGGATGCGGGGTGCTTACCCTGCGTACGCCTTCGATCCCTTCGTCTAGAGCCTCTAAGAACATGGTCGCCATGCGGTCATCGCCCACTTGTACAAATTGGAAACCAAGCTGATTATTAGGCATCTCCATGTCATCCAGCCGCTTGGCAATTCGTTTTATACTCTGGATCACTTCATCTTGATTGTCTGCGGTTAGGCGCCCACTGGTTAGTACCTGTTCGGAGTAAAGCCGGGGAAATAGGCAAGCTCACCAGGTGCGCCATCGGTAATTATAATATAGTTTCTTGGCTTCACAGATGTTCCCAGCTTCTTGCTTAGCTTCAGTCGTTCTTTATCTTCCTCTAGGAGCTCTCGTAGTCTTCTACCCAAAGGGGTGCCACCGTAAGGCCTGACGATTTTGAAGAGGTTGGCAATCTCCTCTTCGGTCTGAATAATGAACTCTTAAGTCAGGTAAAAGCAAAGACAAAGATACTTGCATACCGTTAGCTGTGTATTACAGTTCGAGACCCGGAAAGTAGTTCTATTGAGGAAGTGTATGTCGACTCCGTCGGCGTCATACCGGGCAGCTATGTTTGCATATTTGATGACGCAGTCGGTTGCCTAGAAGGATGGTTAGAATAAGAGGATTACTGGCTAGAGGAATGGCGCACCTTTTGCCAACGCGTCTTGCCTCCCTCGTTCGATGAGTTGACAGGAGAGTCCATCGAAGAGGAGTCATCGACGAGAAAGATAGTATCGTAGGCAGTAAGCTTTGCGAGCTCTTCAGGGACAATTATCCGATCATAAGATGGTGGCAAGTAGGGGTGTGCCGGTGATTGTTCAGACTTGTGAAGGACGGAGGAACCTGACTGCAAGTCGGATTCTACAGGCGTCACTCTTTTCTCAAAGTCGGAGGAACCAGACAGCGGAGAATCGGAGTATGCAGGCAGTGGCATCTCGGAGTCTGCAGGCAGTGGCATCTCGGAGTCTGCAAACAGTTTCTTGTCAAAGTCGAGGGGACCAGGCGAAGGTAGGTCGGAGTTTAGAGACTTTCCCTTGTCTGATTTGAAGACGGTAGACAGGAACCTAGACACCTTGCCTTTGCCTTTGCTGGAGGAACTGTGTTGGCTCATCGTAGAAGTGGGCGAAAGGTGGGACAGAAGATAATGTGTACGTGCCCAAGGATGGCCCTTATATAGCAGCGAGTTCGGAACTCCCCGCCTTATTGTGGGCATCTGGCTTCGCGCGCCACGCTGCCAGCAATGGGCCCAAGGGGCTTGGTCCACTGGCAAAGCTGTTAAAGCCATTATGCACATTTTCTAGAACAACCCCATTATGTTTCTGGGGTTACCAGAAGCGACTGAGGCTCGGGTCCAGGCAATGCCCTCGGTTAAATCAGGAGAAGGTGTGGCCTGTTGGTGTGCTTTGCAACTTCCCGGTAGCCACACTCTAGGATCCGCCAGAAGCACTCTAGAGACCACAGCAAACAGAAGCATCCATCACGCCTACCAACAGTGCTTCAAGTTAGACTTGGCTTAGACAGACGTGAAAGCATACCTAAGAATAAAAACTTTAAATTTAGCGCCAGGCTGTGGGTGGTGTTAAGAGTTTCCGACACCGCCACAATAGGGTACGATCACTCATTAAAATTTGGTGCAGTTAATACAGGCCCAGTACATGACTTCCCCTCCATTTGCCTTCTTCCCACCTGGAAGGTGGAATCAAAGGAAAGGCAGTAAAGAGCAGTGCACATCGACAGATATCGCGAGGCCAATACGGAATAATGAGGCTCTGAATATTTTGCTGACTTGAAAGTCGAGGGCGAACACCGTCCCATACTTCAAAATCGTGTTAGAGAAGGTCGTAAGAACAAATGAAATCATAAGTGTCATGCAATCGTAGTGGGCGTTAATCAATCGTCGCCCTCGCCATCGTCATATCCATGCATGCCAACACCGCCTTCGGGCAGGCGATCAATGAGGTAGCTGTGAAGGAGTCAATTAAGAACCACTGCATCGGCGTTTTCGCAACTTACTAGATTTCTTCTTTCAAGTCCTGGCAGTACCGGTCTTTTTGTGGTGTCAGGGATGGTTAAGATTTCATGTAAACGGTAGAACTCACCCAATGGAAGGTCACGTTCATCTGTCCCGAAGGGCATCTCAATCTCTTCAGCGATGCCCTCGATTCCCATGAAGGTGAAGGCAACGACGGTCACAATCGGGACAATGGCCCACCCCAGATCATTGACAAGCGTTAAGGGCAGAGCGAAAAGGTACAGGGTAACGCATTGTTTCAAGTGGATTCCGTCTAGATAGCATGTCCAGTCAGATGGGATTCATGATGCTTTCCTACTCGTTAATCACTCACAGGAAGCAGGAATCGGAGTGTTGGCAACCCGTTCCATGATCGACAGTTGGTCGACCAAGCCTTGTATCCTAATGCAAAGCATGATGAATGACACGGTCTGAGGGGCACCAAGCAACAAAGCTTACATTTGAGACAAACCATTCAAGCCTACAATACCATGGATACAAACTGAACGAAGACGATGACGTTTACGCACCAGCGGGACCGACAGTCTCCAAGCACCCATCCCTTCGGAAGGCATAGACCATTCGGCCCAATTCATGAGCAATTCTATTTTGGAGTTGTTAGCGCTGGGTTGAAAGCTTTTGAGTCACGGCGCACCCACATTAAAGGAAGAGGCATAGATGCCTCTTCGCCATAAGAGTGGAAGTCAATGCTCCGATAAGATTGCGCAAGGAGAGGCGTGGTCTGGTCAGCATGCGGTAACTGAGTCTTACTCCTCTTAGCGCGAATTCGCTTGGTAGGATCTGATTTCAACGCGTCTGGCGTGTTGGTCCCGCTTCTAGTGACGCTACCATCCCTGCTAGCGGCTGCGAACTCGGGGACACCTTTGCCAGCAGCATAGGACGCTGGAGAGCTTGCGTGATTGACAGCATAACCCTGAGGATTGTCGTACTTCGCAAAAGAGAGGGGAAGCACTCCAATGTAATCGGCATAGTTAATCCCATCTTCCCCGCGGAGGTAGTGCTTTGCAGCATAGGCAAATGAAAGGCATAGGTGAATAGCTTCGATCTTCCTTTTACGCAGTTGGACATGGGTAAGCGTCGTGGTTGGAGTCTTGCCTTTGGTGCCCGCTGGGGCTTCGTCAGTGGGGGGAAGGCTGGCGTAGATCCAAAGTTGCCGGGCAAAGTTGCGGGTATGGGTCGTAACGGTCCCGAAGGCCTTTCTGCCTTCCCAATACCGGTCGTATGACGTGCTGTTCCTATAGGATTATACAATCATATCAACTGACAGGGGGTCATGTCAGGTGGACGGTGGACGGACCTAAACACAAGAATCAAACCAACCTATCGAGGTATGTCAGTTGGGACTCGAGAGAGATGGTAAGAATGGGGAAAAGGCCTCACCACAACTGACAGCAAAGGAACGATGCTGTTGGTCCATACGACTGTGTAGCCTTTAGTCGAAGCGTACGCTACGGCAGCAGCGAAGCAGGTGACTGTCAGGACAGGGCCGATAATCCTTCCGATAATCTGAGCAGGTAATCAGTGTTACGGCGGGAGGAAGGTGGTTCTCGGATGACTTACACTGCCCTTCACTCTGAGAACATCAGGGAGCCAGGAGTACTGTCGAAGAGCGCCCGGAACCAGTCAGTGGTGTGGACCGACGGAGCACAGGCATTGAAGAACCTTTCTGAGATGCTTTCTCTTGATAGGCTGGGGGGAGTTAGAAGTGGTAGATAGGGTGCATAATAGGAGTCGAACGGACCTTGAGAGTCGGCAACGTCGAAGAGAACGACTTGACAGTTCCAGTAATGCCCGACATATTAGCCCTCTTAACGCAGGTAGGATGATGAAGCTTTTGCCTCCCAGAAAGCTTGGAGCTCTTCAGGAATCAATGGGCAGACCAGGACAGGTCAGAAGAGGCTTGAGGGGCTGCGGTGGAGTTCGTTAGAGTTCGTTGCCGTGCATCGTCCCCGGAACCCGTGAGAGATCAATGATTAGGATTCGCGGGGATACCGCCTGCTTTCTCCGTTTGTGAGAGTGGGCGCTAAGTGAGCGAGGCGGAAGCGCCATGGAGCGCAGTTTTATAGGTTTGAGGCCGGCCCACAGGAACGATAGAAGCGATGGTCGCGGTACATAGGAGAGTTGATTCTATGTATGGTAGGCGGTAAGGCGCGCTTCGACGCCATCAAGGTGGCTGTGTATCCACGAACAGGGACCAAGCCGCGTCGCGTCCGAGTCGCGTCTGGCGCCTAACCACGATCATCCTTTTCTACCGCAGCCCATGTTCATCCCTGAGAGTACCCCTTTACCTTGAGAAGCACTGTCTATACGATGGAGAGCATCAAATCAGCATATCTCTCTCTGAAAAACAGCGCCGCAAAATCCAAGAGCAAGGCCAACAAGGACGTCAACTCGACGATTGACAAGCTGTCCGATGTTTTAGATATCCTCGTAAATTCCATGTTTCGGAATACCCGATGGCGCTCAATACTCACCTTAGAACATTGATGTTAGAAACTGAGCACAGTCTCGGATACTGTCTTTTTGAAGCTGTCCAACCTCCTGCGCCAGACGATTCAGCCCTTGTACGAGCATGAACTTGACCTTACCCTCAATCTCTCTTCGGCCATATTTCTTGGCGTGCACAATGTCAAAGTTGCCACTTCTGTCGATAGAGCTTCCCGAAATACATGGGAGAATGTCCAGTCCTCCGTTCTCTCTGGGCTCTTGGTTCGAACTTACGATTGCAGGATGGAAGTTGCTTTAATACTAACGCTTCCCCACAGGATCACTTGGATGAACACAGAACAGGTGCGCAAAGCCAACGTACTACTTTTGAGCTCCATAAAGCTAGATCTGAGCGTGTAAATGCAGCGAAGTCTAAAGCTGCTGTCGGAAAGGCTTTCTTCACAAGCCTATCCAAGCTCTACTTCCCAAAGTCCCCTGAACAGCGGATTGATTGCAGCTCTGATCTACACACGACGGCAAGTCTCTATTCAACCTATATGCGCGCGATTTAGCTCATGTATGCGCATATCCTTCAACAGGTTTTTATGCTCCTGTCGGAAATCGTCTGTGGTCAATCAGCGAATGCTTCGACACTTCGAAACGAGCTCAATGGAGGGTGCGTGCCAGGGTGTATCACTTCTTCTACGCTAAGCTGACCATGGGGACCCATAGGCGACGCTTGGGGTATGCCATTTTGAACCTGAGGGGTATGACGATATTTTGTGCTTTCACAAAGTGCACTCCTGATCCATCCTAGATTTTCTTCCTCTCGAGGCGGCCTTGGAGCTTTTCGCAAATATCCTGCTCGCCTTGAGGGGTGCTAATAGCCGGTCGGAACGACTGAAGTTCACGCAATATGTCTTCGACTCGCAGTTTTTCTCCTCGCCCACATTGCTGGGAGGATTGGCCAAGATAACAAGTGCGGACCAATGGTCTGACATCTCCTCGGAGGTCATGAAGACAATCGCATCCCTAAACGCTGAGTTGTGAGTCAGTCGACTCAACTTTGGTTACAAAACTACTGAACTCTGGACCCTGGTGACCAGCCCTCAGCCGTTCGAGATATCCGACTTTCAGCTGAAGGGTTTCAAGTCTCGTGGCCCGGACAACATATTCCTAGAATCGACCGCTGTCGTAGGAAGTATCCCGGTACCAGTACGTTGTTGGCACTCGTCTAGACATACGCAAGCTGACCTGTCCATATTTAGGGTGGCGACGACACTCTCATCATCCCATTTCCCTTTATTTCCGGGCTACAAATGGCCTCTTCGGGTGGTGAAGCTGTCGTCAAAGTGTCCCTGAACGCACCTCCAATTATTGGAAAGAAACCTGTAAACTGCGACCTGGAAGATATATTCGTCGAATGGAAAGTACAGAAACAAGATATCAAGCGATTCTCAGAGACTTTGAAAAGCCGGAAAGTTGTAAGGAATACGCATCATCTCCTCTCTTTGCGACACTGAGCGTAGTATAGCCATTCGACTTCTCGAACTTTCAACATTCTCGCAAACTCTCCATCGCGCAGAAAGGCCTCAGCTTAGAGTTCAATGGCTCTGAAGATGGTCCACCTCCAAACGCCACACAGGTACGTGTGTCTCAGCAACTTATG
The DNA here is from genome assembly GCA_013368325.1 of Ephemerocybe angulata. Lineage (NCBI taxonomy): Eukaryota > Fungi > Basidiomycota > Agaricomycetes > Agaricales > Psathyrellaceae > Ephemerocybe > Ephemerocybe angulata. The sequence goes on from JAACJK010000164.1 coordinate 990,531, forward strand.
TCACGCCTTCATCAAAAGTTATTTTATCTGCAGGAAAAGGCCATTTCCATCGCCAAGTGTAGTGTATTGCATTTATTCTCGTCTACTCCGACTGACAACCCTCTCATAGTGTGGGATGAATCTGAAGCGCACCGAGGGGTGGGCCAAACCTCCCCTTTAATGCACGCCATCTTCCCTCCAAGTACTGGGGATGCTAAGGGCAGGCCTCCGGTGCCCGTCGCAGAACCTTCGGTGTTCATCGACAGCGAGGGTAACCTCACTGACCAACTTGCGCGAACTGCCAAGCCAGAGAAGGCCATACCTTCCGCCCTCGCTCCAGGTGCAAAGGTTGTCCTACCGAGAAAGAAGGCTTCGGACGACATATTGATCAGTAAAGCGATTGACGTACTCATGTCGGCGAGGGCAAGGTCGCAAGAGGAATCTAACGCCTCCCAGCCAAAACGAGGCACAACTCGTAGCAAAGCGAACGTAGTTGTGTCGGACGAAGAGTCCGAGGTGGATCAATACGACCCTCCGTCTCCGACCCCTGCTAAAGCCCCTAGTCTTCGTCTTGGCCCGTCTAAGGCAAAGAAGTTCGATACCAAGCCTCTTGCAACTGTGGAAAGTGAGGCCTCAGTCGCCCCAGCTCACAGGAAGCCTCCGGAGCTGAAAGAAGAACGGACCGAAGCTAACCTCGCTATTGAGGCGCAAGGGCTGAGGAGGAATCTCCGTCCTCGGAAGTCTAAGAGTCCCGAGAAACAAGGTATGAGCCATGCCCATGCCTATCTCGTATGACATGCAGCTGCTTACGGTTGGTATTCTAGTGTCGCCAAAGGCCCCAACCGCTAAGAAAAGGCCTTCGCCGGAATTAGTACTCTCGGATGACGAGCCTCCTCTACCTCCCGCGAAGAAGCAGCGCCTTTCTCCTTCCCCGCCTCCAAAGGCAAGGAATCATCCCGTCACTCGGTATCGGGGCAAGGCAAGAGGATCTTCCCCTGCGGTTACCAACCTGGAAGACGACTACGACGATCCGCCGAAGCCAGCTGCTTCCAAGCTCAGGTCGAGGGCCAAGCCTGAAGAGGGACCGAAGAGGAAGAAGATGGCGATGAAGGACAAGAGTGGGAAGCCTAAACCGAGGCCAGTTCCCGCTAACAAGCGCAAGATGGCCGCGAGCAACAAGAAGGCTATCGAAGATATGGATTTCGACATTACGCTGGTCGATACGGTTAAGAAAGAAAATGTAAGTCTAAGATCGACTACCAAATTACAGGCCGCATGAGCTGACAGTTATACCAGTCCACTAGGGCCCAGTCCGCGATGAAGCCAAAGGTGGAACCGATGTCTGTTAAAATGGAAACAGTTACGCCGTTCTTGAAGAAGGAGGGGACGAAAGTCAAACCATCCACAAACAAGCCGAAGAAAGCTGTCTGGCAACGCGATAGCTTTATGGCGAATGTCAACCTCCAGAAACAATCCACGCCGGCGAAGGCGGTGGAGGAGCGGGATGTCCCCGATCCAATCTCGGAGGATTGGAGTCAAGCTTCCCCGGGAGCGTTCGACTTCGACTCTGAACCCGTTGCAGCCGAAGAGGCCGTCGAAATCAGCGACGAGACGACTGGTGGCTCTGAGACGTTCGTCATGGATCCACCCCTCGCCGAGTACTTCGTTCCCATTAAGGTGAGCAGCCTTCGCTTCAGAAAGTAATTTATCGAAGACTCATAGCCATGATAGGGAGAACCTGAGAGCTCGCCGATATTCTTGGACGAGGAACCGATGGTCGTCAAAAATGAGGATGCGGTCATGATTGACTTAACATCTCCGCCGAATACCACTAAAACCCCTGCTCGTGTGGCGACTCCTGCACCAGTTGTAACAGCCAAGCGACCACTCAGGTCCACCCGTGCCCGCTCGGAAATGAAGCCGGAACCGAAGCCAGAAACCATTCGGACGGAGAAATCTCGAGAGGAGAACGTTGTCGAACGGTCCCTCCGCCTAGAGGCCAAGCCGAACGTTAGAAACGAGATGACTGGAGAAGAGAAGGCTGTGGAGGAACCCCAGCGAGTTCTTGTGAAGCTGGAAGCTAGGAAAGACAAGATTCGAGAGGAGAAGATTGTCCAACGGCCTGTGCGTATCGAGGTGGAGCCTGAAGTCAGGGCTGAGAAGCTTCGGGAAGAGAAAGTTGTCGCACAACCTCACCACATAGAAGTCGAGCCTGAGGAGGAGACCCATGCGCAACGCGTGGTCAATGAGCAGCGCCGTTCCGAGGTCCAACCTGCGAGAAGGCCGGAGAAGATTGCGCTTCAGACTCCCGGAGGAGCCTGGCCAGATAGAGCGCACATACCGATTCCTGAGACTGGGAAGAGGACGCAGATACCCAAGCTCACGCTTCCAAGTCTGCGACCACTGGCCAACGTCCAGGCGCGGTTTTCTCCGCCGAGGAGGATGAAAGAGCCGATTATGGATATTCCGGAGGTAAGTGTTTCTGTTCGTGCCGATGTGCAGCTCTGACAGCAAGGTTTATGGACAGATTCTCGGAAAAATCAATGAGGCCAGTCGACCCCTTCGTGTGGTGTGGAAACGTCGATGCTGACCGTTTATATAGGCGATTGTGGATAGAATCCAGGGAAAGTTCGACAAGACGAGGAATGAAATGACACTTGCCCAACTGGCCCTTCTAGAACAAGCAGCGGACGATTTGAGGCCGTTGTCAAAAGAATGGTCAGTCGTCTTTTAGCTGCAACGAAACCCTGTTCTTGATGTATGAGCCCTTCTCACCCCACAGTGCCATTTCCTTCAATGAACTCGTCGATCTCGAAGAAGAATACGCTACCCACAGGCGCAAGATCATGAACAGTATCGACACGTTCGGCAAGACGGCGAACCAGGCTGCTGGAACTGTCAAGCAGATAACGCAGGATCACAGTCGCTATGGTCTCTCGAAGAAGTTACCCCCGAAAGTGTTCTCCAAACCCTTCCAGCTGCGCCTTTGAAATCCCAGGCAGTCTGGCACACGGACCAAAGAATATGATAGATTACTCGTACAAGCGCGTCGGCACCCTGATGCCGTCTAATACTTTTCTGCTAGGACTATGGACAGTTAGTTAGTCAAGAGAAGCTTTGTAACATGACACTGGACTTACTGAGAGCGGTCATGGACGTCCAGCCAGTGAAGGGGTGGCTAGAAGTAACAGTAACGAAGAAGTCAGAGACCCGCCTGTTGTACTATAGATTTGTTGCATTACCTTCGCTTTCCTTCTCCAGTCAATGGATCGTATTGCTCCCAAGTATATCCTGTGCGCTCATATTCCTAAGGGACTGTGTCAGAAAGTAGACTTTCGACTGAGGGGAGAGAGACAGACTTTGACAACGTTGTTCACGACGTTCTGTCGGAGCTCCTTGTAGATTTCCTTCGCTTTCGCTTGGTAGGGACCCTCTTGGGCAGCATACGTCTAGAGGAGGGGTTGTCAGGTCAAAGAGCTTCTAAGGATGTTTGCAGCAGCCACCGACTTTATGCAGAGCGCTCAAAGCGAGGTAGTTCATCTGAATCCAGATCGGACCCTTCCAATAATTCTCGCCTTTTCCGAACTCAGGGTGCGAGGCTGATAAGCTACGAAGGCCATACGGAGACCAAAGATGTTCAGGATCACGCATGAGATCGAGGATAGCGCCGAGATGGGGAGAGTCGGCCGGGAGAAGGGAGTGAAGGAAGGGGAAGAGGGAAAGGTATCCTTTGTTACAGACGTGGTAGGACTCCTCTAGTAGTAGCCAGACAAGTTAGAAACGAATCGTCATTTGAGACTAGATGGCCGTACGTACCGTCTTCATTGATATCGGCATCGCAGTACATTTTCTCCTCCTCGTTCCAGTGAAGATCTAAAGCGAAGGATTTGTCATTACTTGCAAGGCCAATATCCGGATAGATGAACCTTACCTTCAATGTTTCCAATGATAGCCTTCTCGATTTCACCGAATGCAGCTGCGTCATCTTTCTCATCAATGAAAGTAGCAATATCCTTCATCGTCCTGGTGAAGAATCCCATCCAAGAGATGAGGTCAAGATGCAGCTCTCCAGCATGAGGCGGTCCACGAGGGTAATCATCCATGCCGCTCGTCAAGACGTGCTGTTCGCTTCGCCCCCTCCAACGGTATGCCTCCGTCCTCGATCGCGCCGTTCTCCCGTACTGCTTGATCTGACCGCGTTGGGTTCTCCTGAACCAGTCATAGTGCCTCTTGAGCGGCACGTAGATAGACTTGAGGAAGGAGAACGCGAGCTCAGGTGAGTTCAGGTGCTGGTTGTGAGCGGTGTCAATGACGTCCTTGGGCAGTTCGATGCCAAGAGCCGCCTGGGGCGCTCCCATGCCCATCCCGAGATCCTGCTCAGAGATTCCGGCAGCTGCCTGATGCGCTTTGAAACGTTCGATGAAGGCTGTGACTGCCATGGCCAAGGTCGGTGGGTTTGCATAGTTCGGCACTTGAGTCTGGAACTCTTGCGGGACCTGGGAATAGAACGTTGGGAATGAGTCTTATCGAACGTGGTAATAGGATTACCTTGCTTCGAGCCTCTTCTCCAAGAATTTGTTCTCGTCCTACCCAGCCATTCTCGTCGATGAGGCCGATCCAGTCTCGCAGGATCTCGAGACTGCGAAATGGATTAGGGGGGAATGTCTGCATTTGGACACCAGCGCTTACCTGAGATCATTGTCGTATTGGCCGATGTGCAGTAAATGGAAGCCCTCGTCCCTAATAAGGAGTCAGGGGGGTGTAAAGGCGCGAGTACATAGGCGCAAGTGGAACACACCAGTAGAAACCCCTAGGGAAGAAACTCCTGCTCGGCGTTGCTGTGAGCAGCGCCTTGGGTTCCGTCAACTTCGCGCCTTTCTCTGATTCATCAACAGGGGGTGCATCCTCATCTTCATCCCATTCGTACGAGAACTTTCTGTCTACGAGGGATGTGCCGTAGAAGTAGCCAATGCCTCCTATCAAGTTTGAGGTTACAGCTTTGGAGAAGGCCTCTAGTGATTGGCGTTTCTCCGCAGGGTAGTCGGCGGGGTAGGGAAGTGCGGCTTCAAAGCGCTTGTTGTAGGCTTCAAGGAGTGCCGGGATGCCCTGGTCGAGAGTGGCAGCTAAGGTGCGGTGAATAAGCATAGCCATAACGAGACAACACGGCGGACATACAGCTTAGTTTCTGTTTCGCACTTGCGCTTTCGAAGAAGACGTCGAATTGGAAAGGTCCATCAAAGGTCTTCTGCACAGCGTACAGGTTACTGCTGCTATAGACATCGTCTGGAAGTGTAATGAGGAATGACGGGTCAGGATAATTTGGTGCCTGGTATGTCGTGGCCTTCGACTGGAAGAAGTCGACTATGGTCTTGAGAATAGTTTCTAGATCCCAGTTAAGCGAGCATTCTAGGAGACGTCAAGGAGGAAGGTACCTTTCGCTTGCCAGATTGTACCAGGTGCCATCGGCCTTCCGACGAAATGAGTCTTCCCTACTCTGTCCTTGAATTCATCGTAGAATGGCCCAGAAGTAACATATTCATTGTTGGGGCCTTCAAGAGTTCGATTTAGAAAAAGGTTAATTTGCTCATGGTTGAAGAGACATACCGTCCACGATCCTGACGGTGAAATCGTCCAGCTGGGCGGAGTTCCCGCTGAACTTGACGGGGCCGTCGATCCCCTGAGGCGAGGTTAGCCTTTAGACCATAACGAGGAACACTGTTACAATACGTACGTTGTCGTCCTCGTCGGTTTCCATATCCAACCCTCCGATTCCTTCTAGGCCTAGATAGAAGATAGTCGAGATCCTTGAAGGCACATCTGCATTTCCATTAGTCTAAAGTACCATAGGCCGGCTTTCTGTAACATACCTGGTACCAACGGCTCTCCTTTAATACGGGCCGCCCAGCTGCCACCGTTCTCTCCACCAGCAACCTTGAGGAGCTCAGTCGTAATCTTGACATTGTTCAGGCCATCCTTCAGGACTTGGACACCTCCTTCGCGGGCGTCAAATTCGGTCCAGGTATAGCTATCCAATTCATTCTGTTCACATGTATGGCGGGTTTCTGGTACATTGCTTAGGTGGGGTACGACATAGGTTTAAACTGCTACTCACTACTGAAGGACTGGTAATCTTGGGTTCCAAACCACATTAAGCCTGTCATGAGGGACTGGGGAATCCGAGGTCGCAACCCAAAGTACAGATTCGGCCGGTACGCGCCCCATAGCAGCGTTTCGTTGCTGGCTGTCTGCGCCAGCGCCGCTGGCAGCAGGGGTATCAGCAGCAGTAGTCTAAGCTGCATGGTGAGTGAATATTGCTCGTCGTCGTGCGAGCGCTGTCCTTGACGTCAAGTTAGGCGCGTCGAGTTCGACGAACGTGGCCGGATGGCAATTACCGGCACGTGATGCGAGTTTTGATCACCGGTGCCGACCCCGCATTCGGCGAGCGCGGCAGGTTTCGGCACGGCCTCGGAACGGAGAGGCATTGGGCGTCTCTTTCCATGTTGACCTTCGATGCTCATTGTTTCTCCACAGCACTGTACGCTTGTACCCTATCCTCGATCACTATCACACGTTGGTGTGCATTCATGATCGTACGTACCAAAAGCTGTAAAACAAGGAGTGTCACCTGTCCAGCCCCGCCCCCCGCTGCAATGCAAGAATAGGTCGGCTGTGCAAGATGTCGAACGGAATTGGCATCCCTCGTTGTCATAAAAGCGCCAGGGACCAGCGCTTCGAGAAGCATTACTCACAAGTTCAATACCCCCATCAACCCACATACCCAACTCAACATGACCTCTACTATCATGGACGACGGCCGTACCGTTATCGGCGAGAGCAGCTCCGCGCCTCAAGGCAAGGCGGAGGAGAAGGGGAAGCAGAGGCCTGTGCCTAGGAATTTCAAGCTGGCTGGCAACAAGCAGGAAATCTCCAGCGATTTCATGCAGCCTATGCACATGCCAGAAGAGAACAGGCCTTTCTTTGTCAATATCGGACGAAGCGGTGTTATTGCTGCTCTGGAAGAACTCGACAAACAGTTGCAGGAGGTATGCGCAAATGGAGTTCCACTTTACCTGCTCGTATCTAAAGAATGTCATTAGGCCCAGCTCCCAAGAGTGTTATCTAAGAAGGTCCCCACCGACTGGACAGGCAAGGAGATTGCTCCAGGTCAACTTGGACTCATTAACCATGGGTACGCGACCGACGCGTCCTCCCTGCGCTGAAAACTAACAATTCACCAACAGTGGTACCCCGAAGGTCCTCACGCGGCCAGGTCGCTATCCTGGGTTTCCGCTTCGTAACTGGTGGGCACGCTCATGGTGCGGTACCAAAGGATGTGAGTTAGACGATTATGTTCGTATCCGACGTTTCTCATCCCTACTTCAGTGTCGGACACCGTCATCGAATTCCAGGGCTTGACCGTGGTACAAGTTTCTCAGAATCAGGCCGCAGTCGTTTCCGACCCTCAGAACCAAGTCTTTGTGGTCACGAACTCTGGCTTCGTCGCGTACGCCATGGAGGGAACGTACGATGTTCTCTCCATTGTCGATCAGACCCATCTGCCTACCATCCTCAAGGATAAGCTCACTGGCGTCACGCTCGGATGGACTCACGAGGTCAAGATGAGGAGCAAGGTTTCCAGTCGTGAGGAGAAGGAATACGTGGTTGCTACTTTGTTGGTCACTTCCGCTTATTGCATTGTTGCCAACCTAACCATTTGAAAAGCCTTAACATTCCAGCGAACAACTGTGCCATTCTCCAGAGGGATGATGATTTGGAGCTCCTTGGCGCTGGTCAGTCTGTGATTACCAACCCGAGTGTTACACTCCGCGGACTGTACACTCTGGGTGAGAACCAAGTTGAGATGCCCACGAAGGATATGTAAGTCTGCATAACGATTAACAAATCGAACTTTTACTGACTCTCCCCTAGCTTCACGCGCGATCAGGTCCCAGTCAGCTTGACTATCTACCTCAAGTGGCAGCTCACCGAGCCTCTGAAACTTGCCCATCATGGCTATTCCACTCCGTACGAGGCGCTCCGGGACAAGACTCAGTCCATCCTGACGCAAATTGTTGCCCATTTGGATTACTCTTCCATGGTTAAGCAGAGGTCTCTCGGACCCGACAACATGGACGACGGTACCGACCCTTCTTCTCCTTTCCTGGACGCGCTGCGCACTCGGGCTATGGACGACATGCACGATGCCGCCCTGGAATACGGTATCGTCCTGAAGGATCTCGGTATGTGCTATCAACTCCTATTTCCCTTAGCCTCCTTCTAATGGTGTTTTAGCGGTGATCGATCGTCAGTTCAAGGGTGAAATCGCGTCTACAATGGACAAGCTTACGAGTAAGCAGTAACATCCGTCGGAGCAATGATGACGAACTAACTCGTCTCCGTAGCTCGTGCCCTCCAGGCCCAAGTTGAGGCAGCAGTAAGTTTGACTCACATTATGATGTTGTGCCGCCGCTGACCCCAAATGTAGAACGTCGACAGGGAGAACAGCAACAAAGTCAAGCAGGAAGAGGGTGCGCTCGCGGTAACCCAAATTAAGGCACAGGCGGCAAACACGCAAGCCGACGCGGAAGCTTATCGCGTCATCGCAGCGGCCAAGGCTCAGGCGCAACGTATCAAGATCGAAGCAGAGGCTCAGGCGGAGGCGACTCGTATGCAGGCAGAGGCAGAGGCCGAAGCCGTGCGCATTAAGGCGAAGGCCGACGAGCTGGTGGTAGACGGCTTTGCTCGGGAGATGGAGCTCAGGAGGCTGGAAGTGGCAAGGGTCAGAGCATACGGGTCCAAGACGGTCTTTGTCCCCACGGAAAGCACAGGGGCGCAGATGGGCAATGCGCTTGCCCTCGGAATGGCTGCGACGATGGGCGCGGAGAACGGACGTGCTGTTAAGGGCTGATAAACGATTACTCACTGTTAGTATAGTTGCTGTGCTTCCGGAAATACTGTATATACCCTGCGATACCCTAGTAATAATGACTCCGTTCTGGTGGCTGGTAACAATAGTGGCAGAAGGTCATAAATAGGCTGCTCGCCCGAGGCTTTGTTGACGGCTGTTATTGAGTCAACTCCAGGACTGCGCGTGTTTCATCAGCTTAGTTCTTAACCACCACCAACCAACCCAACGTACCACTTCCTTCCTAGCCGCCACATTACCCGTCGACCATGAGATCCAAGTTCAAGGACGAGCACCCCTTCGGTTTGTGCGGTTTCTCGATAGGTGCCATTCCAACCACGCCTGACAACGAACCCCTACTGTATAGAGAAGCGCAAGGCTGAGGCTGAGCGCATCCGGCAGAAGTACCCAGATCGTATCCCAGTGCGTAGCAGTACCTCGGTGGATCGTCGTCTGTGACACGACTAACTGCGCTGCTTCATCGTTGCATAGGTTATCTGTGAGAAGGCGGACAGGACGGACATCCCTACCATCGACAAGAAGAAGTACTTGGTGCCGTCGGTGCGTCAAGCCCCTCTTTGCCCCCTCCCTTAACAGCTTCTGAGGATCTCCTCGATAGGACCTTACGGTGGGCCAGTTCGTCTACGTAATCCGGAAGAGGATCAAGCTCGCCCCTGAGAAGGCCATATTCATCTTCGTCGATGAGGTGCTGCCACCCACGGCGGCGTTGATGAGCGCAATCTACGAGGAGCACAAGTGCGTCTCACTCCCACTCCACTTGTATCCGATAGCTGACGGGATCCGGCTTGTAGGGACGAGGACAACTTCCTCTATGTGAGCTACTCAGGCGAGAACACATTCGGACAGGAAGGGTGGATCGAGCTGCCGGTAGATGCATGAAGGCCGGCTTCACTGGCTCTGGCATTTCTGCGTCCCTCTTCGTTGTTGCTCTAATGGTGTTTTGTTTCTTTACTGTTCCACCCAACGGTGAGATCCCTCTGCATTCTACCGTGCATTGACTACGGTCCACCGCCATACCTGCTGGGATACTCCATCTGTTTCTCACCCCTCTCATGTACACTATCGCGCTTTCATTTCTCTCCCTTTATTCACGAATATGACATGCAATGTATAACTGGCTCTATCTTTCCCTGTGTGCTGCTCCCGTTGCTACTGGCGAGGGTTGTCGCGAAGCAACGGACGCCCGCTTTACAGCCTGGCGCGTCATCGCGGATCGTGCACCATAATGCCTTGGATACTAATGCAGTAGGACCCTGTCCACTCATAGTCAACTCGAGTGAGTACCTCATGTTTCCGTTCTTCATTCCGGCAACTGACTTGCATACGCTGTCGTTCAGACCACTAGGAAGCCCAGTTTACATACAAGTTCAAGAACTGCTATTAACCTATGAATACGAGGGCAGTTGCTCTAAGGCCACTACTTTTGGGAGAGCCCTTTTGCCCCCATTATATACAAACATACAAAACATACAAAGAAAAAGGTAAGAAAATGAATGCCTCTAGATAACCACACCCTTGACCTGCTGCCTGTCAGTGACCTTGAGATCCCTCCACATCATCACCGCTCCCAAGCTGACGGCCAGAACTGCCGTGGCGGCAATGCACTGGCACTTCTGGGCGTAACCGTACGCCCTGTTGATAGCAATCCTCTCTGGGGTACCAGGAGGGTAAGACAGCTGCACCACGATGCTACCGTACACCTTCAAAGGATCCGTCCCTGCGGGGAGGTGCTTCACGAGCTGCTGGGGGAAAGTGGAAGTCCAGATGGCGGTGGCGACGGTCGCGCCGATGGCTCCACCAATCGAGGAGAACATACTCTCGAGGGCGAGGACGACGGCGACGTACTGATGCGAGGTCGCGGCCATGGCAGCGATCTGCTCGCAGATGACGAGGGTTCCTCCGGCCAGGGCAATGAAGATCTGGCACATAACGACGTAGCCGATGTTGGTGTCGGGCTGACGGAAGTGGATCATGAGGCCGACACCGAGAATAGTGAGGGGGACACCGAAGTACAACGCGAGCCACTTGAAGCGACCAGTGTAGCGGATAAATACTCCGACGACGAGCGCCCAGAGGCAGGATCCCATGGTATAGGTGTTGGATACGTAGGACGCTTCGGTCACGGTGAGGCCGTTGACGACCATGAGGAAGGAGTAGAAGAAGGCGTTCCAGCAGTAGAAACTGATGAAGATGGATCCAGCGAGGATGCAGGCGCCGAGAAGGGTGCGGTCGGTGAGGAGCTTGTAGGGGATGAAGGTCTTGATGGCGAAGTATCGCTCCCAAATGGCAAATCCGATGAGAAGGAGACCTCCGATGATAATCATGGCAATGATCATACCAGAGCGCCATCCGTCTTTCTGGTAGGAGTAGAGGGAGAAGGGGAGCAAGAAGAGGGCGAGTCCAACGGTGATGAGGAACAGGCCGACGACGTCGAACTCAACCGAGTAGTGGTAAATGGACTCCATGGTGGTACGGCCAGAGGACTTCTTGGGACCGAGGTTCAACTTCTCAGCCTTGCGCTGGTTGAACAAGAAGATGAAATAGAGAGGGAGCGTAACAGCGGGGGTGACGATGGCGAAAATACCGAAACCCCAACGGAATCCAGGACCCTTCATAATGGCTGTAGCGAGAGGTCCACCGATCCAAGTCGTGGCGAGGTAGGGGGATGAAGCATATGCAAACATGAAGGCTCGGTTGCGGAGCTTAGAGGTGTCCGCGATGAAGATACCGAGGGTATATGTGAGTCCGTTGTAACTAGACGATAAATAAAAGTTAGTTGCTGACTACTATGAAGGACGTTTAGGATGGACGTACCCAACCCAGTAGAACACCTGCGCGGCGGCATAGGTCTTGACGTTGTTGCAGGCAGCCATCATGATCAAGCCAATGGTCAGGCAAACAACCATGGCAAGGTAACCCTGGGGGCGACCCCAGATGTCGAGGACCTTAGCAAGGGGAAGCTTAACAAGGCCTCCAACAATGCTGGAAACAATGGAGGTGACGCCGAGAAGAGAATGCTTGCCAAAGCTACTCGTGACGAACGGCGTCAGGGAGTTGGTCATGGCCTGCTGCATCGAGTCGATGAAGTAAATAAGCAGAATGCTGAAGAAATATTAAGGTCAGTCAGCTCGATGCAGACGGGAACAGCGACGAGACTTACAGGGCGTAAACGATGATGAGGGTGGTCTTGGTCCATACGGCAGTTACGGCCTCGACCTTCCTGACACCATCCTGCGCCTCGTCCTCAGATGACTGGTCGACGCTGCTGGTGCTGGGAGCCTTCTCGTCAAGGCTGCGACCATCGACGGGGGCTTCAGAGTCGGGCCTCTGCTCATCCACGACGGCGGGCACGTCCGCGCGGGGACGGATTCGGTTGAAGAGGGTAAGGGTCATGTCGACGTTCGACCGCACCAGGGGAGGGGATAGGGCGGAAGGAGGGAGGTGTGGTGGAGGGGGAAACAAGGGAAGAACCGAGGAAACTGAGCCCGTGCGACGCTGCCCTTTATCCTCCGAGTAGCCCCATGTTTTGTACCTGATGTAAGAGGGAAACCCGCGTGAGGATGGCCGAAGCTGATTACGCATGGGCGCCTAGGCCCTAATCTGATAAAAAATGACAAGATCGCATCTTTGGGGCGTTATCAGATAAGGCCCCGCACATCGCGCGTGACTGCTGGCCCGTCATTTCGAGCTCCGATGTGCCTGTAATCTACGCGAACGCCCACGGCATCTCTTCTCCTGAGTCGGTAGCAAAAATTCCCTTCATCTCTGCCTCCAGCGAGGTAAGGAGAAACGGAGATTGGAGCCCAAAAACTCCCCCCATATCTGTGGTACTGTATACGCTTAAGATCAGGAAGGTAAGTGGGGTGTTACACTACAGAGAAGTCACTCCATCCGAGTTCTTGGTGTGCGAACTCGAGCAGCGGCGGCCATTTGCCCAGGGTTGTCATACGAGTGGGAGTGCTTGGAAGCTGGGAATCCCCTGGAGTCCCTGACTTGGCGTGAATCTTCCGTCGCCCGATTCTCCCGTTGAGGCTCCTTGTTTCGCCTAACTGCTTCAAGGCGCTCCGAAGCCGAACCCCGGAACCGGTATACTCTTCGATGTGATACTATGTATACACACAGAGCCCCACCGACTTGTGGCAACCGTTCGGTGGCTTCTCTCGACTCCATGGTTTAGCCTTCAATGCTCAGGGTGCGCAGATGAGCTCGTATTGTCTAGTATGGACCTCAGTCCCAAGAATCTAAGCTGGTACACGGTCTACAGATGGGTGCCTTCATCCTGACTTGGATAGCACGTCACTTAATTAGAGCCTTTCGGTTAAGGTACAAGAATGACTGGAATCACCTCCGAACTGGACGTCTGAATGAACCATGGCCAGGCTCATCATATGAATGGCATAAAATGTATGGGGGGAGGACGATGCCACCTCCTATGTATGTGTGCGTCATAGTTAATCCTGTAGCGCGGAAGTGGCCTTTCGCGAGCCTTCGCGGCGTTCATCGGGATGGCGTTCAACATACTAGGAGTCTTCCTTGGAAGATAGTGCACATAGAGAATGAGCACACAACATGCAGTGGATCTACGGATCCAGTGTTTTTAACCGCATCCCTCCAAATCCCTCCTCTTTCTGTGCTTCTTTGGCGCATCCTATGAGTCCTTTTTGGGGCTATTTAAGGCGCCTACTGATCTCTACAATTGATTATGTGCGCGGGATTTTGATTCCTGATCAATCCGTCGGCCAGCCGCTTTCAACTTGAGTGTGTTGGCAAAGGTTGGCAACGGCCTGCAACTGCCCGCTTTCTCGCGATCTTAGCTGTGGCTTGCTCGAAGCGTACCAAGTCGGTATGTAACGAAAATCCGAGCACTTACTCGTCACAGTATTCGCCTTCGTTCTCGGATTCGACTCGTTGCGCAACCTGCGGACTACGTGGTTGAAGCTTCTTCTCAACGTTTACGGGTGCGATATATAGAAGACACACTGCTCTCCTGTTTCCTCTCTGGAACGTCCACTGCTTACTCTGATGAATTGTGCTTCCGGTTGTGGCAGCCTCATACAATTGCCCCGAACCTTGCGCTGTGTCTACTCCGTACTGTGCTTTGATCTGGCGCCAACACGAACCCATCTCTAGGCGCTTTGTATGCTCTCTACATTCACTCGTTTCTGGGCTCTACCAGCCTCAACCTCATGTTTTAGACTTGAATGAATGGACACTAATCACCAAGGCAATCAATTAAAGTGGCGTGCAACGTGCATTGTGCATGGGGACAATCACAACGGACGCGTCAAGGGGACACTCCCCACAATGCCCGTGGCCGCGCTTATTTGTCGCGACCAAGCCCCCAGCTATTCCTTTGTTCCGTGGCGCGACCAACCCGCGCTGCGCTTTGGCCCACATCCAAAAACCTTTATCTTGCGCCGATTACGACTCCTTGAGCGCCTCGTGCGCTTCCCTTTCTATTTCCCTTTGTGCCTCCCCGGACTGTTCCCTGAGCTCATTTCGCATGTTGCCACTTGGTATTGATACTAATAGGCGTGCACCGAAGGAGAGGAAATTCTTTTCGGGTTTGATACCTTCTTCTCTTTCTTTCTCTTCTGCATCCCTCGTCCGAACGTCGCCCCTGCAAAACCGTGGAGTGAGGATGGCGACCTTTGCGCGGGTTATGTTTGTTGGTACGTCGGTCCCCTCGTTGCGAACTGACGCGGGTGCTAATCCTGAATATTAGTGTTGATCTCTGTTCTGCACTTGGTGTCGCTGCTTCTATTGACCTTGTCTCTGGCCTTGAAGTCTGGTGGACGTGAGTACCCGTTGACACAAGTTACTTGTTCTGGAAGACCATACTGACATTCGCATCCAATGACTTTGCAGCTGTGGAAACCGTCGCAATTGTCGTGGACTGGCTGGCCCTGATCACGATGTCTGTATTCCTCCTTCACCGAGCGCAGTACCCGCAAAGAGAGTACATCAGACCAAGGAGTCTCATCGCGTTTTCGACCTTGTCGTTCATTAGTGCCAGTGCGTGTCACCCAGCTCCCCTTTTAATGATGTATGCCCAACATCCGACATAGTAAACCTTGTATTGTTTGTGGCTCGCCTCTCCTGGGGCGGGGCCCTTGTCACTGAGTTTCGGGCGCTGGGCAATGGGAAAGCTGCAGCTGCCGCGGTTATAGCCATCGCTGCTGCAACCACCACCCTTGGTTAGTATTTCCTACCCGTTATTCATGCCTCCCGGCGGAACGCGATTAGACGATACCTCTAGCTCTCATAGGCGTGCAGCTCTCGTATTCTGGCTGTTATATTGAAGAACGTCGATCCGGACCGAGCCTCAAACCCTTTATATCCCGCCCCATCGTCGACTGGGAGCAACCACCACAACCACACGTAGGCGTGACTTCCATTCCGAACCCCACATACCAGTCGCAGTACCCACAGTCACAGTACTCCGATAACTCGCATATCAACTATTCGCAGAACCCTCCTTGGGCAGGGCCGCGGACACGGAAGTACGTGCCGGGCCTGTTTCCGGCGTGGGGGGCACTAAGGAGGTTGAGGTCAAGGATGTCTGGGTTGGGAATCGTAGGCGCTGTGAGGTCGAGCTTTTCGTCCAGGGGGAGCGGGGAGCGGGCGTCCCCGGCCTCGACGGTTGAGACGCCTCTTCCTAGAGTTCCGGACAGGCCGGCGTACTACCAGGGGGACGGGGGACGGTCATGGTATGTCCAGAAGGGAGGGAAGGAGGCGCGTGAGGAGAGACCTCTGCCCCGAATTCCTGATAGGATGTACCAGGGGGATGGAGGCCGGTCTTGGTATGTCAGGAAGGGTGAGCACGAGGTGTATCATTGACCTTCATATGCACCTGGGCATGGCCAATTACAAGTGTACAGTAGAGTACGATGTTATTTAACAAATAATTTCTGACTGGTTCGCATGTAGGTCTGAAGAGACTCGTATAGCTTAGGACTTCACGAAGGGCGTTGACTGTTATCGCCAAGCTTGCTCTGGCCCCTGTGTTTTCGGCAAGCGCCCGCCCATCAGCATTAAGCGCCGAAAGGCACAAATGTAGGGAAGCTGGGCGTGTGTCGCGTACATGCTCACCGTTCGACTTCCACAGCACTGGAAAGAGGCCTTCGCACATCTGCATGGGCCCACAGAAACTGTCGTGCTGCCCACACGACGCACACTGTGCCGCCACAGTAATGAACGAGCTCACATCCGCAGCTTGATCCCACTTCCCCCCGAATCTTCGCCACTGCGGATTATTACCCTTGGACATTGCAATTTTTTGCAGGTTAACGAAACCTCCACGCCTGCTTGAAGAACTCGCTTTAGGTGAGCCTTGTACCCTTCCTGACCCCTTCATACCTTCCATGCAGTACTGATTGAGTCAACCTCATGACAGCGAAACAAAAATCAGATCCCTCCCTCGAACACCCAGACTGCCTTTGAGAAAGAAGGAGAATCCGAGTGCGTAACCGACAACATATTAAGACGGGGGTTTGTATCCTCTTCCGCCATTCCCATCATGGTCAAGGAAACGTACGCCTCTCTCCTCGGGCATCGCCATTATTGAGGTACCAGCGTGCTCAAATCTTTGCAGAAAGCTCTACGATTGCCTCGGTGTTTCCCCTGACGCCTCTGAACAAGTGATCAGAGCAACTTACCGGGAGAAGTATGGTCTACAGACAATCTATCTCTTCACGGTACTGCGTGCTTACGGTTGTTATCGTTTAGGGTAGTGATGATGCATCCCGACAGGGGCGGCGATGCAGAGGTCTTCCAATCAATCATCCAAGCGTATGTTTAGTTCATATCCAAAGTGCTTCTTGTTGACTCACTGCCAATATATAGACACGGGGTTCTCATTCATCCGGATCGTCGAGCCGTATACGACAACGAAGGGGAAGAAGGCCTTTCAAAATATATGGCTGCTGTTAGAACGGTATGGTCCATTTCTACAGCTAGCTTATAAAATGAGACTCGTCTGACATCTTTCTTTGATTTCGCAGGACATGTTCAATCGTATCTTTGGAAGAGCAGGGGTGTCGGTCGGGGGTCGCAGAACCATGGATCGCATTCATTGCATTCGGGTCTCTCTTGAAGACCTTTACAACGGCAAGATACACCCCGTCACTTTTACGCGAAAGGTTATATGCGTTACCTGTAGCGGCAAAGGAGGGAAGCAGATTGGTGTCAAGGAGTGCAAGGAGTGCTTTGGGCAAGGTGTCACGATCAATATGCTTCAAAACCTGCCGACATCGTCGCCATGTCAGCTCTGTTTCGGAACTGGGTTAATGGTCACTGTGGGCGACAAGTGCCCAACATGCGAGGGTCAAAAGGTGGTACCTAAAGAGAAGACCTTGCTTGTCGATATCGAACCTGGCATGAAGAACGGTCAGGCCTTGACTTTCGAGGGATATAGTGATCAGTCTCCAGGAGCCGTTACTGGTGATGCCATCGTTGTCCTTGAGCAGGACGACCATCCACGATTCGAGAGGAATGGTGATAACCTTACTACCAAGCTCTCGATTGATGTCCTGACCGCCATCGCTGGAGGCAAGGCTCGAATCAAGCACCTCGATCGAAGGACTTTGGCGATTGCTATACCCCAAGAGAACTTGATTCGGGATAGTGAGTCTGTGCTGCTTCGTACTTAGCCTAACTGTCTAACTCAATATCAATAAGGGGAACATTGGATTGTCCCAGGCAAGGGTATGCCTGTACCCGGAAAGCCCCTTGCGTTTGGGGATCTTCACGTCAAGATATCTGTTGAGTTCCCAAAGAACCTCAGCGTTTCACAGATCCAACAACTCAAGGAAGTCCTGGGACCAATTTTGGAGAAAAATCTGTCTCCCAATGAAGACTTGGACGAGGTAGTGGTTGAAGCGTTCAAGAAACCTGAAACAAAGGACGACGTCTGGCTCGAAAACGCTTCGGAGGAAGGGTGCTCTCACCAATGACGGCAGTTCTGAGCCACATTGGGCAGTTGGCGCTCTGTAGCCTGCCTTCGCTCTGTAACACGCGCGCCCTGTCCTTCGATGTGAATATAACGCGTTTTCGCCTGGCTATGTAGTAGTGGCCGATATGCTTATGCAAATGGTCCTCCACCCAATCTGATAGCACCTCGTGCATACGAACAATGAAGTAACCAGCGTGCATATAACCACCTCCCAGTGGGAACTCTGTAACAAGGTTGATCCTATGTTGAGCCCATTGTTTCGCCACAGTCTCGACATGAGCGAGGTACAGAGTTCACTGCAAAGGTACACGCTTCTCCGACTGATTATAGTCTGTGGGATAAAGCGATAATTCAATTGAAGTGGGACCGACCAGGTAATTATGGAACACGATGTTGTACAATGGTATTCGAGCAAGGACTTTATTTTGTCATCGACTCTGGGAGAGGTTGAGTTCGACAGCGTCATAGTCGAAGAGCTCGTCATCTTTCTTCCAATATTTGTCCCATTCGTCGTCTTCTTCTTCCTCTGCTGCTTTTGGGTTTGCTCGAGACTGTGAAGACCAGGAACAAGATGGGGCAGGCTTTACAGCTGTAGCTGGTGCTGACAGTGGCTGAGGTGCTGGAGGTATGGCTCCCGGAGCAGCAACTGGCGCTGGCCGTGGCTGAGGTGCTGGAGGTATGGCTCCCGGAGCAGCAACTGGCGCTGGCCGTGGCTGAGGTGCTGAAGGTACGGCTGCCGCAGCAGCAACAGCACCGAGCACTGGTAGCGTAGGGGCTACCGTAGAAGCAGACTCGGGCGTCTTCGCCTCGTCGTTCACGAAAGTATAGTACGACGGTGCTTTCAACTCTTCTAGAAGCGCGTCGTCTGCAAGGACAGATACTCCGGCCTTCGTCACGATATAGTCGAGCGAGATCTTAGGCGCGACTGAGCTGAAAACGACGCTCAGCCGACGGATGAGGGTCGTCTGCTGCTCATCCACAGAATCATTTTCAGGCGACTGCCTCTGCTGGGAGGAAGCACTGTCATCCAGCTTGGCTCTCTTCGCCTTATTTGACGGAAGCTCCTTGTCCGAAAGATAGCGCCTGCGACCAGTCTTCGTAAGCATAATCCTCACGTTGAGGTGATTAGCCCACACAAGACCCAAGCTCGCTTCCTTGGTGTTCTCTCCAGGGACACTGTCAGCGGTGCCGAACCACTGCGACAATTCGTGGTAGCGTTTATCGCCCGCAGACTCGGAGGCCGAGGAGCCAGACGTAGGAAGGGGCGAGTGTTCGAAGCGGTCCCGCACTTCGTTGAGGACGAGGATGGCGATGTTGTATTTGCTCGCGGCGTTGTGCAGCGCTGAGGCGATGAGGTGGAGGTCCTTTGCGCGGGCGATCATCGTGGCTTTGCTGGGCTTCACCCCGGTGTTGAAGAGCTCCGTAAGAGCGTCTATCACGACGAGTTTGATGGGGTGGGAGCTTGTGGCTTTTTGTTGGATGAAGTTCGGGAGGACGTTTGTGAGAATGTTTTCGAGGATTAGGACGGTAGAGATGGAAAGGGTGTGGATGTTCTGCAGGCCTACGTGAACTTTCTGAGAGAGTATGGGGTGCGTTGCTGCTATTTGTTTGAGCCTTGTGGTAGGAAGCTTGGAGGAGGTTGTGAGGTAACATGCTGAGCCTGAGATACCACCTAGAGAGGAAGGTAGCTGTACGGTCAGAGAGGCTTGGAGGGCCAGCTGAGTTTTGCCTGCGGAGCTAATGTATGCTGTCAATAGAAACGTGCAGATTGAAGGCAGTGGATCTTACCTTTCTCCAGCCAGTTCCCAAACCATCCCAGTCCGTATTCCCCCACCCAGAGCGCGGTCGAGGACGTCGTCACCAGTCGAGAACTGTTGATCAAGAGGCTGCTTGAGCTCTTTAAGGTTGACCATCTTGGTCATTGGACACTCTTTAAGTAGCCTGTCATATATGACCTTTGCATCTTGCGGGGATAGCTTACAGCGACGCGCGACATCGCTGAGGGGCGCCACCAACATGTCGGCGAACGATTTGATTTTTCCTGGACGGTTGCAGAGATTTAGCGCCGAGCATTCGATGTTGGAGCTGGCTACCTGCCTGTTGCCAGAGCTTTCTTCTGATATGCAGTCAGGGATGTCTTTTCAACCGGGGTGTCGATGGTGAAGGCCATGTTGGGAGGAGCAGAGCAGTGAGCGCGCGTCAGACGCGACTCCGTGAGTGCTAAACGCGCGGCGGCCCGGGTCCGGACCGACTGCCATTTGGCGCCGCGGAAAAGGGGCGCGATAATGGGGCGTTCTGGGCTTGTCTTCGTGAACCATGTCGGGACTATCCAGAGTCGCACCAGTCTTCAAACCCTTCACCCTAGCGCTTATCCAGCTGGGTAATATTGGTGCTAACAAAGCAGATAACCTCAAACATGCCCGAGAGATGATCCAGAAGGCGACGGCTGGTCATGGATCTCAGAAGAAACCTGATCTCGTCGTCTTGCCTGTACGCGATACACTTTCGGTTCTGAACGATTATAATTGACCGAGATAATGTAGGAATGCTTCAACTCTCCGTATGGTGTAACTCATTTTCCTCAGTACGCTGAGAAGATTGGGTATACTCCTGGTGAGCCCTATGTCGCTGAGAAGAGCGAGAGCGAGAGCGTCCGAATGCTCTCTGCTGCCGCTAAAGAGACGAAGACGTGGCTCATTGGAGGTAGATGTGCGTTATCTACACTGTGGAAAGGATCTGATACATGGTAGGCTCGATCCCGGAGAGGGATCCGAAGGATGATACAAAGTTGTACAACACCTGCACTGTATACAACCCGCAAGGTAGGCCCACCTTGGCGTGCGGGAAAGGGAATTGACTTTCCGTCTAGGTGACCTCGTTGCAATGCACCGCAAGATCCATCTCTTCGACATCGATATCCCTGGCAAAATCCAATTCAAAGTAAGAGACTGTCGCTGCCAATACGAGCCGGTGCTAATCCTGGCAGGAAAGCGAAACTTTGACTGGTGGAAGCACGTTAAACTACTTTGACACTGGCAAGTAATTGGGCTAAGCTACTTGGTTCTACCACACACTGACTTCGGAACCAGACTTTGCCCGCATTGGCCTCGGAATCTGCTATGATGTCAGGTTCCCCGAGCTTGCGATGATAGCTGCGCGACAAGGTAGGGCCCGCCACTATTGTGTAAGGGAGATTGACCGACCCCCACTGCAAAGGATGCCATGCCCTGATCTATCCTGCCGCATTCAATCTCACCACGGGACCCCTTCACTGGGAGCTTCTCCAACGCAGCCGGTTTGTCGTTTCCGCTTGACTCGAGGCATCGTTGTTGACAAAGAGTAGGGCAAACGATAATCAAGTATTTGTCTCGATGTGTAGCCCCGCTCGTGACATGAGTGCTGGATACCATGCGGTAAGGTCGTGCCCTTTTTGAGAGACAAGGAACTGACGAGGGCGTTAGTGGGGGCATTCGATGGTGGTTGATCCCATCGGAAAGGTCATTGCAGAGGCGCAGGAGGGCGAAGAGATCGTCTATGCAGACATTGGTAAGGCGCAGTGCTGACCGCTCTAGCCCAGTTAATTAATAATTTGTTACAGATCCGAAGGTGCTGGAGGAGACGCGTAGTGGGATTCCGGTGACGACCCAAAGGCGGTTTGATGTGTACGCGGACGTGAGTAAGGCGTAGTTACCTTTTTAGTAAGATCTGTAGAATTCCGTGGATGGTTGTGGAACGATCGGCTGTGACAGAAATTAAACGCCCTTGCTAAGGCTAAAACGCTCCTCCACCAGAGCACAGCTATCCCCCTTTCTCTCCCCCATCATGGTCAAGGAAACGTACGTCCCTGTCCTCCGCGCTGCTGACCATCGTGCTCATCGGTCTGCAGAAAATTTTACGATCTCCTCGAAGTCTCCCCCGATGCCTCTGAACAGGAGCTCAAAAAGGCCTATCGCAAGAAGTGTGCTCTTTCATCTCCAAGGTCTACGATTCGATCGCTGACCGTTCATCTGTTCTCCAGGGCCCTGAGGCTGCACCCCGACAAGGGTGGTGACCCCGAGCTTTTCAAAGAGGTTACCCATGCGTGAGTAGCTTTCAGACCTGATTTATTCCTTGATCACGGCGCTCACATGCTTTCGATGGCAGATACGAAATCCTCTCCGACTCTCAGAAACGATCGATATACGACACACGGGGAGAGGCTGGCCTCTCAGAGCAGGGTGGATTCGGTGGTGGTGGCATGGATGCCCAGGTACGTCTTCACAGCAAGTGCTGTAACGCCACACAGCCCACCGCTCACCTGGTCTATAGGATCTGTTCAGTCAGCTCTTCGGTGGAGGAGGAGGAGGGTTCTTCGGCGGCGGAGGTGGAGGCAGGCAGCAGGGACCCCGCAGAACCAAGGATCTCGTCCATCGTGTCCATGTCACCCTCGAGGATCTCTACAAGGGCAAGACCACCAAGCTCGCTCTTACGCGCAACATTATTTGCGGCAAGTGCAAGGGCAAGGGAGGCAAGGACGGTGCTGTCAAGACGTGTAATACCTGCCATGGACGTGGTGTCAAGATTACTCTCCGCCAGATGGGTCCCATGATCCAGCAGATGCAATCGCCTTGTGACGAGTGTTCGGGGACTGGCGAAATCATCAACATGAAGGACCGGTGTACGCAGTGTAAGGGCAAGAAGGTCGTGCCCGAGAAGAAGATCTTGGAAGTTCACATCGACAAGGGCATGAAGAACGGCCAGACCGTGACCTTCAGCGGAGAGAGCGATCAAGTGCCAGGGGCGGAGCCGGGAGACGTGGTCATTGTCATCGAAGAGAAGCCTCACGAACGCTTCAAGCGACAGGACAACGACCTCATCACGGAAGTCGAGATTGACCTGTTGACGGCGCTTGGTGGTGGCCAGTTTGCAATCAAGCACCTCGACGAGCGTGTTTTGGTCGTTACCC
The DNA here is from genome assembly GCA_013368325.1 of Ephemerocybe angulata. Lineage (NCBI taxonomy): Eukaryota > Fungi > Basidiomycota > Agaricomycetes > Agaricales > Psathyrellaceae > Ephemerocybe > Ephemerocybe angulata. The sequence goes on from JAACJK010000164.1 coordinate 1,013,334, forward strand.
TTGTACCAGGCGAGATCATCAAGGATGGTGAGTTGTATATCATCTACTCTGTACGTAAAACGGAATGTCTAACATCTTTTGCAGGTGATCTCAAGGTCATCCACGGCCAGGGCATGCCTTCCGTCCGTCACCACGAACCTGGAGACCTCTACGTCAAGATTGCCGTCAAGTTCCCTGACCACATCGACCCCGAGCTCATTCCCCACCTCGAGGCTGCCCTGCCGCCTCGGAAACCGATGGAGAAGCTCGATAAGAACGCCGTTATCGAGGAGGTCGTTTTGGCCGAGCCCGACCACAGACGGCGACCAGACCAGGACCGCGACGACGAAATGGATGAGGACGATGGCGAGCCTCGTGTCCAGTGCGGTAACCAATAATTGGCTGCGTAGATTTTTGTGTTGTTTCTCAGATGGATTTGTGCCACGCTTTCTCATTAGTTTTGTTGATCACACTCTTGCATTTAGATTTTTTGTACGTTGATACGCTTGGTTGCCATTAATACCTACACGATAGCATCTAGCAATCCCAGCTAGTCTGCGCATGACGTTAGTTTTTGGATTCGATCCTGCGGGAGTGCTTTCGTACCTCGGGGTTCTGCTTAAACGCGGTGTAGTCGGCGAGGTGGAAGAAACTGACTTCCGTTTCATTTTCTTGGTGGTTTGAGTTAGTGTATATGAGAGACATGGAAGTGGCACATGGCTCACCGAAACCGAGCTCCTCGAGCGTCTTTTCGTCGTCGTTCAGTATCCAATCGTCGTGGTCAAGATTAATGATGAGATTTGAGGTCTAGGAAGATAACTGGTGCTCAGCGTTGGTCGGTGAGCGGCATTCGCAGTTCTTCCTTTGGTACCTTGGCACCGTGTGCTTTTGTGTACAGTTTAAGGGTATCTGTGGGTCCAGGGCTGTGGGTGAAGGGTGTGGGTCGATGCTGTGGAGGACGAACCGAGCTGGACGTTTTTGTAGGGCTTCCATCCAGGTTGCGTCTGCACAGCTGACAGGAGGAAGATGAGTAAGAGGTGTAATAGTAGGGTGTAAGTCGCTACACGCACCCTGCCTTGACCTTTCCTTGAGCTGCCCGACTGTCGTTGTGAGGAGGTTCACGTCGTGCAGCACGAGACTCTTTTCTGTCCTGTATGTGAAAGACTTGATAATCCGAACGGTGAGCGTCGCGGAGGTCTTGGGCTTTGCTTCACTGGTAAGTAGATCTGACATTTTAAGATATGGGCGATGAGGAAACAGAATGGTATGCAATTGGCATGATGCGATGATGAGGATGGGTTCAAGCTCAAGCCCAGATCATGATCAAGGGGAAACTGTAGATTGGCATCTTATCTTATCTACAGCACACCCAGCTACCTATTCCACAATAAGCGGCCTTATTCCACAAGGTGGCGCCGCTCTGCGCCTACGTCCTTGCTTCCCGGGGGCAGTGCTGAATCCATGCCGATTTTTGAGCCTACTTCAAGTTACTACCATTGCGTGTTACTAGATTAAATAACTACTGTCCAGCAGCTGCCCAGTGCACGACGAGAGTAGTCACTGTGACCGTACATATCCGGCTTCCCTGGCGGCCAAAAATTTTACTGGCTAGCCCTGGCACCTTAGACACCATCCTCATTTTATTGTCCATACATGTAGGTCACATCTTACCTGATACTCGCTCGCTGGCGCGCCCCTTCGGTGCGCTCGCGCTCGCGAGTGGACGGGGTGTTAACATTTCATGCATGGTGCGACTGCGACACAGCTTATAAGACCCTCGATACGTAATTGCACATTGTAGAGTAGGTACATACACTCATTAGGAGGTTCAAGGTTGCCGCACAATATTTTGTTCTTGTTCTTATCCCTCGCTCGCTGGCGCGCACCTGGGTGCGCTCGCGCTCGCGAGTGGCCTGGGCTGGCATCAGAACTTCCTAAGCAATTTAATAGGATTCAAGCTTATGCATATGCATATTTTGCTGTCATTGTAATTCACTGCCGATTCGAGGGCAGACTCTTCAACTGCGCTACCGGGTCATGTTTCATAGCAACAATCCAACTTGAACTCCATGCACTCAGCTGTGGATCCCGACATCAAGATCCTGACCAGAAACAGCCGCCTAGCTGGTATAAGTGGTCCCCGGGGACGACATTAGAGCCACAAGACTCAAGTTTTCCCCCTCTCGGGATCCGTCTTGCAGACTCAACCGGCGCAAACACTGCTCCTCCGTCCGGTTCCCACCTCTGGACATGAATAGATAACCTGTGGCCCGACAGCAGCAGTCCCGTCAATGCTGGACGAGCTTCAGGTTCCCAAACACAGGTACTCTCAAAGCATCGGTTCGAAGCCCGCCCACCCACAAACGACGTTCGGCGAATTCGAGTATCGCCAGCTTTCAATAGGTTGACGAGACCAGCAGACCCGGTGACCGAAGGCGTAATAGAGAATTAACCGGACGATGTCATGGTAAACGACAACCGCGCAGTGGGCAGTCACTAGTCAGGCCCTGTCCCATCTTGCCACCTGGTAGGACTCGGAAGAACACCGTGCGGCAATGGATGTTATAGCCCAGCGCCCGTCGTGCCGCGTGCATGAGAGACGCTGGGGGTTGTCAAGCTCGAGAAGGGAGCTACTTATTGCTGGGGTTTGAAAGAGCCATTGCGAGCAGGCTACAGCGATGAGGAGTGGCAGGTGCAAAGCAATGCGAATTTCAGTGTGATTCGTGAACGCGCGTGAACGGTGAAAGCAACTGAACGAGTGTTACGGCTGGATTGAAACTTGCACAGAATGCCTGATTCAGAACAGGTAGTTTCTCAAGAGAGGCGAGATGTGGGGTAAGGAGCGAAGAACGTAGCAGTGTGGTGCGAAGTTGGTAAAAGTTGGATGTAACGAGATAAGCGCGAAGTGGCGAAACTGAACAGAGGAGACTCTGAGCTTAGTCAGCACCCAACGCCGCAGCCAAACAGGAGCATGCGCACATTTATTTCTAAAAAGGGTAAAACTTATGAGCAGTGGAGCCTTGCTAGGAAGCAAGGAATCATTTTACAGGCGTGTCTCGACTTAGCCCTGGCGCACCTTGTTTTGGGCGCACTGCGGAATGGTTGAATAATGAATGATCAATGAAAGAGGATTGAGGCGATTCATGGGACATGAATCCATGATTACCAGCTGTCAATTAACCCAGTCAGGTAAATAGCTAAGCTAAGTAACGAAGAGAATGCGGTAATTGAAAGATGGGAAGGCTACATGTATCCAAAGGCACAACTAAAAATTGAGATACTGATCACTGATGAGCGCACCCAGATGACTCTTTCCCATCGTCGTTATTGGGTCGTCCTGGTTTCTTGACGGGTTCAGATATCGAAACATCTTCAGTAAAAACATTCTCCGTCAGAGGTTCCATCACTTTCGAGGGTCCCAGGGCTTCCTTTAGCAGAGAGATGGAGCGGCTGTCGATTTGGTCAGGGTAACTGACAGAAAACTTGATGTAAAGGTCTCCGAAAAGGTGCGATCCATTGTGTGAAGGCATGCCTTTGAAGGGGATCACCTTAAGATCACCTGTTGAATGGGGAACTTCAGCTTTTATCAGCGTGCATAACAGTCAATAAAACTTGCCGCTTCGAATTATTTGGCCAGAAGGAAGGTCGACAATCAAAATGCGACCATCTAGGTGCTTGATCGATACCTTGCCCCCAATAAGAGATGTCAATAAGTCGATCTCCCGTTGTATAACAAGATCATCGTCTGCTCGCTCGAAATCCGAGTGCGGCAACTCGTCAATCGCTACAACAACATCGCCAGAGTCAAATCCGCGCTCTCGGTCGCCTTCACCTGGAATAACCACTTTTTCCCCTCGAACCATGCCCTTTTCGATCTTGACATACAGGGATTTCTTCTCAGGAAGCACCCTCAAACCAGTGCAGATACTGCACAGTTCGCGTGCGGTCGTAGCAATACCCCGCCCTCTACATCTCATGCAGGTTGGCTTTTCTCCATTGCAGGCATCGCACGCCTGTTCTTTGCTGCTCTTTCCACCGGTTCCTCGGCACTCGGGGCAGAGGCCATCGCGCACAAATTCGATCTTAACTTTCTTGCCCAAATAGAGCTCTTCCAGTGTGACTTTGACGCGTTCGTGGATATCCGTGGCCTTGACTCTTTCCTCTTCGATACGAGCGCTTCTACCCAGTCCACGCGACAAGTCTGAACCGTGTAAGTTCTGGTAATGCAGTTGAACGTTGAACGATCTACAACATGATCGAGCTGGGAGAAATACTCACTTCACTGGAGTGATGTTGGTGTACCTGTACAGGCCCTAATGCTCTTCTAATCACGGAATCATGAACCATTTTTTCCAGGGGGTTATTGGAAAGGGTGGAGAAAGGAGGTGGAGATCGATTCCGATACCGTGACGGTCCGAGTCCGCGCTGCCTCCGTGTATGTTCTTCGGGGATGGATACTGCGTCTACTCCCCCTTCGTCGTACAAGGCCCGTCTCGAGTAGTTAGACAAGACTCTGTACCTAGTAGGCGAAAAGGTTAGCGGGTGGAATGAACTAGGTGGGCAGTGCTGAGGCATACGCTTCTTGGATTGCTCTCGAGAGCTCGGGATCGGGTTTGGCTTGCAATGTATCGACCCTCGGGTACGTTACCCCGGCGCTGGGGAAACCTCACCTGACGCTTAGGTAAGCTTACCAATATTGATGGCACGTGCTGATGGCCGGCCCTGCATTTCCAAATCCTCAGCTCGCGCCTCCGGGCGCCCGCCTCCGCTCGGCTCGCCCAACGGGGCACTTGTCTCCCACCTGGCCTGGTGTGGAGCGCTCGCTTAGGTCTGACGGTGTGGCAGCTGCAAGTCCCTCTTAAGTACAATGCATTGTAAGTACCGCTGAAGTCGTCCGTGAGCCCCTCATTCCCATCGGGGAGAATCAGAATACATTTGATAATGTAAGGTGATGCATTTTCGATAAGAAAAGTGCATCACTTTCGACCCTGAAATGGTAAGGTCAGTATAAGCGCCCATAATCTCTGCCTCCCCCATCCCCTCTCTCGTCCTTCACTCCTTGGGCAATGACGTGATCGACTGTGCGTCGGAGAAATCTCGAACAATCCACATCGGGATGCTTGGCAGACAATCTCTAGCCAAACAATCAGCAGAGTGCCGGCGCCCCCTGGTTTATCGACCTCTGCTCGTTCCTGAGCTGCCATCCATCCCCCCACACGTACTCGATACCCTTAAAACAAAGGTAGGACTCAGGGACACATTGGAATAGGGCCCATTAGGCCATTAGGCGCTGCTGGGCTGTGCCCGTGATCTCGGTGTAGGTGAACCGTGAATCTCATAAAGAGGCAATCGTTGATACTATTGGTGAGTTTTCAGCCCGCAAAGCTCTAGTCTACTGTTAAATCTATCACATCTACAGTTAAATCTATCACATCACCAACAGGCACTGCAGGGGCACGAGCTATATTACCGTCAGAGGGTTGAGCTGCCTGAACGGGAGAATGACCGTCAGAGGGCTGAGCTGCCTGAACGGGAGAATGACCGTCTGGTATGCCTTCGACACTTCCCTCTAATGTCCTGCGCTTCTTCAAGGCTCGACTAGGTGCACCATGTTTACGCTTCATTCGTGTTCCACTAGGCCCTACCAAAGCAAGCATAGACTGCGGAATGAACTCAGGCGGGACCCAAGCGCGAGCTACAACCGCCGGGTTTTTCGAGTTCAACACTGGCTCGAAGACTTGCCTCTGCTCCTCCGTCAACATCTCCGACAGAATATCACTTTCATAGACACCAAATCGCACGCATTCCTCTTTCTGTGTCGGATTCCACGCCTCTGTTTTCAGAACACTGCATGTCTGCACAGGGAGTCGACGGGAGGCGGTTCCAAATGAAGGGTGGCCATCGTCATTCCAGGCGCAGCTCTTCTGATCCATGCTATTGTGTGAGTCTCCTGTTCTGCACCTTAATATTGGAACACACTAACTGAAAAGATGAGGCGCAGCATCGTTCCTTCCCAAATCTGATTGCGAAATGTCTCCAAGAGCTTGGCTCGGTCCCGAGACCAGCGCAAGCGCTGAATACATAGGTCAACGAGCTTTCCGATGTCAGGCTGGTGAATCGACGACCAGTTCGATGAGTCCGGTAGGTATTCGGGGTGTGATTGGGATGTGGCTGGATTCCTGTAGCAGTAAAGGGGGTTTATGGAAGGGAACGAGACGATCTGGTCCTTGAGGGCATTCTTGGCATGGCCATTAATGCCAAGGGTGCGTCCGCTTGAATGAAGAGTGTTCAATGTCCGTTGACGCCAACCATTGAGCACAGGTGTCGCGTTGCCTGGGGTGGCCGCGAGAACATTACTGAAGTCGCGACCAATCGAAGAGCGCGCAATCTCAGCAGCAGATACCGGACCACCACCCTTCAGCCCATCGTCGTAATCACCCTTTGACACAAGGGCATAAAGGATGAGCTGGCCATGGTCATAGCCAAGGGTACGTCCAATATTATCTGCCATGTACACCGTACACTCATCAAGCCGCTTAGTTTGCTTATCGTTGGCTTTCATGCTACGAACATTAGGAATCATGTAGTCGTTACACAGTGAGTAAAACATACCTTCGCAGAATTACCTGGCCCCCAAAGACAAGCGAGTCGCTATCGGCAGTCCACACAGCGTCTACTCTACCCCACCGATTCAAGTGTGCGAGCTCGGCCTCTGCTTCACCAGGTGCCTGACCGTTGGATGTAAGTTAATGTAAGATTGACGCAGCAGTTGATGAATCTTACTTGGTGAGCAACGAAGCCGAACGCTTCAATGATTCTCTTAGCGTCCTCGACCCACCAAAGCTCATCCTGAGCTTGAACAGCAACCCCTCGCTTTTTTGGTGGCCTGTGTGGACCGTCAAATACAAAAACGAAAGCCGCAGGAATCTTCAATAGCTTGGCGAGTCGAAAGAAGAAAGGGCGCAGTGGGCCACTTGCAAAAGGGTGGTGAATTCCAGCAGCGTGTACCGCACATGCACATTCATCCATGAATGTGCTGCACCACGATGCCAGCCTTGTCAGTACTGGGTACTTGGGTGCAGAATCGAGCACGCACCCCATATCTATACCAACTGTCATCACATCGTGGATTTTTGGATGACCCCTCTCATTGTGAGTGAGATTTACGTTCTTGCGGGCCAATTGCGATAGTATCATCTTCTGAGCTGCAGGCTCAAGCTCCTATGGGTACCAAAGGTTAAGATGAGCACGGCTATAGGGGTGATGCCTCGTACGCACAGTCCATAAGCCAAGTACACCCATGGTAGAGGTGGGTTCAGTGTAGGAGAAGCATGTTAGACACTGGGCTCGTTAAAGGGTTGGATGTCTGAGACTTTCTTAGACATACTCCTAAATGCAAAAAGTCTAATGACCATGCCTCAAGGGGCGCTTCAAGTTACCTGAACTCGATTGGAACATATCGTAGATTAATTGAAGATTTGTACAGAGATTACAGTGTAAATAAAATCTATCACTATCATTCATCTAGTCGAAGCCTATAGAAGAATCTACAATTTTTTGAATCCCCAAATTTTTCTCCTTCCCGAGGAAGTCAATGAAAGCGCGAAGACTCTTCAAGTATGAGGCTTCCTTAGAAGGAATAGGACATCTCTCCTCGAGAAAGCGAAGTGCTTTCTCCTCATTCCACCCCTCCTGTGCCATAAGTCGCCGTACAAGCTCAATGACCTTATCTCGGCGCACACCTTCTACTTTGAGTCCATTCACATTGCGTCTCCAGCGAACACCCCAGTGTTCTTTCATCGTCTTGATAGATAGACGGTGGCCAATACCATACTCATTTTCCCTCCAAATATCCTTCAGAGTTGGGGTCTGGTTCGACGCTGGCTTCCAATATGCGTGAAACTCTGGCAGCCATTCACCAGTTCCACGCTGCGATGGATTTTCAACCCACTCAAAGGAATTGTGTCGGAGCTGGTCAGGCGAGAGCTTCTTTTCTAGCTGGGATATCTCGCGTACTTGAAGTGCCCGTTTCTCGAGATCAGTGCTGAGGGGGAAGGTAGAATAAGGGTAGATTGGCAATTGCCCCACTCCCACTGATAGCAGGAGCTTTCGGAGCGAGAGCCATGGTAGAACTTGAAGTTGGCTGTGGATCCATTGAATCTGATCCCAAATGCGGGACAAGCTGGGGGGCATGGTTCGACTGGCCACCGAGTTCTCCGCGGGTTGATGATTCCACGGGTACGTCCAGGTGGATTCGCTTTGCTTGGCGGGTTATTTTATCATCCCCCAAATCTGGTTTGATTGTTGCATAAGTGTGACTGTTCTATCATTGGAGGTGGAAAGAGAGTCGACATACCTGGAGTCGCAAATCTCTGAGCCAACACCTCAGAGAACTTGCGCTTGTTTGATTTCTCTGTCGATACGCAAGTAGCGAGGAGTTTAACAAGATCAAGTACATCATTCCGGAGGTCTTCATTCTGTTGCTCCACTTCTCGTCGATGTTTCTCCTGCTTTATCATCGTAGACTTTAGGGCTCCGGATACTGATGCAGCGAACTGTTCTGGTAGATGCTTCAGGTTTGCCATAGCTTCGGCCTCCACGGTATCCAGAATTGCGGAAGACTCCCTCGCAAAGTTGCGGAAGGCTTCAGTGTTGAAAGGAGAGAACCGCAGCACAAATAAATCTGGGTGGCGAGCTGCCATAACAGCAAGATCCTGAACAAGTATAACTCGGAGGATGCGCAGCAGGCTGAGGAAGTAAACCAGGGCATTGTCACGAGCATCGGGGCCATGATCCTCTAGACGACTGCGGTAGGCCACCTCTTCTTCCTCAATCCAGGGAAATATGGCGCTTACAAGCTGCTCCGGGGGTTCTATAGCAATAGCTTATTAGGTGCTCATCATGGAATACAGGCATAATAAACACTCACTCAGCTCATCACGGGCAATGTAGTACGAGTCCTTTCGTTCTCCATTAAACCCAGCAAGTGCAAGCATAGCGTCAGTAGGGAGGACACGGTTATAGCAAGCACGAAAGGAGCCAGACTGCGACCAGTTGCCAAGGGATTTTGTCCCATCAACTGTGGCACCGTTCTGGATAGCTACGTTCGCAGCTCGTACTCGCCCACTGTGGGTAACCTTTTCGCAGAAGATATCGAATTGGGCCTTGAAGTGGTTGACACGCTTTCGGTGATCTTGGAGAAAACATAAGTAAATAGACTGGTTTTGTTGCCTGCACAATTTGGACTTACGTGTGTCTGCCATCTCCTCAAAGTCGCTTTTCCCACCTGGAAATAAGAGAATGTTGTACCATTCCCTGTACCCAATTTGTGTCGCCTTATCGTGCTTCCAGTCGGGTGCGAATGTTGCAGGCTTCCGCTTCTCGATGTGGTACAGTCCAAAGAAGTACATGGCTAGCGCATTCAGAATGCAAAGCTCAGGTTCGCGGTGGCGGAAAGCACTATGCTCGTCGATTCGGCCATTCATATTTGTTTTTCCTTGATTACTAAACATGATGATAGCCTATAGTTTCAGATTAAGTTCAGTCAGCCTGCCTCACGTATAGAACAGATAACTTTACCTTGGCTTTGAAGTCATGGGAAATGTTGACAAGTGGGACATCGCGCAAGGACAGGTCGGACAGTCGCACAGACCTGACATTGTCACCTCGCAGAGCCATCGTGCCCGAGGTGAGGAGCATCGTTCGGTCACGAAGGAGTGCAACCATTTGGCAGGGAGTCTTCTTGCCACTCATAAGCCCTACGCTAACTTCGTTAAACTGCTCCTCAGTGAATGTTTCTAAATCATCGGTGAGTAATAAAGATATGATGGGGATGCATTATTGGACACTCACGCGATTGAATTCCATTAGCTTTGAGCTCTTGCGAGCTGTCCTGGCGCTGCGCATCCCACTGACGTGCAGCCTTCTCGACACTCCGCACATCAGGATCATTTCTTAGAAAGATCTGGGCTTCAGGGCAGTTGATGTAGCGGGGATCTTTACGGTGGTGGATGAACCGGTAGTTTTCGAGCGCACTAATTGCTTGGGTCACTGTGCGCCAAGAAATGCAGGTATTTGGAATTGGATTGCCGTGTCTATCGAGCTAAATGAGTCGAAAATTAGTTGTGAACTTTAGACTGAGCATAAAATGATTTAAAACATACCCGTTCGCGCTTTCTCTCTTCTTCTGCATAAATTGCTACCTTCTTGGCAGTAATTGGATGGGCTGGGACCACCGTGTACTCGAGACCCTTTTCTAGAGCCTCCTCTGCACGTCTAGCTTCACGAAGAGCCCACTGACTCTCATATCGCTCTAGCTGCCGTGCATATGCCGGCTCAGTCCCTTTCCCGGATGACATCTCCTGATTCCGAGCAAGGGACTGAAGTGCCGCTTCCTCCTCTAGACTGAGAAGCGAATTTGCGAGGGTAGAATTTGCTACTGCACCAGAGACGGCCTCTGGATTGTTCAGAGCAGCTTGAAGTACAGGTGGTACTGTGCTACTGCTATTGCTCCCAGCAATGTCCAACTCATCATCCAGGGTTGGCGGCATTTGAATGAGCCCAGATGTGTCGAGCTCAGTAGTGTTGGTTTTCTCAAGGGGTGCTGTCTGGCTCAAGGCGATAGCACTTGGGTCCATTTTGGACACAGGGCGAGCCTTTCTACTACGCTTGGTGCGCTTGTTTGAGGAAGGTGGGGGAGTGGAAACCCCTAAGACACGGGATGGGATGGTGGTTAATAACCAAGAAGCTGACCCGCCTGATTTAAGCGAAACACACCTTCGAATGTCTTTTTTCTGCCCATTGTACAATGCGTGACTTTGAAACCCAGCCAACAATGGGCCAGTACAGCAGCCGAGGTTCTGGAACAAAGCGCGTGCAAGCTGGTCCAAGCCCGTCGCACCTCTAGATTAGGGCTGCCCACCGTCACCGTGAAGACGGGATGGACGGGTGCCGTCACACGGGACGGATACCGTCCCGGATCAGCTGTTGCAGGTGCACAAAGCGGGCCGTGCATGACCTTTTTGGCCAACCGTCTTGTGCCGTTGTTGCACGGCCGTGACGGCCGTCCACGGCACCCAAGCCTCTTCGTCTTTTTTGTCCCATACTTTCACAATGAATGCATGAATGACTATCAATGGCCTTTGTTGCCCTCGTTTGCGCTTCGTTTTGCTTGTGGCCACTGGCAAGCGCTTGGTACCCGATTTGGGTGCTTTGTCATCCGAAAACCAGCCCAGCGCTGCTGAATTTCGGAGAGCCCCTTGTCAAGCCCACCGACCTTGCCATGCATCGATTATCCACGCTCTCGTCCCTTGTCATACGGTGGCACGACCGTGGCACAAGATGAACTTATATAAACCCCCCTCCCTGGCAATTCAAGTTACCAAACCACCCACAGCAATTCCCCCCCCCAATTCTCCCTTCGCCATGCCACCCAGCAACAACATCAACCACCTCCCAGACCAGTGTGCCCGTGGGTTAGACGGGAAGCTCCTGGATGCGAGCGAGATCGAATTCCGTTTCGATCCCGACGACGAGACTCCTCTGCCGCGCGTAAAGCCGGCCGCGCGACGGACTGTCCCTCAAATCCAACCAACACTCGCACGTAAGTCCTCAGTTTTATCACAAACCACTCCTTTTAACCTTTGAACTATAGAGAATCGCGCTCGCCGTGCCGCCGCAGGCAGCAGTATGGGACATATTCTCGCAAGCGAGAAACGTGATCCCAATGGCAACCTCGAGAACAAGTATCAAGACCGACAGCCTTCTACCAGAACCCGTCGACCTGGCAAGGGCCGCAGACAGAGGGAAGCGACGGATGATGCAAACACGGATATGGAGGACGGAGATTACGAAGGAGAGCCAGGTGCATCTGGGGACGAGTCGTCGGGCGAATCCGACAGTGAGAGTGTTGTCGAGCTCAGTGAGCAAGAAGTTGGGAACGATGAGGTGAGTCCAGCTAGTATTTACAACTCTGGACTGCATTGACAGTCTCTGTAGCTGGCCGACATACTCCCAGCCAAGACCAATCCAAAGGGATCGACCAAACGCAAGGCGCCATCGTCCTTTTTTCAGCCCGCCCAACCGAAGAAGACCCGGCTTGACAACACCACTCCCTTACCACTGGGCCCCGCTGCTTCGACCTCATCTGTTGCAAGTACTAGTTCGAACACTCCATCTCCTTTACCGCGCACCAAAACCCAGAACCCCATCTATCTTTTCTTTAAAACGGTGTCTCAGGATTCAAACGGAAAGTCTGAGCCCGGCTCCAAATATTATGAGTGCTACCACGGAAACCGTCGAATCTTTAAGATCACGCCCAAGATGAAGCATAACACGAAACGTAGGTTCACCAATCACCTCCGTCTTGTCTGATAGTTATTAATGTTCTTCGTAGATATGGTTGAACATCTCCAGAAGACCTTCCCGGTTTTCTACCAGCTGTACCTCGTTCTGAAGGCTCGACCCTCTCCACCGACACCCGAAGAGATTGCCGTGGCATCGGGCGCATCCAAGCTCAGCCCTGCTCAACTCAAGGAATACTCGAAGAATCTGGAATCACGCTCGGGAAACATTATCGAGGCATTTGACAAGCAGACAAAGGTACGTTATGCTACCATCTCAATGTCTACCTGCTTACATGGGGTTTATGTACCTAGGCGGCATGGGATCAGGCCAAATTCGACGGCCTCGTCGTCAAATGGGTGGTCACAACTGACCAGTCTTTCGATGCCGTTGATAAGGAATCGTTCCGCGACATGGTGACCTGCGCACACGGCAGCGAGGTGAAGATTATCCATCGGTCGACTGTTGCACGTCGGGTGTTAAAACTCGGTGAGGATACCATCGAAGAAACCCGGGAGATGTTTCAGGTGAGCTCCATATTCGCATTGGAGGGTATCTGAACTGACTGACCTCGTTTCTAGCAACTTGAATCAAAAGTTAGCATCTCCCTCGACGCGTGGACTTCAAGCAATCAGTTTGCCTTTTTAGCAATTGTAGCTCACTTTATCAACAACGATGGTGCTTTGGACGAGCTTATGATTGACTTTCGGGAGTTGACCGGCGCTCATACGGGCGAGAACATGGCGGGTGTTGTATGGGATGTCCTTGAATTGTTTGGGCTCGTTGGAAAGGTAAGCTTAAACGCCCATTAATTGAATGAGTTCAACTCATCTGTACTGCAGGTCATCGCTTTCGTTATGGACAACGCAACGAACAACGATACGCTCATGGACGGGATCGCCGATCGCTGTGCAGCACAAGATATCCCATTCTCCAAGTCGGATGCGCGCATGCGATGCACGCCCCACGTCATACATTTAGCAGCTCTGCAGGTCAGGATACATATTTCTCTCGTGTTTAACTTGTTATACTTAGTTTTGATTAGTTGCTTGAAGGGATCGGTGCCATCTCCAAGTCGGATCGAGATGCTGCCGAAACATCAGGATATCAAGTGAATGTTGTCCCATCCGAAGCTGAGGTTGACGATCAAGAGGAGGATAATGACTTTGATTTGAACGGCGAGTTGGATGAGGATGCAGAGTTGCCTGGTCTAAACTTTGGAGCTATACATAAGGTGAGTTCCTGATAACCTCAGCGTAACGGTAATTGAGCTGACCCTCGCTCATCGATACTAGGTTCGCAAGATATCCCGCGGCGTCCGATCAAGTCCGCAACGTCGGGAGGCATGGATGAAAGAAGCGACATCGATGGTTCAGGGTTATCGCCTTAACCCTGACTCTGCACCTGCGAACGCCCCGAAGAATCCGTTAATGCTAATACTCGATGTTAGCACACGCTGGGGATCGTCACATGCCATGCTCGGTGCGTTCGCCTTAGCTCCCAGCTCTAGATCCGAACTTGAAACTGACACAGCACACCTTGATGTTCAGAGCGGTTTCTTCAATTCCGTCCGGCAATTTCACAGTTTACGGCCAAGCACAAAGACTTCTGGCAATACGACCTTACTCAGAGCGAATGGCACACGATTGAAACCGTTTGCGAATGGTTACAACTCTTCAAGATTGCCACTCAGCAAATGTCGACTACCAGCTCACCCATGCTTTCGTCTACCATTGCTGTGTTCCGCGTTCTTCAAGGCAAGCTGAAGGATATCCTTCGCCATCTTCCCAACGACTTCCCTTCTACGGTCAAGACCGCCCTCATCAATGCGCACAAGAAGCTCAGTGACTACTACTTTCGCTTTGACGAATCACGCTATGGAACATGGGCTGCACGTACGTCTTCTGATATCAATCTCTTAGATATGTTGTGACGGAGATACATCTATAGTGCTCGACCCCCGGATCTCGTATCAAGGACTACGGTCATCATTCTCAGATGATCCTTCCCTGCTTACCTTCCTGGACGACAGCCGCCTCAAGCTCGAAAACCACTACCATGACATGTACGAGCCGTTTCTGCCATCTCATCCACCACCTACGACATCCACCACCCATACGCCTTCATTTGCGTTTGACTTCATGGCTGCATTTCAGCAGGCTCCGGCACCGACATCCAGCGAGATTGATTCGTATTTCCGACTGCCCATCGAAGACTTCCGCACATGCGACCCTGTGCAATGGTGGCACAAGCAACGGTTTCAATTCCCCAGACTGTATAAGCTTGCGCGGGACATTCTCTCTATTCCCGGTGCGCTCATCCTTGATCCCTGATTGCGTCGATGTTTACTAGTATACTAACCTGTATTGTTGTTCCGACAGGGTCTGCTGTCGCTGTCGAGCGGATATTCTCTGGTGGGCGTGACACGATATCCCTGCGCCGCGCAAGTCTTCGCCCCAAAACTATCCGGATGCTCATGATTTCGAAGCAGCGCTACCGAAGGGAGCGTAGATTAGCTTCAAAGTAGTTTCTTATGTCTTTTTAGTTGCGTATCTCATTGTATATGTAATTTACATTCTCTGCACCCGTGTTCCTGCTTCACGGTCGTGCACGGCCGTACCGTCTCCCGTCCCGACCCGTCTCGCACCCCCGTCCTTGCCACCCGTCTCCGTGGGGTGGCCGTGGTTGCACCGTGCTTGGCCGTGTTTGGCACGGCCGTCACCGTGGACGGCACGGTGGGCAGCCCTACTCTAGATTAGCGGATTAACCAAAGTAAATTACATCAATAATGCTCACCTTAGCTGTAAGTGTGTAGAATATCTGAAATGAGCTCAATCTGAGCTCGCTGCCATGAAGAAGTGCTCATGTGGGATGTTGCAAGAAGTTTCAACACAGGGCGCTAGCGCTCTGACGACTTTGGCGCCGATCGCTTACCATACTTTGATGGTCACCGGGTGGCTGTGGTGCTCGAGCAGTGCCAAATCGGGCCACCCTTCTGGGACCTGGACTCAAGCCTGCCAGAGTGTGAGCCTTGTCAAGCACGCAGCCATGCACTTACCACACCATACCCTAGAGCGTATACTTGGGAATCCGCCTTGAGGAAGGCAAAATTTGGCTGTCCAAATTTTGCCTTAGTCATCAATAGCCAAGCGACGCACGGTTCGAACCCACAAGAACCGGTTGCTCAAACTGACTCCCCCACAGGGGCCCAGAGAGATGAGAATTCAACAGATACTTAGAATAATAGAAATCTATTCATTTTTTCTATGTAAAGTTTTAAAACTTACCTAGGTAGTCTGTAGTCAGTTGTGTGCAGTCTGAGTTGGTGGGCAGGCAGGCGTTGGGCAGGCGCACGCCTTGATGATCGCCGGGTGGCTGTGACGCTCGAGAAGTTCCTAATCGGGCAACCCTCCTGGGCCCAGGGGCCAAAGCGACCCGCATGGCACAATGAAACAAGATCCGGGCAAAATGAAGCTTGGTGATTATGGGCAACAAAGGGCAATATATGCCAAGGAAATGTGTATCGATCCCAGGTAACGTTACCCCCCTCAAAAAAGGGGGTTACCTGAGGTTACCCCTGCATGCGGGCACCCCTCGATATACTCTATATAACGGACCTAAGGGGTACAGAAACATATTAGGGACCAGATACGGGATGGAAGAAGGATATAGTATACTTCTTGCGGTAAGCCAGACTGAGTTCATCCTCAGAGGCATAGGGGGGGACTCCGAGAATATCATAGTACTTTCTGCAGACGATAAGTGGCCGTCGAAGGACCAGGATATTGAAGAAGGAGAGGAGGGCAGACTTACGTGTCCTTGACCATGGTGGTAGGGGACGTCGAAGAGTGGCCGGTACCGTATGCAAGGTAGGGGTGCACCTAAAGCGGGTTCCTCAAGGGGGCTTCGTTGACCTATAATATCCAATTGTTGTAATCCACAGTAAGGGGGATCAACTTGTAAAAATTTACTACTGTGGCGGCACAGTGGGCCCTGTGGCCAGCGCGACAGCTTCTGTGGGCCCATGTAGATATGCGAAGGCTTGGCTTTGGGCCTTTGGTGCTGTGGATGGGTAACGACGTCTGGCTGACAGCCGCCCACCTTCCCTATCAGGCAGGATAAAGGAAGAAAAAGAATGTCCAGTTGTTTGTCGTACCGTAGTAGGGCCCTGAGCGTTTGAAAACAACGCCAAGTGCAACGGAAATGCCGGCTTGAGGCTCGGGCGGCCCTGACAGAGGGTTACACCGAAAGTACTGCCAGCCGAGGATCATAGGGAGTGTGCCCAGTTTTCGAAAGAATTTGATGGCCCTCGCTATGTTTAGGGGAAAGACGATGAGGAGGTATATGGAAGGCCGAAACAGTATTGGGGGTGGTGATTAACATGCGATCAACAGCACCCCCGTTCAAGGTGAAAAAATGGCAGAAGATATACATCAGCGCATCCATAGCAGTCCGTTCTTATCTCCCACTTGTCCACTTCCAGGTTTTTTTTCGGGTTCTCTGGCAGATACACGATCCGAGGGTACGTCCCCGTCTCGTTTCTCCTGCGGATTCGAGTCATGCCCCAGAGCATCTCGGAGGAGGGGAACGGAGCGACCGTCTATGCGCTCTGGATACTTGACGAAAAACCTGATATAGAGGTCTCCAAATGTGCGACTTGTAGGAGCACGGTGCACAGGCATGCCCATGAGTGGGACGACCTTCAGGTCTCCTGGTAAAAAGGTTAGCTCGTCCTCCCTCAAGGGCCTATATGTTACTCACCGTTCAGAATGACTTTGTCCGAAGGAAGACTCACAGACACAATACGCTTGTCCAGGTGCTTGATTGAGACCTCGCCACCCACAAGGGAAGTTAAGAGGTCAATATCCATCTGCATGACAAGATCGTCGCCCAGTCGCCTGAACTGCGGATGTGATGTCTCCTCAATTGTGACAACGAGGTCACCAGGATCCATCTCTGGCGATCGATCGCCCTCGTCAGCAAACAACACAGTTTCTCCAGGTCTTATGCCCCTTTCAACCGGGACTATGACCGACCTCCTCTCAGTCACCACCTTATACCCTCTACAGACGGTGCAAGTGTCGCTGATGAAGGTGTATATGCCACGCCCACCACATCTAGAGCATTGTGAAGAGCCCTCTCCACTGACACATGCGGTGCACCTCTTGGTTTTGGTGTCCTTGCCTCCTAGCCCCTTGCATTCGTAACAGATGTTCTTGCGCGTGAATTCTAGTTTGGTTTTCGTCCCCAAGTAGAAATCTTCTAGACTGGCTTGAATTCGATGGTAGAGAGTCCTAGCCTTGGCTTTGCGTGGTATGGCCATCCCTTCTGAGAATGTAACCTATAAGGCGTAAATATTGAATACTCGAGTACGTGGAGAGGGAGATGCTTGAAGGAGACGACGAACCGTTGTACCGCCAGAACCACTAACCTCCCATGCTTCAGCGTCACCTAGAGAACGCCTGCCTGAAGTTTGGCCTACTGTGGGACCCCATGTAGGCAACATGGCGGGTTCACCGGGTCCACGTTCATCGTACACTGCTCGCCTCGAGGGATCTGTGAGAATTCTATGCCTAGTAGCACATGTTGAAATGATAAGCCCATCTTCGCCTTGCTTGAAGCGAGGAGATGTACTTACGCGTCGTTCACCGCTTTATAGGACAGCAAGTCGAGATTCCCGCTGGCGCGGATTGTCGTAACCCTGGAGCATAGTGAGCGTCATCATGAGACTAGGCGACGACAGAATGAGTACTTCTTGTGGAAAGCCATAGTAATTTGTTCCTTAGTGGCATCGGGGGCGACCTCGAGAATATCGTAATACTTCCTGTGGAAAATGAGCAAGATCGTCTCCTGACGTAGACGGGTGGACGTACGTGTCCTTGATCATGGTGGTAGAGGACGTCGAAGAGTGGATGCAAGGTATGTATATGAAGGGCTACAGCTAAAGCGAGTTCCTCAAGGGGGATTGTTGTAATCCACAGTAATGAAGGGGAAGTGGGATCAACCTGTGAATGTTTACTACCGTGGCGGCACAGTGGGCCCTGTGGGCAGCGCGACAGTTTCTGTGGGCCTATGTAGATATGCGAAGGCTTGGCTTTGGGCCTTCAGTGCTGAGGAAGGGTAACCGCGTCTGCTGACACCCGCCCACCTTCCCTATCAGGCAGGGTAAAGGAAGGAAAGAGTGTCCAGTGTGCCCGAGTTGTCGTGTCCCTAGATATGTCCTGACCGTTGTTTTGACATACCGTAGTAGGGGCCCGAGTTTGTTCATCACGCCGCAGGAGTCATGCTTGCCAAGTGATTCAATCTTATTAGAGTCCTTGCTTAGAACGTTAACGTTCAGAGTCATTCCCCTGCGTGGCTTGTCACTCTCAGTAAAAACAGTTGTCGGGCGTAGTCAAATAGGTCGGGTGATGGTCAGGACATACGCTGAGCCCATTTCTGGTCATCGCCTCGTCAAGCCTTTCCGTGGGAAAAGCTGTCCGCCACTGGCCAGGTATCCCACGCTGCGAGCCAAGGCAGCAGCGCCGCTGCAGCAGTCACTGTGGCACCGATGTGGGCTTTCTGGTAGGTACATAGGTATGAAGGTGTTGATAGCTGTGGTCCCGCTCCGGAACTAACAGTGCTTTGGTGTGCCTATCGTTTGCCATTCACATCTGAACTAGTGCTATGGAAACCAGACTGGCTCACAAAAGTTTCCCTCAGTGGAAGCCCAGCACAGTTGTCTTCGTCCGTCATGGAACCAGTCCTGACTCAGCCATGTAGACCACAACATGCCCAATGTATATCAGGATGCTCTCCGAGCGGTTAGACGATCTGTTTCTTCCCCACTATGGTCGAGGGAACATTCGCTCGCTCCACCGCTACTCAACTTGAACAGGCCCCACCCACCTCAGCTAGGAGGTGCTATGACATCCTCAAGGTTTCCCCAACTGCATCTTCGGAGGAGATCCTTAAAGCCTGGCGCAAGCAGTATGTTCTATCTGCCATCGACTAGGATTGCGATGATGCTGCTAATTTCTCTGGTCCTCTTAGGGTTGCATCTTTGCTGATACCCCTTGCAATTGGGATTGGCGATTTGGACGCTTTGGAAGTTATCAATATGGCGTATGCGAAAAGACCGAGTTTTACCATTGAACAAAACTGATACTTTTTTTGCGGCAGATATGAGGTCCTCTCAGATCCCCAAAGACGACTCCGGTACGATGAGGGTGAGGAGCCCAGAGATCTCTATGATTATACTTATGGAGACGGCGCGGTAGTGAGTGGAACTGCCTGTTCGCGGCGGTCCTGATGCTCGCGCGTCTCAATATATAACAAAGGAATGACAATGTACCAATTACAGGGCGGCCACAGCATACCACGCAGACACCGCAGAACCAGGGATATTGTCCGTGACCTCAGCCTTCCTCTCGAAGACTTTTACCTCGGCAGGCCTTCTGCAATCTCAATCACTCGCGACGTAATCTGCACGGAGTGCCACGGTGCCGGAGGGGAGGATAGCACAATCCAGCCGTGTAGCGCATGCAAAACTGAAGGCACAACGGTGACTGTTCGCGACAGGCAAAGGGTGCATCTTATTTGTAGGGTGTGTTCCGGAGCCGGCCTGTTGCCCATTATGCGCAAACAATGTCCAAAGTGCAAGGGAAACAAGGTTATTCCTACTTCGGTGGTCCTGCGAGTCAGGGTAGAGAAGGGCATGAAGAACCCCAAAAGATTTACCTTCTGTGGTGAGGGTAACCAAAGTCCTGGGGTTAACACTGGGGATGTAGTTGTTATCGTGGAGCATGATCCGCACCCCATATTTGAACGTCTGGACGATGACCTCTACATGACAGTTGAGATCGACCTTTTAACATCTCTTGTTGGGGGAACTATCGCTATCAGGCACCTGGATAATCGTGTGTTGTCTTTTGCTCTTGCAGGAGGCGAAGTTACGAAGAGTGGTGAGTTCCAGTGCTTATCTGGCAGACGCTCAAGACATAATTCTTGAACAGGCGTTCTCAAGATTATTCGCAACAAGGGTATGCCAAAGCATCGCAATACCGGTTTCGGAGACCTCTTCGTCAGATTTTTGGTCAAGTTTCCGGTGGACATTGACGATCGCTCGGTCCAACTCCTGAAGGATGCTCTGGGATCGACAAAGCTGTCGTCGACGATCGAAGAGGGCGATCAAATTGAGGAGGTGGCTCTAACAGAACCGGATGGAGTCCAGGAGGTCCCTGAGTGTAACCATCAATGACATATAAAAGGCAAGCAAACCTTGATCCTTCTGAAAGAATCACAGCTAACCAACCACTTCCCGCAGCTTTCGGGGCTCAACTTACCCTTGGCCACCTTGTTTTAGGGTCGCTACGGAATGGTCAAATAATAATCAATGAAGGAGGATTGAGGCTTGAGGCTTGAAGCTTGGACTGTAAGCTGCGATTTATGAGACACGATTTCCAGATGTGGATTAGCCCAGTCAGGTAAATAGCTAAGTAACGAAGAGAATGGATTGCGGTAAATGAAAGATGGGAGGCTACATGCATCCAAAGGCACAACTGCAACTTGGTACGCTGATCATTGATGAGTGCACCCAGCTGACCCTTTCCCCTCGTCGTTCTTGTCAATGGGGTGTCCTGGCTTCTTGACGGGCTAAGATATCTCGAAGGGCTTCCTTTAGCAGAGAGAAGAGCGGCTGTCGATCCAGTCAGGATAACTGACAGAAAACTTGATCTAAGGTCACCAAATAGGTGCGGTCCATGGTGTGAAGGCATGCCTTTGAAGGGGATCACCTTAAGTCCACTTCGAACTATATGGCCAGGAGGAAGGTCAAAAATGAATGCGACTATCCAGGTGTTTGATTGATACATTTCCCCCAAGAAGAGACGTCAATAGGTCGATCTCCCGGCGTTGTATAACAAGGTCATCGTCTTCTCGCTTGAAATCCGTGCTGCTTGCGAGACTCCACAGCGAGCCACAGCGTTGGGAGGTGGTACACAGCCACTGATCCGCGGGCGGGGGTGTGGCGCCGCGTTTAAATTACCCGCGTTTTACCGCTCAACTCACCGGCTGCCCTCGTCCTCACCGTCGCGCTCAACATGATCACCATTGCTGTCACATTCAAGACTGACAGCGCCTTATGCCGCCCCAGGTCCCCAGCCATCTGCGCTTGTCACATCCAACATTCGTTGCGCTCGCGGTCAACGCGACGAGGCTTTAACGCGTGACTGGCGTGGGCTGTGGGAGGGGTATGAGTACTCCTCCTTGTCCATGCCAGTGTGCGCCATCCTACCTTGCCAGCATACCTGCGACACCAGTCACCGCCTTCTTCAACACGGCGGCGCCTCCATGGATCACCGGCTGGCATTGGGCTGGCATGTACACCATTCCCCGCCCTTCCGTTGCCTACTGACCCACCAAACAGATTACGCGCTGAACAACATTTCTTGTCTGGCTCTCGCCGTCCACAACACCCGTCCTGTTGAAGACGGCCGACGGCTCTCGGCGCCCTATCTCCTCGTCGCCCCACACTAGCCACCCACAATATCGTCGTTGCGTTCCACGCGACGGCCTCTCGTGCTACCGCCAACCTCCCCCACCTCTACTGTGCTCAAGACCGGTGTCAGAGCTCTGGGCCCACCACCGGGCACTGGCCAGAGAAGAATGCACATTCCCGTCGCGTTCAACGCGACAGGCTCACTTTTCACCGCCAACCTCCACAACCTTTCTCAGTCCCTCATTTCCCCGTCGCACCCAAGGGCCAACCGTCCATGTTCTCGCCGTTGTGCCCAACACGGCGGCCCCTCTTGTCACCGCCCATCGTCCTGTTGAAGACCGCCGACACCCCATCTCCTCGACATCACCCACTCGTCATTGCCCACCTCTACCACTGTCGCCATAGCCTTCAACGCGAGGGTGACGGCTGTCGAAGCCCCATCTCTTCGTCGGCCCTCAACGCCCATTCACATTTTTGTCGGCGCTTCGAAAACTGACGCCGGTTCTTGCCACCAACACCCACCTCGCCGCGGTCCACTGTCGACGTGTACCAGACCGGCGGTTGCTGCCATCCTGCCTCCCTTTGCCGCGTCCGACAGTGGTAAGTGTTTCTTTCCCTCGCGTTCCGTTCCTGTACTCACCTGCCATCCCAGGTTGCATACCATCGCGCCACCACCCGTCATCTCCTTGTATGGCGCCCGCAACTACTACAGCCCCCCCCACCGCGTCTTTTGCCCTATTCGCATCTTATTTTCCCCGAGACAGGCATCCGACCGGGAGCCGCTCGTCAATTTTCTTCATTCTTCTCTTCGAGGTCAGCTTCGCGCTACCTCTCCCCCTGCAGCTTAATCTCGCGTCGGGCGCAGGGCCTTGTTGCTTCATCTACATCTTCGGTTGGGCATGATGATGCTGCTAACGGTGCTTGTGGGCCTGCCTCGGCCTGCCAGGTTGGGCCCGCACTGCAGCTGAAGATGTAGCTCACTCACGCGTGAGCTTTGCTTTAATCCTGATTACTGCACGTATATGTTCTGTATTTTCTACCTGTAGCCTTACTTGCATTTGCCACCCCTGAACTAGTTATCATACTTCGCCCACAGTTCCCAGCAGTGCTCGCTCAATGTTGCCTCCAGCGTGGCGCTGCGTTCGTCGCTGCTGTCGCCCCCACTCCGGTTCGCATTCATTGTTAAGCAGCGACGGCAATTCTGCTTGCCATATCTATCCCGTCGTCACTGCCGCCTCAACTGGCGTCGTAAACTCGACTCGTCCACTATCGACGCCGGCCAACCGCGTCCTCACACACAGCGCCGAGCACACGCTCTCCCCACCACCTTCTCCCAAATCATCCTCACCACTGTCCGTCCCTAAATCCCGACGGTGCCCAAACGTTTGACTTTACCGGCACCCCCTCCCCGGTCCACCGATCTTCACAGCTTCGTCCACCGCCTGGCATTCCACTGCCCAGCAATACCGCACGCTTTCCTTGGTCTTACCGCTCAGCGTGCGGGGCTGGGTGGCGAGATGGCGCTGGCACGAGGGAACCTGAGGAGGGGCGGCGAAGCTTGGGGGCGATTATGGAAGGACGGGCGATGGACATAGGGACATCTATGGGGGGGAGAAACGTTTCGATAGGAAGGCGGGGGGATGTGGTTGCCGTGCTCACAAGCACCATGGGAAGAACCTCCGCGCACACCGCACCCCTTGGCTGGGCTGGAGGCTCTCTACCTCAAGCGTGTTGTTCGCCGATTTGAACTGCAATGACCGCAGGGAGCTACTGCAGTTCCATTCCGAGTTTCTGACACTTTTGGCTTTAGAGTTTCCATTGCTGCATTGCGTCAATCGACATTGTTAGGAGAACCTACGTTCACGACTTACTCGTCATCCGCGACGGGAGGAGGTTGCAATTGTAAGTTGGATGGATGGTTTAGATATATTCCGGTTCTGATCCTCGTCTACCAGCCTCAAGTCCCTCCTCACATCCAGGGTGCCCGGTGAAGTAATGCCTATGTAAAAGAAGGACTCGTAACGAGCCGTGTTTTGCAATGGCCACTGCGTAAGTGGTGGTAGATACCAAGGTGCGCGTTGCAAAATGGTGACGTCGACGAAAGCCGCAGGCGCGTGAAGTCGCAGCTTTATCTAAGTCACTTCGTTGTACTCATGTAGCTTTGGTGTTGCCACCCATTTGGAGGCCTCGGGGAGCATTCCAGACGATATACCAGCCCATAGTACATATATTTTCTTGGCGCAGTTGACGTCGAGGAGTGACAGAATCTGGACAGCGTTCGGTAGGTATGAGGGCGTTTCAACCCACTCCGGATTTGGTGTGGGGATCTTATCTAATCGTTGCCACTCATATCTGAACTCGTGGGAGTCGTGCAATGCAAACCGCACCGGCTCACTGTCACGCCAAGCACACCTCTCCTTCCACTTTTCGTGGAACCGCGCTGGCTCAGCCCTTTTAGCGTCACTGCATACAGCATGTCTGCGTATTTTTTATACTTAACTCCCTCCAAACAGCGGAGCACAGGTTAGCCCCATCTCATACCCATCATGGTCAAGGAAAGGTATGGTCATCTATCCACTGTGGCGAAACAGTGGGCTCAACATTGGCTGCAGGGGATACTACGATCTGCTCGAGGTCTCCCCCGATGCCTCTCCAGAAGAAATAACGAAGGGTTGGCGCACAAAGTATTGTCAATCCTCCACTCGGTTTGCGACAGCATCGCTCAACATCTACCCGGCATCTATGTAGGGTCGCATCGGTGCGAGCTACCCTGGCTCCTGACAAGCGATTATTGGAGGCGGTTAGCAAGGCGTGCGTGAGGGACTCGACTCCCAGAACAGAGGCATGGCTGACACTACTTACCGAATGGCAGCCATGACGTCCTCTCCAACCCTGAGAGGAGATTGGTCTACGACGAACGAGGAGAGGCTGGGCTCTTAGAAGCGAATCACTTCAAATCCAACAGGGTACGTCCACCTTCCAGAGAATGCTGCCCCATATCAATCAAGTCCGACCACCCACAGGACATGCTGCAATACTTTATGAGAGGTGGAGGCGAAACAAGCAAATCGCAAGGACCCCGTAAAACCAAGGACCTTGTCCACAACATCGACGTCTCCCTGGAAGATCTTTACAGGGGCAAGTCCTTCACGGTTAGTATCACCCGCGACGTCATATGTGCCAAGTGTGGTGGCAAGGGAGGCAAGAATTCCGCGCCCAAGCAGTGTCCTGTGTGTGAAGGCCAGGGTGGGAAGTACATCCTGCGTCATGAGCAACGAGTACTCCCGGCTTGTTCAAACTGTTCTGGTAATGGTGTTGTATCTTACATGCGGGACCAATGTGGGGAGTGCTTGGGGCAAAAGGTGGTGTCAGGGACAACGGTGGTGCAAGCTCACATAGAGAAGGGTATGAAGGCCGGCCAGGCCCTTACTTTCAATGGTGAAAGTGACCAAAGTCCAGATGCTGATCCCGGAAATGTCGTTCTCATCCTTGAACAAACACCTCATTCGCGATTCGAACGGAAGGGCGACAATCTCCATGTGACGGTCGAGATTAACCTCTTAACTGCTCTGGTTGGTGGCAAGATATCTCTCAAGCACTTAGATGACCGTATACTGTCCTTCACTCTTGCTCCGGGCGAAATTACGAAAAATGGTGAGTACCTTTAGCTTCTGCTTATGTGGTTGGGGCTTGATTCTGCATCCAGATATCATTAAGGTGGTGCGACACCAAGGAATGCCTATTCATAATCAAAATCGCTCCGGAGATCTCTATGTCAAGTTCGCAATCAAGTTTCCTGAACAGATCGAAGGCCGTGCCGCTCAACTGCTTCGGGACGCTTTGGGATCTGGTGAACCAATCGGGGATGCAGAGGAGTACGGCGAAGTTGAGGAGGTATCGTTGGGCGAACCAGACAAAGATTTTAGAGATGACGCAGATCCTGGGTGTACTCCTCAATAAACAGCATTCAAACTTGCTTCATTCTATCCGGACATCGAGATGGTCAATATTGAGTATCTACTACTAAATTCAAAGCCATTGCCGGGAACCAGAGAACCAGGTGTCGACTTCGTGCTTCCGTGCATGACGTCCGAAAAGCGCATATGTGAACCATTCGGTAACTATCCGTTTTGCTTTGTTCTCGGGTTCCATCCTTGGCAGAGTTGGGTAGCGGTGTTGAAGTGACCGTAGTAGCTCGAATTGGTGTCGTGAAAACTCAACTCTGGTTGCCAGCACTGGTGCGAGGAGCAGGAAGACGTGGTCAAGGGGCTCGTTTTTCAAACGTGCTGTTGCACATAACACAGTCAGTTTGTGTGATACCGATATCAAAGTCGAAAGAACCAACCATCCGAAATTATGCGAGTGGTGAACTCAACCAGGCCAGCGGTTAACTGGGTCCCTGGCTGGATGGACAAAGAAATGACAGTCCGCAGGAGCAATTGCCGGACTAATGTGATGCTATTAAAGTGAAAGCGATACTAGGAGCAGCAAACATGGCGCACCTTCTACATTTTCACAGATTGCGGAGAGAATCTCTACACCACAGGACCGGAGGTCACTGTGGTCTAAAAGCGGCATGAACAAAGTGGCTGAGGCCGCCAAATGCAAGAATGCTTTGGATGAGTGAAGGTCAGTTTAAATATTAAGGATTGGTTCGACTGCATCAATACACACTTGATGGTGTTGAGGAGAGTTTGGAAAGCAACTCGGCCGCTACTTTTCGCGTGCTAGGGGTTTCTTTTTCATCCAGAGCGACCCCGATAAGGCCTGAAGTTGCAGATCTTAGTAGCTCCGGCCTTGTCCCTGCTATGCAAGATAGGTTCAAATTCGGAACACAAAAGGGTGATCGAATTATTGCTCACCGTGCCTTGAGTGCAAAACTGAGAGTACTTTGATGATAACAGCACGAGCGCAAAACGGTGTGTTCGAAAGCTTAGGAGCCAGACCATTAACGATTGCGACTGCCATGCTGTCGGATATTGGCACTAAATAGACAGACAATAAGTAAAGGTTGTGGATGACCTGAATAAGAGCTAATATCCCTTACATGCCGATGCCAAGTTCTCCACGATATTGCTTTCTCCAGTCGCTTGAGCAATGTTACTGACAATTGCACGCCATACTTCACGCTTGATTTCGGCTACCCTCAGACACCAAGTGAATATCGACATACAAACACAGCACATGAATAACAAACCGCATGACGAAGACGGCGCAATCTTGCGCAGAAAGATTTCTTTGATGACCTCGATGAGAGGGTGATCTTCCTCAGTCACGACCACCGTCATTAGCTGAAAGGTAGCGGGAGAGATGATATCTTTGAACCTGTCTGTATAAAGGGCGCATATGCAAAATGGGACGGTTAAGGTAATGGCTAAACTTTCTAAACTTTGAAAGTACCTGGGTCGGGTCCGTCAACGAGGTCGTGAATTGCTGACACAGCGTTAGCGTGGGCATCTGCAGACACTGAGCCAGAGAGGGCATCGCCAATAAGCTGCGATAGGGTCTTCTTAATCAGCTCTCCCCAGTAAGCTATAGTACGCAATATGGGCAGTGGGGTCAGATAGAGAATCGAGATGGTGGGGAAGTTAAGCACGAAGTGCATTGTTGGGACGTACGTGTTTCGCACCCTTGCTTTAGGGAATCGAGGGCCTTTCTCCTAAGTTCAGCATCACGGTCATTTATGCAAATTTCGGCCAGCCGATAAATTCGGATTTTGTCGGTTTGATGACCTTCATCTACGAGGTGTTTCTATCAAGGGTGGGTCTATTATCGAAGAAGCTAGCTGGACTTACCACTGTCATTACCCAGAAGGCTTCGGTACTCTTGGCTATCGACGAGCGAGCCAAACAATGCAATAGCCATGACACGAGCATGGCTACTACCCTGTTTCCCCAAAGATGTTGCAAAACAGTGTGCCAAGGCGAGCTGGCATGACTCGAAGTGCACTGAAAAGCAAGGTCATGTAACATGTTGATGAACTGTTCGCCGAACGACAGGAATCGAAGACACGGCAGTGAAGACTTACCTCCATTCTTTTGAATTGACTTGTCTACTTCAAAGTTCCATGCATCACCAACTATTTTCCCAAGAAGCTCTTGGAGAGCATGGAAAGTATCACCTAGTAAGTAGATGAGAATGTCATTAATAAAACATGGTTGTCACTTTGCCAGATGGCCCACCCCAATGCCCTAAGAAACATAACAGCTGTAATACAACGCGCCTCCTTGAACGTGAATCTTGGTAGAGGGTTTCAGTATGTTAAGACGCATCGCGTATTGATGCCAGTAGCAGCAACATACCTTTGTCCAGTCGATAAGGCATTGCCAGCTTAGTCAATATATCCGCAGCGCGCCAGTGATATGCTGGGTCTGCAAGTGCTCCAATCAGCACACGGGCCAATCGTCCAGCATGTTCTTCATGTTCTGCGGCAGAAACTGAAGGGATATCAAAATGAGGCAGATGAGGGTAGCTGTCAAGTTACACATACTCATCGTCTGGTGGTGAATGGCATCCAAGGCGCGATCACGGAGGTAGGCATCCTCATCCCATATTACTACTTTGTAGAAGTCTTCAAGCACGGTGCTACGGTCACCAGCTGTATAGACCAGGACTCGCTGAGATAGAACGGAAGGGTTTATGAACATTTCTTACCATGTTTCAATCTAGAAGCAAGGTATTCAACACAGAACTGGCGAATTCTGACTTCTGGGTCCTTGAGCATCGGAACAGCAAGCGTCTTTAGAAAATCGTTGGAGGCTAAGGATATGAATGATAATCCAGCGTGTCCATCTGTGTTGCGCGTATGAGTGGTGCTTACTTGGTCCAGCAATGACTCCTATTCGCACGAGATCAATTAATGTTTCAATGGCTGTGAACCGAACATCTGGATCTCGGTCTCTGGAAAAAAGTCTAATCAGTTTACAGGGAACGCTGGTTTCCCAGGCAGCGCCATCTATGTTTTAGAATGTGTTGTCAGCTAGAGGCTCAGTGCTCAGCGTTCAGAAAGCACCTAAGGGACTTACAGCAGGAAAGGGTCATCCACTTTCCAATCAATCGTACAACAGTGCATTTGTCAACACTGCCAGAGAGGATTTGATCCAATGCGGACTTGGAGTCCATCTCCGAGCCTAAGATCATGCACAGCTCTTGTAAGATGGCTTCTTGGCCGATCACTCCTATTCATGTAGAATGAGTTTGACAAGGTTAGAACGTCTTGTCATTTTTCACTACAATCGGTTCTACCGGTGACGACTTACCGCCATTGCCGAGAAGCACTATTGAAAGCTCGTCGAAGCAGATGTTACGTAGTTCGCTGTTTTTCTCGCCCTTCCAGCACTGTAAGATGTCTTCTACCAGAATCTGGAGATCCTTGACTTCAAAGAAGTCAGACATTGTCGCGGGGCGGTTAACTTGACATACCATATGTTGCAAGAATAGAGTATGTTCTGACCCAGTACGCCTGGTTTTCGGGGCCAAGGTTCCTCCAATACTCTGGAAGGGCGCTTCGCTTATTCTTGTCTTTGGCTTGGGATTTGGATCCTCCCCCACTCTGGATAGCTACGGTCGAGACCCGAGAGGTTACCACCCAGGCTTTTTAAGGACAGTCAAAACCTCGCACCAATTCCAGTCTCTGTTGCCTGGACAGTTGTGCCGACAGATTGAGAATGTGAAGTAGCAATTTCTTGGACGATGTTCCGAAGCCCGTTGAGCGCGACGCCCCTGAGTTCAGCTAAGAAAAAAAACATGGGGACGGCGTAAGGAATGCCATGGGGATGGCATCGGAGCTGTAACGATGAGAGTTGGGCAGACTTGGCTTACGGGTGGTGCTGCCTGACAAGACAGCCAGTAGGCGGATCCATCTTGCATTACGACGCAATTCAACCGCGGTTACTTCCTGGGACAAAAGCATGCTGAGGTTGCGAGGGACTGTCTTCGCAAAGGGCTCGTAGTATGTACTACAACCTAGAAGCCGGGATGTTATTATGTTGCAGGCATAACAACATCTTCTGTGCAGTTAACTCACTGGAATTGATCGTCATAAAGAAGTACGCAATAGCATCTATTGTGTAATACTCCCAGGAGACTGCTTCCGCTATCATAGGAATAGTTTCGGGCAGATTTACTGTAAAATTACGCTGAGAAGACCATATAGAGGTAAGCTATAAATATCAGGACGTACTGCGTTTTGCGACGGCACATATCAAACTAAGACACCCGCCCAGCTCGTGGTCAAATGGGAGATCTTTTGCATACTGCAGGACCGCCTCGCCAATGCATTGAAGGTGAAGTGCTTCACGGGTCATCAGTACATCCTCTGCAGCTATGCCCGGCCGACTTACGATGAAGGTCCATATTTTGTGCACAGACGTTCGTGGCAGCTTGACCGCATATATCTCGGACAGAAGGTCGGGCATCCTTGTTGAAAGCCATTTTGACTAGATGTTCTAAAATGGGCATATTATGTAGCGTAGGGGGATTGGCCATGAAATCCACTGCAACCCGTTATCGACAGTAAGCCTGACTTGATCTTATAAGTAGAATTGCATATACTTACGGCAACCGACCACATACTTTCCAATGAGTTCCAATGCAAATTCGAGATCTCCTGGATTCTTCAGAGTGCTCAGCATGGCGTCAAGAGCACTAGGATCCAGTTTTCCTTGAAGTTGGCCTGAATATATGATGTGTCAATCTCAAGGTAATCTCGCTGGGTAACGAAGTAATCGGCGCTCACCAGCGCGCCGAAGAGAGCGAAGAAAGAGTGACAAAGTTTGCCATTGTTGAGAAGTGCTGTTGTCCCGATGCAAGACCGCATTTGCAACCACCTCGGCAAGAATTAGATTGCTAAATTCGATGATGAGTTGAGTTTGAGTGTCCCATGCAAACGCGAAATGTTTGAGTTGTTCGCCTGAACCACTGCCTTGAATAAGCCCAGTCAAAGTATCCAAAGGGCCCCAGAGACCAGCATCGCCATTTTTTAGATCAGTGAATATCTCCAGAGCTTTTGATCGAGCTTCTTCCCGTTCTATCCCCAGAGAGCTGTAAGTATATTCGCTCCGATTCGTTGGCACACTGCTACTGACCTGCTTCAGAAAACGACTGCGCTATTAAAGTGGCCGTGGCTTCGTCAACTTTCACGATTTCAGCGATAGTCAACTTGACAGATGGATAGAGTGGGCAAATGGCACCTTCTAGATATTAATATCGCAAGTCGAATGAAAGCGCATAGATGAGTCACGTACGGTGCTTGTACAGCTCCTTCACAAGCTCCAACGTTGCGGCCTGTCTGCTGTCCGATTCCAGTCCATGCTGCAAGGATTGCGCGAAGGCAGCTATTACCGGGTTCTTCTCTGAATCAGTTGTGGGGAACTCTGCTATTGCACCAGCCGCTTAGATACAGGTAATTTAGAGTCAGAAAAGGATGGATTGACTTACCGCTCGGTACCTTGACGAAAGCCCGAAGGACCTCAAGCCATCGATATCGCGTATTGGCAGTGACAGCAAAGACTACGTATCGTATCAATCCCTGGATTTGGTTTAGTGATACGGGTGTCGAGGCTGCAAAATGTGTCAGACTCGGAAGAACAAAGAGGATATATCCTTACAGTCCATAGACGAGACGTCGGCGAACACGTTGTCAATATGAGTTTTCGACGCATCACTTATGAAGGGAAGGGCAAGAAGTGAGACGGCCTTGATTTGAAGCTCTGCAGGAATATGTAATGCTGAACTTTGAGGTATTCCCCAAGCAGAGAAGGTATTTTTCAGCATGAGACATGGCATGGCCCTGAAGCTCTCAACTGGACCCGGTAAATCAATACTAGGTTTGAATGTATGTAGACAGGAGAGACGTACTGCTGGCCGAATACACGGCTTCAACGTATTGTATCGCGAGCCGCTCTACGCCGCCTCGTTTCCCCTTCGAAATTAGGGCATCCCATTCGGCTCCAACCCCGGTTTCCATGATGTGTGAGGCAGCTGGGAGAAGAAAGTTAGACGCGATAAAGTGATTGGGGTGCCTTAATTCCTACATACCTTTGGCGAAACTTAGGCTAAGAATGGAGGCACTGGTCATGCGCAACACCTTCTTACCCCTCGCAGTGCCGCGACAAGCTGCTAACATAAATGGGACCCGGTGATCAGACTCGATTTTTTGGAGGACCATTTCCCAAGGCCGATCAATCAGCTCGTGAGTTTCGAGGTCAAGATCCCTTATTCCCAGGTGTGGACGGACGGGGGTTGGAAGGATGACGAGCGTAGTCGCGCAGAGCGCAAAAAGCAGTGGTCGATGGTCGCTATCAACGCCGTTCAGCCGGTTCAGCGGTCGGCCTTGTTCGAGAAGACTACGCAAGGTATTGTCGAGACCTTTGTATCTGGGGTCCCCCACATTCGCCTCTGTGTCATAAAGCTCGCTGAACCACAAAAGGGCCATCAATTGATTGGAAATGTTTGCGCGCCTTCGCTCCTTGTCCTGGCTGCCGGTTGTGACACATCGTTGCAGTCGCGTTGCAATTATCTCCGGGGTGCTATTCTGGCAGAGCTGCAGGGCCCACTTTTCATGAAAGGACCTCTTCGCCACCGCTTCAATGGCTGCGTCGAGAGACGAGTGTTTCGGGGACATGATGAGCTTGGCATACAGGATATGTGCCAAGACTGGGTCCTTGTCGCTTTGTGGGATGGGAAAAAAGCCGTCGTCAGCTGCTTTGCGGTGAGTGTTGGTAAGGAGCAATTCCGAAAGTGGGGTGTTCACAGGGGCAGTCTGCGTAAAGAGATGTGTTCCAGTTATCACCAGATACACGACACCGCCGGAGACGCAGAAACCTAATAGTGTGTAGCCAAGCTTCTTGCTATCGTCGAAGATCTGCAAGAAGAGCCCTATCATGAACAAGAATGTCGCAACTTGAACAAGTAGTGGCACGACCGTGATGACTTCTTGGATGTACCAGCTCCTCGCCTGCTGATCCAGTATAAATCGGTTGAGAGCGTCCGAAGCTTCATGCCGACTCGTGGCAGGAATATACTTTGTGGTCCATGCTTTCGCCAGGACACCAATGATGGCGCTGAAAAGAGTGAGGTAGAGGCTGACGATCCAAAGCCCATTGACAGTGTCGGTATAGGTGGGGTAATGAAACGCTTCGCTATTCTGCAGAAGCCCTTTACGGATATCTTGAAGGAGCCTTTGTTCGGAGTTCGATTGCAGATCCTTTTTGGAGTCGATGAGAAACGACGACACGACGGCCGCAAATAAACCAGCCTACTCCTGTTCAGCACCACCAAGTGAGCAAGTCCTATGTACTCACAAAGATCAAGAGAGACTCTAAGCCGGTTCTCCAGAGTTCCGCCTGCTCCCTGGCCACTTTCTCGGCATCCTCTAGGTAAACGTGCCAGATTTTGGCGTCGATTTTGAACGGTCTCGAGTCCTCGACATCCCCAGCGTCCCGCTTGGGTATCTTCTCAATAGCGCCATTAGCAAGAGCGATGCTCGCACTCTCTTCGTCGTTAGGTTTGGCTCGAAGCTGATAACTGGAATCAATATTGGACAGCGTAAACATGGCGGAAGCACGCACCAAACGCATTGGGGTCAGAACTTTAAGGCTGTGATAGTGGTTGTGTGGTCTGACGGTCAACGCTCGTGAGGGGTTTAGATATATACAAGTCAAGCCTTAGGGAACAAACGGCTACCCTTTCGTCCACTCATCAAGCCAAATTAATCGACCAAAGAAGAATCAATGTGTCAACCGGGCAGAGGGCAGTGACACTGACAGAAGCGAGGAAGTGCGGCCCTCGTGTGCCCCAGAGCAGGAACATCATGCCCTGCCCTCATGGCCTTTCGGCCCCGGCACAAGACGAGAAAACAATGAAAGGCTAACTCAAGAGCAGCCTCCGGTGCAATCAAACATCGGATCCATGGTGGTATCGCTGGTATGCAACCAGCCAATTCACGATAAGCAAAACAAACCTCGGTGCTCCGCTGCCAACTTGGGAAGCCTTCTGTGTGCGTATGCAGGTGTCTTTGGCGTGATGTGTGCGCATGTGGGCGCCATTCCACGCGGTTTGGCAGGAATCCGATTGACAGCACTGATACGAGCCTGGTTCAGTTTGAAGCAGCAATAAGTAGAGGTTCGTTTCGTGTTTGTTCTGGGACCAAGTACACTAATCTGGAAAGCCTTCGAGTCAGTAAGGCGATGATCGTTCGGAGGAAGCCAGGGTAGGATAGCCCCCACCGGACCGTGAATAGCATTGCAGTGATGCTCACTTCTTATCTCGGCCTCTGCTTACTGCGCGACATTCCTTCCAGCCATAAGTGCTACAAGCTTCGGTCCAGGAAGTTTTCACCTTGATCTTGGCACAGAATATCCAGTCTATGGCTCCGTGAAACCTGATAAGTCCACTCGACCTCGAGAATCCATCTTGGTGACGACATCTTTGTTTCGACGGCTGCGTGACAGCAAAGTCTGGCACTCCCGGTGTATCTGGATTCTGGACACGATCATTAATACAAGGGTCAAACTGGCGGCGGGCGTATCCGTACCAACAAACTCCCTCGAAGAGTTGGAGCACTGAAATAATTGGGTGGGGAGATTCATACATTTTCCGGCGGTCAAGGGGTGAACGTTTGAACATGGGTGGGCTGAGTGAGAGTTCACATGGGACGCGTCCGAGCTCCGTTGGGACACCTGTCGTCGATGTTTCTGTAACTTACCCATGAACACAGAAGAACAGACCCAAAAACTCACTTATTACCATTATTCACCCCTGATTCACCCCCACATTGCTTACTTTCGCTACGTCAAGTCGCGATTGCCAGTGGCCGCTGCGACAACAGTTCGCAAAGTGCTGGTTGCGGTCGAAGGACTGCTGATATCCCAGATTGCGGGTATTATGCAAGTGTGCTATATTTGAAGGTGTCCAACATCGCAGAGAGAAAATGAGAAAAAGGCTGAATGTATTCTCGATGAGGAAGAAGGGAGATGAGAGCAGAGTCTGACGATCCTTGCGTGGCAAAGATCAACAACATGGGACACCATCTTATCTTATCTCTTCTTTATTCCCAGGCGTGCAAGCTCAAGCTCCAGTCATCGCTTTCAACTTACCGTCACCAATGCCATGATGTCCCTCCCCGTTCCATACCTCTTTTACTAGCCCTAATATAGGTCTGAGCATGGTATACGAGCATGGATCCGTGCGGCAGAATCATCTGACTGCACATGGTCTTGGCCTCTGGGGAAGAAACCTGCTCAGTTCAACTGGCATAATGCCAAAAGGGCGGCTTCGCCGCATAGCCCGCTACTCGAAGGCTTTTAGGATTAGCGTCCTAACATGAAAACATATTCTCTATTCCCGTGCTGCGAATTCGACATCGAATCGCCCATGGTGATTCGCCAGGCCTGGCGTTGGGCCTGTGGCTGGTATTTCAACTTGATGAGTCTCGAACGAGGATGACAGCACGCGAAGGAAATCTATCATGTTGTATCCTAAATAGAGGTTATACGCTGTCGTCGTACATTCTTTCCGTAGTTCTGACATGCTATGGACTTGTTTTCGGCTAAATCTAAAGTGGTATCGTCAGTAGTCTCGCAAACCAGACTCTAGTATCTGAGAAGAAGAGTTCGTTCTCACTTGATATAGAGTCTGGTCGATAACCCCGGTCTTGGCAGTGGGAGGGGGCTGAGTTTGAATAAATGATTTGTGTCAGCATGCCGAAGGGGGCCGAGATTGATGGTGCCCTGATAGGGGCGATTTAGATAGCGCGCTTGTATCGTCCGCCCATCTAGCAGTATGGATCCACCCCCTGGGGCCACGGATGAAGAATCGAACACATACAACACATTCAGGACACCCCAGCGCCACCCTAGTTCCCAGCAAATTCCCATCGCGCAGCCCGTTCCCGTCTCCGGAACCCAGTACCATTCTTCCCCCTGGAACGTCGCGTCTCCTTCACCCCTTCACTTCCCTGCAACTCCTGGCCAAGTCCCCTCTGGGCACTACCCCTACCCCTACCCAGTTTACGCCACCCCATGGCCCGCATACTCGGCTGCAATCCCGCCGTCACTCGGTCCCCCTTCCCCTGCACCGGCTGTTCCAGTTCTAGCTCGCGCAGGCTCGCCCACTGTCGACGACCTTTCACGTTTGCGGGATGGCGAGGAGAAGCTTTTTGCTGCTGGGTTGTTCCGAGGGATCATCTACAAAGGAAACGGAAAGGGCAGGGACGATCGGTGGCGGCTAGGCTCGAGCTATGTCTTTCCGCACTCAGAGAAGGTCAATGCAGAGATGAGGGCGGCGATTGTGTACAGGTGCATGCGTCAGGCTGGATTCTCCTCTTTCGGCGAATTATTCGGCGCGAGGACCTTGAAAAGGTCGTTACCCAGGGCATCGGCTTCTCGTAGGGTATCCTCAGTTACGGAGAGGGCGTCGAGACCTACTGCCCTCGCAGTCTTTTCCTGTGGTCAACGTTAGAGGTCAATTGACAAAATGTGCGAGAAGCGAGAAGTGTGCGCACCAATTGCTGGGCCAGGGCCTTCGTCGGCACAACAGCAATGCCAATACCCTCCTCAAGCTTCAATTTCGCGGCAATAAGCGGCGAAAGGAGTACGGTGGTCTTTCCTTCACCCGTTGCTATGGTCAGGAAGACGTCTTTTCCTTTGTATAGGTCCAGGGCATGCTGAAACTGGAAGGGTCGAAGTTTCTCAATCTTGAACGCGTCGCAGAGTCCGTCGTGGAGCCACCGGTCGGATTCTTCTCCAGAAGTCGCCATAGATAAGTTATAAAGGGTATATAGTCATTAGAAAGGGTATAAAAAGAGTGTGGAGGGTTAGGTTGTGAGTGTAAAGGCAAGAGACGTGTATTTCTGCTAGAGGCGCGCTTGCAATCACACTAATTAGGGATTGAGCCGTGTTCTTGGTTCGTGGCCGCGCGGCCGACATCAAATTTTCAAACTCCCTCCCCTCCTATGGTCTTGGCGCCAGGTACGGCTCAGACTATATCGTCAGGTCGCGCAAGGGAGTAGGTAGATGGGAGTAACCGTGTGCCTGGGACATAAACTCCGACTTGGGAGATGGGCAGAGGCGCCGGGCGCTTCGACAGTTTCACATCGTGCAGCCTGTGCTGAGTGCGTTTTCGATGTCGAAACGTTCTTACTGCATAGTTTTCGGCTACCATGTCGAGAATCGAGACTCGGTGACGGGGATGCTTGGACGGTTGGCCCACATATCGTTATAATTACAAGTATATTTTGTATAATAACATGGTTTCAAGTCGGCAGTACATGAATCAGTGGTCGTCCTCAGAACTATCACCATTGGTTCGAACCAAGTCAGATCCTTCAAAGGGATCCACTATGGTTCTCGTTTGGGACCAGAATGTCCTTACCTAGAGTGTCAGGAGCTGTGTACATGAGAAAGAGTGAGGACGTACAGATTACGGTGGAAGGAATGCCCAACTCTTTCCATAAATCCGTCGGATGCCATAGCGTCACTTATGTGAACGTTCCAGGTCACCAGGGGGATGCGGATCCCCCACCGTCGACTGTATGTCGAGACGAAGGGATCATTAGCTGCTTCCCTTCGTGCTGACTCTCTGAGATCTCTTTGAAGGCGCGGCGGAAGGACTGGTTGTAAAACAGAGTTCCGGAGACACGGTCGTCCCCGTAGAAGTAGCAAAAATCTACCAGCTCCGGGAGTATAATTCCATTAACCGCCCAGTACTTCTCTCGCATTCGAACAATTGCGGTCGCCAGGGCAAGGGGCTGGAGGTTCCGAGCGCATTCAACGGTAAACTGGATGGCATATCGTGCGCCGGGGGGACATGTGCTGACGTCTGCTTTCATCCAAAGAAATACGTAGTGGGCGGAGAATATTAAGTTGATCAGGGAGGATACGGCAATGGAGTCCAATTGAGCAGGGGGATCTATAGGCTTCAAGAAAGAACAAGTTGTGAGCGAGGAAGTTTCAGAGGATGGGTGAGGCCTACAGATAGATGCGGTAGAATTCGAGCAAGAGTATCAAAGGAAAGCAGGCCAAGGACAGGAGCATTGTTGGCAATTGATACGACACACACACGGGCAGTATACGAGTCTTGATCCATAGGGGTGGATGGTATCGTGATGGCTTTCGTTGGGGTTGCTTGATCTATAGGACGCAAAAAGATCGTCAGAATGTACCATTGCTATAAATATTACATTGTGTTCTGAATTTCTATCAAAGGTCCAAGCTCTTGTTGTTCTGCATAAGGCGGGACCACACATAACGCTCTAAGGGAGATGATCGTCAGCAAGCTCAATTAAGATCGCGTGGAATGTACCTTGCTCGGTTAACAATTGCATCATATGAGCCTTGGTTGGATCTGAGGTCCCAGAATTTGCGGGGCCAAAAGGTAACAGGATGCTGACCCTTGTACAGATCATGATTCTGCTCCTGGGATTTGCACAGTTGCATGACGCGGCGGTATGCCTGCCCCAGGCCCTTGTTGAAGAAAAGAATTCCAGAGCAGCCGGCCGATCTGAACATGTAGGAAAGCGAAGTAAGGTCGAATCGTCGGCCATCGTTGTCATTGGTGTACATGTCGAAGAATTGCAGGATTGCCCAAGCAAGGGCGATGGAGCGATGCTGCGCCTCACATATTACAGAAAACGTAACGGCATAGGGAGAACAGGGGGGTATGCGAGGGTAGTTGAGCTCTTTGGATTTGAACCAGATGAAAACGATTTTGACTTCGGTTGCTATGTGCAGGAACGACGCTTTGGTAAGTTCATGCCTGTAAAAGGCGCTGGAAGGCTGTTGAAAATCACTTAATGTACAACGTCTCTGTATAGGTGTAGAATAAACGTACCGTTAAAAGTGTTGAAACCCTACGCAGGACATCAGCCGGCTGCGCAAAGTCTATGAAGGCATTGATTACTCTAACAAGAGAGCGCCTCTGATCACTGGTTAAATGGTAATAGTGGGGAGGGATTGGCGACCAGAAGGATGCAACGTCTTCAAACAGAAATAACCGGAAGTATTCAGGGCCATTATAGCTCGGGACACTGCTGCTTGCCTCGTTGGATTGGGCGGTAGAGGACGAACTGCTGAGAGGTGAATCGGCACGAGCCGTCGCGGTGGGGGTTTCATCTATATCCTCATTCCACGGATCCATGACCATCCGCATAATTTCAACTGTTTGAGGATTGAAGAGCGAGCTATCGACCGGCTCATTCGGATCGCGCAGGGAGGAGGGGATTGACGATGGCGGCTGAAGTGACTGCATGTGGTGAGATCAGAGAAGGATTTCCGTTGGCGATGCCTACACAATCATGTGGTGTGTACGGTTAGAGATAGTCCATATGGACAACGGAGGAAGGGCATTGTCATTTTATGAAGGTTTATGTCTATATACTGAGAACAATAGCAAAGGGGAAGCCCCAATGTAATGACATATTTCTTATGGAGAAGAAACCCAAGTCGGGGATTGGAAGACATACTTTTCTTCGTCGACCTTGACGGGTGGAAGCAAGTGCGCGCTGTAATGGAGTGTGTAAGTCACCGGCCGGTTTTCAATCGGGATTCACTGTGCGTACCTGGTAAGCCTGATGTACTTTGATATGTGGGCTTCCACGCCTCCCCTATCAAAGGCATAGCAGCTCACGTTCCAGGTGCAGACTGCTATGTTTCGTGGAAGCAGGGAATGGAACTCGTCCTGTTTTTCACGGCATGTCTTGTATACCGAGAGGTAGGCGCGGTCGAGGTCGTTTCCAAAATACATCGCTCCGTGGACAACATCACCTGCGATTCTGTAACAAAGATTCCGAAGCGTAATTGGAGAACACTTTTCAGGGTCGGCCGTGTGGCTATAACGCCGGAGGAAGGTGAGCAGGCAATGGGCCAGTGCCAGTGATTGATAGGGCAGACGCGTGCGGATGGTAAAAGCGACAACGTATACTGAGCCCAAAGGGGCGGCAAAGGTTTCAAGGTCCTCCTTGTCGTTCATCCACGCAAAGGAATATCTTGCGGT
Organism: Ephemerocybe angulata; assembly: GCA_013368325.1. NCBI lineage: Eukaryota > Fungi > Basidiomycota > Agaricomycetes > Agaricales > Psathyrellaceae > Ephemerocybe > Ephemerocybe angulata. The sequence continues at coordinate 1,053,124 of JAACJK010000164.1, forward strand.
TGCATCCAGATGCTGCTGGGCCTCAATAGTGATGGCTGTGGTGTATACCGAGGACGCCGGCTGGTGCAAGTGTTATTATAAAAGAAGGGATACCAGGGAGTGTTTATATGCACAGCGATGACTGCTGCGAGGGGTGCGACAGTGTTGGCCGGATTGGCATGCGACTCCTCGCCTACAATGTCGAGAATGGCAATGCGGGTATTCTGATCAGCGATGTGACGGTGGGATGCTTGGACGGGTGGCGCATGGTTATCGTCGACAGAAGCCGCAGACGTATCGCAGGCAAGCGTTTGTACGGGGAGCTCGTAGACGGTGAAGCCGTTGGACATGGCTCGTAGTCAGTCAACGTCGGTGGATGACGATGAAGTGAAGATCCGGTGGGCTAATCTTGGACAGATGGACCAGCTCCAATGCGCTTCTACTGGACTGAAACATTCTTTTGTGTGGTATGGGGAAGCGATGCGTGTAATTGGGACTCCTAGTATACATATGAAGAATTTCTGGGACGTCAAGGCAAGGGAGAGACGATTTCAAACGAGGCCATATTCCAGAATGCATTCCCTATCTGAGAGATTAGAAAGAGCTGAGAGTCGTTGCGCAGACATATAGTACGCACTGTGCATAAAGGTAAGCGCGCCTCATTTGTCGCCTTGTAAAGAGACCAGGGCAAGTGGAATGGGCAAATGTAATGGGATAGTCGCGAAAGAACTTGTTTGTTGAAGTAGGGGATCCTGCGTGTTTGCGCGCCTGTTGATATGCATCGTCGAGGCCGGAATCGAATAAAAGTACAGCGTTGATACAGTCGTTCTGGATGGAGTACGCGGCTGCTTCAATTTGAGGAAAGTCCGATGGTTGCTCGCCATGGTATTGGGCGTAGAAGAACTCGAGCACGGCGTTCGCGAGTCTGAGTGCTTGGAAAGGCGGTCCTTTGGGTATGTGGAAGGACACAGCGTACTCCGTCGTGCGAAGGTGGCGAGGCAACCGGGGCAAAGCTGCCTTCGGAATCCACATGCAGAACGATGGAGTAATGGAAACTTCGGCGGTAACGTCTGCATCGACGCCAGGATCAGCTCCAGGGTATTTCTGTGGTCATTAGCAATCAGGCCAGAGTTACGGTGAGGAGAAGGTGCTCTTACCTCAATAACAGAGGCTAGACTTGCCAGGAGAGTCGTTGGGCTGAAGAGCCACGCCGTACTGATTTTGGCGACAAAAGCAGAATGAGATCTTGAGGTTGCAAGTGCGGTGCGACTGCTTGGGGTGTCATGACGGAGAGACGAGCCTTCTAAAGGCATGTGAGTTGTGTAAAGCAGGGATGGCATGGTGTGTTGCGTATGAGGAGAGCCTGCACTTACTGGGGGCGGGTTTCGCATCCAATGGTCTGAGCAGAGCTATGATTAGTGGGCGGTCCTAGCAGCCTTGTGTGCAGCCTGAGGACCTTCCGCTAAAGGCTGCTTCGATATCGAAGGCAGACTGGTAGAAACAAATGTTTCGAAATCGAACACATTGCAGATCCTAGGAGGGAGGAGGTATAGAAGAACGACCGTGAGCACGGTGGTCGGTGATCGTGGGGACTTTGCGGCTTGCGAATCCACCGGTGCGGGATTTGCCGGAATCCCGGACGGGATCCGGAATCAGAAATTACCTTCTCCTCCTGGCCTCCCTCCTTCCCACTAGGTCCAATATGAGACGGGTGCTTTCGACTTCGAAGCACCTTTCTCTATTGGCCTCTTTCACAACGCAACATGGACGACCGACTCTGTAGCCGCAAATGCCTCCACTCGCGCAGTGTCGCCCGCAAGCAGCGCACTGTCCGCCGACATGCCTCGACGCGATAACAAGAAATCCAATCGTGTACTCACTGTTAGACCGGTAGCACCACCATCGCGGAAATGGAGGCATCCTTTCAAGATTTGGACCAACCTTGCGAGCACTCAGTATGGAAGCCGGGCGGCTGCGAATCGCGATGGGATGCAAGGTGAGTCGACCATGACCAGCATCGAAGCGACTCTCCTTACCGTTTGCACCCCAGTCGTATTGTAAATCAAGGAATCGGGGTGTGAGTAGACACTTCCTTCCTTTCATTCCAGCACCTACATCTACTTCATTACTATGTCTGCCACCGCTTCACATCTTCATCTTCACCCGCCAAGTCTCGGGTTCTGGAGCAACACGACCACGACATCGGCATTGTCCCGGCTGTTCGAAGGTTCGTCTACTTTTTGGACCCCACTACTTGTTCTAATACTGATGATGCTCTAAATACTCTGAATCTATAGGGTCGCAAAGGTACCTTCAAGGACTGCAAGCCCGAGCTCATCCTCTTGCACGTCCTCCGCGCCGTCTACCGGCATTTTTCCTCCGGGGGGTGGTGCGAGCGCTGCGTTCATGGCTGCTCTGCATGCCGGAATTGCTGTCGAGACGAGTCTTGACACCGTCAACAGGCAGCGCTTGAGTGGCCTCACCGCCGTCACCCCAATCGTGAACGAAGTCAAGGCAGGGCAGATCGAGTTCGGTATCGGTGCGTCATTCTCATATCCTTCCATTGTGTCGTGCTGACTCCTTTTCAGGCGCCGGTGTAGAGTCAATGTCCAACGGCTTCGGAGCTGGAGCCGTCTCGCAAGTCTCCGAAGATGTTCTCGAGAACAAGGATGCCGAGGACTGTCTCCTGCCTATGGGTAACAAAGCCGCCAAGGCGCAAAAGGAGGGCCGTTTCAAGGACGAGATCCTGCCCATCAAGGCCAAGTGGGAGCACGGACCCGCGTGGTAGGCAAGTTCGTCACCTCCGCCGTCGTCGGTGTGCTCCTGCGCATCATGGGCGTAGGTCTTGCGTTCGCGATCCCCATGGTCCTCCGGCTCAAGCAGGTAACGGTTGCAAGGGTACAGAAATGTCCTCGTCGGCAAGCAAGGGCTCGCGGAGAATACATCGTCTCGCCGTGCTCTTTCGACAGTTTCTGGGTCCAGCACCAGATCTCCGACTCATTGAAAGTCTACTCCGACCGCATCACCGTGGCCGGTAGCACGACCTCCATGCCAACCATCCTTGGCTGCAAGACGAGTGCGAGGGACGCTCAGGTATCGTGGCCATGAAGGAGAGGTCCTATTAGAGGAGGATGTGGCTAAAACGGAATACTGGACTGAATCATGTCGCATACGTACCTTTTATAATCCATGCAAGTAGTTCTGGAATGTGCACCACTTTTGTAGCATTGAATACACCTCTGTTTTGTAAGTAATACATGTTCTAAGTACCAGCATGGTAGCGTTCAGAATGGGTAATGAGGGTATTGTTCGTAAAAAAAGTAAAGACCAATCGACGCCCTTTAGCGGGAGAGCCGCAATGAAGAAGACGGCGGGTCATGGCACCAATGGCATAACCAGGAGGGAGGGGAATGTTCAGGCCAATCTGGGGCGCACTGAAATGCCCGCCAGTCCATTCTCCGAAAGCCATGACCCAAGTCAGAATAAGAGGATGGTCATTGAAGTCGAGGTGAAGAACTTCACTAACGCCTTCCTTAATGGCGATAGTAAAGAACGCGCCCCCGAAATCCAGCAACTTCCACATCTCTGGGTCCTGTGGTTCCAACACAGACTTCACGTACTCACGGGCACTGAAAGGGGGTTGTGAGTACAAAGGGATATTGCAACATGAGAACACTCACCGCATTTGCTTTGCCCAAGTGTTCGCACACCACGTCTTCGTAAGACTCGCTATTTCTGGTGCGATATAATCCCGAATCAGAGTGATGAGTTCAATGAATAACGGTCGAAGCGCGGGGTTCTTCATAAACTTGACGGTATTGGCAGAGAAGATGGGTATGCTCGTGAAGATTTGCCAGATCCCGACATGGAGAGCCTCGGTCTCCTTCGAACAGTTGGGGTTCTTCTTCCCCGATGGGTCCATGCCATTCTCCAGAAGGGCATCCCAGGCAGCAAAGAGTAGAGCAGTGAGCTTCTCGATCTGCAGTCGTTTCGTAAGGTCGCCACGAATGATAACACCTTTTGGATGGTCTATGGGAAGTTCCTCCATAATCTTGTCGTCGAGGTCGCACACGAAGGTACCAGTAGGTGCTGCGACTGCCAGGATCTTCTTCCTGATACCAGGAAGCTTCTTCCTGATTCTCGCACGCAAGGCTTTGCCGCAGGTGTGAATGCGCAAGAATTCGTCGGGATAGTCGTCCAGGACAAGATAATCTGTTCGTAGTGAGTAGATAGAAGTAAGAATAGCCACGGGAAAGGGAACTTACGGAGATTATCCAGCTGCTTTATGATTTTAGGGCGAAGCCTACCCTTTCTTCGTGCCTCTGCTTCAGGAGAACGTTTCCCGGAACGCGTCTTCTTTTTCTTGGGCGCATCGTCGTCCCCACTCGTCGGAGAGTGTTTCACAAGTACCATCAATGTAGCCTAGATGTAAATGAGAAAAAACAGGGAAATGTAAAGCGTTATTGGACCAACCGGGTGGTGAGCTGGCAACTGTTGAAGGGAAAGAAGGCTGTCGTGTGTTCCGGCGATTAAATAAGTGCAGTGGTCCATCAATTGATGCGGGAGCATGCTAAATGCTCGCGCAAACGCGCCAGCGCGCCTCTTCCACCGACGACCATCCTCAGGACAACACACTTATGAGTGGGGACCCTCTCCACACCCTGGTGCTGAAGGAATGGAAGTCGGTCAAATTTTAAAACACGGGCTCTTCGCGTCAGGACAACACACTTATGAGTGGGGACCCTCCTCACACCCTGGTGCTGGCGTTGGAGAGTTCCACATATTATAATTCTTCCAGCAACTACGACAACATATGCATTGCAAAATGCATTACTTTCTTTCTGTGTTAGGCGGTACAAGGAATTCGTTCTGCGGCATTGGTGAGTTAAAGGTTATATTTCCGTCGGTATATGCAACTTACGCGTGTCTATAGGCCTCTCGCGTGTTTATCCCAACTTAACGCGTCTTGCGCGAAGCACTGGAAAGCACGGTCTGCGGCAAAGCACTACGCGTCGTCCAGTTGACGCGTGCCTAAAGGCCCCTTCCATTGAACACGTCTTGTGCAACGCGAGCTGAAACCGTCGTATGCCGGGCACTACGCGACGAGCGCGTCCAACAAAGCAAAACGCGTCCACGCAGCCACCTCGTCCAACACCGGGTACTCAAGCATGCGTCACCGCCTTCCTGTCAGACGGAACGCGCTTTCCATGACGGGATCGACTGATTCCAACCCGAACGACAATACTCGACCTATTCTACCTCGCCGCGCATTCTTCACCTTCGCCACGCTGCCCAACCCTTTTCCCCCTCTCGTCACAATCGAGACCAACTCTCCAAGCCACGGCGTCACCACTGGGTACTTCAAGGATGACGACATTCGCGCCATAGGCCAGCCTATCGGCTTCGACTATGCCTGCCTAGAGTTAGATGGCGTGAACGACAAGGCCAGGGCAATGAGAAACCTGTCACTGGCTGGGAGTTCCGCGTCTTCACCGCCAACGTTTGCGTTGCCTGCAGCACCTTAAAACTCGTCCAGGTGGCCTACATGTGTGTCTGCACGTTCTACCAATGCCACTTGACCCCTCACACCTCCAAACCAACACCTCCATGTAGCTCGGCGTCACGCAGTGGTTCCACATTCGATATCGAAGTGCGGATGCTCTAGAATGCGAGTGGATAGTGGTGATGGCGAGGATGGTCGACAGCGGACACCACCCCTTCCCCTCCAACGCTATCTACTACAACGACGAGTAGCGACCGAACTACGAGGAATCCTGCGACTTGCGCGGTATGAATACGCCTTCCCGGGTCCCAACCAAGCCCTCCGTCCACAGCGCACTTCGTGTCGAACTCTAGCACTCGATCCCATGACGGCAACGGTCGCTGAAAGAGGCGAGACGTCAATGGTGCATATTAGGAAAGGGCGAAGTCGTGCACGACGAAACCCACCTCAGGATCACGAAACTTTGGATAGGGTGCTTTCGATTTCGAAGCCCCTTCTCCTTCTGGCCTCCTTCACGATGCGCCATGATGCAGTGGCGGCGGTGGCTAATGATGTCGGTGTTGCAGGCGACGAGTCAGGTAAAGCGGCTGTAGCGACGAGGACGGTGAAGAAGGGGAAGGGAGGGACTGTGCGACGAGATCAGTACCGTCCAACGGTTGTGCACGGAAGGACACGCCTCTGATCGTCTTGGATGACGATGACGGCGACAACCACGATGAAGGCTATCATGGGTGGTAGGACGGCCAGTGGTCGTTTCGATAGATGAAGAGGGTAAGGGCGCGAGGAGATCGAACGCCCGTGCAGGACAAAGCTTACCTCTGCTCATCGCGAAGAAGTTTCCGGAGACGCCTCTTCCTGTCGGCGCCCTCGGTCTGCTCATGGAGTGTCCCCTTCCCAACCGACGGATGTTTCGATAGGCAGCCGGCCATGCCTCTTGCATGCTATCTTCGTCTTGGGACCGTCAGTGGTGGTAGGAGCGTAGAAGTGGCGGTAGGAGCGCAGACGTGGCAGGAGGAGCACCGTGTTTCGAAATCGAAAACACGGTGATGGAACAAGTGGTTCGTAGTCGACTGGGATGAAGGAAGGCGAAGATGCAGTGCGCACTGCACGCCATTCGGTATTTGCCGGATTTCGGATTTTGCCGAAAATCACGTGTGGTCGCTCGGAAGGGTCGCGACGTCGACGCGGCAGCCGGCTACAAGCCTACAACCTTCTTCTTCTTCAACACCACGGCGGACTCTGATACTGAAACAATTCAGCGTACAGCGTGCTGCGACCTTTCCCGCACATTCGATTTCGAAGTGCGCTCGGAGGCACGAACATGTTTCACATTCGATTTCGAAGTGGGACATGAGTCGTGCCCCCTCAATTTCCAGCAGAAATGGTACGTGCTCGCCTTCGTTTCAACTTCTATCGCTTATGCTGTTCAAGATTAGACTAAAGCCACGACTCTTTACCTTACGCACTGCTCAGAATAAATGTTCACCCTCATTCTGCGGTCTGAAGTCTTGGAAGAACGTGAGGTGCCTCCAAGGTGCCTCGACCGAAAGCTCCTACCACAAAGGCCGCGACGAGATGCTGCTGTACAGCTGCGGTGAGCTTGGAAGAGGTTGAGGAGGCCTGATGAAGTAGTAGCAATGAGGGGCTTTAATCGGCGGCCGGAGCCGTTTTTTTATTGTTTTGTATACTACGACAAGGGAATACGAAATCGAGGGGGAACACGACTTATTTACAAAGATATGCGGGCACTAAAGGCGCGAAAACGTTCAAGAGGGAAAGATGGAGGGGGAATGCATATGAGGAAACGCGAAGCGAGAAGGAAGAGACCAAATAGAAAAGGAAACGGGAAGATCATTGGGAGACTCTTGGGTGGGGTGGCAAGGGAGGAGGGGGATAGCCGTCAAAGCGTGCCTTCTTCATCGACGACATCCATGGCCTCAGCATCTCTGCCTCTTTTGGATCCTGTGCGCGACTTTGAGGTGGTCGCCTTGGCCTTGCCTTTGCCCTTGGTCTGTCCGCCTGGAGCAGGGTCGTCGACATACTCAAGGTCTTCTTGGGCATCAGACAGGGATGGGAGAGCGCTAGTCGAAGCTTCGGACTCTTGCAACAAGGTGGGGGGCGGTGGAGGCGACAACTTGCTTGTACTGGCAAGCGCCGCAGCTGCACCCTTGAACAGATCCTCGGACCCTGCGAAAGACGGGCCAGGAGCGTAGTTGGGAGGACGGATGGGCTTAGGAGGTTCGGCTTTCCAAGGCGAGACCTCGAGGACACGAGTGGAGACGGCGTTGATCTGGTAGAACTGTAGGCAAGGTCAGGACGCCATTGCTTCTCAACACAAAATGAAGCTCACCTTTCTACCAGACGTATAACCAGAGCGTGGAGGGATGCAGAAAGTGTGCAAGGTGGCGATGATGAGCACCATGGTACCCGGGTTGAGCGCCTTCCACAAGTCCTTGACATGGACAAGGTTGCCGACCTTGTCGCGAACGTCGTATTGGAGAAGTTTCTTGGTCGCGAGCTCAAAGCAGGGAGGACCGGTCCAGTCGACCTGGACGGAAGGCTCGTGAAGTTGGCCTACGGCGAGAGGGACCGACGGACGATCAGCTACCGATACGTCAATACAAATGAAGCTCTGCGAAGAGGTGTATCACAGACCAGGGGCAGGAGCGTCTGCTTTCGGTGGTTCGTTCTCCTTATCAGACTTCGCTGCTTCATCGGAAGGGTCTGGAGTCTTCTCCCGCTTGATGCGCTTCTGAGGAGGACCACTAGCGGTGCGGACCCCACGAGCTTGAGTACTAGCAGGGGGCGCCTACACCAGTATCCGGAGGTGGGTCAATCGTTGATGTACTACATAAGAATGCTAACGCACCACGTATTTCTTCCCTAGAGTAATGGTAATCAAATCCGCGGGCTCTCCAGAGCGGAGGCCTTTAGATGGCTTGACCCACTCGTACGCAAGGTAGTTCTAAGATAGATCGATCAATGTATATTCCAGGAATGTATTCAAAAACAATCGTGCCTTATCGTCAGGGTCTCGCTCTTGGGCTTCGCGAACTTCGTTCAGGGATGCAATCTGGTTGTTGAACATCGTCTTGAGGGCAGGAGGGGCATGCGTAATCGAGCCAAGGACGATTCTGTCTTTGCAATTGGTGGAGTCGGTAAGCGGGAAGAACTAAAGCGTCGGGTGAGTATGTTGTCTGAACTATTTCAGTTGAAGAAACTGACCTCCCCGTCCGCGTCGCGAAAGCCCCATCCTCCGGCAGCGGTGATGTCTGTGCCATGTTCTGCATGAGCAATCTCACCAAAGATAGCAACCTTGATAGGAATGCTCCTTTTTCCTGCAGAGGGGTCCGCGGTGTAGGCGAGGTTGTTCCCGAACTGGTCTGGAAATGAATAGAAGTCTTTGTTGAACTCGGCCTTTCCAAGGAACGAGCGGCCGAGGGCTTTGAGGTTGGCGATGGTGGTATCGTAATTTCGATTCATGAAGGCGGCAAGCAGATTTCCTTCGGGCATGGTGGATGAAGTGACGAGAGAGGAAGAGTGAGATAAAAGGGAAAGAAAAATGGGGTTCGCTGGAATAAATTGGTGAGTCCACGAATCTTTAGAGGGGAAAAGGAGGACATACGAATAAAAGAAATGGAAAGTAAGGAGAAGGCGGTAAACCTCTGCAGCCGCCTTTATAGGACCGAGTCCACCTCCACACGCTTCAGGCGCTTGCGGGGTGGTCCCGCCTGCTGAGCGCCATTGTTTGGAGCGCGAGGTCGTTTCTTTGACCTAGGTACGATTGTTCTTTCGTAAATTTTACGCGCCTGGTCCTGGTATGCCTCGATGACCACCATATCCGTTCTTAACTCTTGTTCAGTACGCTTGGCCCGCGGTGGATTCGCCTTGATGGCACTGCCCAGTTTGGTCTGGCTAGGGCGCGATTTTGCAGAGGGAATAATGCCAGCAAGCTCAGCTGATGCTTGAACTTGCTCTTCTGGTGAGCCGTATTGAGTTGTGCTCTTGAGGGCCACAGCGTGCATACGGGCCGACTCAATTTTGTATTCGTCAGTCCTCCCCCCCGTGATCTTTTCTGGAGCAAAATGTCGCAAGACAAAAAGCCCATCCAAGGAAGTTGCTCTTGAGACCATGACATATGCTGACTCTGTGGATGAACAGGACTGTAGATCGACAATAACATTCTCCATTGTCTGGCCCTGAGCGCGATGAGCGGTCATAGCAAATGCAGGGACAATGGCCACCTGTTGCCTGCGGACTGTCTTCGCATTCTTGCCTCCGTACCTAGAAAATGCAACTTCAATGGAATCACTGAGAATGGGAATCTCGTCTGCAGAGAGATGAGGCATCTGAAGGGCAGAGCACCCTGGAATGTTAACAATGCACGACGTAAGAACTTTTTGACCACGGCGGTTGGTTTTGTACCTCAATTTTTTTACTGTCCCTTTACTGCCGTTAACGACACCACCTGCGACATCGTAATTCTGAGCAATGAGCACGGGCATTCCAATGCATAGCGGAACCCTGCCAAGCCGGCCTTTCGTCTGACCAGAGTGCTTTCCATGGAGCTCTTCAATTAGGTCCTGGTTCTCAATTTCCTGTCCATGCCTGAAGTCGGTTGCATGAAACCAATAGAGTGGACATTTATTGTCAAGGGCAAACTGCCTCGCACAGGCTTCGTTGATAGCATCCTTTGGCGCATTCTCAGCGACAATGATAGGTGCCTTTCTCCATGGCGACTCTTTGTCTTCGAAAGCATCCGCGTTTTCTGCGGAGAGGACCCTGGAGGTCAACAAGTCATAATCTTCGTCTGTGCAAAGACCATCTCGCAAACGACTAAGAAGCTGAACGAAGCGAGCTTCGGCATCCTCATTCTGTCTCTGGGGCTTCTCAAGCTCAACGGCAGTGTCTACCGAGAGCCAGAGAAGCTTTCCATGGATTGAACTTTGCCCGTTTTTCAGCCCGCACATCCATGGTAGAATAGTCGAATACAAACTTCGTTGACCAACCGGTGGGAGCTGTGCGAAATCGCCTGCAAACATGATGTTAATGCCTCCAAAGGGCTTGTCAGACTCGCGTGCAAGCTGCAGAGCTTCATTGATTTGGTGGAGAAGGCTTAGGCTAATCATGGAGACCTCGTCGATAATGAGCCAGTCCTTTCCTTCCCAAAATTCAATGAGCCCTTGATGGACGTCTCCATGAAGTTGCATTCGAGAAAGGGCGTGCAGGTTCAGGGCAGAGTGTAAGGTCATACCACCTATGTTCATGGCGGCTATTCCCATGTAAGACCCCAGGACGTACCTATTTCCCTCTCCACGATTTAAGAACAATTCCTTCAGAGCATCTATCACGCGAGACTTTCCCGTACCTGCAGGTCCTCCAAGGTACATTCGAAGCTGCTCTCCATTACCTGAGATACGATCAGCGAGGATATTGAACGCGAGACGCTGCTTTGGATTTAACGTGTACTTATCCGCAACCGCGTTACATAGAATAGCATGCTGAATGTCAGTAGGAGGTGGTTGAACAATAACAGGAACAATGTCTACCGCTGGAGACGGACTGTGATCGCAAACGCGCGATGTACGGGAGTCCAGCTGTTCAACCTGATCCCCCTTTTTGCGCCGTTTCCTGGCCCTTGGTCGACGGTCATCATAGGAATTCTTCCAAATCTGCTCGAGTCCAACTCCAGAGCGAGAGACGTCAACAACACTTGATGGGTTCAGCTCCTGCTGCTGTTCTATGATATTATCAAACACTGACATGTTAGCTGCTTGGAACATACCGCACTGTGAGGCAACTTGAAGGCAGTGTTCAACGTTCTCGTCGCGAGCAGTCAGGGTGTTTGCTGATGATCTGCAGGACCGAAGGTGCTCCAGTAAGCCTTCCTCTTCTGCATCTGCTGCAAGAGGTGAAACGACCATGTCGTCCAATCTCAGTTCATCGCGACCTTCATATTCAGCGCCTAAGGCGGGGAGTCGGAGGAACCTATTGCGAAAGTGGTCATCACGGCTGTCCTTGCACTCATGAAAAACCTGCATATTGTTCAAGATGTTGTTGACATGGGGGGTATAGAGGCGAGAATGAGTAAAATCCTCAAAAGCATCTCCCCAAGATGAGAAGGAGCCTATAAGGTCCTTGGGCGATCTCCATGGTTTGAATAAAATCAACATCAAGCGACAGTACTTCTCTCGAACATCAGGGCGATCACGTCTTGGAAGAGCAGGCCCAATAGGTACAGGTACGGCAGCGTTCAATGGATGAGACAGGGTTATGTATGAGGACTTGTGTTCATCGTGGCCTTCCAGGAAACGGGCCGACGGCCTTGAAGCAGACGCCGCCGTTAGCGCATCAAACGGCGCCCAGGTCTCCTCAATTCCTTGCACATCACTAAGCGACAGTGAGTCCTTGCCAGACTTTGAGAAGCTGAACTTACACGAACGTGCAACAAAGTCCCACAGAGAAACAGGTGAAAAGAGATTTCCCCGAAAAATGTAGTCCCGAAGCTGAGATGCTCTCGGCGTGATTTCCCCCTTCTCATTCTGCTCAAGAAAGACATCGTCATCCAGGTCAATGTCGCTGCCATCGTTGTCACTGCTGTTAGCGTCGGTGGTGTGAGATGAGCCCGGTAAGTCATCTTCACTGGCGGATCCATTTTCCTCTTCAAGGTCCACAACACTCACCGCATCATCATCTTCGCCTGCTGGTACGACTGGGTTTGGTCCAAGCTGCATATGAGGAAGGCTATCGTTCACATAGATTTCAGCAGTCATCCAAAATAGGCAGCGAAAGGAATGACTCGAGAAGTGGTCCTCGTAGTCCATCAGGAAGGAAGCCACCTGTGGCGCAGAAAGCTCCTGGCGAGATAGCATTTCGTACGCACATTTCTGTAGCAAGCGCTTGCCGCGAACATTGCTGTCGGTATCACCATCCACGTTGACATCACCTTTCTCAAGTTTTCGCATAGCAGATTCCAGAGCAGCATAGGCAACATGAGATTTGAGCTGGGTCTTTGTGATGTAGTCAGTAATGTAGAACATGACTGCTTTAGCTGCCTCACCTGAGATGATGGGCTTCACATCCATGTTGCATCGCTCACAGCGGATGATAGTGCTGTTGAAATTATTGCACATGCCATCCTCATGCCGTAGAGTTACCTCGCCTGTTTTTGGATCGATGGTTGAGACAAGAACAGAAGCACTTGGGTCGAGCATGAAGCGACACTCTCTGGATGTAGGGTCGTACTTGAAGCACGTTGCGCGATGTTTATGCTTCTGACAGCTGCTGACGAGGAGGTGGAGGTCTTTCGCAATCTGATCTGGAGTTGGGAGGTCATCCGTGTTGATGCCGCGAACGCTGCAAGGGTGCGAGGAATCTGCTGGTACGCAGCAATCGCCTACCGGGAGAGAGGGAATGGCAGTCTGAACACAGTCTTCGAGGTAGTTCAGGAATCGCTTACTGAATGCGTCATTCATCGTAGCAAGGAGCTTGATCTTAAGTTCATTCGGGTTCAAGTAACCTTCGACCCATACGACCATATGCCCATGCAATGTTCCTCGGCCCTGTGCCTCTGAGCAGCAATAGTATCCATTAGAGACACCAAAGACGCCATACCGCGAAGGGGAGTCTGCATCGAATTCTTTAAGAAATGGATGGGCATAGCCAAGAACTTCGGTGAAAAAGGCTTTCATCACGACATTGAAGAATCTTGCTGCTACAAATGGGTTCTGTGCAACGAGCTTTGCCTGCTCATGATAGTCAAATGCCGTCTCAGCGGGTAGGTTGTCGATGTCAATCTCTGCGCCCCCCATGAATCGAACGATGGGGTTGTAGACGTCTGCCGGATTTATTGTTACAAAGAACGCGGGAACACCGAGGGTGAAAGTAAGAGCACGAACCTCGTTACGCATTCGCATACGGCCACTGTTGGAGCCTGCAACATCTCGAGTGACGGACTGGACATGGTTCATGAGTGACATGACTTGCTGCTCTTGCGGGGACCTTGGGCTGTCGTAGAAGGAGTTGTTCGCCAAGCGGGCTGCAACAGCAGCTGCAGTGTCAGAGGATATTGCATTGAAGGCAGAGGATACAGTTTTGAACCACGCGTGCCGGGTTTTGAAAGAGACGGACTGAAGCATTGAGCGACGTTGGATGATGTTGAATGCTGTGAAAAAGAAACTATGGTGAGTTTGGAAGCGCGTGTCTGCCAAGGAAAGAAGGTGTTTTACATGGGGCTTGAACGCGATTGCGGTCTCTCTTGTTTTGTCTTCAAACCCTCCAACTCCGTATGGAAACAAGGTGGGATAGAGGGAGGGAAACAGGGAAGGATTGTCGAATTCACTGGCGAACACAGCGTCATGCGGGAGAGCTAAGATTCCACCCCTTTTCTCTCTGACGTGCTTCAAAGCTGCTGCTCTCAACTCGCCTATCTTCGTGTCCTGTCCAACGTTGGATATGACAACGGAATGGAAAGGTATAATGCCATCTGAAGGAGGTGGGGCGTCGTCTAAGTCTTGAGCATCATACCTTGAAGTTGTGGCATCCCGTCTGGAATCAGGCTCAACGAGCTCATAGTAGAAGGGGAGGAGGTTATCACCCGCAGGAAGGCGACTCAAGCTTTCCTCGTTCAGCACAACACTAGCGTACAGTGGGTTGTGGGCCTTTAGCCACTGCAGAGCTGACCGGACTTTGTTGGAACGCACATAGAGCGGCTTTGCGTGATGGAGAAACCATTGTTTGTCGGGGAGCTTTGAGCCAATGAAAACTACGCATATGTATTGCAACACTTCTTCTAATGGCGGCGGCATGACGGTGGGTAGAAATTGGGGCCGTTGAGGGAAGACAATGACATTCCCTTGCAGGGCTCGCTGCTGAGTAGAGACATCGAAGGCGCCTTCCTGAAATGACAACTGGACGATAGTGCATTTCGCGCGACAAATGGCTATCATGCTCTCTTCAACGGGGCTGAGATCCAGAAGTTCAGGAGGGATAGGGCCGAGGTAAAGGGAATTTGCGAGCGCAAGACGGGGCACACGATTTCCCTGGAGAGCCAAAAGGCAAGGACTGCATGCTGCAAGAGAAATAGCCTCTCCTTCCGCAAACGTAACCCCCGTAGGTTCCAGAATATACCCATCTAAAACAGCGTGTCCTGCCAATGGAGTAGGTATTGACAAGTATGAGCTGCGACGAGGAGAAGACTTCAGCAATGGCGATTGTATCTCTGCCCATGGGATGTTAGAAACATCACCTGGCGGAAGTACCTGGCCGCAAATAGCGCATGGGACCAACTTCAGCGCAAGGGAAGATGTCGCTGAACGGAAAGCTGCGATCAGCTCTTCTTTCCGCTCCTGAGACAGCGGATGAGGCCACGACCTCCGGATACTGTTGAGCTTATCCTCTCTTGCAGCTGCAGCTTCCGCTGCTCGTGCTATCTCCATTGCGAGGCTCACCCGCTTCGTAGACGACCGCAAGGCATAGATTCCCGCGAGCATGTCTTGTCGCTGAAGTGCTGGGTTAGGACATCCATAGATGGAGAGGAGTTCCTGAAGAACAAAGTTAGGGCATTCACATTGTAAAGCGGCATCAAATATAGAAATTATAAGCGCATTGACAGGCTCAGTACCCCCCGTCAACGGCACACGATGCAGTGTATCCGTGCACCCCTGGTGTTTATCTGACGACAGGATGCACTCCCCAGACACAACGTGCTTGAAGACGGCTTTGACACGATCTAAACGTGTTCCGCACAACGCAACGCCATGGTGATGCGCGTTCATTGCAATTTCGGATATGGGAGCCGTACGCCAGAACCGAACAGATAAGAAGAAAGTGAGTGGCCTAGAATCATATGCAGAAAGCAACGCAGGAAACGCTTTGATCACGTTGAGATGCCATTCCCGACGAGGAATGTTTGTGTCGATTCGCCTTCCTGCTCCAACGCCATCAGCTAGCACCTCAAGGCCAGCGTCAGGCATGTCTCCATGCGAACTGAGGCACAGTATTAAAGCAACGCAAAGATCACTAGGAGAGGCGTGGTTATGGTGGGGCAAACATGCAGACCCAGTG
This sequence comes from Ephemerocybe angulata, assembly GCA_013368325.1. Classification (NCBI taxonomy): domain Eukaryota; kingdom Fungi; phylum Basidiomycota; class Agaricomycetes; order Agaricales; family Psathyrellaceae; genus Ephemerocybe; species Ephemerocybe angulata. Next base: position 1,068,671 of record JAACJK010000164.1, read on the forward strand.
CCCGTAGCACAGAAACCACTAAAGCAATGGCTCAGCAGCAACTGCAGACGGGATGTGTAAGGTAATTCATCATTGTGGGGTACATCGTGATTGAAAAATGCATGTAGTAGCTGAGCTTCGCACCCAGCGTCGTAAACAGACTGTGACGAGAGGGAAAGGATTGTTTCGCACAAAGCGTGAACAGAAGCAGGTTCGGACATGGATGAAAAGGGAGAGGTGGGGTGATGAAGAAGAGTAAGACAGACAAGGTGCTGGGTGCGCCAATGCAAGGGAAAGTCCAGCTCACCTGCATGTCATACTGTTCGCTTATTGTTTGCCAGCCACAGGTCTAAGCCCTAATTGGAAGAGTGGACCTGTGTTCCAGATTAGTGTAAAGTAACCGTTATGGCAACACACGGCGGTTTGGAGAGGATACCGTTTCGCGTCGAATACGGCACCCGTTTTTGCGAAGATTCCATGTATGGACAAAGAACGCGTTTCGAAATCGAACACGCGCCCAAGTCAGTCGAAGTACGCCAATAGGACCTGTGTGTTGCGGCAAATCAGTGTATGGACATTAGTTATGAAAACGCACGGGGCAGTCAAGAGACAACCGTTTCGCGGTCGAATACGGCGCCTGCTTCTGAGAAAATAAAACTTCCAATTATCACGTTTCGAAATCGAAAACGTGTGTAAGGTGGTTGCAACGAACAGGGAGGTAATAGGCTGAGGAGAGATGAGCGCCCACCCGCGTCTGGTCGGAGTGTCAATGACCATCATTCTCACGGTCACACCATTCACGGACAACAGGGCCGGCTTTAGCGCTCAAGCTCAAACATTTACCAAGGCGAGTGGAGGGTGTATTCGACATCGAAACACCCGATACAGTTGCAAATCTAAATCCGTTGGTTTAAAAGATTCAGACGAGGGAGATAGACTGCTGTTTGAACGAAGGTGAAGCCGCAGTCAGGCCGGCGTGCACCTGTACCGACGGAAGACCCTGTCTGCGTTGTTCGACTGAGACATGCGCTTGGCCCCCGCTGGGGCCGACAGGTCTTTGTATGTATATGATGGCACCCAATATTCCACAGCAGCACTTCGCTGTTGCCTTCCCCTCATTCACGTCCAGTAAGCTCGTCGCACCAACCTGACCGTTCCACAATTGGCCGTATTGGTAGCGCCTCAATGTCTTCGTAAGTCTGCCAATACCATCCATGAGACAAGCTAAGCTTTTACCAATAGGCGTTTCCCCCTTGAGCTGTGGAGAGAAGTGTTCCTTGTGAGCGCTAGCCCGAGATTCAAATGGGTGGACGGCAACAGGGAGGCGGACCGTTCCCCTCTCCCTCTCCTAGTCGATCGCCTTGCGACACGTGGGGAACTAGGGCGTATTGCCCAAACCTGCCATCTTTTCAACAATATTGCGATGGCCGTGGCATGGGAGTGGCTCGTTGTGTCATCGCAAAGCGAGCTCGAAGGACTGGTGGAAGCTGCGAAGAGAACCCAGCGAGGCAAGCTCACACGCAGGCTCGACATCATCTCCGAACTCCAGGTCAACCCCGAAGATCTTAGAGCTCTTACTGCACATCTGCCCAACGTTCAAGCCATGGTTATTTGCAAGCAGGTGGACGACGGACAGAGCATTCTTCTGACGACTGGGAGGTTCTCTGCGCCATTCGTTCCACACCTTCCCACCTTAACGCACCTGCACTTGACTGAAGACATCGAGGCATTTACGGTTAGGGACGTTGCCGCCATCGGCGTTGCATGCCCGGAACTTCGCGAACTCCATCTCTCTGCGTTGGCGTCGAACCGACGGGCGATGAAAGCCGCGCCTATATTCAGGTTCCCGAAGCTTAGGCGCCTATGTTTGGGAAAGACATGCAATCTCAACTATACCCCGAACACACTCGACTACGACGCATTTCGGTCGCTCCTGGAGATATTGGCGGAGAAGAATGTGATGCCGAGTCTTGTTCATTTCGATATCCTGCAAGATGTCACGGACTGGAACACTCTTAATGATTTCCTCCGAACGTACGGGTCTGCTTTGCTCAGTCTCACCTGGGGCTCTAGCAATTCCACAGTCCACAATGCGCACTGGAGCATCCACATCCTCGACTTCACCCCCCTCGTTACCGATGTCACATTCGTCATTGAAGAGTTCTACGACGAATACGCAATCGCCATGGAACACCCCTCCCTCTCCACCATAAACATTGTCGTACCAGAAGACCCGGTTCTGGAGGACTTCGCACTGCCCCATTATTCCTGTAGGAGTTCAGTAGGAATTCCAGTGAAATTCCAGTGAACTTTTTGAACTTCCACTGGAATTCCACTAAACTCTCCTGCCAAATTTTAAGTTCTGATTTTTCACCAGAGTTCAGTTCAGTTCAGGAGGAGTTCAGTATCAGCCAAAGCATGGTTCAGTAGGAGTTCAGTACACTGGAATTCCTCCTGGTCAACTGGAAAGTTCAGCAGGACAGTTCCTATAGAACAGTTCTACAGGACACCAGCAAGGTGTGAGAAAAACATGAAGGGATTTTAACATAAATGGATAGCCATCATAATTTGATGCTGATATCATCAAAAACTTACCTAATATTCCAAGAAATGGTGCCAAAAAATGCAAAATACTTTCCGAACATCAAGTTTTGAGATAAAAATAGAATATGTGCAGGTTATAAAATGGGCTAATTTCTGCAGAGGGCTGAGTTTTGAGACAGGAGTGTAAGAAGATTGTGAAAGACACGTCTATAATAGGAAAAAATGATGAAAAAGACTTGTGGGAATGATTAGTCAGCCTGTATGAGAAGCATCAAATAATATGAATAAATAAAGTTTTGTATCAATCTACTATCAGTTCAGCAAGAGTTCACTGGAAGTCCAGTGAAATATCTGCAGGCTTCTACTGAACTCCTACTGAACATACTGAACTGAACTGAACATTTTGGATTCCTGTAGGAATTCCAGCAGGCGTCCGGTGGAAGTTCAGTGAACTTCCACTAGACTTTGTTTCATAAAATCACTTTTGGTAAAAGTTCACTGGAATTCCACCGAAATTTCACCAGTCCTATAGGAGTCCTACAGGAATCCTGGGGGAGTGTGAAGTACAGGAAAAGGCCACCAAATGAGTCAACCTCTTCAGACGGATGGCAAAAACCAACAAAGGGATCAATATGAAGGTCATGCGTCACCTGTACAAGACAGTCGGCATACCCAGAATCACCTACGCTGCCGACATCTGGTACACTCCACCTCGAACCCTGGATGGGAACAAGAGGTCCACCGGCTCTACCTGTGCCCTCATTCTACTCAGGCGAATCCAGAAAACGGCAGCCATTGCCATAACCGGTGCCCTCAAGTCCACAGCCTATAATGCAGTCGACATCCACATGGGGCTCACCCCAATCAACATACAACTCGAGGCAACCATCAAGCGCTCCTACATATGCCTCTGCACCCTCCCGGAACACCACATGATAGGGCCTTCAATCGTCAACGTCTGGGCGGATAGGAAAAGGAAAAGGAACCACCTCTCTCCCATGGAGCAGATGGCCCAGTACTTCAGAGATGACATTGACCCCAGATGAGTTGAAACTATCTCACCATTGGGGCGCTCTGCTAACCTCGCTTTGCCTTGTGCCACTAGGATCGAGAACGACAGAAAGAAGTCAATCAAGCACGAAAGGGAAGACCACACACCAATCACGGTCTACTGCGACGGGTCAGGCATAGATGGCCAGGTTGGAGCTGCAGCCTCACTATACAGGATGAACGAAACTAGACCTGTGAAGACCCTTCATCTCCACCTCGGACCAAAGACTGAACACTTGACCTACGATTCGGAGTGGGTAGGCACAGTCCTGGCAGTCTGGCTGATATCCACCACAGCAAGGGACGTAGTAGGAAACACGCCGATTAGCCTCTACATAGACAACCAGAGCATCATAAAGGCTCTCCGGAAGGACAAACCGGCATCTGGCAGCTATCTTCCTAACGCCTTCTTCACTTTAGCTGACAAACTCAACAGAACCTGCCCAGAGATCCCGAAGTTTACTATGAAATAGATCTCTGCCCATAGCGAAGTCACAAAAAATGAGCAAATAGACGAAGAAGCAAAGGCTGCCGCTGGAGGGAAAACATCGCCATGGTTTCAGCTGCCACCGCAACTGAGACACCGCATCCCCGTCAGCAAATCGACCCTCCAACACGGCCTGAAACTCAAAATGAAGGCTAAGTGGAAACAGAAGTGGACTGACTCACCAAGGTCTATAATTCTAGCACAGTACGATGACCAGGTGCCCTGTGACAAATTCAGAGAAGCTGTGTCAAAACTCTCCCGTCATCATGCCTCCCTCCTTGTGCAGCTAAGAACCAGACATCTCCCCTTGAACGGCTATCTATACTGCAGAAAGCTCGCTGATAGTGTTTATATTCGCAGTGCAGATGAGAACGCTGCAAAACGATCGACCACCTCATGAAAGAGTGCCCTGCATACCAGGACCAACGCTGGCGAATGCACGCCTCCCTCGGTGAAAACCAACACGATCTCAAAGCAGTGATGCGATGCGCGGAGAAAAGACACAAATGATGACAATCGTTTGCAACCAACCAACCACACAAACACAAAGGCCGAGTTCGTTGGAAGAGAGCGGCGTGGCCGGAGGGTACAATTCTCGACGGATACACACCACACAAAACCAACTCCAAGAAGAGACTACGCTCGTGAGAGGCGTAGGCAAGTCTATTTAACTAAGCGGACTGAGGAAGTAGTATGTCTCGACTCAGTAAGCAAAGTGTTTCAGTTTCCGTTTCACGAATCCTCAAAAGCCAGTTTCCGTTTCACGAATCCTCAAAAGCCGACGCGGCGTAATGAAAGAAACACAAAGTACGATTGAGAGAGAGAGATTAAATCTGAAGTATACAAGCTAGAGAAACTAAGTGCTACACTGTTTTACTTTTATAATGTGACCCCCTTGGTCACAGTCACGCCGCCTACGATTTTCCTTCAATTTTCTAGGGTGCTGAGTTGTGAGGTTGCGAGGCTTGAGTCGGTTGTTGCTTGGTTTTGCGCTAAGTTGGAGCGGCGCAGCATGCCGAGGATGCTGCTCCGTTATTGATGACCCTGGTTTCCTTTTATGGTGACACGGGCTTATCCCTCTCGCGCTTGGACTCTCCGTTGGGGAGCTCCCTTGCATTTCGAGGGACTCACCCCTGTTATTCCTGTTTATCCTCTTCTGTTTGTTGTCGGACAGCCTGGGGCTGACGAGACCGCCTCGCGTGAAATGCCTAAGTCTGAAGCCGCCCAAGCCGAGATTCGGGTTTTACCGACGGGGTCGGGAAACTCCGAGTGCCGCGGGTGCCGTTGCTCCTGCTGCCTGGTATCCCGGCGCTGCCTTGCCTTCCCTTGCTCGATTGAGCAGGGATCCTTTGTTTGAGAATTCAGACGGCCTGACTTGCTACCCGACTCGCCAGGTGTGGTACCCTTGGATGGCGAGGAGGGGTTTGTTGTTGCTGGCGCCCTAAGTGTTTCGCTCGCACCAGGACTCTAAGACCTTTCGTACACGACTTGTCAAACCGCTCAGTTACCCTGAGGCGGCTTCAGTACTAATCCGTCTTACTAGTGATTACCAGTATCCCCTACTCAAGCGGCGTCTGAAGTGCTCCCTTTTGTCTCAGCCCAGGTTCTGATCTTGGAGGCCAATGTAAGCGGTGTAGTACTTAGTGCTCGAGTCTCGGTGCTACGACCTTCGCACATACGACCGTAAAACTGCGAAAATAGTCCATGGTCGTATCAGCGGCGATGGTCACCAAACCTGACCTAAAAGCCATTGGTCAATTCCTAGCGACCACTGGACGATTCACAACAGCCAACAGCCATCAGCAAAGCTCAGCACAGACAGAACAGGGCCCGGTAGCCAACTAGATTGGGAGAGTGGAGGCAGGGCTTCACCCCTCCTCCCCTCCTCCCCCTCCCCCCATTTCCTTTTCCATTCTCTCTTCTTTTCATCTAAACCTGTCTTTATACCTGCCTCTCCCATTCAAATAACCCTTTATAATTCTCTTTTTCTTTATAATCATATCGTCCAATAATCTTCCCCATCTTGCCATTGTACTTTACACCTTTATGTTTTACACCCCTTCACTTCGTTCCCACCTTACGATACACTAAACCACTATAATCCCTCACCCGACCTGCGTTGGGCACCTCCCGAGAGCCGACCCAACGAGCACTCCGTGCAGGCTCTCCTGAGCGGACAGGTGCACGAAGAAAAGCCAGGCTGCATTCAACCTTGCAACAATAAGAAGCCGGCCCGCCACCAAATGCTGCTCGTTCAAATGGTGTTTCCTTGCCGGACCTGCAGGGGACTTGAGTAGTCCGTCGTAGGGGCCGAACGAGAGCAGGCAAACCTAATAGGGCATTAGAGGCCTGTTACAATTGATGTACAAATGTACTAGATAGACAGGTCCGACATGGGGTTCTCCCCGCGGACAATAAACACGGAAAAAAAAAAAAAAAAAAAAAACCCCCCACTGGATTCTTTGTGGAGTCCCCGTGGAGTCCATGCGAACAGGTGGAGGAGTGTGAAGTACTCCCAAAAGATCATGGAGTCGATTATCAGCAAGTGGTCTGGGGGGGCCAGTTCCTCCAACTTCATGCCCTCAACGGGTTGATTCTTTAGCATACACCAAGAGTGGTACCTAGCTTAATCCTGTGGCAGATGATAATTACCTGTATGAAGTAGCTGATGCTGCGCATGGCAGTGGATGCTCAGTATTTTGCCTCACATATTGAATGAAATTCTGCTGGGCTGAGCTAAATATGTTAGCATACTCTCCAATTTCAACAATAGATGTCCTGGAGTATTTATAGATCACTTAGATTTAAAATATATTTCATTGCCTTTGACTAGTTATTGTACATGATGGAGCTCACTCCCAAGTGTCAGGGGAGCTTAAGATAGGTGTGTGGGCATGCTGGGGAGCAGTGGAGAGCAATACAGAAGTCCAAGAATACAAGGGAGGGCCAAGAATACAAGGGAGGGCCAGTGAGCGATAGTGAGCCTCATAATAAGCATAAATTAACAAGAGGTGTGAAGAGAAAGTGCACTTCTTTGAACAACTCTAGACTCTGCCAGTGAGGGGTTTGCATTCATTAAAGTAGCTTAAGAGAAGTAGCACTATAAAGAGTGTGCTCTCAAAGTGGTTTATTTAGAAAGGTGCTACAGGTACTTTAATTCTTTAAATCACTCAACTACAATGCCTTTTATGGAGAAGCCAGATCCCGAGTTTCTACCCGCTAACCTATTTCAAGTAAGGGATAATGCCTACAATGCCTACAACCACTGTCTTAACTTAGAGCAGGAGGAAGGATGGAATATGGTGGCTGGCGACCTCGAGCAGGATTACTCCACAGATACTATGCAGAATATACTACCTGTCATTGTTGCTTCTGTGCTGGGCCATGACTTGCATCTCGCTTCTAGCAAGGAGAGCTGCCAAGTTTTAGTGCGAGAGATTCTAGACTGCAATACTGATCGGGAGTTGCTGGCTGGGCTTGGTCATGTGTATGTCTATGGGATGATTCATGTTTGCGAGTATCAGTTTTGTCACCAGTCAGTGCTTGTGTTGCCATTATTCAGACTTATAGTTTACACAATTGGTTACATTAATTAAAGCTATTTCTTGAAATTTAAGTAGTGTAGAGGCTGGTTTTGCAATGGGCAGCATACAGATATCTCGAGCTTATTGGGTAGCACCTGAAAGGGGCCAAAGAGAAGTCAGTAGGCAGAAGATGAAGAAGATAGAACAACAAGGGTTTTTACTTCTACACTGTCAGCTCACTAATAAACACTGTAAAGAAGAGGTTCTGACTTTTCTTCATTCTTGGTATGATTCAACACTTGCTGTCCCCTATTACCTGCTTCCGATATCAGATTGCACATTTTACAGTGCCTAAGAGGAGCATGGTAGTCACTAACCTATGTCTGGGTTTCTAAGCATTAAGATAGTATAGAATAGGCCCTTTTTTTTGATGATCTCCTTGACAGATTGGTGAAATTCATAATATGATGGCTTGAGAAGCAGCTGAGGATGCAGAGGGTTCTTATCAAGATTGTGTACTGGCGAGAAATCTATAACTTTGATTTTGAATCCACTGCTGCCAGGTGTACAATCATTACCTGCAGGCATAAAGAGAAGGGAGACTATTTAGTTTTTCATTAATAAATATTATTAAAGATTACTACCTTCATGCAGAGGCAAGTCAGCTGGCTCATTTGACTTGACAGTACAGCTTGAGAATGGGTTGAATTGGTCTACCTTAGCTGGGTATTTCTGCTTCCACAAGATGTTGTAAATTGCATTGAAATATTTGCTGTAGGGCTGGCTGTCCTGAAATCTCTTCAAATGCTCTATGTTCAAAGGTCAGTAGACTTGCAATTAGAGAGTAATATAAAACCTACTTTGCAGCCTCCCCTCCTCTGAGTCATTATTATCTTGAGAATGCATTAAGACAGAGAGTATCATGATGATATAACACAGTATTCTTGCATATCCTTGAACTGTTCAAGACTAATTATATAGATATATGCCATAGCACCTTGCAAAAAAAGAAATACTTTGTAGAATTTTATCCTAAGCTCCTTCTCTAAGGTAGATTCATTCTCCTATATCAATTGCTTCAGAGTCTTAATGTTGCTATGCAAAGGTATAATAACTTTTTTTTTGATCAGCCTCAGTTTGATAGAAAGATTGAGTTTGAGAAGGCCATGCATAATATAATTACAGTGCGATACTGGATCCATTAACAGCATATGTAGCCTCTGCATTAGGTGGCCATGTTCACAGAAAGAGCTTCATACAAAAAAAGAATCAATATACTAGACATAGTTTCATTTGTTACGAGTACATACTGCCAATCTTTGGCTTTGCTAAACAGCTTCAAGACTTTGCACCCTGCTTGAAGGCCAAATGCAGAGCATAATGTACCATTTTTTGATATACTTAAATTGGTGTTCACTGGGGTACTGCTGGTATTAAGTATGGCTTTTTTAGCTTGTATAAACAACTAAGATAGTGCTAAAATTCTGCTATATCTAAAGACTATTTATTTGCCTATTACTGAGGAGGTTGAAAATATCACTCTGAAGATCTTGTCACCTATTTTGCAGATATTCTCACTCTACAGCTGATATGAAATTGACATGCATATGTATTTGGTGGCTGAGGAAGTGGAGCTTGCTCTGCTGATGAACATAATCTGTTGAATATCATAATTAAATCTGCCTAGTAGATGGCCTCAGGGTTATCAGGTAATGTCAGCTCTACTAGTCTCTTACCTCATGCCTCAGCAGTCTCGCTATCAAGAGCCTGCATATTAAGGCTCTCAGAAAGCTATTCGAGGAGCAAGTGAGCACACATCAGTTTAGTAGTCCAACTATACATATAGAAGGAGAATTAGATGCAGCTAGATAATTCTGAAGGCCACTTTGTGAGTAGGTGAGTCTATAAAAAGGGGACGGCTGGCGAGGCCATCTAAGAGAGGACTAGAGCCCTCTGAAGAAGGACTAAAGCCATCTGAAGGAGGACTAGCAGAGCAAACATGGGAGAAACTGCATCTTCGAGTGGAGGTGTGGACATAGAGCATGAAAGAGTCAGCAGCACCTAATTAGTGAAATCAAATTAGTATAGAACAGATGCTGAGGGAGATTCTTTAGTAGAACATACCTTAGCGAAAGTTTCTATAGCTCTTTGGAGTGCATTTATGCTTGTTTCTTTTTCTGAAAATAGCCCATCTTCTAAGGTGCAGAAAAACACTGACAGCTAGTATCAATTCTAAGTGAAGGGCAGGTAGCAGATTTGTTTATTTAGAAGAAATAGGACTTCAGATATTAGAGTCAGAGAATATCAATAAAATAGACCCTATCTCACTACAGTGGTACGTACTTGAGCATGGGCTACAACTGTCTTATTTAAATTATTATGCAACTGCATCCAAACCATGTTTATTAGCTTCAAATATGTTTAACATTATCTTTGAAGAAATAGCAGAACTCTTACTAGTAAACTACAAGGATCTCAGAAAGAATGGCATCTGGCCTTGCATCTGGCACATTTAATAACTGTGTAAATGGGTCATTCAATAGGTTATATCATCTCATTTTTTGTGATCTCGCTGCATTTCAATTGAGAAGTAGCAAGGGCTTGCAGCATCTTGACACTTGCTGTTTTTCTGGAACCATCCTGTTTTCATATCAATAGAATCTTTGAAGTTTCTCGGAGGCATGGGTCTCAAGTTCTTCTTACCTGAGCCAAGCCTCACAGTCTAGCTTGAAATAGCAATCTCGTGACTTGAAGAAGGAAACTATAGAATGGAAGTGAAATTGTGTCCTAGCTCCCATCTACTATAAGAGTTGATTACTAGCACATACATATAGGTCTCAGGTTCAATTCTGGGGCATGACATTTATTTTCTTTCTGTCAAAAGTAGAGATCATAAGAGTTCACATGGACTTCACATAGACTCCATGTAGACTCTACTAGCTTGGAAATGAATGTAGACTAGCTGTGAAGGAGAGGTAGACTGATTGTAGAGGAGATATAGACTATATATGGACTCTACAATGAGTCTACTAGTCAGAGTTCATAAAATACCCAGAGTCTAGACTAGTAGACTCTGGGCAGTCCACGTAAACTCTATGTAAACAGATGGAGACTATGGAAGGATATTGAGCATAGGTATCACCTTTTAGCTCTAGGATAGAATGATCCTTTCTCAAAGATTTTAGAATTAGATATGCAACTAGTCTGATCACAAGAGAATGGCTAGTAATGAGTTTATTTCAGGCTTTGCATGTTAGGACTCAGACTATCCAGCCTACTCTTGACTGCAATCTCAATTCAGTCTTTTCAAATGCCCACCGTACAACTATATTGATGTGCTATATACCTCCAAGCACTTGATATATCTAGATTTTGCTTTGTATATTGTAGTATGATCAATTATTTGGAATTTCCTATTATTCTTTCTTTTATTGGCAAAAATTGAAGCAATCATGGGAGAAAAGCATGCATTCTGCATTTCCTGTACAGAGGGAGAAATACAGCGAATATACAGGGTGTGTCAGAAGCTGTATGGGCATTTTTGGCCTCCTTTTATATATTTAGACCTTGTTGAAGATACCATAGATACTTAAAAGAATTCAACAATACCATAGATTCTTGTAGTAAAGGGATAAATACATCTATCTGTTGAAGGACAATGCTCATGTCAACGTCCTCTCATCTAGATACATATCTTTTCAACGTTTTTCCTCTTTATGATTCACCATTCGCCCTTGCTCACTTTTGCTCACTTTCACCTATTCGCGCTCATAGCTGTGCACTTATTGTTCATTCATCATTCTTATCTTTACCTCTACCATTCTCTCATCGATTCTAGCATTCTATTCGTTTCATCTATTGTTCTATTGATATACATCGTTCTATTGTTCTCAATCTATTGTTCTCACTTCTATTGTTCCGTAGATTGATCATTGTTCTCATACAGTATATAGTCAACACTGTAAGTGGTTGAGTCCCTATCGAACTTTTCCCACTCATAGGTGCATATCATGTATGTCATTTAGTTACTATCAATCTGATCGAACTCTTTCCACTCACAGTGTGGTCATACTTATCTAAACCTAACGGTTTAATAAGTTATGAGCCCCAGGCTCCTCTGATACCCCTATCTGTTTATTAGACACTGCTTATCCGCTATCACTGCCCGATTGATTACTGTCCTTGGCATCTCTCCTTGAGTATCATTTATCAAGGAGCTACAGTGCGGTGTCCTGGAAGAAAGGGGAGTAAAGACTGACCATTATTTCATCCGAACGATTCTCCGCGCTGACAAGCAGTTCAGCAAGAGTTCACTGGAAGTCCAGTGAAATATCTGCAGACTTCTGCTGAACCCTTACTGAATATACTGAACTGAACTGAACATTTTGGATTCCTGTAGGAATTCCAGCAGGCATCTGGTGGAAGTTCAGTAGAAGTTCAGTGAACTTCCACTAGACTTTGTTTTATAAAATCACTTTTGGTAAACATTCACTGGAATTCCACTAGAATTCTACCAGTCCTACAGGAGTCCTACAGGAATCCTGGAGGAGTGTGAAGTACAGGGCTTGGACAATGGCATCGTGCCACCACTTGCGCGTATAGAGACCATGCTTAGCCACCAGGGCGTCTGCACAGTCCCATAAAGCCTGGTGCTCCTCTGCAATGGCTTCGGCGATGATCTCGCGAACTTCCAAATTCTGGGCCTTTCGGGCTGCCTTCTCGGCGCTGGTCAGCTTGAGGTGTTGTGCTGGTCGGCGATGGATGAGCTTGCGGGTAGGCTTGCGGTTGACAGAGCTTTGGCGGCCAACAACAGTCATGCTGGGGAGGATAGAGAATGAGTCTGACTCGACACGCAGATGGGAGGGGAGGAGAATTCGCTGTACTTCACACTCCCCCAGGATTGCTGTAGGACTCCTATAGGACTGGTGAAATTTCGGTGGAATTCCAGTGAACTTTTACCAAAAGTGATTTTATGAAACAAAGTCTAGTGGAAGTTCACTGAACTTCCACCGGACACCTGCTGGAATTCCTACAGGAATCCAAAATGTTCAGTTCAGTTCAGTATGTTCAGTAGGAGTTCAGTAGAAGCCTGCAGATATTTCACTGGACTTCCAGTGAACTCTTGCTGAACTGATAGTAGATTGATACAAAACTTTATTTATTCATATTATTTGATGCTTCTCATACAGGCTGACTAATCATTCCCACAAGTCTTTTTCATCATTTTTTCCTATTATAGACGTGTCTTTCACAATCTTCTTACACTCCTGTCTCAAAACTCAGCCCTCTGCAGAAATTAGCCCATTTTATAACCTGCACATATTCTATTTTTATCTCAAAACTTGATGTTCGGAAAGTATTTTGCATTTTTTGGCACCATTTCTTGGAATATTAGGTAAGTTTTTGATGATATCAGCATCAAATTATGATGGCTATCCATTTATGTTAAAATCCCTTCATGTTTTTCTCACACCTTGCTGGTGTCCTGTAGAACTGTTCTATAGGAACTGTCCTGCTGAACTTTCCAGTTGACCAGGAGGAATTCCAGTGTACTGAACTCCTACTGAACCATGCTTTGGCTGATACTGAACTCCTCCTGAACTGAACTGAACTCTGGTGAAAAATCAGAACTTAAAATTTGGCAGGAGAGTTCAGTGGAATTCCAGTGGAAGTTCAAAAAGTTCACTGGAATTTCACTGGAATTCCTACTGAACTCCTACAGGAATAATGGGGCAGTGCGAAGTCCTCATCAGCTCTACCAATGCCATTGTAAGGACATTGACATCCAACTCACATTGCTTGGTGGGGACGAACTCCACTTGATCCAGAGCTTCAATAACTGGGTGATCTAAAACAGCAAAGAAAATCAGATAAGGGCTTGGTAGGTTGGTGTTCAGAATCGAGTTAAGCTTGACACCCCCTTGGTTCTACAAGACGACTACAACACTTACCACGACCTTGGGCTCATTTCAACCATTGACAGTTTTAACGTTGCAGTGCCAGCACTGGGTGCAATCACTAGCCTCCAGGTGATTGCTGCATGGGGCCACACACTGAAGATTACATGTGATTGTGATGCCCTGGACTGGTACTTGGAGAAGACAGCAAGATTCAGGTCATCCACCTGAGCCTCTTCATGTATGTTCTCTGTCACTCTTCACCAGTGCCCTGCTAACACAGAGCAGCAAAGGGGTCCTTTTCCCTTTACTTTTTTCATACTTAGAAAGCTATCCCCTGAGCTCATTGAAGACCTTGGAATGGTTGGCCCAACTGCCTTATTCACAGGCACCTTTGCTCCACTCACCACTGCCACACCTATTCCCTAGCACTGGCTCCCCAAGAGCTATGGAGGTAGCTTTGAGCATACAAGATGCGGTATGTACTGTATACATTCCAGAAACACAGTTTAATGACTCCAACCCAGAGCACTGGACCTTTATCTTGGCTCATTTATTCTAGAGTGCATCATCTTAAGCCAGGCAATGAGTGAGGCTGCAGAGAGGACATTGTTTCTACTGCCCATATTTGCTCTACTCTGCCCAACCTCCCCAAGCAAAAGGTGGCTTATATGAAAGATGACCATTTCTTCTAGACCTACATCATTGCAGAGATATGGGAGCAAGGTGCCATTCTTGGAGGATCAGAGTCCAGGTCTAAAGACTCTTGGATTAGCCCTCAATTCCTTTTGAGCTCATAACAAGGTACCATCCTCCTTTAGCATTTATACCTTGCAAATAACTGTAACATACATTAACATACAACTACTCAAGATCTTGAAACAGTGCTTCCACAAGAATGCTAAGAGAAGCATCAAATAATCTCTGCAAATAGGTAAAGCATTCCCTTTCCTCCTTTCCTCCTCAGTTGGGTTGTTTGGATCTATAGACAGAAGCATATCAATCTTTGCAACCATCTCCTAAATGCCTTGGCGATCCTTGACCTCTGCCGCAGCTCCTGCTATACTAAGCTTGGACTTGTACATACAGTTGCCCAGCAACCATACAGCTGAGTAGCTAGAAGGGGCAATGTGGGGTGCGAGGTCAATGTCAATGGTGTGGTTCTCGTGCTGAACAATGTGGCTCCCAGAGTGTATGCTCAAGATAGTTTTCACCATCTGGTAGAGGTACACATTCTTGACGAGTGCTGCATCCTGCATCCCGGAATGGGTCGAGTACAGTACATCGACTTTCTGGAAGACCTCTAGATAATGATTCTAGATATAAGTGACCACTGTCACAAGGGGGGGAGGGGGGAGGGGGGGGGAAGGGGTGGGGCTGGCTAGGTGAGCACCCACCATGTCAGTATAGAACTTGTAAAGGAACAAGTGGGACTTGCTATTAGAGCAACATTGTTATTGACTAGCCCACCTGTAGTTTCCAAGTTTGCTGCAACCCCAGCAGTTGATGGATGATTCAAGGTTCCTTGAGCCTGTGATATATTGGCATAGCAGTTATATGCAGGCCACATACATACCTGAATAGAAGTTATCAAGGCTTGTATGGCTGGCACGACGGGCATCCCTGAGATATCTGGTGTCTCCTTCACTGAGTTGCTAACATTGTAATATATCTTACTGGTTCGACCAGATAGATTACATAAAATAATCCTTCAACTTCTTCAGAGAGGCCAAATTCCTGAAGCGATGGGCAAGTGGCAGAGGAATAAGGGACAAGAGGGTGAGCTTCATTGATAGAGATATGCTTGAGCTCATTGTAGCTCTATACAAATTCAATAGAATCTTGGTAATTGGTCTTTGGTTCATCAACAAGAGTAGGAGGAGGAGAATTGGGAATAGCGACAGTCAAGCTATTGCGGATAGGGGATGGCAGGCAGGCAAATGGCGAGTCTTCAGACTTGTTTTCAAGAATCTTCAAGGCCTCCGGAGGACTTTGCACTCCCCCATAATTCCCACAGAACTCCAGCTAGACTTCCACTGGAAGTCCAGTGGACTTGCTAGACTTTCAATAGACTTCCAATAGACTTTCTGGATCTCTGCTGGACTTTTAGTCTAGTAAGGGGGTGAAATTGCTATGTTTATACAAAATAAAAATAAAAAGTCTAGCAAGAGTCCAGCAGGACGTCCAGTAGGAAGTTGAGCAAGATGTTCAGCAGGAATCTAGCAAGAATCTGTTTTCAAGTGTAGCAAGACACTTAAACTGGATATGAATTGTTTAAAGTCCAATAAAAGTTCAGTAAAAGTCCTATAGGAGTCCACTAGAAGACCAACAGATAGCAGATATATATGCAAGTTATCACAATATGAATTAAATTACCAAAGTACTATAAGAGTTTAGCTAAACTCCAACTAGACTTGAACTGGGCTTTCAAGACTTCTGTTGGACTCCTGTTGGACTTCCAGTGGACTTCCAATGGATCTCCAATACAAATGCACCATTTATGGTAAGTCCAGCAGAAGTCCATTGGAAGTCCACCGGAAGTCCGACGAACAAGCCGGAGTCCTACAGAACTCCTGGGGGAGTGTGAAGTACAGCAGCCCTTCCCTTTCACCTTCGTCCCTCCCCAGACCGGTAACCAACATATCACACCTCTCCAACGCCACTTCTACCATATCATGTTCAGTCCCATCAACTGCAATAGTGCAGCGCCCCTTGTTGTGCTCCAGCAGATAATCAACAACCTCCCAAATGGGGTGATGTTCTCCAAGATTGTGAAGAGCACAACCATGTACCCAGGCGCACCCAAGTACATCATCGGCACCCTCTACACCAGTGAGCACACCAGTGGCATTGTCCAAGCTTCAAATCAGACCTATACTTCAACCCATGCCTCCATCGTTGCCAAGCTTGCTGGCTGAAGCCAGAGAAACCAGGTGGGGCAGCTCTCAACGCACTTTCAGCACCATCCTCTCTGTCGCTTTCCTCTTCTATATCATGTAATCTGTCTACTACCCCTCATGGAACATATTTAGAGACTTTGCAATTAAGATGAGCTGCCCCAAATTCTGAGACAATACTTTCAAGAGACACACCTATACCCCAGCCAAGCTGGCAACTTACCCCGCATCAATAGATACAATATATTCTTGATTGAGCATGAATATCCAGGCAATGTATTCCATAGATCCCATTAGCTCTTGTCAGGCGTGGCCTTCGAATGGATGTGAGAAGGTCAGAGTTGTAAATTCAAGATCAATGATTTTGCTTCTTATTCTGGGATATGGAAGCAGGAGATTGCAAGAGCAATGATGGGGAAAGGACAGGGCTGAGGGGTGTCCCTGCTCTAGGTGGGAGGACTGCCATGCCAAGTTCAAGTTGGACGGCAGACCATTGGGCTTCTCAATACAATTGCTCTTAGATCCCAACTTGTTTGAATGAGATTCTATGCGTTTGTCAGGTGGTGAGGGCAGAAAGAAGGCAAAGGTGTGCTTCTCGCACCCCACTGGCGACTGCAGGTGTGGCCATGTCCTAAAGTCTTGAGTTCCTAGGTGACCCAGGAGGTATTCAATTAGTAAAAAAGGTGTTCATATAAGTCACAAATGTTTTCTACTCAGCTCTGCTATGACTGCAGTTGTGTTTCCAGAGGGCGTGGGAATCAGATTCTGTTGCATATAAAATCACTGAGCACTTAGTTGCCTTTAACTCTTCTTTTCTTTCCACCACCACTTCCTCTCTCCTCACTGTCTTTGGCTACCACCCCCTATCAACAAAGCAAGGCAATCTCCACATAGAATCTCAGGTAAGTTATCAACTTCTTCTCTTTCGTTGGCTGCCACTCACCTCTGCCATCCATCCAGCTAAACCGTTTGTTCAAACTTCAAAGCATGAACAAAGGGTGAAGCTAGGTACCAGATACTTGAGAGTCCAGTTCCAGGTGAGTTAATAACTTCCTGGCTTTCATTGGCTGGTGCTTACCCTCTTCTATCCATCTATCCATCCAGCTCAGCCACTCGTTCAAACTTCAAAGCACAGGGCAAAACACCTATAAAGAGTCAGTATATGCACTAAATCGACATGGAAAACATTATCTCTGCGTCCGGTCCTAGGTGAGTCAGTTTCCTTGCTTTTGTTGGCCTGTACTCACCTCTCTTTCATTCACCCATTAGCTCAGCTGCTCGTTCGAACTTTGAAGGATGGGGCAAAGCATATACCAAGAGTGAAGTGTCTTTGAAGGCAACTGCGGGGATTCTCCAGGGGTTTAGGTACATGCTTAGCAGTGGAATTGTTGTCACGGACTCATCTCCCTTCCCGACCTCTCTGACCCTTCCCTACCTGCACCGCCTATCCCTACTGCATACTTTGCAAACAGGCTCACCGGGCATGCAACAACAGAGCTAACATACAAAGACCCTATTCTAGCTGCATTCATCATCGACCATACCCTCTGGCCGTCGCTCCAAGCTCCTCCCAAATCCATCAGTCCAATGCTGGAGCTGCAATCAGCATCAGCCTCCACCTCGCCCTTTGAGCCTCCGAATCTGTGGTTGCTATGGCATGCCATCCTATCCCCACCAATTTGAGGTGCATGCACCATGATGCTGCCTCTCTCGATGGGGCAACTATACCAGCACTTATCCTCACCTTGGGCTAGTGCCTTGCATCAACTACACTGCACGCTGTGCACCCCACGTTGACCTCAACTGCAAGCCTGGCACTTAAATCCAAGATTTTGTATGGTCCCAAATTTAAATCCCTCCTCAACTCTCTTCATCCCGATGCCACCTGTTTGCTTTCTGCCATCCCTGTGCTCCATCTTATTGCTCTTCATATGCCAACCCAAAAGTAAATACAATCCCAACTCTCTACAAGTAAATACAATCCCAACTCTCTACTGCTCCTTTTGCTTTCCAATATCACTGTGTTGTTGCTCCAGTAATTTTACACTATCTTGTTGCTTTCTTGTTGTATATTTACGCTATCGTCTGTAATGTATGTTATTACTCCAATTACATGTTCAATTTATGGTTGTATTTTTTATCTTTTTGTGAGTTTGGGAAGAATCCTGGCAAACTGAACACTTCTTTCAAAGCAAGACTTCAGGTTACTTTCAGTTCCAGAAAGCCATATGTTTTATCTTTCGTATATACCATATGAATATCTAGTGGTAATAAACTTACATTCATGTCTGCAATGTTCATCATTTTGATTATCTGAGCTATTTTGCCTAGCTTCCTTTAACTTAGAAATATTGGTGCTAGTGAGTGACAGAGCTTCTGATTTGAGGACCATATCTGCACCAATATTGTAGAGCATCAAGTCATTGGTGGGCCCATATTTCAACTTTCCAATGCCCAGGTGCAGAAGTCCAGGCAGATACTATTGAGGGCATTTATTGCTCTGCCTCTGCTTTGATATGACTTGTGAGGAAGAGTAAAACACATACATCTCTTTTAGTTTATTAATACATTTTTGCAGAAGTCTACAGCTGCTTCTACCAAAGCTTTTAACTGAATATCGCTGTATTCATAAAGTTTCTCAGAGCTCAAGAGTGTCTTCTGGGGACTTGCCCTCTCTTTGGTACTTTATCATGATCATTGCTTTTAGCAATGTTAGTAAAGTGGTAGTAGTTTGCACCTCAGTTACCCAGCTGTACTCCACACTCAATAAAGAGAATTTGACACAGCTAGCCCACAAAGTGTGGATGACTGAACCAAGGCTGACTGAACTGAATTCTGCCACCAGCTTTGCCAAGCTTGGTTTGGTTCAGCTATTTTCTTACCGGTAGGGCCGGAAGGGCTGGCCTGTATGTGAAGTACTCCAAGTCCCCTCGTTTAAACTTCCATTGTTTAATCGTAGCTGAGTTGGCTTTCTCATAGTCTGCTACCCGCTGATGTTTCTCAAGGTCGACTCATCTCATGACTTGCTCTACGTAAGTCTGGTGTTTTGCTAAGGCTCTCGCACATGACACAATAAGGTCCTCAGTAGATATCAAGCCAGTAGGTGGCTCAGTAAGCCACGTAGCTTCCTGAATATCTAAGGGGGTGACCGGCTCTGCTCCCGTTAAGAGAAAGAACGGGGAACACCTTAAGCACTTGCGTATGGTAATTTGATCCGCCCACATGATGTGATCGAAGAACCAATACCACTTGCTGACATCCCCACCAGTGGCCTTGTATAGACTCTGGCAGACGTTCCAATGGGGTCGTTCAATCCTCCCATTAGCTGGAGAGTTATACCCTGAGATGGTAATTCCTCTGATGCCATATTTTTTCTCAATCCATTTAACGGCCGCTACTATAGGCGTACCGTTATTCATCACTATCCTTCTCAAGCACCCCCACCATAAATGATGTCGGAGAACAACCACGCGCCAATCGCAGCCGCGCTTTCTTGCTTGAGGGGCTTCCCCTCCATCTATGAGGTGAGTGCACAACGACCATGTATAATGTAACCACAGCCATTGCTCTTGGGAGTCATATGGAGGGTGTCAATGTGGACAATTTGGAATATTGAAGGGGTCTCAGTAACGGTGGGTGGAATCTGTATCAGCATCTTTTGCCGTTGTTGACAAATGCCGCATGTTTTCACATACCACTCAACGTCGGCCGCAAGTTCAGGCCACCAGAATCTCTTGGCCACAAAAGACTTGGTTGCATACGAACCTCGGTGGCCATTCGCATCGTGCGAATGCTTCAGAATTCTCATTCTTTGCTCATGTTCCACATACAACCGGTGTTGCCCTTCCCCGTCCTCTCGTCTGAACAGACGCCCATCGTGGGAAATGAAGAACTTAGCCGCGAACCGTTCAAACGATGGCCAATCGTCTAACTCCACCATGCTCAGCCTCTGAGTTGGGTTCTTTATCCAACTCAGCACATGAGGCACCCATTTGTCAAGTCGTCTAGCTTGGCTAGAGCGCATATCCATAGGGTATTCTTTGGGTTGGTCGGGGGAAGGTCTTCTAGTAGATAGCTTTCGATAAATTGATTATGTTCAGCTTTCGCTAGCACGAGTAGCTCACTACAAGTGTCCTCATACTGACTCAATTCATTATAACTCATGTTGCTCAGGGGGTGAGCAGGATCTATGATTTGTAGATACCCGCCCCGCGTATCGATTTCTCGCTTGAACTCTTCGAAGTCCAGCGGATCCTCATTGGTCTCATGCAGTTTTGAGTAGGTGATAGGTAAGTCTTCATCTACATCCTCACATTCGGGGAACTCCTGTCTAGGAGGGTCCCCAACCTGTGCACGATGTCGGGACAGACCATCTGCTAGCGCGAATGACTTCCCGGCGACATGTACCAGCTCAAAGGAGAATTTTCGGACCTGCTCAATCTAACGATTGATGGTCGTGTTTGGAGCTGCTCCGGGATTTTTCAACATCCCTTGGATGTACTTCGCATCCGCCTGAATAATCAATGGCCTCGCCATGATTAAACTATACTCATTTTCTTTAAGTGCGCACATAAGACCATACAGCTCTTGCTTTGGTTGCGAGTAGTTCGCTTCTGTCTCATTTAATTTTAACAGAGTGGACCCGAAATAAATATAATTCCATTTATTCAGGTCTTCTCTGTCTGCTTGGCTCAGGGAGGACTTCGCACTCCCCCATAATTCCCACAGGACTCCAGCTAGACTTCCGCTGGAAGTCCAGTGGACTTGCTGGACTTCCGGTGGACTTCCTGGACTTTTGCTGGACTTTTTGTCTGGTAAAGGGGTAAAAGTGCCCTGAACCGGAGTCCAGCAGAGTTCAGCAGAGTCTAGCAGAGTCCAGTAAGGTCTAGTTGGACTCCAGTACCTGCCAAATTAGAGTCCGGTACAGTCCAACTGGAGTCCTGCCGGTCCAGTGGACTGTCTAGCTAGACTCCGGGAGCAAGTGGAACATGCTAGTTACATCAGTTATAACTAAGGTACAATTGTAAAAGCCTATCATTATTCTTTTGTAATTAAGCCTAATAGTGACAGGTGATGCCATCATTATTGTCAAGTATTGGAAACCCATCATATTACTTGCTGATGCTATCATTCACATTGTCAGAAGACTTAGATTGAATCATGTAAGCTCAATTATATGGGCAGTTGTCAATTTACAGTCGATGTTCAGAAAGTATTTTGCATTTTCCCAGGCCATTATTGGAGATTTTTGGAAACTTCTGATTGACATAAGCATCAAAAAGTGATGGCTATGTTTATACAAAATAAAAATAAAAGTCCAGCAAGAGTCCAGCAGGAAGTCCAGCAGGAAGTCCAGCAAGACGTCCAGCAGGAATCAAGCAGAAATCTGTTTTCAAGTATAGCAAGACACTTAAAGTAGATATGAATTGTTAAAAGTGTCTACTAGAAGTCTAACAGAGATCAGATATATATGGAAGTCATCACAATATGTATTAAATCACCAAAATAGCATAAGAGTCTAGCTAGACTCCAACTGGACTTGAACTGGATTTTCAAGTCTCAACTGGACTCAACCAGACTCAATTAGGCTTTGTCGGACGAGCTGAACTTCTATTGGACTTTTATTGGACTCCTGTTGGACTTCTGGTGGACTTCCAATGGACTTCCAATAGAAATGCACCTTTTATAGTAAGTCCGGCAGAAGTCCATTGGAAGTCCACCAGAAGTCCAACAGACAAGCCAGAGTCCTACAGGACTCCTGGGAGAGTGTGAAGTACAGGGCTCAGGTACCAACCGATGGCGATATACAACGTATCTACTGATAGCTTTAATGGTAAGTGGTCTTGTACGTTGAGAGGCTTGAGGAGCGGGGCTTCTACGATTGCCTGCTTCAAGTCCTCCATAGCGCGACCTTGATCGGGACTCCACTCGAAAGGTATGTTCTTTCGCATGAGTTTTTGTATGGGCTCAGCACGAGAGGCATAGTCCTTCACGAATATCCGGAAGGTACCTGTTGTGCCTAGGAAAGTTCTCACCTCAGACAGGTCTTTACACGCGCCCCATCTGGTGATCACATTAACCCTGTCCGGCGTCAGTTTCCTACCTTCGTAGGACACCTGGTGGCCTACGACTGTAAACTCCGACCGACACAGGTTAGTCTTCTTTCCCGAGAAAGTGCCACCACAGTATTTTATTCTCTCAGTGATGCGGTGCACGTCGTTGACGTGCTCCCACATAAACCGTCTTATTCCCGGGTTCTCAGGAATTTTCTCATCAGTCCCATCGGGTAAGATATACTGTGAAGTGGGACCTTTTATGTGCACATCATCAATAAAGGGCTCAGTGTATTTAGGGATCTCAGGTTGTAAAATAGTAGCTACATCGTCATGGAAAGGGACCAAATTTGTCCATCCCATGGGTAGTGTTAGTAATCTCATGGCCCCGAAGGGCGTTTGGAATGTGGTGAGGTCTCGTGAATTTTCATCAAGCAAGCACTCATCGTACCCTACGTACAGGTCCATTGTGGTACCGCACGCAAGGCCCGCGAATCTCGATGCCAATTCCTCGACATTGGGAGGTAGACCTGAGTGAGTGATTATCACAGCGTTGAGAGGTTCTAAGCTGTGGACTATCCTCAGGTTTTTACCATCCTTTTTCAACACCCAGAACCAACGACTTCGGTACAATGAGTTTGATGGTTCCCAAACTCCTGGCTGGATTTTACTTCTCATCATGTCACATAGCGCGTCAAATAAATACGGCGCAATCAGACCCTGGCGCTCAACCCACGGTGTGTGCAGGACTGTGGCAATTTTTACCTGGTTTGAAATATTCCGGTTTAAATCGTCCACGCTCACTCTCATCCCAGGTGAAAGCCTGTTCTTGTATGCTCATAAAATGGTGCATTAATTTTCTTTCCTCAGGTAGCCAGAACCCAGGATGAGTGTTGTCAAACCACTCCTGGCATTCCTTCATGTACTGTCCCATCGGCTCGTAGTCAGGCGGGTGAGTCGGTAATAGTTGTAAGTTCTCAAGTGGGTCTCCGATCATTTCTCTCACAATCCGGAATTCCTCAGGGCTAGTAGTGTAAACCAGGCAAACCTTCTTGTCGACTGGCTTATACTTTTTACCAGAGCTCACACCTTTAACCTTTGTCTTGGTAGACGGGTTCGAGGGTTTCTCAATTTTCTCCCGTGAGTTCTCTTCATTTCCTTGCATGTACTGCTGGAAGGTCTCACGGGCATACTGGGGGATTGTCTCATCTTTGAGAGCTTGGGCTAGAAATAGCTCTTGTAGTTCTCTATTCGAGAACTCACGATTTTCGCTCAAAGCCGCTGTGGCTACGATACTCGGTAAGCCCATTTCCGAGAACTCAATAATGCATGCTATATCTCCCTGAGCTGTACTCAGATCCTCGATGTCTGAAAAGACAATGCCAACTTTGCCCGGTACTGCTCTGGAATCTCCCCTCAAGGGTAGGTAGGTATGGTTACCTGACCCTTGTTATTTGGGTCTACCAAGGTGAGCGTATGCGTACCATCGGGTTTACTTGCTGAGAGTGCACTCATAGCCGTGAGGAAAGGTCTCCCCAACAACAACTTGTAGGCTGCAGTTTTCACGATGTGTAATTGCACATATGTGACTACGTTGTTGCCGCAGTGGATGGGAACATTATGGGCAAGGCCCAGTGTGGTAGAAGTCGTTTTATTGGATGATTGAAGCCTGATTTTGAACGCAGGATCCCAGGAAATACCTAGCGCAACGGCTGTCGCTTCACTCGTGGAGCAAACCTGTGATCCTTCGTCAATAATCGTTTCCTCTTCTCGACAATGATTCACCACAGGGAAAAAGGTGCGGATTTTCTCTGATGACGCAGCTGCCACTAATCCTCTCACTCTCGCACCCGAATTCTCAATCAAAAAGGTCTCAATGGGATCTGGACATACTAACGCACCACTAGGTACGTCTTCCAATCCTGTGGAGAAATAATGCTGCGGTATCACTAAGTCCTGCAGATAGACCTCCACATCCTCAGGAGTTTCTGACGAGATGTCTCCTCATCCTTCCTCTAGTAGGTTGACGAGGTCCTGATCTAAGGTACGCTCATCAGATCCTAACGTGCAGTTCGTCTCACTCAACTCCTCAATCATACTCTCAACTAATGGAATGGTACCGTCTGCCTTCTGTGTCAACTTATTCTTTCTCAGAAGCTCAGTGGCTAGAGCTCGTGCTCTTGGGGACATGCGTACCAAGATGAACTTGATGGGGTGCATACTATTAAACACTTCTGACAGTATTCGCAGTACATTCTCACGATACTCTGGGGTAATCCGAGGTTTGGGTCCACGCGCAGGTGCGCTCGATTTTAAGGTAGGCTGACGACTTCCTCCTATAGGTTGTACCTGTTGTGGGGGTACTAACACGTACGGGACAGGTCGGGGTTTTTCTGTTTTTCTCTCCTCCTCCAGTACGTTCTCCGTCTCTTCACCCACCCGCCCTTCCTTCTCTCGTTTTTGTGAGTTTGGTGGCCCTCTCGTTTTTGTGAGTTTGGTGGCCCTCTCTTTAGAGGGCTCACCGAAAACCCTCGTTCGCAGGTGCTTGACTCCGATTTGGTGCTGTTCCAGCACGTCCAGACATTTCGTCAAGACCTGGAACATGTCTTGCACTTCGGATGCAGGGACCGTGGTTCCGTTATCGGGAGGCGGAGCAGGTGCATACGAATGAAAAGGGTACGAAGGCTGAGGGGGCAGTGAAGGCAAAGTAGGTACATTTTTCAGAGATGAAATGATGTGGTTGGCCATGCCTTGCATGGCCCCCTGGGTCTCACTTCGTAGTCGGTCGACTGTCTGTTGTAATACAGAAGTCGAGACTACATCAGGCTCAGACTGAAAGAATATCATAGTATTTTCTTCTGCTGATCCCCAATCCTCCGCTGTTAATAAGTTGACCATTGCAGGTGGGTTGTACGTGCCTGCCTTTATTGCATCAGTGCGCTGCTTCATGCTCAGGCCGTCAGGGCTATCCCACTATCCTTGGATAACTGATGATTTCTCACATAGATATTATATCCCTGTTGTGTTACTCGCCCACTAGCCTTATCTGCATCCAACGTGGGGCACGCCATAAGCATGTGCCCTTCAGTATGGCAATAGTAGCAGATTCAGGGCGGGGTGTTGAAGGGGTTCATCTGGGGACGGGTGTACATCCCTTGCCATGGTCGCTGAGTACGTTCAACGATGTGAGCGTTCCCCACTGCTAACCCTCCTCATCTACTTCGGCCCCAGCACCGCGTCTGCCTGCATCCAACGACGCATCTTCCTCCAATGCTCTTCACCGCCGCCTTCGGAAGCTAGACCTGCCCACCACCCATCGGCCACCCCTCACCGTCACCGCCCATCTTCGCTCGCGTCCAACGACGCGAACCTTTCGTCACCGCCGCCCACCCCAACTACTGACCACCACTACCTTCGCTCCCATCCAATGACGCGAGCCTTTGTTCCTCCCTCCAGCTACTGCCCCACCGCCAACCCTCGCGTCCAACAACGCGAGTGCCACTTCTCACCACCAAGCCTCCTGCACTGCCCATGTCATTGAGTCGATAAGCCCGGTGAGCCCTCGTTGTCAACAGTCCCCGTTCATGACTGACATGCCGTCTAAGCCTCGGATACATCACCGCCCCAAGTGCCCTCTGAATTCTCCCACAGCTTTTTAGATTAGCTTTGTATTCGCCTACCTACACAATGGGATAATCGTATTCTACTAAAGTTTCATCGTCCTCTTTGACCTCAGGTAGCCGGGTAGCCTTGAACAGATCCGAGTTCTTCACGAGCTTCTGCTTGGTCCATGCACCTAAGCACATGAGAGCTCGTGTTGATTGACCAGACATCCGATTGCAAATGTGAGAGAGAATCAGTCTCCCTTTGCTAAACACACATTCGACGGCAACTGATGTAGCTATGCAGGTTTTGTATCAGTATGTTTCAATGTTCAGGAACTACTAGGCTTACCAGGGATAGTCAAGTAATCATGAGCCATATGCCAAAGGCGCGGATACTCTCCACAATGGTCGTGCCACCATGCCAACGGATCTTCAACCCCCTTTTCTGTGCCCTTGGATAGATAGCGGTCAAGTTCCGACAGCATGTCTTGTTGTCAGAGCTTGAACTTTTGCTGGGGTCAGATGGGCAGGGGTGATCGGAATCTTCATCCATGTCGGAAAGGGACGAAGCGCGCGGCTTCTAGAGATGAATGAGAGGTTGTTAATTTGCCATGGCTAATCCACCTGCTACTCACCTTGTGGGTCAGCTTACGGATCTTTGCTGCTGCCTTCTGAGATTTAAAATATGAATATGTTCGTTTGAACTCCTCCCGAACGATATTTTCAGCTGTATCGATCCAATCTTAGTCCCACCCCGCCTTCTTAAAGTATCGGAGTTTGTGCGAGGGATGGAGAACTTAAGAATGGAACTTGTTAGTAGATAGAAATGTTTTAAATCAGATTCTACTACTTACCTATTGCGATCCGATAGACTTCTGATTCATCGGTCAGAGAATAGTACTTGTTGAGAAGGTCGACACCAAGAGAAAGTGCACTCCGAATAGGCTGTGATAATTCTTTGTTACCGATAGATGCCTTGAGGTTCCGATGCATTTCGTCCATTGCAGGAATAACATCAGCCAAGCTCACGGTGTCGCTAGAGAACTCTAGCGTGACTGTTTTGAAGATCTGTATAACAATATTATCAGAACAAGAGCCATGTCATATGCTGGGTAGAAGTTGCTTACCTTCAGGGTGTCGCGAAGTTCCTTTACTATCTCCCACTCCTCCTCACTTATTTCATACTTGCGAAGGTCGAGCTCACGCAGTTCAGTGATGCGGTCAATGGCCTTCCGGTAAATCCATGCAAATGAAACCATATCATACGTCGAGTTCCAGCGGGTTGCAACATCACGAGGCATCATGCGGATGGTAAGCTTCTTCCGCTTGTTGGGCTCCAGGTCTGCTAGCTCTTTGATGATCGAGTACCACTTTGGAAGAATAATCGTTGGAGAATTCTTAATCGCATATGCGAGTTTTTGTAGCTAAAAGGAGTCAGC
The DNA here is from genome assembly GCA_013368325.1 of Ephemerocybe angulata. NCBI lineage: Eukaryota > Fungi > Basidiomycota > Agaricomycetes > Agaricales > Psathyrellaceae > Ephemerocybe > Ephemerocybe angulata. Next base: position 1,096,146 of record JAACJK010000164.1, read on the forward strand.
ATTGGGTCCTGAGAAGGGAGCATGATAACCGTGGGATTACCTTTGTGAGCACCAATCGAACAGGTCCAATCTGCGACCTCACATCATTCTTCCCTTCCAACGCCTTCAGAATCACCTCGACCTCTTCCTCTCCCAACTCCACGTCCTCACCATCATCCTCATCCATCTCTTTTTCCTCTCTCTCTATGTTGTCAGCAAGCCCACCCAGATTGTCATCGTCGAGCGCATTATCGCTGTCATCACCACCAACCCCATCGCTGAGACCTTCAGTAAGGTCAGCACCGTCCTTCTTGGTGTTCGCTTTGGTAGGCTTCTTTTTCTTCGGCGTCCTAGAATCAAACTGACAAAGAATAACCTTGACTACCAGGTTCACGATGTGTGCAAGGCATCGAACACGGTTTGCAGGACCGGGGTAGCCCAAGATAAGTTTTGCAAGCTCATCGATCATCGTATCATTAGAGCTCGCATTATCGCATGTAACGGATAAGATCTAAGCTGTCCAGTGAGTCAGGATGAACACTTGAAGGTCCAGTCTACTAACCTTGTGCTCAATTCCAAAGCTTCGAAGAATCTCTGCGAATGCTGCTGCAAGATTGACCCCGGAATGCGAGATGGCGAGCTCGACGATGTCCAACAACATGCACACAGGCTGCCCATCCTTCTCCATATGGACAGTAACAGCAATGAAGGGGCGATGGTTTGGCGAAGTCCAGGCATCGGTGGCGAAGTTTAGCTGACTGTCGTAATTCTGCCAGCACATAAACGGTGAGTCGCACGTATTCTGAAACGGCTTGGTTACTCACTCTTAACAGCTTGCCGATGCGTTCACGAACATTCTTGAACACAACATGGACATCTTTTGCAACCGTCTGAGGGGAGGGAATCTTCATATGGGGCCGGCCAGTCTTTGCGATAAGAAGGAAGCCGGTGTCGCCAACAATGCTAGTGGGCCGCATGCTCTCTGCCACCCATCGAACGCACTCAACCCTGGTTTATAGTAGGTCAGCACCTTTTCTAGAAGCAAAATTCGACTAACGCACCTTGTCTCCTGCTCCGTTAGCGGCTTCGTCGAGAATGTGATCTTCCCTTTCCCGGTTCGCTCAAAGACAGCAGTTATGGACCCATCCTTCAAAACCTTCGCAGCAGCCAACCCTGCTCTCGCACTTTCCAAATCAGTCTTGCCAGCGTGCTCGACAGTCTCTTCTCCCCAGCATTTACGTGCGTGTTTGAATAGATTCCCAGTTGAGTTGTCGACCTTGCTGTCCTTGCCCTTGGACTGATCCTTTGCATCCAGGTACCGACGTACGATCTGGCACTCCATCCTGTCGCCTTGGCCTTTACATTGAGGAGCCCCACATACAAATTCAAGGCATCGGCGGCCCTTATGGGTGTTGATCACTGGGCGTGGTTGAAAGAAGGCGTAGACAGATGAAGTCCAGGTGGATATGAGGCGATCTATCTCAAAGGTATGATCCAGTAGGCTAAGATATACTGACCAAGTAGTGCTTCATCATCTTCCTCAGGCTCCTCCGGTATCTCTGTCTCATCTCGCAAGGCTGCCGTTCGCTTTTTCTTCTTCGCAGGAGCAGTCGCTGATGCCTTCGAAGCTGATGCTGCAGCATCGAAGGCATCAAGCATCTTGATGTCCTTCTCTGCTTCCTGAAACTCATCATCGGATCCGAGGACTATGTGTGTACAACGGCGCTTCTTTTGATTCAAGCCGGATTTGGCGGTACATCGAGTTCTTACTTCATCCTGGGCGTCTTGCTCATCATCACTTGACTCAATGATGTTTCTTGGGTTTCTTGGTGGCGTATTGGTGGTCTTAGATGTTAGATCATCGTCTGGGAGGTCCTCGACTTGCACAGAGGGTGAACGGTGAGGTACTGAAACATTTGACTTCAAGCGCTTTATGTTCGGAGGCATTGGTAGGACCGACTGTATGGGCAGGCGCCTTTCGTTTCCGGGGTTCGTTTATAATTGTGCTTGGGTCTGGGTTATCTCGTGGAGGCATTCTGAAGTTTGGTAGAGTGTTAGAGAGATTGGACGTTGAGATGAGATAGAAAATAAATCTATTCCTGGACACTGAAAGTGGGAAGGTTTTGTCCATGCTCGGGAAAAAATTTTGGGAAAAAATTTCTGTCCAAATTAGGAAAGTGTTGACTATATGGGGTTATCGCATAAGAGTCACCCTGACTCTCGCTAAGTAGGCTTGAGACCAACCGTTACGGAGCCGGTATTGGGATACCACACCCCAAGGTTCTGGAATGGAGTCTACCTAGTACTTTGGTTCGGATGTGATCCATCTAAATATTATAGCCCACCTATTCTGAATCCGTGAACCTCTTTCAACACTGCTGGATCCCTTTGTACTACCCTCATCATCCTTCACCACTCTGATGTTCTGTATGTGATTTAAACCTGAGGGAGACATGTCTAGCTCCTGTATAATTAAACACTATCTCTTTGAGTCCTGGTCTGTTGTGTTAATAACACCACACCTCCCTCGCGAGCGCGAGCGCACCGTAGGCGCGCGCCAGCGAGCGAGCATTGTTTAGTATTTAGTATTTACAGAACTGGTTTTATGAATACTGAAAAAACTAGATTTTTTTTGGCAGTAGGTTGGACCGATATCCAAGATCCTCCCCCTGATCGTTCGTGTCATGGTACATGACAGATTATAGCTGCGTGCTCCCGCCTGCTTAAGCCTTCAAGTTGTCAGGGTCCAGGATTGCCCAGAGGGCCATTGTTTTAGGTAATATATTTGGTTACGGTATATGTCAGGGTACACCACCTTCTTATTATGGAAATACCCGCCAATGCGGGTACGGGTAGACCACAGGTCACAGCATTGGACTCCGTACCCGTACCTGCCTACCCAGCGGATTTTTGCTACCCGTGTTGATCACTAATCAGTAGTTATTGCTCCTTTGCCTTTGGCATTGGCTGCTCCTGTTCCTGTAGGGCCTGCCATCAATGCCATTGCTGGACCTTCGAACCATGCCTCTAATGCGCTTTCAGACACTAAAGATGAGGAGGATGACACTAAACCATCTCTTGAACCTCCTCCGACCCCCATTCCCCTAATTCACCCTTCTCCAACCCCCATTCTCCCTGATACTCTCTCACCCCTTTTTAGCATAAAGTCCTCAACACTCAGTAAGCGCTGCGACGAAGGCCTCATGGCTGCTGACGGAAATGAATGCCCACGCATGTTACCAGCCAGACCCCCTATTTTTCAATTTGCTTGAAGATATATATTTTTCCTGTGTTTTGCTTTACTGTCTTTTTTTTAGCTTAAGTTGAATTGTCTACAAAGTCTACGCTACACGATGATACTCCCACCCCCTATACCCAATGCCCATGTACTGCACATTATTCATCATGTTATTGCACAGTTTGATTGATCTCTGACCTGTGTCCCTTCTTGCTCTTCCCCAGTTGCAACACACAGATTATACTCTCATAAGTTCAATATTTTAAGGTATACTGATAACCATAATCTAAAAGCCTAAAGCAACTATAAGCAGCTAGTTAGGCCCAACACAAAGATATCTTACCATTCAGGCTCAATTTCAGTTAGAATGCGGATTCTGTAGTCATTTTGATTAGATTAGACTATTCAAAAAAACTAAATGAGACATACTGCAATTGCTTGGTTTCTTCAACATCATGGAACAAAATCCATCCAGATTTAGGTTTGCGAGTGAATAGTACTGATGTTGGATGAACATGCATTATCTACAAAGAAAGCAAAAAGAAAGGTGTATAAGCAAGTATTGATAATCACTTGAATACAACTCACCTTGTTCCCATGGACTGACAAGTATGTCCCATCTGGCTGCCATTTAGCACTATGCCTCCAATACCCACTCACAAGACACTGCCTTAGGCGCTTGGCATCCCCCTCACAACTCTTTATCGGAAGCTCAAAGCGGTGCATATACTTTTTCAGTTGGGACCGGATAGAAACAGCTCTGGACATTGCCCTAAACGAGAGAGCATGGGCTTTGCACCAGGAAAGTGACTGTCCATACCGGATAAAAGCATTGTATGCTGATGCAACAAGTTAATATCAGTCATTTGAAAAAAAAAAATGAGCGCACCATTTAGTAGGGTAAGATGATCCTAAACCAAGTTTAATTAAAAATGAAAGTTTATTAGAGATAGAGATAAACTCACTCCTTCTTCCGCAGTAAACTTTCTGCGCTCTAACTCTGCCAAAGCACCAGGAGCACCACCCGGAATGATGAAAACATCCTGTTATAGTTGGTTAATAGCAGAACTCAAAGCAATGAGAATGAGGCAATACCTGGATGGACACCATAGCAGCAATTGTCAAGATCTCCTCCCCGCAACTAAAGTCTTTTGAGGCAAAGAGCTTGGGCAATGGATAAACATCAGTCTGTCGGCCAGAAGTGTCAAAACGGAAAGCACAGACCATTTTTGCAATGTTATACTCCAACGGGCATTCTGCAATCTTCGATCCAATAGGCGTAAGGGTGTTATGGTCGGTGATAAGCCCAGACGTGCGTAGAGTGTCGTAGGCTTTGACAATAGTCTCAGCTGGCGGTGATGATATCCATTCAAACTTCATAAGGTCGTCGATGCCAAGCGCCTTCAATTGCAGAATGATTGAGGTGAGATCCGTTCTGCTGATTTCTGGCGGGGTACTCGCAGGTAGCGAGTCGAATGTATCCTTTGTGAAGAGGCGGTAGCATACACCATTTGATGTACGGCCTGCTCGACCCGCACGCTGAGCTACTGACGCCTTCGATGCAGGGACGACTACCAGCGAGGAAATCATCGTGCTGGGGTTATAGACGCGGATCTGAAAACCTTAGGGAGGGTGCAATAGAATGAGCGGGGTACATACCTTTACCAGCCCACAGTCTATTACATATCTAATCCCTTCAATGGTCACACTCGCCTAAGGGGCATTCAGTAACAGAGGCAAAGCTGGCGGGCTGGAGAGCACTCACCTCGGCGATGTTCGTCGAAACCACAACCTTCCGTTTCCCCTTCTCGGGAGCAGAGAACGCTCTCAGCTGTTCGTCAGTTGACAGGCCAGCGTAAAGTGGGACAAGCTCCATTCTCGGCGCAGACGCAGGTAGTCTAGAACCCTTGGCTCGTGAACGCTCAGACAACGGCAGCACTAAAGGGACTCACGACGGAATACGCTCCGACAACTCCTCCAAACACATCTCAATGTCGTCCCTCCCAGGCAGAAAGATAAGGATGTCCCCCGTGCCACCCTGTCCTATCCATGTCAGAAACATTCCCCGAGGGTCGATCCGTTCGCAGGCAAAGCGTACCTGCAAGTGAGTGTTCCAGGCAACTTGGGCAGCCTTCTCCACGAAGTTGGGAACGGGTTCGTCGGAATACGCGATCTGGACGGGATACATTCGACCCTCGAGGCTCACGATCACCGCTTCGTTGGGTCCGTTCCCCGAAGAGAAATAGTCGAGAAAGTAGTTGGCGTCCATGGTGGCGGAGGAAACGATGAGGCGAAGCTCTGGTCGCTTTCGCCGAATCCTGAGAGGCGCTCAGTTGATACGAGTCAAGTAAAGGAAACAGACGTACTTCTTCAGGATACCCAATAGCAAATCCGTATGTACGCTTCGTTCGTGGACTTCATCTAACTGGAACGACATGTTAGAGTCGATGCAGACCCGACATGTTGACACACGCACCATTATAACGCTATACCGCGTCAGGAGAGGATCGACGAGAAGTTCTCGAAAGAGCATGCCGTCCGTGAGGTACAATATTCGCGTGGCATCCTTGCTACTGACGTCTTCGAAGCGAATGGTGTAGCCAACCTTTTCATCCTTGAGTGAACGGCCCAAGGCGTGAATGAAACTAAGCTCACCTCTTCACCAAGTGTAGTCCCGACCTCTGCAGCGACTCGCGCAGCCACAGAGGTGGCGGCTACTCGCCGTGGCTGAGTGCACGCAATAACGTGCCCATTATCCGCCCACCCAGCTTGGTAAAGGAACTGGGGAAGTTCTGGCTATCGTTAGACGAAGGGTTGAGAGGTTCAAAAGAACACGAACGGGTAGTCTTTCCACAGCCCGTCTGCCCGACAACGATCGTCACGCCATGATTCTCCACGCAGTACAACAACTTCTGTCCTAGAGTCGAATGAGCTTCCAGGAACCGATGGAAAGCGCGGTGTCATACGATGCTTGAATATGGGCAGGCGTTCGCGGTTGTCCTGAGGTGGGGCGGAGATTACAGCGGAGTCATTCTCGGTAACTCTGTCAAGGGTGCTCCCAGGTCCAACGGTGCCCGGCTTCCAGAAGGAGAGAGACATGGTGGGCGGAGAGCAGGCGATGTTTGGGGTTGTTTACTGCCGGCGCCTGTGACTTGATCCCGACGGCCTTAGTGAGCATCACCATCCTTCCTCCTCCACTTCCACCATGGCTGAACGTAAAGGTACGCATATCACATCCACTGAGATTCCAGGACTATAAGCTAAACACAATCTCAGTTCTTAACAAGTACTTCCCGCCCGACTTCGACCCCAGCCTTATCCCCCGACGAAAGGTCGCCAAGAATGCGCAACAAGTCGTCCGGTTAATGGCCCCCTTTTCCATGCGGTGCAACACCTGCGGCGAATACATCTACAAGGGCAAGAAGTTCAATGCTCGAAAGGAGACTGTCGAAGGGGAGGACTACTTTGGTATTAAGATCTTTAGGTTCTACATCAAATGGTGCGTCGCTTCGAGAGCTGTACCCCGGACATGTAACTTACCACCTTCCTACAGTACCCTCTGTTCCGCTGAAATTACCTTCAAGACTGACCCCAAGAACACCGACTATGCTGCCGAGCACGGTGCATCCCGCAACTTCGAGCCATGGAGAGACGAGGAGGCAGTGCAGGAGGAGGACAGGCTGGCAAAGCTGGACGAGGAGGAGAACAACCCTATGAAGGTTTTAGAGAACCGAACCCTCGACTCGAAACGAGAAATGGAGATCCTCGACGCCCTGCAAGACATTCGAGCACGCAATGCCCGAATCGAACGAGCGGGGCAGGGAGACGCCCTCCTCGCTCGAATCGAGACGAACGATTCGGAAGACGAGGAAGATGAGACCAAGAAGAAGCTTGATGAAGAGGACGAAAAGCTGGTGCAGGCCGTGTTCTCCAAGGTTGCAGGACCTTCAACCCTCGGGCAGTCGTCCACCAGCGAAGCCGACTCCCCTAATCTGGTAGAGCTGAAACGGAAAGCGGCAGCCACCGATGCACAACCATCCCTGGAGGCCCTCCTTTCCGAGTCTGCAAAGGCCATGCTAGCTTCGAAACAGGCGCCACCAGCGAAGAAGCGCAAGACTGGCGGCGGACTCGGAATCAAAATTGTGAAGAAGAAGAAAACTGCGGCTTCATGACACACACTACCATCTACTTGACTGTATCCATACCCCTCTTGTACCAACATTGTAATTCTAGCATACTGTACCCCATAATGAGCCCTTTCACCCAGTTCCGACTCTCCGCCCGCGTTGGTTCCCACATCTGGCTTGGCTCTTACCTTCATCACAACACTGTCCACTCTACCTCATATCACCATGGGAAGCAGAGAAGAATTTCCGAAGATATCATTTGACAAAATCGAGGATTGGAATCAGGTCGCGTCAAGTTGCAAGCGCGAAGCCACGAAGATTGCCGCCAATCAGGTGGAGGAGGCTGGGCTGGGTTCAGAACGCGACTTGGTGCTCAAGCACATGGAAAAGGTCGACTTTACGCGACATGTCTCCTCCAACGCGCATTTCTAATCGTATGTGCAGTTTGTTGACCAGGCACTGGAAAGCATGCAGCCAAACCTACGGGTAAACGGCCACTCTTTTGGTTCGCTCCCAGACCACCTCAGTACTCATGGTACTTCATTTTATTGGGCTTCTGAGTGGCTGGCTCACTAACTGTCCTTGTAGACATGGAAACGTTCGACGAAGCTCTCGACAGGCGCATTTGGTCTTTAGCGGATACTCGACTGCAGTGGCATAAACGGATAGCGGAGAACAGGCGGACGGTACCAGGGGCGATACGGGACACAGTTGCGCAATTGCTCGAACAGCACGATGCTCTCGACAATGATAAAGACATTCTCAGCGCAAAAGAATTAGAAGATGGCTTCGAAGAGCCCGACTTTGAGACAGAAGAGCTTTCCGAGGCGGTCAGGAAAAATACCGCGTTTGCGGAAGAACTTGCGCAGGTGCGTTCCCTTCATTTTACATATATTACAGAGACAAACTGAGCATGAAATAGACGATACCAATGCAACAAGGGAGAAGTGAGAGGGTGAAAGTGGTTTCCGCAGAGATCAAGGCGCTGCGACCATGAGGTCTGTCCTTTAGTATCCCCCTCCTCCTCCGCCCCTTCCACCACCAAAGCCTCCACCACCTCGTCCCCGTCCACCACCAAATCCTCCTCCTCCCCGTCCACCAGAGAATCCTCCACCGCGTCCTCCACCAGAGAATCCTCCGCCGCGTCCTCCACCGAAGCCTCCTCCGCCCCGGGGAGCACCACGTCCTCTTGGGGCGAAACCGCCGCGTCCACCACGAGGAGCGCCCCTTCCACCACCACGTCCGCCAGGTCCACCACGCTCTGTAAATAACATTAGTGTATATCTTTGATCGCTTCGCCGACTATGCGTACTTTTAACACCTGTGTAAATATATAATCAATACAATGTTCGAAGCAGAATGCGAATGAGAGTGCACTAACCTCCGGCAACCTTGGGTTTGGGGAGGAAACGTTCGATGGGGAGCAGCTTGTCTCCTCCGATGTAGACTTTGTCGCCCTTTTTGAAGCTGCTGGCCACGATACCGTTCTCCATCTTGATAGAGAAGTAGACCTCGTTGATAGGCCCAAGAATTTCGTCGACCTTGCCGATCTGGGATTTGTTCTGGAGGTATATCGGCGCGTTGAAGTATGGTACTTTGTCGGGGAGGACAGATGTGCAAAGCATCTCATCTTCGACGGCGTGGACGAAGGTTCCCATCTCTATAGGACGTGTTAACAAATCCAGGGGTTACTGAAGGCATATCTAGCGCACCGAGAACGGTATCCGGAGGACCCATATCACGTTGGAATCCTCCACGGCCTCCACCGCGGCCTCCTCCTAGATGGGAAGAAGATGAGGGGCGATATAGAAGAAGAGAATAGGAACGCACCACGACCACCACCGAAACCTGAGCCCCTTGAGCCTCCACGGAAAGACATAATAATTGGTATTGAGGGTTTCGCAGAAAGGGTGTGCTCTATGGATAAAAACTTGGGCGCCGTGATGGCCGCGTCAAAAAATTCGATTCCGCTCGCCGGCTATTTATGGCAATCCAATACCGGCTCATTCACCCCACACCATGTCCCTCATATTTGCCCCCAAAGCTCCCTTCTCAGCCAGATATACAGAACACAATGGCGAACATGACTCGGTACTGGTTGGCTCTGAGCTTTGGGCCAGGATAACCAAGGATTCGCCCATCCCGGCGCGCATCTGTGTATCCGTCAAGCCCCTATCAGCCCCGCGACGGCCAAGGCTGCCCTCCTTAATCTCATGGGCGACGCTCGACGAGTCTGTAAGTACCGTCGCACCAGCTCAAACTTCTCATACAGACCCGGGCACAGATACCAGCATCTACCATCGCGATTCCACGCGAATGGCTTCAAACATACCAGTCCATCCTTGCTCGTTCCGGGGACCAAGTGCTCATAACTGTAGTTGAGCCAGAACCCATTACCGACGCGATCATCCTTGCTACGACCCCTGCAGCATACGAACTAGCAAATAGCGACCCTTCTCTCCTCGACGCCTGGTTCAACGACTCTCGCATCCTTCGCGCCTCCGAAACAATTCGGCTACCTCGCCACCGTTCCAACGGAATCACAAGCCACGACGGAGACTCGGAGGAACTCTGCTTCAAAGTCGACACCCTCGAGCCCGTGCTCCAAGGCTACATTAAGAAAGGCTTTACGCGTGTCGTAGTCCTCCTCTCCGAAGAAGTCGAGCACGAGAGCACGCCTGACCTTGAATCTGAAGACTCTCCTGACAATATCGAGATCGACGAGAGTTTCCTTGCTGGCTCGGCAGTCACATCCTCCTTCACCTCTCATGAGCACACTAACGGCGACGCTAATGGTGTATCTTCCCGCATATCTCTCCACGCACACGAAAACCTTGTCTGCGAACCGCTTTCCTCTCCAGTTTCAACAGTGAACGACGACATCGCACTGCACCTCAAAACCGCGGACCTTGGGAGGCTGGGTCTCTTGAACTCGGATTGGGTCGGTCCACTTCATTGACAGGGCTAGCTTGTATATTGACGAAAGGAGCAAGGGCGTCGTGTCGATATCCAACTCGCGTTCCCGCTTAGTTCGCGTCTTCGTCGATGACAGTTTAGTTACGAAGAGGTCAGTCTCAGTTCACGCGTCTTTAGGCGTCTCCTACTAAAATCGACACTAGTGGAACAGCCAAAGCATCGCCAATCCTTCTTCACAACATCTGTGCTCGGGACAACAACGATTCCGACTCACATGCCCCCACCGAAGTGAGGGTACTACCGAGCCCATTCGGCTCTCATCGACCATTCATTCCTGTAGCGCGGTCCGTAACCGTCGCGCGTGTTGCATCGCCTCTGTCGATCTCGCGACAGTACCAAAGCGCCTTCCTAGGCGGCCTGAAGGCTTACTTTGAAGGCTCGACCCGTCTAGTCAAGCAGGGCGATCTCATTGCCGTGACAATCGACGCCGACGCTGCGAAATGGATGCAAGATCGAGGAGAGGGCGAAAGCCGAGATACGGAAACCTCTACACCGATGTGAGTAAGCATGACTTCCCTAAAGAACACCTTCGTGACTATCGTTGTAGAAACCTTGGAGGCGGCGCTAGCAGTTCGAGTAGTCTAGTCTTTTTCATGATCACCAACGTTGAATACGAGGTGCTTGCTGATAACTCTGGTACAAACTCGCAAGATGTGTTCCTTGGCTCAAGGATGGGAGAGCTTGGTTGCTTCGTGGACCCCGATGTCACTCGGATTGTCCAAGCTGGGCTCGAGCACTCACGGGTTCCAGATGTCGGCGCTTACTTCGAAGCAGGTACGTCCAGATGAGTTGTTTGGGAATACTGCAGCGAACTAATGCACCCGCAGATACTAACTCGAGTAGAAGTCTGCTAGACTATATGACGCGTGAGGATTCGCCGGCTTTAGCTCCTTCAAGCCCCTTTGGCAAGCTATCTTCGATGGTCGCTGCATCGCTCGCCAAGTTCTCGCTCGACTGCAATCTCGACCTCTCTTTCTTGTTGAAGGGAAACCGTGGAGTGGGCAAATTCATGACAGTAGCATGGGTTGCTCACAGACTCGGTATCCACCTTCTTGAGGTATGTACGCCGAGTGCCCTTCCTTGAGGAACATGCCTTCTAACCCACTCTAGGTCAACTGCTACGATCTCATTGGAGAAACAGACACCAAGACTGAGGCCACACTTCGAGTTCGCTTCGACCAAGCGGTTAGCTGCAGCCCATGCATCATCGTCCTCAGGAAACTTGAAGCTCTTTCTCAAAGCACACAAGGAAACGATGGCACAGGGAAAGGTAGGATTATACACCTCGCCTGCAACAACATGATCTGACGCGACCACAGAGCCCGCGTTGACTTCGGTACTGAAGGAATGCATCACAAACCTGCAAACGAGCTGGAAGATGACAGGGTTCCCAGTTATTCTTATTGGAATAGCTAGCGATCCAGCTCAAGTACCGCCTTCCATCTTGTCTCAGTTCAAGCATGAAATAGCGTTGGAAGTACCTGACGAGCGCACGCGACATGGCATTCTCAGCACTCTCCTCAGAAATGCTTCACTAGCATCCGACGTCTCAATATCAGAACTGGCTACTCAGACAGCAGCACTCGTAGCGGCGGATCTCGTGGACCTGGTAGCGCGCAGCCGTATGCTCGCTCTCGAACGAGTGTTAAAGGGCCGGTACGCGACCCCGTCTCCTAACCCGTCTTGAAAGATACTGACTAGCCCGTGCTCTAGGGAAAAGTCGCGGACCTACGTCCGGCTTGCAGGATTTGACATCATGCAATGCGACTTTGACAATGCTCTGGGCAAAGCTCGAGACCTCTACTCAGAGAGCATCGGTGCGCCTAAAATACCGACCGTCTCATGGGACGACGTCGGTGGTCTGGCGCACGTCAAGAGCGACATCCTGGACACCATCCAGCTCCCATTAGAGCACCCAGAACTCTTCGCCGACGGACTCAAGAAACGATCCGGCATCCTCCTCTACGGCCCCCCAGGCACAGGCAAGACGCTCATCGCCAAAGCCGTCGCGACGTCCTGCTCCCTCAACTTCTTCTCCGTCAAAGGCCCAGAGCTGCTGAACATGTACATCGGCGAGTCCGAAGCGAACGTGCGCCGGGTGTTCCAGAAGGCGCGCGACGCGAAGCCCTGCGTCATCTTCTTCGACGAGCTGGACTCCATCGCGCCCAAGCGCGGGAACCACGGGGACAGCGGGGGCGTGATGGACCGCATCGTGAGCCAGCTGCTCGCAGAGCTAGATGGGATGGCTGGGAGCGACAAGGGGTCAGACGTCTTCGTCATTGGGGCTACGAATCGGCCTGATCTGTTGGATGCTGCGCTGCTGAGGCCAGGAAGGTGAGCATCGCTTTAACAACCTTTCCTCAGGCGTCCCTTAATCTCGAGTTAGGTTCGATCGCATGCTGTACCTCGGGGTTAGCGACACACACGAAGCCCAGCTAAACATCCTGGAAGCTCTGACCCGGAAATTCCGCCTGGACGCGAGCCTCGACCTTCGCCAGATCGCAGAAAAGTGCCCCTTCAATTACACAGGCGCCGACTTCTATGCTCTATGCTCAGACGCGATGCTAAACGCCATGTCGCGTAAAGCAATGGCCCTGGAGACGAAGATCGGTATGTCCACCACTTATGCTCAAAGCCGCAACTTTAACTTAACCTCTGCGCTTCCTCTTCTCCAGCCGAACTTAACAACGGTCCTCGGGACAGCCGCCATCCATACCCCATCACGCCTCAATACTATCTCTCCGAACTCGCCACGCCCGAGGAAATCCTCGTCACCGTCAATTACGACGACTTCTCTCTCGCACTACAGAACCTCGTACCGAGTGTCAGCCAGGCGGAAATGGACCACTACGCCGAGGTCCAGAAACGCTTCACGCAGCCCAAAGACTCATAGCCCGCCCGTTCGGAGAAAATTGTGTGAAGAATAGTCAATGTACAACAATACATACATACACATACCCGAGGCGCCAAGATAAGTACAGTAATACCACTAATTAGTCTACATAGAAAGTCAAGTTTCAATGCACATGCTGATGGCTGTCCGTGTTCTCAATCGGTCGACGAAATCCAAGCAGTCAATATCCATATAGGAGGTCATGTCTGGTTCAGAACCACTGTTTCTGGAACCCAATCATCTCTAAGAGGTTCTTAATGGTGTCAGGGACCTGGACAAGGGCGCTGCCGAAGAGCGATCCCTTGACGGGCGTACCGACAGTTTCAGCCCTGGAAATTGGAGTCAATCGCAAGCAGCTACAATCTTCTTGCTCGGAACTTACTCATAGGCGACCTTGCCGTCGATCCAGGTTTCGAGAAGGAGCAGAGGTCGATCCTTATCGGCAGTATCAATTTCTATCGTCGACCTAAGAGCACTGTCAGCACGGAAACACTGGGACAGTCGAGCAGACGGCGTACCACTTCACATTCCCCTCCGGGATATACTTCACAACCCTCTCCCTCGGGACTTCCTCCTCAAATGTCTGCACCTCAGGCCCCTCCTCACTAAGCACCACCTCCGTCCTCGTCCTCGTCACCACATCCTTGCTCTCCATATTCAACGTCCTCACGATAGGAATATAGAACATATTCAGCGGGCTCGTCGAGAACTCTTGTATAGGATACGACCCATTCGTCGGCCCGACAAACTCGATCGCCGCAAACTCATGGCGGTCCCCACTCAACACAAACACATTCGGCACAGAATGCAGATCCAGCAGAATCTGCGTCTTCTCCGCCTCGTACCCGCCCCACGAGTCGCGCACCGCATCGTGACCCCACAGCGAGGTAAAGGGCACGGAGGACACGATGAACTTGAACGTCGCGGTCGTGTTGGCCTTGGCGAGCCAGGTGTTGAAGGCTTCGAGCTGGCGTTCGCCCAGCATCGTGCGCTCGAGCGGTGCGACGGTTTCGACGTCCGAGCGGTAGCGGCGCGTGTCAAGGACGAAGAACGCGGTGTCGCCGTAGGAGAAAGAGAAATAGTGCTCGCCGGGAGTGGGAGAGTCGTAGTTGGCGGCACCATTGTAAAGCTTGAAGGCGTTTGATGCGTCGGGGTAGGGTGCGAGGTCTTTGCCATCGCCGCCCCAGTTGTTTTTAATCTAAAGATGTTATCAGCATGGATAAGTTGAATTGAGTAAGGTACCCACTTCGTGATCGTCGTAAGCATGTAGCATAGCTAATGAAGGCAGGTAAGATTGAGTTCAGTCCAATAGTGGGGTTGGACATACGAATGTGTTCGTAAATCTTGCGGAAGCTCGGGCTCGCGTAGTTCCTCCTGTAAAGTCGCAGGTAGGAATCCTCGTCTTCCCCAAAGTTAATCGGCACGTCTGCGTATATAAAGTCGCCCAGGAAGAGCATAAACTTGGGCAAAACGCGTGAGACGAATGAGGTGCTTTCCACTTCTTCCTCCACTGGCGCAGTTTCGTTTTCGGTTGTTGTATTAGTCGTCGTATTCGTGACATTTTCATAAAGCTCAAGAGCATCCTCCAACTTTTCTACCAGCTTCTCAGTGACACTCGGGGCAGCAGGAATCCCCGATGGGTGCTCGAAGGACTTGGCCAAAAGGTCGAATCCCTCGATCGTTAGCCGGTTAAGTGGGCCCTTGTAGGGAAAGTTTGGAGTAATGCACGAGCTGACGACAAACTTGAAGCGGGAGCCGGCTCCAAGACGCGAGTCAGGGAACGTCTGGAAGCGAATGGGAGGCTTGGGGTACTGGAGGATCACTCCGTCGCTCGATGCGAACGTGTCTATAAATAGACTTAATTAGTGGGTACTCGATCTCCAGAACGACTAAGCTCACATTCGTAGTCTGTGTTGGGCCAGAGTTTCTCCAATTTTGTCACGTTCACCCAGTCATGGTCCTTGGAGAGACTGAGATAAGGCCCGTCCTTCCAGGCCGTAGCGGATGCCTCGCGATACAACAGCTGCACTTCCTGGGTCGCATTCTCTGCGCCTGGATACCGCACCATGATTTTAGCAGCATCGGGGTACACTGCGCCCACACGCGAGAATACGACGTCCTGTTCGGGGTAGATTATGGGGTTGAGTGCAAGGTCGATACTTGCGAAGAGCAGAAGGGTGTTTATGACGACATTGGTGATGTTGGGCAGGCGTGAACGCGTCGTGAGGCTGAGGAGGACCGCAAGGAGGCCCGAGGGATCCTCATCGTCGCGCTGCAGGGCCTGTTAGACGCAGACAGAGATTCCGGGGCTGGTCGCACCTTGACTGGGACTGCAGGCTTCTTGGAATCGGGGTCGTGGACGTCATCGGGCTTTGGCTCCGGGGCAGAAAGGATAAACGAGGCGAGATAAGAGATGTACAGGGCAGGCAGGACAGGGACAGCGAGACGGGTCGGGATGACCCGGAGGAAGATATAGGCGACAAGCCTGAGCAGGGCAGAGAATATGGGGGCAGCGAGATGGCGGCGCATGGTGAGCGTCGAGCGCAAGCCCAAAACACGGCCCCACAACGTTCTGGGACCCACACGTGATCTCCGCGCCTTGCTCTTCCTCCGCGACTTTTCGACATGGGTGCCGGCCAGTCCAAGCCAGAGTCTGACGAAAAGGTCTTCCAGGCCCAAGTACCCATCACCGTATGTCCTGCGTGTTGACCAGGAATATATGCGCTGACCACCGCGCAGTTCGCCCCCGATGTCGTCAACCAGCTCAGCGACAACCTCGAGTCCACGGAGACAAGTCCCCAGCGCCAGTCCCTAATCGACGCCCACATCCGCGCACGCATCCAGGGCGAGCTCGAGCACCTCAAAAAGGAGGAGGAGGATGTCCGCCAGCAAATCGAGCAAGCACTCGAGAAGGAGAACCTCGACAAGGAGAAGACCATGGCTGGCGAGGCCTCGGCCAATGACGGGTCCTCCTCTGGCGACGTCAAAACCAGCGCCACCCTCTTCGGCGACCTCGAGGAAATCCGCAACAAGATTAACAAGTACCACGCGAAGCGCGACTTGTCCGCACACCCTGAAGTGCAGCAGGCTGGCTCTGTCCTCGTGGAATGCTATAAGTGAGTGCTGCATTCATTGGACCCAGAGTGGTGTACTCACCGCATTCCAGGCGTAACGCAACGACGTCTTTGAACTGCTGGAGAGAGGTAGACGCCTTCAAGGCAACCGTCTCAAATCTTGAGCAGGTGCGTCATAACCCAACCCTCTATAAAGTCCACCCTAACCCTCTATTCTACAGAACTACCTCAAGTCGCTGTAATACATACACTGTCCCGGCCATATCCCACTTATTATCCATACAGACAGAAAAACTAGAATAATAGCACCTGTTTACAGAGCAACTCCCATCGGCACATAGCGACTGCTCGCCCCGTCCGTGTCCGACGGTTCCTCCGCCGCCGAAGCCCTATTCGCCCTCCCAAATATCTTCAAGTCCAAACTCGACGTCCACGACCACCGACTACTACGCCTGACCACCTCCCGCTCCCCACCACTCGGCGACAGCCGCCCCAGGGCCGCCAAAAGCAAATTCGACGGCGTCCTCCTCATCTGCTGCTGCTCTTCTGATCCCGAAGTCCCAAGGTAACCTTCCTGCCCTTCTCCCGCTGCTAGTATCGCGTTTCGCTCCATGTCCGCGCCGAACCGCCTTCCGCGGTTCTCGTCCATGAGCATCTCCACCTGCAGAAGCTGGTTCCCCCGCCCGCTATGTCCGTGCCAGTGTCCCCGCCCCGCGCTCCCATTCACCGCACGCGCAGCTGCAGACGACGAGGGCGGCAGCCCCGAGCCCGCACCCGGCCCTGAAAGCCTAACCCTCGTCACACTCCCCCTCGACCCCCTCACACTCCTCGTCGCAGGCGGGGGGACCTGCAGCCTGTCATTCCGCTGCTGTAGTGGCCGCTGTCCGTGAGTTGCAAGGTGCCGCTGAGCACCCCCGCCCGCGGGCTTCTCTTTCTCCTTCTCCTTCTCCTTCTCCTTCTCGTCATGCGATAATGCTAAAGCCTTCGGGCCCGCCACCACCACCGTCGCGAACTTGACCTGCTTCTCCGACTCCAAAGGCCTCCCATGCAACGCCCTATATCTCGAAGCCGCACCCTGGGGTCTGGGCCTACTGATGCCCTGCCCACCCGCATTCCGTATCGTATTACGCCTCGTTGCCTGCAAACAAACGACAAAAGGCATGCATGAGCCCGCGAATCCTTCAATTAATAAGTTGCAGAATGTGAAAGATCTCCTTGTTCTATAAGATTAGAATTAGACTAGAGTACGTACCGCTTCTATACGCTGCATCGCAGCGGCGCGGTCAATCGACCGACCCCACCAGACCCACCCGATAGTAACAAAAACAGCAAGCAGCGCGCCCGCGACGACGCCCCCCGCGATAGCACCTATAGGTATCCTCGATTCGTTCCCGCTTTGTGGTTTAGGTAGGGGCGAGGGCGGAGCCCTGAACAGCGTCTCGGTGACGATCGTCGCCCGCCGGCCCAGCAGCCCCGGCGAACTCGCAGCAGTGGTGGTGGTGAAGGCAGCATGGTGCGTTGGTATCGCGGTGGGGATGGCGGTGGTGGTAGAGGACGTGCAAATCGCGAACGGACTCATCTATAGCGGCCAGGAAAGCGAGTGCAGGTGCATCGTCAAAGCAAAAAGAAGAGCGAGCTGGAACGGTTAGCATCCCATCACACGCACCAAACAACAGCCAGGCAGCCAGCAGCCGTCAACGCCTCAAGGCAGCTCCAAAAAGTCTAAATCCAAAGGCTTACTACATAAATTTCAGAAACAGCGAGCGAGCAATAACAAGTGTATATAATATTACAGAACGAGAAGAAAAAGGCAGTGTGCAGCGCGCTTAGGCCGCATCCTCCTCCATTGCATCCAGATGCGCCTCATTCAGCGCCTCCGCCATCTCGAGCACGCGATCCTCCAATGTCGCCACCCGCGCCTCACTCTCCTTCCTCTCCACATCGAGTTCCGCATACCGCATCTGCAATGCCCTTTCCCTCGCCTCAAGCCGCTCGACCTCCTCCTTGAGCGCACCCGCCCTCCGCGGGCCCATGACCGCCTCGTTCGCGCGCAGCCGCTGGAAGCTCGTGAGTTCAATCTGCGTCTGCTGCATCTCCGCAAACGCATCCCCCACGCGCTTCGCAAGCGCCGCGCCCTTCGCCTGGTACCCTCCGAGCGTCACCCCAAGCTTCTTCTCAGCCTTGCCCGCCTTCGTCGCCACCTTCGCCATCGCGTCACGGCACATGTTCAGCTGCGTCGTGTATCCCTCGACGCGCTCCGCCGGCGACAGACTCTCCGGGTCCACGAGTCGGTGCAGTTTAGGGTGCAGTACGAGCTTCGCGCGCGCGGTGCTCCACGACGCCTCCTCGCTCGGAATATCCGCCTTGGCCAGCGCCACGAGGCCCTCGCGGACCTGCGCCGAGCTCGCACCGGCGTAGCCGACCATAAGCGCCAGCTCCTGCTCAATAGCCGCCTTGGCCGCAGCCACATCCTCGTCCTCAGGCGGCACGTAGCTCGGGAGCACACCCCCGGGGGTCGTCGTGCCCGGCAACGGATACGAGATCGCATCGTGCTGCATGAGCTCCGCCATCTCCGCAAACACAAGCCTCGAAACCTCCTTGTCCTCCTCTGCAACGGTTTGCTGGAAGCGCTGCAGCAGGCTCACAGGGTCGACATTCGCGGGCCTCGGCAATCCAAGCTGCACAGGCTGCGAGCGCCTCGCCAGAGCCTTCCTCTCCTCCTCCTCCCTAGCACGCCTAATCCGTGCATCCCTCTCCGCGGCATCCTCTTCCGAAAGCGGAGCACCGTGCCCCTCCTCGGCGTCTTCTTCGTCAGGGACCAGCAGCTCAAAATTATTTTCCGGTTTGGGCAGGCTCATGAAACCAGCGCGCAGCGCGCGTTTCGCTGACGTCAATTGGCCGGCAGCTGCATCTGCAGGGTTGATCGCCAGGTTGTCGCGCAGAGGCGTCTGCAATGGGGTGCCCGCAACGCGGGGCGTTGCGCCCACGTTGCCTGCAGCATCCTGGCGGAAGGGCGTGGCGAGCGGATTGGGCGTGAACGCGACCTGATGGCGTGGCGTGGCGCCTTCAAAACCAGTGCCTCCCCCAGGGGCGCTGTGCATAGGGGTGTTTTCATCTCCCAGCAGAGGCGTCTGAGCAATCGTCATATTCCGTAGATTGCGAGCCTCCATCAACACGTTGTCCTCTGAAAGCTGGGCGTCAGACACTGGAGAAAAAGGAAGGTTGGGACAACAACTTACGTTGTGGTGCTGTTCTCGGCGTCCTAGCCATACGGGCTGCTTCAAGACCGTCATACTCGCCCAGCAGTTTGCCACTGGCGTCACTTCCACCACCGACGAGAGCCCGGGCGTTTTCACCTGCCTGGCCGATCTTGACAATTTCTTCCAGCTCCGCTTCTCCGACTTGGGCGCCTGGCAGTACGAGCTTTCTTCTGCGGCCGATGGATTCTGCCTCCTTGAGTTTCTGGATCTGGGCGTCGCGAGCGGGCATAAACTTGGTCTCGTGCTCTCCCTCCTTGTTCTTGCGCTGCCTCTTCTTGCCTTCGAGCTCCTCTTCCTGGGGCTTTCGCTTGTTCTCGAGGCGACGGAGGGACTGGCCGACGGGGGGAGCGGCGACGACTGCCTGTTCTTCTGACGTGTCGTAGAAGCCGGGTGCGGGCTTCTTTTCAAAGGGAATGTCTGCGTTGTAGTCCATTCCCTTTTTCTTGGTCTTGGAACGCATGCTAGAGAAACGGTGAGACGCTTACAGGGCGATAGAGGTCTATACGCACATGATACCCGCCGCCTTCAACTCTCGCTTCTTCTGCAGGACGGCCAAGCGACGCGCCTCCTCCAGCTGACGCTCTCTTGCCTTCCGCTTCGCCTTCTTTCCCTGGGTATTCGCAAGACGCGCACGCGCCTCGGACAACATCTCCTTTTCTGCAAAAAATGAACATGGGGCGGTCGGGGGAAGGGGGGGAAAGACATACCGTCCTCGTCCATGTCGATGGGGTCGGGGCGAGCGGGCTTGGTCTCTGGGTCGGGGTCGATCTCTCCGGGACGCAGACGACGGATGTCTTCGACACTGGGACCCGCGGCACCGGGACCGGCGAGCCCCAGCTCCTCGTTGTCCTTGGCTTCTGCCTCGTCGAGCAGCTTCTGGTAGCGCTCGAGACACTGTGTCGCTGTCCGGCCGACGATAGGCGCAATTGTCCGCCATTGCGTCGGCATGAGCTTGGCGAGATGCAGCAGCTTTTCATCCTCGGTCTGTGGAGACGTCAGTTGGAGCGCGGGGGAGGGGGAGCGGGACGACGTGCCTTGGACCACTCGGTCTTCTTGATTGAGGGATCGAGCCACTCGTACCAGCGAGCCTTGCACTGCTTGGGGGTCTTGCGGACGAGCAGCGAGGAGATACGGGCCCTGAATAGCAGGGTTGGCTCGATACATTGTTCGATTGCAAGTAGACGCACCATTGATTTTTGCCATACTTGGCGATGGCAGCCTTGAGGACCTCGTCCTCGGTGTTCTAGCAGGATGTCAGAGAGCAGCTCCGGTGAAACACAGCAGACGCACCTTCCACACGCCTCCCTTGATGATAATTCTGACCATGGTCGCTGGAGAAGAGCCGCCCAGCGGTGGCCGTGACAAGCCCAGCGCTGAGTCAGCGGGTCACGGGGCAGTCGGTGTTTATGGCCGGTGAATAAGGCGGCAAGGACGGTGACTTGGAGGGGGCATGCAGGGGGAACGAGGCTCGGGGGGCTGCAGCACATCCACCGGGGAGGAATTAAAAAGCCAGGGCCCAGGGGACCCAGATGCGCGACTCCCTGCCCGATATCGATAAATAGCCGCGTGATTCGTCGCCAGCCCGCTCCAAACCAGGAACAAACAAGACACCGGCTCTCTCTTTCTGACCACCACTGTCCTGCCCCGCCCCGCCATCGTCGCCGCCGTCGCCGCCGTCGAGCAGTCCCCCCGCTCGGTCTCTCAACATCGCCGGCATCTCGACCGCCTGTTTGATCACCGTCCTTTGTCCCAGTTGAACCCCGGCCCCAGCCCGTCACAGGCCAACCAAATGGACATCGATCCGCCCCTGTATGTCGTTTGCCAGAATATACGTCCACGAGCTCACGTCCCCCAGCCAAAAGCCCCCCGTCGTCCGAGGGGCCCGTGCGTGCACAGTGTGCAGGACCGCCAAGGTCCGTGCCCACACCGCGTCCAGAAACACCCGCTGACCGTCCCCGAACCCCAGATGAAATGCGTCGGCGCAGAGGACGGCTCCAAGCCCTGCCAGCGCTGCAAGCGAGCAAACACCGAGTCCGTCTGTCCCCCCACTGCTCTTTGATCGCCGTCTCACCCTTGCTCCCGCAGATGCGTGTTTGAAAAGCACCGCAGAGGCAGGAAACCCGGTTCAAAGTATGTCGAATCATCTTCCTGCCAGGTCCCTTCACCCATCTCTACCCCCCAACAGGCTTTCCGAAGCTTCCAAGATGCTCCGCAGGCTCGAAAAAGGCCTCAACACCGCAAAATTGAAGTCCCAGTCCGCCGAAGCGCCCCCCGTCTCCCCGTATCCGCCCCAGGACCCCCACGGCCCGCCCCCTCCCCAGGAACAGTACCAGGGCATGCCGCCCCCCGACACCGCCTACGCACCCTCCCCCTCCGCGTCCCAGTACGTCCCAAACAATCTAGGCTCAACTAAGTAAACCCTCTCACGCCTTAGCGAAGAGGGGCTTATACCAACATAGGATTTTTGTAGGGCAGTGTAATTCCACTTTTGCGAACGCTGGCGTGAGCGGGCCATTTAGATTATGTGGGGACATCTATTCTCCTCGAAAAAGTGCACCTCTACATAAAATTTTTATGCTTATCTTCCCATCCACTCTTCCTGGAGGGACCGATACCGAATCAACGACTTTGTATTGAATCACACTTTCATTACATTCGAAACGTAGTGGTCGCCAGCTGCCGACGTCTGCCGCGCTGTGACACGATGTGACAGCTTCGGCCACTTATCAAACATAGTCGCCGGCGTTGGCTTTCTTTAACGATGCGAGTCCATTTCTTCGAGTTTGCGAGAGATAAGGTACAGAGGATCCTTCCACAAACATTGAAGCCATTTGGAACTCTCGGTAGTGCTTCAGGAATGGTTTGGGAGGAAAGAGCACCAAATGTGCCGGTCACTCGCTGTCACACATCCCAAACTGGAACTTTGTTTACATGTATTGACAAGTTACACTGCCCGGCTAATCGACTAGTTTAGGACAAGACCCTCCCCACAGGGGAGGTATGTCTTGCGACGAGACTACCAAACAATCTTCCTCCTATCAGCATCCCCGCCTATCAGAACGGCGAGTCGTATCCCTCCGCGTCCAACGGCAACAACAACCGCCAGATTGACCCCGAAGATGACGAGGAGGAGGATGGGGATAAAAACGAAGACTTCTACCCCGCCAAACTCATCAAGCGAGAGAACCAGCGCAATTATTTCAGGACCATCCTCAATCCCGAAGAGGGCCCCAGTGCCTCCCGCGCCTCCCCCGTCCAGCCCGGCAGCGATCCCGGCCACCAGCATGTCCAGCCCCGCCTCCCACCTCTGCCCGTGGGCCCCCAGGACCCCATCACCTCTGGCATGCTCACCGAAGAGGATGCAAAGATGCTCTTCGATCTCTTCTTCCTCCGTCTCAACCCCTTCATCAACCTCTTCGACCCCTGTCTGCACACCGCTCCTTACGTCCGCGCAAAATGTCCCTTTTTATTCACCACCCTCCTCATGGTCTGCTGCAAATTCTGGCGCCCCAACCTCTTCAAAGCCACCCAGAAACTCGCCAACGACTTTGCAGTCCATGCCTTCGCCGAAGCTTGGAAACGTGTAGAGGTCGTCCAAGCTTTCGCCTGTCTTACGTATTGGAAGGATCCAGGCGACAACGTTCGTCTCTCTTGACTCACTTCCTGCGTTTCCATGACTGACATCCTTTCTCCCCTCCCAGCGGACATGGACATATATTGGCTACGTGAGTGTGCTAATTAGGCATCCATGTCATTGTCCATTCACATCGATTACAGGCATGCCGTATGGCCGTCGAGCTCAGTCTAAACAAGTATGTGGCACATCCGCCACCTAACGAGACCGATTTGCAAAAGCTCGAACGCCGCAACCGCGAACGGACTTACCTCGTCATGTTCATTCATGATCGCAGTCTCAGTACCCAAACAGGGAGGCACTGGATGTTGCCCGAGGGCGACCTCGTCAAGTACTCTACCAGCTGGCACATTGGGGGCATCAAGGGCATCGTACGCCCAGAGGACGTGATCATTGCCGCTTTTGTGCAGCTTCGGCTTATTGCTGTACGTCTATCCGTCGCCTTGTCTTGCTCAGCAACTGAACATTCATCTTCCAGGCTGAAACAACAGAGATATTCGCAAGCAACAAGGGCAACGCCGATATCAACTACGAAGTCGTGCTTCGCAACTGCAATGCAAAGCTGACTTTGTGGGACGAACAATGGCGTGCAGAAATGGTCAAGGGTAGGTTCTCTCCGACTTCGGGTTTGTATTTTGGACTCATCTTCATTTAGCTAAAGGCGAGACCTTCCATTTCTCGTTCCTGTCCTTCTTCCGGCTATACGTGCGGCTCTTCTTGAACAGTTTTGGTATCCAAGCGTCACTGATGCCCGTGCGTCCCATCTCAACCTCCTTATCATCTGATCTTACGTTCCTCTAGGGAAGCCGAACGACCCCAAGTTTGGGTGCTTTGACCTCATGCTACAGCAGCGCGCTCGACTCGCTGAGGATCGCCTCGGACGACTTTGTGAAAATGAGCATGCTCGTAAGTCGGCCTGTCTTCGTTTTACCTCTTGACGCTAAATTTTCGCCGCAGTGCTACGGACAAGAATCTATCACCGTGATGACAGCATATTCCGCTGTGTTCTTGCTCAAGGTAAGGGAGTTTGAGCGCAAGCCAGTCAAGTGACTGAAAGGCTAAATATGCTTTTTCCAGCTTCTGCAAACCGCGACGACATATTCTCAAATTGGCGAAACGACTGCCAATGATATCTACCGCCTGATCCAAAAGACAGCGGAGTCGTACTACGAAGCTTCGAATCTCTCCCCTGTCGCGACGTCAGCAGCTTATCACGCCCGGTTCCTCGAGTCTCTCCTAGCAAATGAGATCTTTCGATCACGGCGAAACGACAGAGGACGTAATGACAACGGTATGCCCATTGATCCCCGGCTCCAGAGTATGTCGACCGTTCCATGTTTCTCTTATTTCTTTGGTTCCCGGAAGTACTCACGCCTTGAGCTTCTTTTAGATCAGCCTCCAGGTCCCCCTCAGGGCGCGGTGGTGCAAAATTCTCCGACCCAGCCGCCGTATCCCCATCCAGGCCCGCGCGGGCAGGAGTTCCAGTTTCCAGCCTCGCCCAACATGCCCTCCCACCCACAGGGTGGGATGAACCAATCCTACCAGCAGCAACAACAACAGCACGCTCAGCAGCAGGAGTACAGCCAGCAGCAAGCGAGCAACGCGGCGAACATGAGCTACTACGCCCAACACCACCCTAATTTACCGTCCGCGCCCTCGCACGCGTCCGAGCTTGACGCGCACTATTGGAAGAACATGTTCCTCGAGCTTGGGTTCGGGGGCAACAGCGAGACACAGACGAACGTGCTCGCGGTGGGCACGAGCGACATGCGGAACGCGCCGCCGTACATGGAGCACCCGTCGCACACGCACCACCAGCACGCGCCCCCGCCGCCCCCACCTCCGCCTCAACACACAATGCATCAGCAGAGCCCGATGTCCTACCACCCGCAGATGCATGGCCCGCACGGGCCCCCGGTGCAGCAGCAGCAGCAACAACAACAGCAGCAGGTTCCAGTGCACCCGCAGTATAACCATTAATTTAGGTTATGCGCTGCTGTTTCAAGTTTGGTCGGAGGCGTCTGTTTCTCTTTCTTTCATTTCATTTCCCGGCGTTCTTTCTCTCTCTTTCAAATCCCTTGCTTATCTCTGCATGCCCTGCTTCCTTTCCCTTATTCCTATTCCACTCATGCATGCCCCCATTCGTCACGATCACAATTCACCGGTCTTGATCCTCTCCCCCTTCACGTTTCCCGTTCCTGACCTCCCTCTGTACTCTCCACCCTGTTATCCGTCCGTCCATCCTTCTATCCCTCTAATGTTGTTGTTGTACTCTCTCATTCATCCCTTATCGTAGTAATTATCCACCAATTCCTACAAATTACCGAATCTTTCTTATCCCCTCCCTTATTTTGCATTGCCATAAATAATGTGTGTTTTGAACTTTGCGCTCCGATCGACGGACCAGACGAGAGACGATGACCTGGTCGGCGAACTGTGTACTACCTATGCTATTTGTGTTTTTCTTGTTGTATTCCGTGGCAGATTAATCGAATCTTGAGTTTGAGCTTCAAGCGAGATTCAACACGCGAGTGCGATGGGATCTGTCTGACATGAACTCTGGACATCTGGGTGTCCTTCACCTTCCTCGACCTCGACGAGATACCATCGCGATAAGTATCTTGCAGTTGGATCCGACGAGCATGAAAGCAATACATACACAACACACCCTGCTAAATACCAAACGCGTATGGTATCCGACCCGAACTCGAAACACCCACGCACAGAAAGCACCTTATGCCTACTCTTCCCCAATCGCGAACACATGCAATGTCTTGCCCACCGCCGCCGCAATCCTCGGGATCCCGGGCAGGGACAAAAAGTCAAAGTCGCGCACGAACTGCGGGCGCGGGCTGAGCACGAGCGGGTTCGGTTGTGCGCTCGCGAAGTTCAGGTTGTACACCTGGATCACAGCGCCCCGTGCGGGGTTTTGGGAGGAGATGGCGAAGTGTTCGGGGTAGGTACGGCACCATCTGCAAGTGCGAGGTGTAAGTAAGAACTCGAGGGTTTAAGGGGAAGAGAACGCACCGGAAGCGGTGGCCGCCTTCGAGGTTTCCTGCATAACTGTGGAGGGGTTTCCCACCTCTGAGTTTGGAGAGGTCCCATATAGCGAACCTATTTCCAAATACACCTCCAATGCTAAAGAACCCACAATCAGCTACCATCCAAACCAACGCTTTTAAATGCTCACATATCCACCGAGTCCGCCCTCCACGCAGTCGACCCGCTCCAAGGCACCGGAAAGTTCATGCAGCTCCCCGCCATCGAAAACGGCTCGACGAGCTCGACAAGGTTCGGGTGCCGCAGCGCACCCCCACCCAGCTCCTGGTCCATGTCGTCCGAGTCGATCACGTCGCTGCGCCAGTCCGTGAGGTACACGGACCCGCGGCAGTCGGAGACCAGAAACTCCTTGCTCGTCTGCGGGTGCGAGCTGATAGATGTGAGCGGGTGTGCGAAGGGGATCACGTAGGCGGTTGGCTGGGCGCGCGGTGCAGGGGAGGGCGAGCCGTCGCTCATTGAGTCGTCGTCGCCGAGGGTATGGCGCACCTCTGAAGGTGGGCTCAGATCCCATACCATGAGCATCTTGTCGTCTACGAGTCATGGTTGGTAAGCTTGGTGGTATGGTTGGAGTGTTGAATGGGACGCACCAGACACGGTCGCAACATAGCGCGAACTGTCGTCGCTCCAGCCGCCGACGAAGGTCATGTCGTTGATGAGTCCATGGTGCCCACTCAGCCCCCCTCCGAATGGGAAGATGTTCTCCACTTGGGTCGACGTCTTCGAGAGCAGGTGCAGCGCATAGTCCTCCGTCGCCACTGCAAGTCTATTCAAAGGACATGAGCGCCTATTCCGCTTTCGTAGCCGAGGCCGACGCACTGTATTCTCCAGTTATCGCTTCTCCTGGGGGACACGGTAGCAGACGACCATGCGATAGCCGTTATACGCGTCCCAACGTGAAACGACGCGATGCACTTGCACTCCGTGCTGGTCTAGCAGGCTGATCAGACTCGGTTTGAGCACTGCGTTCGTTCAACATACCACTGAAAGAATCTCGACCGTATGCAACCCTCCCACCGCAACAAGGTCGCCCGCATCGTCCGAATGGCAGGGCCTAATGGCATGAATCTCTGAGGAATGGTCCCAATGCTGGTCCATGACGGCGTGTGCGAAGCTAGGAAGCTCGCCTAAATAAATGATTTCGAGCCTTTGACGCGCCCCATGACCCGAAAAGGCCCAAATCCGTTTATCCTCGTTGCGCTTTCCGTCTCCTCCTTCGCCATCTTCTACTCCGTCGTAAAGCGCAGAGAACAGGTCGCCCCCGCATCCCTGAACCTACCCCGACAAGCAGACCACCCGCTCGTGCCCCCTCGCCACAAGGAAGTGCCTCCCTCGACCTAGACCATGCCAGCGTCGCCAATCGATAACACCACCCCGACCTTCGACAGCTCCAAGATCACTGTCATCTACGTGCTTGGAGGCCCCGGAGCAGGTGCGTGATTGCCTCGGCACATAGATAGCGTCAAGCTTACACTGTTCGCTAGGCAAAGGGACACAGTGCGCCAACCTCGTCAAGGATTTCGGGTTCTGCCATTTGTCAGGTACACTCAACCACCCTCGTACCCCTGCACCATCTCTCTGACACACTCACAGCCGGAGACCTCCTCCGCGCTGAGCAGACCCGTGAAGGCTCGCAGTATGGCGAACTCATCCGGACATGTATCAAGGAGGGCACCATCGTCCCCATGGAGGTCACGATCAAGCTCCTCGAGAACGCGATGAAGGCCGAGCTCGAGAGAAAACCCAGGGGAGAGGGCTGGGCTGACGGAAAGGGCCGATTCCTCATCGATGGTTTCCCCCGCAAGATGGACCAGGCCGTCAAGTTCGACGAAACCGTGCGCCCCACCCTTCCTTCCACTTGGGACCGACTTTTTTTACTTATGTGTTGGTTAATAGGTCTGCTTGTCGACCAAGGTCCTCTTCTTCACTACCACCGAGGAAGTCATGCTCAGTCGCCTGCTCGAGCGCGGCAAGACCAGCGGCCGCGAGGACGACAACGTCGAGAGCATTAAGAAACGATTCCGTGCGTCCCCTTTGCTTTGACTGACCCCCAAGTCCTTCTCTGACATCATAGCGCATATCCTGCAGGCACATACGCTAACGATACCATGCCCGTTATCCAGTACTATGCCTCACAAGGCAAGGTCGCAGAAGTGGACAGCACTGTCGCTATCGAAGATGTCCACAAGGCGGCCCGGGAGGTCGTCCTCAAGATTTTCGCGGAGAAGCAGCAGACTGCTTAGATATACTAATCCTAATTGATATACATACAAATCTATCCACAGTCCTACATAGTCCTGGCCTACCCTCCCTTTATTCTACATAGATCCCAAAGGTTGGTCGATCCTCGGGTGTAGTCGAAACCCTACACGACGCCCATCCTCCTGTGTCTATCCTGTTGATAGCACCATCGGAACACACCAGATGTGCAGCATCGTCAGTCGGTTCCTACAAGTCAAAGATCAGCATCCGTACAACATCCTGCAAGCCACAAGTGCACTCACGGGATGCCACTCCCAACCTCCACACCTGAAATACTCCACTACACTCTGCCCGTCTCCCTCTTTCACAAGCTGACCCCCTTCCCCATACCTCAGCTTCAGGTGCGCACCCGCCTGATACGCACCCGCCATGGCCGACCATGTCCTCTGCACAAAGCCCAATCTCGTCTCCGGGGTATCCTCCCACACACCCGGGTCGCGCAGCGGCCTGATCACCACGATATCGCAGGTCCCAGGAGGAGGTGGTATATCATGCGCCAACGGTGTGATTAAGAACAGGGGCTCAAGCCTGTCGACATTTATCGTCGACAGGAAGTATGCGAACGGTCCCTCGAGGTCAAGTGCGCCTTCATGGGATGCGGGGATGAATGAGTTGGACTGTACATCGTAGATTTCGGGCGCCTGTTGCTGCGGCGCGGGCAGTAAGCGCACGCGCGCCTTGAACCATTTCTTGACATTCAGCTGCGCGGCCATCTTGAATCTACCCACCAAGGCGATCAGATATACCAATTCTGAATAGATTAGATCTCAAACGTACCTCTCCAACCCAGGATGCTCCTCCCTCAGACTCTCCGATGTATTGAGTATCGCAGCATGCAGCGCAGTCGACGTCACCACCGCTGACACCAGCGTTTTCCTCGTCCCCCACCCCGTCGCAGCTCCGCCCTTCAGCTCAGTCACAGCAAGCGACACCGGGGTCGTCCCCTTGCCGTCAAAGAGCGCATGGACGCTCCCCATCCGGTACCTCGAATCCTCCTTGACCTGCTCCGGCGTCGATGGTGGAAACAGCGTCGAGAACAAAGCATTCGCCGTCCCGCACGGCACAAGCACGATGTTAATCTTCGTTCCCCTGACCTCGTCGAGGAAGTACAGCGCGTTCAGCACTTCGTGCAGCGTCCCGTCGCCCGATCCCAGCACGATGGTCAGCTCCGCACTACCACTGTGCTGCTTCGCAAACTCGGATACGGCCTCTGCGGCATGACCTTCGTGCGTCGTCTCTACTTTGCGATCGACGGTAATGCCTTTGCCGAAGAGAAGGGGGAGGACGTAGAGCAAGAAGGTGGGTTTCCCGGTCTTGTCGCCGCAGGCTGGGTTGTATATCGCGATCAGAGGCATCGTCGGCACGTTGTCGATCTACTTCGAGGAATAGATGCAGATATTATAAGACCAGGAAGCGCCCTCAGTAGGAAAGTTAGTCAGAGTGGTGCGGCTCCGATGTTCTGGCGCGTCGTTTTCAGGAAGCTCGATGCCTATCACATTCGTCTTCCCTCCGGCATGGTCACTCGAACCACGACATTCGAAACCCCAGGTAAAGCTCTGAAAGGGGAATTGTACAGATTAATCTTAGATAGGCTCTACAGACACGGGTGGTTGATTGATATAGTACTAAAGCCATGCAGTTATGAGTCAAAAGGAAGACAAGGACGGTCGAAAAATACAGATTGCCTATGTAACATAAATATACTAGTATCAGGCGTCAAGAAGTCGGTGAGTCCAAAGCAATTCATCATCATGGTCATCGAATGAATGAGGTATGGTATAGTGAAGAGAAAAATGTCGTGTGAAGGAAAGCGAAACAATAAAAAAGAGAGGTAGAGAAACAGTCAAACAGATAGCACAGCTGGTATCGTGATAATCATCCCAAGAAAGAGTACTCCGAACCACTCCCAAGAATATTACTCGTACTCCCTTCCTCCTCCTTATCCTGCCCTGCCTCCTCCGCTTCTGCAGCCTCGTCCACCTCGAGCACCTCATTATACAACGGACTTGTCGGCGTCTCCCGCCCATCCACCCTACTCGCCGTCGTCCTCCTCGGCCTTCTCCTCTTTTGCGACAGAGTATTCGTTGTCGGCGATGGCGGCACAATGAACCCATCACTCTGCAGCCTCGCCAGCATGTCCAGCGCGAGCACCGCCGTCTCGTTCCCTGGACTCGTCGACGCCTCAAGGTTACCCAGCGTAAGCGGGCTCGGACGATCTGCAGGCTGTCCGCGCTTATTCCGCCTCCGCATGGTGTCGCCATTCCGCAGCTTCTCGAGCAGGGCATCGAGCACGGCACCCTCTGCCTCCGCCGTCTCGTTCGCTTTCGCCTTGTTCGCCCTGCTTTCCTCGATTGCCTGCTTCCGCTTCTCCAGCGCAGTCCGCTCTTCAAACGCAAGTTGGTTCTCCGTTCGGCATTTCTATAAAATCGGTCGGCGTCTTGAGCATCTATCCTTGAGAAATAAACAGAAGGAACGTGTGTGCGTACCTTATAAGAAGTCACGAAGGTCTTGAAGATGCCGTAGAACTCGGAGGAAGTCATGTTCTTGTCTTCCTCTCCATAATAGCTCACAGCGTCCGTAAACGTGGTCTCAGCGTTGCTCACATCGTCCAGGAGGTCTTCCAACTGCCGCCCAGCCTTGGAAATAAAGTTCCACATCTGCGTCCCATACCGGTCGGTCTCCATCGGATCTGAGAAGTGCTCTTCCAACTCCTTGCGAATGCGCTTCAAGCCGTCGCGCAGCTCGCCGAGACCTTTGCGCACATCCTGGAGATTGACTTCAAGGCACGTTAGCGTCGATCAGAAGGATTTGAAGTAGAAGATAGCCTACCTCGATACGCCTCCGCAGGTTTCTCGAGTTCGTCCAAGAAGCTCTCCATCTCAGGGAAATGCTTTGACACTGTCCGCTCCAAGAAATGCAGCAAGGTAGTGTTGTTGACAGACTTCGTGTCGACGAGCTTGTTGATACTGCTGATACGGAAACCGAAAGCACCACCCTTGACACCAGTGCCGTTCATGTAATTTCCAATCAGGAGGATGAGCTGCAGAGACCCACGTCAGTGACTTATAAATGCCCAAATCATAAAGAAAACCTACGTTCAGCAGTTCTTTGAACTTGGCAGCCGCCAGAAGTGAGTTTCCAGCCTCGAACAGCTTCCTTGCACCCTCATCCAACAGGGACCACGTCTCCTCAAAGCTCACACGATACAGCATACCCTCAATCCTCGGCCCTAACCTGTCGATCTGGATCAACTTGACCATGAGACGATCTGAAGGATGTAGTCCTGCAAGCTCCGCAGCGTCCGCATTACGGTAGACGTTAAGCTTGCCAACCTGTTCTGGTGACGGTAGAACAGGCTTCAACTCGCTGAGGAAGACCTGCGTGCACAGATCCTGGTCGAACTGCTGGATCTTGAAGGCGATCTCCTCAGGTTCCAGCTTCTTGACACGTTGGATGAGGATTTCTAGAATAGGGTCAATACCGCATCGGTGAGCGGAAGACGATCGTGACACATACCAACACGTTTCTTCGTCTGGGGATCAAGAACACTCTTCAACTCGGCCCTCTTCTGTCTCGCTAAATATCCGGTCAGCGGTCCATCCAACTCATCAAAAAGGCCAACCTACCAAGCAAATTGATAACAAGCTGCTTCGCCTTAAAGTCTTCCTCCATCTCCATCCACACGCCATCCTTCTGCAACTTCTGCAGTATCTCCTGCTCCTTCGTCGGTGCATCGTCCTTCCACAACGTCTTCGCCACCTGCGTCTGCGGCAGTTTATCCCACTGCAGCTGCTTCATCTTCGTGCTCGGCGTAAGCGGCATCTCTTTCCGTGCGCCGAATAGATTTCCGCCAAGCAGCGAATTCCGCGTAGAGCTGGGCGCGGTAGTGGGATTCGAGCGGTAGCCAGGGCCGGGTGGTGGTGGAGGGGGAGGGGGAGCTCCTGACATCAGGGTTGGAATCATACCCTTGAAGCCAGGGGGCGGTGGCGGTGGTGGAGGGGGAGGGGGAGGGGGAGGAGGGGGACCGCCGCCGAATCCGCCCATCTTCGGGGGTGGGGGTGGTGGCGGCGGTGGTGGTGGCGGGGGAGGAGGTGGAGGTGGGGGTGGTGGGGGAGGAGGTGGTCCATCTGAACTTGGAAGATCTTCCGAGACAGGTTCTTCTGGCAACGCAGCGAGACCGGGCTGCGGGCTGTCGTCGCCTCCAACAGGCCCTTTTCCTTTCGTGAGGAAATGCTTGCTCAAGGCATCGGCAAACGTAGATTGGCCATTTGCACCTGGGCGTGACAGGTCCACGGAAGCTTGAGAACTGACAGAGGTATAGGCAGTATCGTCCGTACCGCTGCGTATCGAGCGGCCGAATTCACTTTCATCGTCGATGACAGGAGACGGCGAACGACTGTCCATATGCATGAAGCTGCCATCCTCGTTACGAGTTGCACGCAGGTTGGTACCCTTCGACGTCTCGCTGCCGAGCGCGGGTCTGTCTGTTCTTCTAGGAGAACCTCTGATACTCCGCGAACTACTCGAATTAAGCTGTGGCGAGTACTGCAAGGAGGTCAGTAATAGTACCACGCTACTATAATGGACATACCAATTTGACACCAGCTGCCAGCTGCTGCTGGACTTGTTCTTGGGCATCATCTTCATCTGCGTCCATGAACTGTGAGACCCGACCATTTTCATCAATGGTAGCCTGCACACCATTGGGTTTCGCTGTCTTGCCCCTCTTCGACCCAATAGCCTGCGACCGCCGCAAGCTGCCGCCCTTGACTGGAGTCGCGTCGGCGTCCGACTCGTCCTCGTCAGAACCCTCTGCGCCAGCCACGCCCTTACCCTTCCTGAAGCGACCGTTCCGTCCTTCGAGAATGCTAATCGTCTTGTGCCGCTGGAAGTTGCGTTCCAGCTTCTCGACGAGTGCTCTGCGATCCATGGCTCCGGTGTCTAGGATTGTGTCCACACCTTTTCCTACTTCCTTGAGCATACGGAAGAGTTCCAAGATCTGTTGCTCCAGCTGCGTAATCTTGTCCTCGTAGGAAGCTTTCTGCGCATCCATCTGGTTATGGAGGCGGTTATTCGTTTCGCGAGAAAGCCTAAGTTTCTCTTCAGCCTGAGCTACCTGCTGCTTCAGGCTGCCGACGAGCCCATCTTGGCCTTGAGCAATCTCCTCCTCCAACGTCTCCTTCTCCAACTTGAGCCGCATTGCCAGAGCACGAGCCTCATTAGCCTCATCCTCGACATTGTGATAACGGTCCGCCTCGTTGAACTGAGCGATAATACGCTCCACAGAGTAACCCAATCGCTGCTCTGCTCCCGCCAACTTCTTGTCCATAACCACATCGGTGACAATGGAGTCGAGAAGCTGGTAGTAATGCACCAAAGGCTGTCCGTCTTCCCGGATGAGCAGCATGTGCTGCATCATCGAGAGGAAGTAGTCGTGCGCCTTGCTTCCCTTTGTCTTCGCGGCGATGGCGTTGTACACATCCTGGGGATTCTCGAGGTCCTTAAGAATCTCCTGGTCGAGCCGCTCCTGTAACCGTTGAGCATCCTCCTGCAGAACTTGGTTAATGTTCTTGATGTGGCCGTCTATGGTCGGAACACCGAAGGAGGCGCATATCTCAAGGATACGTTGCAGTCCACTCGTGTACATCTGGGACCTGTGGTGCAACCTGAGTTCGAAGTCGTCAATGAAGACAAGAATTCCATTGATGAGGAGGAGATTGGCGAGCTGGAAAGCAAGTCAGAGACCATTCTAGATAAGACAGAGAGTCTCTTACCGCGTAATCGTTGAGGGAACTTTCAACGCCTCCAGCACGACGCACTTCATCGCTAGCACCAACCAAACTTCCCATCTTGCCGCGTCCAGAGAGCGACATTTCCATGGACTTGAACCAGTATCCATATGGATCATTGCCTTCGTTATTAGCCGTGCTCAGGGCTTCAAGGCCGGATACGACGAGGTTCAGTGCTTCGCCATCGTTTCTATAGACGAGGAAACATAGGACTTCAAGGACAAGCCTTCGCGTTGGGATGTTTGGGGTATTCAGTGAGGACGCGATTTGCGATACGACCAAATGATGGTTTAGAGCTTCACCACCTTTCGACTGTAATGTGATAGCGTTAGAGAATGGCTATACGCGTTTGAGGGACATTACCTGATTAAGAATGTCCCGCAAACATTTCACGATTTCATATTCGAGAGAAATATCAGAGTCGCGTCTGGTCAAAGTGCCGGTTAGTTAAGCTGATCATCAGCAATAGCGAAGATCTATATACCTTCCATTCCCTTTGCGACTGATGTGCATCAAGGTTTGGGCCAGTACTGAAGTCCCTTGAATGGCAAGAAAGTGTTTAAACCAACTACAGCCCATCGTAAGTCCTCGTACCATCATGAGATGGGTGTCACCTACCTCAGCTCCTTGCTGCGAAGCGACACCGAAAGCCCAGACGCCTGCTTCGCTGTTATTGTCTTGTCCAGAAACTTCTTGATATACCATTCTGGAGTTTCGGGCAAGATCGCGCCTGACTGGCCGCTGTCGTGCTGCTTTCTCGCCTGGTCTTCCCTGGACTTCTGTTCCCTCCACTTGATATGCTCGTCATTATAAACGATGTCCCACTTCTGGTCAAGGGAAAGGTCTGGGAGCTCAAGATTCCGTGTCCGGGTGACTGCCTCAAACATCTCTTCAATCTCTCTGTCAGAGCCTGGCTTTGCGAAGTGGAAGGTATCCCCATGATGATGTCGATGGTATAGATTGGAAGCATGGAAACGGTGGGAACCAGCCTCGGAGTTGGCTAGGGAGGCGGCTGAGGACACTCTCTTTGGATCTGAACGGGACGTCATTCCAGACATAGGGCGGCTGGGGGTCTGCGATGTTTGGTAGGGGTTGGTGGAGGACGACGCAAAGTCTCCGTAGCTCGAGTTTCGACCGCTCGACCATGATACCTCGCTGTTTCGCACACGGCTAGTTTGGGTATGAGGCGCAGACTTTGGCAGGGAGGATGTGGACTGGTTAGGGGAAGACGAATCGTCGTGCAATGAAGAGTCGCCGGACGTTTCGGAGACCTGGCGCCTAACAGGGGAGGGGGAGTATTGTTCATAAGCTCGTTCGCGCTCGAGTCTGTTCTTCTGCATAGTAAACTTGTTCAGCTCGGTGCCTTCGGCTGTTAATTGGGGGTTGGTGTTTGGGGCGGATATTCCTCTAAGTCCCTGGGATATGGTTGCCACAGGCAAGGGCGACCTCGGGGACGTCGCCACTCTGTCGTAGGGTATCGAGCGTTCTCCTAAATCCTGGCCAGAAACGGAAGACTGCCTTGGACGGCCCTTCTTGCGGCCGAAGAGCGTATCCATGGCCGTCGAGATACCCTGTTGGACCTGCCAAAGAGATCGGTTCTAGGGAAGAGTGGACGGTGGTGGTATAGACGATCTAGAGGTTGCCGCGCATCGGTGCTGCAAGTTGGCTTGGAATGCACAATTCTGACCTGAGAGCGTGTTTGATCCCAACGGCGCCGGCAAACACGGTCTGATGAACATTGGCCCAGCATGTTTCCGGCTCCTACACGGCGTTCTTCTCTTCTTCTCTTGCTGGACAAGTCTTCGCCGTTTTTCTTCCTGACATGGCTGAAAACATATACAGCAAAGGGACCAGAGTCTGGTTCGAGGACAAGGATCATGCTTGGATTTCCGCAGAGGTCGTCTCCGCCACCAAGGGGGATGGCGACGCTATCAAGCTCGTCTTCGCTGATGAGCGGGGAAAGGTCGATATTCAACCCATACCTCTCGACTTTATCTCATTCTGTTCCCCAGGAAATAACAATCAATACCACCGGCAAGGAAATCAAGGAAGGCAAGGAAGGCCTGCCTCCCTTGCGCAATCCCCCGTTGCTAGAAACCGCTGATGATTTGGCGACCCTCTCCCATCTGAACGAGCCCTCTGGTACGTGACGCTTGCACACAGCCGACAACTCTCTGACCCGCTCTAGTTCTCCATACCATCCGAAATCGCTATGCCCAACATAGCATCTACACATACAGTGGAATCGTTCTTATTGCCGTCAATCCTTTCCAACGCGTAACACTCTATGGCCCAGAGATCATCCAAGCGTACAGTGGCAGGAAACGTGGCGAACTGGAACCACATTTGTTCGCCATTGCCGAGGATGCGTACACCGCAATGCGGAAAGAGGGGATGGGACAAACGATCATCGTGTCCGGAGAGAGGTATGCAGTTCGCTCGTATATCCACGAGGCCCGTACTCACGAATCGTAGTGGAGCTGGAAAGACAGAATCAGTGAGATTCATCCCCCGAATGTGTTCATGTGCGGCGTGTACTAACAGGAGCAGGCGAAATTCATCATGCGGTACCTTGCATCGGTCAATCCTCCAGACGCGAAAGCGAAAACCAAGACCAAGCTCTCGTTGGACGAGTCGAGTGAGATTGAAAAGCAAATCCTAGCCACCAACCCTATCCTCGAAGCTTTCGGTAACGCAAAGACCACGCGCAATGACAACTCGTCCCGATTCGGCAAATATATCCAGGTTCGTCCATCTCTGACGTTCCCGTTCCCTGCCTAATGCAATCGCACAGATTCTCTTCGACGGGAAACAAGAAATCGTCGGGGCACGAATCCGCACATACCTCCTGGAACGATCGCGTATTGTCTTCCAACCAACAACGGAACGGAACTACCATATCTTCTATCAGTTATGCGCCGGCGCACCATCGAAAGAAAAGAAAGACCTGGGTCTCGATTCCGATATCACCAAGTTCCACTTCTTGAAGCAAGGTGGACCAACCTCGACTCCTATCAATGGCGTTGACGACGGTGAAGAGTTCCGGGCAACACAGCAAGCACTCTCAACAGTTGGTATCAGTGTGGAGAAGCAATGGGCTGTGTTCCGGTTACTTGCTGCCATTTTGCACCTCGGCAATATGAAAATCATCCAATCCCGGACAGACGCCAATATCGACGACAGTGACCCCTCTCTGCTCCTCGCGACGCGGTTCCTGGGCGTGAACCTGGCTGAGTTTAAGAAATGGACGGTCAAGAAGCAAATCACGACGCGCTCCGAAAAGATCATCACATCGTTGAACTCGGCGCAGGCAACAGTGGTGAGGGATAGTGTCGCGAAATTCGTCTATGCGTGCATGTTCGAGTGGCTGGTGGCCATTGTCAATGAGAGTTTGGCAGGTGAAAACGGAGATGCCGCAGAACGCGCAGAAATGTTCATCGGCGTCCTCGATATCTACGGTTTCGAGCATTTCAAAAAGGTTCGTGTCACATTCAATGTACACGAATTACGTACTCACGAATTACCTAGAACTCTTTCGAACAATTTAGCATCAACTACGCCAATGAGAAGCTCCAGCAAGAGGTAGATATCCAACCTGAGGATACTTTATGACTGCTTGCTCATTTCTTGATAGTTCAACTCCCACGTCTTCAAACTTGAACAGGAAGAATACGTGAAGGAGCAGATTAACTGGACGTTCATCGATTTCTCAGACAATCAGCCCTGTATCGACGTTATCGAAGGCAAACTCGGTGTCTTGGCCCTTCTGGATGAAGAGTCAAGGTTGCCATCTGGAAGCGACGCATCCTTCCTCCAGAAACTGCAGGCACAAATTCTTCCCAAACCCGAGTTCAAGAACGTCTTCAAGAAGCCTCGTTTCGGGAACTCAGCGTTTACGATTGCTCACTACGCCCTCGATGTCACCTACGAATGTGAAGGCTTCCTCGAG
Organism: Ephemerocybe angulata; assembly: GCA_013368325.1. NCBI lineage: Eukaryota > Fungi > Basidiomycota > Agaricomycetes > Agaricales > Psathyrellaceae > Ephemerocybe > Ephemerocybe angulata. The sequence continues at coordinate 1,134,384 of JAACJK010000164.1, forward strand.
AAAAACAGGGATACCGTGCCGGATGAACACATGGCCCTCCTTGGATCCACCAAGAATGCCTTCTTGAAGGAGGTCTTGGATGCTGCTTTGAACTCAACCAGGGGAGTTGATGGCGCGCCTCCGGCCTCTCCTGCCGTTTCTGACTCCGCCAGTGGTGGATCTCGCCGCTCGTCTGTCATCCCCGACCCAGGGAGGCTGTCTTTCGTTGCCTCAAACACGACCGGTGGTGGCGCCTCCGCTTTGGCCAAGCGTCCCGGCGCCACGAGCAAAAAGCCGACACAAGGTTCAATCTTCAAGGCATCTCTCATCGCCCTCATGGAGACTCTCAGTGTCACGAATGTCCATTACATCCGTTGCATCAAACCGAACGAGCAAAAGAAGCCCTGGGAGTTCGCACCCCAGCAGGTCCTGGGGCAACTTCGTGCTTGCGGTGTTCTCGAGACGATTCGCATCAGTTGTGCTGGTTATCCTACTCGATGGACTTATGCTGAGTTCGCAGAGCGGTACGTACTCCGTTTGTGTGGCACAAACCCTTTCTCACTTCTTTGCAGGTACTACATGCTCGTGCCTTCGACAATCTGGCAGCCAATGATCCAGTCCATGGATCTCAATCGCCTCTGCTCAATTATCCTTGAAAAGACCATTGCTGATCCTGACATGTATCAGAATGGTCAGACCAAGATTTTCTTCCGTGCCGGAATGCTTGCTGCACTCGAGTCTATGCGGTCTGAGCGTCTCAATGCAATGGTGACTGTCGTCCAAAAGAACATGCGCCGCAAGATCGCCATGAACAGGTACCAGAAACTGCGCTCTGCGACAATCAAGATCCAGACATGGTGGAGAGGTATCTCGGCGCGGCGTTTGGTCGAGAGGATTCGGAAGGAGACCTCTGCACTCCGCCTCCAGAGGGCCGTACGTCGCTTCGTTCAGCGGAAGAAGTTCTTGGATGTTCGGCACTCTGTCGTCCTTGTCCAGAGCCGTGAGTGTTTCTCGCAGCAGAAATTACAGTATCTCATGTCTTTTCACAGGAATTCGCGGCGTGCAAGCCAGACAGCGCTTCAGGGAATCACGATCGGTTTCTGCAGCTACTTTGCTGCAAAGTCTTCTTCGTGGAGTGTACGTTATTTTTAACTCGACTTTTCATCTCACGTTGCTGAGTTCTCTTTCACAGTGCGTCACGGCGTGTCTTCAAGAAAGAGGTTCACCTGGTGGTCTACATGCAGTCGTGTCTCCGCCGCCGCTTGGCCAAGAAGGAGCTGAAGGGTCTTCGAGCTGAAGCGCGCTCTGTCTCGAAGTTCAAGGAGATCTCATACCGCCTGGAGAACAAGGTCGTCGAACTCACACAGTCTCTTCAAGAACGGAACAGCGAGAAGAAGAAGCTCCAGACTCAACTCAGTGAACTTGAACAGCAGTTGCAGCAGTGGATCAATCGTCACGAGGAGACCGATGCCAAGGCGAAGGGCTTCCAGACGTCGCTGGTTGCCGCGGAGGCTGAGATCGCTAAGAGGGACGAGATTCTTCAGAGCAAGGCTGATGTCGAGAAGAAGCTGGAGGAGGCCATCGCCTCGTTGGCAGAAAAGGAGGCCGCAATTCTCAAGCTCAGCGAGGATGTCATGAAGCAGTCTCTTCAACTCGAACAACAGCAACGTGCTATCCAGGCTGCCCCGGAGAGGGACACAGGCGACACCTCCGTCATCTTGACGCTTAAGAACGAAGTCAGCAGCCTTCGGGAGCAGCTCAACCGCGCCAACGCTCTTAATACCCTTACCCGAGGATCCCGCCATGAACACCCACCATCCCCTACTTTCGCCACGAATCTGCGTCTCGGCGAACCTGTCCCTCCTGTCACCAATGGAAAGGTACCAGTTGGAGGCCCACCACCAGTTAGTGGCCCTCGTGGTCACCAGCGCAGGCACAGCTCCGCTGGCGTCTTCTCCATAGGCCCTAACGACGACCGGGCGTCTACAGACGAAAGTGTTGGCGCTTTCAAGCGCAGTAACGCGCTCAACCCTCGTGCAGTCTCTGTCGCCTTCAACGGCGAGGACAACTACATGCGGCTTAGGCAACCTAATGGTCTTTCTGATATCCGTGACTACGATGACCCTGCAGAGGAGAAGATTAGATTGATGCAGGACATCAAGAGCCTCGACGAAGATGTCCTCGATGGACTTATTCGTGGGCTCAAGATACCCGCTCCCAGTTTGACGAACCCTCCGGCGGTGAAGGAGATTCTCTTCCCTGCCAACTTGATCAGTCTCGTTACGAACGAGATGTGGAAGTACGGCCTGATTCAGGAGAGCGAACGGTTCCTTGCGAACGTTATGCAGACTATCCAGTCTCACGTCATGGTATGTCCGTTCCTCAACTTGGACCAATTTTGCGCTAACCCCATCCTACAGTCCTTCACTGGAGAGGAGGCGATCGTACCTGGTATCTTCTGGCTATCCAACGTCCACGAGATGCTGTCCTTTATCTGCGTTGCTGAGAGCGACATGCTCCAAGGCATTGGCCCCGGCGAGGAAAACTCTGTCCGCCCCTTCGATTGGACAGACTACGAGCGTCTCGTTTCGGTTGTCAAGCACGATCTGGACAGCTTGGAGTACAACATCTACCACACATGGATGACGGAGACCAAGAAGAAGCTCGCGAAGATGGCGATCCCTGCCTTGATTGAGAGCCAGTCGCTTCCTGGGTTCACGACGACCGACGGAGGAGGACGGCTGTTCAACCGTCTCCTCAACACCAATACAGCCCCAGCTTTCAGCATGGACGATATCCTCAACTTGTTTAACAAAGTCTGGAAGAGTCTGAAGAGCTTCTACATGGAGGAGACCGTAGTGCAGCAGGTGATCACTGAGCTGCTGAAGCTCATCGGTGTGACCAGTTTCAATGACCTCCTCATGCGTAGGAATTTCTCGTCATGGAAGCGAGGTGGGTTTATCTGCGTTTCAAAGATGGACGATAACTAACTCTCCGCCAGCCATGCAAATCCAGTACAACATCACCCGTATCGAGGAATGGTGCAAGTCCCACGACATGCCCGAGGGTACCCTTCAACTCGAGCACTTGATGCAGGCCACCAAGCTCCTGCAGTTGAAGAAGGCGACCGCTGCCGACATTGAAATCATCTACGACGTCTGCTGGATGCTCAGCCCCACCCAGATCCAGAGGATGTGCACGAACTATTATGTCGCTGATTACGAGGTGCGCATGGCTGCTAGTTGCTTTTATTTACTTTCAACTGATGTTTTGGCAGAACCCCATTTCACCTGAGATCCTCCGTGTCGTCGCCTCGCGCGTCACGGCTAATGACCGCAACGACCATCTACTCCTTGCGCCCGAGACGGAGGAAGTGGAGAATTACGAATTACCCCTTCCGCGTGAAGTCTCCGGCCTGGAGACCTACGTACCCGCATACCTTAATGTTTCGCATCTCAGGCGGTTGGCGGCGCTCGTTGCTTAGATGACAGGCTCGTCGTATGCACACCTGTCCTCCTGATCTCCGGTCACGGTCTATCGCCACTGCAGTATAGGCTGCAGTTTATCTTTTCTTCTTGAAATCTCGCACCCCCTTTGTAATGGCAGTGGAACTTGGTTTTGGCTTTTCATGCATGTATATAATGACTCTTTTCGCTCTTCGATTCCATATCTCTTCGGTAATAAGTTAATAGATACCTCCTTTTCTTGTCGAATTGTAGTTCTTATCACAACAAGGATAATCCTGTACACAGAGGTTAATCAATTCAAGACTTGCTCCTATCTCGACAGAGCTGGAAACGAGGAGAGTATGAGGTGGAAAGGTCTGGCCCGCTGCTACTACTCGAAGCCTCATTCTGGGTTTGAAACTTGTACGAAGAGCGTTTCGCCATCCGTGACCTGGTCTGCAAGGGCTACATCGTTGCGAAGATGCGTCGTTTCGCCATTCGGACCTTGCTTGAGGAGCTGTACGGGCTATTGTACGCCTTTGAGGACAATCAATTGTATGTGAGGGACTAAGGTACGCACATTTGACGTCGCGATCTTGAATTGGGAGGTTAAAAGGTCCACTGCTTTCCCAGTTGACACAGTATTTCTAAACCAAAATGCCTTCTCGACATCACCGTACCCCACATTTACGATTAACCGCAATGTAGAAGGTACACTGGTAGGAGTATCCTTCACATCCGCAGGGATTGCCGAGTGCTTCATCTTCATGAGTTGTACCTTTCGATACTGCGCTAGTTTGGTCGGATCGGTGGGGAGTTTCTTCTTGGGAGGGGCTTTGGGTTTAGCGCTGGAGGAGGATGCTAGTTTGGAGCCAAAGTTCTTCTCCAGGAGAGCTCGGGCAGAGGAGGTAGATGAGCCTGCAGGAGTTTCGATTTTCTTTGGAGAACAACCATGTGTGTCTACATAGCGGTGGCTGCCAGGGATTGAAATGGTTTTGGGGTGACGGGCGCCAATTAGTTTAAGTCGGAATGCAATGAAAGGGAATGGCTACGCACTCGACACAGAACGCCTTATGGCACTCGTCGCAGGTTTCCCTCTCGGGCTCAGTCGTGAATGCGTAGAGTGAAGGCTTGTTACATGACTCGACATCGCATCGCTTCAGCTTCTCCCCGTCCTTGCCATCCGAGGTTGTGGGATCGTACTCCTTGGACACTGCACTGCACGCGTGGGCATCCGGTAAGATATGGTCCCTGCAGAACACGTTATTGCATTTGCATTTAATGGGCAGAAAGTCGTTGAGGTTACAGGAAGGGAGAGAGCAGTGAGCGCCGACTTGAAGGAGATCCATCACGGCGCAGCCAGATCAGCAGTCAGAGTGATCATCGTCATTAGCAACTCCGCCTGCGCTTAACAGCCTCTTTTACCTCGACCTCCATCTACCATGAACCTCATCGTACGCCTGTTCCGAATCTCGTATCAGGACGACCTACCTGACGATAATCTATCATTAGGAAACGCTATTCGGGCGCACGGTGACCCCCGCCGAGCGGTTGCGGCAGCACCAGCGCTCGCTCACGAAAGCGCAGCGCGAACTCGACCGCGAACGCAGCAAGCTCGAGCAAAGCGAGAAGAAACTCATTGCGGATATCAAGAAGAGTGCGAAAGCCGGCCAGATGGTGCGTTCGTACGATCCTCTTCCTACCCCTTCTCTAACCTCACCCTTTCCACTGTAATTCACGTGTGGTAGAATGCATGCAAAGTTATGGCAAAGGACCTGGTACGGACCCGGAGATACGTGCAGAAGTTCTACCAGATGCGAACCCAACTTCAAGCTGTCGGCCTGCGGATACAAACCCTGCGGAGTAACCAACAAATGGCCGAGGCAATGAGAGGCGCAACAAGGGTTCGTACTCTCCCTCGTTCTCCCGAATTATGTTCTTACCTCCACCCCTCCCCGCCTTATGGTTACAGGCAATGGCATCCATGAACCGTGGTCTCAACCTGCCCGCTATCCAGAAGATCATGAACGACTTTGAGAAGGAAAGCTCAATGATGGACATGAAGGAGGAGATGATGTCAGACGCAGTGGACGATGTGATGGACGACGACCTCGAGGAGGAAGAGGAGGAAGGCGACAAGATTCTCAAGGAAGTCCTCGACGAGATCGGAGTCAACCTCTCCCAACAAGTGGGTTCATATCTCAATGCTGGACGTTGTAATGAACCTAACACCTTTTACGCAGCTTACAGACGCGCCCACTGGGATCGCCTCCAACTCTACACCGATTGCCGACCGGCGGCCCGTTGCTTTGGGAGACGGCGGCCATGCCCCCAACGACGGTCCTGGAGGAACATCAGGGAGCGCCACTGGAGGAGCTTCGGGTTCAAATGGTGGCGGAATGTCAGACGAAGATGCCCTCCAAGCACGTCTGGACGCGCTCCGCAAGTCATGATATCATTTATACCCCTGTAACACTATCTATATCTCTGTACGCGCATGATTCTCTTCACGACCCACTAAACCCTCAAACCCACAATTGCCCTCGCCTCCTGCGCGGTAAGTTTCCATGTAATCCCCGAACCATTGTAGAACTCCTCCACGTCTTCCTCCTATGTGAGGATCACGTTTATTAGTATCTGCGCGATAATAATGCAGGATAACACGTACCCCATCAAGGTTCAGAAGCGTCGAGATTTGCTGCAGTCTCAGGAACTTCTCTCGTACATCCCCAAACGCCGTCTGCGATGATAGATAGTTCGTGACCGCCCTGAGGTCTCTGTCGAACCGGATTGCGCCCAGCTCAGTGAACCTCAGCGACACGACGAATTTTTCCCATGGGCGAAGGATGATGTCCAGTGTCAAGCCAAAGAACATACGGTAGTTGCTCTCCGAGAATATGTCCTGCTCAACCCATTAAAGGCGCAGTCCCAACGCGTTGAAAAGAAAAGCTTACTTTGTACCCATCCATGATTCCCTCCCAACTCTTTACGAACCTCTTCCTCACCACATCCGCATACTCCGCACTCGCATACCCGTCCTCGCTCAACACATAGCTCACATCTTTGTAACAATCCGTAATAAATGTTCTCAACCTCGGCCGCATGAGTTGATTGAAGAGTTGCTCGATCCCAGCTCTGAGCGTCGCTTTGAACTTGGAAGTCTGCCCGGAGAGTGATGTGATGCTCTGCCTGATGAGAGGCTGGTCTGTTTCGAGAAAGTGTTGGGAGAGGGAGACACTCTCGGAAAGGTCGGAGGTTAGACGGGACAGATGAGAGGCGGAGAGGTCAAGGTCGTTAAGCAGAGTCTGCAGAGTTGTTCCTTAGTCATTTTAGCCACTGTAGAAGGAGGTATAGTGGACTGACAATAAATGCAATACGACTCTCCCGTTCACCCTTATCTGACCGTGGGCCAGAATTCAGTTGAGGGTTCTTATAAACGTCGTCCAATTTCCTCTTGTACACCGCGATATAATCGCGGTCAATGATGTCCCTGAGCTGCTCAATCATTTTTGTCGTGCAGTTCACCGAACCCGTCGTGAGCAGCCTCGAAACAACGGACTTCAGAATATAGAACACGTCGTCCGGAGCCGTCGTTGTGATTGGACTAGCTGTAGGGTCGGGAGACGCAATTCGGTGAGCCTGTGCATGATTCGGTTATCACCCTATTTCGAAGTTTCGGGAATGTGTGCATACCTTGTCAATAATTGTTCGGGTATACCAGACTTGGAAGGGTATAAAGTACATCGTCACAAGCTCCTCGAAGAGCTTATTCGATGCTGTTTCGTCAACAAGCGTTGTGCCCTGCACGGGTGACTCAGTCTTTTTATTCTCTCCCTCTTCTGATTCTCCAGAGTGTTCCTCCTATAGACCCTTTCTTGAGTATCCATACATCGCGAACAGAGAATATCGGCCTTACCGTCAACGCCTCGGTGATAAACTTGCGAAAGAGGTTCCACCGTCCAATCATTCCCGCCACCTCTGACAACACCTTGTCAATTTCAATAGGGTCGATAGCATTATCATCGGTTGTCTGAGCCTTCCTCTGGTTCATCGACAGCAGAGTAGTAGGTGGATTGCTCAGCACCTCCCCGATCTAGTACCAAAATAAGCGCCGTAACAGGGTTGAGTGCGAACATTGACTCACTTTACGCTTGATGGCTCTATCTTCCTCCCAGTTCCCTCTCAACGATTTCGTCACCCTGTCGCTCTCATCCAACAACCGTTGCACAACCAGCCGCATTTTGCCATGGCCATAGTACTTCTCCACAACTGGCTGATGCTGGTCCACAATCATAGCTATGCTCTCAAACAGCGCAGTTAGCGCCGTGATATAGTACAGAGGGGATGAAGCTAGGGTCAAGACTTTCAGCAACGCAAGACGAGCAAGGGGCAAGGGAGTGATGCTCACTTTTCGCGGACGCAGGCGCCCGTATCCGGACGAGATCCACCACAAACGCGGCGTAAGCCTCTAGCCCCTCCTTTTCCCATCCAATAGAGGGGAAGAGCTTGAAGAAACGTGTCGTCGCAGTAGAGTCCCTCGACTTTGACGCCTCATCGAACTTGCGTTTGAAGATTTCCAGCAGTTTCTCTCTCTGGCCTTGCAATGTCTGCGCTGGAGGAAGATGGCTCTCCGAAGTAGGCTGTACGAGTCATGATCAAGGCCCTGCACTGTACAAAAGGATATGAAAACTTACGACAGCGGTCTCTGCAAACGGCCCAGACACCACGTCAGCCGGGAGTGACATTGCCTTCGCACAATGCGTTGTCGCGCTCTCCCAGTCCTGGGCGTCAATCGCGCTCTGCAGAGCAGCAAGGCTCGACTATCACCAAGTCGCGTCAGCTTTTTTGCAGCCTATAGATATAAGGCCTGTAGCATACCTTGAGATCCATAACCATTCCAACCCTATCCCCCGCCTCCCTCACCCTGCCCATCTCCTCATCCAAGCTTTTCACCCGACTCCCAACTCTATCCGCTGTCTCCGCCGTACTTCCTACCTTCCCACACAGCTTCCCCGCTTCCTCCCTGGCGTCATCCAGCACAGGAATCAACAGCCTCAGCCTCGCCAGAGCATCGACAATAGGATCGCGGTCATTCAACAGCTGCGTCAGCGATTTTGATAGTTCGGCTTCTTCAGATTGGTATTGGGATAGACACGAGAGGATCTCGGACAATGTCGTTAGGTCGCGAGGGTTCTTGCGCTGCTGGTTGGAGGTGAACGAGGAGGATCCATTTAAGTTGTGTTGGAGGTCGGAGGGTGGGTTGGGAGAAGTCATGGAAGGTGCCCATTCGGCTGAGAGCCAGCGTGAACGGCCAATCAGATCGAGCGTGCCTAAAGTTAGGGGCTTTCATTACCCCCATCAAATCCGACGGTTGCATCGAACATTCGAGGAAAGCGGCAAAGATACATACTTGACTTTCGAGGAACAACTTCAGTGAATATAGGTACATGTATTTATGTTCGTTATCGACCGCGGTTTAAAACTTTAAAGACCCTTCCAACTATACTCCTTCTCGATAACCACTGTTCCATGCAGAACTTGATTCTCGCTGCTATTCCCAACGTGCACCTCATATGCCCCCGGAGCCACCTTCCACTGATGCCCCACCACATCCCAAAACGCAAATGCGTACTTATCCAAGTCAAGCGTCACCTTTCTCGTCTCGCCAGGTGTAACGCCTTTCTCCTTGCGAAACGCGCGCAGCTGGTTCGTGGGCGTCGAAAGTCCAGTGGAGCTAGCATAGGACACGTAGAGTTGGACGACCTCAGAGCCTTTGAGGTTTCCAGTGTTGGTGAGGTTAACTTCAGCCTGAACCTTAAGAAGGTCGGCATTGCCGCCATTTGCAACGGGCAAGTTGAATGTCAGGTCCTTGGTCTCAAACGACGTGTATGATAATCCGAATCTAAGAGAACCATCAGCCATTTGCACCTGACCAAAAAGGTGTATAGGCTTACCCGAAGGGGAAGAGAGACTTGACACCCCTCGCCTGATAGTACTTGTAGCCAACATACAAATCCTCGCGATAACTGTACCGCGATGTCAGCTTGCAGGTATTATACCGCAGGAGGTGTCGACAACTCACTGAATCTGACCATTCTCGGACTTGTCATTGAGATACGCCGGGATGTCCTGCTCCCTAACAGGAAGGGTAATTGGCAACTTCCCTCCAGGGTTCACCTTTCCGAATAGAACGTCCGCCAGCGCATTTCCGACCTCGTTTCCAGAGTACCATGTTTGTAGGATACCTGCCACGTTGTTGACCCAGGGCATCGAGACGGCGGAACCCTGAACCAAGTCAGTGATTTATTCGCAGAATAGCATATCGAAACTCACAGCTTGCACAACGACAACAACGTTCTTATTGGCCTCCGAAAGGCGCTGGATCAACTCATCCTGCTTTCCAGGCAAGGTAAGGGAGGGCCTGTCGAAGCCTTCGCTCTCCCACTCCGGAGACAGGCCAGCAATAACCACAACGACGTCAGAATCTTTTGCCTTCGCAACAGCCTCCAATATGCCCTCTTCTGCGTCAATCTTGGGGCATCCACCAAGACGCACGCCTTTCATGAGTGCAGGCTGGGCAAGACGTTGCGCTCCATTCTCATCCGCACCGTCAGGGGGAGAGGTGTTGGTGTACTCGACCCGAACTTGGACAGCCTTTCCGGCAGTGAGGTTGACGACAGCCTTTTCTTCGACAGTCCCTTGACTAAGGGAATAGTAAGACGGAGTATCGGGCTTCCAAGAGAAATAACGTACCCGTAAAAGAAATCACCCGGAGTCTGCTTTGTCCAGTTATCAATAGTGAGCTGACCATCTAGCCATAACTTGGCACGGCCTACACGCAAGGTCAATTTCAGGACGACCACGAAAAAGATTCGACCTACCGGCGACAGTCAGTCCAAGCTCAAATGGCCCACTCTCTTCAACTTTCAACGTCCCATTTAACTTGATCGTCCACTCCTCTGTGAGGCCAGAAGGCAGGAAGTCGTTCAGCTTGACGCGAGTATCATTCAGAACGAATGACTCGAGCTCGACGGTCGGCTCATTCGCCTCGTTGTGGGCATAGAATGTGCAACGCCATCCGGGCTTCCCGTCTGGGGTCGTCAGCTTGCTTTCGAGGGTAGGCAAGTACTTATGCGCTGCAAGATGACATGATCAACAAACTCCAAAGGGATGCAATGCAACGGCGCTCACCATAGCACCCGACAGACTGGATAATATCGTATTCTTCTGGGGCAGCTTCATTGATGCTCTGCCATGGCGTGGCAACATACGTTGGCTTCAATTGGGCGGAACCGCCTCCCGAAATCACATTTGCATGGAGATTAGCGCCCGTAACAAGAATCCTCTTCTTCTTCCCTTTGTCCGACTTCTCCTTCGCGAGCGGCAAGACCTCGCCCTCGTTCTTCAGCAACACGATGCCATCAGCTGCGAGAGACCGGCAGAACTGCCTGAGTTCGGGATCGTCGCGCGAACGCTCTATACCATCCCCATACACAACTTCAGGGTTCCTCTTCGCTTGACGCTGAATAAACCTGAGCATGTTGGTCACGCGCTCGTCAATGGTGGGCATGAGGAGCTTCTGGGCAGAAAGACAGTGCATAACGAGAGACATAGTTCTCCATCGCGGAGGACCGGGCATTTCGAGGTCGAGCCCAGCGTTGATCGCCCCGTCGACGCCATAGGTTCCAAACCAGTCACTGATCACTATTCCGTCGAACTTCCACTCGTCCCGAAGTATGGTCTGGAGCAGTTCGCGGTTTTCAGAGCAGTGAACTCCTTTGATACGTCCATAAGCGGTCATGATAGCGCCAGGCTTTGCATGCTTTTGAGTCCACATGAAGCTAGCGAGTACTTTGATAAGCGCCCACAGTTACTTTCGCTATTGGCATCAAATGGAAACTCACGGGTACAGATATACTTCTCGCAGAGCGCGTTCAGACATCACCGATTCGGCCGCGGTCCGCTCATGCTCCTGATCGTTCGCAACGAAGTGCTTGATCGCTGGTTATAGAAGAGAAGTTGAAGTTAGAAGTCAACCAGGTATACGAGAAGTGCGATGACGCACATGCCGCAACTCCCTCGGATTGCAAGCCGTTTACATAGGCCGCGCTCATTGTTCCTAAGGGAGTCAGCGGATAAATATTACTGAAATCGCGTGAGATTCGCTCGCACCAGAGAGGTGAGGGTCTTCAGAGAAGGACTCGAAAGACCTTCCTCCCAAAGGTGTGCGCTGGATATTGCAGGTAGGCGCGAGGAGAACAGTGGATGCCTTGATTTTCGCCTCCTTTGCCAAGAAGACCCCCGCCTGGTGAACGATCTCAGGGTCGAAGGTCGACGCCAACGAGGTTGCGCACTGCATAGCAACTCAGGACTATCGTTCGCACAACAACGGAGAGGTGAGCATACCGGAAGGCATTGCGCTGGGGTGGACACAAAGTGCGATGACCCTCGTACACCCTACGCTCGTGCGGAGTGTCAGACATACGTTGTCAAATGGTACAGAGCGGAGGCACGTACGTTCGGTCCATCGCTCATCCTAACTGAGGGGATCTCAAGCCTCGGAATCGCCGACGTATTCCACCAATTCGGCGCGCTAAGCAACGCAACCTTCTCGTCCGTCTTCATCTTTTTCACTAACTCCTCGACCGAGGCGGTCAGGAACGAGCGATTCATCCCACCCGACATACTTCCAAAGAGTTGTTGACCTTCTCAAAGCGATACAGAAGGTTAAAGGAGCAAGGGGGTTATAGGTTCCTTGCAAGAAAGCTGGGGGGTGCGGAGCGTACCCCGCATTTCTCACAAGCATCGCATTAAATAGTCCTGGGGAAGCCTGGGGTAAACGACTGCTCCCAAAAGGCACGCCGGAGTAACCTCGGAATATGATGAGAGATGCCCGCTACTCACAGTAGCGGGTTTCCGTTAAAGTACGGACGCCATGTTGGGAAGGTCACGTTACTTTTCAGCACGTGAGTTTTTTTTTGTCTACCGGCCCCTCTCGGCCCCTACAACCCGGGCCCGGCGCTGTCCTTCTTCCTCCTGCTTTCGCCCATCATCACCACTACTACTGCGTTTCTGCGATGAGCTTTGGATGAGGTGCATTCGATTTCGAAGCACCTTCTCCTCCTGGCCTCCTTAGCGACGGCCCCTGGCTACTCGATCCAATGCGGGTGCTTTCCATTTCTTAGCGCCTTCTTTCGCGACGCGCCCTACTATCTCCTCCTTCCACTATGTCCTATGGAGCTTTCAACGTCGTCGCATTCCGTGTTTACCTCTACGGGTGAAGGCATCGTGGTTTTCGTTCTCCTTTTCCCTATGTATATGCCAAGTATATCCGTGCTGTTTCGCTTTGGGACGTACTCCATTCTTGCCTCTGGGACCTTTTCAACGCGGCTGGGTCCCTTCGATCACCTCCTTATGACCCTCTCCTCCTTTTCGACCCCTGCATTGTTTGTGTATAACAGTCTTCGGAGAGCGTCCGGTGCCCGTAAATTCGCCCGTCTCTTCGCATGTGTGCGTCCAGCGTCCTATCATCCGCAAAACTCGTTGCTAACCTTTCCCACAGCGGACCACCATACTGAGCGCTCTTTACGTCTGGCCAGCGGCTCCGATAGGACAGGTGCGCCATCCTTTTTGTATCTTGCCTGTAATTAACGGCAATTCAGCAGCGTTCATCAGCCTCTACGTTGCTTGGTATCTGAGCTCCTCTTCCGCACCCCGTCCTCTACCTCTGCCGCTACTTCTTCCTTTCATTATTGAAGTGCAGAGGCGGGGTGCTTTCCACACTCATTTGCATGTTTGGTTCAATGACCCGTCCATTTACCTTGTCGGCGTGAATCCCAGTGTTGCCCATACCTGATTCCGACCTTGTCTTTGCCATACATAATACATCGTCGACCTCACATTGATCTTTCCATGATGTTCATTCCTGTAACCCATGTCGCACTGCCCTTACCTTATAAATACAAATTCTCTTGGACCTTTTAACTCTATTGTCCTTCCACCTTTTCAAGGAGCGTTTCGCCGCCCTGTTTCCATACCCACTTCTGCAGAATGACACCAAGGTACGTCCTTTCTCCTGCTATCGTCGTTGCTTTCTTTCTCTTACATCTGCAAATCCAGTCTACCCTACGAGATATGGCACATAATCATCCTCCTCTTTTACCGTGATCCTGGGAGGGGTGATTTCACGGACATCTATACCGCGGATTGGCCACTTCCAGAGAGCCGCCTCGATCATCCCACTGCGCTTTGGCATATCGCTCGGACTTGCCGCCTTTTCTACAGCATCGCCATCGACGCAACCTGGCGTTGGCTCATTATCAAACAGGAGAAGCCACTGTTCGCCCTCCTCGCTGCTGGTAGACGGGTTCCGAGAGGGCATCTCACTCGCCGCATCGACATTCTCACTCCTTACCTCCGTTCCGACCATGTTCATGAGCTCCTTGGGATGTTGACTCGTGTGCAAGTCGTCGTCATTCCCTTGCCTCTGTATCGCCCCATCATCAAGAACAAGCTCTCCATCATCTTCCACCCCTCCAGCACCCTTTCTCATCTCCGCATCACCAACGATGTTCCCGCCTTTGGTGACCTGGGCTTAGCCAGTCTCGCGACTGTATTGCCCAACCTATCTCACCTCCATGTTGCCGACGTTTACATGCCGCGGCCAGACTTCGAATATCACGACATGTTTCACCATCTCACCCGCCTCACGCTTGGAACGATAGATGGCTTTCATCAGGAAGAGTATAGAAATATCAAGAGTTTTCATTGCCTGGTCCAAAATCTCTCGAAGAAGAACGTCCTTCCATGCCTCACCCACCTCGACATCTTGCGATATGTCGCCAGCTTCGAAATTTGGAAGCCTTTCTTCGACATCTATGGCCCCTCCCTCCGCACCCTTACATATGGGTCCAGTGACTCCGAGATGTATGATGACTATGGCGACAACCACCTTCTCGACTTCGCACCCCGCATTACCCACCTCAATTTCATGGCCGAAGCTTTCTACAGCGACTTTGCTCTCCCTACCGCTCACCCTTCATTGGAATGTATCAAGGTCACAGCATCTCAAGAGTGGAATCACTCCAGCCCTAGAGACGTTCAAATCGTGGTTGAAGACGTCTTTGCACTGCTAGACGGACCATACACCCGTTTTCCTGCCCTCAAACGGGTCCTCGTTCAAGATCTGGGTAGAAACAGTGACTCCTGGAAAGCGTACATTTCGTCCTACCTCGAGCGCCACAGCGTTCAGGTTGACTTTTTCGAGCGAGATCTGGTACGTGACTTTCTTGCTTTTTTTGTTTTCCGTTCGTTGACCATATATGCAGGTCCCTGTTCCTGTAATTTGATCGTCTTCATTCGTGCATTCCATTCTCGTTTCATTTTGTGTTTCTTTTGTCCCTTGGTGCTCAGACCTTCCGTGTAATAAATACTCTTTGCCCTGACCTATAATGACATGTTCGCATCCTCATACGCCATTGTCTCTGCACCATGGTTGCTTCACTGAACGAACGGCGACTTATGGTCGAAATTCTCAATGCTCATCGCATTTTGAACTTCGACGATACTACAACTCTCTTTTCGCGCCACACCAGTTTCAAGGTAAGTCTCATTTCTTTAACACAGCCCAAGTCTCACGCATTTATCCCCAGTTTTCGCCCTACGAAGCAGTAGAAAGTGTCGGAGATGTGCCCCATACTTACATATGGATGCGCGCAGCTGACCTTCTCACCAACCCACCTCACAACGCTGCCTACGCCATCCAATTCATCATTTGTTGCGAACGCGATCTGCAGGAGCTCGCCATTGTCGTGTTCATACATCGATTTCGAGCCACCCATTCCCCTGACGTGCCCTTTCAACTGGTCGACTTGATATGGCACTTTACCGACAACCTGGCATACGGGGTTTTCTTCTGTGACAGAAACCTCGCTCCTGGCTTCGATCGTGCACGCAGAGCCGCCTTGATGCATGCCGACGTCGCCACCTATGGATTTCATGGCGATTTTGTAGTCACGTCTCACAATGTTCCTTCGCGACTTGGAGACGAAGGATGGTGCCGCTCTCACCTTGAGAATTGGTACTGTACTGTCTGGTATGCATTTACCCTTTCACTCATGCCGACATACTTATAAAGTTCTTAGGGCTCTTGCTCAGCAGGCATCTGTTACAACCGGCTATATCGCAGACGTGTCTCCTATTCAGGTTCAAGATGTAAATACTGTAAATGTACTGTAGTATTATAAACGATTGTAACTATTCCGATATCAATTGTACAGATGCTTTCTCGACATTCTTGTGAAACCCACGAATCGCTGCTACACTGTGCATCCTCGATTTCCATTGCGTGTATGTCAGAGGCTGATTGTTTTTTGTGTCCGCCCCCTCAATTGCCTCCAATCTCTCCTGGAACCAGTCCTCATTCCTCGAAGACCAGTAGCCATAGTTCTCCCCACACTCGTCTTTCTCATAGTATCGTACCAGGGGCCACCATGACTTCAAGGAGCGCTGCTTTCCATTCTCTAAAGGTTTGGTTAGCATAAATGCATTACTGTTTTGTATCCACACTCAAGACTTACCGGATATGCACTCGTACGCTCCGCAAAGCATGTCAAGCTCCTTGCTGGAAACTCCATCCTCCACATATAACTTGTCCCCTACAACTATCTCTTTAGTGCAACCCGTCAGCGTAGGCATCGCTCCTAACCCTGACAGTCCTAGAGTGCTGACTGCCAATCTCCAAGCTATACCCCCACGACGTATTGCTGCTTGCATGTGGGGCTGCGTTAGAAGCATTGTCCGCAACCGCACATACCCGTCATAGTCGTCCTTCGTAAAAATATGGTTCTGTGTTCGAATAGGGGTGGAATGATTCGCCGACAGGCTACGAACAAAACGTGGAAGTATACTCCTCAGGTGGAAGACCCTATACGATATCCCTCGTTCTGCCAGGTAGAATACGATATCGCTTTCGGTGAACGTGTCTGGAAGCCTGCATACCACAAGGGCTGCAGATGCAGTGACTGTTGCAACAAGGAATGTGCTCTTACTGTCCATCCTGTTGAAGATATAGTACCGTAGCGGTCCTCGGTACGTATCTCGCTCCTCCCCGCTTTCCTCGCCATCTTTGCTCTCCACAACTCTCAAGCACCTAAATCTCTTGCGGAGGCGCACTGGCTGAACGCATCCATCGCGCAAGTCCCATGTACCTTCCTGAGGCTCATTCCCTGCTACCACCGCCCGTATAAAATGATATGCTGATGTGCAGTGCGCCGTCTTTGTGTAATCAACCTCTGCTGCGATTCCTGCCTCCCGCTTTCCTGTGACGATTCGAAGGAGTGCATATGTTGTTGAAGGACAATGCTCATGTCAACGTCCTCTCATCTAGATACATATCTTTTCGACGTTTTTCCTCTTTATGATTCACCGTTCACTCTTGCTCACATTTGCTCACATTTGCTCACTTTCACCCATTCGCGCCCATAGCTGCGCACTTATTGTTCATTCATCATTCTTATCATTACTTCTATCATTCTCTCATCGCTTCTATCATTCTATCCGTTTCATCTATTGTTCTATTGATATCCATCGTTCTATTGTTCTCAATCTATTGTTCTCACTTCTATTGTTCCGTAAATAGATTGATCATTGTTCTCATACAGTATATAGTCGACACTGTGAGTGGTTGAGTCCCTATCGAACTCTTCCCACTCACAGGTGCGTATCATGTATATCGTTTAGTTACTATCAATCTGATCGAACTCTTCCCACTCACAGCGTGGTCATACTTATCTAAACCTAACGGTTTAATAAGTTATGAGCCCCGGGCTCCTCTGATACCCCTATCCGTTTATCAGACACCGCTTATCCGCTATCACTGCCCGATCGATCACTGCCCTCGGCATCTCTCCTTGAGTATCATTCATCAAGGAGCTTATCTCTCTCATCGTCCCTGCTATCCAGGAACACTAGCTATCTCGGAGTTATACTCCTCTTAGCTCAAATCGCGAACGCGTAGACTGTACGGTATATCCTGCAGCCTGACGCACAGGCATAAGCCGCTAGATCGATTTCGATTAGCGCATTCCGAAATCGCTTCAGCGTAGACCGTGCACGGTATATCCTGCGGCCTGACGCCAAGGACCCTATCCGGTGTAGGGAGCTGTTGTGGTGTTTATTCGCCCTTCAGTACTTGTTATCTATCACATCACATCACATCCCACGCTGCTACGGCGTGTCCATCCCACTCTTATACTCGTGTGTCGTACATCGACGTTCGAATCCCCATCATCCTCATCATCATGTCCACCACCACCACTTCTATCATGCTCAACAGCTACACGGTCACTGCCTGGAAGCATGCCGTCGAGACCAAGGCCCTCGAGCTCAACGCCTATGGCATCCTGTCAGGCGACGAGAAGAAGCCTGCTGACAACGCAGACGACAAGAAGAAGAGCAGCTACGCCGAACGTCGTTCCAAGATGGCTGGCTACATCCGCTCCACTCTTGATCACTCCCAGCTCGAAACCATCCTCTCTGGCATCGGCATCCTCGACGTCGCTTCCACCTACAACAAGCTCTTGGAGACATACGAGCCCAAGAACTCTGGTTCACGCATCTCCATCATCCAGGAGATCCTTGCCCTCCACAAGGGCCCTACAGGTGCTGAGAACGAGACCTACCAGGACTATGGATCGCGCGCCCTCGCACTCGGTGCTCGCCTCACGGCACTCCTCCCTGATGGTGCTTCCTACATCCCAGAGGAAACACAAGACGTCACCGTTGCCTCCACAACCACCGCATCAAATGGGAGTATCACCATCAGCACCGAGACCAGACGTGCGACCGAGCTTGTCAGGACATCCGGTTTCGAACCAGGCTACACTGCCGCCATGCTTGCCCGCGACATCGCCATCAGCATGATCGTCATTGGGCTCCCCAAGGACGATGACCTCCTCCGCAACACCCTCAACCATCTCTCCACCACGGACGACGACCCCCTCGTCGTGCTTGATCACCTTCGCAAGGCTGACTCCCTTGCTCGCAACACACAGCTTGCTGGTTCCTCTGCTCTTCGCGCTGCTGCACCCGTGAAGAGAGGAAACATGAAGTACAAGTGCAAGATCCATGGTTGGCAGAACACCCACAAGGACGAGGAGTGCAAAGTGCAGATCAGTCGCAAGAAGGAGGAGGCTGCCGCCAAGGTAGCTGTCGCAGAAACTCCAGCAGCCTCTACCGAGGAGAAGGCTATGCTCGCCCAGGTGGCACACATCGCAAGTCCCCCCATCCGTCGCTCTATCCACATGTCCACTGACACTTCCTGGAACCCAGACTCAGGCGCATCCTCACATATGACGCCGCATCGACACTGGATCCGCAACATGGTCCGGGTGAAGGTGCCTATCACACTCGCTAACGACGAGGTAGTCTGGGCTACGGGGAGGGGAGAAGTGTGGTATACGCCGGTCATACACGGAAAGACGGCTGAGACTTTGATTTTTGATGATGTATTATATGTTCCTACCTTGCGCAACAATCTGTTTTCCCTACTCTATGTCGTTCAAAAGAAGAAAATGCGAGTTGTCATCGAGGACGACTCCCTCCAATTCTTCAGAAAGGATGGCAAGCTTCTACTCACAGCTGCTATCCGAGGTTGCATAGGTTCCCTCAACGGATCTACCCTTGAACGCGAAGATACCATTGCCGCGTTTGCAACCAAAGTTGATAAGGAGCTACTTCATCAACGACTGGGACACATCGGAAAGGATCGCCTAGACGCGCTCCTACGTCAGGATTTAGCTGTCGGCGTCCTTGTCAAGGAGGACTCATCGCTCAAAGACATCTGCGAGCACTGCATTGCTGGGAAGCAACATCGGGATCCATTCCCTCATCTATCGGAGCATCGCTCCGATGAACTCCTAGGACGCATCCACTCGGACGTCCATGGACCTATCGATACTCAGACACCTGCTGGGTACAAATATTGGATAGTCTTCGTTGACGACTGGTCTCGGTTCAAGAAGGTTTACCTGTTGAAGCGCAAGAGTGACGCATTCCAGGCCTTCAAGGACTTCGTTGCTGAGGCAGAACGCAAGCACGGGACCAAGGTCAAGGAACTACGGGATGACAAAGGAGGAGAGTACATGGGCAACGACTTCGACGCATGGTGCAGGGAGCGAGGGATTACACGCCAGCATACCATTAAAGCCACGCCGCAACAAAACGGAGTTAGCGAGCGCCTGAACCGCACCCTAGCTGAAGGAGTAGTTGCCATGCTAAACCAAGCGTCCCTTCCAGCCATGTTCTGGGGCGCTGCGGTACTCTACTACACTGAAATCCTTAACGCCACTCCATCCTCTGCCGTCTCGAACACTACCTCCTATCATGTCTGGCACAAATCCAAGCCCGATCTATCTGCATTCCGAGTCTTTGGCTGCCGTGTGTACGTTAATGTCATGCGCAAAGATCGTCTCAATCTCCAGTCACACACGGAGATGTGCATCTACCTAGGCTTTGAGCCAGGGTACAAGGGCTGGAAATGCTACAACCCAGCCACCAAGAAGATTGTCGTGTCACGAGATGTTATCTTCGACGAACAGTCGTTCCCTGGCCTATCGACCAAATCTAATCCACAGGACAAGCAGCCTGTCGGCATCCGAGAGTTCTGGCCTTACGATGATGAGCCTACTCCGCAGCCTCCAAAGCCACCTGGTGTTCCTCCATCTCCACCACCTCCTCCTGAGCATCATGATGATGACTCAGATGAGAGTGATGGTGACGACGACGGAGAGAACCCTGTGGTGAAGACACCTATACGCCCGCCTAAGGGTCCAACCAAGAAACCGACTACACGTCGCCCTGACTTCCGTCCATCTACTCCGCCTACCCCAACCCGCCAGGCACATCAACCTACCAGACCACAGTCTCCCTCAACACCTCCTTCGCCTGAAATTGGTCCCATTCCTCCTCCTGCCTTCCCGGATCCTCCTCCTCAGCCCTCATTCATTCCACGTCCAGTCGGTGCACCTCCCTTGGTATCGCAGAGCACACGTCCTGTTCGTGCCTCTACCAGAGCCTTAACAGACTTCCAGCTGCTCCATGGAATGCAACGACGAGGCACGCAGCCACATGCTCGACGTCAAGGGGGTGATGAGCTGGCAGATCGAGGGGGTGACAACGGAAACAATCCGCCACCTATTCAGGAGGAAAACTTAGCCGAGATACCACCACTCGTTGCTGAGGACTTCCAGGCAGGGGATGATGATGTTGATATGGAACAAGCCCTACGAGCCACCAGTGTCTTCGATTCACTTCTCACCATGTATGACCTCCCACTCGAAGTCTTTTGTAATGATGTGGGCACATCTATGGCCTACTACATGGCGTACGACAGGATCCAGACAGCACTTGGAGCAAAGGCACTTGGAGCTGCCACACGACCACACGACTCACCACGGACACCTGAGGAAGCCTTCAATGGCCCAGATGGTGAATTCTGGCGTACTGCTGCACAAGCAGAGATCGATGCTCTCATTGCAAATGGCACATGGGAATTGGTCGAGCTTCCAGAAGGACGAAAGGTAGTTGGCTCGCGCTGGGTCTTCCTCGTCAAACGTAAGGAAGATGGCACCATCGACCGGTACAAGGCACGGCTTGTTGCAAAAGGCTACTCGCAGATCCCTGGACAGGACTACGATCAAACCTGGGCACCAACAGCTCGTCTCACCTCCCTTCGCACAGTTCTCGCCAAGGCCGCTATGAATGGTGACTTCATCGAGTCCATCGACATCGACAATGCCTATCTCAATGGCAAGATCGAAGATGACTACGAGGTCTACATGAAGCAGGCCCCTGGTTTTGAGGTCAAGGGTCCTGATGGAAGGAAATGGGTATGTCGCCTGAAGAAAGGCCTCTACGGTCTGAAGCAGAGCGGCAGACTCTGGTACCAAAAGCTAGCAAAGGAGTTGGAAGCACTTGGGTTCATCCAAATCAAGTCGGATCCAAGCATCTACACTTGGGAAATGGAAGGCATTCGGATTACCCTCCCTGTCTTCGTCGACGATATCACCATCACATCATCAAGCCAGGAGAAGATCAAGTGGCTGAAGGACTCGCTCCGTAAGGTCTTCAAACTGAAGGACCTTGGCCCGACTACCTATCTCCTTGGCATCAAGGTCGAATATGACCAATCCAATCGCATCCTTCGCCTATCCCAAACCCAGTACATTCTCGATATGCTCAAACGCTTCAATATGGAAGACTGCTACCCGGTATCTACTCCGATGGATCCAGGAAGTGGCTCTCGTCTCACGAAGTACGTCCCTGCTCCAGGCAACACCAAAACCATGAAGGGTGTCCCATACATGAATGCAGTTGGCGCCCTGATGTACCTTGCCGTTGGAACCCGACCAGACATTGCATATGCCGTTGCCAAACTCGCTCAGTACAACTCCAATCCTGGACCCATCCACTGGAAGGCAGTCAAACATGTCTTCCGCTATCTCAAAGGCACTATGGACCTCAAGCTGACATATCGTAATGATGGCGGCGACAAGATGTCCTCAGAGCTCTTCCAAGCTTACAGCGACGCTGACCATGCTGGGTGCCTCGACACTCGGCGCTCGACCTCTGGCTTCGTCATCAAGATAGGTTCTGGAGCTGTCAGCTGGTCTGCCAAGAAGCAAACAATTGTTGCCGACTCATCTACTGAGGCGGAATATGTTGCTGCTTCAAGTGCAGGAAGGGACATCATTTGGATGAGGACGCTCTTGGGTGAACTTGGCTACAACGTTCAAGGCCCTTCGCCTCTCATGGTCGACAACCAGTCAGCGCTCAAGGTACTCAAGAACCCAGAGAACCATGGGCGCATGAAGCACATCGACATCAAGATGCACTGGATCCGCGATGCTATCCGACGAGGTGAAATCACTGTTCACTTCCTCCCTACTGGTGAGATGATCGCCGACATCTTCACCAAACCTCTTCCCAAACCGGCAGTTCAGAAGCATCGATTGGCTCTTGGGCTCGAGTAGGACTCAGAGACATTACATTGAGGGGGTGTGTTGAAGGACAATGCTCATGTCAACGTCCTCTCATCTAGATACATATCTTTTCGACGTTTTTCCTCTTTATGATTCACCGTTCACTCTTGCTCACATTTGCTCACATTTGCTCACTTTCACCCATTCGCGCCCATAGCTGCGCACTTATTGTTCATTCATCATTCTTATCATTACTTCTATCATTCTCTCATCGCTTCTATCATTCTATCCGTTTCATCTATTGTTCTATTGATATCCATCGTTCTATTGTTCTCAATCTATTGTTCTCACTTCTATTGTTCCGTAAATAGATTGATCATTGTTCTCATACAGTATATAGTCGACACTGTGAGTGGTTGAGTCCCTATCGAACTCTTCCCACTCACAGGTGCGTATCATGTATATCGTTTAGTTACTATCAATCTGATCGAACTCTTCCCACTCACAGCGTGGTCATACTTATCTAAACCTAACGGTTTAATATATGTCTCGACGTCAGGCAACGTTAGCACCTCTGTGCTTGGAGGAACCGGCTGGCAATTTCCGTACATTGACCCAAGGACGTCGTCGATGTGCTCAATGAGCCGAAGATCACCATGGTTGAGCGATCTCAGAGGAAGTGTGTCGGCTTCAGACAAGGTCAACGCGTCTCTGGAGGGCTCTGAATCCTCTCGGTCTACAGGATCATCGTTGGCGGTGATGGGTTTATTGTCGTCGTCGTCGTCGTCGTCGTCACTGTCGGTATCGTACTCCCACTCATCGCAGCAGTCCCACTCGTTTGTGAACGGGTCATACCTCTTCTGCTCAGAGGAATACGTTTCGAGGGTCTCTGCGCGGAACTTGGCACTGACAGGTGTACGTTCCCACTTTCCTGGATTCGATTCCGATGGCCACCATTCAAAGACAGCCGCTGAACTAGTTGGCGGGTTGGCTAGTCGACTTGCCCTTCTCTGGCGCCCAATATCGCTCTCCACCTCAAGCCAGCGCTTATTGGCGATAGCCCGTTTCCTGAAGAACTCTGCCCAGCTTGGTTCTTCGCCATCGTCGTCGTTCTTGTCCGAGTCCCATGACGAAGGTATCTTGGCCCGGCGTTTAGGTATTTCGGCCTCGATGGATGGGTCCTTCACCTGTTCCTTGCCTATCACTTTCGGTGAACTCTGTGCTGCTTCGTGGCCGGTGCACTGCAACAGAGCGGGTCCTTGTGATGACGCCGCGAATGGCAGACTATCTTGCCTGTTTGGAGCAGATCCTCTCGGAGGTGACTGCGCTGGCGGACTATGAGGAGGGGGTTGCGTTGTGAGTGGATGTGCGGCCGCCACGGGATTGCTACAAGGCTGTTGCGTTGGGGGTCGAAGTTCTCTAGGAGGTAACTGCACTGAGGGACTATGAGGAGGGGGTTGCGCTATGAGTGGATGTGCGGGCGCCACGGGATTGCTACGAGGCTGTTGCGTTGGGGGTCGAAAGGATGCAATTCTGTAATTGAATGTTGCCGCCTCAACTTCCTTGCCGCCCCACTCGTACCAAACGGGAATGCCGTGCCGCACAAGCCACTCCACTGAGGGCTCTCCAGGGACTGGGTCACATAGCCTAACAAAGCATCCTGCTCTCCTGTTGCATGGCGTGAAGTCGTAGACGGGCGAATGCGCGATGTCGTCAATCCAGGTAGTAGGTAAGCCCGCCTTCTCGAGGTGCCGCTGGTGCTCGGGATAAGAATGTTCCCTTCCTTCCACGATATCACCAGGCTTCTCTGCATACGCCAGTGTATATGACAGTGCCCCTAGCCACACAAGAAACCAGTCCCTCGACGCCTTGATTTTCTGTTCCATTCGAGCTGACGAGCGGCACGACTCCATGTATCCCAACGATTTCGGTAGGAACGGAAGTACCATTGGGATTTGGTACGTCGCTTTCAAAGTAACGACCGCCAAGTAGAGCTCCTGCTCGATCCGTCGCCAGTTCGACACATTTGCCGCACGGTATCCCACCACGTCGAACCCATTCTTCCCATACACCGGCTCAACCTTTGGAGTTCTTGCCAGTTGGGATACCAGTGGTCCAGCGCGACTATGATACCACGACTCTGACGGCACAAATGCGATCCACCCGAATGCCTTCGACCACGGCCGCGGGATGCAGAAGTCGGGGTATAGTGCAGCGTTACTTCTCAAGTTTCCTGGATTGAACGGATTCGTATCTCGGTTCCTGTTGTGCAGTGCGAGATTAGCGTGCTGGCCGGCGTTCGGGGAGTAGAAGGTGCGGTTGTCCCATTCCTGCACGGTTCCCCCTGGCGAGTACTGCATGGAAGTATAGCGTAGTCGTCTGATTTAGTGATAGAGGATAGACGTTGGGTTTATATCTGCGACTCGGTAGGTGCTTCGATGTCGAATACACGTTCCGGTCGCGTTGGTAGAGTTTGAGCGCTAAAGCGGCTCCTGTTTCTGTGCGTCCATGAGGGGCGTGACCGTGAGAATAATGGCAATTGACACTCCGACGAGACGCGGGTGGGCGCTCATTTCTCCTCAGCGGCCCCTCTTACCCCCTTTCCATTGCAATGACCTTGGGCACGTTTTCGATTTCGAAACGTGAACTGGCCAAACGCCCGTGAGGGGACTCAGACTTGAAAGGCCAGTCCAGCTCGATCTGTGTGCGCCGGGAACTCCAAGTGCTCACTTTACACCTCCCCCCATCCAGCCCACCCTCCTGCTTTCGTCGTCATCGACGGTATCATGGAGCGTGCGTCAGTCACACCAGATATCGCGAGCACCACGGGCACTCAGTCCCCGGGAAAACCAAGAAGGGTTAGCCGCGGTCTTTAGGTTAAAAATCCAATCGCATACTCACCTCAGACCCGTAGCCCACCATCGTTCAACAGGCACCATCAGTTCAAGATTCGGACCGACGTTGCAAGTACATGCATATTGCGTCCAGTTCTCCAGTACGGCGGGTGTGAATCGCGATGGGATGGAAAGTGAGTCGACAATGACCAGCATCGACGCACTCTGCTCACAGTTTGCACTGCAGGTCCGATTCAGGTGCGTGCTTGGGGCACAGGCAATGGGGACTAAGTCGACTACAACTACCATGGCGTCCACCACCACATCTACCTCTGTGGTTACTGTGATCGCGTTCCCCCTAAGGCTGCATCGCGGAGGGCCCGGCGGGTACACGACATACGCTGACGGGGCCGACCCACACGCGGTGTCCTCACGCCGCAGGTCTGCAACTGTCTCTGCGTATCGTACAACTCTAATGGCGCCACGGGTAACATCCTCGCAGGCTCGAGCTGTAGTGCACCGTGCACGGGCGACGCCTCGCAGACGTTTGGCGGATCGAAGTCTGTCAGCGAAGGCGCCCATGCGCCGGGACGCAGAATGTTCAGTTCGCTTTCCTCTGGAATAATTCTTTTGCGCAACTACATTACATTGCATCGTATATGATGTAAATATAATCGTGACCCTGCCGAAATTGACCGTTTGTCTCTTCAGAGCGGCCCTGCTCACGTTCAGTAGAAGATCCAAGAGAATGACATTGGGACATACCTCGGCTTAAAACTTCAAGAACTTGATTGGAACTTGACTGATATTCCCTTCTCTTCCAACTCTGAGCCCATTCCTCGCTTCCATTTCATAGGACTCTCCTTGTTGAGTTCTGACAATGTAACCGCTGTGAGCATAGGGAAATGCCTGCGTGGAAGTGAAAGATGCTGAAACACAGCCTCGACAATCGCCCGCACTGACGGAGGGTAACACAGAACCGGAGGACTTCGCACTGCCCCATTATTCCTGTAGGAGTTCGGTAGGAATTCCAGTGAAATTCCAGTAAACTTTTTGAACTTCCACTGGAATTCCACTGAACTCTCCTGCCAAATTTTAAGTTCTGATTTTTCACCAGAGTTCAGTTCAGTTCAGGAGGAGTTCAGTATCAGCCAAAGCATGGTTCAGTAGGAGTTCAGTACACTGGAATTCCTCCTGGTCAACTGGAAAGTTCAGCAGGACAGTTCCTATAGAACAGTTCTACAGGACACCAGCAAGGTGTGAGAAAAACATGAAGGGATTTTAACATAAATGGATAGCCATCATAATTTGATGCTGATATCATCAAAAACTTACCTAATATTCCAAGAAATGGTGCCAAAAAATGCAAAATACTTTCCGAACATCAAGTTTTGAGATAAAAATAGAATATGTGCAGGTTATAAAATGGGCTAATTTCTGCAGAGGGCTGAGTTTTGAGACAGGAGTGTAAGAAGATTGTGAAAGACACGTCTATAATAGGAAAAAATGATGAAAAAGACTTGTGGGAATGATTAGTCAGCATCAAATAATATGAATAAATAAAGTTTTGTATCAATCTACTATCAGTTCAGCAAGAGTTCACTGGAAGTCCAGTGAAATATCTGCAGGCTTCTACTGAACTCCTACTGAACATACTGAACTGAACTGAACATTTTGGATTCCTGTAGGAATTCCAGCAGGTGTCCGGTGGAAGTTCAGTGAACTTCCACTAGACTTTGTTTCATAAAATCACTTTTGGTAAAAGTTCACTGGAATTCCACCGAAATTTCACCAGTCCTATAGGAGTCCTACAGGAATCCTGGGGGAGTGTGAAGTACAGTCTCCGTGCGTGCCGAGCCATCATCTTCGCGTGGATCATCCTATCTTTAACTCTTATCAGGGGTGGCCTTGATGGAGTGGAGCCGCGGGTGATCATACCGATACCAGGTGGGGCCAGTCTTTGCAAGCGCCAAGGCGGTCCCGGCTCAACTCTCTAGTTGCCGTGTGCGGGTGCGCAGACTGAGCTATCCCCTCAGTCGGAATCAATCTCTCTGTCCTCGAGACCTTCGCTGATTGTGGACTTCGCAAGGTGTGATTGACTTCACGAGGTGCCACCTCTAGACATTGGGTCAGAGTCAGGAACACGCAGGTGCAGTGTCCCGGCGCCTATCATGACCGCGGGTACAATTCCTCGTCGATCAGGGTGTCTCATCAATCTCTTGACTCTAGGTATAGCGAGAGTGCTCTCGCAAGGTACGAAGGGATGGATAGGGGGCTTCCCATTGGTGTGCACTACTCTGCCTATGTCCGTTACTTGCCAAGTCAGTCACATAGTTGTCCCGTCCTCGATATCGCGATGTGTCAAGTGTCTCACAAGGGTAGGTCATACCACTCTCAGAACTACTCATCACCTCTCGGTACCTAGTCCATCGGTCAGAGAGGCTAAGTCAGCGGCTCTGGGCTCGGCCCTGACTCTTATTCCCCTTTGCATTGGTGCAGGCCTTTTGTTGTGCGATATACAGTGGCAATTGCGTATTTATTAATATAAATCGTAATTTTTAGTGGGTAGACGCGCTGAAGGCACATCAACATCCAGCAGGAATCCAGCAGAAATCTGTTTTCAAGTGTAGCAAGTCACTTAAACTGGATATAGATTGTTGAATTACCAAAGTATCATAACAGTTTAGCTAGACTCCAACTGGACTTGAACTGAACTTTCAAGTCTCAACCGGACTTCACTGGACTCAACCGGACTCAACCGGACAAGCTGGCCTTCTGTTGAACTTCTGTTGGACTCCTGTTAGACTCCTGTTGGACTTCCAGTAGACTTCCAACAGATCTCCAATACAAATGCACCTTTTATGGTAAGTCCAGCAGAAGTCCATTGGAAGTCCACCGGAAGTCTGACGAACAAGCCGGAGTCCTACAGAACTCCTGGAGAAGTGTGAAGTACAGCAACTAAGGGAAGAGTAGGGGGTGTAGAGACGTTAACAAGTGAGGCATAGAGATTGTATTTCCTACCAGGATAGATGACTGCCTTATATCATGCAGGAAACACATTGCTTTGTACAAAGGCGCCCTGTAGTGGTGCCGTGCTGGTTGGTGCTTTGACATGGGCCCCTAACAACAGGTGAACTAAGAAAAGGACTCAAAGCAAAAGAGAACTAAGCGAGAAGAGAACTCAATGGACAAAGAGAACTGTGATGGTGGAAAGAGAACCATGTCGAGTTCTCTTTCTACATGTATACATACTAGTTTCAATTCTTTTAGATTGTTCTCCTCCACCAAATAATGATGTCAGCATATGCTGATGTTTTTATAGACCCTCTTTCCATCAGCAACTCTCCACACTTCCTGCATTCTTAAAGCTTCAGATATAGCAAAATTTAGTCCTCAGGAAGGGAAGTTGCCAGGTCCACACTTCTTGATCCTCAACCACAACCTTCTTATTTGGGACAACACTCTACACACTGCTCTACTCAACCCTCAAGCTTGTAAGGAGGCATACCTGTATCCAATTTCAAAGCAGGTGGGCCAACTGCACCCCTCCCAATACTATAGACTCAAGTCCACCATGCTAGCCAGTCCTCACCCTCTAGGAGCGATTCTGGTGCCTCAATATCGCAACCAAGCCTTAATGATGGGCAATATCATCTACTCAGGTCACAAATAACTCAGCCATTTTGAAAATAGCTGAGAAAATATACAACCAAATATGGCTGCATAATATAGTGCAACTACTGGTTCATTATTCCAACCATATCTATCCAACCACATTCAAAGTCAATCATTTGCGGAATGGTTGGACCATTTTGGAACTATGTGGTCCGAGCCACTGGCTGGGGAATATCTAAGGTATTTCTTTTCTTCAAAGTAAGATTGCTACTATTGAGGTGAATTTGGAGCTGGTGGACAATGGGTTGGTAACTGAGCAAGTTTACAATTGCTTGTGCGGGCTTTGTTAGTGCTGTACGAAAGTCAGTCATCTTGAGCCGGCTATACCCTTCACCCTCTCCACCAAGCTCGGCGTCATTGCAGAGGTATAGTGATAGGCTTCAGTGTTTTCAGTATGTGAGGCAGAACTTTGCCTAGCATTATTGTTGAAAGTAAAGGCAAAGTTAATTGAAAGTTAAGACTTGAGTGGGAGAAACCAAATAAATGGCCAAGGAATCCGCCATGTGAAGCAGTGGCCTTAAGTACCATGGCACTGCAGTGAATAATGTAGATATTTTGGTTGCAACTTACACTGTCTTCAGAGGGATACATACTACTAACAAAAACTATGAGTATTCAGATCATACTAGCTTTAGATCAACCCACCTCTGTGAATTACCCATCCTAATGTCAAGGAGGCGAATATTCTTGAAGTGCTTGCAAACTCCACATGTCATTCTGCCGGCAGCACTTACAACCTGAGTGTTGTGTGTGAGCTTGTACTTTTGGATAAAACATGGTCAGAAAAATAGCTGACTCTCCGGAGCTTGCATACCAACTTACGTCAAGGTGATCGACCTCAGGGTTAGAGTATACATGATTGACCCAGCCTTTCAGGTCATCATGCTTACCATCAATACCAGTGTCTGTATAAAAGTAAATGGGGGGAAGGAAGGCCGGAGAGACAAGAGTGGTAGCACAGCAGAAAGAGTACCCGTTGGTCGAGGAAGAAGGTGCTGGAAGTACTCCCAAGTCCAGCATAGCATTCTAAGCAATTCACAAAAGTTAGGCTACATGCACCAGCTTGAATCATATGATACTATTCACCTCAGAAATTTGATCTATTTCTGGGGCTGATTCAAGGAAATAGAGAGTCTCTTCACTGAACTTGCCACAGAACTCCTTCAGAAAAGGCCAGGTTATTATTATTTTACTCCCTGCACCAGGGGGGCAAGCTTCTAAAACCATTGCATAAAGTCTGGCATGTCGATGTCATCCTTGACGCCCACAAGGTAGCTCGACTCTACCTTTGGCCCTTTAGTGTGGCACACTTCAATGAGACTTGGTCTCCTACTATTGATCCCCTCATCCTCTTTCTTGGGCCCCCCTGCACCACAAGCTGCAACCTAATAGTCTGAAGCCTCCTCACCACCTACAAGAAGCATTCTTATCAGTACATATTCTTTAAACTGAAAAGATGGAAAAAAGACACACAGATAAACCCCGTCCTCTGTGCAGCCACAATCACAGCACCCTGACTATCGACCCTCTGCTGAGACGCACCCATAGGTAAAGCTACCTGCACCTCATCAGCCCCACCCCCACCATTCTCACCAGCCAACTGCGTAGCATGCCCTCACTGTCTATACACCGGCACTACCAGCACCAATGCCCCCCTCACCAAGTGCGGACTCTCCACAGGCAATGTTGCAGTGCTTGATGCCCCACTCCTCCTCCCATTTGCAGCCCCAGCACCTTGCTCACCTCTTTATGGGAGAGGACCTGTTCTGATCTATTTAGTTTGCATATGTTGTGTGCCAGACTTTTACTAACAATATGTGCTGCCCTCATGCTGGGTGCAGAAATTATTCTGAGACAGTCATCTTTGATGGGATTACCTTGGCATTTGGGCACACATTTCCAGCTAATCCCCTTATGTAGTCTGACTCAACCTTAATCATTTGTCTGACCATCAAGAATAACGTGAAGCAGCACCTTATCCAAAATGCCACTCTCTAAAAGCAACTACGCCGTGCTTTGGATGCACTGAGCTTTGACGGCCTTCTCTTAGATAATGACAATGATGACGAGGGTAGGACCACACCAGAGGATCAGCTCTGGCAAGAGGAGCGAGCCCAGCTGCACCTCAAACTCTTGGACGACATAGAAACTGGCCTAAAGGAGGAAAACCAAGAGCTTGCATTGCTGTTCCACACTGTGTATGAGTCCCATTTTTTTACCAAGAAGTCAGTTCCTGCAGCATATTGACATTTCTTCCGTCAGATGCATCTGGTGATGTCATCTTTGTTTTGCTGATGCTAATGTATTTGAAGATCGCAGAGGAGGAGTCCTTCCTCCAGATGCTGAACAGCTCTGGGTTGAAGAGTCTTTGCTTCTTTACAAATACTACTCTAAATTATTTAAGTGAGGTTATAACTGTCCCGGCAGTCTATAATCTCCTCAAGCAGCATGGGTAGTTTGAAGAGATCACCCCTATCTTGCATTAGATGCTTCAAAGGAGCGACTCAGTGCTAAAGAAGCTAAAATGGGACCCAGATCTGGCAAATTTCCTGTTGATTGAGATCAATGAGGAAAATTAAATCAAGGTATGCACAAATGTTATTCTGACTGAAGGCTAAAAATATTCTTGTATCGTAGACGGGAGCACTTTACAGCTTCCCTCAGATTAGGTACTGCCCAGTATACCCTAAGCTCAAGACTGATCTGTGCAAGGATACCTCGAAGCCATGGAGAGACTGATGTGGAAAGTATTATAATCAGTACAGTGAGCATTGGTTGACTGGAGGCATCATGGTAGCCTGGTGCACCCATAGCATATGCTATGGGTTCCATCGTATTCTAAAGAGTGAAGGTCAAAATGATGTTTTCTCGCCCTTGGTTACTCAATGGCCAATTGCCCTAAAGCACATGGTATACGACTTTGCATGTGATCTTGGGCCTTACTGCATAATCCAGGAACTGCATTTTTTGAAGAAACCCTTTTTGTCATTGACCACTTTCACTCCCAGGGCCACACAAAATGTCGCTCTGCTGCTTTCTTCTCTGAGACTTCATACATAATCAAAGAGAGCCAAGATTAGAGAATACCAAGATTAGGAATTTGGCTCTTTAAGTTTTGGGCTGCAGAATAAACAGCCTATCTAATACATTCTCCTGTGTAGAATATGGCTTAATAAAAGTGTGAGTGAAGTGAAGTGCCTTTGAAAGCTCTTCTTTGAAATAGTAGTAATCGGCTTTTTGATACCAGATAGACTTTGACAATTGGCATGATACTCTAATGTTCGGCCGATATTAAATGGTTCTTCTGAAAAGAAATTAAAACTAATAGATTCTTCTTGCCGCCAACATCCCAGCTTTTCAGACCACTTCACCTAATCATAGCCACATGAGCATGGTTCATAGTTCCTACACATGTGATAACTGGCACCTGCATTTCAAGAATGCAGTCAAAGATGCTTTTACTAAGATTCTTAGGTTTAGCTTCAATATAGTCTGTATCTCAATCTCTTCATTGAATTTGGGTAAGCTGGCAAGGTCTATGGCTTCATTATCAGACTTGGCACTAAGCTTAGCCTTCTTCTTTGCAGCTCGAGGCATTGTTCAAGGTATGAGAGAGCAAAATAATAGTAAAACCCAAGCTGCGGCTATGGGAATCTGCACCAACACGCCAACACACTGAGTTTAATTATTTTGATCAAACACGCAAAAATTTTGTGAGTGTCATCCTTTGCTCACACAGCTGTAATGGAAACTGAGGCCCAGTTTACAAGAATAAACTATCTACACAAGATGAAGACAGTTCCAGACCGAGATAAAGACCTTGGTATAAATGACAGCACAGTTCTGTGATATGTAACTAACTGACTTACGGATTCTTGCTTCAGGCTGCTGTTTCTACATTCAGCAGCACTGGAGTTGATGGAAACCAATCGGGCTTTTTTAGTACAAAAAAAGGAAGCTCCTGTTTTTGAAGAGCTTAGAAGGGTTCTGTTTATTTACAGGAACACATGTGAACTTGCACCAGCTATACAGTCAGCAACCTGAATTACTTCAATTTTTGCCGAATGTTGCCTCCAAATCTCGATGGACCGGACTCAACGAAGGTGGTACAGAGGAGATGAGGAGGGTTGCAGATGAGGTAAAGCAGATGGTGAATGAGAAAGTGAACAGTAGAGAGTGGTGCCAGTAAAAATGAGAGAGCTTGTAAGGCCTGCAGCGGTGTTGATGAATGGAAGACCTATTGCACTTTCAGGAATGCCTTTAGGTAATGCCATTGGATGCATTGTGCACCAGATTAGCAAGATAATAAAGAGCACCCCGCTCTCTCCAGAGTCCAAAGAACATGACTTCCATGAGCAACACATACTGCACAGACACTGTGTGGTTCCAATAGTCATTGAGAAACATGCCTCAAGGTCTGGTGACATAGGCATAAAGTTCAAGCAGGTATATGCAGAGAATGACTTGTTAAGAACTGCACCTGAAGCAATAGCTCTGAAGCTATCTATCTTTGGCCTTAGACAAGGCTGGTCTGAGTTTTATTAAGGTCATATTTTGCATTTGCTGTAGGGGTGAAGGACCTCGTGCAGAAGATCAAAACTCACCACATGCAGATCTTGAATAGTGCTTATGGCAAGTAGCAGTGGATCAACTTCCTACTAACCAAAGGGGGAGTTGGTAGTGGATTACGCCATAGGGAATGTGGCAGCAGAGTCAGCAATGGTGGGTATGGTGATAGGTCAGCCAAGCAAATGATCTGATGGTTGTCAAGCTGAAGATTCCAGCTCTACGTCGATGAGGCCCTATCCCTACAATGTCAGGCAAAAAGTATCCATCTAGCTAGTGCTGAGCAGGAAAGATACACACTTGAAGAAAATTGATTTGCCCAAGCATTGGCAACAGAGAAAAGCCTTCTCACAAGGCAGAAAGTATCTTGCTGTTTGGGTGGAAGAAGTACCAAGAGGTATTGACACTGGTAGTATCCTCAGCAGGCAAGGAAAATAGGGTAACTGACTTTTTGCACTGGCTTTGGAACTATTTACGAATCACTGTGAGCTACAAAGCAAGTGAGTCAATGTAAAAGAATAGCAGACACAGACAGTAGTGTCAGAGGTCAGGTTACATATGAAGAAGGCTCAGACTGCTGTTGAAAGTTTTTTTCTAATTGCAACTACAGTCGTTTGCATATCTCTGTTCACAACTCGATTTGCGAACTCGTAGATTCTGATTGATCTGTGACGCGGGATATGCCGAGTCACGCTGAGCGCGAGCGCCGGCGCTGAATTGCTGATGGTGACGGTGTCATGGTTGCCGTCCACCTTGTTGAAGTTCTGTCAACGACTCTCTCCTCTTCCCTCCTCCCAATGCTTGGTTCATCCCACAGTCGCTCCTGCTGCTCCTCAATTTCCAGATGTTCTCTACAAGCGTCCCAAAGTATACCTCAAGTTGTAGCCCTCGAAGTCGGGATTGAGGGTTCCAGGGCTGAGCGCTCGAAATAGATTCAGGGTCTGCTTTGCCGTATTCAAAGTATGTCTGCGATGGCTACAAGCTCTCCTGCTGTCAGTCTTACAGCGGTTTCCCAGACCAGAGACCCCAGCACCACCGAACAAATGTACCATTCGCCAATCGGAAGGCTCCAAACAAATTTGCGAGACTGTGGGTGGACGACGCAAGACCGATCCTGTCGCTGCGCAGTTTTCTCCCTCCCAACGCCTTCCGCTTTCGCCTCTATGCCCCCAGAGACTCCTGCCAAAACCTGCACGCATTCAACAATTTTCAAATGCCCGCCAAATGCCGAGGACGATAGGGAGTTGTATAAAAGTTGTGCTGGTATGCTCCCATTCTTCATTCTGCTCCTCTACCTCAATTGACCATGGCGAACGACCCCAGCCTTCCTCCCTTCACCCAGATTCCTCCTTCTCATATCCCTGGCACGAACCCATACACGTGTGGTCTGCCGCCTCGTCCTTCCGAAGGATGGTTGCGCAATCCTGCTTGGATGGGTAAGTAACTCCGCCGCCCGCTTGTGCCATACCCTGTAGACTGACATGTTCACGCAGATGGTTCCTTCGATCCTCCTCTTATGTTCCACACTCACGATGAGGCGGAATGGACCGCTCGCTACTGGGGTCCCCGGCTCCTTGGTCCCGACTACGATCTCGACCGAGCTCTTGCTCGACTCTCCCCTGCGCCCTTCCAGTTTTCGCAAATGGGTTCTCATGGAGGCGGGATGCTTCAGCCTTTGGTGTCCGTGTCTGGAGAGGGGGTTGCGCATGATTTGGAGAACGGCACCAGTCTCGGTGGTATGTATTTCCCTCGCTCGTGTTGTCTTTGCTGACGGGAGTACATCAGACGACGTTGACGACCTGCCCGACTATACCGTCCGTGTCATCCTCCATCATCCAACCAGGGTCAACCCTCTCACCGGGAAGAACGAGAAAAAGCAATCGACCACCAAACTGCTCACTCACACCATCGTCGGCACCCAACGGCCTGATTTTGTCAATGATGCCATCTCCGTGCATGGCCTGTCCAAGGACTACAAGGCGGGCGAACGTTCGGGGCCTGTTATGAAGGTGTATTGGACTGGCGTGTAAGTATAACTAGTGATAGTAATCCCCATTCGAGCATTGCGCTGATACCTGATCGACACCAGCTCGAAAGCAACTGCCCCTTCCATCAGCACTGACAATGAGTGGGTCGAGATGGTAGGGTCATTGGTACGCAAGACAGGGAAGTCCCGAAAGCTCCCCGATGTTACGGTTGAGATTTCTGGGGATGATTTGAAGGCTTATCGCGTCTTGGCACCCTCGGTATGTTTCTGCGGCCCTCGTTCCCTTTTATCACATTGACATCATGTCTTTTCTTGTAGGTCCCTGGCATGGTCATCAACGACACTCCCGCCGATGGTGTGGACCCGATGGATCCCTATGCTGAGTCCACCGTTCCATCAGCTCAGGTATGTCTGCTCGTAATCTGTTGAAAATCAGTTACTCATCTCGCCATCAGACGAATGCCTATCCTACCGCTGCTCTTCTGAACGGGATATTCATCGCTGAACTGAAGAAACACTGGAAATGCCAGGAGCATCCAAACGAGAATGGGGGCGCTGGAGAGTGCTTTGTGAATGCAACGGGGGCGCACATGCGGTTGAACAACCTCAGGCTGCGTACTTGGGCTGCCTCTATGGTGAGTTCACATGTTCCCTTCAATCATCGCTCGCTTCTTTACACACAATTCTTCAGGCTGCCGGTGAAGTATCGAAGCATATACCCCCTGCCCATGAAGTGTTCGATGGTTTTTTGGATGGATCGTCGACGACAAGACCCCGTGGCAGGAAAGGGCCGGGACCGAACTTGGCTGGGCCAAGCCGCTCAGGTGCCGGCTCAGCCAACGACAACGAGAGTCTGATGGCTCTCGTTGTCGGTTCCCTTCTTGGTGGAGGCGGCTTTGGTCGCCGTCGCGACGCGCGTCATTCATCTCGATACCATCCCTACGAGACCCCACCTCGCCGCCCTGTCCCTGATTCCACTGATACCACTCCCATGTCCCCTGCAATTGACGGAGGATGCGAGCTGGAGGCATTCCTTCTCTCATTCTGCCGCAGCACAGGGATCGACTTTGTTGATCAGCTGTCTTTACTCGCCGCTCAAGACATCACGCCCGAGATCATTCCTTCCGTCGACGCCGGCTTGCTCGCCAACAACGTTCTCAACACAACCATCGGGAGGGTCATTCAACTTCAGAAGCACGCGAAGATTTGGGATGCTCGTAACAAGAAGAAGGTTGTGCTGGCCAAGCACACCCGGGCTTCGTCCAGCCCTCTCTCCTGAATGAGTCTTGACGTGCATATTCTTGTCTGTATATATCTGTTTGTGTCTCCTGAGTTCCTCTGTCGCTGCGCTTGGGTGTTTCGACCTTCCTCTGATGCCCGGACAATATCTGTTACTTATGTGTGATTCGTCTCGTATACCCATCCATTTGTAGGATACATAGAGTATAGACTACTCATAGAACATGTACCCGCAATTTTCGATCCATCCTGTTGCCATCTCTGCTGTGATTGACTGTTTGGCCTGGTGTATAAGCCACGGTCGGATCCGAGGGTCAACGGCTTGTGCTTCATGGCGTCGAAGCCATGCCTTGAGGCTATGGAAGGCTTGCTCAATCGGATTCAAGTCTGGTGAGTATGGGGGCAAATAGATAAGTAGTGCACCTAGAGAATGGATGTAATCAGTATGTGTGGTACATATGGACAATGTCACCAACCACATTCCCATTCAACGATGCGTCTGACTTCATCATCATGATGGATAGTGCAATTATCCAGCACGACGATACTCCGAGGGCCTGGAAATGGGTTCAGAAGTGGCGCCTATGGATTGGTAAGCATCTATGCGTGAAGATAGCATTCTGACGACTTTTTGGAACTCACAAGATCTTGCTCTACAAAGCGAATGAACTTCTCTTTGTTCACAGACCCCTCAAATATATCAAGGGTGATCATACCGTCGGAGGTAAGGGCAGGAAGGATCGAAAAGCGCTTTCCCCGAATGAAAGTGTCCCGAGAAACGCACGCTCGTCCAAACTCGGACCAGCCATTTCGACGGAGGTTGGTGAGATCATCGACACTTGATTCATCCAGCCAAACGTAATGGTCGGCTGGGTGGTAACCAAATTCGCCTTGCCATGTTGCGCGGAGTAGTTCATTTCTTTCAGCCGCCGCCGCCGATATGCGTTTGTGCGAGATTGCAAGGCGATGGAGTGTGCGTGATAGTGTCGAAATGGATACCTCAACCCCGCGGTTGTTGCACAGTTCATCTTGGAGTTCGTCGAGAAAGATCTTTGGCCGTGCTTTGATCAAGGAGGATAAATAGGTAACGTCGGCCATGGATAGATTTCGTCTGCGACCCATCGGACGGTTGAAAGTTGGCTTTCGGAGGGTGCCAAAGTCTCGGTGATATCCTAGAATCTTGTACACAACTCGCGTAGTACAGCCTGCAAGTTTCGCGATTTCAGCAGGCAGCAAGTTCATGGACTGGCGCCAGTGCAGGATACGGAGGCGGAGATCGTTTGAGATGGCTGGCGGCATTGGAAATACCAGGGAGTTCTGAGAGAGTTCTCGGCAGAGTTCAGTCTACGGATGCCAACTTTATTTATACCACGTCCGGAAAGTTCAACACCCATCACTGCAGCTTGAACTGGACTCAATGTTGAATGAACGACGGCGCGCGCTCAAAGATTTCACATTTTTTGGTGGAACCACAGCCTCCGAGCGTGACTGTCAGTCACAGATCAATCAAAATCTGCGAGTTTGCAAATCGAGTTGTGAACAGAGATATGCAAACGACTGTAAGCCTTGACCCTGCTTTTATCAGTTATAGCTTTTTTCATAAAGCTTGACAGTCATTGCACATGCATCAATCTTTAAATATAGATGCCTAGCTTGGGAAGCAAGCAGAGTTCAATGAAATATGACTCATAAGGCTCTTTTATTATTGTGTTGTTTTCATTACCAGCAGGACCAAATTGAGGAACAGAGTAAAGTCCTATCTACTGTCAATATAGGTTAGTATACATTGCTGGCTCTACAGCAAAAGATAACTCACAGGTTCAGGGAAAATGAACATGAAGAAAGGCTTATCTGCTGAAAATTCTGCATTCATATTGAGAATACTCAGTCCCATCAAAAGTGATGGACCCATCACGTGTCCGCACATGGTCAGCGCAGGCAGCACTGATGATGTGGCTCAATTTCTTTGTCTTCCTCAACACCTCTGGCGCTCAAAAAAATGCCACCTGAGGACACCTCTCGTGTCGAATGGTCACCCGGTACCAAAAACTGATTTGTTGAGCACGTCCTCACTAAGCAGACAATCACCAAAGCTGCTGATGCTGAGAATATCCCACCATCCACAGCAAAGAAGATCTGGTGCTGCTATAGGGAGACCGGCTCAATAGATAACAAGTCATGACCCAGCCGTCCTCGGGTCTATGATGACTGTGAGGAACGTCACATAGTCCGAGAAGCAGTTAAATTATGCCGATCGACCTTCCAGGACATCAGCAACAATATGACCAAGAAATCATCTGTCTTGTGGATACCACTGATGTGTTGCTTTGAAGAAGCCATTCCTCAAGCAACACCATAGATACATCAGACATGCATGGGCGAAGGTATGGAGGTGGTAGAAGGTGAGGGAGTGGAGGGACATCATCTTCTCAGATGAATGTTCCATCTACCTCGGTGACAAGGCTGGCCGTGTCTACGTTACAAGGCGTCCCGGCAAAGCTTACATAGAGGAATGCATTGTGCCTACCTTTAAGCAGTCGGCTATCTGTGTTATGGTATGGGGATGCATCGTTGAGGGGAAGGGGCTACTAATTGCTTTGGACTACCCTGGAGGAAGAGGAGGTGGGATGACTGCAAATCGGTATCAGGTGCAGGTTTTGGATGGGGTCTTAAAGGGGTTCTATAAAGAGCTGAGGTCTAGGAGGCATACCCTGAAGTTTCAGCAGGATGGCACATTTAGCCATTGCACAAAGCCAACATTGAAGTGGTTCAAGACCTCTGGCATCAATCTCACGGAATACCCAGCATAATCGGCCAGATCTTAACCCCATCGAATCAGTTTGGCATGATGTCCGACTGGTACAAGACCTACCTCAAGGCCTGGCAGAACTTGCCTAGTATTCATGACCCCTAAATTCATAAAATCTGGGCTCCAATCGAGGAGGAGATGCATGAGGATCACTGTCTGTATAGGACCACCTTTAGCCTCTCAAAGGTCCAGGAAGCCTGGAGGGCCCTCAAGGCAGGCCTGATAATTCAGTGTTCTATGGCCAACTCGATGCCTGCTGCTCCCGCTAACCATTCTCTAGGCTCATTGTTGTTGTTATCATCCAGGACAGCTCAGTCATATCAGAGAAGGCCTGGCAGATGTCAGGACTTTTAGTCCATCAGGTCAGTTTTGATCCTCAGGTGCCCTGAGTTGCCCTGGGACTCCCATGGGCATTCTGGGGCTGTCAGGGCATCAGAGCAAGCCAGGGCTCCCAGGATGCTCTGGGAACAAAGTCTCTCTGTGCCCTTTTCCCAGGGGTGCCCTGGGATGCTCTGGGGGCACTAGATAGAGGCTCAGAGACATTCAGGGAAGAATTTAGAATTAGGCAGGGCTTGTAGGGCAACACTCTTATACACACAATTCACACAGTAAAGTCAAGGAGTAAAGATAATATTATTCAAGTTGCTATGACAGTACATGCACTATTGAAGAATATTCTACATGGACACAACAGGAAGGGGTGGTGACGAGGTCGCTTGGTGACAAACTTGCATTGAATGCAACTCCGAGCAAAGGTGGCGCCTTGCATCTAACAAACAACACCAGCGATGGTGGTTGGGGTAGGTTAAGGTGGTGGTGGCTCGTGCTGTTGAACATCAGCAAAAGAGGCAATGATGGTATTGTGTTATTGGACATGGGCAAAGTGAAGGTGGCTAGGCCATGGTAGATGGTGGTTGTGGTGCGGAAGTTCACATTGCTGGACA
The DNA here is from genome assembly GCA_013368325.1 of Ephemerocybe angulata. Classification (NCBI taxonomy): domain Eukaryota; kingdom Fungi; phylum Basidiomycota; class Agaricomycetes; order Agaricales; family Psathyrellaceae; genus Ephemerocybe; species Ephemerocybe angulata. The sequence continues at coordinate 1,174,843 of JAACJK010000164.1, forward strand.
CAGGCGAAGGTAGTGGGGGTGGACAGGGGCTGCGTCTCTGAACATGATGACTGGTAGGTAGTGTCAAGGCTGATGTCATTGAACATGACAACTGGAAAGTGAGGTCGGGGCCAACATTGTTAGATGCAATGTTGAGGCAGGTGTTATCAGACACGATGACTGGAAGGTCGGGGCAGGAGCAGCAGTTCCTTCTCAAGGATGCCAGAATTGTCAGCATCATCGAAAACCATGGAAGGTGGGATTGTGTGGTGATTGAAATTCAACTAACCTGGACATCATTGCATATAACAGTGCTGGGCTGGCAGCTCTGAATGCATGCTGAGGCTGGAGACCAGCCGAAAGCGATGATGATGGCCAGTGGCGTAGCATGATGACAGGGTTGATGGTGGGCAACGACAGGGACGGGCATTGAGAGGGGAAAGAGGGGAAGGCAACATGGTCACAGTTGAAGTTGAACACAACATATCCGTTGAATGGACTGAACAAGAAATCGTGGGAGATCACGAATCCATGTATTTGTGGGAGATTTGTGATCTCCCACAATTTTTCGTTCAGTCACAAGACTGATTGGGCTGATCAGTGCCTGCTGCTTGGAGTTGTGGCTTGCTCTCTGGTTGCATCTCCTACATTGATGGCGGACTTACTGACAATGGCATGCACAAATGCAACCAGAATTAGAAGGATGGTGGAGGTGTTGAATTCAGGTTGTTTGGTCCTTGTTTGGATCAGATGACTTTGACATTTGATCGGAGTTTCAATTGTATCTAGAACATGTCTCACGTAGTTTACATGTTTCCTCAGTCAATCATCATATGATTTGGGCTCACATCTGTGTCTGTGTCTGTATTTGTGTTCACCTAGCATCTCCTGCACCTCTTTCCCCTCTGCTGCTTTCGTTAGGAGGTCCGGGCGCCATGTGTGCGAGTTTGGATGGGAAAGTGCAGAGGCGCTGTGGTATGCTTCTTACAATCTCCAGCTACTCTGTCTCGCTGACCACCCCTTGCTCACAGCCAAAAATGCGAGCGAGTTCTCCAGCATCCACACCATCAATCTTTCCTCCTCTCCCTTGCCTCTGCTGACTTTTAACACCATATGCGCCCACTGCTTAAGATGCTGGGAAGCACAGCCCCTCCCTCGAATTTTCAGATGCTTTGGAGTGCAGGCGACTGGCATCGAGCCTTCCCTCGTGTCTTCCGAGGCTTAGGAGTACAGGGCTTTGCAGAGCATCCCTCCCTCGCATTTTTGAATGCTTGGGAGCAATTGGCATCACTCACCGGTCCCTACATGTGTTCTAGGACATTTGGGTGCGATGCCCATTGATTACCAGCTCTCCCTCACATTTTCGAATATTTGGGAGTGCAATTTATTGCTGACCAGCTCTCCCTCATGTTTCTGAATGCCTGGGAGTGATTTACATCACTCACCGGGCTCGCTCTTCCAAATACTGAGGAGTGTGAGTACCCACTCAACAGCCTTCCCACCTCCACCCTTGTGTCCAATGACTCAGATGCCAAAGCCTTGCATTTTTGAATGCTTTGGGATGCTCATCTCACATCAGTCTTCTTTATATATCCTATGTACTCTGCCCAATGTGTATTAGATACCGGTTAAATTGAATGAAACATTTTAAACTGTCACAGTTCCAATGGCATCTCTCTGGGTCAACAGGACTACCCAGTAAGTCTGTACAACACAGGAAACGCCACTAGATGCCATCACTTTACCAATTGCACCAATATCTGCAGCTTCTGTGGCAGCACCAAGCACCATGTCCTCTCCGGCACCTGCCTCGCGCTTGAGAAGTGAAGTATTTGATCTTGAGTACTTCAATCTGCACCTGCCGACCTCTGAATTTTCGGACCAAGGTGCTGGAGGTGAAGTCCGAGGACACCAACCCCACAGCAAATCCCACCCAGCCTCTGTGAGTGGGCGCTCCCCCAGGAACCCCGCTGCCTTTGCCCAGCTTGCTATCCAGCAGCAGGAAGCCCCCCACAGCAGGGGCAAGCACCCCGGGAGCGGCCAAGCTCCTCCTCTGCCCCTGTTCACCCTCTCTAGGACACAGACCATTTGATGGCCTGTCAGTCACCACCCAGCTCCTGTTACTCGTCCTTGGCCCTGGAGGATGGTCCCCCTCTTACCCAAGAGGTATGGTACCCCACCATCGCAAATGTAGCCCCCACCCTGAAAGCAGTCTCCCAGTTCTTCTGCGCCACGGCTCCCCCTACTGATGCTGCGCTACTTGGCGAGGTCAAAAACCTCGCTGACTCTCTGCGTCGGTTGAGACCATCACGCACACCCAATGGGGCCCGCACCTCGCACCTGCCGAGTTCCCGGAGGACAAGGACCATATGATTCATCGCTTCGTGCCCCTCCCTCCTCCTGGACCAACCCGGATACTCATCCTCCCTCACCCGGCTGGGCCGGACAGGACTATGTGTTCCACCCTCCATACGACCCTGCCCAGGACTCTGCCCTCTCTGGAGGTAGGGGCCTCCAGCAGCACCGTACTCAGCGTCAGCATCGCGCCCCACAGCAGGGGCGAGCATCCTGGGGTCCCCAAAGCCTTCCAAACCCTCTGCCCTGACCCGGGGTACGAAACCCTCTGCCCTGACCTGGGGTACGAAACCCTCTGCCCTAGCTGCTCCTGGCCCGGATTCTGCTGTGCAGGACATCGAAATGGGAGAGGCTTCTCAGAAGCTTCTTAATCCGGCCACCTCTGGCCAGGACCTCCAGCTGTACGCCTGGGGCCCATGTGGCTCCTAGGCCCCAGCCCAAAGTGCCTGCGGTCCCTTTCCAGCACTGTATCCCAGCTGGGCTGCCCACTTGGCATCCCAACATTAGGATAGCAAGACACTTGCAACTACCCTCCGGTCCAAGCCCAAAGCACAGCACCCTCCAGGCTCGCACCCGTACCGGCTACCCAGCAACCCAAACCCAGTCCATATCGGCTACCTCACCCACGACCACCCATTCTGCCGAAGAATCTACACGGGAGAACACACTGGACATGCCCATGCATGCCCAAGCATGTCATCCGACCCCCTCGGGGGCGGACCGGAACCTGAAAGAGGTCGGGTTTAGCAATGAGCTCCTTCAACAAAGAGGGGATACGCCGGGTACATGGAAGGTCAGGGCACTCTCGGTTCAACATCCTGGAGGAAACCTCCTGCACGTGTGGTGCGCCTACTCAGACACGCCGCCATCGCTTTGAAGGTTAATACTCACCGATTGGGGCATGGTTGAGAATGCACCTGCACAGCTGTGTGCACAGATGATTATCGTCAGCCTGAGCCAAGTGCCGCCCTTGGCGTACGCTGGCTGGAGGATGTAGGAACTGGCTCCCCCTGTACCCCTCAGTGAGGAACTGGGTACTCTGTGACCTTTTAGCGCACATAGTTGAGGGATGTGGCTGGGTGCGCCGCCACAGGGACCGCCGGCAACCCACGCGCGTGCAGGTGCGCATCGTGGTGCAGGGTCCACTCCAGTTTAGAGGGGACCTGTACAAATTCAATGCAATAGCCTGCCAAGAGGGCAAGTCACGCCGCGAGGGCCTTGCAGACTGCAAGGGAGTGAGCCTGCCCAGAGTGGACAGAGGGATCCATCATTGCCCACTTTGCCGAAGCGATGTGGTCAGTGAAGATGATGATCTTGTGGCAGTCGTCCCACCGACTAGCAGAGGCGACAGCCGCTTGGATCGCAAAGAGCTCTGCATCAGCAGAGAGAACCCATCCTGCTACCCATTGGGCAGAAGTCTTGTCGTCCTGGTCACCCTGCGTCATCACATATGCAGAGGCAGCCTGGTGGCTTTCATTCCTTGGGACAGAGCAATCCGTCCCAAAGCACGCGGTGTGCAGTTCATCTGAGGCTTGCCAGTAGAGGAGGCCAAGCTCCGCCTGGCACGAAGCCAAGCCTTCCAGGCCCTTCCCCGTGTAGACATTGAACTTTGCTCACTCTGAGTACACGTCCATAAGTTGGGATCCAGGAGCATTTTCTTCCGCGCACAGAGCAAATACCTCTGAGAGTCCTCCCAGCTGGGCGCTGGTTTGAGTTATAGTGTTGTGAACGATCCTCTGGCGCCCATGCCTCGGTAGCCAGGTCGCAGCACGATAGTTGGGCAGGGCTGTGCCTCTGAATTCTGCCCCCAGCAATGACCGCAGGGTATCCTGTAGATCGCTCTCTTGGACAGTTTCTGGAGATGAAGCCAGATGGGGGCGAGCCCAGCTAGGGACTCGACCCCACCAGTGGGGGAGGTGCGGAAGGATGTTGAGAATGTGGAAATCTGCAGTGGTGAACTGAAGTCCCAATAGTCAGGGTACTGAACTGAAGTCATTTAAGCGAAATACTACACACCTGAAGTCCCAATAGTCAGGGTACTGAACTAAGGGACGGGGATGCCTACAGCTGTGTCTAAATAAGTTGAACAGTCACATGAGAAGTCAGTCACATGAGAGATAAGCGGATTAGAGATGAGATAATAGAGAAAATGCGCAGATAAGGATGGATAAGGCTGATCTGCCTATGGATAAGGTTGGATAAGAGTGTAGTTACCAAGTCAACCACTTCCAACACACTCCCCTGACTGTAACACACTCCCCTAGTCCAACAGAACTCCCAAGCGGTCCCTTGCAAGGCGCACCAGAGGGAGGGCAAGTGCCTTGGTGAGCGCATCAGCAGGCTGCTCAGTGCCCGGGATGGGCACAGGCTGAATGCGGCCACTGTTGACCACATCTCTGAGCCAGAAGAAGCGCAAGTCAAGGTGCTTCATGCATCCGAAGTGCTCTGGATTCTTGCTGACACTGATAGCAGACTGGTTGTCGATGTGAAGCAGCGAAGCACCCTCCTGATGGAACCCAAACTCCCCAAGGATGTTGCGCATCTATAGAATCTCCTTGCCAGCCTCCACAGCAGCCATGTACTCTGCCTCTGTGCTGGAAAGCGCAACAATAGGCTGAAGCTTGCTGGACCAACCCACAGCACCACCAGCAATGGTAGTCACATATGCACCAGTAGAGCAACCAGAGTCAAGGCAGTCACCATGGGAGGCATCAAAATAGGTCTCAAACCTAACAGAGGCACCATTACCGCGGTAGGTGAGCTTGTAGTCCAGGTAGCGCAGGAGGTGTTTGAGGGCTGCCCAGTGTGCAGGGCCTGGGTTGGAGCTGAAGCGGCCAAGGAAGCCAACAGCAATAGGAGATGTCAGGGCGTGTCATGGTAGCAAGGTAGAGGATGGCACCAAGGGCACTCAGGTAGGGAACAGTGCACATGTGCGCCACTTCCTCTGGTGTCTTGGGACCCATGGTCTTGGAGAGCTTGATGCTGGGAGGAAGAGGGGTGCCCACAGGGTTGCAGTCGGACATGCTATAGCGCTCTAGGAGGTCGAGGATGTACTGGCGCTGGGAGAGGGAGATGGAGCAATGGGGACGGTTCCTGGAGATCTCAACACCCAGAATGAACTTGGTCTCACCCAAGTCCCTGAGCTTGAAGCGCTTGCCCAGGTCTTCAACTGTGCGGTCTAAGGCAGCCTTGTCCTTGGAAGCGAGGGTCATGTCATCAATATAGACAGGGACAATCATATGGACACTGTCCTTGGCATAGATGTACACCGAGCGGTCAGCAACAAGCCGGGTGAAGCCCATCTCCAAAAGCGCAGAGTGCAGCTTCAGATTCCACTGCCTGGCGCCCTGCTTGAGACCATAGAGGGCCTTGTTGAGCTTGCAAACCATGTTGGGCAGACCTTGGTGGAAGCCCTCAGGCTGGCGCATGTAGATGACCTCGTCCAAGTCACCGTTGGTGAAGGCAGAGGAGAAGTCCACAGAGCGAAGCTCCATGTCCTCAATGCCCTCGGAATGCAGCAGGGCGGAATGTAGGGGTATGTGTCTCGGTGTAGTCGACTCCAGCACGCTGGCTGCACCCCATGGCGACTAAACGCGCCTTGCGTCGCTCCAGAGTCCCATCTGCATTGTGCTTAGTCTTGAAGATGAAGCCGCAGTCAATGGCCTTTGCACCAGGTGGGAGCTCAACTATATCCCAGACTCCATTCGCAATGAGAGTCAGGACCTCTTCTGTTGCAGCTGCATGCCACTCTACATGGTCCGGACCACCCATAGCCTGGTGTAGTTGCGAGGATCACCTGTAGGGCCTGCAGCACCAGCAAAGTCTCTGTTGTCCTCACCATAACCACCCAAGTCATCATCACTATCTGGACCAATCGCAGGAGTAGGCTCCCAGGCCTGCCATATAGGATTTGGCGGCGCTGGGGCAGGCTCAGGTGATGGGGAAGGTGAAGGGACAGGAGCTGGAGCTGGGGCATGATCTGGGGACGGAGATGGTGAGGGGGAGCGCGCAGGAGGCAATGGCGGCGTAGGAGCACGCTGAGCAGGCACAGGAACTTTCCACCACTCCCCTGGCTTCTTTGACTCGCGATTCGAGCGTCGGACAGGCTCCTGAGGCACAGGAGTGCGCCCATGGCGTCTGGGAGGTGCGGGGAGCGCAGGAGGCAAAGGGGCCAACTCTGGAATGGGAAACCAGGGACCTCCGGCGCAGGGGCAGGAGGAACGACGAGCTGAAGGGGTGGGTGCTGGGTGGTAGAGGTACCAGGGAAGTAGCACTCGTCAAACTCGGCGCATTCAGACGTGATGTGCTTCCTGATGAGCGGGTTGTAGAAATTCCAGCCCTTCACTCCCTCAGGGTAGCCCACAAAGACACATTTCTCCATGTGTGACTCCAGCTTCTTGCACTTGTCCCTCTGCACAAAGACATAGGCCGTGCATCCAAACACCCTGAAGTGACTCAAGTCCGGCTTCTTACCATACCAGGCTTCATACGGCGTCTTGCCAGGAAGCGCAGAGGTAGGCAGGTGTGGAAGGTGACAAGGCAGCGACCCCAGAAGGAGGGAGGTAGCTTAGCCTGGGCTAGCATCGCAGTGACGTCCTCTAGCATGGTGCGGTTTGCTCGCTCTGCATCTCCGTTCTGCTGGGGGCGATTCCGAGTGGTATGGCGCCTCTGGATGCCCTCAGCATCGCAGAAAGCGTCGAACTCGGACGACATGTACTCCCCACCCTTGTCGTCATGCAGAGACTTGACCTTTTGGCCTAGCTGGGTCTCTGCGAGCGCTTTGAAGCTTTTGAAGGCCCCAAATGTTTCGCTCTTCCTTTTGAGCATGTAGACGATGCAGTAGCGTGTGAAGTCGTCGATGAACGAGACCCAGTAGCGATAGCCCTCTGGAGTAGAGACAGAGAAGGGGCCGCAGAGGTCAGAGTGGATGAGCTCAAGGGGGACGAGGGCGGGGCACGATGGCCAGTGGAGGGGAAGGGTGCAGAGTGCATCTTGCCAGCCAGGCAGGGCTCGCAGATGGGATCGCGTGTAGTAGAGGAGGGGAGGGAGATACCAGTGGCTAGACCACCAGAGGCGAGCTTGTGGATGTCCGCAGAGTTGTTGTGACAGAGGTGCTCGTGCCAGAGCTGCAAGTCAAGCGGGCGCATCGAAATCGCGTAGGCCGCCTCAGCAACAGGTAGAGTCGCACCCTCGATGAACGCAGCGTTGTTGGAGGTGATGTGGGCTCGGAATAGCGTCATACCAGTGCGCATGAAGTGCATGAAGACAGAATCAATGAGAATTGAGAACTCGCAGCAGCGGGTGAGGTATAGACATGAGAGGAGGTTGCTACGGAGTTGTGGGACATGGAGAACGTGTGTAAGCTCTACGGATCGCACCCTCTTCCCATCTACAACTGGATCGATGATCACAGTACCAACCCCAGCTGAATAAATAAGACTTCCATCAGCTAACTCAACAGGCACACGGTGGGGGCGATAGTTGCGCATCCAGTGGCGATGAGGCGTCATTGTAGACGTGCAGCCTGAGTCTGCATTCCAACGGAAGTCAGCATGGGGTTGAATAGAGGAAGAGGGATCAACAGGATCCGGAACAGCACTTGCATTTCCAGCAAACTCCGTGACAGAGGAGCTTGCAGTCGCACTAGCAGCGTACCCCGCAGCCTCCTGAGCCTTCTCCTGAGCCTTCTTCGCAGCCTGCTGACACTTCTTGCCCTGGTGGCCTCCCTGAGCGACGTACTCGCGCGCTTTGCGCTGCGCACTGGCGAAGGCATAGCAGGTAGCCTGAGCGTGGCCAGGACGAGAGCAGAACTCGCAGGTGGACAAAGCGGAGGCAGCAACGGACATGGCGGCGGCAGACTGGGTGTCTGTGGTGCGAGGTCGACGCTGTACCTCCTCAGTGAGGAAGGCCTGGGTGACCGTCTCCTTGTCCAGCTTGTCCATGAGGAGGAGGGAGGAGATGAAGTGCGAATACTCGTCAGGGAGGGCTCGGATGAGGACCATGGAGGCTAGCTCCTTGTCCAGGGCGCTGAGATCGAACTCCTTGGGCCTGAGGGTCTGACAGAGCTTCATAGCCTCGTCCACATGATTGATAAGCGTCTGGAGGGTCTCCTCCTCCTGCTTCCGAATGGAAAACAGGTCGTCATATGCATTGAAGCGACTCCCAGCGGGTTTCTCGTGGTAAGTCGCCTCCAGGGTGGTCCACATGGCCTTAGGTCGTCCCTGCAGCCGTCTACGAGCGTCTTCTGGTCCTGCTCAAGCGTGAGCCAGATCCAGCCAGCAGCCTTGTCGCTTTTGGCACCCAAGCCTCCTGCAACTCGGCGCATTTGGCCTCAAAAGCGTCGCGCAGCTCCTGCTGAGCGGCTGAGGGATTTCGGACTACATAGACTGGGAGGGGCGGTGGCACTGTGACCTGGGGCAAAGAATTGACCTCCCGGAACACAGGGCGCGTGCTGGCACCTGAAACAATGCACCAGAGACCGTGGGCTTTGAGCCAGGCCTCGAGATCGCCAGACCAAGTAGAGTAGTTGGTCCCGTTGACCTTCGCAGAGTTTGAAAATGATGACAACATAGAGGGCAGAGATATGAGTGAAATAGTAAGGGGTGCAGGACAGAGGCTGAAAAAAAACTGGTTATAGTTGTACTTGGCTACAGGCTCACCATGGAGGCTGGGAATAAACTCATCCTTGTCATCCTCACCCCTAGCCTGAGGAGTAACAGAGACGGCAGATGATAGTGACGGCGCTGACCCAAACGGACTTTGAGTGGTCAGGAGACACAGAAAACCAGATGTGCACTTCGTGCCAGGGTACGGCAAATAGTGTCAGTGCTCACCTTGGGGTCATCCAGACACAGCTGCTCCCAAGGTAACAATGTACTTAGGGATAGGGGAGAGCATGAGGAAGAAGAAGATTGTAATAGAGGGGGTCAAAACTATATAGAAGGCGAGCTCGTCACTCTCCTCTTTTGGGAGATTCACAATAAGGGAGGTAGGGAGGGGCCCAGGGTGCTGCTGGTTACCTTTGAGCCTAGGTCCGAAGAGGACTTCACACTGCCTCATTATTCCTGTAGGAGTTCAGGAGGAATTTCCTGTAATTCTCAGTCCTCCACCTGTTCATGTGGACTCCAGGTAGACTGCCCAGAGTCTACTGGTAGACCAGTGGACTTTGGGTATTTTATGGACTCTGACCAGTAGACTCATTGTGGAGTCCACGTAGAGTCCATACCCTCCACGAGTCCACCCCCCTCCACAGCCAGTCCACATCAGACTTAGAGTTTATATCTATTCCTAAGCCAGTGGAGTCTACATGGAGTCCACGTGGAGTCCACATGAACTCTTAACAAAGAGTCCAGTGGCATACCAAGCCACACCCGGCATCGTACACGGATTGGGGATGCGGCATAGCGGCGGGCCTCTACATGTCTGGTCAATGTCTGGTGCCACTAGTTACAGCTAATAAATAATGATTAAAAGATGGCAGAGTCATGACTTATGGTTTTTATAGCCAGGGTGTTTATAATGAGGAAAAACTACAATCCCCATCATTGGCCCTATGTATATCATCATTACGAAACTATACTCTAAATGATCATTACATCTCATTATTGCGAAACTTTACTATAAATCATCATTTCTTTGTCTTAATCATCATTAGAATGCTTAGCAGGAGATTGGGGATATTTGATCTAGTGATGGCATGATTATATAACCAATCAATTGCCAATTTTGATGCTCTACCCTTCCACTCTACCTTGATTCTTTCCTCTTAGCCTAACAAACTTAAATTCTTGATCACAGCCAGGCCCAGATAAGTACATCAATTCAAGTGAATTACCTAACCAAAGTTTGAAAAAACTCTTCTAAGTCCCTTTTTCTGAGTACTTCACACTCCCCCACCTGTTCGCGTGCACTCCATGTGGACTCCACAAAGAATCCAGTGGTATACCAGTGGACTGGAAGCCAAATTTTTGGCAGGCCCCCTGCCAAAATCAGTCCATGAACAGTCTACAAGCAGTCCACATCCTCCTGCCAGGGTCTGTGAAGTCCATGTGGACTCTGATTGTGGACTTAAGCCACTGGACTCATGTGGACTACCACTGGACTCAAACTACTGGACTGATTGTGAACTGCTGGACTGCCACTGATGACTATTTTTGGTTCCATCATTTTATTACATAATACCATTGACATTGTTTTGTAGTATTGATGCTATAAAATAACTAAGCAATTGGTTGAAAACTAGTCTCACATCAGCAAAATGATTTCCCAGCATCGATTTTGCAATCTAAAAATAGAATAAGGTATAGGGTATAGCCTAATTATAATATATAAGACCAAATAGCCTAATGGCTAGCACTCATACCAAAAGCTTAGTAATAGCTATTCCCAAGGTCTCAGGCTCAATCCTGAGGCATGCTCTTTATTTTCTTCTGTCAAAAGTAGAGATCATGAGAGTTCATGTATGCTGGCTTAGAAATAGATATAAACCTAAGTGGACTGGCTGTAGAGGGGGGGTGGACTGATCATGGAGGGGGTATGGACTTGAGTCCACTGGTCAGAGTCCATAAAATACCCAGAGTCCACTGGTCTATTGGTGGACTCTGAGCAGTCCACATGGAGTCCACATGAACAGGTGGGAGACTGAGAATTATAGTGAGTACACATGAAAACAGCTGCACTATACACTCCTCAATACTGGGCCTTTTTGAATACATGAACGTACAACCCAACCTCTACTCCGTTCTTGGCCAATATTTACATCAATCCCTGAATACATCGAATGGGAGGCATGCTGTCAAGCTGTTACCAGCGTATCTGATAGTATGCTGGCATCCTTCATGGTGGGGGTGCCCTGGGCTCTCAGGCGAAAGGTCGTTGGGGAGACAAGGGTTGAGATAGCAATAGCCTCGGCTGAGGTAAAGTGCCTCATTGGTGAGTCATCTTAGTTGCACAGTTACACCAGTATCTGACTGGTTGTGCTGACCTGTGAGGGATGTAAAGTTGTTTTCGATCTAGCAGCCCTGAGCCAAGAGATGACAGGCTTACCTTTGCACCTGGCCGTCAGGGTAGGGTAACTACAGTACACTGCAAATGGTGAGATGAAGTTCATCATAAAGGTGGAGTGACTTGAAAAGTTGAGTGCCAACGCTGAAGCCGTGCTTGATACAATGAGGTGAACGGTCATGCCACGATGCTCATTCATGTAGGGCTGGACCTTGAATATGCAGTTGTGACCTGGCGTGTCATCAACAATAACAGGTTTTACAGGGCGGTCATGCAGCATGTGATACCCAACCCCAGGAGGTAAACGGCCACTGGACAAACATTGTGGCTGCCACAAATAATATCCAAGTTGCATAGCACCATTCCTATAGGGTTGACGAGCTTGAGAGCAACAGAACCCCCAATGACAGTGTTGGCCCTGATCAGAAAATCAATGACTGAATTTGCATTGAAGCCATATGGAGAGAGCAAAGTTGAGAGGTGACTGTGCAAATGCATTTGACTGCAAACAGGCGAAAATCATCAGATACTGCGGCAAATGAGCAAAGGTCCTGGAGTGGCAGAGAGACAACATAATTTTGAGCCTGAGTTCACCGGATAGGAGGGGCCATTTGGAAGTGAAGAAGGAAGGTCTTATAGATCAGACGTAGCTTCGTGACTTTGGTTAGCTAATCAGAAGAACATTGAACAGAACTAGTGTAACCTACCTGATGAGGAGAACAACACAGAAGAACCAGAGCAGAGTGGTGTGGACAGAGAGACAATTTTCAAGGAGCAGGAACAAATTTGTGGCAACCCCTGGCAGATAGTGATGGCATTATTCCTATCTAGTGCACTGGCCAGAGAAGAAAGTTCCTTGTACTCTTACACTGCAAAACTTGCCTTGGGCAGCACGTCTCTATTAACTAGTCAGCAGATTGAGGCAAAGTTGGCTGGCTGAAAACATCAGATATCATGACCTTCCAAATATACTTACACAGACGCCATGGGCTGTGGGGAGTGAAAGATACCACAGTATTGACATGTTGCCCTCACCACCTTCCACTGGCATTCCTGAGCATCTAAAATGATTCTCACCCCTCCCAGCGAGATGCCAATGAGCCTGTTGATGAGTTGTTCATCCTTCTGTCTGAGGGTCGACAAAAAAAATAGGGTAGTGGTGCTTTTGGCTTTTGTGTATGGTAATGATTGTACATGGACATGCGCATAGTGTAAGTGATGCATCGCCAACCAAATGAGATGTGTAGTGCTCGCCAAACCATGGTCTTCAACATGTCATTCAGATTGAGGGCTATAGTATGTTAATACCGGAGGACACATCAGTACTAGCTGATGCAAATGTGCGAGTAGAAAACACATTCAGCCAAGGCAACCATGAGGGTCCTATAGGCATGCATAAGCTGGATATACTGACAGAAATACAGAATTTAACACCCCTATGTCAGGGAACAGATTCATTATCCTATCCACCACGTACAAAGCATAACACATTCTGCAATGGGTACATTGTTGTGGTTGCTAAAAGGATAGTGCAACTCTCCAATGTCAGCACCAGGGTGTGAGGAGGGTCCCCACTCATAAGTGTGTTGTCCTGACGTGAAGAGCCCTTCTTTTAAAAGTAGACCGACTTCTATTCTATCAGCACCAGAGTGTGAAGAGGGTCCCCACTTATGAGTCATAAGTGTGTTGTCCTGAGGATGATTGTCAGTGGAAGAGGCGCGCTGGCGCGTTTGCACCCGAATTTAGCATGCCACACATCAATTGATCATCATTTAATGACTGGAATAGGCCACAGCCTTCCTTCCCTTCCAATGTGCCTTCCCTTCAACTGCCAGCTCACTACCCAGTTTGTCCATTAACACTTCATATTTTCCTGCTTATGCTCATTTTCAACTAGGTTAAGCACTCTCCTAAGAGCAGCAACGACAATGCACCCAAGAAAAAGAAGACATGTTCTGGAAAATGCTTTGCTGAAGCAGAGGCATGAAGGATGGGTAGGCTTCCCATTCCTAGCACCTATTGTTATATCTATGGACTCACAATGAACAGATTATCTTGTCCTGGACAAATATCCCAATGAATTCTTGCGCATTCAGACCTGCAGTAAAGCCTTGTGTGCGAGAATTAGAAAGAAGCTTCCTGGTATCAGGAAGAAGATTTTGGCGGTCACAGCGCCTACTAATACTTTCATGTGCGACCTCAACCACAAGATTATGGAGGAACTTCCAATGGACCATCCAAAAGGTGTTATCATTTGTGGCGACCTTACGAAATGACTGCAAATTGACAAGCTGACTGCCCTACTCTTTGCGGCTCCCTTCTGGAGAATGGCATGGAACCTTCAGGAAAAAAGAATCCCAATCGTTCGAAGGAGACGGAGGCACTCCATGTGGAGATCTGGCAAATCTTTATGAGCATGCCCATCTTCTCCGCTAAAACCGTTAATTTTATGACAAACTCTGCGCTTTGACCATTATTTGTTGAACTCGTCCCTCTGATCTGGGACTATATCACACCAGAAATAGCGAGTCTCACAAAGATGTGGTGTGCAAACACTTGGGCAAAGCAAATGTGGTGAGCAGTTTCAATCGCAGTTTGTACTCATAACCACTTTCAGAGCTCATGAGTATGTGAAGTCTGTGTTGGAACCACAGGACCCAGAGATGTGGAAGTTGCTGGATTTTGGCAGCATGTTCTTTACTATCGCCATTAAGGAGGGGTCAGTGAAGTTCTTCACCTTGATTTCAATGATCATTCTCTTATTCTGACTTTGGTCATGGCTTTCGGAGAATGGACTGGGGGCCATTTCAGTGCCCCCCAGAATTAAATTGAACATCCCCCTTCCCCCTGGTTATGCCATCAGGGCCATGACCCATTGTTTTCTTCATTGTGGGTCCCCAGCTAAGGGATGTTGATTGGTCTTTACTTTTTTTTACAAACCATACCCTGATTACCCATTCTGAGTGCTTCCATAATCCTGTTGAAAGTATTTAGTTCTCTAAACTGTCATGTCTACAATGCCCTTACAAGACCTTCCCAATGACTGAAAGAGCTCTACCCATTTTTTCCGCAATGTTTCTATTAGTGTTACATGAATTTGTGATAATTGCTTTTAACAGCACCCTGCCGTCAACTTGTGATAAACTGAGGAGGCAAAGTTGGCTGGCCAAAATTGCTCCTTCCTGATACAGTTAGAGGGAGCCCATGTCCCATTTCTGAGGTGATATCTTGAAGGTTTGACAATCAGATTGGATAATATATATGAAACGAATATGGTGGCAACAAGAGAGTTAGATTAAAGAACACATCCTCATGTCTGCAACTGCATTAAAGGAGAACCACAGGCCGGATGCCATGTTTTTGCATCCACATCCTGTCAAAGCATGCAAAGTCATTATAGGTACAGGGTTGCTCTATATTGCCCAAATCGATCTGATGTGACACATTATCATCACCATAATGTCCACATAAAGAGTTGTCCAGATGTATCGTGAAGTATGTTCTCCTTGTGGACATTATGGTGATGATAATGTGTCACATCAAATACCCAACCATGAACTAGTCGACGTATTGAGGCAAAATCAGCTGGCCAAAAATATCAGTCACAAACTTTGAGAATGCATAGCAAGTTTTTCTGTCAAGTCAGGTTATTCAAGGTTATTCAGGACTGTCAATCCTCATGTGCAGGATGATTTAGAACTCTGCCACTGCATGTGATTGTTTCATGGCTGAGTGCCTAATTGATTGCTTCTTCTTGAACCATGGATAAATATCAAACCTGGCAACACCCTGACTCTTCATACAGGTCTTTTCTTTCTTTCTACACATGCATTCCTGCTAAAGCGGGGAGATTGGTGGATGCCTTAACATCCGAGAGTCTATTCTATGTAAGTTTCTGACTAAAGGTCTGAGATAATGTGAAGTTCACAATAGCAGACCTAAGCACAGAAGTTTGCCAAAACACTGGATAACTTTGAAAGGTATGCCTACTATGCGGAGGCCTGGGAAACTCTCCACCCCAAAGACCTACTGGTGGATGGGGACAACGATGTAATGCCATCAAATGCTGGCCCTCCTTTGCTGGTATCGACTCAGTGGTTCTCCGACAAGGTGGCAGATGGGATTGTGATGTACAACACTGCTATCAGGCTCTTTGATGCTCTTTGCAATATATCCGACATTGTAATGCCAAAAGGGCTTATGTTGCTACATGCGAGAAGACCAGGTTGGGTTGTCTTGTCACCAGTAAGCCACTTAGCTGTCATAAAAAGTATGAGCTGATACATTGCCAGGAACTTGAGGGCGTAGATGCTCTCAAAGACCAACTTCTGCACATGGCTGCTGTGTTGGGAGACCCAAACACATGTTTGGCCTTAGCAGCAGGTAGTGACCCACCAGTGGCTATCGCGGACCAGATTGTTGCCACAAAAACCCAAACAGAGATGTTGACAATTATGCATAACATTGCGTGTATCGCCTTTGCCATCTCGACAATGCTCAAAATAATCGACTTCTGTTTCAGGCGAGGGTATACTGATATCGGTTAGGGATACACAGAGATTCCCAACAACCTGAAGGACTTGGATCTCGTAGATGTTACAAGCCCAATGTGTGACAATCTGCATACCATCATGGCATACCTGGATAAATTATGTTGCACTCTTCATCTTGCTGTAGCTTACTCACCCCACATTGCATTCTTGTGCAAGGACCTCTGTTCAATGCATGTCTCAAGTGAAGTACTCATCCTTGTAAGGTCAGTCTTTGCGTGTATCACATTTGGAGTGCTAAAAGTCAGGTCATAGAATGCAAAACACTTGGGCAACACTCCTCCTGAGCAAATATATAGTCTTCAATGAGAAGTTTGGCAGATGCTGGTCAAAGTAGCTTTCAGCAAACAGACAGCACATGATGGGGTTTGGACTCTCCTAATGGGCTGGTGCACGTCAGGTGCAGTGGACGCCCTGACTTCTGCTGAAAGTACCTATTTCTCTTGAGGTACACACTTGGGCATGCAAGATTGGTACACAGTGTTCACACTAATTTGTACTTAGGAGGCCAGGCAATTGAGTACAAATCTTCCCTGGACCTTTTCTTTGAATCAGTCCTAAAAGGGCCCCTTCCACCAGATTGGCCATTACCCAAGGCAGCTTATGCCTATAACTATCCATCTTTCGACAATAGTGCCCATCTCTTATAGAGATATTCCTCCTATATCATTAGGCAATAAACCTGAAGGAGTGTCTCCTTCTGTACTCCTTCCATTCTAGTCAATTGTGGTGCAATAACCTGAACAAGGCTCTGGCATCTGTTCCAAAAGGCGATGGGCAGCAAGCCATACGCACATGGATGGAAACTTTTCTTCGAGCCGTACTGCATCCTTTATCTTATTTGGTGGTCGAGTTAGTGCTTTCCACAGTTCGATCGGGATACCATCCATCCCCGGGGCCTTCTCATTTTTTCCATCAAGGATCGACCTCCTGACCTCTCTTGCAGTGAACGTGGAGTCCAGTTCACGGATCTCTTCATCGTTCAGGCATTCATCCAGGGAATCTATCGCTTCCTCAAAAGCTTGTTTCCTCGTTTCTTCTGGCACTTCAAAGCACGCTCCCTGTTTCTGGAGATTCTCGTGGTATTCTCTCGCTATACTGGTCATTTTTCTAGAGTCGTACTTCAGCTGACCTTCCTGTCCCTGGTTTATTCTCTTGAGAGCGCTTATCAGGTCCCTCGGGGATTTATCTTTGTTGGCATTTATTCAGGTCTTACCCATAATTTCGCTTTCTAGGGTGTATTTTAGGTGTACCTTTTCCCGGTTAGTCTGGTGCAGTCGTGCTTCCATCTGTCGGAGCTCCTCTTTGATGAAGGCTGCTGACTCCATCCTCTCGTCCTCGTCTATATCCGTTTGGTTCAGTATCCTACTCAGGTCATTCCCTCTCTTCCACAGAGTCTTTTTTACCTCTGGTGCCTTCTGAATAATAAAGGTTTCGGCTAGGGCTCCGACTTCGCGCTTGAAAGCATGTAGTGTTCATTGGGGATTGTGTTTGCTCGTCCTTCTGTCTTCTGTATATGCTTGTATCTCTTCGATGGCCGTCTAAGTGCAGCACTACCCATTTGCTTAGGAACTCATCGTCTTCTGCAACCCATACTGGGATTGCCTATCTTCCTTTGCTGATTTGTGGGACTCCTGGATCATAGTACTTCATCTTGACCAGGTCATGATCCGACACCACGCCTTGTCCACTGTGGATTTCCCAGTCGCAAGTGTTCGGGTATAGCTCATTTTGCACATATATGCGGTCGATTCTTGATTGCACGGTGGAGTTCGATTGCAGGTATGAGTACGCTTTTTGGTCTCCTGATTCTTTCCTCCATCCATCGACCATGCTAAGCCAGGTCTTTAGGTTCCTTAATTCTTGTACAACATGTTCCTTGTCAGTCCTGGCCGGGAGCCTGTCGATGGCTTCTTCGACTATGTTAAAATCACCCAGCATGAAATCAGGCTTTGGGAGGTTCTACAAATTTTTATTTTCGTTGAGTACATTTGGTGCGTATATTGCAAGGAAGGTGTGCTTATTACCCTTACCGTTCTTCCATGGGATCTGGACAAGGAGTGCCCTTCCTGGGACAAGTTCCCAGCTCTCAGCTTCTCGCCATGCAGTGAACTCTTTGTTCAAGATAATTGTTCGCCCTCCCGTCGAGCATCGAGTTGATTATGTGCAACCTCTGATTGAAGCGCTTATTTAGCTCTTTTGTTGTCTCGGTCGTTAGATGTGTTTCTTGTATTGCCATGATGCCGAGTTTGTGCTCCTTCATGACTTGATTCAGGTGGTTCCATTTTCCAATCATCTGAGTGGATCCTCCTCCACGTATATTTAAGCTGTGTATCGAGATGTTTGCCCTCATGTTCTTTTTACCAGTCGGCAGATCATGCGGGTTTGCATGAGGTGTGGTGCTTGGGTTGTGTACATTCGGATATATCTGAGGCCCCTCGTCCTCCTCTTCTTCGCTGTCTGATTCATCGCTACTTTCTTCGTCTGCATCTCCAGTATCATTTCCGTTTCTATTCCTATTCCCGTTTCGGGATAAGTTCCTCTGATTACCTGGTGGTGGGCGCCTAGGGGATGTAAGTCTGAAGGGCCGTGCTGCCCATGAACCAATTCCACTATGAGTAACAGGGGTGTCGCACGGGGGCGACATCCGTCGAGGGTGTCTGTCTCCGTGATCCCTAAAAGCGTCGTCAGGGGTGGAGCTGACAGACGAGCTCTGGCCTCCTCGGCTTTCGGGGAGGCTCGATCCAAACCAGCTAGTTATGCTCCATTGTGTTAAGTTTCTCGTAGTTGTATTAGTTGCCGGGGTGTGGTGTAAAGGGGTTGTTTGGGGCGCTACCAACGCCGACCAGACCCAGAGCTCGTTTTACTCCAAGCTACCACGGGAGTTGAGGTGTGTGAGCACTTTCCTGACCCCTGGAGGAGCAGTATATTTGGGCACTTGCCTCAGGTTTTGGCTTTCAAAAGCCTTTGCATTCTTTATTAGGTTTATCGTTTATCGTGCTCGTTTCTACTTACTCTCTCAGGAGTACCCGTGTGTTAGATATCATGCTGGTATCGGGTTATGGGGTCTCTCGCATCGCAGCTGTAAGTGCGTGGTTGATAACGAGCATGAGGGTGTATATTAAAAGGAGTGTCGTGTGAAAAGAGAGACCGCATACAGGTACAGGCAGGTACTATGGGAAACAAACAGTGGTCGTGGCGTTGAAAGCTAGGTTAGAGAATGTTTATAATCGTAACATATTCGTGAGGGCAAAGGTAAGTGTGTCAATGCAGAGTCCGTTGAGGAAGACAAAGTGTAGAAGCGTAACATGAGGATGGTGTCGGGCTTTACCAGGAGTTGGCGTAGCCTTGATCACCTGGGGCCCCACCCTTGGCCACTGCCGTAGTTTCCCCTTCCTCCTCTGAAGGAGCCTCGTCCTCGTCCTCCTCTGCCCCAGCCTCTTCCCCTGTTGACCGTGTTCCATCTGCCATGTCCGTCGTACATCGATGAGGAGGGTTGGTTGTGGGCTTGGGCGGTGTGGGCAGTCGCCTGTCTGGCGTAGATGTCGAGGAAGGTCTGGGCAGTTTCGTCGTCTGGGTTGGTAGCGTTGGTGGCGTTGACCATTGAGGCCTTCGGCTAAGCTGCTTCGGTGAGTGTGAGGCCGGTCATGTTGAGACACTTGGATGTCGAGGAAGGTCTGGGCAGTTTCGTCGTCTGGGTTGGTAGCGTTGGTGGCGTTGACCATTGAGGCCTTCGGCTAAGCTGCTTCGGTGAGTGTGAGGCCGGTCATGTTGAGACACTTGTTGTTGAAACCGGGAACCTTGGTGAAGGGGCAGAGCCTGTGTGGGTGATCAATGCTCTTGCAAGCGTTGCAAAGGAACTTTATGTCGGAGAAGTTCGCAATGAAGTTCTTGCCAACGAAGTCGAGGCCTCGGTAGAACTTGATAAACTCTTCGGCATGCGCTTGGGGGTCGTAGGTAGGTGAGTTGATGTAGACTCTGTAGAAAGGGCGGGGGCCTCCTGAGATGGTGTGCATGATCATGGAGACCCGGATCAAGTTCAAGACCCAATCCAGCCTTTCGTCTTCTGGTACTTCGGTGGGGATGGCGTCATGATGGGTGTCTATCTTCTTCTGAAGCAGCTCCGCGACCTCCTCGAGCGCCTCCCTGATGATGAGCTCGATGGTCTCAGTCAGATCCTTCTCCGTGTCTGGGGGGATTTCACCAAAAGAGCCGATGTAGGGGGCGTTCCTCAGAGCAAAGGGTAGTGTGAGCAACCAGCAAGTGGGGGTGTCGACAGCGACCCTGGCAACAGTAGTTGGCTTGGGCTTGGGTGACGTTGTAGACGAGAGTTCCCTGGGGGTGCTTGGGGCCATTGACTGGGTCAGGGGCGACGTTGGGGTTGGGGAGCATGTGGAGGAACTTTGGTTGTGCTCCCGCCATAATGTTCTTGTAGATCGCCGCCATGTGGGTGTCACGGTTGAAGAGGTCGGCGTTCAGTCTATCGTGCACGATGATGGACCAGAACTTCAGGCCAGTAATCTTCTTTGCCAGGGTGATGGACGAGGGGTTGACTCTTTCGAAGATGTGGTGAGCGTCGAGCTGAGGGCGTACGTATCCTTCCTCAGGAATCAGCGACGGGTAGTAGGGGCCCGGGGTCGGCGTGAAGTTGATGACGTTCTCGTCCAGGTTGGGATGTTCTTCCTTTGGTTCCTGGACTGGTGCTGGGTTATTTTGCACTGTGGGGTTAGGAGGGGGTGCATTCATCATGGCCGGCGCCGGCTGGGGAAGTGGAGCTGGAGCTGGGTTCACATGAACCTGGGTAGTCACGATGGGTATGGGCGGGGCTGAGGTATGCGTGTTCTGTGGGGGCACCATTGGGATGGGCGTCGAGGCCAGGGCAGGTGGGTGGGTGATTGGTACCTGAGCATTGCCTCCGAGTTTGGAGGAGGCCGATGCGGTGCCGGAGGCGAGGTGGGGGGGAGGGGCACGGCCGAACTGCACCTCTGGGTAGTAACCGTTGGAGGCCTGTTCCCTCAGGCGGGTGATCCCATCAGCGAGAGCCCTGACATTGGGGTCCTTGAGCTCAGGGTTGTCAACTTGCATGTTGTCGGGCCCTAGGTTCAGCTTCTCTACTGCCAGACCTGCGTGTATTAAGTCAGACCATCGTTGTCTATCATATGTGAGGGGCGATCTGGACTAACCAAGGTTTCCGATCTGCGTATGGACGCTGGGTGCTCGATCCCTACCGACGTTGTCGATTTGCATCTCGTCGGGGTTTGGGGAGGTGGCACGGCCTTTCCCTTTGTTCTTGCTTGAGGGGGGCTCAGCCTGGTGGGCGACTTGGTTCCTGTTGCCTCCGTTGTTGATCATAACGTGAGGAGTCCCGGCGGTGGCACCGAGAGAGGTAGTAGTATTCTCGCTCACGTTAGACTGGGGCGTGGCTTGGCTATGAAAGATGGTGGGGTCAGGACGTGTTATGTGTGTGAGGGAGGGGAGGCTTACCTAGCAACCTCTCCTCCAACATCTCCTCCGGTCACCGGGGGGAAGTTCTTCTTGGTCGGCGAGGGGTAGTGGGCCGGGTCCTCTACACCATCGTTCTTCCTCTTGGGGATCCTTCCGACCAACTTGAAAGGGTTCTTGTCAGCTTGAGGGGCCGTTGCGATCGACTGACGTGCTTTGTCGATCGCGGCCTGCACCTCCTCGGTGGTTGGAGGAGGGGGAGCGGGAGCGACAGTTGCAGCCGTCCCACTGGTGCTGGTCGAGGTAGCATAGAAGTCAGTGATGGAGGTCTGGGCGTTGGACACCTTCCCTTTGTGTGCAGGGTGGTGTGCCCAGTGACTGGGGCTGGGATGGAGGATGGGCTTTGAGTACTTCCTCCTGCGTTTTGGGCGCGAGTGGGTCTGGGGGCGACGGCTGGCATTGCCCTGCGAGCAGGGGTAGGGGTAACTGGTATATCGGGGGCTGAGGTGTTTTGGACGACGACGAAACCTTTGTTGTTTGTGGGTCCAGGGGGACCGCTTCTAGCGGTGGCGAGGTACGATGGAGGGTTGGGAGGTGGAGCGTCCTTGGGGTCTTGGACGTCCAGGGCACTGAAGGAGTTGTTGTTCGACATTAGGGTAAGTTGCATCTGCAGAAAGTTTCTGTGAGCGAAGAAGTTTGGGGGGGTGGGAGAGAGGAAAGAATAGTGCACGGTTAATATAATCTGCTCTCGGATCTGTGGCGAAGACGCCGGCTGATGTCGGACGAGCGACGAGCAGAGAGCAGAGAGCAGAGGAGCAGAGGTCGGACGAGCGACGAGCAGCGATGCAGATACAAGAGCTGTATAGTCAAAGGTAAATAAGATACAGGAAATAGGAGCGAAGCGACTATGTACCTGTATAGTCAAAGAGATCAAGTGGGGAATAATGAACGAGTAGCTACGAGTATATATGTGTCCAGATGATCTCAAACAAAAATAGAACAATAGAATGATCCAAAGAACAATAGAGTCCATATGAGTCGATATGACTAAAAGGCAGCGCGCGGGCAGTGCGCCTGAAAACAAAGATGTGAACAAGGTGTGAACATGCTGTGCACGAGAATAAGAAGCACAGACGTGCTGTGCATGAAGTGAGGAGAAGGCTCAGAAGAGCGAAGGCAGGGTGAAGGTGTGCAAGGGTGTGCAAAGGTGTGCAAGAGTGTGTGCAAAGGTGTGTAAGAGTGTGCAGGAATGTGCACGAATGAATAGTAAAGGAAGAAATGAAAGGAAAAGAAGAGAAAATAAGTAGGCTGACCGGTGTTCATGACAGGATCCTAGCGTGACACATATGCAACATGTCTTTTCCTTTGTCTCTAGCTCCCATCACTGTCTCTTTGCCTCCGATCAGTCTTGTGGTCATGGTCGTGGCCTAAGGTGAGGGCCTCGTAGTTAACGCAAGGCTGGAGTAGGGGATGTCTTTCTGTGGCAGCTCGTCTTTCATTGGGAGACTGTTCGTCGAGCTAGCCTCCATCGTAGTATGCGATCGCGCTCAAAATTGGGTTGGGGGGCGGATGGTGGTGTCCTCGGGGCATGCTCGCGGTTCTCAGACGCAGATGCGCCCTCAATGAGCATATTCGCCCCATCCTTGTCCTGCCCCTAGCATGGGAAACCACCAGATGATGGTGGTGCAAGATCAAGGAGCCCCCCAAGGAGCAGAAGAACTTCATGCATGGAAATTGACAGGTGCACATTGAATGCCATATGAAGGAGATTATCAAGATCAAGCCAGAGCACTGAGCAAGGATAAAAGCAGGAACTGCACCATATATAAGACCTCATCACAGTGCTGACCCTGATATGAACAAGCCTAATGGTATGGAATAATGGATCCCTAGCTTATCATGTCTGACTAGGGTACTACATTGTTCCAACATTGTTCCAGTACTCAAGTTATCGTAGTAATTCTAGAATCTCAGTTGTAGTCATACCTTTAATGTCAGTTTCAATAGTATCTGCCCTCCTCTTCAATCCAATCGTAGAATACAAATAGAGAGAAATATATAGGGGTGTAGAATCTGTAGGCTATATGCTGACACAAAAAAATTTGGAGCCACAATTTATGTATGCGGGAATGTGAACTCTCTCACACATTGATACACCTGATAATGAAACTAGCAATCTTTGTGCACCAGTGCATGTAAACCCTATGCACTGGATACTCAAGTGACTTATCCAGAGGAGAGCTCTCACTCTCTTTACCAGGCGAAGGGACTTGTAGAGAAAAACATGATATTCTATTATCAAACTAGACTATAAAGGCAGGATGAGTAAAGTAACAAACATGTAGTATCGAATGAGGCTCGTGTGAGTACCGAAACCTTTGCTTGAGTACCCACACCTCCTCCCCCAGTCCAACACAGATCATGGGGCCCCCTACCTCCTATCTGCCCTCATATACTGTACCAAGGCCTCACCCCACTCCATGATTACTATGTTATCCCAATTCCCAGCTGAGATTATCAAGCCATCAATAGATCAATCATGCCACACACCGGCAATATCATGCACCTCCAAGCACCTCCCTATCTCTCCTCTGTGCTTCTATCACCCCATGTCTGACTCGATTATTTATCTGATTCTCTTTTTGACTCATTTTCCTTCGCTTTCTATGTGATGTTATTTCTGTATAAGTATCCGACATGTTTGTACTTAGAGAACCAGTTAATTGTACCCCGTGTTTTTGTGATCTTTTGTTGAGTGACTTCTTTCACCTCCTGGAACCATCCAGCTCTTGCATTTACTTGCAACGAGCCCATCTGTCACCTTTACTGGTGATCGTCTCATCTTCTCAGCTTCTCTCTCTCAACTCGTCCCTGCGGTGCCTCTGAACACGTCTTTGATGAGTACCTACCCCTTTGAGAAAACCCCAAGCTCAATATTGTACAGTTGATGAGCACCCCATCAAGCATCAGACTTCTGAGAGCACCCATTGAACCCATCTCATCATGAGTGAGTATTGAATAGATTCATTTTGAGAACCTGTGAGACCCAAGACGACACTGGCACTCATTGATTGAGTGTTTGTATATTGGTATTTGTGTATGTGCAGTTTTCTGCGCACACAGACACTTTCTCAACAATGTGCCAGGCTTTTTGCTGATGCAAGTGTTATTCATGGTCAAATAGTTGCCTCTTGATGAGCTTGAAAAGTGAACAGACATATAATAGCACCTCACGACATGTTTAATCCATACTTCATTAAACAGGCACTCATTCCAACTGGTTCAGATAGCAATAAGCCCACACTTTCTCACCTCATCTTTGGTGAGGAAGAGTGGTGTAAAAGATCTAGATATACTCCACAAGAACACACCAACCACTGACAATGTATCTCAAGAAAAAAGGTCAGTCACATTCATTTTCCACCTGGCAAAGAGCTGCTCTTTAACCTGTTTGGAAGTACACCCAGGCTTGGCAAGACTTGATTGCTTTTAAAAATGGTATTCCCAGCTGTGGGGCCAAGAGGTCCTGGTGAGTATCTCAGTGAACCTTCTGAATCTGGTTGCAGTTGGAGTGCAGAGAATTCTGGTGCTACTGCTAGACCAGGACAGGTAAAGCTGACTGCAATGAGCATCGAGGTTCATATCATCTGAGAGGGGATCTTCATTACTATCTGACAGAAACTCTTAAGCAGTACAGCTGGAACCCAATTCATTGTTAGAGAGCAGCATAGATATCAGCTCCTCCTGCCTGTGAGTGTACAGGAGAGGCCTATGAATGTCCTCATTTCTTTTCAGGGCTAGAGAATACTGCCCCAATGGCGCCGGCATG